>OV702283.1:357391062-359826062 GCA_916181665.1 Avena sativa
CGAGGCCGAAGACGCGCAGGGGGGAAGGCCGGCGGGGGAGGCAGACGCGACAGAGGCGAGGGAGGAGATGCTAGGCGGCGGCGGCACTTCGGGCGGGCGGCCGGAGAGGGGGGCGAGGAGGGAGGCCGGAGCTCGGGGAAAGGGCGCGCCGGCGGCGGGCGAGGAGGGACCCAAGGCGGAGAGCGGCGCACGGGGAGCCGGCGATCTGCGAAGGGGTGGAGGGCGCGTCGGGGAGAGGAGGAGGAGCGAGGTGGGGCTCGGGTGAGGGAGGCGTCGGTGGGGAGGTTGGGGAAGGGAGGAAGGGCCAAGCGGGGGGAAGGTTCCAGGTGGGGGACGGGGCCGCTAGCGGGGTGCGGTGCTGGTGGGGCCAGAGAGGTGGGGCCGGGGAGAGGAGGAGAGTGGGGGGGTTGGCCAGGGAGTGGGTCCAGGTGGTGGAGGGAGGACGCGGTTGGGGAAGGTGGGCCTGGGGTGGGGCCGGCTGGCAGTGGGGCGGCCAGGGGCGAGCTGGGTGGGGGTCGGGTGAGGTGTGTTGTGTGTGTACTGCGGGTGGGGCCGGGCTGGAGAGAGAGTGGGGAGGTGGGGCCGCTGGGTGGGTGGTGTTGTGTGTTTGGTGTGTGTGTGTGTGGCGTGGGGCCAGGGTGTAAGAGAGAGAGGGTAGATGGGGCTGTGTGAGAAAGAGAGAGAGGGGGGGAAAAGAGGGGGATTGGTGAGGTGGCAAGGTGGGTAGGGATTGGGGCCAGGGGTGAGGTGGCGAGCTGTGATTGGTGGGTAGGTTAGGATTGGTGGGAATAGGATTTAGAGTTTGGGTGGACCGATTTTATTCTGGGGGTGGTCGACTGGGTCGGATCGGCCCGTTTGACTGCCCCCCTAAAAAAAATTAAATATTTTATTTATTTCAAACAGGGCTTTTGCAAACCGATAGCAGACAAAACAAAATAATCCGGAGACCCGGGTTTTGTGTTTGGAACATAGACGGGGCGTTTAGAAAACAAAAATAGGTTTTTCCGAAATTAGTTTTATGCAAGCAAATACAAGATGATGACGATGCTCAAATGCAATGTGGCATGATGACATGAGCATGCGGTCATGATGATGCAATGCACAAAAACAACGCGATTTTCTAGTAGTGGTTTTTGCGGGATGCCACAATTCGACACCACTAACAAGGGATCTCGCCCTCGAGATCCGCATCATGGTACCGGAAGGAAGGTCGGCGATCTGCATCTTCTCGCTTCGCGTAGATCCTCGCGACACCACTAACAAGGGTTCCTTCTTCATCTTGAAATCGGCGACACCACCAACAAGAGGTCGTTGATCTTGTTCGTCAAAAGAGCACTCCGGATAAACAACAGACGAAGTTAAAGGTAAGGCCACCTCTAACTTTCATGGAAGGAGTAGGAATTGCTGGATCCACTGATTCGATGTACAAGAGCGAATGATAAGAGTAGTCGGATGGTGATCAGTCCATCGCGCACCCAAACCATTACTCTGCACACGAATAGGCGAATTATGCAACCAACTCTCGAAATTCAGACTGTAGATCTCGACAAACGAGGTTCGGAAACAGAGGAGTGATGCAGACTCTGCATCGGATCTAGCGTAGAGGATGTCGTCGCGTCGGAAACACCGGAAGGCACAAACAAAGAACCAAGAATGGTACCACAGTAGACGGATTCCTCAGACAGCACGAACACCGGATGGTAGAACACCGTTATCAAAGAAGGAAGCGAAACCCTGAAGGTACGACGGAACCCAACCGCGAGAAATCCTGGACTCGAAGAGAGAGAAGAGAGCGGATTCAAAACACGCAGAGGTAAGAGGAGAATAGCAGAGGGGTAAGGAGTAAAATCAGACCTAATCGGAACTATCCAACCGAGTTTGCAAAATAGTTTTGACACTCTACAACGTCCGTTAGCTAGGTTATCCTACAGGCTGGACTTGTGGGGTATCGCAACTGCTGAGCTCTGATACCACTCTGTAACACCCTCAGAATCCGCCCTATGCAAGTTTCAGCGATTCCCGCCAAACCCGCATAGAAACGATTCAAAGGTGCCCACCAGGCACTTGCGTGCGGGTGGAAAACGAAGTAATAACATTACACAACAGTCCTCGATGGGACCCACAGAACAGATACATATACAACACGACTCCATGAGTCAAGAATACAGATATAATATACAAAGATCCAAATCACCTTGAAAATGATAGAGCGTCCGACTACGGACAAGATGCAAATGGGGCTAAGAGCCCTGAAGAATAACCAATGGCGTCCATAACCCTGCCCAGGCCAAGCCGGAAGGGTAACCCTGCTAACGACGTCGATCTCAAAACCTGCTTAAACAAAAGGGGTGCCGACAAAGGCAAAGGAAAAAGAGGAGCGTCAGTACTGAGGCCAGTACACGGCGAGGCTAGAATTCGGCGGTCCTCGCCTACTTAGGTATGGTGGACTGAAGCGGCAGCGGCAGCTTGCGCTAAACAACCTATAGAGACTCGATACAACTGGCGGCTATCAGAGAGGGGTAAGAAAGACCTATTCGGAACCATCAAGATACTACCATCAAACAAACCCATCCTGGTGTTTCCCCCTCGAGACCAAACGAGGAAGTCAACCGAGGAACTCACACAGTTGGCAGTTTTATTTATTCGGTTATCGTTGCACCAATTACTAGTCAGGTATAGATAGTCATCCTGATATAATAAGCAGTGGGCAATTTTAGTTAACCATTCCGTCATAGTTGCAACACTTACTAGTCAGGTACAATTAACATGAGATAACCCAAAACCCAGCAGTTGCTGGTACTTTTATTTAGCCATTCCGTTATAGTTGCAATACTTACTAGTCAGGTACAATGGTCGCAAACGACAACCCAAGCAAGCAATTGTTGGCAGTTTTATTTAGCCATTCCATTATAGTGAAGCTGATTACTAGTCATTATAAAGTCAAAGTTATAGCACTACTTTAGTTATAGTTGTCTATGATCGAGATACTGTGCTCCAAGTCGTCCATAACCGCGGACACGGCTTTCAGAAAGTTTTACCCGGCCGGGGTGCACAAATAGCAACACACACTCGATCAACCTCGGAAAAACCAAATCAAAACCCAACGAGGCCTTCACGACAAAGCAATCACAGGATTCAGAAATATTTCAGGGGGCCACCCCATTGAGTACACCCGCAACGAAGCTAGCTGACTCCGAGACGGACTCAAGGTTTGCGTCAATGGCTGTAAACGACTGGGAACCCGAAAACTCGGGCTTGTCGATACCGCGAAAACACTCCGCTTTCCTAAACAGTACAGTGTGCTATCCATCGCACAATCGTAATAAAGCAGTAAAGCATGGCATAAGTACAGGATAGTAAATAAAACCTCAAACTAGTTTGTGGCCCCAAGAAATAAGACGGAATCAAGCTCTGGCTCAGGGGGGTCCCATAAGCCTCCCGGATGTGGATAGCGCGAATATTCAAGGAACAGGTATCAAGTACTCGGGGTCCTACGGGACACAAGTGGACGGTTAACAACCAAATAACATCTATTGCCCACCTGTGCCTCTGCTTACTTACTTCAATTTTAGTTGTTAAACAGGAATTAAAGTGAACGATAAGTAAAACCATGATCATCTCCAACATCAAACATGCGGCAATACACCAACAACTGTGGCACTTGACGACACGCAACAGCACTTGAGCAAGCGACTACGACGCGCAAGTCCAACTATCTACCAAACAACAGGTAATAGGATGTGTCCAAGGCAATATAAGGCTGCAAGGGATATCACGGGTACGAAAACTAGAGCAACGCAACACAGATAGCAATAGATCAACAGGAGGGAATAAATACTATAAAAGTAAGATAGGTAGAAAGGGGGAGATACTCGCCTGAAAACATTGCCGAAGGTTCATCCGAAGATCGGGGCGAAGCTCACATCAACTCAACGGCCTTATCCGCGAAGAAGCAAAACACTAGAAGGAACACCGGATGCAATATTTAATACTACGACAGAAGATCGGGCATGATGCATGTATGATGCATGACATGGCAAAGATGCGATGCAACTAGGCAATATAAAGCGGAACCGGGGTCCCGACAATTAATTAAATGGTTCAAGTTGTTTAACTACCCCGCAATTTAAATGTTGTCTTAACATGGCAAAATATATCACCGGTTCGATGCACAAATTTAAATGGGGCCGATATTAGACTAGATTTGCCCGCATATGGGCCCCATATTTAATTCTAAGGTGAATCGGCATAAGGCCCCCAAACCACATGACAAGTATGCATGCAAGTATGACAATTTAATATGCAACAATTTATATAGATGGCATTTATAAAATAGGGGCTCGGGAAAAGGTTCACACATTAGGGTTCGACGATCTTGGGGTTCGAGGGTTTCGGGGTTCGGCCTCAGGGTTCAGGGTTCGACGGGATCGGTCTCGGACAACAGAAGTAGATCTTGTCGCATCCGCGGTGGTCGGGCCATGTTGTCGGTCTTGTCGCATTCGTGGTCTTCGGGTCCGCGAAGACGGTCATGGCGTTCAAGGTGGAGAACTTGGCGTGTCGGGTTCGGTCTTCGAATCCATGCGGGCGATCTTGGCGTCCGAGTAGAAGACCTTCGGCCATCGGATCCATGCTTCAAGGGTCCGTGGCGAGCTTGTCCGATGGCGAACTTGAGTGGATCGGGTACCGGGGTCTTCGGATCCGTGAAGAAGATCTTGTCACACGGGCATCAATGCTTCCGGGAAGGAGACCTTGGCGTGTCGAGTGTTCAGTATTGCATCTCCGGTGGCGGTGAGAACCGTCACATAGCCGCGTGGTCTTCCGACAGCATCACACTGATTCTTTGGATGTTGCAATAGCCGATGTAGCCACGATCACCACAATGCTACCTCGTTTAGGTACACAACCAGTGCCCTTCGTCAACATACATCGCAACATCACAGGAACAGAGAACCAACAGCAAGGATACGCGTGGCATGAGGTTGTCCTGGAACGAGGCGACAAAGGCGGGGCGCGTCGGCAGATGCCCGCGAAGGGCCGAGCAAAGGTAGGAAGCACGGCTGCGGTGGTGCAAAGGGGCACAGGCGGCGGTCTTGAGGAAAGGAGAGCCGGAGCAGGGGAAGGGTAGGCCAGAGGGGAACCGCTCTGGCACGCGGCTCGCTGGCGGTTGCGCGCGGCGCAGGGAGCCAGGGAAGCGCAGGGCCGACGCGGCGCTTGCGGTGCTGCAGGGCAGGACTGGCGTGGAGCCACGGGGAGGACGGGGACGCATCGGAGGAGCTCGTGGCAGAGGACGGTGCCGGCGGGATCCTGCGAGCGAGGGAAGGAGAGACGGAGGAGGAGGCGGGCGTGCTGCGTCTGGCCGGTGAGGGAGGAGCCCGCAGCGGCAGGGAGGAGGGGGCCCGACGGCGAGGGCGAAGACGCGCAGGGGGGAAGGCCTGCAGGGGAGGCAGACGCGACGGAGGCGAGGGAGGAGATGCTAGGCGGCGGCGGCGGCGCTCCGGGCGGGCGGCCGGAGAGGGGGGCGAGGAGGGAGACCGGAGCTCGGGGAAAGGGCACGCCGGCGGCGGGCGAGGAGGGACCCGAGGCGGAGAGCGGCGCACGGGGAGCCGGCGGTCTGCGAAGGGGTGGAGGGCGCGTCGGGGAGAGGAGGAGGAGCGAGGTCGCGAGCGGGGTGGGGCTCGGGTGAGGGAGGCGTCGGTGGGGAGGTTGGGGAAGGGAGGAAGGGCCAAGCGGGGGGGGAAGGTTCCAGGTGGGGGACGGGGCCACTAGCGGGGTGCGGTGCTGGTGGGGCCATAGAGGTGGGGCCGGGGAGAGGAGGAGAGAGGGGGGGTTGGCCAGGGAGTGGGTACAGGTGGTGGAGGGAGGACGCGGTTGGGGAAGGTGGGCCTGGGGTGGGGCCGGCTGGCAGTGGGGCGGCCAGGGGCGAGCTGGGTGGGGGTCGGGTGAGGTGTGTTGTGTGTGTACTGCGGGTGGGGCCGGGCTGGAGAGAGAGTGGGGAGGTGGGGCCGCTGGGTGGGTGGTGTTGTGTGTTTGCTGTGTGTGTGTGGCGTGGGGCCAGGGTGTAAGAGAGAGAGGGTAGATGGGGCTGTGTGAGAAAGAGAGAGAGGGGGGAAAAAGAGGGGGATTGGTGAGGTGGCAAGGTGGGTAGGGATTGGGGCCAGGGGTGAGGTGGCGAGCTGTGATTGGTGGGTAGGTTAGGATTGGGTGGGAATAGGATTTAGAGTTTGGGTGGACCGATTTTATTCTGGGGGTGGTCGACTGGGTCGGATCGGCCCGTTCGAGTGCCCCCCTAAAAAAATAATTAAATATTTTATTTATTTCAAACAGGGCTTTTGCAAACCGATAGCAGACAAAACAAAATAATCCGGAGACCCGGGTTTTGTGTTTGGAACATAGACGGGGCGTTTAGAAAACAAAAATAGGTTTTTCCGAAATTAGTTTTATGCAAGCAAATACAAGATGATGACGATGCTCAAATGCAATGTGGCATGATGACATGAGCATGCGGTCATGATGATGTAATGCACAAAAACAACGCGATTTTCTAGTAGTGGTTTTTGCGGGATGCCACACTTTCAACCCTCATTGCCCCTATCATAAGAATCTTGAAGTGATTAAGGTTAAAGTGAACAAAGATGGAGTATATGTTTGACGAAGTATAAGTTGGCAATCTCAAGTCCCTTGAATACGAGGGCCACACCTCATGCTACTCAACTTCAGTCACCTATAAGTTCTTGTCATTGTAAGTATTTGCATATCATAGAGAACCGCCAACGGGGTACCCCTTGCACATGGTACAAGAGCTATCCCATAACCAAAATGACAAGGCAAGCAGACAATGAGCATCTTAGCGATCTTTTTATTTACTATATGCATAGCTTTTTATTGAGGATGCTTTATAGATAGCTCACTATGGTGCTGCTGCAAGTTTCCACCATGATTAGGCATGGCTTAGGCTAGCGGCCCAGGCGTTTCTCTAACACAAAATACAAACTCCATGGACTTACAATCTCCCTCTTTATTTCACACCGGTGACATCCATAGACAAAAAAGAGCATGATATCAACTGAGTACAAAGTACAAGTGCAATGTTGAAAACGTTCCCCGTGATAGCACGGTTCTGCTAATTCCAGCGTATAAGTGCAAGCATATACAAAATAGATGACACAATGGTTCCAGTTTTTTAGGGGCAAAGAATATAAAGTGTGCCATAAAGTTCGTGAGGGCTTCAATCACTAAGTTTTCACATAACAAAATAGTTTTTATTTGGAAAATAGCTGAAAACAAGAATATACTTGGAATGGAGTAACACACCATGCATAGGAATTTATAGTGGACACTTTGGAATAACTTGGTTTCTTGGGAGTTGGAAGCATGAGTAGAGCTTACTCATACAAGTGGAGGCTAGCAAAAGACTGGGAGCAACCAACTAAGAGAGCAATAATGGCCATAATCATGCAGAGCGACAAAACATTACTAATCAAAGCATAAAGTGGTACTACAAGTCAAGCACTAAATGATCATAGAGGCTATGGTGACTTGTTCATAGTCATAAAATGGTGTGAGCATGTGCCAAGTCAACCCAAACAAAGCATCAAAAGAGAATACCACAATATTATGCTTTTGTATGCTAAAACAACGCATGATTCTTTCAAGGCACATTAAGCAATCCCAATTGTTTGGAACAAGTCATGATACAACAATAATCACTAAGCATAAGGTCAAAACAACATCTAGCATGACATGATAAAGTCTAAGTCACAGTCAAAACAAGCTCCCTTTTGTACCCTTTAAGCATGAAACTTTCTACTCTTTTCCAACACCAAACAACTTATTTGAAACAAATCATAAAGATAATAAACAATAAAGATCAGTGAGCTTGTATCACAAATCCACAAAGAAGAACTAAAAAGTTCTAAGCTGAAAGCACAAGAAAACTAAGGCTGAACGCAGTGCTAGCAAAAGTGAACACTCACGAAACAATAAGAGTGAAAACTAGATTGTTCTAGGCAATGGAAACAAAGTGTGTCTCGCTCGAAAAGAAGTGTGGTGTAACCAACCAACTTAATCAAGCAAACTAAGCAAACGAAAACCAAAAACGAAAACTAAGATGCTCTAAGAACAACACAACAATGCATGAAACAATAAAAACGAAGTGTCTAGAAAGACCTGGGATTTTTATTGATGAAGAAGGGGATGCCTTGGGCAACCCCAAGCTTTGACGCTTGTACCTCTTGAATGTGTTTTGGGGTGACACGGGGTGGCATCCCCAAGCTTGAGCTTTTGTACATTCTTCATCTCATTACATTATTCTTTCTCTACACCTGTAAATTTTCCTTCATATAAAACTTCACACAATCTTCATTAGCAACATTAGTGTTTTCAAAAGATAATAGACCTTTGGGTTTAGTTTCAAAATAGCAAAACTTTCACTAAATACACAAGATACTGTAGCAACTCCTTCAAAAATCTCAATTTCCCAAAAAGAACCCCAAAAGGAATCAATAAGAAGCAAATACAAATAATGGCAGAAATCTGTCAAAACAAACCAGCAGGTAGAAACCGATTTTTTCAAAGACCTTCTGTTGCTCAAATAAAAAAGTGTTGAACTAACGAAATTTAGCTAGCATACTCGGGGATTTATTCGTAAATTGTCAGCTCAATAATACTTACAAAGACTCCTCACGAATTTTTATGGTGGAGGACATGAATCTGTTTCGGGACAGCAACTCCCTAAATCTTACTTCCCTCTCATTAGAGGTCATTCTTGGCACAAAAGGCAAACAAAAAGGATAAGTAGAGGTCATTACTGAATTAATAACTTCCAAGACTCAATAAAACTCTTGGGTTATCTCCCAACAAGTACTTTTTTTAATGCCTTTAAGTTACACATGATAGTTTGAGAAGATGCTCACATAAGAAATATGAATTTAAGTAAAAGAGAGCATCAAGAACCAAATTAAAAACACATTTAAGTCTAACCCACTTCCTATGCATAGGAATCTTGTAAAGTAATAAGTCATGAAAGCACAAAGCACCAAGCATAGGAAAGCAAAACAAGTGCAACTTCAATATTTTCAACATAAAGAGGGGAAACTTAATATTATTGAGATGCATAAAACCATGTTTCCCTCACTCATAATAACTTTCATTAGCATCATGAATAAAATTAACAATATAACTATCACATAAAACATTCTTATCATGAGCCACATGCATAAAATAATTATTACTCTCCACATAAGCATAATCATTCTTATTAATCAGAGTGGGAGCGCATTCAACAAAATAGCTATCATTATTATTCTCATCACCATAATCATCAAATATAGGAGGCATATTATAATCACAATTAACTTTCTCCTCAATAGTAGGTGGACTGAAAATATCATATTCATCTTTGTAATCATCATATATTGGAGGTAAAGTATCATCAAAGTAAATTTTCTCCTTCGTGCTTGGGGGACTAAAAAGATCATTTTCATCAAAACTAGATTCCCCAAGATTAGACTTTTCCATAGCATTAGCAACAATGGTGTCCAAAGAGTTCATAATAATAACATTGCTATTAGCATGCAAATAAAGTTCCATAGGTTTTTTAATTTTCTCTTCAAACACTTCATGTCCTAACTCAATATAAACACTATAGATCTCTCTAATTTTGTTGTTGTTTTCCATTAAGCCTAACTAGTGAAAATAAAAAACAAAAAGACAAAATTGCAGAATCTAAAGGAAATAACTTCGAGCACTCACACCGGAGGATGTGAGTACCTTTTACCTTACCTCCCCGGCAACGGCACCAGAAAAGAGCTTGATGTCTACGCACTTCTATTCTTGTAGACAGTTGTTGGGCCTCCAAGTGCAGAGGTTTGTAGAACAACAGCAAGTTTCCCTTAAGTGGATTATCCAAGGTTTATCGAACTCAGGGAGGAAGTGGTCAAAGGTATTCCCTCTCAAGGAACCCTGCAATCAAGATACAAGAAGTCTCTTATGTCCCCAACACACAGAATACACTTGTCAGGTGTATAGGTGCACTAGTTCGGTGAAGAGATAGTGAAATACAAGTGGTAACGGTGCCAGAAAATCGCTTGACGGTGAGGTAAAGACTAAAGCAAGCAAACATGCAACAGATCTAGTAGCAAACGGTGTTTCAATGTTTAGAAACAAGGCCTAGGGATCATACTTTCACTAGTAAACACTCTCTCATATAAATATCCTATCTTCATGATACTACTCTTAACTACTCTCCGGTTGGACACTCTAATCCATGGTAGGGCTATAACAGCACACCTCAAAGTCTCCCTTCCCCAATCTAGAAAACCCCACACTATCACCTTGAGCGCTAGATGGTTCCAACAAACACCACAATTTCATAGAGACATCTAACTCCAAATGTAACTCATAATAAATATTTAATCTATCCAAAGTGCCACACATGTTATGCACTTAGGTAGACTCAAACCTAAGTGCCACCATGGCGTGCATGTTGTCACTTTCACACACATGGGGAGAGCAGAGATCTATTAAAGCACTTGAGTAGCAAGGTAGATCTACTTGATTACAAAGCTCATGATCACAATATGACCATGCATAGAGAGAGAGAGATCTATTAAGTTTTCACAAATATGACCATGGTTGAACAAAGAGAGAAAGATATCACAATATGACCATGGTAGTGCTACTGAAAGTTACTATGAGAGAGGGAAACATGGTTGTATGCATCTCAGTAATGTTAAGTTTCCCTGTTTTATGTTGAAAGCTTTGAAGTTGCATCTGTTTTGTCTTCCTATGCTAGTGAAATTTTGTTTCAACAATTTGTTTTCTCATGATACTCCCATGCATAGGAAGTGGGTTAGACTCAAATGTGTTGGTTATTTGCTTCTTGATGCTCTCTTTCACTTCAAATATATATATATCCTATGTGAGCATCTTTGAAAGTTTCAAGCCTAACTTAAAGGCATTAAAGAAAAGTACTTGTTGGGAGATAACCCAAGAATTTTGTTGAGCCTTGGAAGTTATTACCTCAGTAATAACCGCTCCTTGTCCTTTTGTTTTGGTTTTTGTGTCAAGTCCAACTACTTTTGTGAAGTGGAGGAGTTGTGAAAAGTGGCTGTCGTAGGACAGTTTTTTGTGCTTCACCGTAAAAATTCATGAGGGAGCTCAGTACGTCAGATAGAGCTGTATTTTTCTGAGCTTGTTCTCCAAGTTGTTGCCCAACTTTCATTAGTTCTACACTTTTTTATTTGATCAACAGAAGGATTTAGAAAAAATCAATCTTTACCTGCTGGTCTGTTTTGACAGATTTCTGTTATCATTCGCATTTGCCTCTTATAGAAGCCTTTGCTTTGATGGATTTCAGTTGAAGTGTGAACCTAAAGGTTTGTTGTTTTGCTTACACTAATGTTGCCATTGAAGTTTGTGTATTACCTTGTGAGGGAAGGAAATCTAGGAGAAGGAGAAAAGGAGTCTGCAGAGTTTGTTTTTGAATAGGTAAAAGTGGTGAAAACAGAAGGTTCGTGAAACCCCAATATTTTTATATTTTTGATGATTTTAATACGTAAGGGAAGATACGAGACGGAATTGAAGAGGAAACATAGTCCGAGGTGGACAAACCCACCCCAGGCGCGGGCCCAGCCTGGCCGCGCCTGGAGGGTGTGTGCCACCCCCGAACTCCGTCTCTGCCTCGTTTCCGTGTCAGAACCTTCCTTATGCATTGAAACTTCGTAATATATATCACCCCGGATCCTCCGAGGTTCTTGCATCGTGTTCTCGTCTTGTTTTCGTTTCGACCTGTTTCTGTCAGGAAATTTTCTCAAGTTTAGAGCACCATGGTCTCCGCCAACGACAAAGGCAAGAAGCCCGAGGAAGATGATAGCGCTTGACGAGGTGGAAGAGTTTGAAGTAGATTCCCCAGTAACGGCACCAGAAATCTTGATGGCGCCTGGTGTTTGACATGGAAGCGCTTCGTTGGAAATCCCAAGAGCAAGGTGTGAAGCAACAAGCAGCAAGTCTTCCCTCAGTAGAGACCGAGGTTATCGAACCAGAAGGAGGAAGGAAACGTCACACGGGTGTTGCAAACAACATGGAGACCTGCACAACACAAACTCAAGACATTGCCCCAACTAATCAGTGAGGTTGTCAAGCTCACCGGTTTGCTGTAACAAAGGATTAAACATATGGTGTGGAAGGTAATGGTTTGCAGCAGGTAAACAAGTAACAGTGGAAGATGTATCAATGGTAAAGATTGGACCGGGGTCCATAGTTCACTAGAGGTTCTCTCCTTAGATAAACAACATGGCATGAAGGGTAACCAAATTACAGCGGGGCAATTGACAGGAACTAAGCAAGGCATAACAATGCAATTACTAGCCAGAAAGATCCTATGAAGTTGATTGGGAAATATAACAATATACATAGACCGTAATCCAACTGCATCTATGACTAGAAGTCCACCTTCAGGTTATCATCCGAACCCCCTCCAGTATTAAGTTGCAAGCAACAGACAACTTCTTTAAGCAAAGTGTGTAAGGTAAACAATCCACATGTTCTATAAACAAGAGACCGTAGTTTTCTCCCTAGTAGCAACAGCACATCTACAACCGAAGATATTATTGTCACTTCCCTTGGAAACTAGAGGCATGAACCCACTATCGAGCATAAATACTCCCTCTTGGATTCACTAGCAACTACTTGGCCAAGATAACCACTAGCAACAGAGATCATGCAAGATCACAAACAACACAGACATGATATAATCATAAAGATAAAACCATTAATCAAACCAACATAATAATCTCAATATCCATCGGATCCCCGCAAACACAACATGCATGATTACAAAAATATTAGATCTTGATCATGAACGGAGCTCACAAGATCTATACATGAAAGCACAAAGGAGGAGATACAACCATCTATCTACTACATGGACCCATAGTCCAAGGTGGAACTACTCACAAATCATACCGGAGAGAAGGCCTCCGGGATGATCTCCCCTCCGGCAGGGTGCCAGGAAGAACTTCAGATCCCCCCGATCTAGGGACGATGGTGGCGGTGGCTAAAGACGGTTTCGTGGATTTTTGATCGGGTACTCATGGTTTCTGCATCGGGGGCTTCTTATAGGCGAAGGGGCGAGACCGGGAGGCGGCCAGGGTGCCCAAACCCTAGCCAGGTGCAGGGCTGGGCCCACCCGCTCCTAGGGTGGGTCTGGCCCCCCTGGCTGGCCTTCCGGGCTCCCCTCTAGACTTCTTGTTCCCCACGAAAGTTATTGACTTTGTCCTTCGTCCTGTCCAATTCCGAGAATATTTATTTACTAACTTTTCTGAAACCAAAAACAACAGAAAACAGGCATCTGGCACTGTTGCAACTTGTTAATAGGTTAGTACCAGAAAACATGTAAAAAGCACCTCAAAGTGTAGACAAGTAAAGCAAAGTAGATACTAAACAAGCATGGAGCATCAAAAATTATAGATACGTTTCCAACGTATCAGCATCCCCAAGCTTAACTCTTGCTCGTCCTCGAGTAGGTAAGTGATAAACAGAATAATTTTTGAGGTGACATGCACCCTCACAATAAAGATCCAACCATTTGCAAACATTGAAAGTTGGGATAAAAAACTCTAAACATGTGCATGAAAGATGGAGTTCTAACAATAGGACATAGTAACTATGCATGCAACATGACAAGCTACAAACAAAGATCATGAATAATATGCATTGAAAAACGTTTGTTTCTTTCACATGCAGAAAACATAGCATAGTGGCAATCATCTTGTCCCTCATAGAGTAGCAATATAATGCATAGGACACCTGCAAAGTTCACAAGGGTGACTAGAAACAAGTAGCACAAGAGCAAGTGATAACACAATATGCATCAATTAATAAGCTTTGGAACATTGCACACAGAATGACAACTATGCTCTCTTAATGGTACCTAAAGGTAGAAGGTGGAGACTCAAATAATGGTGGAAGAAAAGCCTTTTTTTTAAAGGAAGCAGGGATTACAAGTTTCAAAAAGAGCTTCCAAAAATTATGGTACTTATTAGCTTTCAGCCCTCATTGCCCCTATCATAAGCATATTGAAGTGGTTAAGGTTAAAGTGGCAAAGCTGGAGTATATGCTTGACAAAGTATAAGTTGGAAATCTCAAGTCCCTTGACTATGAGGGCTACACCTCATGGATACTCAACTTAGGGCCCAGGCAAGTTCTTGTCACTGTAAGTATTTGCATATCATTGAGAACCGCCAACGGGATACTCCTTGCACATGGTACAGGAGCTTTCCCATAACCAAAATGACAAGGCAAGCAGACAATGAGCATCTCAACAATTCTTCTTATGTACCATTGGAATATGGTGCCTTTTTCTCTCTTTCCTCTTTTCTCGATGTGTCTTTTTAATAAGAAGAATGCTTCATAGATGTCACTATGGTGATGCTGCAAGTTTCCACCATGATTAGGCATGGCTTAGGCTAGCGGCCTAGGCGTTTCTCTAACACAGAATACAAACTCCATGAACTTACAAGTTCCCACTTCATTTCACACTGGTAACATCCATAGATAAAAGAGCATGATATCAACGGAGTACAAAAAGTACAAGTGCAATGTTGAAAACGTTCCCCGTGACAGCACGGTTCTGCTAATCCCAACATATAAGTGCAAGCATATACAAAAAAGTTGCCTCAATGGTTCAAGTTTATAGGGGCAAAGAATAAAATGTGCCATCAAGTTCCTGAGGGCTTTAATCACTAAGTTTTCACATAACAAAATAGTTTTTAATTGGAAGATAGTTGAAAACAAGAATATACTTGGAATGGTGTAACACACCATGCATAGGAGTTTATAGTGGACACTTTGGAATAACTTGGTTTCTTGGGAGTTGGAAGGATGAGTAGAACTTCCTCATACAAGTGGAGGCTAGCAAAAGACTGGGAGCAACCAAGTAAGAGAGAAATAATGGCCATAATCATGCAATGCAACAAAACAAACTAATCAAAGCAAAGAGTGGTACTACGAGTCAAGGACTAAATAATCATAAAGGCTAATGGTGACTTGTCATAGTCATAACATGGTGTAATCATGTTCCAAGTCAACCCAAGCAAAACATCAAAGGAGAATACCACAATACTATGCTTTTGCATGCTAAAACAACGCATAATTTATTCAAGGCACACTAAGCAATCCCAATTGTTTGGAACAATACATGATACAACAATAGTCACTAAGCATAATGCAAAAACAACACCTAGCATGTCATGCTAAAGTCTAAGTCACAGTCAATGCAAGCTCCTCTTGCACTTCAAGCAAGAACTTACTACTCCTTTCCAAGCACCAAGCGAACTTATTTGCAAAACAACACAGCGATAATGGGGGTAAACTTCTTTATTCAAGCAAACTAAACAACCTAAGAAAAGCAAACGAAAACTAAAACGCTCCAAGAACAACACAACTGTGCATGAAACAATAAAAGTGAATTGTCTAGACAAACCTGAGCTTTTTATTGATGAAGAAGGGGATACCTTGGGCATCCCCAAGCTTTGACGCTTGTACTTGGATATTTCTTGGGGTGACACCATGGTGGCATCCCCAAGCTTGAGCTTTCGTCCATTCTTCATCTCATTGCATCATTCTCACTTTACACCTGAAATTTTTCCTTCATACAAAACTTCACACAATCTTCATTAGCAACATTAGCTTATTCAAAAGATATTAGACCACTGGCAAAGCTTTGGAACAGAAAGTATTTTTACTAAAAACACAAGCTACTGAAGTAACTCCTTAAAAAAACTCAATTTACCTGAAGAGAGCTCAAAAAGGAATCAATAAGAAGCAAATGCAAATAATGGCAGAAATCTGTCAAAACAGACCAGCAGGTAGAAATGAATTTTTTCTAACATCTTATGTTGCTCAAATCAACAAGTGTTGAACTAATGAAAGTTAGCCAACATACTGGGGGATTTATTCGTAAATTTTGAGCTCAATCAAAGTTACAGAGACTCCTCGCGAATTTTTTGGTGGAGGACAGAAATCTGTTTCGGGACAACAACTCCCCAAATCTTACTTCCCTCTCATTAGAGGTCATTCTTGGCACAAAAAGCAAACAAAAGGATAATGAGAGGTCATTCGGTAGTAATAACTTCCAAGACTCAATGAAACTCTTGGGTTATCTCCCAACAAGTACTTTTCTTTAACGCCTTTAAGTTAGGCACAAGAAGCAAGAAGGATCAAGTATTTTCAAATGAAGAAGCATTAACATAAACTATTGATTTCAAAGGAGGAGCAAAAAGCAACTTATCTCTCCTCATAGGGAAGTGTTCAATACCTTTCTTGAATGGAAATTGATATTTTATGGTGCCTTCTTTCATATCAATGATGGCACCAACTGTTCTAAGAAAACGTCTTCCCAAAGTAATAGGACAAGAAGCATTGTATTTAACATCCAAAACATAGAAATCAACAGGGACATAAGCATTGTTAACCATAATGAGGACATCATTAATACTCCCCATGAGTTTCTTCTTAGCATTATCATTGAGTGTGACATTCAAATAACAATCTTCTAATGGTGGTAAATCAAGCATTTCATAAATCTTCCTAGGCATAATAGAGACACTAGAACCAAGATCACATGAAGCTTTGAGATCAAAGTCATTCACTTGCATATTAATAATGGCTTCTCAACTATCTTTTACTTTCCTAGGAATAGAAGCTTTGTGTTTTAGCTTCTCTTCCTTAATCTTAACAAGAGCATCTGTAATGCGTTTGGTAAAGGCAACATGCATATCACTAGCATCGGGACTTCTAGCAAGCTTTTGTAGGAACATAATCACTTCAGAAATATTGCAACCATCAATATCAAAATCAAAATTAGCATCACTAGTAGTAGGATCAATATGCTTAGGCATAGTAGGAGGAGGAATAGGGGCTACTTGTGGTTTGGTGGTGATAGTGCACACACTATTGTTTCCATCCATTTCAGCTTCCCTTTCCCACCTAGCATGAAGTTGAGCTAATAGACTAACATTTTCATCAATAGTAACTTGTATGGCATGAGAAGTAGAAAAGGTGTTTTCCATAGTTTCAGGTTTAGCAGCCATTTTATTAACCAAGGAAGTTTGAGCTTTAGACAAAGAGGATATATTTTTCTCAACAGTTAAAAGCTTTTCCTCTATAGTTTTATTGAAAGTGGTTTGTTTACTAATAAATTCCTTGAGCATGACTTCAAGTTCAGAGGGGGCACTTCTAGCATTATTGTAAGAGCTTACATAGGAATTGCCATTATTAGGAGGATAAGGCCTATAATTGTTGTTGCTACCAAAATTATTCCTATAGGCATTGTTGTTGAAATTGTTGTTTCTAATGAAGTTCACATCAACTTGCTCTTCTTGAGCAACCAAAGAGGCTAAAGGAACACTATCAGGATCTAGAGGAGCTTTCCCATTAACAAGCATAGCCATAATAACATCAATCTTTTCACTCAAAGAGGAAGTTTCCTCAACAGAATTTACCTTCTTACCATGTGGAGCTCTCTCAACATGCCATTCAGAGTAGTTAACCATCATATTATCAAGGAGCCTTGTTGCAGCACCCAAAGTGAGGCCCATGAAAGTACCTCCAGCAGCTAAATCCAACAGATTTCTTGAGGAGAAGTTCAAACCTGCATAAAAAGTCTGGATAATCATCCAAGCAGTGAGTCCATGAGTAGGGCAATTCTTAACCAAAGTTTTCATTCTTTCCCAAGCTAGAGCAACATGTTCACTATCAAGTTGTTTAAATTTCATAATGTCACTTCTCATAGATATAATCTTAGCAGGAGGATAGTACTTTCCAATGAAAGCATCTTTGCACTTAGTCCAAGAATCAATACTATTTTTAGGCAAAGAAAGCAACCATTCTTTAGCCTTTCCCCTCAAAGAGAAAGGAAAAAGCTTGAGCTTAATAATATCTCCATCTACATCCTTATACTTTTGCATCTCACAAAGTTTAACAAAGCTATTAATATGGGCAGCAGGATCATCAGAACTAGCACCATAAAATTGCTCTCTCATCACAAGATTCAACAAAGCAGGCTTAATTTCATAAAAAGTAGCATCAGGAGCAGGTGGAGCAATAGGTGTGCTTAGGAAATCATTGTTGTTGGTGCTAGTGAAGTCACACAAGTTGGTGTTCTCAGCAGAGTTTATTTTGGCAAATGTGAGCAAGCCAAAAACAGCAGCAGCAGCTAGAGCAGGAACTATTTTTTTTGTGTTTTTGAATAAGGCAAGGAAACCAAGCTAGACTAATTTTTTTGGGTTTTTTTTGGAAAGAGGCAAATAAAACCAAACAAAAGAAACAAAACAAACTAATAACAAAGTAAAGAGAAAGGAAGTGAAGGACTCCCCTAGTGAAGACGTCCTTAGCCTCCCTGGCAACGGCGCCAGAAAACTTGTTGATAGCGCTTGACGAGGTGGAAGAGGTTGAAGTAGATTCCCCAGTAACGGCACCAGAAAGCTTGATGGCGCCTGGTGTTCGACGTGGAAGCGCTTCGTTGGAAACCCCAAGAGCAAGGTGTGAAGCAGCAAGCAACAAGTCTTCCCTCAGTAGATACCTAGGTTATCGAACCAGAAGGAGGAAGGAAACGTCACACAGGTGTTGCAAACAACGTGGAGACCTGCACAACACAAACTCAAGACTTTGCCCCAACGAATCAGTGAGGTTGTCAAGCTCACGAGTTTGCTATAACAAAGGATTAAATGTATGGTGTGGAAGGTAATTGTTCGCAGCAAGTAAAGAAGTAAAAGTAGAAGATGTATCAATGGTAAAGATTGGACCGGGGTCCATAGTTCACTAGAGGTGCTCTCCTTAGATAAACAACATGGCATGAATGGTAAACAAATTACAGCGGGGCAATTGACAGGAACTAAGCAAGGCATAACAATGCAATTACTAGCCAGAAAGATCCTATGAAGTTGATTGGGCAATACAACAAGATACATAGACCGCCATCCAACTTCATCTATGACTAGAAGTCCACCTTCAGGTTATCATCCGAACCCCCTCCAGTATTAAGTTGCAAGCAACAGACAACTGCTTTAAGCAAAGTGTGTAAGGTAAACAGTCACATGTTCCATGAACAAGAGACCGTTGTTTTCTCCCTAGTAGCAACAACACATCTATAACCGAAAAGATTATGGTCACTTCCCTTAGAAACTAGAGGCATGAACCCACTATCGAGCATAAATACTCCCTCTTGGAGTCACTAGCAACTACTTGGCCAAGATAACCACTAGCAACGGAGAACATGCAAGATCACAAACAACACAGACATGATAGAATCATAAAGATAAAACCATTAATCAAACCAACATAATAATCTCAATATCCATCGGATCCCCGCAAACACAACATGCATGATTACAAATAGAAAGAACAAAGGAGGAGATACAACCATCTATCTACTACATGGACCCATAGTCCAAGGTGGAACTACTCACAAATCATACTGGAGAGAAGGCCTCCGGGATGATCTCCCCTCCGGCAGGGTGCCGGGAAGAACTTCAGATACCCCCGATCTAGGGACGATGGTGGCGGTGGCTAAAGACGGTTTCGTGGATTTCTGATCGGGTACTCATGGTTTCTGCATCGGGGGCTTCTTATAGGCGAAGGGGCGAGACCGGGAGGCGGCCAGGGTGCCCAAACCCTAGCCAGGTGCAGGGCTGGGCCCACCCGTGCCTAGGGTGGGTCTGGCCCCCCTGGCTGGCCTTCCGGGCTCCCCTCTATACTTCTTGTTCCCCACGAAAGTTATTTACTTAGTCCTTCATCCCTTCCAATTCCGAGAATATTTCTTTACTAACTTTTCTGAAACCAAAAATAGCAGAAAACAGGCAGCTGGCACTGTTGCAACTTTTTAATAGGTTAGTACCAGAAAACATGTAAAAATCACCTCAAAGTGTAGACAAGTAAAGCAAAGTAGGTACTAAACAAGCATGGATCATCAAAAATTATAGATACGTTTCCAACGTATCAGAAGACGATCCTCACAAACCCAAGGAGGAGGAGATTTTGGTAGGTTATGAAGGAGACATGGAGGAGGATAAGTAGCCGGACACCTGCGCTACCGTCACAAGTATTTGAGTGGTGGAAACCCCTATCAAGCTTAAGAGGACAACACGGATGTCTATAGGAGCGAAATCTCGACGTCATACCCTCTCTCCACGGTCACCTCCTCCAAGTACCAAGAAACCCTTCCACACTCTTATAGATGAGCGTCAATATCAACATGTGCCCAAAGGGAACTTGCCCTCGATGTGGGATATGCCTCGTTCTAACCATGCAGAGGAAGAGCACAAGGAAGAGTGGGGAAAGAATAGCAAGGACTAGAACTCTTGGTCCGATATGATCATGAACCGCATTGAGAAAACTCGGAGTTGATTCGTACTCTAACATTTGAGATTGAGGAGTTGAGGAAGCTTATTGAAGAGCTTATCAAGAGAACACCACCACCACCGAAGGAGTAATTCGTCATCAGGTTTGGCATCCCCTTGGCTTGTTCCAAGCTTGGGGGAGTGTCGTGGTATCACCACCATTATCTTTTATCTTTTACCTTTTTAGTGGATTCGTATCTTTGGTAGAGAGGTTATCTTATAGTTTGGTTTGCATGTGTAAGTATCTCTCCTTTAGTTGATTATCTATGTATCCCTTGGTGTGAGTGCCTTTATTGGAATATTAATAAGAAATCTCATCTTTTACTTTTTTGCACTTCTTATTTTAGTTTGCAATATCTATTATTTGATGGATCTTGTTGATCAGTATTGGCATCACTTTGGGATTATCGAGTGGATCTAAATTGGTTTTGGCAAACCGAGCTCTGGTTAGTAGCAATACTTTTTGATGTTTGAAAGAAAAGAGAAAAAAAGCTTACAGGTATTTTGTATCATTTGTTTTCTTTCTTGTTGGCTCATAAGCTTAGTATTCTTTATTTGAGATTTTTTGTGTCTTCAAGTAAGATTGCATGTTTGGCTTTATTACTTGTATGTTTGCTTGTTTCTTTCAACTCTCTTGCTTGCTACCCAACCTTGCAAGACAAAATCCTGTTTTGCGAAGGCATACTTCTCATGTTTCCAAATCCCTTTGAACCAAAACCTTTGCCACTTGTGTCCACCATATCTGCCTAGTAGCTTTTTATATTCCAAGAAAATTCTCAAATTTCATCTACCTTTTGAATTAAAAAGTATTTTGTTATGTGAAAACTAGTTAGTAAATCTCTCACGAACTTGATGGCACACCTTATTTCTTTGCCCATAATAGACTTGAACCATTGTGCCCCTAATTAGCAGAATTGTGCTGTCACAGGGAACGTTTTCAACATTGCACCTGTATTTTGTACTCAGTTGATATCGTGCTCTTTTGTCTATGGATGTCAACAATGTGAAATAAAGAGGGAACTTGTAAGTCCATGTAGTCTGTATTTTGTGTTAGAGAAACGCCTGGCCCGCCAGCCTAAGCCATGCCTAATCATGGTGGAAACTTGCAGCATCACCATAGTGAGCTATCTATGAAGCATCCTCAATAAAAAGCTATGCATATGGTAAATAAAAAGATTGTTGAGATGCTCATTGTCTGCTTGCCTCGTCATTTTGGTTATGGGAAAGCTCCTGTACCATGTGCAAGGGGTACCCCGTTGGCGGTTCTCTATGATACGCATGTACTTACAATGACAAGAACTTATCAGTGACCAAAGTTAAGTAGCATGAGGAGTGGCCCTCATATTCAAGGGACATGAGATTGCCAACTTATATTTCGTCAAGCATATACTCCATCTTTGTGTACTTTAACCTTAATCATCTCAAGATGCCTATGATAGGGGCAACGAGTGCTGGAAGCTAGCAAGTATCATAATCTTTTGAAAGCTCTTTATGACTTGTAATTCCTGGTTCCCTCTATGAAGGGACCTTTCTCCTAGTTACCAGGTTGAGTCAGTAAACCTACTTCCTCTCTATCTCCAGCAAGCATTTGAGTTGTTGTGTTTCAAGCATTCATATGGTGATTTATTCAATCATGTTCTCTATCTTCCTTGTTTGCATAAACTCTTATCTATTGAGTATTACTTTGAAAGCCTTCACTTGTGAAAAACCTTTTTGAGCAAAGAGTGCTCCTGTTGAAAAACTTCTACAAAAAGCTTTTTGTGAAACTGTTTGCCAGGTGTTCTCTGACCAAGAACAAGTTTGCCAATTCCAATTATGATTTATCTTTATGCATCTATATCGTGACTGCTGTACTTGATTGCAAGCTAAGTTATATAATGGTGAGTTGCTTTCTTCTATGAGTTGTGTAATGGTAAGTGTGATGCTTGTTGTTCATATTCTTTTATTGACACTTTACTCCATAAACCTGTGGACATGTTTACTGAGCTCAGTTTTTGCTTGGGGACAAGCGAAGGTCTAAGATTGGGGGAGTTGATACGCCCAATTTGCATCACCATTATATATCATAATCTACCTCTATTCATTGATATTTGTCTTATTATGAGGTATTACTTATGACTTTTTATTTGTTTATGCATGTTGGATGATTCTTGGAGGATGGACTGCCGGAGTCTGGATTCTGATGGAAAAGAAGGCGTTTTGATGCAATTTCGTGAAGATCACAAAAATACCAGAAAAATATGGGATTATATTTTTTTCCCAAAAGATTGAGGAAGCCAGAAGGAGGAGCGAAGAAGGTCCGCAGGGGGCCCACACCCCCTAGGTGCAGGCCCACCCTAGGCCGCGCCTAGGGCAGGTGTGGCCCACCTGCCCAGCTCCCGACTCCGCCCCTTCACCTATATCTTCCCTACGAAACCCTAAGGCTAGGGGAGCAACCACAGATAGATGTCCACCACCTCTGGGGGGAGGAAACCACCGAGAGAGAAAGATCTCGTTGGCAGACAGATTTTTGCAGGGGGAATTCCTTCCCGAAGAGAGGAGATCGTCGCCATCAACACCATCGTCAAGCTAGGCTTTATCGGGATCATCATCATCATCATCCACACCATCATATCCACCAGCACCATCATCACCACTCCGTCCCGCTGTAACAATTGTGTTGGATATTGCTTTAGTTCTTAGGGAAAACTTTCCCGGTGTTGATTACTATTGTAGTTGATGCTTGTGAGTGGCACCATTGAATTATTGTTTATGTTCAGATTGTTATCCCTTATCTTATCATCTTTGATATTGATCCATATGATGTCTCATGAGTAGTTCGTTTAGTTCTTAAGGACATGTGAGAAGTCATGTTGTTATTAGTGGATTTGTGTTGAGTTACTATTCAATGGTTTAGTATTTAAGTTGTGGTGCTATTCTTCTAGTGGTGTCATGTGAACATCGACTACATGATACTTCACCATTTATGGGCCTAGGGGAATGCATTGTGTATTTGGCTACTAATTGTGGGGTTGCCGGAGTGACAGAAACCTGAACCCCCATTAGGACACCTTTGCACAAGGGAGCGTAAGATCTCAGAGTTTAAGGTTGTGGTTTCTTAATTACTTTCTTGTAGTTACGGATATTTGCAGGAGGTTTAATCACAAGTATGTATTAGTCCAAGTAAGGTCGGTATATTAGCACAGGTTCACCCACACAACACTTACAACACCAAAGAAGAGTACTCAACTATATGAAGCGAAAGCACTTGACAGAATTCCCATGTGTCAACGTTTGGTCCTTATAAGTATTTCCACCGGCTTGTCCTTTGCTAAGAAAAATTGGACCACTTGCTGTGTTTGTTCTTTGTTACTTGCACTTTGTTTTGTTGATTTATCAGAAAACCACTAAAAATCCGTTTGCTAAGTATTTGCAGAGAGTTCCTGCTCCATACCACTGTTTAGCACCTTTTGCTCCTCGTTGGGATCGACACTCCTATTTATCGAGAGTACTATGATACACCCCTTATACTTGTGGGTCATCACCCGTGTAGCAAAAACGCTACACTATTGTAGCAAAACCATTAAACACATGTAGCAAATAAAATTTTCTATTGTAGCAAATCCGATTTCGTCGGAGATCTCGCCGAAGATTTTGTAATAAACCATAGATACTATTGTAGCAAAACAAAAAAATACTTTGTAGCAAAAAAATTATAGTAAAAATCAACACATAGCACCGTCGGAGGGCTCGTAGCTCCACCATCGGCCGCATATAGCAAACTCAATGCTCGCTTGTAGCACCAACACCGACTACGTGTAGCACACGTAGTCGACCTTGGAAGCAGGTGCTGAGAGGCGTCGACTCCGACGAGGTGGGCCATGGCAGCGACAACACAGTCAGGTCCAGGACAAGTCAGAGGCGAAAGCTATCCTCTGTCGCGGAGGGACCAGCGGCGGGGCCAGGGGTGGGCGACGCACAACAAGGAGCATGCGCGGCCAGGAGGCGGCGGAGCACCGGCAGCGCGGCATGGGGACGGCGGAGCACCGGCGGCGCGGCCAGCCAGGGGGTGGGCGGCGCACAACAAGGACCATGCGCGGCCAGGGGCGGCCGGGCATCAACAACGCGACATGGAGGCGGCGGAGCACCGGCAGCGCGACCAGAGGTGGGAGCGCGACCAGAGGTGGGCGGTGGGACCAAGCACAGCCAAGGGCTCGGCGGCGCATAGTCCGGACAGCTCGTGAGTAGAGGTCGCTGTGACGTGCGACAGATGAACGAGGATGAAGATGAGATTGGAAACTGAACCGCGCATGGGCCCCTCGCTTGCTCCATGTTGTTCCGCTGAGAAGGGATACGACGTTGACCCGGGGGATATGAACACACGATCCCCCGGGGGAAGTGTATCGTTTTCCTTTTTGGGCAGCACTACACGTCCCCCAGAGGATAATTCCTCAAAATCCCCGGATCCTCATGTTGACACGTGTAAAAAAAACCCAAATTTCCGCTTTTACTATAAACGTACCCGCTTTTGCTACAAATAGTCCCGCTTTTGCTACATGTAGCAGAAAATGGTTCGGTCTAGAAAAAGAAAAACAGTCTGGACCTCGCTGGAGATTTCGCCGGAGACCTCGCCGGTGACCGTGTAGCAAAAAAGTTGTGCTAATATAGCATATCCGACCTCGCCGGAGACTCCCCGGAAGCTTTCACCGGTAGACCTCATCAGAGACCCCGTGTAGCAAAAACGTTACGCTATTGTAGCAAAACCATTAAACGCATGTAGCAAATAAAATTTTCTATTGTAGCAAATCCGATCTTGTCGGAGACCTCGCCGGAGATTTTGTAACAAACCATAAATACTATTATAGCAAAACAAAAAAGTCTTTGTAGCAAAAAAATTATAGTAAAAATCGACACATAGCACCGCCGGAGGTCTCGTAGCTCCACCATCGGCCGCATATAGCAAAATCAATGCTCGCTTGTAGCACCACCATCGGCCGCATATAGCAAAATCAATACAACAAGGACCATACGCGGCTAGGGGCGGCCGAGCACCGGCAACACGTCATGGGGCGGCGGAGCACCGACGGCGCAGTGGGACCAAGCGCGGCCAAGGGCACGGCGGCGCATAGTCCGAACAGCTCGTGAGTGAAGGTCGCCGTGACGCGCGGCAGATAAACGAGGATGAAGATGAGATTGGAAACTGAACCGCGCGTGGGCCCCCCGCTTGCTCCATGTCGTTTCGCTGAAAAGGGATACGGCGTTGACCTAGGGATATGAACGCACGACACCCGAGCGAAGTGTATCTTTTTTTTCTTCCGAACACCCAAACACGCCCCTTGCGCGTCGAGCTCGACCCGCCAAAACTTGCCTTCCCGGGCGCAATATTCGAATTTTACCGCTAAAACTTTGCCTGTCTATTATCCCGCCCTGGCTATTCCCCTCACCTCAGTGCTCACTGCTTGGGTTTCCCCTCCTCCGTGGATAGCACTGCTGCTCCCGACCACAAGTCTCCCGTTCAATCCTCGTCCAGGCCGTCACGCTCAGCTTCTTCGGAGGCGGTTTCTGTCCCTTCACGCCCGGTAAGTGCTTCTCGATTTTTGGATGTGATTGATGCTGAATCCGTGTGCATTTGTTTGTTTGTGGCGTTCGGATCGGGAAAATCCTTGTGCTCTGTTTCAATTCCGGTTCTTCGATTGAGAATATGGCATGATTCAGTTCCGTTCGAGCAACCGTTCAAGGTACTGATTCCGTTTGATACAGGCAGGGCAGGAACCCAAATGCCTTCTTCCGCGTCTTCAGGCATCGGCGCTGGGCGCACGCAAACGCAGGTTGCGATAGATGAGGCCACGACCTCATCTCTGCGCACGCAGGACGAGGTAGACGCTCTCTGCCGTAGCTCCCGCATCGTCGTCCCCAAGGGCTTCACGGTGAGCCCGGCCGAGGAAGAGCGGTACGTGAGCTCGCCACCGCCGGCAGGGGCCGTATGTGTGAACGAGTACGCGCTGGAGGCCGGGCTTTGCTGCAACGATCCGCGCCAACACTTCATCAACGCGGTGCTGACCCACTTCGGGGTCGCGCCGAGCCAGCTCGCCCCCAACTCGTGGCTGATCATGGCGGGCTTCGTCGGGCTTTGCCATTCCCTCGGCGTGGAGCCGTCGGTGGCGGTGTTCCGGCGTTTGCTCGCGATATGCCCGCTTAATCACGGGTGCGAGTCGTATTATTCTTTCCGCAAGAGGATTCAAAACCTCCCTGTCTTCGACAACCTGCTAATACCATTAGTCACCTGGAAGTGGAAGCAGAGCTTTTTCTTGGTGTGGTCGCCGGTGCCGTGGGCTTGCCCCGTGGTGTGGGGCAAACCGTCTTGGAGCTCTCGTGCGCAGCCGGGTTTTAGCCAGCTCACCGAGGGTGAGAGGTCGGCGGAGCGAAAGCTGCTTGAGGCCATCGATCAGGGCCCGTTAGATGTCAATGTTTTTCTCAACCCTACCATGACACCACCACCACCGCCTTCTTCTTGTACCAATGCTAGCTCTGCCCAAGGTAAATGTCCAATTCCTCTCCAGTTTCTAAGTTGAATTCTGATTCATGTACATGGTTTAACGCGCATCGATCTGTCTGTTGCGTGACTGACAGGGACGGACCCTGCAGCAGATGCAATGGCTCGGGCGGAGAAGAGGACAGCGGTTGTGCAGGCCTCAGCTGCACCAGGGATTTCGTCGCTGTTGGGGAAGAAAAGGAACCTCGATGAGGCCCACGCAGAGGGTCCGTTGCGGCTTGACCTCCAGCGTGTGTCCCCGCCGGGCTTCTCCGCCCCTGACGTAAACGTGGCTGACATACAGGTTTGGTTAATACGTAGTATTTGGAAATGCATTACTGTCTGCCCCGTGAAATGGGAAATCCTTGATTGAATAGGTGTATGTGTATCTCTTCATGGCATTTGTAGCTGGGGGTGAAGGAGAATGCACGGCTGCCTGAGCTGCTTGACGCCGTCAGGAAGGCTGACGCTCTCCGGGAGGAGGAGATAAAGAAGACCAAGGCCCAGCTAAGCGAGGCCAAAGAGGCGCTGAAGCTGGAGAGGGAGAAGGCTGACTCTCTCCAAGAGGAGCTGAAGAAGACCAAGGAGAATACTGACGCTATGAGGGAGGAGCTGAAGAACACCAAGGAGAATGCTGACGCTATGAGGGAGGAGCTGAAGAAGATGAAGGCCCAGGCCAAGGTGGCGATGAAGGTGCTGAAGAAGATCTCGGACCTTCGATAGAGATAACGCAATTTCGGCGTTCCTAAAGTGCTCGCCAACTAACTAGGCGGGAGGCGTAATGGGTGCCCCTTTTGATACTTCCAGTGTCGCAGTTGAAAGAACATCGCCTTAATATATTGGTATTATCGAACTCATTTGTGGTCGTAACTACTACCGCTGCTCTAAAATTTGGTTTCCTCCTTGATGGCTGTGTTCTTTGTTTATTGGCAAATCTTAGCACCTTCGCACCTACGTCTTTGCTGAGAGAATTTTGCTTGACCTCTTTCACGGTGGTTCATTAGTTTCTAAGTACTTGGCTACTTGCTTGATTTAGTGGTTTGCAACTCATGAATGGGAGATGGTTTCTAAATTACGAGTCTATTGGTTTGTCTCTGTTTCCTGGGCAGGTTTCTGTTTGACATGTCTTGTTTAATCCTCATTCACCATTACTGCTTATTGATTTTGAATTCAATAATAGAGGGATGGCTCCCAAGTTCATTGTAACCATGAACTCTCTAGTCCCTACCATGAGGTTCTGACGAATGTTCAGTGAGAGAACAGCCAATGGAATGTTATGAGATGGTAAATTGAATGGAAATGAAATATGTTTTGCAAGATATAACAACACGTGTCCTAAAAGTTCTCAATCCGTGTCAATGATGACATAACAGATTCGATCTGTGCCAATGTTGAAAGAACCTGAATCTTACTTGACCAATAGGCCACCCAGGCGAAATGCCCCCTTCTGCAACTTTGAATGCTGTACTTGAAAGAACCTGGCAAGGATTGTTCAGGAGATGTTACTTACTCTGCATCTGCTTAATCTTTGTCATACCATCGAGCTCATTTGCAGTTGTATCAATCTGTCAACAGAAGAAAATCAGGGACAATACTTTCAGATTACATATGGAGGAAACACCCAACATTACATGATATCCTACCTAATCTTATTAAAGTGTTTCGAACCATCACTAAAGTACTTCCTATTTTAGAGATGTATCCAAGTTTGTCGCCATGGAAACCCATTGTCATGCTCCCAAGTCACAAGGATCAACCATTGACCCCCGACCCCGTGTCGCTC
Source organism: Avena sativa (assembly GCA_916181665.1). NCBI lineage: Eukaryota > Viridiplantae > Streptophyta > Magnoliopsida > Poales > Poaceae > Avena > Avena sativa. The sequence continues at coordinate 357,419,753 of OV702283.1, forward strand.
CCGTACGGGGCGACTCGGGGCAACCCTAGCCGCCGCCGGCGGCGGGCTCCCCCCGCGCGACTCCCTCCGCCGCCACTGCCGCAGGTCCCTCTTGCGGTGGCGGCGGGCGCCCTCGCCGCCGAAGGTTGGAGAGGAGGGGCTGCCGTGGAGGCGTGATGGCGGGTCGGGGCGACGGCGCGGCCTGCTCTGGAGGTCGCGGGCGGCGTATGGTGGCTCGGCGGAGGCGGTAGGGGTGGTGTAGGGAGGGGCCTCGCTGCGACGACGACCGTCTGCGGGTGCGTCGCGTGGGCTAGATCTGGGGACATCTAGGCCAGGTCGGCCCTCGGCGGGGGTGCCGTGGTAGGCAGCGGTCAAGGCGTGGCGCTGGGATCTTGCTGGGTGGCGGCTCCGGCGCTGCTGCGGTGATTCCCGGTTTGGCTCTCTTCCTTTTGCCTGCTCGATCTGTCCTCCGAGAACCGGCCGGCGGTGTGGGGATCGCTGTGGCGGATCTAATAAAGGTGGTGGTCCTTTGATTTTTTTCGCATGAAGACGAAGATCTGCTTGATGTCTGCCCTCCTTGATCTGGTCTGGAGAGGCGGGTTTCGGAAGGCTCCGCCGGCGAACTCCCATGGGCGTATCATGCCTGAAGATTGCTGGATCGGAAGGTATTCGGTCGCGCGCACCTTATTTTTCTGGCCGATTGGTTTCAGCGGGAGCGGTGCGAAGCTCTGTTGTTTGTTCCCACCAAGTGCCATGCTTTGAGCCATGGTGATGTCAGATGCGGAGAATGTCAGGAAAGCGGAAATTTGAGGGTAGCGATGGTGAGTTTTGTTCTTGTCGTGACGGAGATCTGGCTGCGTGATCTGAGACTCGTTGCAGCGACTGTTGGTGCGGGAAGACAACACAGGGGAGTTTTCAGTCTTATCTTGCAGGGTGAAAATCCAAGGTCTGGCCTTAGCTGGTTGTGCCTGACAATGATCTTGTTGAAGACATTGTTTTGTGAGTAAGGACTTTCTCCAGGGTGAAAACCTATGGCCTTTGGTCGGGCAACGACGGTGCTTGGACACTATTTCCTTCTTGAAGGCGTTGTTATTGGAGTGGAGGACTAGTGGTGTTGTTCTGATGGTGTCACTGTCGTTTTTTTGAGGATTAGTTTTCTGTAGCGGGACTTTTCTTTTTTGTAATTTCTCTTTCTTTTTTCTGAGCTGTGTACATCCGTAGAGCCCTTAGGGCATGCGTTGTTGCAGAGGCTGAGTGTAATTGGTATTCTTGTGATATTAATATATGCTCTTTTCCAAAAAAATAATAATCAACCATTACACAGTTACAAGAAACATGATAGTTAGTTGTCAGATTCAGGTCACTTCTCGCTGAAGTCATAGAGTACTCCATTGTCTACGTATGAACTGCAGCAACATGTCAAATTGCAACTTCAGTATTTCATTGGTGAGTTCAGTTACGATTTAAGAATGACCATTTCAAAGACGAGAAGAAACAATTGGGATAATAGCGGGCTTGAATAAACTATAACCATGGTTTTTAATCCGGGTATTGTGTATAGTGTATCTTGATTTATATACATGCATGTAATTTGTCCAAAAAAACACTTCCCAGCATAAATATTTCAGCAGAATTATACATGCATATTTTTGTGGAGATTCAACTCAGAGTCGGCAATCATGTAACTATGTCAATTTGTAGATACGAATGGCCATACTTGTTATGCAATACATTTGCAATGTGTATCCATGAATTGATTATTTTGACTGTTGGTTGTGGATACAAATCAGAACCGTAATACATGTTCATTCCACTCTTTGGATTTTTATATGATATTGCAGCAATTATTCTCATATTCTATGTTGAAAATATAAGCAAATTACCATAATATTCAATCCGAAATAAGCAATAATAAATCATGACTATAAGTGCTGGAATTAATCTAATCATGTATACTAGCAGAATAGACGAACAGATCATATTCAACCAGAATAAGCAGATCACATCTATTCTAAGAGCTAGTACAAGAAACTGCAACAGAAACTGAACTAGATAGGAACAGATTACGTACGATGCTGGAGGAGGAATCGGGTTCGCGTTCAGGTTGGGGTTGAGATTCGCGTTGACACCAGTATCGTCAGCCATGGCGTCGATGTAGAGGCTGCTGATGTCTGGGAAGAAGTCCTCGTCGGGGAAGGAGTGGTCGGTCGACGTGATGCCGTCAGTAGTCGCGCAGACGCGCTCCCCAAAAACCTGATCGCCCCTCACCCGTACAGGTTCACGAGAGGCGGTGGTTCCGGAGGCCTACTGTCCCGTCGTCCGGTGCACGCCGAAAGAGGGGATGGAGAAGGTGTAGCGGCGGCGCAAGGTTCTGGAGGCAGAGAGATATGTATTGCTCGTATTAGGGTTTTCGCCTAAGGCCGTTTATATATAGCGGCGGTCGGGTTTGAGCAGAATAATAATTTTTGTCCTTAGAGTTCATAAAGTGTGTGCTATGCGAGATAATGGGTATTCTTATGCCACGCTATATGAACAAGAACTTGCATTATGCGTTTCGTGATGCATATTTTTTTTCCTCATTTGCAACGCACGGGAGTGCTTCGTAGTTCAGTATATATGCGGTACAATGTTGTTGACAGATATCTTTATTTCTTCAAGACGCACGCACGGGTGTTGGCATGGATGAATCCAGCACACGTGAACTAATTGCCAGCCATACGTCTAAACACAGGTACATGCAAAATATAGACCCACGAGAGCGAGCGCAACACCCGGGCAGCCAGAGACGGAGGAGCATGCTGCATGTATACATATGTAGACGGGTCAAGAGGGGTCCGGCCTGGTTAGCACTAACAGTAACAGGTCGGCGATCGTGGGAGGATCAGATCGAGCTAGCAGAGCAAGAACGACGACGACGACGACGATGATGCCGAGGACGACGGGGATCTGGCTGATGCTGATCATGGCGACGGTGTGCCTGGCCGCCACGGTGGCGAGGGCGTACGACGAGACGGCCGGCGACGTGAACACGTACTGGCAGACGCGCACGCAGGAGACCCGGTTCAAGCGCGGAGGCCCCCTCAATGACATCGTCAACGCGGCGTCTCGCTACCACCAGGAGCTCAACGGGAAAACGTACGTACTAGTACATGTGCTGCTTCATAGTACGTAGTACTATTGTTCAAGTGCTTCTAGTCACACGTAGGATCGATCGATCGATCGATGGTGCGCAGGTTCGACGGCGGACGGTATCTTCTCCAGGAGCAGGAGCAGGCCGCAGAAGGCCCCGTCGCCCCTACCGGTGCGGCCGACGATGCAGGAGTAGCAGCTCCTCCGGCTCACAACACACTGGCCGATCACGAGATGATCTGATGCTGATACTGTCCGTTGCAGTACTACTACTACTTGATTTTCTGTTGTTGTTATTGTTGTTGTTAGTTCATCCCATCTCGTTTGTTAACTTCTCTCTTTGCGGGACTGATTAATTAAGATGCGAATGTGAAGCTGCTAGCTGCCAACATATGCGCCATCCGCGGACAGATTTGTAACTAATATGTACATCTATGTGTGTATCCACATGAAATATATTTCCCTATAAATGTATGAGAGTCAGTTTAGCTACGGGGCCTAGTTTCATTCTTCTTCTTTTTGTTGTACCGTCTAAAGAACTAACGAGCAACAAAACATGGATACATATATTGCAATTGGAAAAACTAGGTTGCAACCTCACCTACAAATGAAAAAAAACTCAGTTACAACCTCATTTACACATGAAATAACTTGGTTTTAACCCTACTTGCAACGGAAATAAATCTCAGTTACAACACCATATTTTCACCTAGAAAAAACTCATTTGAATATCAAAAAAGAAAAAACTCATTTGTAACTGAAAAAAAAATTAATTGCACTCCCGCTTGCAACTAAATAATAGTTGCCATTTTTAGTGAAAACTGAAAATGAGGAGATGGATCGTTCAAGACATGCCACACTTATACATGAGATCAAGTCCCTTATGATTAGGTATACTCGAGAAATTAGCATTGTTCATGTTTGTAGAGACCAAAATGCCAGCGGTCATTTTATGGCGAATTTTGCTAGATATGGTGGTAGAATTGCAGTGTGGTTATTCAGAGGACCCCGGGTTTATTAGATACTTGTCGATTTGCTATAAGTCATGATGATTGAATAATATAAGTGATTCCATGAAAACAAGAAAAAAAAGAAAATAATGGTTGCAACTAAGCTTGCAGCTAAGAAATCTCAGCTGCAATCCCACTTAACTAGAATAAAAATCAGTTGCAACTCATATACAACCGAAAAATCTTAGCTGCGACCAACTTGCAATTAGAAAACAAAATATCAAGACAAAGGTAAAAAAACAATAAACACAAATATAAATCCAAGTTAGCATCCAAATAACAAAAGCTTGCCATGGCACAACAACATCCCGAACAAAACAAAAATATCAGGCGACTTGTTGGGGAATGTTCATGTAAAAAAGAAATACCTATCCAATAAACCAAATCACCATGGAGTTGCAAGAAACAATATCATACCCTTGAAGTTGCGGCAACATAGTTGATGATGTCAAAGAGGTAGCCGATATGTCAAATCCTGCAGCTAGGTGCAGTAGCGGACCTAGCCCAATATTAAAGCCTGGGCACTAAGGCCCATAGACATGAGAGAATATTGGTGTAAAGGAGATATGGGCCTGACAGAATAATAAAAAGGGACTAAGGGAGGCAGCCAGTTAAGGACCAAGAAGCAAAAGGGCCCAAAAACGATGCAACTCTCATCTTCTCCGATTCAGATCGCTGATTCTATCGCATGTCAGCCAATGGAATTCGCCAGAGCTCCTTGGGGTGCCGTCGGTGAGCCCAGTGTAACATCCCAGCATTTAGGAGCTAACGAAGGGTAGATTTAGGAATATGGAATGTTGCATGCATTCATCTGTGAAAATATGGGTAAAATTTTCGCCAAATAAAAAAATCTTAAGTGATCAATGTTTCTTTCATACTTTGAGATTAGGTTTAGTCTTAAAGGGTGATTGCTATAGACTCTGATATGATCTTTAAGGAATTATGTGTTTTAAAATGAAATTGAATTTTAAACTTGAGTGTTTGAATTATAATTCAAATAAATTTGGGATAAATTTTGAATCTTAATTTAATTAAGAAATGAATATTACAACTTAAATTCTATCCAAAGAAAAACAATAATGAATATGAAACTTATTTCATATCATCAATATATATAATCAATTTACAAAATTATAACTTATTGAAATCATCCACACAATACAGAAAGGTAAATATATAAAGAATAAGAATATTCTTTATTAATAATAATGTAATCTTTATTACAGAAGAATAAAATGAAGATTACAAAATAAACAAAAGAAAATTACAAAAATATGAAGAAGATTACATTGGATTATTTACTAACTATTCTATAACTACACCTAAACTAAATCTTCACTTCAGATTTGTACCTGCAAAACAAACAGAAGCTAGAAAAGAAAAGTTAGAGTTAGTAACATTTTCTCTCAGACATGTCAGTGAAGTGCACTAGACAAATTCATCATTAAGAAATTTATTGAAGGGGCAAGTTTCACCAAATATGACAGAATTTATATACCATAAATTTAAAGCCAGAAGTCAAATGACAACCAAGAAGGGCAAATTCACCAGCCAGGTGAAAGTAACCTGGTAATAGTAAGTCTCAAAATTCTGAACATATCCACAAGTGCACAACAAGCACACAGGCAGGACACACATCAACATGCATGTGGTGTGTTGTCAACCTCACAGCACAGCCCAATCTCACAAAACCACAAGCACAACCGTGGAGAGGCACTAGTGCATCACTCCACAGTTTGCACACAAGAACAGCCAACCTAGATAGAAGCTTACCAAGCACATCAGCCAAACCAAACCACCAAGGATCAACCAAACATCACCAGGATGGTGACATAAGGAGGGGGATGGATCAGGTGGACAGCAAGATCAAGCCCAGGAGCTAGGAGGAGCAGGTTAGCTCAAGATCAAGCACAGGAGTCCAGCAAAACCAAATCAAGATCATCACCAACTTACTCCACAAACATCAGAGTCTATGGTGAGTTTCATAAAACCTTCACATGATCTAATCATCTTATTTCGAGAGAAGCATGTGTTGTTTTATAAAACAAACCCTCAGAAAGCACCGAAGTGGGGTGAATCCATCATAGGGGTTTTTAAACTCTAAAAGCAAACAACAAAGTAACAGGACCCTGCCAGAGCTTAGAGCAACATCATTGCTCTGGTTGTCAAACTATATTCAAGCATACATATATCTATGATTTATTTCTAGGCACATCCCTAAAGGAAGGGTAGCACCTTAGAAACGAATCTTTGGGATCCATAGAATGATCAAGCTTACTATCATCTTTCCAAGCTTTGATTCAAAAACAATAGCTGGTACCACTACCAGGACTATCTATATGAATCAACTAGATAAGATATGAATCCCTAAGCCTCAGACCAACATCATTGGTCTTAGAATTCAGATAAGAGCATCTCTATTTATACTATAAAGCCAAGTCCGTCTGAAGCATAAACCAACCCCAATCAGTGGATTAGAATCAAACTTGTGTGCCATACATGATGGTGTCACAAGAACAATTTTATATGAATCAGAATAGGCATTTGATCATCATAAATTCAGACAGTCAACTTACTAATCATTTTCCTGTTAACACAGGAATCATAACTAGGATATTCCTATATTAAACTTCACTGTTTGAGATCATGATGATCTCAAACCACACCCATAGTTCTAAGCCAAAAGCACTAGGATAGTGATTTCATCATAGCATAATCATAATCATAAACCAGGGATGACAGTGAAAACTTATCAAGTCACTGACTTAATCAAGCATGATTCCCAAGCAACTATACCATCTGAATCAGATGCAATCCAATCATAAAATCATCTAATAAGCCACCAGAGACATCATAGATCATCTTAAGCAACAAGCCTCAGGCCAATAATCATTTAGCATGTGTACAGACCATCCAAACATGAACTAATTCATCCAGTACATGATCAATCACATGATAGGAACCTTAAATGAACAATCATCCTAATCTGAATCAGACAGTAGCCAGAAAGAACACTGCCAGCAACTAGCATCAGATCATCAAGCACAGAGAACACCAGGGGAGAGGAATCAAACTCACCGTAGGTCCTCGCTGAAGATTAGAAGAGGAAGCAGAGGGGCCGACGACCATGGCGGCACGGGGAGCACCCCAGAGGGGGCACTGCAACCCGCATGGCGCCACGACAGCGACCCTGATCATGCCTGGAGGTGCAGAGCATCACCTCGACACACGATGACCACGACAGCACTTGAATCCATGCCAACCCCCAAACCCTAGGGTTCGGGACGACATCGATCCATTGCTGGGAAGACCTAGGCTCGAATCTAATTGTATAGAACGAACGGGCGTCGCCAACAACCCCCTGTTGCACCACGGCGGCGACCGGAATAGCCTACGGTGGCGGCATAGCCGACCACAGGGTCGGGGTCAGAGGAGGAGAGGATAAGCTCGAGGGAGAGAGAGAGGCAGTGAGGAGTGGGCCGAGTTGGGCCAGACCCTTCGGGGTGGTTCTTTTTTCAATGACTAATGGGCCACTAGGGCCCAATAAGATAAACCAGCCCAGAAATTCTTTCAGGCCCGTTTTAATAAAAAGGAAAAGACCAAAATACCCCTAGAATTAATAAAATTCTAGAAAATAAAATAAAAGTCCAAAAATTATATAATAAATTAAAATATAAAATTTTAGACATTTAAATTTTATTAGGAATTTTGTAAATTATCTATTCCTTATGGAATTTTACAAAATTATTGAAAGGTGATAAAATTAATTAAAATTCACTTTCATTATGTATTAATATTGTAGTATTTTTGAAAAATATTAAATAAATATTTAATCACAATTTTTAATGTTTAATTAATAATTCCTAATCAATAAAAGTCAAATAAATGGGAAATAAAATAAAATAATTCAATACATGTTATAAATATTAAAAGATAATATTTATAAGTCCTTTATTACTAAAAAGGAACTTTCTGGGGTAAATGCATATAAAATTAAATAATGCATTACATTAGTTGCATAATTATTTTGCTTCTTTGAATATTGTCCTTACCGGGCAATAATGATGTTTTTGTAGAACTAGAAGCTCAAGGTCCAGTGCAAGCATCAGACTTCACTACCTTGCCATCACAAGGCAAGTTCATCACTTGTTCATGTCCTTTGAAGAGTCTTTATCAAAGTATTTCCAAATTGTGTGTTATCATATATGCTATAAAAGAAAGAAACTATTATTTTCACAAATAAATAAATTATAGATATCATCCTAAGTGGTGATATAATGGAGCAATAGAACTTAGTGTTCTAATTGCAACAATAATGATCAAGTAGGGACTTAATGTAGCATCCCGCAAAACCACTACTAGAAAATCGCGTTGTTTTTGTGCATTGCATCATCATGACCGCATGCTCATGTCATCATGCCGCATTGCATTTGAGCATCGTCATCATCTTGCATTTTGCTTGTACAAAACTATTTTCGGGAAAACCTAATTTGTTTTCTAAACGCACCGTCTTTATTCAAACGCCAAAACCGGGTCTCCGGATTATTTTGTTTTGTCTGCTATCGGTTTGCAAAAGCCATGTTTGAAATAAATAAAATGGTAGTTGTTTTTAGTGGGGCAGTCGAACGGGCCGAATCGACCCGAACGACCACCCCAGAAATACAAACGGTCCACCTAAAATCCTACAGCTACCAATCCTATCCTACCCACCCCCCTCCATATCACCCCACCCAATCCCCACCTGACACCTCACCCTCTCCCTATACCCACCCAACCAGACGCTGCCACCTGGCCTCTCCCCCCACTCCCCACTCAGCTCACACCACACACACACAACAGCACACACCCGCCGGCTCCACCCCACACACGCCGCCTCCCTCCCTCACAACCACTCATCCCCCTGCCCCACCCGGCCCCACCTTCCTGGCCGCGTGCCCCGCTCCCTCCCTGGCCCGTCTTCCTCCTCCCGCACGCCAGCGCGCAGCCGCCTCTCCCCTCCCCTGGCCCCGCGCGGCCCACCGCTCTTCCTCCCACCCCCTGCCGCGCCGCCCTCGGCCGGCCACGCCTCGCCTCCCGTCCGCCGGTCCTCCTCCTACCTCGACCCCCTGCCGCGTCCGCCGCCCCGGCCGCCGCCCAGCGCCCCTTCGCGCGGTGCTGCGCCGGCGCGCCCCGCCTCTTCTCCTCCTCCGCCGGCGCGCCTCCCCGACGTCCTCCTCCTCCTCCGCAAGCCCGCACGTGCCGCCCCTGACCCCCGGCCACCCTCTGCCTCGCCGGCTTCACCGCTCCGGCCCCGCGCCGCCTTTGCCGGCCGCTTCCCCCGCCACCATATGCATCGCGCCGCCCGCCGCTCCGCGCCCCCCCCCGCCGGCTCCACCGTCCACTCCCGACGCCGGCCTTCCCCGTGCGTCGCCGACCTCGGCCGCGCGCCGCTGCGCCCTCCCGAAGCCCCTGCATCCCGCCAAGCCTCTACAGGTGCCCAATTTTTGGGCTTGTTCCCATCGGCAGTCGACAAGTGCAAGCTTGCTTCGTGTCCCTTGTGGAACAGTGCGTGGGCATGTGCTGTGTTGTTCCTGCTAGCACAGTGACTCACACGGCCTGTTTAATCAACATGTTTCGCTGCCTCGTCTGTGTTTCGCCGATGTGGCTTTCGGGTGGCTAGATCTTTGGAAGATGTGTACAAATCCAAGATCGACATGGAGCAACATAGACGACCACCCAAGGTCTCCAACTTGGGATCAACAAGATCTGCCACAAGGAGCCGAAGGTCGCGGAACGACAAGACCCTTCCCGCACCGATACCGAACCCGGCGTCGCTCCAAGATCTCCTTCCCAGAGTTGATGACCCGATGACGCCAAGATATACATCACGGATCCGCCGGGCGAGACCTCGAAGGCTGTCAACGCGTGAAGACGTACCCTCAGAATTCCGAGGAGGTAGGCAAGAACGCCTACACGGACGCCAAGACCCGGATCCGAAGACCGCTAAGATCGCCACGGAACGGCAAGCTCTACATCCCGGATACGCCAAGTCCTTCTTCGCGGAACGCCTAGATCAACTCCGTTATCCGAGGACGATCCCGCCGAGACCGACCCGTCGAACCCTGGACCCTGAGACCGACCCCGAACCCCGGAACCTCAAGTTCGTCGAGACCCCCTAATGTGTGACCCCTTTTCTCGAGCCCTATTTTATAAATGAAATAACCATTTGTTGCATATTAATTGTTCATCTCGCATGCATATCATTGGTTTGGGGGCCTTATGCCGATCCACCTCTAATTAAATATGGGGCCCATATATGCGGGCAAATCTAGCCTTATATTGGCCTCATTTAAATTTGTGTAGCGAACCGGTGCGATCTGTTGCCATGTTAATACAACATTTAAATTGCGGGAGGTTCTAAATAACTTGAACCATTTAATATTTGTCGGGACCCCGGTTCCGCTTAATATTGCCCAATTACATCGCACCTTTGCCATGTCATACATCATACATGCATCATGCCCGATCTTTTGCCGTAGTATTAAATAGTGCATCCGGTGTTTCTTCTAGTGTTTTGCTTCTTCGCGGATAAGGCCGTTGAGTTGATGCGAGTGTCGACCCGATCTTCGGTTGAACCTTCGGCAATGTTTTCAGGCGAGCATCTTCCCCTTTCTACCTATCTTACTTTTATAGTAGTTATTCCCTCCTGTTGATCTATTGCTATCTGTGTTGCGATGCTCTAGTTTTCGTACCCGTGATATCCCTTGCAGCCTTATTTAGCCTTGGACACATCCTATTGCCTGTTGTTTGGTAGATAGTTGGACTTGCGCGTCGTAGTCGCTTGCTCAAGTGTTGTTGCGTGTTGTCAAGTGCCACAGTTGTTGGTGTATTGCCACATGTTTGACGTTGGAGATGATCATAGCTTTACTTATCGTTCACTTTAATTCCTGTTTAAACAACTAAAATTGAAGTAAGCAGAGGCATCGGTGGGTGATAGATAATATTTGGTTTCCGAACGCCCACTTGTGTCCCGTAGGACCCCGAGTACTTGATACCTGTTCCTTGATTTATCGCGCTATCCACATACGGGGAATTATGGGCCCCCCTTAGCCAGATCTTGATTCAGTCTTATTTCATGGGGCCACAAACTAGTTTGAGGTTTTATTTACGATCCTGTACTTATGCCATGTTTTACTGCTTTATTTACGATTGTGCGAGGAGCACACTGTACTGTTTAGGTAAGCGGAGTGTTTTCGCGGTATCGACAAGCCCAGCCACACTTTCGGGTTCCCAGTCGTTTACAGCCATTGACGCAAACCTTGAGTCCGTCTCGGAGCTAGCTTACTTCGTTGCGGGTCTACTCAATGGGGTGGCCCCCTGAAATATTTCTGAATCCTGTGATTGCTTTGTCGTGAAAGCCTCGTTGGGTTTTGATTTGGTTTTTCCGAGGTTGATCGTGTGTGTGTTGCTATTTGTGCACCCCGGCCGGGTTAAAACTTTCTGAAAGCCGTGTCCACGGTTATGGACGACTTGGAGCACAGTATCTCGATCATAGACAACTATAACTAAAGTAGTGCTATAAATTTGACTTTATAATGACTAGTAATCAGCTTCACTATAATGGAGTGGCTAAATAAAACTGCCAACAATTGCTTGTTTGGAAGTCGCTTGCGACCATTTTACCTGACTAGTAAGTATTGCAACTATAATGGAATGGCTGAATAAAAGTACCAACAACTGCTGGGTTTTGGGATATCTCATGCTAATTGTATCTGATTATTAAGTGTTGCAACTATAACGGAATGTTTAACTAAAAGTGCCCACTGCTTATTTTATCAGGACGACTATCTTTACCTGACTAGTAATTGCTGCAACGATAACTGATTAAGTAAAACTGCCAACTGTGTGAGTTCCTCGGTTGACTTCCTCGTTTGGTCTCGAGGGGGAAACACCAGGATGGGTTTGTTTGGTGTAAGATTCAGGTTGGATCCGAATAGCTCTTTCTTACCCCTCTCTGATAGCCGCCAGTTGTATCGAGTCTCTATAGGTTGTTTAGTGCATGCTGCCGCTGCCGCGTCAGTCCACCATACCTATGTAGGCGAGGACCGCCGAATTCTAGTCTCGCCGTGTACTGGCCTCAGTACTGACGCTCCTCTTTTTCCTTTGCCCTTTGTCGGCACCCCTTTTGTTTAAGCAGGTTTTGAGATCGACGTCGTTAGCAGGGTTACCCTTCCGGCTTGGCCTGGGCAGGGTTATGGACGCCATTGGTTATTCTTCAGGGCTCTTAGCCCCATTTGCATCTTGTCCGTAGCTGGACGCTCTTTCATTTTCAAGGTGATTTGGATCTTTGTATATTATATCTGTATTCTTGACTCATGGAGTCGCTGCTGTATGTATCTGTTCTGTGGGTCCCATCGAGGACTGTTGTGTAATGTTATTACTTCGTTTTCCACCCACACGCAAGTGCCTGGTGGGCACCTTCGAATCGTTTCTATGCGGGTTTGGCGGGTTTCGCTAAAACTTGCATAGGGCCGATTCTGAGGGTGTTACACTTAATAACCCCTGACATCAGTGATTCTAGAGCCATATATTACGCGTTAGCCATGAGATTTGGAATGGGACGGAGAAGTCAGCTGTATCTTCTTCCTCTCGCATGAAGCCGAATGTGCAGGTCGTGGCTGTTATCACTTGTAGCATGCATATTAATTGGTAATTCATAGAGGATATGCAGCATATGGGTGGGAACCCTCATCGTCCCACGATAGTTCTGGCATCTAACGGTTTGTACAAACCATTGCCGTAATTCATTATGTGGGCATGGTGTACACCAAGGAGGCATGCGGGGTCACGAAGGGGCAGTGATTGGCTTGGACCAACTACTGGGCCCCACATCATGGAATTTTGGACGGGAAAGTACGCCCGGTTGTGCAACAAGGAGTTGATATCTCATGGGTAAAGTAACACACCTCTGCAGAGTGTAAAAATTGTAACTTGTTACTCCCTGTTCCGGGAAGGAGCTACGAACGCGGCAGGAAAGGAACTCCATGAAAGTTCTGGTCAACCTGTGAAGGCTGATTGTCATAGTTTTTCAGAATAAAATCAATCTTTGAAGAAAGATTTCCAAAAACTGCATAGTGCCAAGGATTTATAATCCGAGGTGGTAGTTAGAGCATCAAACTTCCCACCTTTCATATAATGAACTTGTTGGGTAACGCTGTTACTCATTCTTTCCTTTGATCCCTTGCTTAGACTCTGAGGATCCCGAAGACATGCCAATGTATGCAGCCGAATGCCAAGAAGATGTGTTCTACGAGGAACCCGATCTGTCCGGAGGAGTTGAAGGAGTGGATTACAAAATCCGCTATGGTGTCGAGGATAACGAGTCCAACTAAGTATCCCTAGTTAGTAGTAACCAACGGAGACGAGCAGCATGAACTCTATAGAAAAAGCTACCGAGCTCAACTCCTAGTCGGAGTTGCTACTTTTAAATTCCGCTGAAACACTTTATATTTTGGTTTGTAAGTTGAATCTTTTGAAGTCTTGAGCTCCTGGTATTGTAATAATAATAGTGTGTGAATGTTTGTAATATGGACCCGCAATGTTTCTGTTGTACCACTCTGAGGGATGTGATATTTACGAAACGGTGTTCTGTGGATGTCATGTCAACGACTATAGTGTACTACACATGCAGTGGTATGCTGGGTCACTGCACCCAGGCATGTGCCCGAGGTGACCGGATGGTAAATCCGCCGCTGGCTAGGTGTATCCCTCCTAGCCGCGAGAGTATTCTCTAGAGTATTCTCCTTGTGAAGATCTACACAATCAAGCGTTGAAGCGTAAAATGCCTCCAAGGTGTCCACATGTGTGGGTGTAGTGTCACCGCGTCGATGTGCGATCAAGCCCATGGACAAAGTGGGGAAGCAAGTTGATGAAGATCTGGTGCTCCGTGATCGTCATCTAGATCTAAACAGAGTAGACGACCCGACAGTGGTCCCAGACGAGAGAGGAGATTGGCCGACTAGCATGCCCTAGGGTTTTTATCGACATGCACTTCCTAGGGTTTTGATCGACATAGACAATACGATGGTGACACGAGAGCGATGGTGTCAGTGGCTTGGGCGGCGGCTCAGTGGTGCAATAAGGCAGCGGGTAGGGTTTGGAGTTAGCGGAGTGACAACCAAGTATGGCGGTGATACTTAGACAGCCTGTAGGACACCCCTTGCCATCCTTAAATAGGTGGCCAAGGCCCTTAGTTCGTCCAAGAATCTACCCAAAGTTTGGACGAGTTTAGGTAGGTTTCTGCCTAAGGAAACCTAGTAGAATTAACCCTCCCAGCCAAACCCGAATTGCCCTAGGGACAAATGCCTTGCCCCTCAAGGCAACTTGGGAGAACCTATTATGGAAATTTATGGACCTACTAGTTTATTCAGAGATATTCTAGAACCTTTCGGGACCTTTCATATTTTTTTAGTACTTTTTGACACCTTTCATATATGTTTGGGACCATTCCAGACACTTCTGGGATCATCGGGAACCTCTTGGAACCATCTGAAATCATTTGAGAAGCTCCCGGAATCCTTCTCTCTTATCTTCACATAACACTTGCATTCCTAAATGTCACTACACCATTAATTGTGTGATCCTATGGGTTATACGTGGACATGTCTAGAATACCTTCTGGAAAATAGTAAACATCAAGCTCTTGATACCAATAATAATTCCCGTGAAGATCTTTATCATGTGAACCACTTGTATTATGTCCATTGACATTTCCCATTACTTATTGATAATTTACATAACCCGAGGCAAAACAATAATATTATCCTCGTTACCGATATGTACTCCTTTTCTCCTTTCATATTATCAATATCCATGTGACTAACACTTTAGTCACGTGTCCAGTCACATGATGATAGACATCATAATAGCGAGAAGGCTGTAACACCCTGTCCATTGGGCTCGGGGTGTCACTCCTGACAGCTTAATAGGATATCCAGACTATCCCCACAAACCAACACTAGTCTTTTCTGCGCACTTTGTCCTCACTCGTGCGCACCTGGTACCCACTTTCCGGTCGGTCACCCATCCGAGAATTGCTCTACCAAGCACGCTTAACCTTAGAGTTCTTTTCGAATGAGCTTGCGGAAAAGAAGTTGTAACTTGTTGGTATGAGTATCCTATCAACCCTATTAAGCCATGTATTGGATCTCACATACACCCACCCTTTAGAAGATCGATGTCCTCATCCATCAAGCACACCCCAGGAAAGTACCCTCTTGGCACGTCGGGGCCACACGCGCCATGCTCCACATGTCCCATCACTGACCCGCACACACCCGTTAAACCGTGAGGTCGGCTCTGATACCACCCTGTAACACCCCGTTGATACGTTGGAAACGTATCTATAATTTTTTATGCTTCATGCTTGTTTAGTATCTACTTTTCTTTGCTTGTCTACACTTTGAGGTGCTTTTTACATGTTTTCTGGTACTAACCTATTAACAAGTTGCAACAGTGCCAGATGCCTGCTTTCTGCTGTTTTTGGTTTCAGAAAAGTTAGTAAAGAAATATTCTCAGAATTGGATGGGACAAAGGACAAAGTTAATTACTTTCCGTACAAGAAGTACATAGGAGAGCTGGAGGGGGCGACCAGAGGGGCCAGACCCACCGCAGGCGCGGGTGGGACCCAGGTTTGGTCGCCCTGGCTGCCGCCTCGGTCTCCCCCTTCGCCTATAAGAAGCCCCTGATGCAGAACCCCTGGGCACCCGATCAAATATCCACGAAACCGTCTGTAGCCACCGCCACCATCGTCCCTAGATCGGGGGGGGGGGGGGTCTGAAGTTCTTACCGGCACCCTGCCGGAGGGGAGATCATCCCGGAGGCCTTCTCTACGGTATGATGCGTGAGTAGTTCCACCTTGGACTATGGGTCCATGTAGTAGCTAGATGGTTGTATCTCCTCCTTTGTGCTTTCATGTATAGATCTTGTGAGCTCCGTTCATGATCAAGATCTAATCTATTTGTAATCATGCATGTTGTGTTTGCGGGGATCCGATGGATATTGAGATTATTATGTTGGTTTGATTAATGGTTTTGTCTTTATGATTCTATCATGTATGTGTTGTCTGTGATCTTGCATGCTCTCTGTTGTTAGTAGCTATCTTGGCCAAGTAGTTGCTAGTGACTCCAAGAGGGGGTATTTATGCTTGATAGTGGGTTCATGCTTATAGTTTCCAAGGGAAGTGACAGAAATCTCTTCGGTTGTAGATGTGTTATTGCTACTAGGGAGAAAACAACGGTCTCTTGTTCATGGAACATGTGGACTGTTTACCTTACACACTTTGCTTAAAGCAGTTGTCTTTTGCTTGCAACTTAATACTGGAGGGGGTTCGGATGATAACCTGAAGGTGGACTTCTAGTCATAGATGTAGTTGGATGGCGGTCTATATATCTTGTTGTATTGCCCAATCAACCTCATAGGATCTTTCTGATTAGTAATTGCATTGTTATGCCTTGCTCAGTTCCTGTCAATTGCCCTGCTGTAATTTGTTTACCCTTCATGCCATGTTGTTTATCTAAGGAGAGCACCTCTAGTGAACTATGGAACCTGGTCCAATCTTTACCATTGATACATCTTCCACTGTTACTTGTTTAATTGATGGAAACCATTACCTTCCACACCATTCGTTTAATCCTTTGTTACAGCAAACCAGTGAGCTTCACAACCTTACTATTCGTTGGGGCAAAGTCTTGAGTTTGTGTTGTGCAGGTCTCCACGTTGCTTGCAACACCTGTGTGACGTTTCCTTCCTCCTTCTAGTTCGATAACCTCGGTCTCAACTGAGGGAAAACTTGCTGCTTGCTCTTCACACCCTGCGCTTGGGGTTACCAACAAAGTGCCACGTCGAGCACCATCAAGTCTTTCTGACGCCGTTGCCGGGGAGGCTAAGGACCTCTTCACTAGGGGAGTCCTTCTCTTCCTTTCTCTTCACTTTGTTTTTAGTTTGCTTTGTTTCCTTTGCTTGATTTTTGTTTGCCTCTTTAAAAAAAATTAGTCTAGTTTTGTTTGCTTGCTTTATACAAAAACATAAAAAAATTAGTCCCTGCTCTAGTTGCTGCTGTTTTTGGCTTGCCCATCTTTGCCAAAATGAACTCTGCTGAGAACACCAAGTTGTGTGACTTCACTAGCACCAACAACAATGATTTCCTAAGCACTCCTATTGCTCCACCTGCTTCTGATGCTACCTTTTATGAAATTAAGCCTGCTTTGTTGAATCTTGTGATGAGAGAGCAATTTTCTGGTGCTAGTTCTGATGATCCTGCTGCCCATCTTAATAGCTTTGTTGAACTTTGTGAGATGCAAAAGTATAAGGATGTAGATGGAGATATTATTAAGCTCAAGCTTTTTTCCTTTCTCTTTGAGGGGAAAGGCTAAAGAATGGTTGCTTTCTTTGCCTAAAAATAGTATTGATTCTTGGACTAAGTGCAAAGATGCTTTCATTGGAAAGTACTATCCTCCTTCTAAGATTATATCTATGAGAAGTGACATTATGAAATTTAAACAACTTGATAGTGAACATGTTGCTATAGCTTGGGAAAGAATGAAAACTTTGGTTAAGAATTGCCCTACTCATGGACTCACTGCTTGGATGATTATCCAGACTTTTTATGCAGGTTTGAACTTCTCCTCAAGAAATCTGTTGGATTTAGCTGCTGGAGGTACTTTCATGGGCCTCACTTTGGGTGTTGCAACAAGGCTCCTTGATAATATGATGGTTAACTACTCTGAATGGCATGTTGAGAGAGCTCCACATGGTAAGAAGGTAAATTATGTTGAGGAAACTTCCTCTTTGAGTGAAAAGATTGATGTTATTATGGCTATGCTTGTTAATGGTAAAGCTCCTCTAGATCCTAATAGTGTTCCCTTAGCCTCTTTGGTTTCTCAAGAATAGCAAGTTGATGTGAACTTCATTGGAAACAACAATTTTAACATCAATGCCTACAGGAATAATTTTGGTAGCATCAACAATTATAGGCCTTATCCTCCTAATAATGGCAATTCCTATGGAAGCTCTTATAATAATGCTAGAAGTGCCCCCTCTGAACTTGAAGTCATGCTCAAGGAATTTATTAGTAAACAAACCAATTTCAATAATACTATAGAGGAAAAGATTTTAATTGTTGAGAAAAATATATCCTCTTTGTCTGAAGCTCAAACTTCCTTGGTTAATAAAATGGCTGCTAAACCTGAAACTATGGAAAACACATTTGCTACTGCTCATGCCATACAAGTTACTATTGATGAAAATGTTAGGCTATTAGCTCAACTTCATGCTAAGTGGGAAAGGGAAGCTGAAATTGATAGCAACAATAGTGTGTGCACTATCACCAGTAAACCACAAGTAGCCCCTATTCCTCCTACTATGCCTAAGCCTATTGGGCCTACTACTAATGATGCTAAGTTTGACTTTGATATTGATGGTTGCAATATTTCTGAAGTGATTATGTTCTTGCAAAAGCTTGCTAGAAGTCCTGATGCTAGTGATATGCATGTTGCTTTCACTAAACATATTACAGATGCTCTTGTGAAAATTAAGGAAGAGAAGCTAAAACACAAAGCTTCTATTCCTAGGAAAGTAGAAGATACTTGGGAACCCATTATTAATATGCAAGTGAATGACTTTGATCTCAAAGCTTCATGTGATCTTGGTTCTAGTGTCTCTATTATGCCTAGGAAGATTTATGAAATGCTTGATTTGCCACCTTTAGAAGATTGTTATTTGGATGTCCCACTCAATGATAATGATAAGAAGAAAATCATGGGGAGTATTAATGATGTTCTCATTATGGTTAACAATGCTTATGTCCCTGTTGATTTCTATGTTTTGGATGTTGAATACAATGCTTCTTGTCCTATCACTTTGGGAAGGCCTTTTCTTAGAATAGTTGGTGCCATCATTGATATGAAAGAAGGCACCATTAAATATCATTTTCCATTCAAGAAAGGTATTGAACACTTCCCTATGAGGAGAGAGAAGTTGCTTTTTGCTCCTCCCTTGAAAGCAAGATTTGATGTTAATGCTTCTTCATTTGAAAATACTTGATTCTTCTTGCTTCTTGTGCCTAACTTAAAGGCGTTAAAGAAAAGTACTTGTTGGGAGATAACCCAAGAGTTTCCTTGAGTCTTGGAAGTTATTAATTCATTAATGACCTCTCCTTTATCCTTTTTTTTGTTTGCTTTTTGTGCCAAGACTGACCTCTAATGAGAGGGAAGTAAGATTTGGGGAGTTGCTGTCCCGAAACAGATTTCTGTCCTCCACAAAAAAATCCGTGAGGAGGTTGTGTAACTCAGATTGAGCTGAAAACTTACGAATAAATCCCTCAGTATGTTAGCTAACTTTCATTAGTTCAACACTTTTTTATTTGAGCAACATAAGATGTTCGGAAAAATCGGTTTCTACCTACTGGTCTATTTTGATAGATTTCTGCCATTATTTGCATTTGCTTCTTATTGATTTCTTTTTGAGTTCTCTTTAGGTGAATTGAGCTTTTTGAAGGAGTTAGTACAGTAGCTTGTGTTTTTAGTGAAAAGCCTTGCTGTTCCAAAGCTTTGCCAGAGGTCTAATATCTTTTGAATAATCTAATGTTGCTAATGAAGATTGTGTAAAGTTTTGTATGAAGGAAAATTTTCAGGTGTAAAGAGAGAATGATGCAATGAGATGAAGAATGTACAAAAGCTCAAGCTTGGGGATGCCACCATGGTGCCCAAGAAATATCTAAGAGGTACAAGTGTCAAAACTTGGGGATGCCCAAGACATCCCCTTCTTCATCAATAAAAAGCTCAGGTCTGTCTAGACACTTCGTTTTTATTGTTTCATGCACAATTGTGTTGTTCTTGGAGCGTCTTAGTTTTTGTTTGCTTTGCTTAGGTTGTTTAGTTTGCTTGAATAAATTAGTTTGGACCCCCTTTCTCGCTGTGTTGTTTTGCAAATAAGTTTGCTTGGTGTTTGGAAAGGAGTAGTAAGTTCTTGCTTAAAGTGCAAGAGGAGCTTGTATTGACTGTGACTTAGACTTTAGCATGACATGATAGGTGTTGTTATAGCATTATGCTTAGTGATTATTGTTGTAGCGTGTCTTGTTCCAAACAATTGGGATTGCTTAATGTGCCTTGAAGAAATTATGCGTTGTTTTAGCATGCAAAAACATAGTATTGTGGTATTCTCCTTTGATGCTTTGCTTGGGTTGACTTGGCACATGCTCACACCATGTTATGACTCTCACAAGTCACCATTAGCCTCTATGATCATTTAGTCCTTGACTTGTAGTACCACTCTTTTCTTTGATTAGTATGCTTTGTTGCACTACATGATTTTTGCCATTATTGCTCTCTTAGTTGGTTGCTCAAAGTCTTTTGCTAGCCTCCACTTGTATGAGTAAGCTCTACTCATGCCTCCAACTCCCAAGAAACCAAGTTATTCCAAAGTGTCCACTATAAACTCCTATGCATGGTGTGTTACACCATTCCAAGTATATTCTTGTTTTCAACTATCTTCCAATTAAAAACTATTTTGTTATGTGAAAACTTAGTGATTAAAGCCCTCACGAACTTGATGGCACACTTTATTCTTTGCCCCTAATAAACTTGAACTATTATGACAACTTTGTTGTATATGCTTGCACTTATAAGTTGGAATTAGCAGAACTGTGTTGTCATGGGGAACATTTTCAACATTGCACTTGTACCTTGTTGTACTCAGTTGATATCATGCTCTTTTGTCTATGGATGTCACCGGTGTGAAATAAAGAGGGAACTTGTAAGTCCATGGAGTTTGTATCATGTGTTAGAGAAACGTCTGGGCCACTAGCCTAAGCCATGCCTAATCATGGTGGAAACTTGCAGCATCACCATAATGAGCTATCTATGAAGCATCCTCAATAAAAACTATGCATATGGTAAATGAAAAGATTGCTGAGATACTCATTGTCTGCTTGCCTTGTCATTTTGGTTATGGGAAAGCTCCTGTACCATGTGCAAGGGGTACCCCGTTGGTGATTCTCAATGATATGCAAACACTTACAGTGACAAGAACTCACCTGGACCCAAAGTTGTGTATGCAAGAGGTGTGGCCCTCGTATTCAAGGGACATGAGATTGCCAGCTTATACTTCGTCAAACATATACTCCAGCTTTGCCACTTTAACCTTAACCACTTCAAGATGCTTATGATAGGGGCAATGAGGGCTGAAAGCTACCAAGTACCATAATTTTTGGAAGCTCTTTTTGAAACTTGTAATCCCTGCTTCCTTTATAAAAAAAGACTTTCTTCCACCACTATTGACTCTCCACCTTCTACCTTTAGGCACCATTAAGAGAGCATAGTTGTCATTCTGTGTGCAGTGTTCCAAAGCTTATTAATTTATGCATATTGTGTTATTACTTGCTCTTGTGCTACTTGTTTCTAGTAACCCTTGTGAACTTTGCAGGTGTCCTATGCATCTATATTTCTACTTTATGAGGGACAAGCTGATTGCCACTATGCTATGTTTTCTGCATGTGAAACAAACAAACGTTTTTCAATGCATGTTATTCATGATCTTTGTTTATAGCTTATCACGTTGCATGCATAGTTACTATGTCCTATTGTTAGAACTCCATCTTTCATGCACATGTTTAGAGTTATTTGATCCCAGCTTTCAATGCTTGTAAATGGTTGGATCTTTATTGTGAGGGTGCATGTCACCTCAAAAATTATTCTTTTTATCACTTACCTACTCGAGGACAAGCAGGAGTTAAGCTTGGGGATGTTGATACGTTGGAAATGTATCTATATTTTTTGATGCACCATGCTTGTTTAGTATCTACTTTGCTTTGCTTGTCTACACTTTGAGGTATTTTTACATGTTTTCTGGTACTAACCTATTAACAAGTCACAACAGTGCCAGATGCATGTTTTCTGCTGTTTTTGGTTTGAGAAAAGTTAGTAAAGAAATATTCTCAGAATTGGACGGGACAAAGGACAAAGTCAATTACTTTCCGTGGGGAACAAGAAGTCGAGAGGAGAGCCGGAGGGGGCGGCTAGAGGGGCCAGACCCACCCCAGGCACGGGTGGGCCCCACCCCACGCCTGGCTAGGGTTTGGCCGCCCTGGCCGCCGCCTCAGTCTCCCCCTTCGCCTATAAGAAGCCCCCGATGCAGAAACCCTGGGTACTCGATCAAATATCCACGAAACCGTCTGTAGCCGCCACCATCGTCCCTAGATCGGGGGGATCTGAAGTTCTTCCCGGCACCCTGTCGGAGGGGAGATCATCCCGGAGGCCTTCTCTCCGGTATGATGCATGAGTAGTTCCACCTTGGACTATGGGTCCATGTAGTATCTAGATGGTTGTATCTCCTCCTTTGTGCTTTCATGTATAGATCTTGTGAGCTCCGTTCATGATCAAGATCTAATCTATTTATAATCATGCATGTTGTGTTTGCGGGGATCCGATGTATATTGAGATTATTATGTTGGTTTGATTAATGGTTTTGTCTTTATGATTATATCATGTCTGTGTTGTTTGTGATCTTGCATGCTCTCCGTTGTTAGTAGCTATCTTGGCCAAGTAGTTGCTAGTGACTCCAAGAGGGGGTATTTATGCTCGATAGTGGGTTCATGCCTCTAGTTTCCAAGGGAAGTGATAGAAATCTCTTCGGTTGTAGATGTGCTGTTGCTACTAGGGAGAAAACAACGGTCTCTTGTTTATAGAACATGTGGATTGTTTACCTTACACACTTTGCTTAAAGAAGTTGTCTGTTGCTTGCAACTTAATACTGGAGGGGGTTCGGATGATAACCTGAAGGTGGACTTCTAGTCATAGATGCAGTTGGATGGCGGTCTATGTATATTGTTATATTTCCCAATCAACTTCATAGGATCTTTCTGGCTAGTAATTGCATTGTTATGCCTTGCTTAGTTCCTGTCAATTGCCCCACTGTAATTTGGTTACCCTTCATGCCATGTTGTTTATCTAAGGAGAGAACCTCTAGTGAACTATGGACCCCGGTCCAATCTTTACCATTGATACATCTTCCACTGTTACTTGTTTACTTGCTGCAAACCATTGCCTTCCACACCATTCGTTTAATCCTTTGTTACAGCAAACCGGTGAGTTTGACAACCTCACTGTTCATTGGGGCAAAGTATTGAGTTTGTGTTGTGCAGGTCTCCACGTTGCTTGCAACACCTGTGTGACATTTCCTTCCTCCTTCTGGTTCGCTAACCTCGGTCTCAACTAAGGGAAAACTTGCTACTTGCTCTTCACACCCTGCGCTTGGGGTTACCAACAAAGTGTCACGTCGAGCACCATCACCCGTCCATTGGCCCCGGGGGGTGTTGATACGTCGTAAGCGTATCTATAATTTTTGTTGCTCCATGCTTGTTTTGTGCCAACTATCTTATGTTTTGTCTACACTTTGAGGTATTTTTATACACTTTCTGGAACTAACCTATTGACAAGATGCCACAGTGCCAGTTGCCTGTTTTCTGCTGTTTTTGGTTTCAGAAAAGCTAAAAAAATAATATTCTCGGAATTGGACAGGACAAAAGCCAAACTTCATATTTTCCCGGAATGATATGGAAAATCGAAGAAGAGACGGAGTAGGGAACCAGGGTGGCCACACCCTAGGGTGGAGTAGGTCGACCCTGGGCGCACCACCAAGGGGTGTGGGCCCCTGGGCCTCCATCGACCTTTACTCCTTCGCCTATAAGAAGCCTCCGACCCAAAAACCCTAAATCATCGACCAAAAAGCCACGAAAAGTTCCACAGCGCCGCCGCCACCGAAGGAGAGATTCGGGGGACAGAAAGTCTCTGTTCCGGTACCCTGTTGGGATAGGGAATTGCCCCCAGAGCTATCTCCATCAATCTCCACCACCATCTTCATCACCGTTGCTGATTCCCATGATGAGGAGGGAGTAGTTCTTCCTCGAGGCTAAGGGCTCTACTGGTAGCTATGTGTTCATCTCTCTCTCTATGCATGATCATATTGTGATCATGAGCTTTGTAATCAAGTAGATCTACTTTAATACTCAAGTGCTTTAATAGATCTCTGGCTCTCCCCACGTGTGTGAACGTGATAATGTGCACGTCGTGGTGGCACTTAGGCTAGAGTCTACATAAATACTCAAGTGCTTCAATAGATCTCTACTCTCCCCACGTGTGTGAAAGTGACAGCGTGCATGCCGTGGTGGCACTTAGGCTAGAGTTCATAAATATTTATCATGAGTATATTTTGATTTGGTTGTCTCTATGAAATTGTTGTGTTTGTTGGAACCATCTAGCGCTCAAGGTGACAATGTGGGGTTATCTAGATGGGGAAGGCGGACTTTGAAGAGTGATGTTATAGCCCTACCATGGATTAGAGTGTCCAACCGGAGAGTAGTTCAGGGTAGTATCATGAAGAGAATATATTTATTGAGAGTATTCACTAGTGAAAGTATGATCCCTAGGCCTTGTTTCTAAGCATTGAAACACCGTTTGCATCTAGATCTGTTGCATGTTTGCTTGCTTCCATATTTTTGCCTTTAGTCTTTTCCTCCCAGTCAGAAGCTCTTTTCTGGCACTGTTACCACATATAATCATCCATACCACTTGTATTTCACTATCTCTTCACCGAACTAGTGCACCTATACACCTGACAAGTGTATTGGGTGTGTTGGGGACACAAGAGACTTCTTGTATCTTGATTGCAGGATTACTTGAGAGGGATACCTTTGATCACTTCCTCCCTGAGTTCGATAAACCTTGGGTAATCCACTTAAGGGAAACTTGCTGATGTTCTACAAACCTCTGCACTTGGAGGCCCAACAACTGTTTACAAGAATAGAAGTGCGTAGACATCAGGTGTCACTCCTGGGAGCTTAATAGGATATCCAGACTGGCCCCACAAACCAGCACTAATCTTTTATGCGCACTTTGTCCTCACTCGTGTGCACCTGGTACCCACTTCCTGGTTGATCACCCATCCGAGAATTGCTCTAGGCCAAGCACGCTTAAACTTAGAGTTATTTTCGAATGAGCTTCCAGAAAAGAAGTTGCAACTTGTTGGTATGAGTATCCTATCAATCCTATTAAGCCATGTGTTGGATCTCACAAAGGCCCAGAGTGTATATCTCCATCGTCAGAGTAGTACTTATCATTCTTGACATAGCTAGAACATCGCTATACTTTCTGATAAACATGTAATCTATTTTTATAGTTACCTAGACACAGAAAAATACTACCGAGAAGGCCCAAAGTGTATCTCTGCATCGTCATAGGAGTAATTCTCATTCTTGACATATCTAGAACATCGGTATACTTTTTGATAAACATGTAATCTAGTTTTATAGTTACCTAGTCATAGAAAAAAATACTTCGATTCATCGTGTATATCATCTGATAAGCATGTCTATAATATTCTCATGGTCGAAAGAAACAAGTAAACATTAATACTAATTCACTGATAAAATAGCAACAACGTACTGACGAAGTGTTTCATAGTATATCAACAGAGTCTATCCGATACCATCGTTACTCTTAACAATATTTCTTCATAAATTACTGGAAATCTTGTAACAACTTACTTATTATGCCCATATTCAGGAAAACATGACGATCACCAATATATGAACTAGTCTTAAAGGCAATACTCACTACAGCAGCAGAAACGGACCATAGCAGTTATAAACGTCAAGGTACATGCCTAATCGTCGTGCTCGCAGCTATGGTGAAAAAAAGGCCGCTGGGGATAATTGCATTAGGAAAAGTGCATACATGACACTCGTGTTGTGTATGATCATCGATCGAGCTAGTACAAGAATAGAAGATACATGTGAACACCTTAGTCCATTTTAGGACGACAAACCATTGGTGTCATGGTAGCTATGTGTGGGTGGTACAGTTTGTTGTCGGTCTATGTATCCATGCTCACAATTTTTAGTTCCTTATGATCTTTTCCGGTGCAGCATTTTAAACTAATTTTTTTATATTTAGGTTTGCTTAATTACCAGAAATCATAGAAGATCATAATATAAACCACAAATGTTGCCAGCTATTATCACAAGGTTCACAAGAGTACAAATATGACATAATAGTAGAACAATACATATAGCTAGGTGCCAGTTTCACAAGGACACCCAAATTTCCCCAATCGGACCTAAATTCGTCATAATTGATCACATATTCCATCTAACAAAGTTTTGCATACATAAATAGACATGTATCTCTCATTGTTAGTAGCTCTGTTGTGTTGGTATCTTCCATCAATCTGTTCTTGTTTTCTTCTTTTTCCTGTTGTTCCTGCATATATACACAAAGGTAATGTCACATTATAAACTATAACTTTTTGACAGACTGAATCTTGTAAATTTATTTGCAAGTGAAAACTTTTAACTTAATAATGCAATGACATATTTAAAAACTACCTAGGTATATTTCCTCTATAAGATGGATAGGCCTCATCAAGAATGTAAGGTTGATGAAAATCAATATTCATAACATCAACAGTTGGAGTTGAGGGTATGTCACCATCCTACATATCATCATCAGGGTATCCTAACCCATATACATCCTGCTGTGGAAAAGACCTTACACTATGCCATTCTTTATCACCATCCTCTAGGATGTAGTACACTTGTCTAGCTTGCCAGGCATGGATGATGGCTCGTCATTGAGGTGTGTTTCGGTGTTCCCCCCTTAAACTTAAGTTTATATGGGCCAATTTTTCTTTGACCCGTCAAGACCAATATTCATGCTATGTATACCTCCGTATAGGTGTACTTGGTCAAGCTGGGTATACTCCATGTTCTCACCAGCTGATCCCACCTTACGTTATCACGATCTATGTCTTTGCATGCCACGTTTTGAAATTTTATTATTGTTGCTATATATCTCCCAACTTTCGTCTCCCGCGGATACATGAGTATGCGTGTATGGTGAGTATACGCCTAAGAGGACCATACGTGCTTCGGGTGCGTTTGTATGGTCCTCAAAACAAGTCAATATCGAGTTTTTGTTATCAAAGTTTGAAAATAAGGGGGGGGGGGACACCGAAGCAAAAGTGGTCGTTGAGTTGTTTCCCTGTGTCTATCAAATGTTAAAGTTCACAAGTTTGATTCCATACTCATGTATCTTGGTATCCCTAAGAGCAGTACTAACATAATCACATATGAACAATACAAATGAATCCCTTTCGGTGTAATTAAGCTCAATAATATATGTGACCATACCATAGTAAGCAGTCTCTTTGTTTCCATCCTTGTCATTCCATCCTTGCCACGCATAGCTACACCATAACTCATGGTGGCCTTCCGAAGTCCATAACCCATGTATGTAGACATATTTTAGTTTTTTTTTCGAAATGGGGTAGTCCCCGGCCTCTGCATCAATTGATGCACATATCTTTTTTATTGCAAGTTTCAGAAGTCTCTCATAAAAGAGAGCAAAGCGTTAATATTTTAGTGTGTAGGTTTATTTATTTTAGAATGTATCTAGTCCAGTTTGAAATATGTAAAATGTCTTATATTAGTGAACAGATGGAGTACATAAAAACCCATTCCAAGCAAATAGAATGACAAAACTGGTGATGATACATAAACCATCATAAAAAGGAGTAATAAAGATTATGAACAAGCAGATACTAATGAATTAAATTATGAAAATTCAGATTGTTTTCAGAAGGCACGGGTATGACCTTTGTGCACCAAACGGTTATGGCATTTGTTGTTTGTACTGCACGTTTCCGGTGAGCATATTGTCAATAGCATTGGCAGTAACTAGGAACAAAAACACACCAAAGATCTCATGGCCAGAAAAGGAGAACTAACCGTCATTGTGTAATATTACGAAATAAATGTCTCTACAAAGACACAAACTTCTGGGTCAAAAGATACCGTTTCATGCTAAGTCTGCCTGAAACCTGATTTGTGGTACGAACCACAAACAAGCTGGGAGTGGTGACTGGTTTCTGTATCACCTGACTTTTTTTTGGAAATGAGTATATATTAATATCAGATGTTACCAATTACACCCAGTTTCTGCAACAACACATTGCTTAGCGGCCACACAGATGCACACAACCAAAAAAAGAAAGAAGAATTACAAAAAAATAATTTCGCTATAGTGACTTATTCATTGAAATAACAGTATTGTTGGAAATATAAGCAATAATCCATATGATTTAATCCAAATAATAAACTGATAAAGCATAATCATACAAACGGTACTAAAACCAATCATCTAGATTAACAAAGTAGATGAACAGATTACATCTATACAAGATAAACCTAACACATCTATGCCAAACGCTAGAACTAGAAACTCTAGCATAATCAGAATGAGACAGTTAAGGATCATATACAGTGTAGGCTGAATAGCAGCCGCAGCGGTCGCAGCAGCACTGTCGCCCATGTTGAGGTTGTCGAAGAGGTTGTTGACGTTCAGGAAGAATTCTTCATCTGGGAACTCGTCGTCGGACGACGTCGTGGTTGCCAGTAGTCGTGCTTGAGCGCTCCCCAAAAACTTCATCGCAACTCACCTGTACAAGTTCACGAGAGACGGGGTTTCGGAGGCCTACTATCCCGATATGCGGTGCACGCCGCAAGCCAGGATGGGGAAGACGAAGGCGGCGGCGCAAGGTTAGGGAGGTAGGCGCGTGTGTGGATTGATTACCGATTAGGTTTAGCGCAGACGCTTATATAATGTAGGTCAAGGAGATCGTGGGATATAGCCCACGTCTGAGTCGGTAACAACCCATGTTCATAAAAACTGAAAACGGCTGTAATTAACGCGTCCGTTAATGACTCATAATTATTTTTTTCCAATCAGCAAAATAAAGCTCGGCTCGGCAAGATTTTCGCAACCCGTGGCGTGTGCGCACGTCGTGGCGAGGCGAGGCGGACGGCGTCGGAGGAGGAGTGTGCGAGGGTTTATCTCCTTGTCACACCTTAGTGAGTGGTGCAACACTCTATTATATAAGGTGGTCCAACTCCCATTCCACTAGCAATGTGGGACTAAACTTTAGCACCACTAGCACAGCCATATGCTGCCATATATAAGTGGATCAAAGAAAATTTCAGAATTTGTCTAATGGGCCAACAGCCCAATATACACCAAATTCCAACAATCCCCCACAAAGTCTCATTGGCACATCACATCACTTTTCTTCCAGAACATTTTTTTATATATCGGTGTGTAGTGGAGACTGTTAAGTTGAACTTTCACGTTAAACTTCATGCTACACTATCTAGCAACTTGAATAGTGGACTATGCCTTGAACTACAAGTTTTTTACGCGCTAGTTTCACACTAAATCTAGACCGGTACAGGGCTGCCGTCGGCTTCCCCACGGTTTGGAGATTATGCGTCATATTCTAGGGCCTTTCATGAGTTTATTAGAGAGCACCCAACTCTCACGAAGAGAGTATTGCATCTTTATGGAGATGTAAATATAATATGGGGATACTCTCCTCTCAGCTGACCAACAGCTTGTCTCCCAGCTTTAATTCACGGGATCTCCGATCACATAGAGTGGGTTGCCACTAGGATCAACTCATAGCATGGGTCTCAAACCCATCTCCCTCGATGCATTATCTATCACATTGCATGATAAACCCTTTGTGAAGGGATCTGCCAGAATTTTAGATGTTTGGATATAATCCAACACAATAACTCCGGAGTTTCTCAGTTTCCTGACAGATTTCAATCTCCTCTTCACATGCCTTGATGACTTCATATTGTCCTTAGAACTGTTTACTTTGACGATCACAGTTTGATTATTACAGTTCATCGGGATGGCGGGTATTGGTTTTTCAACCATAGGTAAGTCCATCAAGATCTCACGAAGCCACTCTGCTTCAACAGTGGCTGTGTCTAATGCTGTGAGTTCTGCTTCCGTTGTTGACCTCGTTAACAACGCCACCACCAAGTGTAAACAAATAACCACTTGTGGCCTTAATCTCATCAGCATCAGATATCCAGTTTGAATCACTGTAACTCTCAAGTACCCATGGATACCCAGTATAGTGAATACCATAACTCGCAGTGCCTTTCAAATAGCGCAAAACTCTTTCAAGAGCATGCCAATGATCATCTTTAGGATTTGACACAAATCAACTCAGTTTGCTTATAGCAAAGGAGATGTCAGGTCTAGTAGCGCTGGCTAAATACATGAGAGAGCCAATAATTTAAGAATATCTCAATTGATCTTTAGCAATCCTTCGATTCTTAGCACACTCGGATCATAAGGCGTTGGAGAAGACTTGCAGCCGCTATACCCAAAGCGACTCAATATCTTTTCCACATAGTGAGACTGAAGCAGTGTAATCCCACCATTGTCATCCTTTAGTAACTTGATGTTTAAAATTACATCAGCCACTCCCAAGTCCTTCATCTCAAAGCAGCGATATAGGAACTCTTTGACCTCCTCGATAATAGTGAGGTTGGTCCCGAATATCAATATGTCATCAACGTAGAGACACATAATAACTCCCTCGCCCCCACCATGGCGATAATACACACATTTGTCAGCTTCATTTACAACAAAGCCTTCAGGAGTTAAAGTTCTTTCAAACTTCTCGTGCCACTGCTTAGGAGCTTGCTTAAGACCATACAAAGACTTCACTAACTTACACACCTTTCCTTCTTGACCATCTACTACAAATCCGTCAGGCTTCTCCATATAAATTTCTGCATCTAGATCTGCATTTAGAAAATTTGTCATAACGTCTATTTGATGAACGAGAAGACCATGTGAGGCAGCCAAGGAAAGTAGTACTCGAATAGTGGTCAATCTGTCTACAGGTGAGTAGGTATCGAAGAAGTCTTCACCTTC
The DNA here is from genome assembly GCA_916181665.1 of Avena sativa. NCBI lineage: Eukaryota > Viridiplantae > Streptophyta > Magnoliopsida > Poales > Poaceae > Avena > Avena sativa. The sequence goes on from OV702283.1 coordinate 357,450,693, forward strand.
CTTTTGGGTATAACCCTTAGCCACAAGACGTTCCTTGTACTTTTCAATAGTACCATCAGATCTAAGATTTTTCTTAAACACCCACTTACATCCTACAGGTTTGCACCCATAAGGACGATCAGTGACTTCCCAAGTACCATTAGCTAAGATGGAGTCCATCTCGCTTCGGACAGCTTCTTTCCAGTAGTCAGCATCTTGAGATGCATAGGCTTCTGAAATAGAAGTGGGAGTATCATCCACAAGGTACACAATGAAATCATCACCAAATGACTTTGCAGTCCTTTGTCTCTTGTTCCTTTTGGGAGCTTTATTGTCATCCTCCACAGGATCATTGGAGTGTTCTATCGGCATAGTGGGTTCAGGAATTATAGAAAATTCCTGACTAGATGAACTACTCATCTCCTGATTTGATGAGCTAGACATACCTTTCATTGGAAATATGTCCTCAAAGAAAGTCGCATCATTCGACTCCATAATTGTACCAACATGCATGTCAGATACCTCAAATTTTACTATCAAAAATCTATAGCCAATGCTATGAAAAACATATCCCAGAAAAACACAATCCATGGTTTTTGGTCCAAGCTTTCGCTTCTTGGGTATTGGAATATTGACTTTCTCCAAACAACCCCAAGTTCATAAGTAAGAGAGTTTAACTCTTTTCTTTTCCCATTCCTCAAATGGAATCATGGTTTATCCTTTACAGGAACACGGTTTAGGACATGACACGCGGTCATTAGCGCCTCCCCCCACCATTCCTTGGAAAGACTCGATGTATCTAACATGGCGTTAACCAAATCGGTCATTAGTTCTTTCTTTCGGCCACCCCATTTGACTGAGGTGAGTAGGGAGGCGTCCTCTCATGTATAATACCATGTTCCGTACAGAATAAATCAAATTCATTTGAAAAGTACTCTCCACCACGATCCGACCTTAGCCGCTTGATTTTAAGATCAAGTTGGTTTTCTGCTTCAGCTTTATAGATTTTGAAGTAGTTAAAAGCTTCACCTTTAGATTTCAGAAGATAAACATAGTAATATCTAGTGGAGTCATCAATCAACATCATAAAGTATCTTTTTCCACCTTTTGTCAACACACAATTCATCTCATAAAGATCTAAATGTATAAGTTCTAGCGGTGCTAAGTTTCTCAGTTTCTCGGTTCCGCAGTCGTATGAGACTTGCGGGTTTGCTTTGCTTGTACACAAACTTGGCACTTAGAACCTTTTACAATGGTAAATTTTGGAATTAAACTCATATTGGCTAGCCTCTTCATGCAACCAAAGTTAATATGACAGAGTCATGAATGCCAAACATTGGACTCATTATCATTGCAAACATGATTAATAACTTTAGTACATGAGTCTGACAAAGACAAGCGGAACAGACCTTCGCACTCATAACCCTTTCCAACAAATTATACATACTTGGAAATTACAACTTTATTGGACTCAAAAACCAACTTAAAACCATCTCGACATAAAAGTGATCTGCTGACGAGATTCTTATTGATGGAGGGAACGTGCTACACATTCTTCAGCTGTACGGTCTTCCCCGAAGTAAACTTCATATTTACCATACCAACACCATGAACAGAAGCACGTGAGCTGTTTTCCACCAGCACGGAAGAAGTCCTTGAGACCTGATAAGAGGAAAACATGGAAATATCAGAACATACATGTGTATTAGCACCCGTGTCTATCCACCAATCAGGAGAATGACATACTAAAAGGATAGTAGGTAAAATACCGCACCCAGCATCCTTCATCTCAGTATCGCTAATAACAACATTAGCGGCCTTGCCGCTGTTCCCATGTTGACACTTGTCAAAGCGATTAGGACAGCTAGGAGCCCAATAATCAGGATCACCACAGACGTCGCAAGAGCCTTTCCTCTTATCATTTTTCTTCTTGAAGTTGGTTGAGTGTGTGGCCTTGTTCTTGCCATCAAACTTCCCCTTTCCTTTAGTTTTGTTCTTATTCTTGAACTTGTGGGATTGAAAGTTTTCCTCTGCACTAAATTGGTTGTAGAACCTCCCTCAAATCCTCGAGCGGTTTTGTCCTTTGCTCTCGCCTTCTCTTCCACATGAAGAGAACCAATGAGATCCGTAACAAAAAACTCTTGTATCTTATGTTTCAGAGAAGTAGCAAAGTTCCTCCACTAGGGAGGAAGCTTGGCAATAATGCCACCAGCCACAAATTTGTCCGGTAAGGAACACTTGAACTGCTCAAGTCCTTTGGCAAGTGATTGTATCTCATGAGCCTGCTCAACGACGGAGCACTCATCAACCATCTTATAGTCATAGAATTGCTCCATGACATACAACTCAGTGCCAGCGTCCAAGACCCCAAACTTGGCCTCGAGCGCTTCCCACGCGTCCTTGCCATTATCAAATGACATATACGGGTCAACAATGTTGTCCCCAAGAACACTGAATAAAGCCGCCATAAATATGGTATCGACTTTCTTAAAGGTCGCTTCCTGCTCAGCAGAAAGATCTCCTTCAGGCTTGCCAAGAGTGGCGCTATAGCAGTTTATGTTTTCAAACCAGAGAACTTATCTCTTGCGCCATCTCTTATAGTGCATGCCATCAAAAGGAGGCGGCCTAGTAGCCGCGGCTACACTAGTGGAATTCAGCTGCCTATAATCAGGTTTTTGGATTGTTGAAAATATAAGCAATAATCCATATGATTTAATCCGAATAATAAACTGATAAAGCATGATCATACAAACAATACTAAAACCAATCATGCAGATTAACAAAGTAGATGAACAGATTATATCTATACAAGATAAACCTATCGCATCTACCCAAACGCTAGAACTAGAAACTCTAGCATAATCTGAAAGAGACAGTTAAGGATCACATACAGTGTAGGATGAATAGCAGCCGCAACGGTCGCAGCAGCGTTGTCGTCCATGTTGAGGTTGTCGAGGAGGTTGGTGACGTCCGGGAAGAAGTCGTCGTTTGGGAACTCATCGTCGGACGACGTCGTGGTTGCTAGTAGTCGCGCTTGAGCGCTCCCCAAAAACCTGATCGCCCCTCACCCGTACAGATTCACGAGAGGCGGGGTTCCGGAGGCCTACTGTCCCGATCTGCATGCACGCCGCAAGCCGGGATGGGGAAGACGAAGGCGGCGACGCAAGGTTCTGGAGGTAGGCGCGTGTGTGGATTGATTACCGATTAGGTTTAGCGCAGACGCTTATATAGTGCAGGTCAGGGAGATCGTGGGACACAGCCCACGTCTGAGTCGGTAACAGCCCATGTTCATAAAAACTGGAAACGGCTGTAATTAACGCGTCCGCTAATGAATTAATTTTTCCCAACCAGCAAAATAAAGCTCAGCTCGACGAGATTCCCGCAACCCGCAGCCCGCAACACGCGGCATGTGCGTCGTGGCGAGGCGAGGCGGGCGGCGTCTAAGGAGGAATGCGCGAGGGCTTCTCTCCTTGCCACATCTTAGTGAGTGGTGCAACACTCTACTATATAAGGTGGTCCAACTCCCCTTTCACTAGTAATGTGGGACTAAACTTTAGCACCACTAGCACAGCCATATGCTGCCATATATAAGTGAGCCAAAGAGAATTTCAGAATTTGTCTAATGGGCCAACAACCCAATATACACCAAATTCCAACAGGTACTACCACCACCAAGACAGCATCAGAAGTCCAACTTCTCCAAAAACGACGCCTCTAAAAAGGAAACAGTTGACATAGATATACCCTACGGGTACCCGGTGTTAGCCTACCTGGTCCAGCCCGACGGAAGGCCCACTCGACGGCCTGCCAAGGTCCATGACGTCTATGACGTTTCAGCTGCTTTGAAGCCCATATGGACACGGACTTCCAAGCGCACAAGACAAAGAAAGCTCAAGACTAGAGTTTGAATACAACTTGTAGCCAAATCGTATTGGCACCTGAGACCTAGCCTCCCCATATATAAAGGCTAGGAGGGTCCAACAAGGAGGACAGACTACGCCATAATACTCATCTCATACGCACCTCACGCCGGATTGCATCTGCACACCACTGTAATCCTCGGTTCCGCCGTAATCAAGAGCAGACAAGCAGGATTAGGGTTTTCCCTCCGGGGGCCTGAACCATGGTAAATCTCGTGTCCCCGTGTTGTTTGTCTATTAACCGTTCCACGATCTCCAGCATCTCCATCTTCTTCAAAACCCAAGTCCATAACAATGGGCATTTGCGAGATTGAACCTCGTCAATTGGCGCCGTCTGTGGGAACCAGGGACGCTGATCGTGCGATCGTGACGGTCCCATCACCTACGATCCACAACTCGACATCATTCGGACTGGATTCCTCATCATCAATGGTGGCCAGATTGCATCTGATCGGCTCATCTACTTTGGCTCCCTCACCATCAGCAAAAGTTAGATCGCATTTGTTCGATTCATCTGAGACGGCGCAGGCGCAGAGATTCATCATCGACGTCTCCACTGCGACCGAATTTATCTTCATCAACGCGGGCGCATGGCTCAACGTCAGCATCTCCCTCTTGCTCGGTTGATCGGATCTGTCATGTTGAGAAATCATTGCGGAATAATCAAGCTACCGGAGGATCAAAATTTTGCTGAGACATCCGGCAGCCACGATTTCTTGTCGGATGATATACACACGCTGGTCGTTTTACAGCAGACGGTACATGCTTATGGAGATAATTATCGTGGACCAGTAGGACCAACCGGGCATGCTCTAGCATCGGATCTCGAGACCGACGTTGTTTATTTTTGGATCTAAAAAGCTGGAGCGATGCAACGCATATGAGAGTACCAAAGTCTACTTCCGTGCAGCAAAAAGCAAAACGAGCAGTGCTCGGTTTCCAACAACGGACAAGGCAGTCCTAATTTTACACGAGAAAATCTTCAAAGGAAAAAAGAGCTTCACCTCAAAGAGAAAAACCAATGGTTGCAAAGTTGAATCGGCAACAGCCACGCGAGCAGAGAACTTCTACCAGCCAAGACATGCGTGCTATATCACATGTGGCCGCGACTAATGGTTTTACGCTTTGCGCGGTGTCGACCTCGACTACGCGTTTACCATATCTTCCGTCGGCGACCCGATGGACACGTCGACTTCGGTTCACCGCACGACTCCGTCGACCTTGTAGTCCACACGTCTGCCCCGACGACTCCGCCCGCTATATCGGTTCTACACCCGGGGTTGCGCCAACTCCGCCGCGTGACCCGTTGCGGTCTTCGACCCTGGCGACCTTCTGCACTCTTCGACCACAGAAACCTTCTGCGATCTTTGATTGCAGCAAATTGCTGCCACCATCGGCTTCGGCGGCCCTCTGTCGCATTGACTCCGGTCCGCCTTGACCATATCAACTCCACGCTCGGGGGTTGCGCCCACTTTGCCACACGATTCGCGACCATCAACCTGTTGTGATCTTCGATTGTGACGACCGATTGCATCAGCGTTAGCGACCACGAATCGGGGGCTCCCTCCGCTTAGGCGACCAGCCGCGGCCTTCGGCTCCGATGTATGGCCTTCGGCTGCGGTGACCCGATGCATCCTTCGAATACGATGACCCAGTATGGTCTTCGATTGCGACAATCTTTAGATGCGGAACTCGCTGCAGCCATCGATCCCAGGAACCCGTCACTGCTATGACTGCGGTCCGCCGCGTCGACTACGTCCGCCGCGTGACCCGCTACCGCGTCAATTTTGCCACGACAACCAACAAGCTAAGTTTTCCTCTACTTAGAGCTGATTTCAATTTTAACTCGCACTCGAAACACTCGGGGGCTGCGCCCTCTTCAAGTAACCTAATGTGCCATCGGCTCCACGCACTCGAGCACCTCATACGCGACAGTCCGAGTAGCTGATTCTGCCTGATCGTCGAATCCTTGAACTCCGAGTGCCTCGGCAAGGTATTGAGACTAAGGGTAACCAGGCTAACGAAAAAGCCTAGCAAACAGTGCAAAAGTGTCGAATCGATTGGCACCAGAATTTTACCTTACAAACCTACAAGCAACTATTATTTACAAGATACAAGTACTTCACAATTTTTCATGTTTTCTGCAGCTTACAAAGACGTCGACTGCGATGAGCTATTCTATCGGGTCCTCCAACAGGGTCGACGAAACAACTGGTTACGCCATAAACTCAAGACCCGAGTCGAATCCCTCCTTGTATGGTTGCATCGTTTGATGCTACACAACGTGACGCTGGTCGCGCACCCGACAGAAGAAACGGCGTCGACTTCATCTGGAACGTCGAGTCCTTCCGGCTAAACGTCACGTGACTCCGCTACGTTGACTCTTGGCTCCTTATGCTTGACACGCTGACTCGATGCACTTCAGGGTCAGTAGTTTCTCCTCGCATGATTCTCCACTCGAGTCTGCAACTCGACTAGACACTCGGAGGCTATTCCTATCAGGAGCGCTGGTCGCGCACCCGATGTACTTTCAGGTTAGTGATACGCCCACGAGATTGTCAACTACAACTACACGATACAAGACTCGAGTCTCTACCCGAGTCTATGACTCCGCCAGACACTCGGGGGCTACTCCAAACCGGAGCGTTGGTCGCGCACACAAAAGATATTCGAGTGGCACTCTTTGATTCCTCACTCGAATCAACGATCCGACTGAGGACTCGGGGACTACTCCCATAGGGAGCGTTGGTCGCGCATTCGAAAAAATAAAGGCATTCAGGACATCTGCAAGGTCATCCGAAGAACTTCCGGATCGCCATAACCCACAACCGACGACTATAAATCTCTGCTCGAGTCTACGACTCGAACAGACACTGGGGGCTACTGCCATAGGAGCGCTGATCGCGCACCCTATAGTCCATTGTGTTGACTACGTCCATAATGCTGACTTCTTTACAACAACCAAACAAATTCAGTTGACCCGGCGAACTTTCGGGTGAAGTGCTTCGCACTCGACACAACTTTCGACTTCGACATCCAAATGCAAGGTTTAAGACAACTAAGTCTCCACCTGAATCTATATTTCGGATGGACACTCGGGGGCTACTGACATAGATATACCCTATGGGTATCCGATGTTAGCCTATCTGGTCCAACCCGACGGAAGGCCCACTTGACGACCTGCCAAGGTCCATGACGCCTATGACGTTTCGGCTGCTATGAAGCCCATATGGAAACGGACTTCCAAGCGCACAAGACAAGGAAAGCTCAAGACTAGAGTTTGAATACAACTTGTAACCAAATCGTATTGGCACCTGAGACCTAGCCTCCCCATATATAAAGGCTAGGAGGGTCCAACAAGGAGGACAGACTACACCATAATACTCATCTCATACGCACCTTACGCCGGATTGCATCTGCGCACCCCTGTAATCCTCGGTTCCGCCGTAATCAAGAGCAGACAAGTAGTAGTGGGGTTTTTCCTCCGGAGGCCTGAACCTGGGTAAATCTCGTGTCCCCGTGTTGCTTGACCGTTCCGCAATCTCCAACATCCACGTCTTCTCCGAAACCCAAGTCCATAACAATGAGCATTGACGAGATCGAACCTCATCAACAGTGCAAACACCGTCATCGCCCGATCAAAGATCTGGGTTTTCACCCTGAAGAAAATCCGCGCTCTCAAAACAATACCTTCAACAAGACCATTGCCAGGCACAACCAATTAAGGCCAGACCCTGGGTTTTCACCCTGAGAGGTAGGACCATGAACCTCTCATGTGCAATCGCCCCCACTTGCATGCCACTGCTCCAATTCACAAGTCACCTAGTCAATTCTTCATCACCACCTAGACTCGAACCACCATTGTTTGTCCTCAAATCTCAGTCTCCATGACTTTCTTCGTCGGCACCATGGAACGAGAACATGCCCCATGATAATAACAGCCAACAAAGCTTCGAAGCACAACCTATGAAACCTAACGGTCAGGGTAAAACATGGGTGCGTACGACTCGAACCACCATTGTTTGCCTGACGTAACAACTTCCAGAAAAGCTCGTTTCGTTATAGAGACATGCGTCTTGAATAGAGGTATGGGAAATAGACGGTAGACCCTGGGAATGGTAAAGAAACAAAAATTTCTATGGAACTTGAGACTTGATCAGCTATGTACAATGGATGACTGTCAGCTAAGTGCAGAGAACTGAGAATTGTAAGCGCTATACAATTAGAGAGATCCTGTAGTTTTGCCACAACTGCATTACACCCTGGTTTGAGTGTAAAGTAACAACTCACAACCATTGTCAGCTACTGCCACCACACTTGATTTGGCATCAACAGCAACACGGGAAACTCGAACACCTGCTGATTGTAAAAGTTGGAAAGATGAAAACGTTATTTACAGAGGAACATGCAGCATTGTAACATAAAACAGCTAAATCTTTCAAAGCAAAACAGCACCATACTAAAATAGCAGCAGTTGAGAAATAATCATAGTTAAAGTACCAAGGTCCTTGAACAGTGAACTATTTGACAGTACTATTAGAAGCATAATTATAAATGTGGAACCAGAAAAGTACAGAACAAAGCATATTTAAGTTAAATTACAGAATTATTTATTTACTTTGAAGCTGTAAGTACAGAATAATTGTTCATTCAAGATAAAAGGTGCAACCCTCGTTATCTCAATCATCTGGTACAAACAGATTAATACTTTGCGCTTTCATCCCAACTGCTAAACCTTTTAGAGATGTCATACTAGTTAACTACTAGCACAGATAAGTGAGCCTAGCTCACTTGGTTGAGGGAGTGGACGTACAATCCATGTACCTGGGTTCAAATTGGCATGAATTTATGTTCCATTTTTTGTTGTCAGGGCTTCCCTTACAAATTTTCTTCGAAAAACTATTAGCACATATTTAAGAAGATATGTTCACTTACTGTTGAAGCACTGTGTGCTGGTAAGTTTTCTCCCAGAAGACAATTCCCACATATACAAGAGACCTTCATATGTTCCAGCAAATCCATAGTTACCAGTGGCATCTACAGAAGTAGCCCTGAAAAGCAAAAATGTGAATTACTGAAACACTGAGGATAATTGATGGTATGCACCTAGGTAACAATACTTCAGTTGGCCTGCCTTCACCTGTACAAAATCTAGGCTGGCAACTCTTTGTGGACTAGGTATAAGTAACACATTGTACTCCATATGCCATTGCACATTGAGATCAAAGATTAATGACTCGTCAAGATATTCATCTTCTTTGCTTTCCAACCCTTTCTTTCTTGATGAGGGGCTTTAAGCTTGAAGATAAGTCAATAACTCCGTCAACTAGTTTCCGCATGGGATGAAGCTCTATATAAGTCAGTTACAAGGATCATCTGCTGTCCCCGTTTTATGCAATAGCATCGAGTTCCATTTTCAGCTCAATTGTGTCATGCATATTAGCTAAATATTAGTAGTCAACTAATTGTGTTGTTCACTAAAATATAGAGACGAGTGCAGAAATTCTTGTGTTCAGGTAGAATCAGGGGAGTTGCATTAAATCGTCATGTCCTCTGGAGCAGGAGATGAAAGCTTGATATGGCATTTGAGTCTATCAAGTAGACCATATGGCCAGTCATTCCTCTGTAAATAGGGGATGCTGGATCTGGGGCGGGGATTAAAAAAACAAGAATAGCTAAAGCCAGTCCTGTCTGACTTTTAGTCACAGGTCCAATTATGGCCCAAATGTCACCCATTGGATCCCTGTTTATGGTGAAATAGATGCAACGTATGCATATTTATTAGGAGATAGATGAAACTAGGTTCCACCACTCCAGAAATACAAAGAGATACCAATGAATACAAAATAACCTCTTTTATTGATTGAGTTGTTGCTCATAGATGGCAACATGCCATCCCTAATGTATACTACTCCCTCCGTTTCAGGGCTTAAGGCGTCCTCGTTTTGCGTGTTTTTTCTTTGACCAAGAATTACTCTAAATACGTAAAGAGTTTTGGTACAAAACTAGTATCACTGGAAAGTATTTTTCAATACGAATCCAATGGTACTAATTATGTACAATATAATCAAGATTTTGTTGCTCAATTCTTTTGGTCAAACTTTGCTTTGGAAAGCGTGTGCGCCTTAAGCCTTGAAACGGAGGTAGTAATGAATAATTTGGCCCCTTGGGATCAAATCCTAACAATCCTGACTAGCGAGATCGTATCCCTTATATGAATGCCCCTAACTAATGCATGAAACAATAGATGTATCATTACTTCTTAAACATGACCCAAACATTAAATCTTGAAAAGAAATTTTCAAACTTTGAAAGAGGAGAGATAGCCTATGAAACTTTCCTCCAGAATATCGTCTGTGTGAAGTTGTCATAAAAGGTCAACCTGGGCAAGGATGCTGAAATTGTATGAGTATTATGTCAATTTTGCCATTATTTGTTTAATGCCTTTTTATGTGATTTTCGCCAAGGGGGCACACGAGCAACCCTGGATACGGATCAATAACCATGCCTAGATACCCTAGGGACTGCAATTAAAGGGAACCCATCAAACATAAGATGGTACTTATTCAAACTAGTTGACAAGGTTGAGTGCAACAATCAAAATCTAACATTCTATAACTGAACATGGAGAAGTGAAGATACCTTGGATCAAAAATATTTCCCATAAAAACTTTCTTATTTGCCAGCAGAGCTAGCCTCCATCGAGCATTGTGTTCTTTTGCTCGAAGGTCGTGTTGATACTCAGCAACTGAAGCAGAAGACACCATAATCCAAACAGCTATATCTTTTCCTGATAACATCAGAATGGACTCCTTGTCATCTTTTGCAGACTTGTCACTCACTGTGATCTCTCGTAACCTTCTCTCTATGTCATTGACTGAAGCATGAACGATATCCTCTTGTAAACTGCAGAGGCCTACAGGGAGAATCTGGAACACGATATTCCCTGGAGCTGCAAAAGTTGACAAAAGTGTTCTCTTGGAGATGTCCCTAAGAAAATTATTGACTGAAAATCAGATGTTTACTGAGAGAACACATAAACATTAGTAGATCAGCAAAACAACCATGATTAAAGAAAATCAAAAGTCAGGTAGAAATGTTATCACACACAAGGATTACATTGATAATGAGCATCCATTTCCAGTAGTTCTTTTCTTAACAGAGAAAGTAGAGCTGACAAAAGAACCCAGCAGAATGCTTATTGCAATAGAACTGGATTCTTTGTTTCCTCAATTGTTACGCGGGGGGGGGGGGGGGGGGGGGGGGGGGGGGCTGAATTATCGTACCAGAAGACCCAAATGGTCGTACTGTTTACAGGGGAAAAGGGGGGGAGGGGCAAGATTACAAGTAGTTTTTCAGCCAACGCCCTGATGTAGGCATTGCAGCCAGATGTCTGCCTCATGAGCATGTCTCTGAGGTAAACGTGCATGCCGCAGGTGGCCATCATCTTTGCAGTTTCGGTGAGAAGAGGGAGGTTCGGCGTGAGCCCCTGAAAAACGACCCATTGCGGTGTTTCCATAAGCAGAGCAGGAGGAAGGTGGAAGCCTTCGCCTGTGCCATCGTGGTTGTCCAGCAGTAAGAGTGAAGCTGACAGACGTCAGGCTGGCTAGGGAAGACGCAGCTGATCGATCGCCAGAACTGCAGAGGAAAATGGCAGCTGAAGACCAGATGATTTGCTGATTCGCGGGGGAAACTGCAGATAGGGCAGGTGCCTTCATCCGGTTTCAGAATATTCTTCTTGACCAACTCACTTTGAGACTGAATCCAAGCCTGAACCAGCAGCCAAGCGAAAAATTGCACCTTAGATGGGGCATAGTTGGACCAGACAAACTCATGGAAAGGAGTCGTGACACCTCCCCATGTGCACAGCTTGTAGAGGGCAGCCGGTCGAGGGTGCCATTGGGTTTGGCACAGCGCAGAAGCTCCCAACGATCAATCGCGTCAGACAGAGACATGCCGGCAAGCGTAGCGGAGAGCAGGGATAGCTGACGCTCACCGGAGCTGGTGAGCCTCAGAACCAAGGTGGACCTCAGACCAACCGAGAGAACATGGTGCACGGAGACCTCTGGGTCAACAGCATGGGAGAACAGAGCAGAGAACTGGCAGCAGAGAGGAGAGCCGCCCAACACTGAATTTTTCGAACCATTTTTCCGGAATATAGAGAGAGTAAATACTTCGAAGCACATAACGGTTTTGATTCACCTTATCAGGGAAAAGTCTTCCATAATTCTAAGTTTCTAACCTACTCCCTGCTCGGCTGCTCCTAGTTTAAGTCTGTCCTTATCTACTACAGCTTGTTGCTAGTTCTACGGTCACTGAATTCTTCAATGTTGCATTTGTCTTTGGAATTCAGCAACTCAAAGAGCTTTGTCAACTTAACTCTTGAATATGTGAGGCCTTCTAATAAGACTCTACAAAACGTAATATTGTATTCAGAGACATCAGTGTAAACCTTGAATTCGGCCCTCACTTGGCAACTTGTTTTTGAGCGTCTTGTGGAGAAGATACTGATGAAGGCTCATGCAAGAATAGTCACACGAAGTATCCAAACCACAAAGCAACAAAATAAGAGTAAATTCCACTTTTTACCCCCTAGTTTGAATTTTTTGACACTACTTACCCCATTTAGCAAAAGTTGTGCCAAATTCTACCCCTTCTAAAATTTTGTGAGCATTCCGATCTGGAGAGAGTCATCCGCGTGGCTAATCTATTTCAGTATGTACCTGCTTTTTCAAGTTTTAGTCCCTCTCATGTCATTGCATTTGATTTAGCGCTTCGAAAGCACACACAGTATGCCAGTACAGAATGTCCATGCTAACTACGCTTGTTACTTGTGAAATATAGTCCATTGTAGCTAGAAATCTTAGATGAGGAACCTAGATGGGTACGTACGTAGAGCTTGCAACAAGTAGAGTGTTTGAATGTAGCTCCTCCTATATACCAGCATTTACTAGTAGAATAATGTGCAAAATGAAGTACTACATGATCTGTTTCAAATCCCAAAAGAGCTAGCTGAGGATCAAAATATTCAGCCCACCGCTGCCAATCGCGTTGTATCTGCTTCACTCGCAAAGCGACGTACGCAAAAAGGTGAAAAGGAAGCGTCCTAGCTGAACTCGTGCATATAAATTTTGACCGCTAGGAGAAAACCGCAAGATTCAGAAAAGAACCACAAGAAGAAAAACTGCCTAAGTGGTCGCCACATGTGCCTAACTGCTAGAACCCACCGGTCAAAACACTCACAAAACTTTAAAAGGGGTAAAATTTGGCACAACTTTTGCTAAATGGGGTAATTAGAATGAAAACTTGATAAATAGGGTAATTAGTGTCAAAAAAATCAAACTAGGGGGTTAAAAGTGGAATTTACTCACAAAATAAAGATAATGGTGTCAAGAGGGATGGATCCTAACTTACCACAAACAAAAGCCACCTGCACCATCATGACCAATAATTAGAGAGCTGCTTTTTGGTATTTTTCTGAGCTCCAGTATTGAAGGACCCACATTACCCAAACTAGAGATGACATATTCCTCAGAGATTGCGCTGCAAATAACACAAGGAATACTGAGATTTAATGGTGTCCATCCATGGATGAGGAGAAGATGATGCTTCACAGCATGGCGTGCATATACAGTTACATTTGTGTGGCGATGTTCACGTTAAAACTGTGCGCATGGGGGCTGTGAGCCTGGTATCGACGCTTTGCAGCAGTGTTATTGCTGTTGTGAGTCGCCGATTGTTTTGGCAGGTTTTTTGTTTATTTTTTTATTTTTCTTCCTTTTTGGCTGTGTGCACCCTATGTTGTCGCAGAGGTCGGGTGTAATTGATATTTTCTTAATATTAATATATTCCCTTTATCGAAAAAAATGAGTAGTACAGGAAATCTTCAAATTTAGTACATCATAAGTCTCACAGGGACGACATGTGAATCCCTGGTAGGAATGTCTAAGAAAAGGCAATATCAACATGAACTTAGTTGCATTGCAACAATACTGAAAGTATCGTAAATACAGAGAATCAGGTGGGACTCTCTTGCCCCTGGTGATTCCTCGAAAAAAGTAGGGAGAATACTTCCGAAGTATGAAAGAGTTCAGCTAAGAAAACAAGTATTCATCTACAGGACTAGGGCATCCACAGGGCAGAAACAAATACGCCAAAGCTAATAAAGCAATGTCTTAATTGCTCTTTCAGAAATACCTAGGTCGTGTAAGCTGTCAAGCAGCACATAACCTTTTTTCTGGTTTTTGTACTGGATGTATATATGGGGCGTGTGTTCTGTTATCCTTCTGGTAGTGGCACCCGGCTCCCAAGAGGAGGCATATGAAAAAATGAATAAATTAATGCAATATACAACATAGATGCTGTCTCTTCAAGTAAGCAATTCCAGGTACATTAGGGTGTATCATATTGATGGTTAGAGTTATCTTTCACGACTTGTACAGTAAAAACTAAAAAAATAGATAATTGCAAAGCATATTACTCTAATTGTGTAGTTGTTACTGAATACTAATGTTTTCTTATACATGAAATAGCATTCAGTTGGGAGGCTGACGACCAGGGCTCGAACCCTGGTTCTCACAAAAAAAGGCCCCTCACTGAGATTGTTCCCCGCTCGTGCCTGGCTGCCAACCATGCCACCACAAAGGGTGGAGCCGGCATTCAGGGCCTTCCCTTGACCTAAAGAAGAATGCCTTTGGGTTTCTTCTCCCCAAGGCCGAGCTTTGTTTTTCCTTATACATGATGAATTTACAACATTGTATGTGGGTCCACCAAATAAGTTATGTATTGTTTTATGAATGTACAAATGTGCATCCTTCTTTTAATATGAGTGCAAGAATATCCATCTCAGAGTGAAAATGCGATGCCTTCGACTTCCATTGTTTTAATCATATACTCCCTGCGTCCGGAAATAATTGACTTGGATTTGTCTAGATTCGCATGTATCTAGACATGTTTTAGTGTATATATACATAAGAATCTAGACAAATCCAAGTTACTTATTTCTGGACAGAGGGAGTAATAAAAATAGGTTGCTGTGAAATGTTAAGGGATAATTACGCTTCCAAGTTCCAACAATATAACCAATAACATGACAACGTGAGTATGTAACACCGGAATGTCTCATACCATGCTGGCAGTAAAATTTGAGAGAATGAAACATTTAATGCTTATAATACAGCAATTGTACCTCCATCCAGTGACCATCATCCATATATGCAAGTTTCTGCTGTCTTCAGCCGCTACAACATAATTTGGTTCACATATCAAAAAGCAAGAAACTGTCCCATGAGGCATCAATTTGGTCAACAGTGAAATGTAGCCAAAGTTAACAGATACAATCTTCAGAGAATTGTCGTCGCACTGATCCAATTTGCATATGGAGCATGAACAATCAATGCTTTGCATCCTGTCAATAAGTTACGTGATTAGAATCAATAAAGGAGGTACATCCAACATGTCCTGCATGGCTCTAAGGGATAAGATTACAACCTGCAACAAGGTAATCTTATACTGCTAAGGAGGACCAGAAACTGGCCATCAGGTGTAAACTGTATCCCGGATCGTCCAAATGTAGACTGAACCAAAAAACAAGTATCAAACAAACGAATATAATGCGCTTTAACTAACAAAAGGTTGCATACTCTTACATTCCCTGTAGAAGCCTGCTCCAATGAGGGAAGTAGAAGGGATGTGTAGCCAGCAAAATAAGGTGGTTCTTCATGGTGATCCTTAGGAGTGATGTTGTACACATAGAGGAATCTCTCACAGCTCTCAGAAAAACCACAAAGTACATAAACGTGTAAGCTACTATTGTTTTTGGTGTTTAGCATGATAGACAAGACAGGCATCGGGTGCAGGTAGCAGCCCATAAGCTTTAAATTATGATCTGATCCTTTTGTTGTTGTTTCTGAGTGTTTGGATAGTAGGCCATTTACATGACTAATGTTGGAAAGTACGTGATCAGTGTGGTGATCAGAAACATTGTGTACATTGCCCATGTTCTTGTGGTCTGACCCATCTGCGGATATTGATGAGCTATTGTTGATACCTTCTTTTGGGTCCTTCAACTGCTGCTGGGCTTGCGTTGGTTTAACATCGCTGTTACCATGATTGCAGTGGGCGGGATGGGAACTATCATCCATGCCAAACTCTTCCTCTAGGCAAGCAAGGAGCGAATCGGACAAAATATACTGACCCTTCTCATGATCGTATAGCACATCAGGTATATCTTTGCTGTTGTGAATCTCAACCTGACACTCAGAAAATTCAGCATGATTTTCCCTTCTGCGTTGTAGCAACTTTGAGTCCTCATTAGGTTCCCTAGAGCATGCATCATCAGACTCGTGACGAGCACCCATAGGTTTGGATGTGTTGTCACCCCAAATCTGTCCATCATCCTCGAAACTATCTGCGACAACAGCTTTCATGTCATCTGGTTTAGCAATTTGTTCACCATTAGTGCTGCTATATTTAACTGTTTCACACAGAGGCTTCTCACTGACATGTGTTTGAGAACCATTCATATTCCCTTCACCCATACTTGTAGGCAAAGTGGCACCTGTAGAAGGCAAGAGACTGTTCAGAAGGACCATACCATTCTTACACATTGGGACAAAATTATTGGTCAAAGGTGGTGAAACTCTAAAGCATCATTTCTGTAAGCTGCTTGGCCAAAGAAAAAATTATTTTTCCAGAAAGAGAGGAACATTTCTTGATTATGATGAATCAATTTCTACAAAGTGTATATTTCTTTTCTTTTTTTGCAGAATGGAACGTATATTTTCCACAGAACGAACAATAGTTACCTTGGCCCCCATCAGCAGAGGGATTTTGAGCTGAAGCACTTCTCGCTAAAACTTCATGTTCTTCTTTCTTTTTCTTAATCTTCCTTCTTTTGTAAGTTTTTGTCAGAAGGGGTATCGCTTGGGGAAGCAAAAATGCCATCATAGACCTAGCTACTTCCTTCTCTGCTAAATCCAGATCAGACTTTTCAGAGCCTAAATAAGAACTCGAAGATAACCCATCTTCTTGAGATGAACTTGGGGCATAATCTCCCAAACTATCATTAACCAGAGTGCATTTTGAATCAAAGGGTACTTTTTCCAGCAACAGAGGCATACATATTGAAGTAGAAGAATCCCACAACTGTGCATTACTTCCAAGACCTCCCTTGAACATTGGAAATAAAATCGTTATCAGCCACTGGCTTTTAAACTAGTGTCACAATTCAGAGTTTCTAAAAAAATACACAAGTAGCCATCTCATGTCTGACTAGCAGCTACAACATGACTAGCAGTACAAGAGAGTGATAATCAATATTAGATCCTTAAAATCCTGCTGGGGTAGACTAATTTCTTAATTGCAATTTAAGATATTATTTGTGCATAACCATAGGATTGCAAAAGAAATATGTGTAAGCAATATGAATCTAACTATATAAGTATAACAGCTATGATCCAAAAATATGCCCTCAATTTTTTTTTAACAAAAAGGAATATGCCAGATAGATATTCAGTGAACAAAGCTCTGTGAGTCCTTGAGGAAATCAAATGAAAAAGCATATGGTTTTCTAGAGTGCAGTCCTGATTCGTGAAGCTACAAAGAATTACCTCAAAGTCAACTAGAGTTAACTGTTTAAAATTATACTCATGAAATAAAGATTTTTCAGCCAGCAGAAGATTGAAACAAATCATATGGCAGTAGTGGTCTGTTTTCTCTCTCTGTCCATCCAGCTGGGACAAGTGATGTAACTTCCAAATATAATTCCTTTGTAGGATGTATACCAACTATCTGATGTGGATCGCACCCTGTGCAACAAATGGCAATCTCTATTGCACAATACAGTGTAGTTTCATCCATGGTAAGCTGTGATGTAGTTTATTTTTGCAGTTGAACCAAAAAAAATATTATGGCAACGGTAATCAAACACTAACTATTCTGCAAATGAAAAAAAAATCAATCTCAACATACCTTGTTCGAACTTTGCTGAGCAGATTTATTCGACTCATCATTGCAATTATGGACCGAAGTAACCATATCTTGGTAGTGGGCTCTCTTAGCAATAGCCTCCTCCTGGACTGGGTTCATAAATCTCTTAGCAGTTCCATCTGTCTTGTCCAGACAAACATGCTGCTCTTCATAGTCATCAGAAACATCAGTTGCAACCTTATCAGTTGACTGTGAAGCAGCACCAGAAATGTTTGGAGAAGACATGTCTATTCCAAATCCAGTTGAATCTACTAGAAGCTGACGAAGCAGTCTCTGAACAGATGCATTTTTAAACCCAAAAAGCTGCATAAGACAATAGAAAACTAAACATTGTAATCTTGCTATGGTAAACAGTGCAGGCATGCAATTATGGTCTGCCGAAAATGGTACTGAAGAATCAAGATGGCAATGGTCAACGTCTGCTTTACAATTACTTAGTACAGGTTGCTGACTACTGTTGGAACAACTCTTTGGATTCGAGTGGTATGATTTGTGGACATGTCAGGGCCGTGGGGTTCTAGTACTCAATTTCTAGCACCGAGGATTTTGTCTCCTACATTTTTCTCTTCATTTTCCTCTTGTGTTCCATTAACCCAAAAAATGATCATATACCAGAGAAACAAAATAACTCCAATTTCATAAATCAAGAAAAAGGCTCCACTCATATCCATAGAAGTAGCTTCTGATATGAATGATGGCAAATCATCTTACTTGTTAAACCTGCCTGTATGGTTTGACAGAAACTATACAGGGAGCAAGACAATGGCTCAGCCATGGGCTTGCTGGTAAAGCCGACTAGGAAAGAGCATTTCCATTGCAATGGGGAGTATCAAGTAACTAAATAAATAGATATGGATTTAGAGCATGCCTCGACACCATCAATCTTCTGAGGGAAGCTCCCCTCCCTCTGCCAGTCCCTGACTTTGGCCCCCGTCTTCTTGTGCAAGTTCTTCCAAGCAATATCCGGGGTCTGTCCTGTTGCAGAATCTCCTTTGGTGGATGTGACCTGCGGATTGAGCCCATCAGCTTTGATTTCATAATGTGGGTCACCATCTAGACAGCAGCAGCAGCAAGTGGTACTTAGTAATACAGAATATTGTGTTCTGTGTGTACCTGGAATAAAGGCCCTCTGGGTCCTTCCTGGATTTCCATGGCGTATGATATCCCGGCGAAATGACGGACGGCATGGTAGCCCACAGGGTATGGGTAGCGATCTTTGCCCTTGGATAAGCAAACAAGGAAAGGTGCAAGCAGTAGTCAGTACTCCTAGACACAAATAGAGTGATTCGAAAATACACCGACCATAAAATTCACATGTCAATTCGACTAACTGTATTCTGTAGTTCAAAATTATCAGTATTCGGCAGGTACAGCTAGCGCATATACTCCTACACGGCACCCAATAATGACGCTGCCATACGAAAGCATCACAACCACGCGGTAATCAACGGGCAAAGGTGAAGCCGTGAAGGCGATGCCCAATTTGGAACAGGATGCAAACCCTAGAAAGAGAGAGAGAGAGACGGGGAGGAAGTGCAAACCCTGGAGCAGCTCCAGTACTTGCGCTCCCATCGGACGCCGCCGTGGTAGAGAGCCCCTGCGGACACCATCTCGATAAAGCGGTCACCGTCCGCTTCGTCCGCCGCCATCTCCTGTCTTCTCTTCCGCCGGCGAAAATGGGAGAGAGAAAGAGAGCGCGATGTGGTTAGTTTTGGTGGGGAATTTCTGCTGCGCGCGCGGCAAAAATTAATGGCGGGAGACAAAAAAACGACTCCGCTGGGGATCGAACCCAGAATCTCTGGTTTCGTAGACCAGCGCCTTATCCATTGGGCCACGGAGTCGCTCATGTTTATTTTTCAACTAAAAACTATACATTCTGTTGGGTCCCCACATTGTCCTTACAAGGCATTTTTTACTGCCAATGCCAATGATTATCTGTGCCACGGTTCAGTTCTAGGATGCCTATTAGTACCAAGTTCTATGCACATAGAAAATTACTTGTGCATGATCCGGTAGTAAGGAATCATTTCTTTAATGCTAAATTGTTATACTCCCTCCGTCCCGGTTTAAATGACACAATTTATAAATCATGCAATCCAAAATATTTAAACACAAAAGCATTTAATCTTTATAATTACTCCGGTGTGAAAAGAACAAAATGCTTGCATCACATGTGTGAACAAATGTAAACGCATTGCTAGATCTTCTTCTCCTCACGCATGTTCTTCTTCACACTATAAAATGGATCAATCAGAGAACACGTAGGCTCAGAGAATTGCAAATTATGTCCTTTAAACCGGGACGGAGGGAGTATGAGGCTTCCTATTTAACTTCGTATAGTTGGTCAATGATTAAAATGTGGCACTATTTATGTTGATGGGATGATATTCATTAACCTAGTGTTGTGTAGAACCACATTGGTTCCACATGTTCCTTGGTAAGTGTTGAATCGTCTCCTTGATTTGTGTGTGCACTGTTAGTGTAAGGCCCCTAGTTACGATTTTATTGTTTTGTTGCATATGTCAATGATTAAAATATGGCACAATGTAAGTGAAGGGATGATCTTACGGTACCATGCGCAATGTGTGAGCACATTGTTAGTGCATTGCTCTTGGTACAGTGGAGTCATCTGTTTTCATGGTTTGTGCTACTTTGTATAAAGCTCTCTGTTATTGGTGTGCATTGCATTGTCACTGATTAAAGTATGGCATAGTGTAGTGCATGAGATGATCCTATATAACCTTGTCCTATGTATAAGCACATTACTTGTCCATTTTTCTTGGTATTGTGGAATCATTGGTGTGCACTATGTGTGTTACTTTGTCAAGGTAGTTTCTTATTTGTGTTATTCTAGTTGTGTGTGGCGATGATGAAATTGTCACACATTTTAGTCATAAGTGTGGTGTTATTTGACCATATATCTACAACCACATTGGTTGTGCATTTCCTGTAGCTCCAGCACCAGCTCTATCAATTATGTATGATTGTTGTTATGATGTGCTTTCCTTGCATTTTCCAACCATGCATGGTTGTTATGATAGCACTTAGGCACCATATTTGGGGCCGGTCGGTGGAATATCACCCTCAAGATGACCATTGGATGCAACTGGGACATCAATTTGAAGGATGTCAGTGGAAATGCATGCCTGGATAGGGATGGCCAACATTTTCCATTGCTCACAAGCTCTAAATCGGTTACTTCTCATCTTCGTGAAGCTCTATCAATTCTCAAAGGAGTACAAAGTTTTCATTTTTGACTACTCTTGCATTGAGGTGGTGAAGCAGTTCCCTCGGCATGATGAAGACACCATGAGGATCATGGAGGAGAGTTGATGTTGGACTGTTGTTCATTACCAATGTCATTCTTAGAGTATGCTACTAGTGATCGTCATGAACTATGTCGATGTTGTGTGTCGTGGATTGTTTGTGTTACTAGTGTGATAGCGTACTTGCATGCAATCTTGATTAGTACTTAATTATCTTGCGTGTTATTGATCTGAGTTGTTGTTTGATGTGGATGGTAACCTCACATATCTTGACAAAAGATTAGTATAGGGACAGTTGTACAGCTAACCAAACATAAGCATAGATGCATTAGCCTTGCGGTATAACATGCAATGCATGTAACCAAGCAGTATCATGACATTTTCTCAAAAGTTAAAAAAAGCTATGTAGGCAATCAAACGGGATGCACGTTGTGGCCTAAACTGCATTGTCGCCTAGAGGGTAAATTTTGTCCCAAGAGACAAACACGCCCCTAGTGAATCAAGATGTTATACTCTTGGTGGGTTATCCTCAAGGAAATGCATCGGCTATGCAACAAAATATAGCAGGTATTGACCAACAATATAGTAGATCGGTGAATGGATGTAACTAAATGTGGAGCCTCGTTTGGCGCACTGATATTCCCTGAAAGATTTGAGTATTTTCTTGGAGAGTATCCAGAAATAGTCTTGTCGTTCAGCTCAACATAGATAAATATTTGGACGTAGTATCCTATTATGCATAGTCATGCACTCCTTGTTTCCAGCTTTGGGATGTATGACAGCTCCGAACAAGGAATATTTTAAAAAATCTCTTAGTTGAATCTGCTACTGCACCTTCTTAATCAAAACAAACTCGATCATGTATTTTAAATTTTTAGGTTAAAAACAGTCGTTCTGCCATCCGATTATATTAGAAAAGATTGGTAATGTATAGAGGGTTGAAACAACCAAAATAAAACCGGCACAAAGCAAGCTAGATTCTCGGCAGCGTCTAAATCGCGGCATGTACATCTCCGGGTACGGGTATATGTGTTTTAAATTGCTCCTTCTCTTTTAGAGAGTGTGGCATCTTTCCAACTATATGATTTTTGTAGAAGGACATGTAATCATTAATATGTATGGTATAATGGTCTTCTCCTGCTAGGCGGGCAAGAATGATCGTTGACAGGGGCTCTGGTGTTGGTCTTTTATACAGATCAAAAGCACCATAGTGCCAACTTTAAAGTAATAATATTTGAAAAATAATCTTTAAAGTAATAAATCTCATACGATGATTTTTGGTACAGACAAGATGATGAATAACTTATACAAGTAACAAAGACAATAGCAAGGGAAAAGCTAAATAACGGTCGTAGCTATAGCTGGTTACAACAACGCGCCCAACACACCTCTCTCCTCCCAACTCCTCTGCATGTTTTTTGATGTAGCCCAACCTACGTCGTCACCATATCGAGTACCTTGTCAAGCTCGCCAACTTATGCCAAGTCATCTTAGACATCAAAGATGAATCATATCCTCTATGTGAGTCCAATTCCTACCCTTTTGAATAGAATACTAATCCACATTCCTTCTTATGACCATGCTAGGTTCACATCGACATGTACAAAGACAAGAGAGGAAGCCTCACGACTCAAGCCTGACAAAACGGAGGATTGGAAGAGGAGAAGGAAGAAGGAGCTGACAACTATAGGAGCAGCACTATCAGTCCCCAATGAACGACGCTGCCACTTAAACCCCGGGATCGACACTGTCACGCCTATTGTCACACTCCAGTGAGATCTAGCATGTCTTGGACTCCAAGCGACACTATACTGGCACCACTGCGGAACTACCGCCAAACCTCGACGACATGCAAGAGGAAGATCAAGCGGCACTGCCGCTTGAGGTACCGACACTTGCCATGTAATCTTATCCCCCAACTTACCTAATCGTGGTTAACTATATGTATATTCCTCCCACCATATGTGAATGGGAGACGAAGCTAAGGTAACAAGATAGAGCTCTGCTCATCCCTCCCTCATCCCTCCCCGTGTGGAGTATCCACCCATGGATACCAAGACCTTCCTACTTGGAAATGTACTCCTAGATACTTAATCTCTCTCATTTAAAAATATGGATTGTAGAAGCATTTAGGGCCAATAATATGGAGGAGCAACTCCAAACAATGCATCAAGCTGCACAATTGCTGAAAGGATCCAGATGTCGCCTAGAGGGGGGGTGAATAGGCGATTAAAAATTTTCCGAGAGTGGCTCAACAAAGGTGGAATAAAACTAACGTTTACTTTGTTAAGCACAAAACCTAGATCAATCTAGGGTTCACCTATGTGCACCAACAACTTATGCTAAGCAAGACAAACAACTATATGATAACAAGATATATACTTCAAGCACGAAGGCTATCACAAAGTAAAGTGCATAAGTAAGAGCTCGGGTATACAGATAACCGAGGCACACGGGGACGACGATATTTTACCGAGTTCCTCCCAACATGGAGTACATCTCATTTGGAGAGGGGTGGTATCTAACCACCTACGCCACAAATGGCCTCCCTTATTCTCCGGTGAATCTCACCCCAATGGGATCGATCCACGATTCCACTATCGGTGCTCTTGTCGGTGGCAACCGAAACCTCTCACAAGGTTGGGGCACTTCTCCACAACTTAATTGGAAGCTCCCAACAAACGCCACCAAGGCCACAAGGTTGGGGCACTTCTCCACAACTTAATTGGAGGCTCCCAACAAACGCCACCAAGGCCTCAACCTGCAACACAACAAACCGTCTAGGGTTCCAAGAACCCAAGAGTAAAAAGCTTCTCACCTTTCACTCAAACGAATCCTCACCGAGAACTCAAACCGATGCACCAAATTCAATGGCAAGAACACAAGAAGTGCTCAAATCCTTCTCTCCCAAACTCCACCAAAGCTACAAAATCTTGTGGGGGAATAAGAGAGGAAGAACAATGGAGGAAATCCACAAAAGACTCCAAGATCTAGATCCCAAGATGTTCCCCTCACTTAGAGGAGAGATGGATTGGTTGGTTTGTAGATCTAGATCTCCTCTTTCAAATCCCTAAAGTATATGCAAGAATCAAGGGAGGGATTGAAGGGGGAGCAAGCTCAAGAGGGTCAAGAATGGAGGAGAAAGCCTGTAAAACTCGAACAACGTCATTGGGGAAGAAGGGCCCTTTTTTATAGGCACACAGATTTCTGACCGTTTTCTGCCCGTTGGGGACTTGCCAGACCGGAGACTCCGGTATACACTGGAGATTCTGGCCCAACCTCCGGACTAGCCTTCGGACCACCTATAAGACTGTCCTAGGCTAAATTCTGGAGCCCCCTCCGGGGACTCCTGCAGAAACTCCGGTCCACACCGGAGACTCCGGTCCACGTAGACCGGAGTGGACCAAATAAGAGGCAAACTTCAAATGGCGATATCTAGAGTTTGGAAACTCCGATTGACCCGAAACCAATTTTGTTGGAAAGAGGACAACAGGAGCTACCCAACAAAACCTCAAGATAGAACATTTCATGTATTATAAAGTGATATACCTATCTTGGTGAGAAACTGGAAAACCTCAAAGATCAAAAACACAATATGATATAAAGGGAAATCCGTTTTTGATGAACTAGAGCTTGTTATGAATATTACCACAAGCTCTATAACCTCACATGGATAAGATCCAAATAACAACCAAGAAAGGATGATGCTAAGTATGCAAAGGTTTGATCTCTCTCGGAAAGATATGATCGAGTTACTCACTTGAGAGCCCCTCTTGATAGTACGGTTATCTATCCTATAAACCGGTCTCCCCAACTAACACCACGAGACCGGTAAGAAGGAAACCCTATCAAGATCATACCTTTGCTTTGCGCATATTCCACTTGATTATGATGTAGACGGCCTTGTCCTTCTCAAGATGGAACACCTTTCTTGATTGCTCTTGTACGCACTTGCTTGATGAAGACTTGCAAGTTACTCCTCCATACAACATGGGGAAACCTTTACTTTGACCTTGTCTTCATCGATCCATGATCACTGAGGATGGCAAGCTTTAAGCATGAGATCTTATAGATATTGCACATCTTTAGCTTGCACATCATTTCTTCTTTTTTTCATTATGTTGATGCCTTGAAGGTACACCAGAGATATTACTCCATCTTATTCTTCAAGACATACTTGCCATAGCTTTAACTCTCATATGACCAATTTGTGGACCATTCTTTGAACACCTTGGTCACCACATGATCCTCTTCACTTCTTCTCCAAACCTTGAAGCCAACATATGGTTCAAGCATTGCCTATGGACAAATCCTATAAGTGCAAATTAATACACACATTAGTCTATAAAGATTGTCATTAATTACCAAAACCACACATGGGGGCCCAACATGTTCTTTCAATTGCTTCCGGTGACGGGGAATACTTTCCCTCCAACCCAAGATCGTGGGACTTGTACAACTGGACTACAAGAGTTATAAAGACGGGCTAAGAGCATCAAAATATTTAGCATTGTCGAGGCCATCAGAATCAAGAAAAACACGAGCCTCATCGCCACAGCAGACTACCATCCATGACACAAGACTTCCACATCTTCATCATTCATAAAGATGATGCCTTCAAGAAGAGCATGACACCAAAAGTGTTGTCGCCTTAACAGGTTAAGGTTTTCTGCAGGGAGGCCGATATGGAAGGGGATAAGAACTACGATGGTGCCTCCAGGAAGGAACATGGCACCCACATACATCGTTACCATCAAAGTCGTCATGGATGGACAGAGATTTCTCCCACTTGGATCCATACAACCAACACGTCAACCAAGCTGAGATCTAACAACCGATAGCCGCCATGAACCAGATCCAGAGGTGCAGGATATGCCGAAGAGGGTTGGTGAAGATGGCCTCCAGATCTGACGTTGGTGGCCGACGAAATCGCCACCGCACAAGCACCTCGCCATCCGCATAGTTGAGGATGTCGTCCCACAACCACACGCACCGCTTTCCACCAAGCGAGTGGTGCCTCTCCACTGGCCACTGTCGCCAACTTGCTGGGAGACATGGAGCAACGGAGTTCCTTGCCATCGCCTTAATTTTCTCGTCCCGAGCTTTCCTGGCGACTGCCTCAGACAGAGGCGAGGGAAGAGAAGGGAGGGGATGGTGAGGGGCGCTAGGGTTTCGTCCCCGATTCGGCCAAGAGAGACTATGCGTGGGCCAGGAGGAGACCCGAGCAGATATTGGTCCATCCTCGGTGCTCCTGATCCATTAGCATGGTGGCATAGGATTTTGATCGGTGACGGAGCCAGCCCGACTATAGACCAAGCAAACTACAAAGGGCCCTGGCAGAGAGTGCATTAGTTTGCCTCCTAGCTCAGTGGAGCCCTTTATTTTGAATAATGAAAAACATATTTTCAAAGTTTCATTTTTTAATAAATGTGTATATATAGGCAATGATATATACTTGAAGTATGCAAAATATTAATTTGAAGTATGTTGTATTCCACACTACACAAAAAGACAAATTTATAGATCTAAATATGTGAATAGCGTAGCCTCAAATCTTATTAATTTTTTTTGTCTTTCTTGTGTATCCCGTAATACAACTTATTTCAGTTCGAGACTTCTGCTTGCTTGAAATATACGTCGTTCGTATGTATAACTTTAAGGAAAATGATGGGGATCATCCTGACGATGATCGTCCGGATCCACGCCCAGCGGTTGCTTTTTTGGTGGACTCCACGCGACCACGCCTTATCTCCTCTCTACACGCGACCACGTGACCACGCGTACACACGCATTCTCTTCCGCCGCGCGCGGGTTCCCCTTCCTCTGCTTCTCCGTCGTCCGTCTCCGCCGTCCTGCGAGCGCCGCCGCCGTCCTACGCAACCGCGCTGCCCCGCCTCCATCCTCTCTTCCTGTCACCGCCTCCCCTCGCTCCATGTGCCTGCCCGCCGGTGCCTCTCCTCGAGCAGCGCTGCCCTGCGTCCTCGCTGACCACCGCCATAGCCTAGGGTCCCAGGTTTTTGCTATACTCTGCACGGTTGTTGCGTGGCCTCCATAGCCTAGGGTACCAGGTGTTGGAGAACTTTGCTACACGCGGCCGCAGGCGGTGCTACGTATGGTGCCGGAGTTTGCTATGTACGATATTTCCGCGGGCTACCTTTTGCATGTTTTATTTGCTACAACCATTTTATAGTTTTGCTATTTTAGCACATTTTATTTGCGTTTTATGGTTTTGCTACAATAGTGTATAGTTTTTGCTACAAGTTTTCCGGCGAGGTCTCTCCGTGAAAGTCTTCGGCGAGGTTAATTTTTTGCTATATTAGAAGAACTTTGTTGCTACACTTGCAACAGTGTCAACTTTTTGCTACAAGATCTCCGGCGAGAGTCACCGGTGAGTTTTTCTGACAATGTTTCCGGCGAAGTCGGTTTTGCTGCATTAGCACATTTTTTTGCTGCATGGTCTCCGATGAGACGTTCTATTTCTAAAACGAACCCTTTTTTTGCTTCCGAAGCAAAAGCGGGGACATATGTAGCAAAAGCGGGTCATTTTGCAGCAAAAAGGGGATTTGGGACGATTTTGAGGACACGTGTCGCGCAGGGGAGGAGGACGATGGGAACTCCCCATCGTCCGGGGGACGCCCAGCAGTTTCCTGACTTTAATTGTTTATTTTCGAGTTTTTAAAATAAAGGGATTCAATGAGCCCAGACTCTAAAAGAATTTTTCGTCTCAGTGAATGGCTTTGTGATTGTGCCCATTGAATCTTTTGATCGGACCATTCAGGGGAAAGTTCCCTCTCCTCTCGCCCCTGTTGAGAGTTTCCCCCATCCTCTCTCTGCCGCCCCTAGCCTTATCTCTCTCTGACGGCGAGGCTTGCCGGCGAGAAGATGGTATAGTGGTTTTGGCTCACTCTATACATACTAAGGTAGATGGTAGGTTCGGTTTGCCTCGATGGCATCTAGGCTCTATGCCCGTAGTTTGGAGTAGGTCTCCGGGTCGCGCGGGCCAGATCCGAGGGCTGCTGGTGCTCGTCGTTCTCTCTGTGACGCTCTGGTGGCCAGAGCCAGAGGTGGAGTTGGGCGTCGTCATCGGGATCTCCATAAATAAGCCCGTGATCCCTCTAGATCTTGATCTGGGGGCTTTTGGCTGTGCAACTGGCCTCGATCTGTTGCTCCTTCTTCTTGCTGCTAGCCATCGAGGTGATGGATGTGGGGAGAAGAGTAGTGATACTCGGTGGTGGGTTGTTCGACAAGGATCTGTTGCTGCCTCTCTTTGGAGTTCATCAACAGAGGACGTGCGATGGTATCCATCTTGCCTCTGTTCTTCATGGTCGAATGGCGGCTCTCCCTGGCCACGTTCCAGTGGCTCTTCAACCTCCTGGCTGCATGCCACTTTGGAGGCCTTTCTACTCCGACTGAAGGCTCACCGGAGGTGATATCCCAAGTGGTTCGTCCCCGGTGACGGCATCAATGCTCCGACCGTCGAGTTCTTGGTGTGCTGCGGTGGAGAAGGATCCCAGGGATTGGATTGCGTTTTTTATTTTCGGTTGGGGTTCCTTTTTGTAAAAGTGCAGGGCCTATGTGTATTTGCTGTGTTTTCTGGGCTTCTTTGCAACATTGTAATCCCATCGCTTAATTAATGGCAGCTTCTGGGTCCTTCGGGGCCCGATCCTTCTTCAAAAAAAATTCGTTTGATCAACTTGCCATGAGTGCAATGAAGGTCCTAGGGAGAGCCCGGGCTTGCCCCGCCACCGATTCGAATGATGGGAATATCGGTTCATCTTGGGGAGTGCTCATTTGTGTTCATCGGTGGTGAAAGTTGGGCTTCATACGATGTGTGCATTAGACATCCACATGCCTCACTTAAGACTGATTATCTATACATCAAAGCAATCGAGATTAGGCGAGATGCGTACTCGATGGTTCATTCATTGCTTTGTAAGTGTATGCGATGTTCAAGTGTATTTATCAGGCCCTCCAAGCTCTCTTCCGTGCCCCTCTCGTCTTCTCCGCTCCCACCCCTTGAGAGCCACCCAAAGTCCACCTGCTCGCTCGGCTCTCCTCTCTGGCGGCGCTGCCGTCTGACGTGGTAGAGAGTCGAGACCGGCATGTACAAAGTAGATTAGGGTTTGAGTTTCCACTGTAGAGTTTTGTCCTGATGTCGTTAGTGTGGAGCGGAGCTCCGGATCCCCTTGACCAGATCCGGGGTTTCTTTGGGTTCTTTTTCGTCTTCCCCTTGATCCAATGGTTGGAGGGCGGTGAAGGGTGGAAGAACACCATCTCCTTGAATAAGGTCATGTGATGTGTCCATCTTGAGATTTCCTGCCGTCTTGTCTTGAAGACTCTTTCAGATGGCATTGGTGGCGAGGGAAAGAGGCGACTCAACGACCGGTTCAGTGCATCGTTAAGATGGTGGTGGTGTGGTGTGTGGGGGTATATGCTCCCGTTTGGAGTGCACTACATGGTGGTCATGCCTGTCGCCATGATCTCCAAGCGATGGCATGTCAACGTTCATTCAACCTCCCTCGTGGAGGCCCTTGATAGAGATTCTTGCCAGAGCTTCTCACCGCCAAGTGGTTTGTCCCTAACCGCATAAAGGTGATAGGCGATGGAGTCTCACCTTCGGTGGAGAGGACCAAGGATTCGATTGTGTTTTATTTTATGTTTCTAGGGTCCTTTATGTAAAAAAATCGAGGACTATTTTATATTTCTAAACTTTCAAGGGTCTATTTGTAATTTGTACCACCGTCGATGATTTGTTATAGCTATCAGGGCCTTTCGAGACCCCTCTTCGTGTTAAAAAATAGTGTGTTGGTTGGTGAGATTCTTCCATGGGTGTTGGATTTACATATAGGGTGTTAATTAATAAATATATTTGTTTCAAAACTTGGTTAGGGATCGCTCATTTACGCCCGAACCAACCCGGTCAGCATGGATTGCAGCCCGATCCCGACTATCCAGCCTAGCCATGTAATTTTTCCAACCCTGCCAATTCTTACTCTTTGGTTAGGCTAAGTCTGGACTATGGCCCAATACTTTCAATGGATTTTTTGACTGGGTCTGGAAAAGGAATACGTATGAAAACTTTCCATGAAGAGAGCACGGCAGGATGGTGCATAGATTATATTACTCTATAGCTTAAGCTTATGCAAAAGCAAGCCCTCTCGGCCCATCAGCCATGCACGCTGCCGCTGCCGTGTGAGCCTCCTTGTCTCTACTCCATGGGTATGGTGACTGGCGACAGTTTTGAAGCCACTTGCGGTGCGTTCTACCATTTTTTTTGTCGCTGGTTCTAGGCCTTGGGCGCCTACGGTCGCTGATTTGTGGGCCTTTGTTTGCCCGTGGATTGGGGGAGTTGGTGGGCAAGCGGTGGATGGTGTGACCAGGAGATTGGCTTTTCGCTGTTGACCACATCATGTCTCCCTCGTTGCGTGGGGTCGGGTCGAGACGTGGCGCGCTGCATGTTTCTTGGGGGACAGCAAAGCATCCCCTTTTGGTCCTCTGGACATGCTTCGTTCTCCTGGTCGATTTTTGGCGGAGAGGGAGAGGGCTCCAAGAACATTCCCACATTGCGCTTATGCACACGAGTGGTAGGTCTTATTTCTCCGTACCTCAGGGCGATGGATCAAGGCGTCGCCGACCGCGTGGGGCCTCGACTCGAGGAGATCTAGGCGGCGCTCCGTCGTGCGCCCGATCCGGCGGCCATGGCCGAGCTCACGGCGGTCAGCCCGCAAATCGACCGTGCTGTTGGCCCCTCCGTCGTCGTGTTGAAGGTGTTCGACTCTAACACACCGTGCACAGGCTCGAGCCGCCGCTTCTACACCAGGCGAGCTCTACATTGGATGAGGCGATGGTAACAGTGCTCATGAGCACCGGAACCTAGACCTTAGCCACGCACGTCGACGTAGTCAGGTTCTGTGTTATTGACTTTGTAGCAGCAATAGGAAGAGAGTTTGCAGACAATTTCCCCTGAGAGGGGAACTCTAGAATCCAGATGCCATCGCCGGAATCGCGCAGCCACTGCCCTAAATCGCGTCTCCAATGCTTGGAATCGAGCCTCGGTCGCCCGGAATCGCGCCGCCACCACCCAGAATCACGCTACCATCGCCTGGTGAGTCTCCGCCGCCCGGTATCACGCCTCCACCGCCTGAAATTGTGCCTCCACCGCCTGGAATCGAGCCTCCGATGCCCGGAATCTCCTCTCGCCGCTCAGATTCGTCGATCCCTTCCTGGAATCGCCAGCAAGGTAACTCCAGACTCCTGCGGCTGTTCTTGCTTTTCTGGTTGTTGATGGATTGTTGCCCTGCCTCTGCTCCCGTCCTGCATCTGCTTGTTTGTCTGCATCTCCTTGCTTGTATGCTGATAGCCTGATGGTGTTGCTGTATTGGTACTTGTAGGCTACATGCATCTCATGTACACGCAGTGGCATGGCAACTAGCCGGTCTTCCTATTTAGGATGTAATTTTGGTGAATTTGTGCACCGATTGGCCTTCCTATTTTATTCCTGCCATTTTCCATTCGATACTTCACGAGGATGGTGAAAATTGGTGGTCATGATGATAAAGCTTCTTTCATCAAGAGTTACATCATGAAATTGGAGATCATTCGGATTCAGTCATCAAGAAAGACAAAAAATTAGGCAGTTTTTACTCTCATGCATTCAATTATTCTGCCTTTATAACCTACGATTATACTAATTATATATATATACTTCCCATATCGCCGTATTGCTGTTTTTTGAAATTGTCGTATCCGTCCTACCGTATCGGTGCTTCGTAGTTCTAGATGCGTGTTGGCTCAAAGATCAACACTGACTCACTGTGGTGAGTTCATCGAGTTTAGATATGCAAGAACTTTTCAAAGTCTGCATCTCCCTTTACTTATTAATTTGTTTTGTTGGTCAACTGATTAGGATTCATGAAAAACTATCAAAGCCTTGACCGTTATTTCTTGATGTTTGTGTTCTTGGGTACCCACAAACTAAGATTTTAATTATTTGATTCCAGAAGCTCCTAAGGTGGATTATCTAAGGAGGAACAGACACCAAGCTGCAGACCACAAGGATTTCAAGCATCATGACCTCCTCAGGACTCCCATGGTCACCCCGGATGTTGTGGACGCATAATTTCTCTAGGTATAACCACTGGACAAGCTACTAACGTTTGCTCAGGCAACACATTCGTTCTCATTGTTTCTTTTGTTGTCGCTGAACATCCACGGAAATTAGGAACCACATGGTTACACTCCGTCTTGGCCATCTGAATTTTTAATCTCTCATAATTTGTGATGTCTTAAGCTACAACAAATATAGAAAGAAATTTTTCATATATGTGTAAAAGCAACGATTTAGTCATTTTTAGAGATAATACCGCCTTAGAACACTAATTTATCTATGACATTTAGTTCAGTAATTATGTAGGTGCAATGTTCTACTATAGCTGCATGGTAGTTTCTTTGCACAGTTAAAGCTCATTTTCATTTTTTCACAGTTAAAGCTCGGTTTTATTGTTTCTTTCCTTGCTTGCAGTGTTTCATGCTTTGTATGCACACATCAAAATGCACCCTGTATAGAGCAATCAGTATGCAGTTTGGAGCTTATAATTCAAATATTAGCTCCACTTGATTTATGGTTAAATTATCCATATAACCTTAGACGAATATATAATGTATGAAATTAACTCCATCGGCTATGCACTTGGTCCACTGGTTTTGGTCTAGGTTGATGTTTCTTCTTGCCAACTTGTGAAATCCAATTATTGTGTTGTGAGATACATGATAGATTATTCTCCATTTCATATCTCTTTCAATAACCATGTTTACAGTCTCCAACGTTGACAGTGGGAATAGAGACAGTCTTCTACATATAAGGTAGTAAAGTTGATGCAATTATCGCTTTATCATTTTAATTGTATAAAACTGGACCTACTCACGCACTGATAAAAAGGACCACAATTTCTTTATTTTACCATGAGTTAACAATAAGCTAAAAAAATTCCTATTTATTTTAATGGTTAATGTACGTTAAAGATATGTGTATCTAGGCATTATTGTTAGATATTTCAGTTAGATAAATCTGTGAACCTATTTTCTTGAAGCTTAATCAACAAATATCTCTTCAGTTTTCATGAATCGCCTGGAAACCACGGGCATCTCATTGCACTATGGAAAAAAAAGGACCAGTTTTTCTTTAGTTTTTCTAAGATTTTCTTTCATATAGTTTAGTAAGAACTATAGGTATTTCTAAATGTTTTTAACTGCTCTATGAGCACAGTTGCTCGGTTACTTTCCATCTTGCATCCCTTCTTTAAACTACTGTAAAGAAAATAATACATGTTGTTTCAAAGTAAGAGTAAATAAGCATTGAAATGTTACATCTTGATCAAGTAACATACCTATAAGTGCTTAGGTTGCTTTTTTAGCACTATAGGGTCTCCCTTTATATTGAACGAGGCATACAGCCATCACAAAGGCTAATGGTGTCCCGTACGGCATATGCATCATGCTCATGCTATTTTTTCATCGAGGTATTCATCTTTGCATCAGGGTATGCCGAGAAGGTGCCCTTACTTTAATGCAGTGTTCTGATCATGCTCCCACGAACGTTGCCAAGAGTGTGGAGGTACGGTCCTCCCCTTGTAGAATTTAGCTCCTTTTGAATGTATGTGTTTTGCTATGGCCACCTGCTAGAGCTTGGAGGGCGTCGAGCCAACACCCTTTGAACCATGGTCTCATCGACATGCTATGCCTCACAAACCTACTAGGTCGATAATATAAACATGAGTATGTCACTGGATTCATGTCCTCTTCAGTCATGTATAGTAGGTGTTTCCTCTATAGAATTTATGTTAGCCTCTCAGATTAACTGAGAAGCTCCCTTCTATGGGGTATTTTTTCTGCTACAAATGTTAGTGTGTAAAATTTGTGAATGACCCCTATACAAATCTTTTTCCCAGTATCATAGTTTCATTCCTTGCCCTTTTTAGAATAGTTCATACTTGCTATTAAAATCATATCATTGATTTGCTAAAAGAATGAGTGAGGTCAGTGTCATATAGCATTGCAGCAAAAAGCTTGAAAATTTGATATGTGACTCTTATAGAGCTTATCTTATCTTAGACTTGTCCTTATAAATTTTGGCATGAAGGCAGGCCGGTGAGTATGCATCAAACTTTTTGATTGCGCGTTTGTTTTTCCTTCTGTTTACTTCTTGATGCCGGCTGTTTTCCCTGTTGCTTTTTGCTTGGCTATGGGATTATTTGTTGTTAGCACCTTCTCTGTTTTCTCTTAGATTTTCTGCGAGCAACGCCTAATGTTAATTTCTGTACCTTTATAGAGTAAGGGTAAAACTCATGTGGCGCTCATATCCGAGTTATCTACTTATTTTGTCGTTTTCCTATCGAATATGGTTTGCTTAGCAGCCTGACGGCTGATGTATGAAATCTCACATTTAAATATAATCTGTCTTACCAAATGTGTGTTTATATCTGATGGATGATGTATGAAACCTCACATTTATAGATAATTTGTCTATCATTTGACTGATGAAAGGGAAGACAACAATGTGAAAAATTCTTAGGGTATGTTGGATGAGAGAATTTTGTTGATAGGATTTTTTACGTGCACCATATGAACTTGTCAAAATCTGTGGTTAGGTTTCTTTGATTTAGTATTGACAAGGAGGAATGGAAATGGTATGTTCACAAGAGGATGGTGTTTTAGAAAAACACCATATGCCTTTTCTATCTGCCGGTTTTGTAGAAATATATATTTTGTACTGCTATCAGCTGTACATGATGGCCTGTTAAACATTGTTCTTCATCCATATTTTTTATCATACATAATATAGCTGATCTAAATAGTCTCTTACCTATGGTCTGCGGTATCTATGATGGATATTTGACATGGAGTTTAAGATAAGGTATTAACTCTCTTCCATTGGTTAGTTTCGGATTGGGTCGATCTCCTCTTTGTAGATTTTTAGAAATCTATTTATGAGAGACTATGGGGCTTGGCATAACCAGGTTTAATGCAACATTTCATTGTAATTTAAGGCCAAGCTAGATGATGTCTATGTGTTAGTAAACAATCTCTAGGACTAAATTAATCTCTATCTCGACTATCTAAAAAGACGAAGCGGTTCCGTTTTCTGCCGGCTCCCACTACGTCTCGTCCTTCGTCGCGCCTGCGCTCCTCCATTGATCCTTCGCCGCGTATCACTCATGGTCCCGTCCTCTCCTGTCCCACTCATTTTCTCCAGCGCCGCCGCACCTAGGGACAACAAAGATCACAACCTCACGCCGCCGGTCATCTCCCCAACAAGTCCTCCTTCTCTTTCATGGCGGAGAGGTATCCCGCAACCACCTACCAGCTCACCCCCTGTAGCAGCAGCGTTTCCTACGGTCACGCCTCATCCGGACGACCTGCGTCACGTGCTCCGGCCCAGGTCATGGTCACCAGGGATTGGAGTATTCCCCATGCCGGATTGCCTCCGCCTCAAGCCGTTCGATCTGCCGCCATCGTCGTCGTTCGTGCTCCTAGAATCGTCGACGTTCGTGCTCCTAGCATTGTCGCCGGCTGTTCTGAGGTTTGTGTGGTACTTCCTTTGAATCCAATTCAGGTTGCTTGCACATCGTGTCCAGTTCCATGACCTAGGTTCTGGAAGTTTTGGAACTGTATATCATGGTACATGGAGTGCCTCTGATGTTGCAATAAAAATAATCAACGGCAATTTGTATTGTGAGTTGCAACTCCGGGGAGGCCCTACAGAGGTATTCCGGACATTGCTTTCTTTGAGTAAGACATAGATCAAAGGTAATTTACTTGGTACCTGCACACCCCATCTTGACTATGTGTCGCTTCTAGATCTTTCGGTTCATTTGGTGAGATTTTTATTAGATAATGGGGATGGAGATATGTAGAGCAGCGGTGGCGAGAGGTTGGGTTCATGCCAATCTCAACTGATTGTGCAATGGGATCCTTTCAACTAAACGGTCCTGAAACTTTAAACTGAACAAATCAATAGATTGCGCTGCATTGTCTCCACCTACGGCTTTGCTGCTTACTGATCGGCTGCACCTATTCATTACTTTTTTGTGGTTTAAGCTTTTTCTCTAAGGATGTATTACACGCAACCATGCATTATTTTGAAATCTCCATGAGATGGTCAACAACAGTACAAAATTTGCTCACAGTATCAATAATTTATGTGCTAATTTCTTCTATAAATTTGGTTAATATCTTACTGAAAATAATCTCATGCAGGTTATAACAAAGAGGAAACTTGATTCTTCATATGAGAATATGTTCCAAACCTCAGGCTATTTCAGCTGCTCCGTCGCCACTTCAACGACAATCTCTGCCGATTCACAGGGATAGTTCTCGGATATAGAAGAGTATCATTTCAAAGCATGACTAGGCGCGTTGCAAAGTTTGTATCCACTTAAGGAGGCAGGTGTAGATCTTAAGAGCTACTAAAAAGCTTTTGTTGAGGTAAATTTCTGCTTTGATAGGTTAAGTAACCATCAGAGGTTGACTGCTGATATTTATCTACCTTGCCGTGCGAGTTTACCCATTCAAATGTAATTGTATATATTTTTCATAAAAACCCCAGGAGTTCATTATCCTCTACTTTTTATATCGCCTCTATGGTTTTCTAGAGAGAATACGTGACAAGCACGGTCGAATATTAGATGCTTGTTGCTTGTTCACATTTTTTGAGTCTTACACCATTGAAGTGCAAGCACTAATATATTGATTTACTTGTCGTAATCCAACTAGAGATTGAAAGTTCCTTTTTCAATGATTTTCAAGAATGTTCTATGACTCAGGCCATAACTTTTTATATGCCAACACTACCACACAAACTTTCATCACAGACCGTTTTGCAAAATACCTATGCATCTATCTAGAGTAGGAAAAAATACCATACTGACTGTTTTTGGGCTACCATTTCGCTTTGCAAATTACCTATGATACTATCTAGGTTCAAAATTCCAGTTTTGACAATTTGTAGGTATTGAGATCAAATCTAGACCTAGGAAGAGCTTTGTGTTTCGGATGCAAGAAAAATTGCCTTCCAAAGCAAATGGTATCACAGTACTGACATCTGATGGTAAAATTGATGATTCAGAACTACCTCTTTCATTATTAATGTCTAAATTCATTGTATAACTATATTTTCCAACTGTATTTTCTGGTAGTGGTTGTTGTGCTTTCAGTAAGCAAGTTTGACCAGTTGCTTTTGTATACGGTTGTCTGCAAGCAAAATGTATTTAACGTCTCAATAGATTGTATTTACTGGGAACAAACTTCCTGCTGCCACCATATTCCCACTTCATTTACTTTGTGTAGCTGACAAAATTGGGCAGCTATCTGGGCACATGTCTGCTTATATTTCATTGTCTCTACTCCCAAAAGACTTTAGATAGCAAGACTTTCCTCTGAATACTTGCAAAGTCTGCACCATCTGCAAGAAGGATGAATTTATCCAAGAGAATTAGAAGGGTTGTGATCATCTGATTTTGTTGCCCGGTTAACCATGAATAGTAAACCCTCTACCCAGATTTGGAGGTGGCTGGGGTTTGAGTTTGAGGGGGACAGTGCCCCCCTTGGTCTCTAGATTTTATTAGTGAAATTCCTGGTCTAGAGTTGATATATCCATCCAGAACAAGCAAAGGTTGACGGGCACTACTCACAATAGACTACTATTCATATGACTGAACAGTTTAGGTCCTACTAGCAAGCTAAGCAAATAGACAACTGCAGTTTGTGATTTATCTAACTGCTGAATATGTCCATGTCCATGTCATACGTAAAAAAAATTATTATAATATTCCTGCATAAATATCTTTGCAGGAGGAATGCTTCTGGAGCATTTCAGTGATTTTATCAAGTTTGCCAAGTCATGTACATGTAAGTAGAATCATGTAACATCATCGTCCTTTTCTCTTCCTTTATTTACAATGACATCACTTCTCTGCCTGAATTGGATTTCGTCAGCCGATGGAAGGCTGCGATCGAGCAGTTGCATTATGATTTCATCACGTGCAACAACTTTCTGTGTGAATGGAGATCTTGGAAGCGGCCCTCACGCAGCTGCTTCCGTGCTACACCAGGCTTCCGAGTGTATTTGGCTCTGCCATGAATGAGAACTTAGGTTTCCAAGTCCTATCTAACTGCTGAACATGTCCATGTCCATGTCATACGTAAAAAATTTATTACCACCTTCCTGCATAAATATCTTTGAAGGAGGAATGCTTCTGGAGCATTTCAGTGATTTTATCAAGTTTGCCAAGTCATGTACATGTAAGTAGAATTATGTAAGATCATCGGTCCTTTTCTCTTCCTTTATTTCAATGACATCACTTCTCTGCCTGAATTGGATTTCGTCAGCCAATGGAAGGCTGCGATCGAGCAGATGCATGATGATTTTATCACGTTCAGCAACTTTCTGTGTGAATGGAGATCTTGGAAGCGGCCCTCACGCAGCTGCTTCCGTGCTACACCAGGCTTCCGAGTGCATTTGGCTCTGCCATGAATGAGAACTTAGGTTTCCAAGTTCTATCTTGTACAAAATCAAAAATAGAACTTTTTGGTGATAGGAATAAGGTGGCTTTCTCCTTGGACGTACTGATTGTTTTTAGTTTGATTTTCATGATGACCGAAGACTACGATAGTTGCATGATGTTGACACCGATGAGTTGGTTATTTTCATGAGGAAAGATTTAAATCATGTTATAGGCCGAGGATGACTGAAAAGGAAATAGGTGTTACATGATATGTACTATATCGCATTCTTCAAACTAATATTAATAAATATTTTTCTCTCCGGTTGCAATGGCTCCAAACTGGGAGTTGTACTCCATGAGGAACTCGCCAAGATCCGAGACAATCTGTGTCTGAGCATATGCAGAACAAGCAGTTCTGGACAATATACTTCCTACTCGCTAGGAGCTACATCTTACCGTGAGCTCTTTACTTTGTGTTGATTTCAGCTATGTTTAAGTGTGTATTGTGCAAGTCGAAGATCTCACTTAGCTTTATTGTAGTGATCAAGCGTAGTCCATGCTGTGCCTTACTATCCATAATTACCGCAATTCAGTGTCCAAACATAGTTATTTTCATTTCGCATAGTGACATTTGTGGTACTTGTATATAAATATTCAGCAAAAGGGTCTAGATCTTTTTAAGACCATCGGGTAAAGTGCAACCTCTATATCCTACAGTATTTTTAGATCTCATCTTTGACTAATATTAGGTAGAGATTAGTTCTTACTGATTCTGAAACAACGACTTCATCAAAGTCGAGTCATTAACTCAGCTCTGGAAGTCAATGGACCCTTCTAAAGAGGAGAAGAGACAATTCATCAAGTAATCAGAATTCTCATAACAGTAGAAGAAGGAATCACATCCTATGGTGTTCTCTGGCAGGAGACGATCAAGGTTTTACCAGTTCACCTTTTTTATTTTTTTAATATATTGTCCGTTTCTTGCATTAATCATTTTGTTTACAACTTTAATTTATTAGGCAGATGGAACCTGAGGTCGAGAGGTTAACTGAACTTAAAACAAGTATGTAGACTGAAATAATTTGTTCCAAAGAGAAGGATATAGCTAGAAGATATATGCAAGAATGCCACGTACAGAGTTAGAATATATATGCAAGAATGACCAAATAAAACCTTATTTCACCACATCCCCTGATCAAACTAATACTCTAATTGGTTTTAGTATTTCATACATCTTTTTCAAGTACAATCTTCACCTGTTGTTAGTACAAGATCCTGAACAGCAAATGTTTTCCTTGGGATCATTGCTGCAACCACACGTGTATGTGCTCTCTTCCTCTCATATTACTCCATGTTTTCTCATATCCTCCCATTTCGCGTGTTAATTTCATTGTTGTGAGTTGTTAGAAAAAGTTTCTAACTTGTGATCTAGCATCTGTCAGAGATAATTGTCAAATTGTGTCATTGCTATATGCAAAGATCTCCCTACCTCCCATCCCCGACCTCCTCCCTTTGGTTATTTTTTGTATTCATAAACTATTTTTTCAAATCAATTATGAGATGTGAAGTGGTAAACATCAACTTATAATGAAGTTTTTTGCATGAAAAAATATTCTCAGTTCCATCATCACTTGGTGAGGAAAAACATACACGGGCTAGCTCAGTGAAAAGAGAAAGCAAGTTACAAATTGGTGTTCTTCAGCAATTAACATAGTTTGTGATTAGTGCTACTACTATCAAATTCTTAGAATTTTTGTATGCAATTCTGCTCAGAAAACTACCATATATACCCATATATGAGTTTTTAAATTTTATTTTTGGATCGTTGTTTTGGTTATTTTGGTGGTTCAGAAGTTTTCAAATGATGTCTATGCATTAGCACCTTTTCTTTTCTTGGTAGCTTCACATACAGTATATCAGGAAATACAGGTAAGCCCTCCTCCCGAGGTACTATTTCCTTTGAGAGGGATCTTGTTGCTTGCACTTCCATTTCTAGCATTTGGAGAGATGTGAATGATGCATGCAAACACTAATGAGTTGAAATTCGGGAGACCTCAAATTTACTTGCTGTTTGAGTTTCAGAATATATGTTGGTTTGACTAGGGTTAGTTCCTAGGGCTAAATATTGTGCACCATTTTTTCTTGAACTACTATCACACTTTCCCATTTATAAATCTGTGCAATGAATTATTTAGTTCATAATTACACAGAATTTTTTGTGACCCGTCCATCTTTTTGAGGTGAGATATGCCCTTTTCTTATCAGTTAATTTAGTTAAATTTCTCATGCTCATTATGGACCTCTTCGGTGTCACCTCGACTAAACTGGGCCATCCTTTGTAGGTTATCATTGATTTAATAGCTTAATCAAGTAGCCGAAATTTTATTGTGCTTTTGTTGCTCTGTCCTTTTCAACTACCGATCATTTTATCCTTTTATTGATTACGCAAGGAATGTTTATCTGGATTATGATGTGAACAATGATATTGTAGTAAAAGGTTGCTAATGTAGCCAGTGCTACGTCAATGCGAGATGTCAAGAATAGGCAACTTTGAGTAGTTGAGCATCATCTCATGCATTGATAAGTTCATCTTAGCAATCCATACAATTGACTTATGTCTGTCTATACAGTGGAGTGTACTTGCGAAAGACTCTTACCAGTGGTACCATTTGACCAGCAACAGACCAGCAAGACTCTGTATCTTTTTTCTGTCTGTACATATTGCACCTGCTTTTCAAAGTGGCCGACGCAAATACAAAATTATAGTGATTGTGACTAAGCTTCAGGTATGTCTAACACACGTTGAAGTGATCTAATTATTTTGGGACACCCTATTTTGTTAACTCATTGTTTGGTTTGTTTTATATAGTATCACATGTGAAACCATGTTTATTAAAATATATGTCCACTGGAAGATAAGATAAATAAAACTTGGTGATTTGTAAATTTTTATGGGAGGAGGGGCTCTGTATCTGATGGTATCCCTAGGAAGGAAATGCACTCTCGATGTACTATCTTGCCAAGCATATTCATACCTGGTTTTTACTGTTGCACATTGATTTACTTGCTATTACATATTATTCATTCTAACTAAATTCTTATTTAATTCTTAAATATATTCTCTAAAGAAAAAATCACCAAAATTAGAAGTATCAGCGGTATTTTGGAAGAAGGTAAATGTTGATGTCCTGCAAACGCTTGCTGGATCAAGTAAGTGGATATTTTCTGTTTGTCCTTGGTAGTATTATTTCCAGCAATGCAATTAATGCCACATGGAGTGGAAGGGTCGGCCGCCGCTGCTGAGGAATTCAATAAGGAGGACGAGCAGCAGCAGCAGATAGAGGTGGGATGCGAGGATGAGGAACAACAGCAGGGGGAGTAAGAGAAGGAGCAGGCAGTGGTTGAGTAAGGAGGACTGGTCAAGAACCTTGGTGAGCTTGCCTGTTCAAAGAGAGATCTCCATCTTGTACTATCTACATTTGTATTGTAAGGTTTTCCTTTTTATAAGACTGTCTTGCAGATTAATAACTATTATGTAGAGTTTGCCAAGATTGGTTTCAACTTTCTAGATGTAGTTCTATGTGATGTGTTTGCACTGTTGGGTTTAGATGTCAAAACTATCGTTTTGCTTGAAAATCTGCTCGCAAATGCAACCAAGGGTTTTTAGTATTGTGTGTTCTGCAAAGTGGCTAGCAACACGCAGTGAATGTTCCAAGGAAATCTTACTTAATGCATATTTTTCTCTCTCGTTGCAACGGCACGGGCATAGTGTCCTCATATTTGACTCTTATCACCATTCTAAACTACCACTTGTAGGCATGGAAACCGAGAAGTGGATATTGACTGTTTTCATAATAGCTTGATTTTTAGATGGGAAAAGGCAAGAAACTATTACACTGTAGAGATAGACATTGATAGTTGCTTTATTATCATGTATATCGGTGGTTGTATCGGGTGGCCTGGCTAAAACGCAGACAAAGGAGGTATTTAGATGTGCCAACAAAAAGTAACTTCATGCGTTTCGACAGAACATATTTTGCTATCCCGTTGCAACGCACGGGCATGTTTTCTAGTAGTACAAAAGATGGGCGTATGATGTTGATTCTCTGAAATTCTGTGTCGTTCAACAGTTCAGCAGGAGCATTTAGCTGCTTACCAACTGAATTGCTAACCTTGCATTGTTTTATTTTGGGCATCTATCTTATTACTTCTATCTTCAGGTTTATATATGGATTTTTTATCGGATCCTATAGACTATCCTATATTTATATATATCTTAAGAATAAAGGTAGACAGAATGTATGAAAACATCCTGTCCTTCGTTGATGTGTATATTGTAGATAGAATATTTGTTGCTTTCTTGTTCTATTGTTCTTTCTTCGAACCTTTTACTCTTTCAAAAGGACAATACTTATTGTTTTTGCAAGCGGTACGTTTGTCTCGGATGGTTGTGGCACATGATATAATAGCACAACTTGGCTTATGTCCTATGCCGAGGGCCTCGATAGCCCAGGGTCTAAAAGGATGGTTACCTGGATCAAAGATAATTTG
Organism: Avena sativa; assembly: GCA_916181665.1. Taxonomy (NCBI): domain Eukaryota; kingdom Viridiplantae; phylum Streptophyta; class Magnoliopsida; order Poales; family Poaceae; genus Avena; species Avena sativa. The sequence goes on from OV702283.1 coordinate 357,493,899, forward strand.
CCAACCAGGGAAAGTCCGTTTGGATTTATGCTCAGGAAAACATATGGTGCACCGTGGCGGTCAGAAGTAGACACATGGGAGAGCCTAAAAAAACTGATCCATGTGATTACGCTCGAAACCGGGTATAATATGGATGATGTGAATTACCATTTCTGTAATGTGGCATGTAGCCAATTTGCAGAGCTGCATCACATTGCTGGAGGGGCGACTTTGATGGCGGATTTTGCTCGAGAAAGGGAACGCATTGCTGTTCAGTCGCTTCATGAAGTGATGACCAAGCTGTCACACATCTTTGTTCAATAAAATGATGTACTCCCATTCTCGGCAGTCAAATGTGTTGATTCTAATAGCCCAGTGTTTGGAAGGCAGGAGGAGCTTGCTAGGGAGTCGGTTAACCTAGAACGTATGGATGATGTGGACTAAAATGTATAAAGAATTAACATATGTTTCTTGGTTTTTTGCCATTTTTCCCTCCTTGGGTTGAGCAGGTCGGCACTTCCGATTGTTTTTGTGTTATTGTTTTAGAAGTGGCAGCGGTAGTTCTCGCACGAGATGGCGCCAGCTTGTGGTGGCGTGCATGGGAGGTGTTTTTGCTGTCTGCGCATACCGTTTGCGTTTGGGCTGTGGAAGGCGAAGGTATGTTTTGGGGATGTGAACTCGGTTGGTCACCCCTTGCATAATATGTTTGTGGGTCGGTTATTGCCTGTGTTGTTTAGGCCATGTGACTGTCTTTATTAAGTCTTGTGTTGCCCTTTTGTAATTATCATCCTGTGCATGTGAACAATAATAAGTATTATGTGTATCTTGTTGTGTCTCCTTTGATAAAGGAAAAAAGACTATCTAATGTAGGTCTTATTTGCTATATGTTCTAACACTAAAGCTTGATTCATATGGACTACCACTTTAAACTGCAATTTTTTGTTACTTAAATGTACCTTTCATTCTTTGTGTTGAAAACAACAGGTTGAGTTATGGAATAGGGAATAGTCCTCATATGGCCGATGTATTCATCGATATATCCAGGTTACCGCCAGCAGATGATTATAAGCATCACCAGCTTTGTCTGTAAATAATGAAAGCAGTCAGATGATACCACTAATTTAGAGATTTGTTCCCAAATATACAAAAACTAGAGGTTACACTCGCTGAAAACATTGTGGATGTATCTTGGATGTATCTAAATCTGACACTGAAAAGGCAAGCAAACATAGTTCATTTTAGTTCTTTTGCAATAGGTTTATTTAGCACGACCTGAATTTGTTCAGAGAAAAAGAACTCCAGAATACCTAAAATTTACGTGAACAAAGTACTATTGCATGTTCTATGATAGGTATCTACAAAAATTAGTACACAAGGTACTTTAGCTTGATTTCAAGATCCATAATTTTATGTATATGGTCCACACTATTATGTGGTGAACATGCCATATTTATCCTAACTATAAAGCTATACACATTAACGTATCCCATATCTCACATGATCCTTTTTTCAATACAAAAAAATTGAGTAGATATATTGCCGTTGATACCTCAGGCCATAACTGTAAAACCAACATATTATCTCACGTATTATCCTACTCTATGTCACTAAAGACCAGCAGCTACAGATTAACACGTCTCTTTATTCATTTATATCTACTTTATAGAAAATAAAGCGGTCTTCATTCTATAGAAACCAACTTCAAGCAGCTCTATCCGTATAACAAGCACATGCCCCTATAACATGTCATCATTACGTCAAAAGATTCAGCTAAGCTACCCATGCGCCGATCAACACTTGAAGACGGAAAATTAAAACAGCTCCGGTCAACAAAAATAACAGCACATGCCCACATTCAGAACAACCGATGCCACAGGATAACATACGGATCTGCACAACACGGTATATGCTACCAGCTAGTGCGAGAATACAGGTACTACAGAACCCGCTCAGGCGCACACAGACAAAGCACCATCTACACAGAGCAAAACGACTGCAACCACCATCTAAACTACCAGAACACAGCTACCCCATGCGGCCAGCCTGACCCAAAGCCGCAGTCAGTCTTAGAGCGTGTTCGGTAACTGTCTAGCTTCACTTAAATCCGTAGATCCTGCTTCTCGGGGCGACTCCAGCGTCGCTGGTGGAGCTGGGAACGTTCGGCACGACTCCACTCTATTTTATCTGGGCTGACAACCTACGATTCGGTCTGTTGTGGGGAAATTGCCAGCCCAGCCCAACAACCATCACCCGCTGACAACTAGATCCTGCTAGTCAAGATCTTCTTCCCCAATGACGCACGGAAATCTCTCCAGCCTTTCACCAAATCGCCATTGATTCCTGCCGTCGGCAGCTTAATCGCCAGGTTTGACGTACCCTAGGGCTTACTCCCGCACTGCCGCCCCTTTTGGCCCTGGAATCGGCCCATTTCCGTGCGATGGTGGTCGTGGCCGTGCCCGACGAGATGGAGAAAAGAGGCATCAATTTTTCTAACTTGGTTCCAGCTAACAGATAAAACTCAGCTCAAAAAAAAAAACAGATAAAACTGAGCACAAGCGCGTCCAGAAGCAAGTTTCAAAGCATGGTGCATCACGTGGCAGAAAAAATGGTAAGAAGAGCACGGCCGGCCGGCCGGGCCGGCCGGCAAGCCAGTGACGAACAACATGCTAATGAGCATCCCATCGTTCGACGGGTGGAGCAGGAACAACGAACTAGCTCCATCGTCGCCGATCTCGGGCGCGGCGAGTTGGAGGATGGCGCGAGCCACGACGACAAGGTGGTGGGCGCCGCCGGCGTCCTGGGTCCCTTCCAGGTCGGGACGTTCATGTTTGGATCGTTTTGAGAGGATGGAGACGGAGGAATAAAGGGAGCGGTCCAAGCGAGTTATTTTCACTCGACGGTGGCATATCTTCGTAATTTTGGGCTGCTCCACGATTTGCTGTTTCGAGAATTTCTAAAAGGGGTGCTCCGAGTTTTGGAGTGAAATGCACTGGCGGTCCTAGAATCACGTGGCTATGGCTAGAACAGTCCCGCAACATTGAAAACGTATCAAAACGGTCCTGGAACTCCTCCTGGATGTATTTCTACGGTCCTGGCTACGTATACTGAGGACGTGGCGACGAGGGTGGACCCACGACGGCGTCCGCGATGGCCCAAGATGCGCGCGACGTAGCACGTGTCGCAAGGAAAATTTGCAGTAAACCCCCGCAACTCTGCTGCTCCATCTAAGACAGTACAAACCCCTGTTTCCCCTGGTTTTCCTCGCGGAGCGCTCAAGGTGAACGGCGACGGTGGCGGCAGAAGTAGGTGATCTGCGGCAGAAGCGGGCGATCGATGGAGGAGGAGGATGCTGTCGATCACGGTGAAGAAGCTGGCATTGGTGGCGCGTCAAGGCGATCGTCTTGGTGGCAGCAGATGCCGCCTGTTCGTCGTCCAGAAGGAGACCCGGTTCCGCGATATGGTGAGTTTGATTCTAGTTTGATCTCTTTGCAATAATTTGGTTGTTTTTGAGTGCTATTTGAGTAGACGGTGTTGTTTCATGTTGGAGTCATGTTGCTTCATGTCGATCTTAGGGTTTTAGGAGGACGAAAAATCTGAACTTTTTGCAATTTCTGTTATATTTTCAGAGGTGGGCAGTGACAGTTTTACTCTAGAAGTTGTACATGGAGGTTTCTTTGTTGGTGTTGGTTCCAATAGGGCGTACGTAGATGGCACAAAAGTATGTTATGACGATTGCGACTGTGATACTTGGTCAGCTTTGTGGCTGGAAGATGTCATTGAGGATCTAGGATATGAGGCAGCTGGGAGGATAGATGTGTATTGGCTGCTGCTAGGAATGCAGATAAACGAAGATGGTCTTCAGTTGATCAAGACTGACAAGGATGCATTGTCCATGGTGGCAAGGGTGAAAGAGGGTTATAGGTTTTTGATGTTGTATCTTGATCATGAACCAGCAGGTCATGCTAACACCTGGGATGATGTAGTAGTTAATCTTGTTGTTCATTTACCACCTGTTATCAGTCCTATGAAGAAGTGCTCTGCAGTTAGCAATGCAATTGTGGTGCAAGGGGCAGATAGTGTTGTTGTGCAACTTCAAGAGGGTGATGATGTAGTTCAAGGGACAAGGAGAAGATCAAACAGAAATACAACAGTGATAGCAGAAGAGGAAGATGATGACAAAGACAGTGACAGTGACAATGACTCAGATTATGTGCCAGATATTATTGATAGTGATAATGATATAGAGGATGGAGATGATGACTTGTTTGTGCATTATGCTGAGCAAGAACCAAAGGAGGACAAAAAGATAGTGCCAGAAGGAGAAATGTCTGAAGATGAATTCTTTGAGATTGGAGATTCATATGATGACTCACAAAAATTCAACAATTTCAAACCATTTGTGGCAGAGGACATGGCAGATCCAAAGTTCCAGACTGGTAAGTTGTTTGAGTCCATTGATCAGTTGAGAATGGCTGTTAGGGAGCATAGTTGCAAGCATAGGAAGGACATTAAATTTCCAAAGAATGACAAGGCAAGGCTGTTAGGAAAATGTGAACCAGGTTGTCCGCGGGAATTGTATGCCTCATATGATAGTAGAACAAAATGTATTATGGTTAAAAGGTATGATCATAGACACACTTGTGAGAGCAAATGGCAAGTGAGGGCTTTTACAGCAAAAAAGATTGGGCAGTACTTGTTGGAGATATGCCCAAGAGGCAATAATAAAGTAGGTTATTATCATATCTTCATACTTATGATAAATGTTTACATACCATGCTATAATTGTATTAACAGGAAACATTAATACTTGTGTGATTTGTCAACATAAAAGAGTCCCTAGTAAAGCCTCTTGTTAAACTAGCTTGTTGGTTAATATATGATCATGGTTTCCTGATCATGAACATAGAGATGTTATTAACAACAGGGTCATATCATTAGGAGAATGATGTGATGGACATACTCCTATAGTTAAGCGTAGCATAAAGATCAAGTCATTTAATATAGTTCATTTGCTATAAGCTTTCTGATACATAGTAACCTAATTACTTCGACCATGAGATCATGCTAATCACCATCACCGGAAGGATGCTTTGATGACATCAAACACCACACCGTAACTGGGTGGCTATAAAGGTGGCATTGAGTGTCCGGAAAGTATGTGTTGAGGCACATGGATCAAGAGTGGGATTTGTCCATCCATATGACGGATAGATATACTCTGGGCCCTCTCGGTGGAATGTCATCCAATTAGCTTGCAAGCATGTGACTGGCTCACAAGGGATCACATACCACGGGAACGAGAAAAGAGTACTTATCGGTAACGAGGTTGAACTAGGTATGCAGAGATACCGACGATCAAAACCTCGGATAAGTAAACTATCGTGAGACAAAGGGAAATTGGTATCGTATGTAAGTGGTTCATTCGATCGCAAAGTAATCGTAGAAATATGTGGGAGCCATATGAATTTCCAGATTCCTCTATTGGTTATTGATCGGAGAAGTGTCTCGATCATGTCCGCATAATTCACGAACCGTAGGGAGACACACTTAAGGATTCGATGTTGTTCAGTAGTTATGGAATGATGAGTAAGAGACCGAATGTTGTTAGGAGTCTCGGATGGGATCCGGGATATCACGAGGAGATCCGGAATGGTCCGGAGAATAAGATTCATATAAGGAAAGTCCTGTTTCGGAGTTGGGGAATGATTCCGGTGTTTTCATCGGGAATGTTCTAGAAGGTTCCGGAATGTCCGGCACTCCGGAGGGGAAGGGTACATGAATGTGTTATATCAAGTTGGTATGATTGCATCATGTACTCGGTGTCATCGCTGAACAAAATAGAGGGTTTATTCAAATCCTAGTTTGAAAAAGTCAAACGCCAAGTTTGAAAGTCAAACGGCTATTTTGGGAAGTGGAGGGGAGGTGGAATCCGAGTTGGGGAGGAGTCCCACCTCCACCGCCGGCCCACCTTGGGTCCGAGTTGGGGAGGGACTCCCCTCCCCTGGCGCGCCTCCCTCCACCTATATAAGGAGGGGCAGGGCTCCCCTCCTAGACACACAAGTTGCCTCCCTCTAAACCTAAACCCTAGCCACAGCCTAGGGATTTCTCCCAAGCCGCCGAGTTAGAGCTTCTAATTGCCCTAGCCGCTGGTTTAGCCCCTTCTAATTGGTGTGTCTAAACCCTAGATCACCAAGGCTCTCTCATAGTCCACCATACTCGCTCCGGCTTAAGGCGAAGCCCTGCGGGATCTCCCCTCTACTTCCGGTACCACGTCGTCGTGCTGCCGGAATCGCGAGGAGAGTGCTACAACCTCCGCTGCCTGCTGGAACAAGGGAGAGGAAGGTCTTCGTCGAGTACCGAACGTGTGACCGACTGCGGGAGCGCTGCCGGAACGCAGCGCCGGAAGGATCGTCTACGTGATCTTGAGATCGGCAAGTGTACGACTACATCACCCACGAGAATCTGCTCTCGTTAACCGCTTTGGAATCTTCGAGGGTGAGTTCCTCTATCAACTCGTTGCTACAATCTAGTAGATAGATCTTGGCTTGTTTGTGTGCATGCGGTAGATTTTTTTTGTTTTCCATGCTACGAACCCCTACAGTGGTATCAGAGCCGTGTCTATATGTAGATCTGTTGCACGAGTAGAACACAATGGTCATTGTGGCGTTGATGCTTTTGTTGTCGATTGCTTCTTGTGTACTTTGCATCTTGCGGGATGGTGGGATGAAGCGGCCCGGGCTAACCTTACATGACATCGTTCATGAGACTTGCTCCACGCTTGACATGCAACTTGTATTGCATAAGTGGCTTTGCGGGTGCCTGTTTCTCCAACATAGTTAAGATTCAATTTTACAACGGGTGATTGACAATACTAGTATCAATGTTGTGGTTCTTGTTCGTAAGTTAGAGCGACACTTATTGAAAGCCCCAAACCACGTAAAATATGCAAAGAAAATTAGAGGCGTCTAACTTTGTTTTGCAGGGGTGTGCTGTGATGTGATATGGCCATGATTGTGATTATATTTGATGTATGCAATGTTCCTTATTGTAAGTTGGCAACCGGCAGGAGCCATATGGTTGTCTTTAAATTCTGTTAAGACCCGCGTGTCTATTCAAAGTAGTTGTAATAGTTGAAGCTGGTGGACGACAACCATGGAGCAGCGTCATTGACCTTGATGCAATGCCGGTGATGATGGAGATCATGTTCGTGCTTGAAGATGGAGATCGGAAGCACAAGAAGAAAGGCCATATCATATCACATATTATGAATTTCATGTGATGTTAATCCTTTTATGCATCTTGTATTGCTTAGTTTACGACGGTAGCATTATAAGATGATCCCTCAAGCACACAATTTCAAGTTTAGAGTGTTCATCCTTAGTAAGCACCGTTGCTAAAGCTCGTTGTTTCGAAGCACCACGTGATGATCGGGTGTGTTAGATTCTGCGAGTGTATACAACGTGAGCAAGCCAGATTTGCTCATGCGGAAGCTAAGGTTTGATCTTGACGAGCCTAGCATGTACATACATGGTCTCGGAACACGGATCACCGAAAGGTAAAGCATGAGTCATATAGTAGATATGATGAACATGATGATTGTTCGCCATTGAAGCTACATCAACTCTCGTGATGATCGGTTTTGATGTGGTGTATTTGGTTCGTGTGATCACTAAAACAATGTGAGGGATATTGTTTTGAGTGGGAGTTCAATGGCAATATGATTAAAAGTTGAACACTATTTATCATAAACTAAATCAAAGTGAATTTGCATAATTGTTGTAGTCATTGGCATCCGTTTACCACCTTGCGCTTAGTTTTAATTGAGATGATAGAACTATAGAATTCTGGTTAGTTACTTTACGAACTGGTATCGTATTGTTTTGAAGTGTTAATCTAAAGTTTAAAAGTCCTATTGCAAACTTTCAGTAAGTTCCGGTTACTCCATGAAGTTTAATAATTGGTATTAAAACAAGAGTGACAATTCCAAGAGTTAGTGTATGAGTATCATGTTTGTCTCCATGATTCTTGATATTCAAAGGATTGTCTTAATATCAAGGTTATCTAGGATCTGAAAGAGTTGTTTCAGAAACCATTATGTGTGGAAGATATTGTGATATCTGAAACGAAGTTTTGGTTGCAACATGATAGAGTATAATATGGCAAAAGTCATGTTCTCATATTTGATGAGAATTTGCAAAAGGTTGGAGACACTAGTTGTCATAATCCTCCAAAAGGTTTTGGAGAGCAACATTATACTCGTGTTTCACCATTACAAGCTAAAAGTAGCTTGATCATGGATAAATCCATGATGAGGGTGAATATTTGATGTAGGTAAAATGTTTACTACACCAAGAGATTACTAAAGAAAGGAATTTGAAAGAACACCAAACATTTGATAATGGTGATCTACTTCAAAGTGCAAATCCAAAGACATTGGTATTTAACTATACACGCTTTGGACTATGTGTCATATGTATGACTCCACTATTGATGTTGATAGATTATTTCAAACAGAAAAGGAAATACTGAAAGAGAATCTCATAAGTATATGGCAGAAAAGAAAAGACTAGAATTGTTCAGCTTAAGTATATATAGATGATATACATGTTATGGCTATATTCTTTGCTTATTAAACAAAGCGGTTCTTAAGTATTTGATACTGAATTTGTTGGTGTGAATCGTCATACGAAACAACAGAATTCATGAACTACAGTGGCCTAAGTAAATAGCAAAAGAATATGTGATGATGTTCATCGAGAACAAATAAAGGGTTATTGTGTTGCTCGTTAAACATCAAAGCTTGCCTTCAAAGATTTGTTTTGTCAGGTAATGAGAACAAAAGGGTTGTTCAAATAATTGCCGTAATCCATAAAAGATGGATTCGCAAATCTCGTTGGAGAAATCACATCCATAAAACTAGTGCTAAAGATGTCGAAAGACAAATTGATTGAAAGATCACTTAGGAAGTGACATCGCCGTTTAAATTATATTGAAAGAAAACATGAAGAAACTCCATGTGGATGGAATTTTGGAGTCTTTTGATTTTTAATTAAATGACGCTTGTGAAACTTTCCTAGAGATAATTAAAACTTCGTTCATAGGCCAAAAGGGAACGAATGACTAGCTTATTGGAACTTGTACATATTGTTGTACGAAATCCATTATGTGTAGTCAAGAGCGATGGATTTCAACTTCATATGCTTTCTCCGAAAATTTGAGTGAGTATATGAATATTTACTTAATAAGGATGAAGTATGAAACATTTGAAAAGTTCAAAGACTTTCAAGATGAAGTGCAAAATCATTGTAACAAGAATATAAACAGTTTATGATAAAGATCATAAAGAAAGATATTTGAGTTACAAAGTTTAGCATAATACCTAAGATTTATGGAATCGTTCTGTGGATTTGCATTTCCCGAAACACCATAAGAATATGGAGCATTCGAGATATGTAATTAAACCTTGTTTGACATGGTAAGATCAAAGGTATAATTCATAAAACTGCCATTATATTTTAAAGATTAAAAGCTTTAGAGACTACCGTTTTTTCCACTGAAAAGAGCTTCATCATAATCCGTTGAAATGACACCATATAAAGTTATGGTTTGGGATAAAACCCAAGTAGTACTTTCTTAAAACATTGGTATGCTATGCATAAGAAAGATGTGTGCAACCAAAGTCAGATGAACTTGTCTTTGTATAACTGTTAAGTATTCCTCCATAAACACCGGAGACGAAAGTGTTTGTTGCTTAGAACGTCAAGTTTCTTTGAGAAGGAATTTTTCGTGAAAAGTTAAGTGGGAGGACAATAGAACTTTGATAAGGTTAAAAGAACCTTAGCTATATGTGCAGAGTTGCGCAGCGCCGAAAAGTGTTCCGGAGGCAGCAATAATGCTCATGGCTCACGTGCCTCAAAGGTTGTGGTCACGGAGGTCTAAGTTCCTATTGAAACAAGTAGGTCGGGTAAACAATCAAATACCAAGATTTGAGGGTTGAATCATTATTTGAGAATAATGAACCGACTACATGCAAAGAAGCAATGATGGACCCTGACTCCGTAAAATGGCATGAAGCCATAAAATCCGTGATAGTTCCATACACGAGAAATCAAGTTTTGAACTTGAAGGACCCTCGAAAAAGGTGTAAGACCTTACAGTTGTGTTTGGATCTATAAAGAAATAGACATGGATGTTTCGCATCTATGAAATGGTCGACATGTTGGGAAAGAGTTCACAACAATGTTCAAGGGTTGACTATGACAAGATTTGATCTTTCATAACGATATTTAGTCTAGGCGGATTAATGTAGCAGCCACGACATATAATTTTGTTATGTGTTGGATAAACAAAACAAGTTCTTCTATTAGAAGGGTTACCTAGGACGTGTGCATGACACGGTCCAAAGGGTTTTGTTAATTCAAGGGATGCTAAATGCATATGCAAACTTCAATGGTTGAAGTAAGCATTGCGGAGTTGGAATCTTCACTATGATGAAACTGTTAAAGGAGTTTAAATTCGTCGGAGATGATGAAGATGCTTGCATTTGCAAGAAATTAAGTGGGAGCGCTAAGACATATTTCTAATACATTATGTGGAAGACATATTGTTGATTGGAAATGATGTATCTTTTATTAACACATATTAAGAATTTCATCTCGATGAAAGGCTTAGGCAAAACCCAAATATTTGGCATCAATAGACGCTAATATGGTTGTGCCAAAAGTACATAGATGATATATTGAATGAGTTCAATATAGAAACTACAAGAAAGGTTCTTATTGCACAGAAAGGATTGAATGAGTTCAATATTGATGATATATTCAAGTGTATTGACACTTGGTAAGTGAAACAAAGATTCAAGTATAGATTGATACTTGATGTATGAGATCACAAAGAGTATTTATATCAATCATACTGTGATATGTACAAATCCAGATATGTCCTATGCTCTAAATATTATGAGCATATTCCAGAATGATTCATAAGATGATCATTGGACAATAGTAAGGATATTCTTATGATCTTTTGGAAGAACTAAGAGTATATTATTTGTAGTAGTGACAAATAGATGGTTAGTTCATTGTAAAAGTACTACATTGATACTAGTTTTTGTCACAAAGTACAAATTGAGTTTATCTCAATCTAAACTAAGGGTGGCACAATATAATGGAAAGTAAGTTCCATAATGGATTTGGATGAGTTCCAAAGTTAAGACATTGTGACAGATACTACAACAAAAGGCTAAGTATATGACTGCTACTATAGCAGCTAAAGAGGGCATTTGTGTCAAGTAGTTTGTTATCAAACTAGGTGTAGTTCACAGCGGGATAATACTATGAAGATATATTGTGCGACAATATTATCAACATGTTTTAACCCTAAAGAACTAAAGGTCTCACCAAAGGACCAAATTTATACAAAGCCATCTCATTAGAGAATGAGTGATGCGTAGAGACGCAAAGACATGCAATTACACACGGATCTGGAAGTGTCAGATCCGGAGATCAGTTGACCACTAGAAAACGTGTACTTGCAACACCGGAAAGCCATAGGTGTTGAATACACAGAGGTTTGAAACTAGATTATTGACTCTAGTGCAAGTGGGAGACTGTTGGAGATATGCCCAAGAGGCAATAATAAAGTAGGTTATTATCATATCTTCATACTTATGATAAATGTTTACATACCATGCTATAATTGTATTAACAGGAAACATTAATACTTGTGTGATTTGTAAACATAAAAGAGTCCCTAGTAAAGCCTCTTGTTAAACTAGCTTGTTGGTTAATATATGATCATGGTTTCCTGATCATGAACATAGAGATGTTATTAACAATAGGGTCATATCATTAGGAGAATGATGTGATGGACATACTCCTATAGTTAAGCGTAGCATAAAGATCAAGTCATTTAATATAGTTCATTTGCTATAAGCTTTCTGATACATAGTAACCTAATTCCTTTGACCATGAGATCATGCTAATCACCATCACCGGAAGGATGCTTTGATGACATCAAACACCACACCGTAACTGGGTGGCTATAAAGGTGGCATTGAGTGTCCGGAAAGTATGTGTTGAGGCACATGGATCAAGAGTGGGATTTGTACATCCATATGACGGATAGATATACTCTGGGCCCTCTCAGTGGAATGTCATCCAATTAGCTTGCAAGCATGTGACTGGCTCACAAGGGATCACATACCACGGGAACGAGAAAAGAGTACTTATCGGTAACGAGGTTGAACTAGGTATGCAGAGATACCGACGATCAAAACCTCGGATAAGTAAACTATCGTGAGACAAAGGGAAATTGGTATCGTATGTAAGTGGTTCATTCGATCGCAAAGTAATCGTAGAAATATGTGGGAGCCATATGAATTTCCAGATTCCTCTATTGGTTATTGATCGGAGAAGTGTCTCGATCATGTCCGCATAATTCACGAACCGTAGGGAGACACACTTAAGGATTCGATGTTGTTGAGTAGTTATGGAATGATGAGTAAGAGACCGAATGTTGTTCGGAGTCTCGGATGGGATCCGGGATATCACGAGGAGATCCGGAATGGTCCGGAGAATAAGATTCATATAAGGAAAGTCCTGTTTCGGAGTTGGGGAATGATTCTGGTGTTTTCATCAGGAATGTTCTAGAAGGTTCCGGAATGTCCGGCACTCCGGAGGGGAAGGGTACATGAATGTGTTATATCAAGTTGGTATGATTGCATCATGTACTCGGTGTCATCGCTGAACAAAATAGAGGGTTTATTCAAATCCTAGTTTGAAAAAGTCAAACGCCAAGTTTGAAAGTCAAACGGCTATTTTGGGAAGTGGAGGGGAGGTGGAATCCGAGTTGGGGAGGAGTCCCACCTCCACCGCCGGCCCACCTTGGGTCCGAGTTGGGGAGGGACTCCCCTCCCTTGGCGCGCCTCCCTCCACCTATATAAGGAGGGGCAGGGCTCCCCTCCTAGACACACAAGTTGCCTCCCTCTAAACCTAAACCCTAGCCACAGCCTAGGGATTTCTCCCAAGCCGCCGAGTTAGAGCTTATAATTGCCCTAGCCGCTGGTTTAGCCCCTTCTAATTGGTGTGTCTAAACCCTAGATCACCAAGGCTCTCTCATAGTCCACCATACTCGCTCCGGCTTAAGGCGAAGCCCTGCGAGATCTCCCCTCTACTTCCGGTACCACGCCGTCGTGCTGCCGGAATCGCGAGGAGAGTGCTACAACCTCCGCTGCCTGCTGGAACAAGGGAGAGGAAGGTCTTCGTCGAGTACCGAACGTGTGACCGACTGCGGGAGCGCTGCCGGAACGCAGCGCCGGAAGGATCGTCTACGCGATCTTGAGATCGGCAAGTTTACGACTACATCACCCACGAGAATCTGCTCTCGTTAACCGCTTTGGAATCTTCGAGGGTGAGTTCCTCTATCGACTCGTTGCTACAATCTAGTAGATAGATCTTGGCTTGTTTGTGTGCATGCGGTAGATTTTTTTTGTTTTCCATGCTACGAACCCCTACAGTACTATGTGGAAGAGATAAGAGCAAATGAGAAGATGACAGTGAAGGGGCTTGGTCAGTTGGTGCAGAAAGATTGGAAGATGACACCAAATAGGGGCATGCTGGGTAGAGCTAGGAGATATGCATTTGAACTCATATATGGAGATGAGACAGCCCAGTACAACCAACTGTGGGATTTTGGGCAGGAGCTTAGAAGATCAAACCCAGGGAGCACATTTATGGTTTTGGCTGATGATGGAGGGTATTTCCAAAGATGTTACTTCTCATTTGATGCATGTAAAAGAGGGTTCCTAGCTAGATGTAGGCCCATCATCTTCCTAGATGGATGCCATTTGAAGACAAAATTTGGTGGTATTCTTCTGACAGCAATAGGAATGGATCCTAATGATTGTATATATCCTGTATGTTTTGCAATTGTGGAAGTGGAGAACACAAGCTCCTGGAGGTGGTTCTTGACAGCACTCAAACAAGATCTAGGAATTGTCAACACAGCTCCTTGGACCATCATGTCTGATAAGCAAAAAGTAAGTCCAATGTCAAGGCTTGTTGTTGTATTTGTCTTGTTGTATTTGTCTTGTAGCTCATTCATATTTTTCTTATAGGGATTAATCAAGGCTGTCAAAGAATTATTTCCAGATTCTGGCCATAGATTTTGTGTAAGGCACCTTTGGAAAAATTTTAACAAGAATTTCAAAGGAGAAGTCCTGAAGAACCAGCTGTGGAAATGTGCTAGAAGCACAACTAGTGCAAAGTGGCAGGAGAACATGGATAAAATGCTAGTGTTGAGCAAGACAGCTCATGATTGGCTAGAGGAGCTGGATCCTGCCACATGGGTTAAGGCTTTCCAATCAGAATTTCCAAAGTGTGATGTACTTTTGAATAACAACTGTGAGGTTTTTAATAAGTACATCCTGGATGCAAGAGAGATGCGTATACTTTCCATGATTCTCAAGATCAAGTGTCAGATTACAACAAGAATCTACAATAAGCAGCTTGAAGCAGAGTCAATGACTGGTTCCATTTGTCCAAAGATCAGAAAAAAGCTACAGAAGCATGTTGAGTGGTCAAACATTTGTGAAGCAAAGCCATCTGGGAATGGTATCTTTGAAATTATGGAGAGAGGAATTTCATTCACTGTTGATGTTCAGAAAAGAAGTTGCAGCTGTAGAAGGTGGGATTTATCTGGTATTCCATGCTGGCATGCAGTCTCAGCTTTAAGACATGACAAAGCTTCACCTGAAAGTTATGTCCATGAATGCTATTCAATTCAGAAGTATGTGAAAGCTTACCAGCACATCATCTGGCCATGTAGAGATATAAGGGAGTGGGAAAAAGTTGATGCTAGAACTATCCTGGCTCCTAAATTTGCCAAGAAGGCTGGCAGACCACAAAAAAATAGGAGGATACAACCAGAGGAGAAAGAAGGAAAGAAAGGAGAGAAGAAGATGAGCAAGCATGGAGTCACTATGCACTGTACTTACTGTGGAGAGAAAGGTCACGACAAAAAAGGTTGCATGGATTACAAATTGGGATTAGTTCCTCAAAAGAAAGGGCAAAAGACCAAAAGAGCAGAACCTGAGGAAGATGATGATATTGAACAAGTTGCTTTAGTGATTGAGGTAATTATGAAAATGAAAACAAGTAACTAATTCATGACTCTATTGTTCTTTCACATACAAGTAACTAATTCTTGTGTGTATTTCATTTCATAGGGACATCACTTGCACTCAATGGATTTTGTACAAAAGGACAGTGCTAGATATGAGCCAGAAATACTCAATGCTTTACTATCTGAGGTATGTATTATCTTCTATATTAGTTGATCTTCTATTACTTGTCACAAGAATGCATTCATTCACAATATACAACTGCCCAGGGTTCATCCACACATAGAGAGGAAAATCAGTTCAATCCTCTGCCAGATAATGTATTCATTCAAGAGAATGTGTCCAGTCAGCCACCAGTTCAACCAACTTTTGCAACTGCAGAAGGAAATGTACTCAGGAAAAGACAGGTACTTGCAGCAGCTAAATTGAAGGCTGCAGCTGCTAGAAGAGATGTAGCAGATCAGGCCAAGTTTGATGCAGTCATGGCCAAGCTGCAACAGGAGGAGGAAGAAAGAGCACATGCAGCTGAGAAGAAAAAGGCTGATGCTTTAGCTAGGAAACTAGCTACTGAAGAGAAGAAAAAGGCTTTGAGAGAAGCAAAACAGCAAGCTGCTGAAGAAAAGAAATTGGCACAAGCAGAGAAGAAGAAAAAGGCAGAAGAGGAGAAGCTTGCAGCTACAGAGAAGAAGAAAGTTGAGGCAGAGAAGAAGAGACTAGCTCAAGAAGCTAAGAAGATCCAGGCTTCTCAATTCAGAGCTGCACAGAACAAGAGACAAGCTGAATCTGACAGCAGCACAAGGATGCATGCTCCTTTCAAGATTCCAAGAAAATCTGGCTCCATGTTTGACTATCTGAAAGGGCCTCCACCTGGTCTTTAGTGGTAGTTTTATAATATGCAATATGAACTGTAATGTCAGTGAGAACTGGTTACTTTTGTAGTGTTGGTGATAATTGCCTGTGAATTATGTCAGTGAGAATTGTTGGTGAATTATGATTGTGAGAACTGCTATCTTCTATGTCAACTTTGTTATGTTGCATCATATACCTGTGCACATCAAATGATTTCAACAAATGCTTATAAACCATATGTTACCAAAACCACTGGCATATTTCATATTTCAAAATATTTTATCACAATACAACCAAACCTTACATCATTACACTTGCACATTACACATGCTACAGCTGCTACAACTTACAAACAACCCTAATTATCAAGCACACTAAAACAAAAAGACAACAAATAATAACTTTTAGCAGCACCACAATCTCTTTCAGCTCTCTATGATTTTCAATTCTTCCACCATTAATCATCTTCTTCATTGGTAATCCACTGTTGCTTCTTGCAGATAACAAATTCAGTGAGCTGCTGTCCTCTGTCTGATTTTGGCAGATCAATCCGAGCTTCTCTAGGTACTCCTCATACACATCCTCCCACTTCCAGAAATTGCAACCACCTCTGTGTGTCTGAATTTAAGCAAATGAACAACCAAATCAACTTCTGAATCAAATTGCACAAAAAAGGGGGGAAAGACAGAGCACAGACCCCATGATTCGGGCACTTATAGAAATGCCTGAGGTAGTTGTCGTCAGTCTTGGAGACGTAGTGCTTCACCCTCCTGACATTGCAGCTGTCGCACACAACCAACGGGAAGCGCGGCCGCATGCCGTCCGACGAGCTCCCGCCATTGCTGCCACCCATGACGAAAAGCAGAGGTAGAAGAAGAGAGGAGGAAAGATTGCGGGGTTAGCTACGGGAAGCTCCGGCGAGCGGATGAGGGACGAGCGGTGTCAGCTACATCGACGAGCTCCGGCAATTTCCGGTTGCTCTGTCGCTTGCTCTGTCAATCTAGGGTTTCAGAAGGGGAATTTCTGTTGGGTGCTGCGTCGCACGCGTCTTGGGCCATCGCGGACGCCGTCGTGGGTCCACCCTCGTCGCCACGTCCTCAGTATACGTAGCCAGGACCGTAGAAATACATCCAGGAGGAGTTCCAGGACCGTTTTGATACATTTTTAATGTTGCGGGACTGTTCTAGCCATAGCCACGTAATTCTAGGACCGCCAGTGCATTTCACTCCGAGTTTTGTGAAGAGAATTAGGCTGGCTTTTAGGATCTGGCTCCACGGATTTAGGATGTTCGGCGCCACTCCACGGCAGATTCTAAAGAAGCTGGAAGCTGGAGAATTGCCGAACATAGCCTTACTGTTGCCGTATTGATTCTATCAATTGTCCGCACCGACAGTCCACACACACTGTTGATCAGCTTGCGAAGATATGCCGACGAAGATAGCTCCTCCAGCGTGCAGGAACAAATTGACAGCAAGAAGCCCATCACCCCACTCACGCCACTCAGCCAAAATTAATTATTAGTTCCCTCGACGCAGCATGATCCGGGCTGTCTAACCCAACGACCGCACCGCATGAAAACACACTGTACGCCGTGTCAACCAAAAAACCACACACTTCCACGACGCACGACATAATACATGCAACAACCAGGTAAAGACGGCGCGGCGGAGCGCGCATACCCGTCTAGTAATAATTAACCGATGCCCTCAAGTCATTCCCTGACAACCAAACGAGTCTTACCAAATACATTTTCGCTTTTACTCTTTCTTGGAAAGCCGTATAATATTTCAAAATAAAGACACAAATACATGTAGAAAAACTTTTCACAAGAGAGCACGACAGAAAGACACGATGCGGCCGTGTTGTTTCGAGAGCGTGGTTTCTCCAGGTCTGGGGTAGTCGAACGGAAACATGGTGCATGAATTATAGTACCGTATGATAATTAACCCATGCCCTCGATTCATTCCCTGACACCGAACGAACCATTACCAATTACATTTCTACTTTCACTCTTTCTTGGAAAGCCGTATAATATTTCAAAATAAAGACATAAATATAGCCTATACAAATGACTATACAGAGCACTTGGAATATCTACGAATGACTATACAGAGCAATTTGTGATGTCCTAGTGAATATCATCTCACTCACAGGAAGAGCAAAGTATAGCAGAATAAAATTTGCTAGAGAATGTCAGGCTGCTTATGTGAGAGAGAAAAACTGAAACCATGAAAAGTCAACGTGCAAAAGGTCGACTCCGCTGGGGATCGAACCCAGAATCTCTGGTTTCGTAGACCAGCGCCTTATCCATTGGGCCACGGAGTCATTGACGAATGAGTTATCTGGTTTAACTTTCTCTAAGTGTTCTTGAATCAGGCTGACTACCAGCCTACTGCTTGCAAGTTTTAAGTACTTATTACAGTATTATCGGAAATTCTTACTCAATCTGCCAAGAACAAATCGGGCCGTAAGGCTGGTCAAGATTTTACAAAGTTATCTTTGAGGCAGACTGTTTGGAGTTAATGTGATTATGGCAAGAAATTTTTCGTCAGAGGACCGTCATTGCTCCAATTCTTGAGGAGATTGATGAACTTAACAATTATTTTACTAGTCTTCATATTAGTTTTGTTCGTTTTGTAAGTGAATTGCTCGCTTGCATAGATGGTTTAGAGGCGGTTGTGAGGCATCAAATTCCCCAAGTCATACTGCAGAAGGACTATGCAAACTTGGTCTCTATTTGGCATGACCGAGACATGTGAGGATAGAGGGTGTTATATGTTGATCCAAATTCTACAAAGTATAAGCCAACTTCTGACGAGTGGAGCGAGGCCTGTCGCCGGAGGCTTGGGCCCGTCCCCGCGGTACGGTACGGGTCGTCGAAGACCTATGTTTCCACTGATATATAAACCTCTTGTAAGCCGTCGGTTGGGATGAGTTGCATCTGTGAAATCCTCGGTGTTTGTAAACACTCCTCGATATAGTGAAGTTTTGTTGGCTGGCGTCCGTGATTTTTTCCTCTCTTTGTTGGAGAGGTTTTTCCACGTCAAATCTGTGTCCCCTTGCTGTAATTTCGTTTTCGTTCTTTGTTATTTACTTGTCGCAATTGTAACAGAGGGAGTCCACATCCTGAATGAGCTCAAGACTATGAATACAATTTTCCAGGATTTCAAGCTTCTTCATTTACATCGAAATGCAAGCTCATTCAGGATGTGCATGATTATGATTTTTCACTAATGCGGCCGCGCTATGCTGTGCACGATCATGAATGTGAATTTGATAGTAATCAATTTGTACTCACTAAAATGAATTAACAACTCAGTCCAAGTGAAAGGTAGTTGGAAAAAATTGCTATATTCAGTACTTGGACACAGGTATGGAGACCTCCTCCTCCTTGTTGCTGGCGGTAGTCGCCTGCGGCGATCTGTACTTGTAGATGCTGGCGAAGTAGAGGAAGACGGCGAGGTTGACGGTGCTGAGCACGGCCAGCAGCCAGTACAGATAATCAAACCTGCCGACGTTGATGTTCTGCGCCAGCCACGACGGCCTCCCCTCCACGACGTTCCCCGTGGCCGCGTCGACCGCGTTGTTGATCGCCGTCGCCACGAAGCACCCGAGCCCGCCGGCGACGGCGGCGTAGGCGGACCCCACGCTGCGCATGGCGTCGGGCGCCTCCTGGTAGAGGAACTCGATGAGGCCGACGAGGCAGAACACCTCGGCGATGCCGATGAGGCAGTACTGGATCAGCAGCCAGTAGGCGCTCAGCCCCGGCATCGGCGACAGGAACAGCCCCAGGTACCCGTGCTCCACCGCGTAGCTCCGCCGGTACCGCTCGAAGACGCCAGCCCACACGACGGAGAGGATGGAGAAGGCGAGGCCGAGGCCGACGCGCTGCAGCTGCGACGCACCGTGCGGGTGGCCGGTGAGGCGGCGGGCGAGCGGCACGAAGGTCTGGTAGTAGAGGGCCAGGACGAGGAAGATAGCGAGGCAGGGGAAGACGGGCATGCAGGTCACGGGAAGGTGGGAGCCGAAGATGGGGAGGGCGGTGTTGAGCGTGTAGGCCTGCTGCACGGAGAGCGTGAGGAACTCGGTGAGGACGACGCTGAGCATCACCGTGCACGTCGGCACCGGCAGCAGCCGCACCAGGATCTTCACCTCTTCCACCTGCGTCACGGTGCACAGCCGCCACGGATTAATCTCCCCCTGTTCGTCTTCGTCCTGGACGAGCCGGAGCGCGGCCTTGTCGAGCCAACGGAAGTCGTCGGTGTGCTCGATCTTGGCGCTGCCGCGGATGGCGGACTTGGGCCCGGCCACCTCGTGGAGCCCCACGTAGCCGCCGCTGTCAAAGCCGGCGTGCCGCTTCCGGAATGCAGCGACGAGCACCTGCGCGACCCTGGTGAGCGGGCTCCCTCCCGGGGCCTTGTGCCTGTACAGCGAGGTGCCGGCGAAGAAGAGCGCGTTGGAGGCGCCCATGGCGATGGCCAGCGCGCCGAAGGCCGCCGCCCAGCCGTGGTGCATCTGGATGTACACGACGAGGGTGAAGGCCGCGATGGCGCCGACGGTGACGGCGAGGTAGAAGAGGTTGAAGAATCGGTCGAGGCGGCGCTTGTAGCCGGCGTCCCGGTCGTCGAACTGGTCGGCGCCGAAGGAGGACACGCAGGGGCGGATGCCCGCGGCGCCGAACGCCGTGACGTAGAGCGCGGCGTAGAGGTACGCCATCTGCCATGGTTCGGCCCGCTGGCACCCGCCGAGGAGCATGGCGAGCGTGTCGCACCCTTGCTGCGACGGCACGAGGGACGGGAGGGTGGCGGCGAGTGTTAGCGCCACGAGGCCGAGCAGGTAGAGCGTGGCGAAGACCGCGATGGTCCAGTAGCGTCCCAGGTAGGCGTCGGCGAGGAAGCCGCCGAGGACGGAGGATGCCTGGGAGATGCCCAGGAAGGTGTTGACGGCGCCCGCGGAGGCCGCGAACGGGAGGTGCATGACCTTGAAGAGGAAGACGACCATGTTGACGGAGAGGCCGTAGTAGGCCATCCGCTCGGCCGTCTCGTTGCCGAAGATGAAGAAGGCCGCCACCCAGCCGCCCGTGCGCGGGAGGTCCCGCTCCGGGATCGGCGCGCCGCGGATGTCCAGCGGCGTGGTGCCGACCGCGTTGGGCGCGCCGGCGGCGGCGGCGGCGGCAAAGCGGCGCTCGTCGCTGGCGAGGAAGTGGGAGCCGAGCTTCTTGCGCTGGAGCGACGCCATGAGCGGCGGCGGAGACTTGATCTCCTTGGACTTGCTGAATGGCGGCGGCTGTGGTGATGGTTTTTCCATCACGACAGCGGCAGAGGCAGGGACGACGGAGGGGCCGCGCCGCCGCCGCCAAATTCTATTGGATTGAAGTGGAGGGGCCGGGGAAGATGGATTGTTTGGGTCTGGCAGTACCAGGAAGCAGTGAATTTATTGCAGCGGGAGCGGAGAGGTGAGCAGCGAGAAAGGAAGCAAGGAGTTAATGGCGGCATTTAGCGCGACAAGGACGACGCTGAATGAATGAATGGAAATGGGATTTGTCGTCGTGTCCTCTGGGCAGTGATTGAACGAAAAGTGCCGTGGTATGTGTGTGTTTGAGCTGCAGTAACAATATGACTTGACACACCATGGCCATGAATGGACGACGTCAGGTAGTGGTAGTTAACTCTGGAAACAGCATTTCGCCCGTTTTATTAATTTATTGGATATATATTGCATATTTTTTAGGATATATATTTTTAGGACATATATTGTATATTTTATTGGTCAAAATTGATGGTCAAAGATTTTTTTTAAACTACGTGCATGCCTAATAAACTGGACCGGAGAAAGTACAAAACAACCATTACTAAAACAAACAGCACATACATATCAAGTTTAAAAAGAAACAAAAAGAACAAAGAAAGAAGGAAAAAGAGAGAAGATAGGTTCAACGAAAACAGAGATAACTCGCAACCGCTGCACCATCCAGAGAAGTATAACCACACGCCTAGAATAACTTCTAAGCGTCGCGTATCAAGCAACACCTCCAGGAAGGTAAGCAACGGCGGTGTTGCTGCCCGGACTGGTTCTAAGGTTTCTCCCGATACGCTACGGGAGGTGGAAAAGAGATATACCGATGCCCTTCAGGAAGGATGGTGACACCCGTAGGTGTCGCCGCGTCGGTGTCTAGACGACAAGGATTTCCCTCGACCCCTAAAAAAAACCACACTCTCAGGCGCTTTGTACTGCTCCACCAAGCTCGTCGTTCACTGGCACACGCCACCATGGCATGCAGCCGCCACCGTCGTCTCACCGTAACCAGACAGGCGAGGCCTTGAAAAAGAAAAACTTTGGCAAAGATTGACGGTACAAGACGGTAGCTGTTCAAATGTAGCAGCAGGAACAAAGCAGACTCTCCTGGTACGGCCAAGCCCGAATGGGCCCGTCTGCACAAACCAACTTCCAGGGCCGTCGCCGCCCCGGCTTCCATGATCTCGCACTGGGGAGTGGTCGTTAACTCACCATGGTCATGAATAAAACACACACATAGGCAGAGTGGTGCTTGATGTGTTGATCGCAGGTAGCATGCACGCGTGCTCCAACCACCGCACCTCACTGCCCAGGCCTGCACTCAATCACCACCTGTAATACACTACTAGCAAGGAAGGGAGACGATCAATCCACATCATACACGGACTTGCTTGTTCATGGTACTCCACTTGTGTGCGTGACCAGACTGGAATACTACTCCAATAATAATTCAAAACATTTCACCGAAACGAAACCACAGGTTGTACTATACTAGTACTACAAACAAAGTGTACAACGTCCTAATTAACCGACGACAATGGTACTGGGTACAGTGACCTGAATGGATGGTACCAGTGGGACTAGAATGAATGAATGAATGGATCCATCGGGCATACCGAATCATGGCGCCATCGAAGCACGAACGAGATCGAATGAAGCGGCCAGCCTAGCCTTTTTTCCCCTCCCAATGCCTGTCTGTCCTCGCCTCTCTCTCCATGGATCCCCATACGGAGGAGCTAGCGCGATCGGATCTGAACATTCTGATCAATGGGTTTTGGATTCAAGTTGGCACGCGCGCCATGGAGCGGGGGAGTCCACCTACCATTCCACCAACGGCCAACGGTCCTCGTCCTCGTAATTGAAGGTGGAGACGGCAAGGCTGACTTCTTTTTAGCTTTTCAAACAGATTTTAGACCCAGAATTACATAAGCCCTAAAGAATGAATCTGATTTTGTCCAGCTTATTTTCACCGAAAATCTAGTTCCCTTCGTAAACCAAGAATCGGATCAGACCTCGATTATGAGATGATTCCCGGGATTCTCAGCGATGAAACAAAAGGGTATCCATATGTAGACATGTCGTTACTCATATTTACACAGAAATGCCACTGTCCAGCAGACAAAAGAAAAAAATACCACCAGCCAGCTGCCCCGTTCATCCCGAACGAGCAAGGCCTCCATCGAGACATGTCGCTCCCCTAGGTTTTCCCTGCGCCGCCGCCAGCGCCCACCGCCGCTGCAGCTGCCCCAGGCTCGCCAGTCTGCCGCCGCGCCCGAACCTCTCCTCGCCCGACGCCGCCCCGACCCTCTCCTCGCTCGATGCCGCACTGCCCTCACGCTCCCGGCTCGCGGCTCCGCTGACCCACGCCCTGTGCCGCCGTCCACCTCCCTCCGACGCAGTTCGCCGTGCTCCGCCCGCAGACCGCCGTCCTCCGCCCGCAGGCCGACATCGCCATGGCCTCCAGTCAGCCGCCACCGCCGCAAGTAGAAGTCCCCTATTGTTTTTCTTTTAGTGATTGGTAGTAAGATGATTTGTAGTTTATTAGACATAAGCAACTGATTTCCTTTCTGTAGTATATTAGGCATAAGTAAGATATGATATGTACTTTATTAGGCATAAGCAACTGATTAGGCATAAGCCCCAGATTTGTGTTGTTTCACCTCATAGGTAAAGCCAATATGACAACGAATTTTAACAAGCACACAAAAAGAAACTATGTTTGGAGTCAATTAAAAAATAGGTGGGACACATTGAAAAAATATTACACTGTTTGGAAGGGATTGCTTCAACATGCATCTGGTATAGGAAGATATCCTATTACTCATACCATTGATGCTGATGACGGTTGGTGGGAACTTGAAATACAGGTAATGATATTGGTGGACACTTTTTATATGTTTGACTTAGATGTTTTTTCTTATATGCTATACTGATGTTTTTTTATGCATGCAGACGTGTCCAGAGGCGGCCAAGTTTCGCATAGCCCCACTACACGATGAGAAAGACTTGAAGACAATATTTGACAAGAATGTTGTGACAAATGTGACTGCTAGGGTGCCACCATCATCTCATGACCGAGCTGCTAAGGCTGCAGCTTCTCAGACCAATGTTGTCAATGTTGAGGATCTTGAAGGTTCGGGTTGTGAAGGTGATGAGGAGACTAATATTACACCTTTGCATGCACAAGGTAAAAAAAAAGTGAAGATGCCCTTACTCACCTAGCCCCGCACCAACACCAAAGGCGAGCACTTGGAGTGCCTCGAGGTTTGATCGTGTGATGGAGCTCATTGAAAAGAAGGGGGGGGGGAGAAGGAGGAGAAGATGAGATTGATGGAGGAAGAGAAGAGTAGGAACTTTGTGACATCTCCTAAAAAAAGGAGGACAAGGAGGATTCTGCTCGGTAGGAGATTAGGCGGATGGTTGCATTAATTGTTCAAGATGGAGCTAAGCCCGGAATGTTGGAGTACTTCTATGCCAGACAGTTGTTCATTATACATGAGTATCATGATGTATTCATTTGCTTGGAGGAGGATGCTACACCGGAGCAGAGGCTTGATTGGCTTAGGATGACATGGAAGCAGCATAAGAAGAAGTTGTCTTAGGATAAAATGCGTCGCTTTATATTTTAATTGCTTTCTGCTTGTATCTCGGATGACCCTATTTTTATTTACTTTGAACTTGTATCTCGAATGACCCTATTTTATTTACTTGCAACTTGTCTGTTTGACCCTATGTATGACCCAATTGTTTTCTGCTTGTGTCTTACAGATGGATTATTTACATATTTTCTGTGTACTTACGGATGAATTGTTCAAATGATAATTCTGACGATGATGATTTGGACATGTACTACTTGCTTGCGGCTGCTCTTGCAGAAGAGGGTGAAAAGGCACCTTATGCGGCTAGAAGACTGCCTTTGATGACAGGGATACAATGGGTTGATGAAAGGATAAAGAATGCAAAGAAATTCTACAAGTGTTTTACGATGAGGAGGTCAGTTTTTAGAATGTTGCATGAAATTCTTGTTGCTAAATATAGCCTGCAGTCGAATTCTCAGATGTCTAGTATAGAATCACTAGCTCTCTTTCTGTGGATGTTGGAGGCACCTGAGTCCAATAGTCAGGCTGCAGATCGTTTCGAGCGAAGTGTTTCTACTGTAAGCAGGAAGTTTTATGAGGTGTTAGACTGTGTAGACCATATGGCAGGTGATTACATTAGACCCCATGATCCTACTTTCACTCAAGTTCATAAAAAAATTAGACAACCAAGATTTTGGCCCCATTTCAAGAATGCTATTGGAGTAATTGATGAAACACATATTCCTGTCTTAGTTGTTGAGAAGGACAAGCAACGATATACTAATAGGACAGGCTGTACAAGTCAGAACGTCCTTGCAATATGCGATTTTGACCTCAGGTTCACATTTGTTATTCCTAGATGGCCTGGATCTGCTCATGATAATCGTGTATGGACTGATTCTCGGCCTAGGTTCGCCAACTATCCACATTCTCCTCACGGTAATATTTTTGCATACGTACTATGCCCACAAAATATATTCTCATAGTATGTAGTTCTGTTTTGATGTTTTTGCTACTCGTAGGAAAATACTATCTTGTCGACTCTGGATATCCAATAGAACCGGTTATCTCGCCCCATTTAAAAAGAACGCTACCATATTCCTGACTTCCAAGGTGTGCCTCCAGAGAACATGCATGAGAAATTCAACCATCTTCATTCATCTCTACGAAATGCCATTGAAAGAGGGTTTGGTGTTCTTAAGATGAAGCGTGTATTCTTCTTTCTATACCATTTTGTCCGGATGAAGAGACGTAGTCGAAGATCATCACTGCATGCATGTGTATGCATAACTTTATTCGTGATAGTAAGCTATATGACAACCATTTCAACACGATTGAGCGAGGCTCATATATCCATGAGGATAGTGCATCTTATGCGGGGGGAACGCCTTGTCTTCTTCCGATGACGTCATGCGTGCGACGCGACAGGAAATTGCTAAAATTTTAGTTGTCTCAGGAGTATTATAATTGTAATTGTTGAATCACTGAAAACGACTTTTATCATGCGTATGGTATTATCTTATTTGTCTTTTTAATCTTCAGTAATCATTTCTATCTCATTTGTACCAAGAACTAGCATACAAATGGAATTCAGGGGCGCTATAGGCATTTCACCAATCAACCCATCAAACAAGCAAAATGTCTAGAAGCTAAAAAAAATAGAGGGCAGCAGATTATCTCAGCTTCTCCATACAATCTCTGAAAATCCAGCTTCTCAAGAATCTAAGCTAAAAAGAAGCCGGCCTGAGTTTCTCTACTAGCTTACGCGTACGTATCTTGTCTGAATTCCACTCCATGCGTCAGCAACCGAAACGGCTCCTGGCTCTACCGCCTTGATTCTGACGGCACCGCATGCTTTGCTTGATTGATTAGTTTGTGTGACGATTGCTCAAGCTAACTTCCTGATGCTGACAGGTGGTTGCTCCAAGAAAGACAGCCGCTAGTAAATTCTAGTTATATGTTCGCATAAACAGGGGTACCCACTTGAAAGCACACAACAAACGCTGCTAATAATTACTCCTACAAACTCGGCCTTACTTGATGGTTGCTATGCCTAGGTAGTAGTACACAACATATTCTCTAGTGGTACCAGCCTTTATGGTACAGTACCATTCTTCAAAATTATATTTCCAAGTTTCTAAAGATCTCGAAAATAACTATGTTTTCAATATAAATTGTGACCACAATCTCTAGAATTTTCAGAGCCAAATTCGAAACACACGAGAAACGAAGACAAATTGACGTGTGAAAGAGTAACATTTGTACTTTTGTAGCTATCTTCCTATGGCACTATTCATGCTGGATTTGTCATTTTCGTTTCTCTGCAGGCGTTTTGAATTTGGTTCTACACTCACAATTGTTTCCAAATTTTTTTTACAGAAACTTGAAATTTTGGTTTTGAAAATTTTAGAGATTGTAGACACATATCTTATGAACATTCACAATTGTTTTCAAGTTTATAGGAACTCGAAAATTTTATTTTGAGAACTGCTATAATGTTAGAGGTCGTTTGGTATCCATCCTTTGGTCACAAAATCCTGGAATTCGTTTTGCAATTCTATTCCTATGCTGTTTGGTTGGCACGGAATTGGGTTGTCATTTTATTTAGCAAATCTATTGAAATATCCCCATGTGTAAACCTGATTCCTATCTCAGACCCGTCATTTCCAAATCCCGGTGGCAGACAAACATGTAGATGTTTTTAGAATCATAATATAAATGAAATGAATCCATATATTCATTTCATTTCTACTAAGTGAATAACTGGGTGCCAAACGTCGTTTAGTGGTTGGTATCGCTATTCTCATGCTAGCTACTGCAGCCACCATTCCGCTCCAGCCAGCCATACCTCTGCAACTACACGGTTGAGTGTTAACTACAGTACTGATGAAGCTGCTACGGGTGGCGTTTCATTGTGATGGCCTTAACATTAACAAATAAAAATTTATACCCAGTTAACGCACACATGATACATTGACAGGAACGAGATACTCACATTGGACAAAATTGCACCAGTAACATCACGCAAACTGATCGGAATAAGAAACATGGCGGGAACTGAATACAGCGTCTCTTTTTGCTAACTGAATGCTCACCAGATCCTTAACATACTCCTCACTTACGCATGGTGTGCGGCACAATGATTCAGTAGAACAAAAAACACATAGCCTGTGTAGAACAGACTACACAGACACCATCCGTGGCTCCGACAAAAATTCCACATCCTCCAGCCTGCCTTTGACATGAAAACGGGAACAAGAAGCTCGCTTTTCACTTGACTTTAACCAGCTCAACTTCATAGATGATTGTTGAATTCTTGGGTGCTTCTCCGACGGGTTTACCGCCACTGAAGAATAAATGCGGCGCACAAGCAGCGCAAATGTGTCATTCGTACAGTTTATATCATACATACAGTTGGGAGAAGAAAAGTGAACATGCCAAATGCTTACCACAGGGATGGAGGGATGGTGAGCCTCCTTTTGTCGCCAACGTGCATTCCTACAGTTAATGTCATGAACTGAGAGCCATGCTCAAAAAGAATATCTCAAACATAAAAAAAACAGTATGCTCCAAGGTGATTACCATCAATACCAAGATTCCATCCAGGGATCACTTTCTTGGCACCTGTAGTCACCAAAATATGCATTTTAAGCAACTTATTAAACCATAGAATGGCACAAAACACTGAAGTTGTTTCTCAATATTTACCAATCTTAAACTTGGAGGGCTTTTCGCCGGCATTAGAATGAACAGTTTTCCCATCCTGCAGCTTGCCAACGTAATTGATATAAACCTGCAGAGGTAAAGTGAAATTATTTACACATCTTTGGGGCAATTTGTCTTATGCATATAAATTATAAAGTACTGAATACATACTGCTCAGTCAACATTGATAATTGTTTCTCTTTCCTTGGATCATTGATCTTACTGCTAAATGCAAGGAAGAGCTTGGCCAAGCCCATAGATATGAAACATGCAATTCCATTCATGAACTACAAGCATACTGGGTGGAAAGCTCTGAGAAGGAAGCTTGGGGATACCTTGCTGCCATCTGTAGCAACTTTTGCATCTTGGTTCCCTGCTGACAGATCCTCTATGACCAGCCCATTTTCCAATGTTCTAATGTTATTGGAATGCTTTCCATCTTCTGCCTCCGATGTAGTTCTCTTCTTTTTCTTGGATTTCTTTTTTAACTCAGCTTCTTGTTTTGGAACTGATGACCCATTGACCTCTGTTTCATCCCTGCTCATGCCATGCAACAAGGTACAGATCAGTATACACCAAACACAATAGAAACAGACATACAGCCAAATAGGAATCAGAGATGTACATTGGGGATGCAGGATCCTCAATGATGGTATCACTTTTCCTTTTCCTGGCATTCCTGCTCTCCTTTTTGGTCTCATCCTTTGATGCACCATTTTCAGGTTTGATTTCCTTGGAAACTTTAGCATTAGTTTTCTTAGCCAAAGGCGAGTCTTCCTCTTTGGCCGGAAAATCTTCATCTTCACTGCCACTATCAAATATTGAACGAGCTTTGCGCCTGACAATTGGCGTGCATGAAGAGTCTTCAAGAAGGGCTTTGGTGCTGTCAACTTGGTGCTTCTTCTTTAAGCGTCGAGGTCTTTCAACCTGACTAGCATGCTTTTCAGAGGCTATGTAACCAATATTAGAATGCGCTAGCAGTCAATAGGATAGAAATTTGAGGTGATACATGTATGAGACAGCCACAGCATGAAATGGCATTGTGTTAACACAAAATCAGGCAATGCAAACAGAACAAGAAAATAAAAATAGCAATAATCTAGCCGTAGAGAGACTCGTGCCAATGAAAAGGAATGTTAATTCACCTTTTACAAAAGAAAGTTGGAAGCATTCAAACAATCATGCATGACATCGTGTCATCTTTAGTATTATGGTGGCAGTGTGTCGTGCAACATAATAAAGTTCCATTCTAGTTCTTAGTTATGAACTACAAAGGTGATATGAATCAAAGTCGAGACTTCATAAACACCATTTAGTTTCAACTAAAGAGTACTATCTTACTTTGTTAGTTCAAGAATATGGAAAATGAGTGTAGATACGCGAAGGTATGCTAGGTATTTCATTGGCACAAAATTCAGTAACATACCTGGCTTGTGGCGATCAGGGGAGGAGCATACATCACCATCATCCATAGAATCAGAAAGACCATTGTCCTCAGGTACTTCAGCGTCACCATCATCAATAAAGTCAGATTCGTAACTGTCCTCACTCACATCATAGTCTTGATCTGTATCAGACTCTCCAACATCCTCCCCATAAGATTCTCTAGTAACAAAGGTTAAGAATGAACTCTGAGTCTGAAAAGTGAAACGCTACACAAAAGTGAAACATTAAGGCACAATCCAACTCTCAAAAAGGATACGATTCATCATCTCCTGCACCGCTTCTGCTGCTTGGCCGGAGGTAATACCCTGAGAGGTGCACAGAACTGGGACCAAGTACTGAAAACAGAACCTCACCATCCTCCTCCAACTCAATCTCGAGATGGCACATCTCAGCCAATCGAGGATTCAAACTACAAATTACGATGGGTGCCTTGTTACCAACCACGCATTGCAGCACTGTCCTTTTAACAGCATCGCAGCTGCCCAGGGTAGCCTAAAAAAACATCACAAAAGTCAATGCAATGCCCACAAATACCCACTGGAATGATTCTGATGCTTGGAAACAAACAATACTGTATCAAGTAATTAATTGCCTGAATGACAAAGACAAACTCAAGTAATTTTATGTACACCACTTCTCTCAGATGGCACAGTAGTGTACTGTAGTAATAGTATCACAGTAATGTTCGAAGTCTGCACAAAAGTAATCTAATGGAATTATCATATCACACAAGAAGATATGGCAAAAAAACCTAGCATTTACATTTCGGATAAAACTTGGATTAAAATGAAATGGATACAAGAGACAAATCTACTTGAAATCACAATCTTATTTTAACACCCCCTTCAGAAGTACTCCAACAAGACCTTGATCAGAAGTAAAAATAAAAGAGGAGCGGGGGCAACCTGGGAAATCCGGAGACGGCCATGGGACGAGTGATAGCTGTGGGTGTACGGCTTCCCGGGCTTCACCTCCACGCCTGCACAGACCATAGAATATTAGTAGCAGATGTATGTATGCACGTTTATTTATATAACAAGAACAGTAAGCAAATAACCCTGAAGGTATTGATGACATATGAGAGAGGCTTGGCATACCCCAGAACGCCATAGAGAGGAACGGATGGAACCGGGAGGAGGCGGCCTGAGAAACGACGACGGGGACAACGGCCGCCGCCTGCGGAGCGTCGCAGGGACGAAGGGGCGTGGTCGGGGATGGTGGTGGGCGGCGGCTATGCCGTCCTCCGCTGGGGGCTTAAAAAGGGAGAGGGGCACTGGGTTACCGCTCGGCGCTCCAGCGATTCCCGGGCTGTGGTTCGGGCTTTTCAACGTCTGTGGGCCGGCCCATTCCACGTTAATGCGAGTGGTATACAAAAGTTAGATTTAATCGAAAACAAAATTAGATTAATCCGGAATTTATTCCCAGGAAAAATGGAGAGAGAGGGAAGGAAACTACAAGGACATGCATCATCCTGTCTAATTTTGTTTTTTGAGACAGAGACAATTGTTTTTGCCTCATCCATTCATTAAGAAAAAAGAGAGTTGCCAATTAATAATTCTATAAAAACGGATAAAAGCCGTTACAAACTTGGTCACAAAAGGTAATGTAACATCCCAAGATTTTAAAATTGGGACCGGAAAAAATTGCATTTGCTTGCATTCATGTGCATTGCATCATTAGCATCATGCAAAAACTTTTCCCAAAAGCCTTTTTTATAAAATTCATATTTAAAATCATTTGAATGCATCTATTAGGGGTTCTTTGAATTTTTTTGCCTGGATATTTTTGAATGGACATAAATATGTTCCCTAGTAGTCCTAAACCATATTTTGAATTTTAGAAAGTCGAATCACTTTATTTGGAGTTAGAATGAAAAAGATATTAAAAAAACTAGAAAAGAATAAAGAATAAAAAGAAAAGAACAGAAAAATCAAGACTAAACCTCACCCGGACCTAACCTACCCAGCCCAACCCACTACCCTGCTACCGCTAGCTCGCACGCACGCAGCACAAGGTCAGCACCGGCCCGCCAGCGGCCCACCCGGGAACCGAGCAGCAGCAGCCATCCCGCCTCCCCTCTCCCGCTCGCTGGCAGGTGGAGCCCACTTGGCCTCCTTCTTTATCGCGCCAGCAGACACACGCACGCATGCTGCCCCGTCCTTGGTCCGTTTCTTCTCGAAATCCACGCAAGTTTGTCCGTCCCCGTTCCCCCCTTGCATGATTTCCGCCCTATTTAAACTTCCTCTCTCTATGTAGCGTGATTTTTCGCAATCTCACGACCCCTAGCCGTCTCGTTGAGATCGACGCCGCCGCTCCTAGAACGATCTTGGTATCAATGATTTCGTCTCCCCGAGCCGCTCTTTCCCCTCAATCAGCTTCGTCCCTTTCGTCTGCTTTGCCTCATCACTTTTTCCCCTTGTGCAGGGAATCAGAGGAAGCGCGCGCCGCCGCCGGAGTCTACGCACAACCCATCGCCTCCAGCCGCACCGTGCTGCCATTACGGGAAGCACGAGTAGACTCAGAGGCCACGTTCAGGTTCTTCGTGTCTCGACGCACCCCGTCATCTACCTACCCGTCAACAAATACCACCGGAGCACCGCCATAGGCCATCACCTGAGCCACCACCGCCGCTACCATCGGTGAGCACTGCAAGCTTTCGCTCCTCGTCGTCGAATCCACCACCGACGCACCAGATTAGATCCTCTAGCGAGACAGTACCGGTGAATAACGTTCTGCCACCTAGCCTCTACATCAGCAGCTCCGCATCAGCACTCCACTCAGCTCGCCCAGCCAACCAGAGTGCGACGCGTGGCACAGTTGTCTGCCGAAATTGAAATTTGCACTTAAATAGTAAAAAAATATTGCTAAGTTGTAAAATTCATATAAAATTGAATATTGGTCAGAAAAATAAAAATAAGATACCCCTGGATTCAAAAAATGTGTAGAATTGTATTATGCAATAAAATGTGCACTTTTCCCATTGAATATTTTCTAGATTATTTAATCTATTTAATGGTATTTAATTCATAGGAAAATATCTACAACTCCAAATTTAGCAAATTTGATGTCTATGGATTCAAAAAAGTGTAACCTATGGCACAGTACCTTTAGTTGACTGTCACAGTACAAAATATTTATCTATGATTAAATCCCCTATTTGAGTATTTTGGATATAAATTTTATTCTATAGATCATTTTAAGGTGAAACCGGTGGCAAATGAAAGCTATGAACTTTGTCTATGGTTCTCATATTTTTCTGAAACTATTTTGTATTGAATGCATTCAGATTTCAATAATGCCTATTTTAAGCCTATTTGTTTAATAAAAAATGTCTAACAAAACTTTTGAACTCGTTTCTCTTTTCTAGCATGCATATATACTATTTTGTTGTGTATGTGCTACTGTTTGTTGGTTGCATTTATTTATTTTTCATGATAAATTGCCCGGAGTGCGATTATTGCAATTGCGACGACTATGTGAACGAGAACTACAATTGAGGCAAGTGTCACTATCATGAATTCCCTATTATTTTCTTATGCATTTAGATTTCAGTAGATTTGCATGTATAGAAAATGTTTTACCTTATATGCTATGCTATGGTGTTAATATCCAATAGAATTCTCATAGTCCTCAGTTTATTCCTTGATAGCCATCGTATTGTAGAATTGTTTAGCCATGCTACTGTTGAGGTTCGGTGCAGAAAATCAAAAAATTTACTATGCGGAAACCCCGGAAGCCCAAGATCTATCTACTAGTAATACAATAGCTGGAGGGGATAAATTATTCATATCTTTGAAGACCGAGCGCGGTTAACGTACCGCAAGGAACGTGGATGAATAAGACGCCCCAACGCCGACCTCGAGGTCACGATGTCCTTGCAGCTCCACGACAACTCCTAGCACCGAAAGCACGGTGCCGCCAGAGGGAGACACACGTACGGTGCTTGACGACGACCCCCGCTTCTCCCCGATCCAGCCAAGATTGCGGAAGTAGATCTCCCGGCTCCGAATCCCGTAGAGCGACGGCGCTCCGTGGTGAAGAACTCCATACTTGCACAACCCTAATAAGGGGCCACGGTCGAGAGAGAGAGAGAGAGAGAGAGAGAGAGAGAGAGAGAGAGAGAGAGAGAGAGAGAGAGAGAGAGAACACAATCCTTTTATTGATTTCTAGGTGGAAATTGATATGTTTTAAT
The DNA here is from genome assembly GCA_916181665.1 of Avena sativa. Lineage (NCBI taxonomy): Eukaryota > Viridiplantae > Streptophyta > Magnoliopsida > Poales > Poaceae > Avena > Avena sativa. The sequence goes on from OV702283.1 coordinate 357,528,064, forward strand.
CCTCCCATGGGCACCTCTTCATATAAGCGGAGAGGGGGGTGTCCCTCCACCTTTAGGTTCCCATGTGGGACTAGAAACTAGTGGAAATAATCAGGAAAATTCGCATAGCCGGTTGGGCCGAAACTGGCGGACCAACTTGTGCCCTAAGGCATCATAAAAAACAGACCAGGAGGTGGACAGCCGGGTGGGCCGGGGCGCCACCCCATGGCCCAACAGTAGCCAGCAGCAGCTGCCCGCGGCCGGGTCGCGCCAACCCGTGGCCCAACGCGCGCGCGGCGCATAGCCATCGGCGGTAGTGGGCTGGCGCCCTCCCTAGCGGACCAACAAGGCGACAGCAGCAGCTGCCCACGTGCGGCACGTGGGCTGTTTCAAAAACATCATTCCTTTGTCCTTTTTTGTCCGTTTCTTTTTACGGGATTTTACCTAACTATTAAGACGCCTTTTATAAATATTTATTTAAATATTAATTAATATATAATAATCATATTTAAATAACCATTTATCCGAAAACCCTTTTCCGGTCCTTTTTCTTATTCTTTCTCCAAACGACTTCGGATCTCTCTAGAACTTTTCTGGTTTCTCTCTTCTCACTTCTTGAGTCATTCAAACTAGCCATTAACAGTCTCTAAGCTTCGTCAAGCCCTTAAGCGTGCTATCTGAATGTAGGGGTTCGTAGCATGGAAAACAAAAATTTTCTATCGCATACAAACAAACAAGCCAAGATCTATCTACTAGATTGTAGCAACGAGTCGATGGAATAACTTACCCTTGAAGATTCCAAAGCGGTTAACGAGAGCAGATTCTCGTGGGTGATGTAGTCGTACTCTTTCCGATCTCAAGATCGTGTAGACGATCCTTCCGGCGCTGCGTTCCGGCAGCGCTCCCGCAGTCGGTCACACGTTCGGTACTCGACGAAGACCTTCCTCTCCCTTGTTCCAGCAGGCAGCGGAGGTTGTAGCACTCTCCTCGCGATTCCGGCAGCACAACGGCGTGGTACCGGAAGTAGAGGGGAGATCCCGCAGGGCTTCGCCTTAAGCCGGTGCGAGTATGGTGGAGCTTATGAGAGAGGCTATTAGTGGTCTAGTAATTAGACACACCAATTAGAAGGCTCTAAACCAATTAGAAGGCTCTAAACCGCTGGCTAAAGCAATTAGAAGCTCTAAACCAAAACGGCTCTAAACCGGAGGTAGAAGATAGGAACTTGTGTGTGTTCTAGGAGGGGAGCCCTGCCCCTCCTTTTATGGGTGGGGAGGCACGGCCAGGGGAGGGGAGTCCCTCCCCAAGTCGGCCTTGGGCTGGGCGCCGGCTTGGAGGAGTGGGACTCCTCCTCCAAGTTGGTTCCAACTCCTCTTGCTTGTTTCCCACAGTTTCCTGTTTCCCACAGTTTCCTGTTTTAGCCGTTTGACTTTTAAACTGGCAATTTGACTTTCATGTTTTTGGAACAGCAAGAACACTTAGTACATGATGCAATCATTCAATGACACACTCATGTACCCTCCCCCCCCCCGGAGTGCCGGACAATCCGGACCCTTCTAGAACATTCCCGATGAAAACACCGGAATCATTCCCGAACTCCGAAACAGGACTTTCCTTATATGAATCTTATTCTCCGGACCATTCCGGATCACCTCGTGATATCCTGGATCCCATCCGAGACTCCGAACAACATTCAGTCTCTTTCTCATAATACCATAACTACTCAAACAACGTCGAATCCTTAAGTGTGTCTCCCTACGGTTCGTGAATTATGCGGACATGATCGAGACACTTCTCCGATCAATAACCAATAGAGGAATCTGGAAATTCATATGGCTCCCACATATTTCTACGATTACTTTGCGATCGAATGAACCACTTACATACGATACCAATTTCCCTTTGTCTCACGATAGTTTACTTATCCGAGGTTATGATCGTCGGTATCTCTGCATACCTAGTTCAACCTCGTTACCGATAAGTACTCTTTTCTCGTTCCCGTGATATGTGATCCCTTGTGAGCCAGTCACATGCTTGCAAGCCAATTGGATGACATTCCACCGAGAGGGCCCAGAGTATATCTATCCGTCATGTGGATGGACAAATCCCACTCTTGATCCATGTGTTTCAACCAATACTTTCCGAACACTTAATGCCACCTTTATAGCCACCCAGTTACGGTGTGGTGTTTGATGTCATCAAAGCATCCATCCGGTAAAGGTGATATGCATGATCTCATGGTCGAAGGAATTAGGTTACTATGTATCAGAAAGCATATAGCAATTGAACTAATGAAATGACTTGATCTTTATGCTACGCTTATCTATAGGAGTATGTCCATCACATCATTCTCCTAATGATATGATCCTGTTGTTAATAACATCTCTATGTTCATGATCAGGAAACCATGATCATATATTAACCAACAAGCTAGTTTAACAAGAGGCTTTACTAGGGACTCTTATTTTAGTTTACAAATCACACAAGTATTAAAGTTTCCGGTTAATACAATTATAGCATGGTATGTAAACATTTATCATAAGTGTGAAGATATGATAATAACCACTTTATTATTGCCTCTTGGGCATATCTCCAACAGTCTCCCACTTGCACTAGAGTCAATAATCTAGTTTCAAACCTTTGTGTATTCAACACCTATGGCTTTCCGGTGTTGTATGTACACGATTGCTAATGGTCAACTGATCTCTGGATCTGACACTTCCAGGTCCGTGTGTAATTGCATGTCTTTGCGTCTCTACGCATCACTCATTCTCTAATGAGATGGCTTTGTATAAATTTGGTCTTTCAGTGTGACCTTCAGCTCTTTGGGGTTAAAACATGTTGATAATATTGTCGCACAATATATCTTCATAGTATTATCCCACTGTGAACTACACCTAGTTTGATAACAAACTACTTGACACAGATGCCCTCTTTTGCTGCTAAAATAGCAGTCATATACTTAGCCTTTTGTTGTAGTATCTGTCACAATGTCTTAACTTTGGAACTCATCCAAATCCATTATGGAACTTACTTTCCATTATATTGTGCCACCCTTAGTTTAGATTGAGATAAACTTAATTTGTACTTTGTGACAAAACTAGTATCAATGTAGTACTTTTACAATGAACTAACCATCTATTTGTCACTTCTACAAATATTATACTCTTAGTTCTTCCAAAAGATCATAAGAATATCCTTATGTCCAATGATCATCTTACGAATCATTCTGGTATATGCTCACAACATTTAGAGCATAGGACATATCTGGATTTGTACATATCACAGTATGATTGATATAAATACTCTTTGTGATTTTATACATCAAGTATCAATCTATACTTGATTATTTGTTTCACTTTACCAAATGTCAATACACTTGAATACATCATCAACATTGAACTCATTCAATCCTTTCTGTGCGACAAGAACCTCTCTTGTAGTTTCTATATTGAACTCATTCAATATCTTGTCTATGTACTTCTGGCACAACCATATTAGCGTCTATTGATGCCAAATATTTGGGTTTTGCCTAAGTCTTTCATCGAGATGAAATTCTTAATATGTGTTAATAAAAGATACATTATTTCCAATCAACAATATGTCTTCCACATAATGTATTAGAAACATGTCTTAGCGCTCCCACTTAATTTCTTGCAAATGCAAGCATCTTCATTGTCTCTGATGAAATTAAACCCTTTTAACAGTTTCATCATAGTGAAGATTCCAACTCCGCTATGCTTACTTCAACCATTGAAGTTTGCATATGCTTTTAGCATCCTTTGAATTAACAAAACCCTATGGACCGTGTTATGCACTTGTCCTAGGTAACAATTCTATTAGAAGAACTTGTTTTGTTTATTCAACTACCATATAACAAAATTATATGTAGTGGTTGCTACATCAATCCGTCTAGACTAAATATCACTATGACAGATCAAATCTTGTCATAGTCAACCTTTGAACATTGTTGTGAACTCTTTCCCAACATGTCGACTATTTCATAGATGTGAAACATCCATGTCTATTTCTTTATAGATCCAGACACAACCGTAAGGTCTTACACCTTTCTCGAGGGTCTTTCAAGTTCAAAACTTGATTCCTCGTGTATGGAACTATCACGGATTTTATGGCTTCAAGCCATTTGACGGAGTCAGGGCCCATCATCGCTTCTTTGCATGTAGTCGGATCATTATTGTTAAATAATGATTTAAATCTCAAATCTTGGTATTTGATTGTTCATCCGACCTACTTGTTTCAATAGGAACTTGGATCTCCGTCACCACAACCTTTGAGGTACGTGAGCCATGAGCATTGTTTGCTAACTCCGGAACACTTTTCGGCGCTGCGCAACTTTGCACATATAGCTAAGGTTCTTTTAACCTTATCAAAGTTCTATTGTCCTCCCACTTAACTTTTCACGAAAAATTCCTTCTCAAAGAAACTTGACGTTTTAAGTGACAAACACTTTTGTCTCCGATGTTATGGAGGAGTACTTAACAGTTATTCGAAATAACATACAAAGACAGGTTCATCCGACTTTGGTTGCAAACATCTTTCTTATGCATAGCATACCAATGTTTAAGAAAGGACAACTTGGGTTTTATCCCAAACCATAACTTTATATGGTGTCATTTCAACGGATTATGATGGAGCTCTTTTCAGTGGAAAAACGGTAATCTCTAAAGCTTTTAATCTTTAAAATATAATGGCATTTTATGAATTACACCTTCGATCTTACCATGTCAAACAAGGTTTAATTACATATCTCGAAAGCTCCATACTCTTATGGTGTTTCGGGAAAATGCAAATCCATGGAACGATTCCTTAAATCTTAGGTATTATGCTAAACTTGTAACTTAAATATTTTCCTTTATGATCTTATCATAAACTATTCATATTCTTGTTACAATGATTTTGCACTTCATCTTGAAAGTCTTTGAACTTTTCAAGTGTTTCATACTTTATCCTTATTAAGTAAATATTCATATATTCACTCAAATTTTTGGAGAAAGCATATGAAGTTGAAATCCATCGCTTTTGACTACACATGATGGACTTTGTACAACAATATGTACAATTTCCAATAAGCTAGTCTTTCGTTCCCTTTTTGGCCTATGAACGAAGTTTTAATTATCTCTAGGAAAGTTTCACAAGCGTCATTTGATCAAAAATCAGAAGACTCCAAAAATTCCATCAACATGGAGTTTCTTCATGTTTTCTTTCCATTATAATTCAAACGGCGATGTCACTTCCTAAGTGATCTTTCAATCAATTTGTCTTTCGACATTTTTAGCACTAGTTTTATGGATGTGATTTCTCCAACGAGATTTGTGAATCATCCATCTTTTATGGATCACGGTAATTTATTTGAACAACTCTTTTGTTCTCATAATACCTGATAAAACAAATCTTGAAGGCAAGCTTTGATGTTTAACGAGCAACACAATAACCCTTTATTTGTTCTCGATGAACATCATCACATATTCTTTTGCTAGTTACTTAGGCCATTGTAGTTCATGAATTGTGTTGTTTCGTATGACGATTCACACCAACAAATTCAGTATCAAATACTTGAGAACCACATTGTTTAATAAGCAAAGAATATAGCCATAACATGTATATCATCTATATACTTAAACTGAACAATTCTAGTCTTTTCTTTTCTGCCATATATTTATGAGATTCTCTTTCAATATTTCCTTTTATGTTTGAAAGAATCTATCAACATCAATAGTGGAGTCATACATATGACACATAGTCCAAAGCGTGTATAGTTAAATACCAATGTATTTGGACTTGCACTTTGAAGTAGATCACCATCATCAAATGTTTGGTGTTCTTTCAAATTCCTTTCTTTAGTATTCTCTTGGTGTAGTAAACATTTTACTTACATCAAATATTCACCCTCATCATGGATTTATCCATGATCAAGCTACTTTTAGCTTATAACGGTGAATCATGAGTATAATGTTGCTCTCCAAATCCTTTTGGACGACTAGGACAACTAGTGTCTCCAACCTTTTGCAAATTCCCATCAAATATGAGAACATGACTTTAGACATATTATACTCTATCATGTTGCAACCAAAACTTCGTTTTAGATATCACAATATCTTCCACACATCATGGTTTCTGAAACAACTCTTTCAGATCCTAGATAACCTTGATATTAAGACAATCCTTTGAATATCAAGAATCATGGATACAAACATGATACTAACACTTGGAATTGTTACTCTTGATTTAATACTAATTATTAAACTTCATGGAGTAACCGGAACTTACTGAAAGTTTGCAATAGGACTTTTAAACTTTAGATTAACACTTAAAAACAATACGATACCAGTTCGTAAAGTAACTAACCAGAATTCTATAGTTCTATCATCTCAATTATAACTAAGCGCAAGGTGGTAAACGAATGCCAATGACTACAACAACTATGCAAATTCACTTTGATTTAGTTTATGATAAATTGAGTTCTAATTAATAATTAAATTAATCTAGGTGAACTCCCACTCAAAACAATATCTCTCACATTGTTTTAGTGATCACACGAACCAAATCCACCACATCAAAACCGATCATCACGAGAGTTGATGCAACTTCAATGGCGAACAATCAACATGTTCATCATATCTACTATATGACTCATGCTCTACCTTTCGGTAATCCGTGTTCCTGAGGCCATGTCTGTACATGCTAGGCTCGTCAAGATCAAACCTTAGTTTCCGCATGAGCAAATCTGGCTTGCTCATGTTGTATACACTTGCAGAATCTAACACACCCGATCATCACGTGGTGCTTCGAAACAATAAGCATTAGCAACGGTGCATACTAAGGGTGAACACTTTCGAACTTGAAATTCATGTGCATGAGGGATCATCTTATAATGCTACCGTCGTCTACTAAGCAATACAAGATGCATAAAGGATTAACATCACATGCAATTCATAATATGTGATATGATATGGCCTTTCTTCTTTGTGCTTCTGATCTCCATCTTCAAGCACGAACATGATCTCCATCATCACCGGCATTGCATCAAGGTCAATGACGCTTCTCCATGGTTGTCGTCCACCAGCTTCAACTATTACAACTACTTTGAATAGACACGCGGGTCTTAACATAAATTAAAGACAACCATATGGCTCCTGCCGGTTGCCAACTTACAATAAGGAACATTGCATACATCAAATATAATCACAATCATGGCCATATCACATCACTGCACACCCCTGCAAAACAAAGTTAGACGCCTCTACTTTCTTTGCATATTTTACGTGGTTTGGGGCTTTCAATAAGTGTCGTTCTAACTTACGAACAAGAACCACAACATTGATACTAGCATTGTTGATTACCCGTTGTAAATTGGATCTTAACTATGCTAGGAGAAACAGGCACCCGCAAAGCCACTTATGCAATACAAGTTGCATGTCAAGCGTGGAGCAAGTCTCATGAACGATGTCATGTAAGGTTAGCCCGGGCCGCTTCATCCCAACATACCGCAAGATGCAAAGTACACAAGAAGCAATCGACAATAAAAGCATCAACGCCCACAATGACCATTGTGTTCTACTCGTGCAACAGATCTACATATAGACACGGCTCTGATACCACTGTAGGGGTTCGTAGCATGGAAAACAAAAAATTTCTATCGCATACAAACAAACAAGCCAAGATCTATCTACTAGATTGTAGCAACGAGTCGATGGAATAACTTACCCTTGAAGATTCCAAAGCGGTTAACGAGAGCAGATTCTCGTGGGTGATGTAGTCGTACTCTTTCCGATCTCAAGATCGTGTAGATGATCCTTCCGGTGCTGCGTTCCGGCAGCGCTCCCGCAGTCGGTCACACGTTCGGTACTCGACGAATACCTTCCTCTCCCTTGTTCCAGCAGGCAGCGGAGATTGTAGCACTCTCCTCGCGATTCCGGCAGCACAACGACGTGGTACCGTAAGTAGAGGGGAGATCCCGCAGGGCTTCGCCTTAAGCCGGTGCGAGTATGGTGGAGCTTATGAGAGAGGCTATTAGTGGTCTAGTAATTAGACACACCAATTAGAAGGCTCTAAACCAATTAGAAGGCTCTAAACCGCTGGCTAAAGCAATTAGAAGCTCTAAACCAAAACGGCTCTAAACCGGAGGTAGAAGATAGGAACTTGTGTGTGTTCTAGGAGGGGAGCCCTGCCCCTCCTTTTATGGGTGGGGAGGCGCGGCCAGGGGAGGGGAGTCCCTCCCCAAGTCGGCCTTGGGCTGGGCGCCGGCTTGGAGGAGTGGGACTCCTCCTCCAAGTTGGTTCCAACTCCTCTTGCTTGTTTCCCACAGTTTCCTGTTTCCCACAGTTTCCTGTTTTAGCCGTTTGACTTTCAAACTGGCAATTTGACTTTCATGTTTTTGGAACAGCAAGAACACTTAGTACATGATGCAATCATTGAATGACACACTCATGTACCCTCCCCCCCCCCGGAGTGCCGGACAATCCGGACCCTTCTAGAACATTCCCGATGAAAACACCGGAATCATTCCCGAACTCCGAAACGGGATTTTCCTTATATGAATCTTATTCTCCGGACCATTCCGGATCACCTCGTGATATCCTGGATCCCATCCGAGACTCCGAACAACATTCGGTCTCTTTCTCATAATACCATAACTACTCAAACAACGTCGAATCCTTAAGTTTGTCTCCCTACGGTTCGTGAATTATGCGGACATGATCGAGACACTTCTCCAATCAATAACCAATAGAGGAATCTGGAAATTCATATGGCTCCCACATATTTCTACGATTACTTTGTGATCGAATGAACCACTTACATACGATACCAATTTCCCTTTGTCTCACGATAGTTTACTTATCCGAGGTTATGATCGTCGGTATCTCTGCATACCTAGTTCAACCTCGTTACCGATAAGTACTCTTTTCTCGTTCCCGTGATATGTGATCCCTTGTGAGCCAGTCACATGCTTGCAAGCCAATTGGATGACATTCCACCGAGAGGGCCCAGAGTATATCTATCCGTCATGTGGATGGACAAATCCCACTCTTGATCCATGTGTTTCAACCAATACTTTCCGAACACTTAATGCCACCTTTATAGCCACCCAGTTACGGTGTGGTGTTTGATGTCATCAAAGCATCCATCCGGTAAAGGTGATATGCATGATCTCATGGTCGAAGGAATTAGGTTACTATGTATCAGAAAGCATATAGCAATTGAACTAATGAAATGACTTGATCTTTATGCTACGCTTATCTATAGGAGTATGTCCATCACATCATTCTCCTAATGATATGATCCTGTTGTTAATAACATCTCTATGTTCATGATCAGGAAACCATGATCATATATTAACCAACAAGCTAGTTTAACAAGAGGCTTTACTAGGGACTCTTATTTTAGTTTACAAATCACACAAGTATTAAAGTTTCCGGTTAATACAATTATAGCATGGTATGTAAACATTTATCATAAGTGTGAAGATATGATAATAACCACTTTATTATTGCCTCTTGGGCATATCTCCAACACCGAAAGTTCTAGAATACTACAGACATGACCAAGACTCCTCTATGACCAATGATCAACATCGAGATTTGGATATCCATAATGACCACATGTGTACTCAGCGATATTTGTCGTTGAACCGTAAACACCGTGTCTTATTCCTTTTCTCTCTGTGATACTGTATTGTCCGAGTTTTTGATCAAGTGGCATCCCCATGTCAGTGTTTAACCTTGTTACCGACAATACCTTCTTTACTCGATCCGATAAGTGATATCCCCGTGACCTAGTCACACGCTGCGCAGCTTATGGATATAACTTATCTGAGTGGGCTCAGAGTATCTTCCACCACGCGGATGGAAAAATCCTGCTCTTGATGCAGTCTCCTCAACATGTTCCTCCGGATACCCAACGTCACCTTTCTGATCACCATTTTACTGAGTGACGTTGTGTGCCATCAAATCATCCTCGGGTGACAGTGATTTGATATGGTCTCACAGTCTAAGGAAAGAGTCACTTTGTTTTCTAAACATCATAACCTGAACTTTGTGACATGATCACGACACGATGCTATAGATAGGGTATGTTCACCATCTCATTCCCAATGAAATGATCTCATTGTCAATTAGGGGCTGATGCACCTTCATGATCAGGAAACCTTTGATCATTAGATAACCAATGAACTAGTGACTAGAGTTTCACTAGGAACTAATGTTTGTTTGTATATCAGACCTGAGTTTTCAGTTCAGCTGCACCTGGAAATATTTCTTGCTCATAGAAGTTTATCAGTAGTAATAGTTTGGTAGTAGCAACATCAACAGTGAAACAATAGCAATAGTAACAGTAACGGTAATAGTAGGATTCGAGTGCGGTAGGCATAGGGATGGATGGACGGGCGTTGCACGGAAGAGTATAAACATGTAACTTCAAAGAACTAGGGCATTACAGATAAATAATAATAAGCATCCAAGTAGTAAACAATCTTAGGCATGTGCTCCAAATATAGTCATATGTGCTCGCAATGAGAACTTGTACAACATCTTCTGTCCAGCCAACCCGTAGCAGGGAGGCCTCTAGGGAACTACTGGAAATTAAGGTGCTCCTTTTAATAGAGCACCAGAGCAAAGCATTAATACTCCATGAACACATGTGATCCTCACATCACAGCCATCCCCTCTGGTTGTCCCAATTATTGTCACTTTGGGGCCTTTAGATCCGGACAATGATATGTGTACACAACTTGCAGATAAGATCATAAACAATACTATCATAATGATTTAATAATAAGTTCAGATCTGAGATCATGACACTTGGGCCCTAGTGACAAGCATTAAGCACAACAAGTTGCAACAAAGTCAAATAGCACAAGAGATACTAGGCACTATGCCCTAATAATCTTATTCGATTACATGATAGAACTCATCCAATCCCTACCATCCCCAAGCCTACAACGGGGGATTACTCACTCATGGATGCGGCAAACATCGGTGGTTGATGGAGATGCGTTGGTGATGACGATGGCGATGATCCTCTCCAAATTCCCCGCCCCGGCAGGGTGCCAGAACGGAGTTTCTGGATCCGAATCTTGGTTTCTGATGGCGGCGGCGGAGCGGAACTCTTTCTGGAAAACTATCGACCCCCCTGTTTTTAGGTCAGAAGGCAACTTATAGACGCAGAGGGAAACCGAGGAGCTGCCTGGAGTGGCCAGACCTCCCCTAGGGCGGGGTTAGTGGGCCCGCGCCTGGGGTGGGTCTGGGCCCCCCAGGCCTCCTCTCTGTCTCCCCTTCTGGCTCCGTGGATCTTCTGGTGAGAAATATTTTTTGGCATATTTTCCGGGATTTTTCCTGATAGTTCATTTTCTGCACAAAAACAAGACACCAAGGTAATTCTGCTGAAAACAGCGACAGTCCGTGTTAGTTGTATCCAAATCACAAAAGTTTAGAGAAGAAACAATAGCAAAGTGTTCGAGAAAGTAGATACGTTTTGGACGTATCAATAACCTTAGTTTCTTACCGAGGGAAAAAATTATTGTTGTACTCGTCATACCTTCCTCCTGGGGTCTCCCAACAAAGCTCTACATTGATTTTAAAGCTGCAATAAATTTTGCATATACATTCTCGTCATTTCAAACAATTCGAAATCCCTTGATCAATGATCAATTTAATACTTTCGCTTTTTATAAGATTCTAAATCCATTAGACATTCATCACTTTGAACCAAATTCATTAAAATTCACTCAAGACCCTTCTTGACGAATCGCGCTTTGTCTTTTAAGACTCTCACTTATTTCTTGTAACCTTGTGGTCCTTTAGAAATATCAAGTAACTCCTTACTTGTCGAGATTCAGTAATAGTTTTACTTTCTAATCTCAAGTGAAGTTTTAATTTCAGAATTTATTGTAACCTTACTTTACCATCACCTTTCTTGTAGTTCGTAGGTATGTCTTGTTCCAGTAACACGATAATCAATTCACATTTATCCCTACATCAGATGTAGGGCATATTTGTGAATCCTACTACTTTATGTAAAAGAATAACTGGAAACTACAATGATCAAATCATTGACTCCTTTTTCATTATGACATGAAGATTTGCGTTCTAGGACATTTTCCATTTGCGCTTCTCAATCATTCTGATGTATGGTCATGTTGATGGCGCCCAGCACTTGTCGTGGAATGCTTCGTTGGAAACCCCAAGAGCAAGGTATGAAGTAGCACATCAGCAAGTTTTCCCTCAGTAAAAACCGAGGTTATCGAACCAGTAGGAGGAAGGAAACATCACACAGGTGTTGCAAGCAACGCGGAGACCTGCACAACACAAATTCAAGACCTTGCCCCAACGAATCAGTGAGATTGTCAAGCTCACCAGTTTGCTATAACAAAGGATTAAACGTATGGTGTGGAAGGTAATGGTTTGCCGCAAGTAAACAAGTAATAGTGGAAGATGTATCAATGGTAAAGATTGGACCGGGGTCCATCGTTCACTAGAGGTGCTCTCCTTAGATAAACAACATGGCATGAAGGGTAAACAAATTATAGAAGGGCAATTGACAGGAACTGAGCAAGGCATAACAATGCAATTACTAGTCATAAAGATCCTATGAGATTCGATTGGGCAATACAACAAGATACATAGACCACCATACAACTGCATCTATGACTAGAAGTCCACCTTCAGGTTATCATCCGACCCCCTCCAGTATTAAGTTGCAAGCAACAGACAACTTCTTTAAGCAAAGTGTGTAAGGTAAACAGTCCACATGTTCCATGAACAAGAGACCTTTGTTTTCTCCCTAGTAGCAACAACACATCTAAAACCGAAGAGATGATTGTCACTTCCCTTGGAAACTAGAGGCATGAACCCACTATTGAGCATAAATACTCCCTCTTGGAGTCACTAGCAACTACTTGGCCAAGATAGCTACTATCAACGGAGAGCATGCAAGATCACAAACAACACAGACATGATAGAATCATAAAGACAAAACCATTAAACAAACCAACATAATAATCTCAATATCCATCGGATCCCCGCAAACACAACATGCATGATTACAAATAGATTAAATTTTGATCATGAATGGAGCTCACAAGATCTATACATGAAAGCACAAAGGAGGAAATACATGGACCCATAGTCCAAGGTGGAACTACTCACGCATCATACCGGAGAGAAGGCCTCCGGGATGATCTCCCCTCTGGCAGGGTGCCGGGAAGAACTTCAGACCTCCCCCCCCGATCTAGGGACAATGGTGGCGGTGGCTATAGACGGTTTCATGGAGATTTGATTGGGTGTTTAGGGTTTCTGCAACGGGGGATTCTTATAGGCGAAGGGGGAGGCCGAGGAGGCATCCAGAGGGGCCACACCCCTCCCAGGCATGGGCCCACCCCTGGCCGCGCCTAGGGGGTCTGGCTGCCCTGGCACGCTTCTTCGTCTCCCCTCTGGACTTCTTGTTCGCCACGGAAAGTAATTGACTTTGACGTTTGTCCCGTCCAATTTCGAGAATATTTATTTACTAACTTTTCTGGAACCAAAAATATCAAAAAACAGGCAACTAGCACTGTGGCAACTTGTTAATAGGTTAGTACCATAAAACATGTAAAAAGCACCTCAAAGCGTAGACAAAGCAAAGCAAATTAGATACTAAACAAGCATGGAACATCAAAAATTATAGATACGTTTCCGACGTATCAAGCATCCCCAAGCTTAACTCCTGCTCGTCCTCGAGTAGGTAAGTGATAAAAATAATAATTTTTAAGGTGACATGCACCCTCACAATAAATATCCAACCATTTGCAAACATTGAAAGCTAGGATTAAAGAACTCTAAACATGTGCATGAAAGATGGAGTTCTAACAATAGGACATAGTAACTATGCATGCAACATGACAAGCTACAAACAAAGATCATGAATAACATGCATTGAAAAACGTTTGTTTGTTTCACATACAGAAAACATAGCATAGTGGCAATCAGCTTGTCCCTCATAGAGTAGCAAATAGATGCATAAGACACCTTCAAAATTCACAAGGGTGACTAGAAACAAATAGCACAAGAACAAGTAATATCACAATATGCATCAATCAATAAGCTTTGGAACACTGCACCCAGAATGACAACTATGCTCTCTTAATGGTGCCTAAAGGTAGAAGGTGGAGACTCAATAGTGGTGGTTTAAAAAAAGGAAGCAGGGATTTCAAGTTTCAAAAAGAGCTTCCAAAAATTATGGTACTTCTTAGCTTTCAGCCCTCATTTCCCCTATCATAAGCATCTTGAAGTGGTTAAGGTTAAAGTGAACAAAGAAGGAGTATATGCTTGACGAAGTATAAGTTGGCAATCTCAAGTTCCTTGAATACAAGGGCCACACCTCATGCTACTCAACTTTAGTCTCCTATAAGTTCTTGTTATTGTAAGTATTTGCATATCATTGAGAACCGCCAACGGGGTACCCCTTGCACATGGTACAGGAGCTATCCCATAACCAAAATGACAAGGCAAACAGACAATGAGCATCTCAGCAATCTTCTTATTTACCATGGGAATATGGTGCTTTTTTCTCTCTTTCCTCTTTTCTCAATATGTCTATTTTTTTATAAGAAGAATGCTTCATAGATGTCACTATGGTGATGCTGCAAGTTTCCACCATGATTAGGCATGGCTTAGGCTAGCGGCCCAGGCGTTTATCTAACACAGGATACAAACTCCATGGACTTACAAATTCCCTCTTTGTTTCACACCGGTGACATCCATAGACAAAAGAGCATGATATCAACTGAGTACAAAGTACAAGTGCAATGTTGAAAATGTTCCCCGTGACAGCATGGTTCTGCTAATTCCAACGTATAATTGCAAGCATATACAACATAGAAGACACAATGGTTCAAGTTTATTAGGGGCAAATAATATAAATTGTGCCATCAAGTTTGTGAGGGATTTAATCACTAAGTTTTCACATAACAAAATAGTATTTAATTGGAAGATAGCTGAAAAATGGAATATACTTGGAATGGTGTAACACACCATGCATAGGAGTTTATAGTGGACACTTTGGAATAACTTGGTTTCTTGGGAGTTGGAAGCATGAGTAGAACTTACTCATATAAGTGGAGGCTAGCAAAAGACTAGGAGCAACCAACTAAGAGAGCAATAATGGCCATAATCATGCAGAGCTACAAAGCATTACTAATCAAAGCAAAGAGTGGTACTACAAGTCAAGGACTAAATGATCATAGAGGCTAATAGTGACTTGTTCATAGTCATAACATGGTGTGAGCATGTGCCAAGTCAACCCAAGCAAAGCATCAAAGGAGAATACCACAATACTATCCTTTTGCATGCTAAAATAATGCATAATTTTTTTAAGGCACACTAAGCAATCCCAATTGTTTGGAACAAGACATGCTACAACAATAATCATTAAGCATAAGGTCAAAACAACACCTAGCATGTCATGCTAAAGTCCAAGTCACAGTCAATGCAAGCTCCTCTTGCACTTCAAGCAAGAACTTACTACTCCTTTCCAACACCAAGCAACTTATTTGCAAACAACACAGCGAGAATGGGGGTCCAAAATACTTTATTCAAGCAAACTAAACAACCTAAGCAAAGCAAACGAAAACTAAGACGCTCCAAGAACAACACAACTGTGCATGAAACAATAAAAACGAAGTGTCTAGGCAGACCTAAGCTTTTTATTGATGAAGAAGGGGATGTCTTGGGCATCCCCAAGCTTTGACGCTTCTACCTCTTCGATATTTCTTGGTGTGACACCATGGTGGCATCCCCAATCTTGAGATTTTGTCCATTCTTCGTCTCATTGCATCATTCTCACTCTACACCTGAAAATTTTTCTTCACACAAAACTTCACACAATCTTCATTAGCAATATTAGTTCATTCAAAAGATATTAGACCTCTGGCAAAGCTTTGAAACAGCAAGGGTTTTCACTAAAAACACAAGCTACTATAGTAACTCCTTCAAAAATCTCAATTCACCTACAGAGAACTCAAAAAGGAATCAATAAAAAGCAAATGCAAATAATGGCAGAAATCTGTCAAAACAGACCAGCAGGTAGAAACCTATTTTTTCGAACATCTTATGTTGCTCAAATAAAAAAGTGTTGATCTAACAAAAGTTAGATAACACACTGGAGGATTTATTCGTAAATTTTGATCTCAATCCGAGTTACAGAGACTACTCACGAATTTTTTTGGTGGAGGACAGAAATCTGTTTCGGGACAGCAACTCCCCAAATCTTACTTCCCTCTCATTAGAGGTCATTCTTGGCACAAAAAGCAAACAAAAAGGATAAGGAGAGGTAATTACTGAAGTAATAACTTCCAAGACTCAAGAAAACTCTTGGGTTATCTCCCAACAAGTACTTTTATTTAACGCCTTTAAGTTAGGCACAAGAAGCAAGAAGAATC
Organism: Avena sativa; assembly: GCA_916181665.1. Taxonomy (NCBI): domain Eukaryota; kingdom Viridiplantae; phylum Streptophyta; class Magnoliopsida; order Poales; family Poaceae; genus Avena; species Avena sativa. Next base: position 357,544,472 of record OV702283.1, read on the forward strand.
AAGTATTTTCAAATGAAGAGGCATTAACATCAAACCTTGCTCTCAAAGGAGGAGCAAAAAGCAACTTATCTCTCCTCATAGGGAAGTGTTCAATACCTTTCTTGAATGGAAAATTATATTTAATGGTGTCTTTTTTCATATCAATAATGGCACCAACTGTTCTAAGAAAAGGTCTTCCCAAAGTAATAGGACAAGAAGAATTGTATTCAACATCCAAAACATAGAAATCAACAAGGACATAAGCATTGTTAACCATAATGAGGCAAACAAAACCAAGCAAAAGAAACAAAGCAAACTAAAAACAAAGTAAAGAGAAAGGAAGTGAAGGTCTCCCCTTGTGAAGACGTCCTTAGCCTCCCCGGCAACGGCGCCAGAAAATACTTGTTGATGGCGCCCAGCACTTGTCGTGGAACGCTTCGTTGGAAACCCCAAGAGCAAGGTATGAAGCAGCACAAGCAGCAAGTTTTCCCTCAGTAAGAAACCGAGGTTATCGAACCAGTAGGAGGAAGGAAACGTCACACATGTGTTGCAAGCAACGCGGAGACCTGCACAACATAAACTCAAGACCTTGCCCCAACGAATCAGTGAGGTTGTCAAGCTCACCGGTTTGCTGTAACAAAGGATTAAACGAAGGTAATGGTTTGCAGCAAGTAAACAAGTAACGACGGAAGATGTATCAATGGTAAAGATTGAACCGGGGTCCATAGTTCACTAGATGTGCTCTCCTTAGATAAACAACATGGCATGAAGGGTAAACAAATTACATCAGGGCAATTGGCAGGAACTGAGCAAGACATAACAATGCAATTACTAGTCAGAAAGATCCTATGAGATTCGATTGGGCAATACAACAAGATACATAGACCGCCATCCAACTGCATCTATGACTAGAAGTCCACCTTCTGGTTATCATCTGAACCCCCTCCAGTATTAAGTTGCAAGCAACAGACAACTGCTTTAAGCAAAGTGTGTAAGGTAAACAGTCCACATGTTCCATGAACAAGAGACCGTTGTTTTCTCCCTAGTAGCAACATCACATCTAAAACCGAAGAGATTATTGTCACTTCCCTTGGAAACTAGAGGCATGAACCCACTATCGAGCATAAATACTCCCTCTTGGAGTCACTAGCAACTACTTGGCCAAGATAGCTACTATCAACGGAGAGCATGCAAGATCACAAACAACACAGACATGATAGAATCATAAAGACAAAACCATTAATCAAACCAACATAATAATCTCAATATCCATCGGATCCCCGCAAACACAACATGCATGATTACAAATAGATTAGATCTTGATCATAAATGGAGCTCACAAGATCTATACATGAAAGCACAAAGGAGGAGATACAACCATCTAGCTACTACATGGACCCATAGTCCAAGGTGGAACTACTCACGCATCATACCGGAGAGAAGGCCTCCGGGATGATCTCCCCGGAGGGTTCCGGGGGGAGGGGGATGCAGCCGCCTCGGGTACCCCCTCGGCCTCCCTCTTCGCCTATAAGAAGCCCCCAATACCAAAACCCTAAGCACCCGATCAATATTCCACGAAAGAATCCGTAGCTGCCGCCACCATCGTCCCTAGATCGGGGGGATCTAAAGCTCTTCCCGGCACCATGCCAGAGGGGAGAGATCATCCCGGAGGCCTTCTTCATCACCATGCCAGCCTCCTGTATGAAGTGTGAGTAGTTCCACCTTGGACTACGGGTCCATGTAGTAGCTAGATGGTTGTTTCTCCTCCTTTGTGCTACCATGTTTAGATCCTGTGAGCTCTGTTCATGATCAAGATCATCTATTTGTAATCATGCATGTTGTGTTTGCGGGGATCCGATGGATATTGAGATTACTATGTTAGATTGGTTAATGATTATATCTTATTGATTCTATCATGTCTGTGTTGTTTGTGATCTTGCATGCTCTCCGTTTCTAGTAGCTATCTTGGCCAAGTAGATGCTAGTGACTCCAAGAGGGAGTATTTTTGCTCTATAGTGGGTTCATGACTCTACTTAATCCTGGGAAGTGACAGAAATCTCTAAGGTTGTAGATGTTCTATTGCTACTAGGGAGAAAACAACGATCTCTTGTTCATGGAATAAGTGGATTGTTTACCTTACACACTTTGCTTAAAGCAGTTATCCATTGCTTGCAACTTAATACTGGAGGGGGTTCGGATGATAACCTGAAGGTGGATTACTAGTCATAGATGCAGTTGGATGGCGGTCTATGTATCTTGTTGTATTGCCCAATCAAATCTCATAGGATCAGGAATGTCTAGTATTGCATTGTTTGCCTTGCTCTGTCCTGTCAATTGCCCTGCTGTAATTTGTTTACCCAGCATGCCATATTGTTTATCTTAAGGAGAACACCTCTAGTGAACTATGGACCCCGGTCCAATATTTACCATTGATACATATTCCACTGTTGCCTATTTACTTTCTGCAAGCCACCATTACCTTCCACACCATACAGTTAATCCTTTGTTTACAGCAAACCAGTGAGATTGACAACATCACTGTTCGTTGGGGCAAAGTCTTGAGTTTGTGTTGTGCAGGTTTCCAGTTGCTAGAAACACCTTTGAGTCGTTTCCTTCCTCATACTGTTTTGATAACCTTGGTTTCTTACGGTGGAAAAAACTTGCTGCTGTACTCATCATACCTTACTCTTGGGGTCTTCCAACAAAGCTCTACAGTGATCTGAGCCGCATCAAGCCTTTTTTTTGGCGCCGTTGTCGGGGAGGCTAAGGATGGCTTCACAAGGGGAGTCCTTAACAACCTTTCTCTTTACTTTGTTTTTGTTTTGCTTAGTTTATTTTGCCTTGTTTTGTTTGCCTCTTTTTATCAAAAACTCCAAAAAATTAGTTTCGTTTGGTTTGCTTTATTTTATAAAAAACACAAAAAATTAGTTCTTCCTATAGTTGTCACCTTGATCTAGCTCACCATGTTTATCCGTAAGTTCTCTCTGAAAGACCTTTCAATAGGTAGTGGCTCTATAATTGGGAAAGAAAATATTGCAGATTTCTTTAACCATGTTAGCAAACATGAGGATATTGAGGATAGATCCTTATCAGAACTTGCTCCTAATTATGAAATTGCTGCAACTTATTTAGTTCACATGTTGGAGTCTAGGTTTGTTAACCTTAACCCCATGATGCAAATAATGTTTCTTAAACTAAAAGAAGAGGAGGATGCTGACAAGAGAGATTTTATCCTAGAAACTTTGCTAAATGAGTTCAATGATGTTGCTAACGAAGCCAAAAAGGTATTTGAACGATTTAATATTATAGGCTCATGTGTAGATGTTATGGGTACTTCAGAAAAGTTGGATAAGACCAAACCCAATGGAGAGGAAATTAAGATACCCATACCTTTTAAACTTGTAGGAATGCATGAAGCCTTAGAAAAGAATTTTGATTGGATTGTTCCTAAAAACCCATTTGATGAAAGTAGTGAACCTAAGAGAGATGAGAAAGTATCCTCTAAAACTCATTTGGATGTGATACCTTTCCTAGTTGAAGAGATTTCTAGTATTTATCTTAATGCTTCTTCATTTGAAAATACTTGATTCTTACTTCTTGTGCCTAACTTAAAGGCATTAAAGAAAAGTACTTCTTGGGAGATAACCCAATAGTTTTATTGAGTCTTGGAAGTTACTACTTCTGTAATAACCTATCCTTATCCTTTTTTTATTTTTGTGCCAAGAATAACCTCTAATGAGAGGGAAGTAAAGATTTGGGGAGTTGCTGTCCCAAAACAGATTTTTGTGCTCCAGTATAAAAATTCGTGTAAAATATCTGTAAGTCGGATTAAGCTGTAAATTTCTGAATAAATCCCCCAGGTTGTTAGATAACTTACGTTAGTACAACACGTTTTGATTTGAGAAACATAAGGTCTTCGAAAAAATCGGTTTCTACCTGCTGGTCTGATTTGACAGATTTTTGCCATTATTTGCATTTGCTTCTTATTGATTCCTTTTTGGTTTCTTTTTGGGAAATCGAGATTTCTGAGGGAATTGCCTCAGTAGATTGTGTTTTTAATGAAAGTTTTCCTGTTTTAAAACTAAAACCCAAAGGTCTATTATCTTTTGAATACACTAATGTTGCTAATGAAGATTGTGTGAAGTTTTGTATGAAGGAAAATTTTCAGGTGTAGAGAAAGAATGATGTAATGAGATGAAGAATGGACAAAATCTCAAGCTTGGGGATGGCACCCCGGTGTAACCCCAAGAAATATCCAAGAGGTACAAGCGTCAAAGCTTGGGGATGCCCAAGGCATCCCCTTCTTCATCAATAAAAATCGTAGGTCTTTCTAGACACTTCGTTTTTATTGCTTCATGCATAGTTGTGTTGTTCTTGGAGCGTCTTAGTTTTTGTTTTTGGTTTTTGTTTGCTTAGTTTGCTTGAATAAATAAGTTTGGACCCCCGTTCTCGCTCTGTTGTTTCAAATAAGTTGATTGGTTTTGGAGAGGAGTAGAAAGTGCTTGCTTTAGTAGTACAAGAGGAGCTTGCTTTGACTATGACTTAGACTTTATCATGTCATGCTAAGTGTTGTTTTGACCTTATGCTTAGTGATTATTACTGTAGCATGACTTGTTCCAAACAATTAGGATTGCTTAATGTTCCTTGAAAGAATCATGCGTTGTTTTAGCATACAAAAGCATAGTATTGTGGTATTCTCCTTTGATGCTTTGTTTGGGTTGACTTGGCACATGCTCACACCATGTTATGACAATGAACCAGTCACCATAGCCTCTATGATCATTTAGTTTTTGACTTGTAGTACCACTTTATGCTTTGATTAGTAAAATTTTGTCGCTCTGCATGATTATGTCCATTATTGCTCTCTTAGTTGGTCGCTCACAGTCTTTTGCTAGCCTCCATTTGTATGAGTAAGCTCTACTCATGCATCCAACTCCCAAGAAACCAAGTTATTTCAAAGTGTCCACTATAAGTTCCTAGCATGGTGTGTTACACCATTCCAAGTATATTCTTGTTTTATCTACCTTCCAATTAAAAAGTCACTTTGTTATGTGAAAATTAGTGATTAAAGCTCTCACAAACTTGATGGCACACTTTATTTTTCATGCCCCTAAATAAACTTGAACCATTGTGTCATCTATGTTGTATATGCTTGCACTTATATGTTGGGATTATCAGAACCATGCTGTCATGGGGAACACTTTCAACATTGCACTTTTACATTGTACCTAGTTGATATCTTGCTCTTTTGTTTATGGATGTCGTCGGTGTGAAATGAAAGGGGAGCTTATAAGTCCATGGAGTTATGTATGTGTGTTAGATAAATGCCTAGGCCGCTAGCCTAAGCCATGCCTAATCATGGTGGAAACTTGCAGCATCACCATAGTGAGCAATCTATGAAGCATTCTTCTTATAAAAAAAGAGACAAAGATTGAGAAATAAAAAAGAGACATATTGAAAAGAGGAAAGAGAGAAAATAGCACCATTTTACCATGGTAAATAAGAAGATTGCTGAGATGCTCATTGTCTGCTTGCCTAGTCATTTTGATTATGGGATAGCTCCTATATCATGTGCAAGGGGTACCCCATTGGCGGTTCTCTATGATACACATGTACTTACTATGACAAGAACTTACCGGTAACTAAACTTGAGTAGCATGAGGTGCGACCCTCGTATTCAAGGGACATGAGATTGCCAACTTATACTTTGTCAAGCATATACTCCATAGTTTGTTCACTTTAACCTTAATCACTTCAAGATGCTTATGATAGGGGCAATGAGAGCTGAAAGCTAACAAGTACCATAATTTTTGGAAGCTCTTTATGAGACTTGAAATCCCTGCTTCCCTTTTATGAAGGGCCCTTCTTCCACCATTATGTTGAGTCTCCACCTTCTATCCTTAGGCACCAATTAAGAGAGCATAGTTGCCATTCTTAGTTCTATGTGCATTGTCCCAAAACTTGTTGATTGATTCATATTGTTGATATTGCTTGCTCTTGAACTTTGAAGGTGTCCTATGCATTTATTTGCTACTCCATGAGGGACAAGCTGAATGCCACTATGCTATGTTTTCTATATGTGAAACAAAAAAACGTCTTTCAATGCATTATTATTCATTATCTTTGTTTGTAACCTTTCATGTTGCATGCATAATTACTTTGTCTTACTGTTAGAACTTCTTCTTTCATGCTCATGTTTAGAGTTCTTTGATCCCAGCTTTCAATGCTTGCAAATGGTTTGATCTTGATTTTGATGGTGCATGTCACCTCAAAAGTTATTCTTTTTATCACTTACCTACTCGAGGACGAGCAGGAGTTAAGCTTAGGATGCTTGATACGTCGTAAACGTATCTATAATTTTTGATGTTCCATGCTTGTTTAGTATCTACTTTGCTTTGCTTTGTCTTCTCTTTGAGGTATTTTTATATGTTTTCTAGGAATAACCTATTAACAAGATGCCACAGTGCCAGTTGCATGTTTTATTCTGTTTTTGGTTCTAGAAAAGGCAGAAAATCAATATTATCGGAATTGGACGGGACAAAAACCAAATTCAATATTTTACCGTGGGGAACACGGAGCCAGAAGACGAGACAGAGGGGGGCCTCGAGGGGGCCACACCCCTGGCCACGCGGCCAGGCTAGGCCCACACTTGGGAGGGTGCAACCGCCTCGGGCAACCCCTCGGCCTCCCTCTTCGCCTATAAGAAGCCCTGATACCAAAACCCTAAGTACCCAATCAATATTCCACGAAACAGTCCATAGCCGCCGCCACCATCGTCCCTAGATCGGGGGGATCTGAAGCTCTTCCCGGCACCCTGCCGGAGGGGAGAGATCATCCCGGAGTCCTTCTTCATCACCATGCAATCCTACGGTATGAAGCGTGAGTAGTTCCACCTTGGACTACGGGTCCATGTAGTAGCTACATGGTTGTTTCTCCTCCTTTGTTCTACCATGTTTAGATCTTGTGAGATCCGTTCATGATCAAGACCATCTATTTGTAATCATGCATGTTGTGTTTGCGGGGATCTTATGGATATTGAGATTACTATGTTAGATTGGTTAATTATTCTATATTATTGATTCTATCATGTCTGTGTTGTTTGTGACCTTACATGCTCTCTGTTTCTAGTAGCTATCTTGGGCAAGTAGATGCTAGTGACTCCAAGAGGGAGTATTTATGCTCGATAGTGGGTTCATGCCTCTATTTAATCTAGGGAAGTGACAGAAAGCTCTAAGGTGTTGATGTGCTGTTGCTACTAGGGAGAAAGCAACGATCTCTTGTTCATGGAATAAGTGGATTGTTTACCTTACACATTGATTAAAGAAGTTATCCATTGCTTGCAACTTAATACTGGAGGGGGTTCGGATGATAACCTGAAGGTGGATTACTAGTCATAGATGTAGTTGGATGGCGGTATATGTATCTTGTTGTATTGCCTAATCAAATCTCATAGGATCTAGAATGTCTAGTATTGCATTGTTATGCCTTGCTCTGTCATGTCAATTGCCCTGCTGTAATTTGTTTACCCAGCATGCCATGTTGTTTATCTTAAGGAGAACATCTCTAGTGAACTATGGACCCCGGTCCAATCTTTACCATTGATACATCTACCATTGTTACATGTTTACTTTATGCAAGCCACCATTACCTTCCACACCATACAGTTAATCCTTTGTTTACAGCAAACCAGTGAGACTGACAACCTCACTATTCGTTGGGGAAAAGTCTTGAGTTTGTGTTGTGCAGGTTTCCAGTTGCTAGCAACAGATTTGAGTCGTTTCCTTCCTCCTACTGGTTCGATAGCCTTGGTTTCTTACTGAGGGAAAAACTGTTGGAGATATGCCCTAGAGGTAATAATAAATGTAGTTATTATTATATATCTTTGTGTTTATGATAAATGTTTACATTCATGCTATAATAGTATTAACAAGGAAACCATTAATACTTGTGTGATTTGTAAACTTAATTTGAAGTCCCTAGTATGGCCTCTATACTTCACTAGCTTGTTGGTTGATTGATGATGTGGTTTCTTTGTCATGAACATTGAGATGTTATCAACAACAAGATCATATCGTTAGGAGAATGATATGGTGGACATACTCCTATAGACAAGCGTAGCATAAAGATCAAGTCATTTCAATAGTTCAATTGCTATATGCTTTCTGATACATAGTAACCTAATTCCTTCGACCATGAGATCATGCATATTGCCTTTACTGGATGGATGCTTTGATGTCATCAAACACCACACCGTAACAGGGTGGCTATAAAAGTGGCATTGGGTGTTCGGAAAGTATTGGTTGAAACACATGGATCAAGAGTGGGATTTGTCCATCCACATGACGGATAGATATTCTCTGGGCCCTCTCGGTGAAATGTCATCCAATTAGCTTGCAAGCATGTGACTTGGTCACAAGGGATCACATATCACGGGAACGAGAAAAAAGTACTTATCAGTAACGAGGTTGAACTAGGTATGCAGAGATACCGACGATCATGACCTCAGATAAGTAACATATCGTGAGACAAAGGGAAATTGGTATCGTATGTAAGTGGTTCATTCGATCGCAAAGTAATCGTAGAAATATGTGGGAGCCATATGAATTTCCAGATTCCTCTATTGGTTATTGTTCGGAGAAGTGTCTCGATCATGTCCGCATAATTCACGAACCGTAGGGAGACACACTTAAGGATTCGACGTTGTTTGAGTAGTTATGGTATTATGAGAAAGAGACCGAATGTTGTTCGGAGTCTCGGATGGGATCCGGGATATCACGAGGTGATCCGGAATGGTCCGGAGAATAAGATTCATATAAGGAAAGTCCCATTTCGGAGTTTGGGAATGGTTCCGGTGTTTTCATCGGGAACATTCTAGAAGGTCCCGGAATGTCCGGCACTCCGGGGGGGAAGGGGTACATGAATGTGTCATTGCAAGTTGGAATGATTGCATCATGTACTAGGTGTTCTCGCTGTCCAAAATAAAGGGTTTATTTAATTCCTAAATTGGAAAAGTCAAACGGCTAATTTGAAAGTCAAACTGCCAATTTTGGGAAGTGGGAAAAGAGGAGGATTGGTGGAGGCCGAATTGGGGGAGGACTCCTCCCTTGGCCGGCGCCCCACCAAGCCGACTTGGGGAGGGACTCTCCTCCCCATGGCGCAGCCAGCCCTCCCACCTATATAAGGAGGGGCAGGGCTCCCCTCCTAGTACACACAAGTTCCTATCCTCTAAACTAGAAACTAGACCTAGACCCCGGTTTAGAGCTGTTTCGGTTTAGAGCCTTCTAATTGGTTTAGAGCCCTCTAATTGGTGTGTCTAATTACTAGACCACTAATAGCCTCTCTCATAAACTCCACCATACTCGCACCGGCTTAAGGCGAAGCCCTGCGGGATCTCCCCTCTACCTCCGGTACCACGCCGTTGTGCTGCCGGAATCGCGAGGAGAGTGCTACAACCTCCGCTGCCTGCTGGAACAAGGGAGAGGAAGGTCTTCGTCGAGTACCGAACGTGTGACCGACTGCGGGAGCGCTGCGGGAACGCGGCGCCGGAAGGATCGTCTACGCGATCTTGAGATCGGAAAGAGTACGACTACATCACCCACGAGAATCTGCTCTCGTTAAACACTTTGGAATCTTCGAGGGTGAGTTATTCCATCGACTCGTTGCTACAATCTAGTAGATAGATCTTGGCTTGTTTGTTTGTATGCGATAGAAAATTTTTGTTTTCCATGCTACGAACCCCTACAGTGGTATCAGAGCCGTGTCTATATGTAGATCTGTTGCACGAGTAGAACACAATGGTCATTGTGGGCGTTGATGCTTTTATTGTAGATTGCTTTTTGTGTACTTTGCATCTTGCGGTATGTTGGGATGAAGCGGCCCGGGCTAACCTTACATGACATCGTTCATGAGACTTGCTCCACGCTTGACATGCAACTCGTTTTGCATAAGTGGCTTTGCGGGTGCCTGTTTCTCCTAGCATAGTAAAGATCCAATTTACAACGGGTGATCAACAATGCTAGTATCAATGTTGTGGTTCTTGTTCGTAAGTTAGAACGACACTTATGGAAAGCCCCAAACCACGTAAAATATGCAAAGAAAGTAGAAGCGTCTAACTTTGTTTTGCAGGGGTGTGCAGTGATGTGATATGGCCATGATTGTGATTATATTTGATGTATGCAATGATCCTTATTGTAAGTTGGCAACCGGCAGGAGCCATATGGTTGTCTTTAATTTCTGTTAAGGCCTGCGTGTCTATTCAAAATAGTTGTAATAGTTGAAGTTGGCGGACGACAACCATGAAGAAGCGTCATTGACCTTGATGCTATGCCGGTGATGATGGAGATCATGTTCGTGCTTGAAGATGGAGATCGGAAGCACAAAGAAGAAAGGCCATATCATATCACATATTATGAATTGCATGTGATGTTAATCCTTTATGCATCTTGTATTGCTTAGTAGACGACGGTAGCATTATAAGATGATCCCTCATGCACATAAATTTCAAGTTCTAAAAGTGTTCACCCTTAGTATGCACCGTTGCCAAAGCTTGCTGCTTCGAAGCACCACGTGATGATCGGGTGTCTTTGATTCCGCGGGTGACTACAACGTAAGCAAGCCAGATTTGCTTATGCGGAAGCTAAGGTTTGATCTTGACGAGCCTAGCATGTACAGACATGGCCTCAGGAACACGGATCGCCGAAAGGCAAAGCATGAATCATATAGTAGATATGATGAACATGATGATTGTTCGCCATTAAAACTATATCAGCTCTCGTGATGATCGGTGTTGATGTAGTGGATTTGGTTCGTGTGATCACTAAAACAATGTGAGGGATGTTGTTTTGAGTGGGAGTTCACCTAGTTTAATTTCATTAATTAATTTGAACTCAATTTGTCATAAACTTAGTCTAAACTATTGCAAATATGTTGTAGATCAATGGCAGCCCCTACCATCAATTTTAATGCGTTCCTAGAGAAAGAAAAGTTGAAAAACAATGGAAGCAACTTCGCGGATTGGTTCCGCAATTTGAGGATTGTCCTCACAGCTGGTAATTTGACCTATGTGCTGGATGCACCGCTAGGTGACCCACCTGCAGCTGATGCTACCGATGAAGTAAAGAATGTTTACCTCGCTCGGAAGAATCAGTACTCCATAGTTCAGTGTGCTATCTTGTATGGTTTAGAATCGGAGCTTCAGAAAAGGTTTGAAGAGTCAGATCCATATGATATTGTCGAGGATCTCAAATTAATCTTTGAGACTCATGCGGCAATTGAAAGTTATGAAGCTTCTGAAAAGTTCTTTAACTGCAAGATGGAAGAGGGTAGCTCCGTCAGTGAGCATGTGCTTAAAATGTCTGGGCACGCAAATAAACTTCAAAGTTTGGGTATAGTGATTCCTAATACTTTGGGAGTTTACCGCATCCTCCAATCACTACCACCAAGTTACAAGAACTTTGTGATGAACTACAACATGCAGAACATGAACAAAGAGTTGCCAGAACTATTTGCTATGTTAAAATCTGCAGAAGTGGAGATCAAGAAAGAGCACCAAGTGTTGATGGTCAATAAGACCACCAAATTCAAGAAAGGCAAGTCTAAGCAGAAGGGACACTTCAAGAAGGGTGGTAAGAAAGTTACCACGCCGACGAAGAGGACCAAGGCTGGACCCAAGCCTGATACTGAGTGCTTTTACTGCAAGGGAGAAGGTCACTGGAAGCGGAATTGCCCAAGGTACTTGGCGGATTTGAAGAACGGCAACATCAAGAAGAAAGGTATATCTGATATACATGTTATTGATGTGTATCTCACTAGTACTCGTAGTAGTGCCTGGGTATTTGATACTGGTTCGGTTGCTCATATTTGTAACTCGAAACAGGAGCTGCAGAATAAACGGAAGCTAGTGAAGAACGAGGTGACGATGCGCGTGGGAAACGGATCAAAGGTTGATGTGATCGCGGTCGGCACACTACCTCTTCATCTACCATCGGGATTAGTTTTATACTTAAATAATTGTTATTTGGTGCCTGCGTTGAGCATGAACATTATATCGGGATCTTGTTTATTGCGAGACGGTTACTTGTTTAAATCCGAGAATAATGGTTGTTCGATTTATATGAGTAATATGTTTTATGCACATGCACCTTTGATAGATGGTCTATTCATATTGAATCTCGATAGTAGAAATACACATATTAATAACATTGAGGCTAAACGTTTGAAATCAAGCGATAATTTGACCTATATGTGGCACTGTCGTCTTGGTCACATTGGAGTGAAGCGTATGAAGAAACTCCATTCCGATGGACTTCTTGAATCACTTGATTTTGAATCACTTGAAAGATGCGAAGCATGTCTGATGGGTAAAATGACTAAGACTCCATTTTCTGGTATGATGGAGCGAGCTACAGACTTATTGGAAATCATACATACCGATGTGTGTGGTCCAATGAGTGTAGCATCGCGCAGTGGTTATCGTTATGTTCTTACCTTCACGGATGACTTGAGTAGATATGGGTATATCTATTTTATGAAACATAAGTCCGAAACTTTCGAGAAGTTTAAGGAGTTTCAAAGTGAGGTAGAGAATCAACGTAACAAGAAGATTAAATTTCTACGATCTGATTGTGGAGGTGAATATCTAAGTTACGAGTTTGGCGAGCATTTGAAGAAATGTGGAATACTTTCGCAGTTGACACCGCCGGGAACACCACAGCGTAATGGTGTGTCTGAACGTCGTAATCGAACTCTCTTAGATATGGTTCGTTCTATGATGTCACTTACAGATTTGCCACTATCATTTTGGGGTTATGCATTAGAAACAGCCGCATTCACTTTAAATAGGGCACCGTCTAAATCCGTTGAAACGACACCGTATGAATTATGGTTTGGGAAGAAACCTAAATTGTCGTTCCTTAAAGTTTGGGGATGCGAAGCCTATGTAAAGAAGTTACAGCCGGACAAGCTTGAACCCAAAGCGGAAAAATGCGTCTTCATAGGATACCCGAAGGAAACTGTTGGGTATACCTTCTATCATAGATCCGAAGGCAAAATCTTCGTTGCTAAGAATGGATCCTTTCTAGAGAAGGAATTTCTCTCGAAAGAAGTGACTGGAAGGAAAGTAGAACTCGACGAGGTTGTCGAACCTTCTCTCGAAATTGCGAGTAGCGCAGCACCGGAAGAAGTTCCTGTGGTGCCTGCACCAATAAGAGAGGAAGCTAATGATGGTGATCATGAAACTTCGGTTGAAGTTACTACAGAGCCTCGGAGGTCAACGAGAACTCGTACCACTCCAGATTGGTATGATTCCGTTATGAATGTCATGTTGGTGGACAACACCGATAACCCCGAGACATATGAGGAAGCGATGATGAGCCCAGATTCCAATAAATGGCAAGAAGCCATGAAATCCGAGATTGGATCCATGTACGAAAACCAAGTATGGACTTTGGTGGACTTACCGGATGGCCGGAAGGCTGTCGAGAACAAATGGATTTTCAAGAAGAAAACAGATGCTGATGGTAATGTTACTGTCTATAAAGCTCGACTTGTCGCAAAAGGGTTTCGACAAATTCAAGGAGTTGACTACGATGAGACTTTCTCACCGGTAGCGAAGCTAAAGTCTGTGAGGATTATGTTAGCAATCGCTGCATATTATGATTATGAGATATGGCAGATGGATGTCAAAACAGCATTCCTCAATGGAGACATTGATGAAGAGTTGTATATGATGCAGCCCAAAGGTTTTGTCGATCCTAAAGATGCTAACAAGGTATGCAAACTTCAACGGTCCATCTATGGATTGAAGCAAGCATCCCGAAGTTGGAATCAACGTTTTGATAAGGTAATCAAAAGTTTTGGTTTTATACAAACTTATGGAGAAGCTTGTATTTACAAGAAAGTGAGTGGGAGCTCTGTAGCATTCTTAATACTGTATGTGGATGACATATTGTTGATTGGGAATGATGTAGACCTTCTTAATAGTGTCAAGGAATATTTGAATAATAGTTTTTCAATGAAGGATCTTGGCGAAGCAGCTTACATATTAGGCATAAAGATTTATAGAGATAGATCGAAACGCCAAATATCATTGTCACAAAGTACATATTTGGACAAAGTTCTAAAGAGGTTTGGAATGGAAGATAGCAAGAAAGGGTTCTTGCCCATGTTGCCCAATACGACCTTGAGTAAAACTCAAAGTCCGACATCGGCAGAAGATAGAGAAAAGATGAGTAAGACTCCCTATGCCTCAGCCATAGGATCTCTAATGTATGCCATGCTATGTACTAGACCCGACATCGCATATGCTGTTAGTCTAACTAGCAGATATCAAAGTGATCCAGGAGTGGATCATTGGACAGCGGTCAAAAACATCCTTAAGTACTTGAGAAGAACTAAGGATATGGTTCTTTCTTATGGAGGTGATGAACAGCTCGTTGTTAATGGTTACACCGATGCTAGTTGGAACACCGATCCGGATGATTCTAAATCACAATCTGGATACGTATTTATTTTGAATGGTGCAGCAGTTAGCTGGAGGAGTGCAAAGCAAAGCGTTGTGGCGAGATCTTCAACTGAATCGGAATACATGGCTGCTTCGGAGGCTTCACAAGAAGCGATATGGATGAAAGAGTTCATTACAGAGCTGGGTGTGGTTCCAAGTGCGCTGGACCCAATGTCTATCTACTGTGATAACATGGGCGCCATAGCCAATGCGCAAGAACCAAGGTCACACAAGAAGCTGAAGCATATCAAGCTGCGTTTCCACGCTATTCGAGAACATATCCAGGATGGGGATATAAAGATTTGCAAAGTACACACAGATCTGAATGTGGCGGATCCGTTGACTAAACCTCTCCCGAGGGCAAAACATGACCAACACCAAACTGCCATGGGTGTTCGGTATATTACCATGTAATCTAGATTAGATGACTCTAGTGCAAGTGGGAGACTGTTGGAGATATGCCCTAGAGGTAATAATAAATGTAGTTATTATTATATATCTTTGTGTTTATGATAAATGTTTACATTCATGCTATAATAGTATTAACAAGGAAACCATTAATACTTGTGTGATTTGTAAACTTAATTTGAAGTCCCTAGTATGGCCTCTATACTTCACTAGCTTGTTGGTTGATTGATGATGTGGTTTCTTTGTCATGAACATTGAGATGTTATCAACAACAAGATCATATCGTTAGGAGAATGATATGGTGGACATACTCCTATAGACAAGCGTAGCATAAAGATCAAGTCATTTCAATAGTTCAATTGCTATATGCTTTCTGATACATAGTAACCTAATTCCTTCGACCATGAGATCATGCATATTGCCTTTACTGGATGGATGCTTTGATGTCATCAAACACCACACCGTAACAGGGTGGCTATAAAAGTGGCATTGGGTGTTCGGAAAGTATTGGTTGAAACACATGGATCAAGAGTGGGATTTGTCCATCCACATGACGGATAGATATTCTCTGGGCCCTCTCGGTGAAATGTCATCCAATTAGCTTGCAAGCATGTGACTTGGTCACAAGGGATCACATATCACGGGAACGAGAAAAAAGTACTTATCAGTAACGAGGTTGAACTAGGTATGCAGAGATACCGACGATCATGACCTCAGATAAGTAACATATCGTGAGACAAAGGGAAATTGGTATCGTATGTAAGTGGTTCATTCGATCGCAAAGTAATCGTAGAAATATGTGGGAGCCATATGAATTTCCAGATTCCTCTATTGGTTATTGTTCGGAGAAGTGTCTCGATCATGTCCGCATAATTCACGAACCGTAGGGAGACACACTTAAGGATTCGACGTTGTTTGAGTAGTTATGGTATTATGAGAAAGAGACCGAATGTTGTTCGGAGTCTCGGATGGGATCCGGGATATCACGAGGTGATCCGGAATGGTCCGGAGAATAAGATTCATATAAGGAAAGTCCCATTTCGGAGTTTGGGAATGGTTCCGGTGTTTTCATCGGGAACATTCTAGAAGGTCCCGGAATGTCCGGCACTCCGGGGGGGAAGGGGTACATGAATGTGTCATTGCAAGTTGGAATGATTGCATCATGTACTAGGTGTTCTCGCTGTCCAAAATAAAGGGTTTATTTAATTCCTAAATTGGAAAAGTCAAACGGCTAATTTGAAAGTCAAACTGCCAATTTTGGGAAGTGGGAAAAGAGGAGGATTGGTGGAGGCCGAATTGGGGGAGGACTCCTCCCTTGGCCGGCGCCCCACCAAGCCGACTTGGGGAGGGACTCTCCTCCCCATGGCGCAGCCAGCCCTCCCACCTATATAAGGAGGGGCAGGGCTCCCCTCCTAGTACACACAAGTTCCTATCCTCTAAACTAGAAACTAGACCTAGACCCCGGTTTAGAGCTGTTTCGGTTTAGAGCCTTCTAATTGGTTTAGAGCCCTCTAATTGGTGTGTCTAATTACTAGACCACTAATAGCCTCTCTCATAAACTCCACCATACTCGCACCGGCTTAAGGCGAAGCCCTGCGGGATCTCCCCTCTACCTCCGGTACCACGCCGTTGTGCTGCCGGAATCGCGAGGAGAGTGCTACAACCTCCGCTGCCTGCTGGAACAAGGGAGAGGAAGGTCTTCGTCGAGTACCGAACGTGTGACCGACTGCGGGAGCGCTGCGGGAACGCGGCGCCGGAAGGATCGTCTACGCGATCTTGAGATCGGAAAGAGTACGACTACATCACCCACGAGAATCTGCTCTCGTTAAACACTTTGGAATCTTCGAGGGTGAGTTATTCCATCGACTCGTTGCTACAATCTAGTAGATAGATCTTGGCTTGTTTGTTTGTATGCGATAGAAAATTTTTGTTTTCCATGCTACGAACCCCTACAAAAACTTGCTGCTATACTCATCATACCTTCCTCTTGGGGTCTCCCAACGAAGCTCTACAGTGATCTGAGCTACATCATTACTGCAACAAATGTTTGCAAGATTATAACATTTATAAACTTTTGTATATCACATATACCTTCGCCATCGATGACTTCTCCAGCTATCTGTTCCATCATAACGTTTCTCAAACGTTTTGTGAAATCATAAAAATCCATCCATTCCGTATCACCGTTTGTGATGTAGGTCCGGATGTATACTTTGAAGCTGGGAGGAAGTGACCTAAGCAATACTCCTATTGCAAAGGATTATGTCATCCAATAGTCCACCAAGTGGACCAGTCTCCCGTGCGCATCAAGTATGCAGTCCAAGCGATCATTCAGACAAGTGTTTTCCTCCATCTTTATGGATAGGAAGTCCTCAAAAAGCTCGTTCTTCCACATGCGCACATGGGATATGAACTCTGCCTTTAGGTGTTGTATCATCACATCTGGTTCAAGATCACCTATGATCTCATGTAGTTCATCTACCATGCCTTTGCGCATTAACTCTTGTATGAATGAGGATCTCTCCTAAAGAAAGATGCGGTCCTCCCGCATCTATGGGGTTTATTGTTCTTAGACTTCTGTATCATCCATCTTCGTCACAGTGCGAATGTACAAGGGCACTTCATTCTCAATAAGGAGGTCGTTTAGACGAGTTAGCCAATCAGGGAGGTTGGATCCATCTAACTTGAGTTTCTCGGCGGCTAACTAATCAGTGATGTCGAAGGTGGCATCACAATGTTATTGGGGATATACTTTCCGGGTATACCCACAAGACTCGCTGACTAGGGTGGCCCACCAATGGGTTAGAGTTTTGCTTCACAGGCGGCCCAGTCAGAGAAAGAGGAGGAGCCAATTCTGGCTACGACAAGGCCCAGAAGAGTTACCGACTTAGGATTGTAGTATTAATTGTAGTCCAAGCTGTACATAGTTACCGACTCTGTAACGTAGCCGGATAGGTCTCTCCTGTAACCCTAGGACCCGGTGACTATATAAACCATCCCTATGGGAGCCTTTAGGGCAACAATTCGATACACAACCACAACCAACTCTCATAGGCGAACCTCTCTTGTAATCCGCCGTAACATCCGGCTTACGCCGATATATTACTGGGTTGCTAGCAGGAGTAGGATCTGATAACCGCAGTCGGATCTGAACCTGGGTAAACTTGTGCTCACCGCTCCTGGAACATCCGACGTCTCACTCGCCATCCTTCCAACACCACTAGGACCCCCTATGGCGTACTTGTCGATAATCTGACGACAGTTGGCACCCACCGTGGGGCAGGTGACCTTTGGAGCATCGTTCCAGGCGGAATCTATGTAGGGGTTCATAGCATGGAAAACAAAAAATTTCTACCGCATATAAACAAACAAGCCAAGATCTATCTACTAGATTGTAGAAACGAGTCGATGGAATAACTGACCCTCAAAGATTCCAAAGTGTTTAACGAGAGCGGATTCTCGTGGGTGATGTAGTCGTACTCTTGCCGATCTCAAGATCGTGTAGACGATCCTTCCGGCGCTGCGTTCCGGCAGCGCTTCCGCAGTCGGTCACACGTTCGGTACTCGACGAAGACCTTCCTCTCCCTTGTTCCAGCAGGCAGCGGAGGTTGTAGCACTCTCCTCGCGATTCCGACATCACGACGGCGTGGTACCGGAAGTAGAGGGGAGATCTCGCAGGGCTTCGCCTTAAGCCGGAGCGAGTATGGTGGACTATGAGAGAGGCCTCGGTGATCTAGGGTTTAGACGCACCAAGGAGAGAGGGCTAGGCCGGCGGCTAGGGCTTGGGGAAGCCCAAGTCGGCGGCTAGGGTTTGCCCTAGGCGGCGGCGGCAGCAGGAGGGCCGGCGGCTAGGGCTAGGGTTTTGGGTGGTGGAGGTGTAGTCTTGGAGGGGCAGCCCTGCCCCTCCTTATATAGGTGGGAGGGCGCGGCCAAGGGGAGGGGAGTCCCTCCCCAACTCGGCTTCCAAGGCCGGCGGGTGGAGGGAGAGGAACTCCTCCCCAAGTAGGTTTCCTACTCTCCCTCCACCAAGCAAACTTGCCGTTTGACTTTTCAAATTGGCGTTTGACTTTTTCAAACTAGGATTTAATTTATCCCTTTATTTTGCTCAGCGATGACACCTAGTACATGATGCAACCATTCCAACTTGTTATGACACATTCAAGTACCCTTCCCCTCCGGAGTGCCGGACCTTCTGGAACCTTCTAGAACATTCCCGATGAAAACACTGGAACCATTCTCCAACCCCGAAACAGGACTTTCCTTATATGAATCTTATTCTTCGGACCATTACGGATCTCCTCGTGATATCCCGGATCCCATCCGAGACTCCGAACAACATTAGGTATCTTACTCATCATTCCATAACTACTCAACAACATCGAATCCTTAAGTGTGTCTCCCTACGGTTCGTGAATTATGCGGACATGATCGAGACACTTCTCCGAACAATAACCAATAGAGGAATCTGGAAATTCATATGGCTCCCACATATTTCTACGATTACTTTGCGATCGAATGAACCACTTACATACGATACCAATTTCCCTTTGTCTCACGATAGTTTACTTATCCGAGGTTTTGATCGTCGGTATCTCTGCATACCTAGTTCAACCTCGTTACTGATAAGTACTCTTTTCTCGTTCCCGTGATATGTGATCCCTTGTGAGCCAGTCACATGCTTGCAAGCCAATTGGATTACATTCCACCGAGAGGGCCCAGAGTATATCTATCCGTCATATGGATGGACAAATCCCACTCTTGATCCATGTGTCTCAACCCATACTTTCCGAACACTCAATGCCACCTTTATAGCCACCCAGTTACGGTGTGGTGTTTGATGTCATCAAAGCATCCTTCCGGGGATGGTGATAAGCATGATCTCATGGTTGAAGGAATTAGGTTACTATGTATCAGAAAGCATATAGCAATTGAACTATTAAAATGACTTGATCTTTATGCTACGCTTATCTATAGGAGTATGTCCATCATACCATTCTCCTAACGATATGATCTTGTTGTTAATAACATCTCAATGTTCATGATAGGGAAACCACAATCATTTATTAACCAACAAGCTAGTATTATAAAAAGGCTTTACTAGGGACTCTAATTTAGTTTACAAATCACACAAGTATTAATGTTTCCTTGTTAATACTGTTATAGCATGAATGTAAAAATTTATCATAAACACAAAGATATAATAATAACTACATTTATTATTGCCTCTAGGGCATATCTCCAACAGTCTCCCACTTGCACTAGAGTCAACTAATCTAGATTACATGGTAATATACCGAACACCCATGGCAGTTTGGTGTTGGTCATGTTTTGCCCTCGGGAGAGGTTTAGTCAACGGATCCGCCACATTTAGATCTGTGTGTACTTTGCAAATCTTTATGTCACCATCTTGGACATGTTCTCGAATAGCGTGAAAACGTAGCTTGATGTGCTTCAGCTTCTTGTGTGACCTTGGTTCTTGCGCATTGGCTATGGCGCCCATGTTATCACAGTAGATAGACATTGGGTCCAGCGCACTTGGAACCACAACGAGCTCTGTAATGAACTCCTTCATCCATATCGCTTCTTGTGAAGCCTCCGAAGCAGCTATGTATTCCGATTCAGTTGAAGATCTCGCCACAACGCTTTGTTTTGCACTCCTCCAGCTAACTGCTGCACCATTCAAAGTAAATACGTATCCAGATTGAGATGTAGAATCATCCGGATCGGTGTTCGAACTAGCATCGGTGTAACCATTAACAACGAGTTGTTCGTCACCTCCATAAGAAAGAACCATATACTTAGTTCATCTCAAGTACTTAAGGATGTTTTTGACCGCCGTCCAATGATCCACTCCTGGATCACTTTGATATCTGCTAGTCAAACTAACAACATATGCAATGTCGGGTCTAGTACATAGCATGGCATACATTAGAGATCCTATGGCTGAGGCACAGGGAGTCTTACTCATCCTTTCTCTATCTTCTGCCGTTGCTGGACTTTGAGTTTTACTCAAGGTTGTATTGGGCAACATGGGCAAGAATCCTTTCTTGCTATCCTCCATTCCAAACCTCTTTAGAACTTTGTCCAAATATGTACTTTGTGACAATGATATTAGGCGTCTCGATCTATCTCTATAAATCTTTATGCCTAATATGTAAGCTGCTTCGCCAAGATCTTTCATTGAAAAACTATTATTCAAATATTCCTTGACACTATTAAGAAGGTCTACATCATTCCCAATCAACAATATGTCATTTACATATAGTATTAAGAATGCTACAGAGCTCCCACTCACTTTCTTGTAAATACAAGCTTCTCCATAAGTTTGTATAAAACCAAATTTTTTGATCACCTTATCAAAACGTTGATTCCAATTTCGGGATGCTTGCTTCAATCCATATATGGACCGTTGAAGTTTGCATACCTTGTTAGCATCTTTAGGATCGACAAAACCTTTGGGTTGCACCATATACAACTCTTCATCAATGTCTCCATTGAGGAACACTGTTTTGACATCCATCTGCCATATCTCATAATCATAATATGCAGCGATTGCTAACAAAATCCTCACAGAATTTAGCTTCGCTACTGGTGAGAAAGTCTCATCGTAGTCAGCTCCTTGAATTTGTCGAAACCCTTTTGCGACAAGTCGAGCTTTATAGACAGTAACATTACCATCAGCATATGTTTTCTTCTGGAAAATCCATTTATTCTCGACAACCTTCCGGCCATCCGGTAAGTCCACCAAAGTCCATACTTGGTTTTCGTACATGGATCCAATCTCGGATTTCATGGCTTCTTGCCATTTATTGGAATCTGGGCTTATCATCGCTTCCTCATATGTCGTAGGGTCATCGGTGTTGTCCACCAACATGACACTCATAACGGGATCATACCAATCAGGAGTGGTACGAGTTCTCGTTGACCTGCGAGGTTCTGTAGCAACTACAACCGAAGTTTTATGATCATCATCATTAGCTTCCTCTCTTATTGGTGTAGGCACCACAGGAACTTCTTCCGGTGCTACGCTACTCGCAAGTTCGAGAGAAGGTTCGACAACCTCATCGAGTTCTACTTTCCTTCCAGTCACTTCTTTCAAGAGAAATTCCTTCTCTAGAAAGGATCCATTCTTGGCAACGAAGATTTTGCCTTCGGATCTATGATAGAAGGTATACCCAATAGTTTCCTTCGGGTATCCTTAGAAGACGCATTTTTCTGCTTTGGGTTCAAGCTTGTCCGGCTGTAACTTCTTTACATAGGCTTCGCAACCCCAAACTTTAAGGAACGACAATTTAGGTTTCTTACCAAACCATAATTCATACGGTGTCGTTTCAACGGATTTAGATGGTGCCCTATTTAAAGTGAATGCGGCTGTTTCTAATGCATAACCCCAAAATTATAGCGGTAAATCTGTAAGTGACATCATAGAACGAACCATATCTAAGAGAGTTCGATTACGACGTTCGGACACACCATTACGCTGTGGTGTTCCCGGCGGTGTCAATTGTGAAAGTATTCTGCATTTCTTCAAATGCTCGCCAAACTCGTAACTTAGATATTCACCTCCATGATCATAACGTAGAAATTTAATCTTCTTGTTACGTTGATTCTCTACCTCACTTTGAAATTCCTTAAAATTCTCGAAATTTTTGGACTTATGTTTCATGAAATAGATATACCCATATCTACTCAAGTCATCCGTGAAGGTAAGAACATAACGATAACCACCGCGCGATGCTACACTCATTGGACCACACACATCGGTATGTATGATTTCCAATAAGTCCATAACTCGCTCCATCATACCAGAAAATGGAGTCTTAGTCATTTTACCCATCAGACATGCTTCGAATCTTTCAAGTGATTCGAAATCAAGTGATTCAAGAAGTCCATCGGAATGGAGTTTCTTCATACGCTTCACTCCAGTGTGACCAAGAAGACAGTGCCACATATAGGTCAAGTTATTGCTCGATTTCAAACGTTTAGCTTCAATGTTATTAATATGTGTATTTCCACTATCGAGATTCAATAAGAATAGACCATCTATCAAAGGTGCATGTGCATAAAACATATTACTCATATAAATCGAACAACCATTATTCTCGGACTTAAACAAGTAACCTTCTCGCAATAAACAAGATCCCAATATAATGTTCATGCTTAACGCATGCACCAAATAACAATTATTTAAGTATAAAACTAATCCTGGTGGTAGATGAAGAGGTAGCGTGCCGACCGCGATCACATCAACCTTTGATCCATTTCCTACGCGCATCGTCACCTCGTTCTTCGCTAGCTTCCGTTTATTCTGTAGCACCTGTTTCGAGTTACAAATATGAGCAACCGAACCAGTATCAACTACCCAGGCACTACTACGAGTACTAGTGAGATACACATCAATAACATGTATATCGGATATACCTTTCTTCTTGATGTTGCCATTCTTCAAATCCGCCAAGTACTTTGGGCAATTCCGCTTCCAGTGACCTTCTCCCTTGCAGTAAAAGCACTCAGTATCAGGCTTAGGTCCAGCCTTGGTCTTCTTCATCGGTGCGGTAACTTTCTTACCACCCTTCTTGAAGTGTCCCTTTTGCTTAGACTTGCCTTTCTTGAATTTGGTGGTCTTATTGACCATCAACACTTGGTGCTCTTTCTTGATCTCCACTTCTGCAGATTTTAACATGGAGAAGAGTTCTGGCAACTGCTTGTTCATGCTTTGCATATTGTAGTTCATCACAAAGTTCTTGTAACTTGGTGGTAGTGATTGGAGGACACGGTAAATCCCCAAAGCATTAGGAATCACTATACCCAAGCTTTGGAGTTTGTTTGCGTGACCAGACATCTTAAGCACATGCTCATTGACGGAGCTGCCCTCTTCCATCTTGCAGTTAAAGAACTTTTCAGAAGCCTCATAGCTCTCAACTGCCACGTGAGTCTCAAAAATCAATTTGAGTTCACGGACAATATCATGTGGGTCTGAATTCTCAAACCTTTTCTGAAGCTCTGATTCCAAACCATACAAGATAGCACACTGAACTGTGGAGTACTGATTCTTCCGAGCGAGGTAAACATTCTTTACTTCATCGGTAGCATCAGCTGCAGGCAGGTCACCCAGCGGTGCATCCATCACATAGGTCAAATTACCAGCATTGAGGACAATCCTCAAATTGCGGAACCAATCCGCGAAGTTGCTTCCATTGTTTTCCAACTTTTCTTTCTCTAGGAACGCATTAAAATTGATGGTAGGGGCCGCCATTGATCTACAACATATTTGCAATAGTTTAGACTATGTTTATGACAAATTGAGTTCTAATTAATAGTTAAATTAATCTAGGTGAACTCCCACTCAAAACAATATCCCTCACATTGTTTTAGTGATCACACGAACCAAATCCACCACATCAAAACCGATCATCATGAGAGTTGATGTAGCTTCAATGGCGAACAATCGACATGTTCATCATATCTACTATATGATTCATGCTTTACCTTTCGGTGATCCGTGTTCCGAGACCATGTCTGTACATGCTAGGCTCGTCAAGATCAAACCTTAGCTTCCGCATGAGCAAATATGGCTTGCTCACGTTGTATACACTTGCAGAATCTAACACACCCGATCATCATGTGGTGCTTCGAAACAACAAGCTTTAGTAACGGTGCTTACTAAGGATGAACACTTTAGAACTTGAAATTCATGTGCATGAGGGATCATCTTATAATGCTACCGTCGTTAACTAAGCAATACAAGATGCATAAAGGATTAACATCACATGCAATTCATAATATGTGATATGATATGGCCTTTCTTCTTTGTGCTTCCGATCTCCATCTTCAAGTACGAACATGATCTACATCATCACCGACATTGCATCAAGGTCAATGACGCTGCTCCATGATTGTCTTCCACCAACTTCAACTATTACAACTACTTTGAATAGACACGCGGGTCTTAACAGAAATTAGAGACAACCATATGGCTCCTGCCGGTTGCCAACTTACAATAAGGAATATTGCATACATCAAATATAATCACAATCATGGCCATATCACATCACAGCACACCCCTGCAAAACAAAGTTAGACGCCTCTAATTTTGTTTGCATATTTTACGTGGTTTGGGGCTTTAAATAAGTGTCGATCTAACTTACGAACAAGAACCACAACGTTGATGTTTGAACTATCAAATGCCCTTTGTAAATTGGATCTATACTGTAATGGGAGAGACAGACACCCGCAAAGCCACTTATGCAATACAAGTTGCATGTTGAGCGTGGAGCAAGTCTCATGAACGATGTCATGTAAGGTTAGCCCGGGCCGCTTCATCCCATCATACCGCAAGATGCAAAGTACACAATAAGCAATTGATAATAAAAGCACCACCGCCCACAATGACCATTGTGTTCTACTCGTGCAACAGATCTACATATAGACACGACTCTGATACCACTGTAGGGGTTCGTAGCATGGAAAACAAAAAATTCTACCGCATACAAATAAACAAGCCAAGATCTATCTACTAGATTGTAGCAACGAGTCGATGGAATAACTCACCCTCGAAGATTCCAAAGTGTTTAACGAGAGCGGATTCTCGTGGGTGATGTAGTCGTACTCTTGCCGATCTCAAGATCGTGTTGACGATCCTTCCGGCGCTGCGTTCCGGCAGCGCTTCCGCAGTCGGTCACACGTTCGGTACTCGACAAAGACCTTCCTCTCCCTTGTTCCAGCAGGAAGCTGAGGTTGTAGCACTCTCCTCACGATTCCGGCAGCACGACGGCATGGTACTGGAAGTAGAGGGGAGATCTCGCAGGGCTTCGCCTTAAGCCGGAGCGAGTATGGTGGACTATGAGAGAGGCCTCGGTGATCTAGGGTTTAGACACACCAAGGAGAGAGGGCTAGGCCGGCGGCTAGGGCTTGGGGAAGCCCAAGTCGGCGGCTAGGGTTTGCCCTAGGCGGCGGCAGCAGGAGGGCCGGCGGCTAGGGCTAGGGTTTTGGGTGGTGGAGGTGTAGTCTTGGAGGGGCAGCCCTGCCCCTCCTTATATAGGTGGGAGGGCGTGGCCAAGGGGAGGGGAGTCCCTCCCCAACTCGGCTTCCAAGGCCGGTGGGTGGAGGGAGAGGAACTCCTCCCCAAGTAGGTTTCCTACTCTCCCTCCACCAAGCAAACTTGACGTTTGACTTTTCAAATTGGCGTTTGACTTTTTCAAACTAGGATTTAATTTATCCCTTTATTTTGCTCAGAGATGACACCTAGTACATGATGCAACCATTCCAACTTGTTATGACACATTCAAGTACCCTTCCCCTCCGGAGTGTCGGACCTTCCGGAACCTTCTAGAACATTCCCGATGAAAACACCGGAACCATTCTCCAACCCCGAAACAGGACTTTCCTTATATGAATCTTATTCTCCGGACCATTCCGGATCTCCTCGTGATATCCCGGATCCCATCCGAGACTCCGAACAACATTCGGTATCTTACATGTATGAGGACTATATCCGTTACGGCTCTGTCATACCAGACGTCATAGCAGAAAAACTACCCTTGAAGCACAGGATAAAGGAGATGATGAAGCGCCCCTACATTGATTACGAAGCAATCTCCGACATCACGGAGAACTTTGAGATGGAGGAGGCGGAAATCTAGCCGTGCCACTACTTCAAGAACATGAACAAGAAGAAGCACTGTTTCGTGTACCACATAAGCACTGGATCTGACTCTGTCGATGCTGGAGCTGGTAGCGACTCAGTCCTAGACACAATCGAAGAAAACGTCGACTCACCTGGCTCCCCTCAGGAGTCAATCACGTTGCAGGAACTTCGAGACTTCGACAAAGAGATGGAGGAGTACGAATAAGAGCACATCTCCAAGCAAACGCAAGGTGCACCGGAAAATCCTCCTAGTCCATATGATAGCATGGATGAAAGCTACACCTCGCAGGATGACATGGACACCGGAGATTCCTCTGAGGTCCACAAGCCAACCATGACGGAAAGTACCGACAGAAGTTTATCCCCCAGTACTGGACCGAAAGCCGTCTTTGCCACTGGTACGCACGTCAAGGCTACTGGGCGGTCAAATAAGAAGAAGAAGAACAAAAATCCGACACCGGCAGAGCCGGACGTCGATGAAACCAACGAAGAAAAAGTTGATGAAGAGATTGAGATGGAGAATCAGGATGAAGATCCGATTAATACCACCCCGATCAATCCTCCTGTGGAAGGACACGTTGTCACCAAGGGTGCACGTGAAATTTACGGAGATGCTCTCACGATTCCAATCCCAACGACTTCGGATCTTACACCGGAGGCACTGGAGAAAAGGGTTGAGGACCTGGAAAAGCACCGCTTGTTTCTACTTGAAGAGGCTGCATGCCTCGTCAAGATGATGCAATAGTTAGACAGTGATCCTGCCAGATATCAGTCAGATTTCAAGCGACATCCAAACAAGATAAGGGGAGGTTCGTTTCTTGCTAATAAGAATTCGGATATCCACAAAGATCTATTCGACTGAAAATATGGAGAGAAGATCCGAGTCTACAGCACGCCATTGGAAAACGCTGCTGTAGCTCGAGCCATCCTTGCCAACCATCCATCTCCGTAGCAGGTCCAGCAGTGCGTCGTGTTGCTGGACAAAGGATTAAAATAGCAGAAAATGGCTACGTCATTTAGTGGCAAGCTGGCCTCAAAGTCCGAGTTTTGCCACACTAGCGCTGAACAAAGCACCGATGTAAGACTTCGCAGGGATACGACTCAACACTATCGTCCCCATGGAGAAGAAGAGAATTCAAGAACCGACTCAAATGGACACTCTCGCCGGCCGGCACGTGATTGGGCAAGAGTTATTCCGGCTGCGTCTGGAGACGCCATCAGGGCAATGGTTCCTCATCAGGACCATCGTCGGCAAAACAACCGCTATAGAGAAGACCCGGAAACACGCCGCCAGCGAGAGGAGCAAGATCGGCTAAGGATGCCACCACCGAGCCGTCCGGCTGGCAACGCCGGACGAAGAGATGATCCGGATTGTCCTGAATCAAGTAGGGACGACGCCCAAAGAAACTGGCATCGGAGTCAGCATAATGAGGCTCCATCGCCACCACCACGTAACCCATCCGGAAATAATCCACCAGGGCCACCATCGCCTCCTACCAGCGACCACGAAGGATCCGGACGCAGCCATGGGAGCCGCAGGGGCGGAGGCGGCAATGGTGACAGGAGAAGCAGTGTAACATCCCAATTTCAGCAACCCTGATTTAATGTCAAAAAGGCAAAAAGTAGGGGGAACAAAAACTTTTTCTTGCATCGAGTGCTTACTTATTTGCTTGTGCTCAAGCAACTGGTTGTGTACTAATTGTGTACTCCTCATCTCAACACTAGTTTCCAAAAAGCTATTTTACAAAAGAGATGCCTTAGCTCATTTTTCATATTCTCAAATGTTCTGGCATTTCAAAAACCTGAGCCAAGATGACTTTGACCCAACACAATATTTTACTAGTTTCTTTTGACAAACTATGGAGCCCTATAAATTATCTCCTTATGTTTTCAAGACAGAACCTTCAACTACTCTTATCCCTAGGTTTCCCAAAACCTTATTAAAACCTTTTCATCTCAATCTTGGTAGAGATACCAAGATGGTACTTATATTACTACAAAGCAAAACCCCTTTCAACATACCCATCCTTACCTCAAGCTAGGCTTGATGGTAACCCTAGTAGTAGTTAGATAAGTAATAAGATGAATTGCCTTGATCTACTGATTGATGAATTGCCTTGATCTGTTGTTTGCCTTATTTGCTTAGGAACTAGAGTGAGCTAATCTAGTATCTCATCCCTTAGGACCCAATCCTTGCATGTGATCATCAATCTCAAAGAAATCCTCCAAGTCTGGATCTATCCTAAGCCACCCAAGTGATCATCTCATCTCATGCTTATCTCAATCCAGGGATAATCCCTCTTGATGGTTTCCAACCCAGTGGAGACCCAATCTACGCATGAAACCTATCTACTTAGTTAGTACCTCAACATCATCTCCTCAATCATGAGTTTGGAGCCTAGCATCCTCTCAAAATCATCTACACTTGCACTCTATTCCAAAACCCTAAATCTGCCAAAATGGCTAAGTGTGGATTTCTTATCTGGATACCATGTTTGGAGCTCTACCTTTTCCAACCCTTGTGCATTATTGAGAATGCACTTGAACCATATTGTAGTACATCAGTAGTACTACCAAATCCCACTCTTGCCCTTGGCTAAACCACTCTATCTCCCACTCATCCATGATGGATTGTAGACAAGATATTAATCTTTTCTTCAAACCTTATCATCTTGCCTACTTTGGCAGAAGCCCACATCCATATGCCACCTCCCCTTGACCAACTTATTGATTGGTTATGATCTAATAATCATTGCCTATCAAATCCCACTTCACTTGCTTCAATTGGAGCCTTGTTCTTCTTAAACCCACATGGTTTAGGAGGCTACCTGATGTATCTGCTATGGCAGCCTTATTTTCAACAAAGTTTGCCATCTCTCCCAGATCACCGCAAATTCAACCAAGCCTAAACCTTGCTTTCATGATCATCTATATGACTTGGTATATCCATCCATATACCATTTGTACCAAGGTGAGCTCCGAGCTCCCTAATCCAACCCTGTCTAGGTGGCATCAAAATAACTAAACCCTAGATCCTCCCTTATCTAGTTTCCATCCTTTTCACCACTTTCCTTCAAAACCAAGGTTGATCTTGATGACTACATCAAGTCTACATCATCTATCTTGGCTATAAGCAACCCCAAATAATTCCCAAAATTATTTGGATTAGTAAACTATTTTATTTCCTTTACTTACCAAATTCTCAACAACCTTGTCTTCAAAGGCAAGTTTGCTTTTATACAAATCACTTTGCCAACTAAAGGCAAATTTGATGCCTATTCATCATATCCCATCTTTCCCACTCAAAAATAAATATTTTTGAGATTCTTTATTATTATTATTTTGCCCTTTTTCTTAAATGGCAGAAACAAGAAATAATTCCTTAAAAATACTTTCCCACCTCAATAAATCCCAATAAATTTATCCAAGGTTTGCTATGGTATTTAGGAACATATCACATCAAAAACAAGCTTGTCCAATATTAAAATATCATCTTAGCTTCCATAATATACTTCAGCACTTTTTGAAGAAGTGCATTTAAATGGGATTATAACCATCAGAAAAATCCCATTTAAATCATGGAGAGATTATTTGACCTACTCCACCTACCAGTACCATTTCCACACTTGGTCCAATGCAAAATTTGCAACTTTCTTCACAAGCCACCACTTGCTCAATTTTGCCAAAACCATGCAAACTTGATCCAAACCAAAGGGTAAAATGGTTCAAAGTTTTCATATCTAAATTTTACCAAGTGCCTGGATGCCCTACCTAACATGCAGGCCAAGCTTTGCCTTAAATATGATAAATCATATACTAGGATCTGTCCAGTGCACTAAATAAATTCCCCAGGGATTTCCACTAACCCAAATGGAGTAAATCCAATTGTTGTAGGAAGGTATTAACCATACCTCTCATGTCCCACTATCCCCATAATCATTGCCTCCTAGTTTGCTGGTAATAAAAATAACAAAACAAAGCCTTTTCTGCCTTTAGGAATTTCCCTAGGTCAAACCAAGTGAGGTTTGGACCTAATTCCAACTCCCAGATGACACACATAACCATATCTTCCAAAATAAAGTAGCTCATAATTTTATGAGTCTCTGTTAAATTTTGGTGAATTAAACTCTTTTGTGCATGGTTTATTCACCAATAAGATCACTACAGTAGATCTGTAACTCCAAAAAGGTTTATTCCAATTTCTACAAAAAGGTATTCTCAGTACCTAACATGTTTCCTTGGAATCACCTAAAAAGCTTCTGTAAAATAAATCTGATGAAAAAGACAAATCCCATCTAGTACTGCCTTTGGGGATTTCTCAAGGGCATTATGTTAATTGTTTTGAGGTGATTCCAACTCCTCTTGATTCAGTCCACCAAATACTACCTAGTAAACCAAGGAAATAATTTTTGGAACTCCAGAACAATTCTGGTGAATTATTTCCTTAAACTAGATCTTTAACCACTATAAAATCCATTTTAAACCCTAGGAAATTGATAAAATAGTGAAACCACTTTTGTTAGCTTCATTTTATCAATACCTATCTGATGGTATCATTTTTATACAATGGTATCATACATATAAAGCCTTTGGTCAAAAACCTCTCTTAGTTAGTTCCTAGGCTTCAAATCCAAAGAGGACCCCTTTTTCCTATATCTCCAAATCTTCACCCAATCCAATCAAATCAAACCTTCAACATCCTATTGATGTATATCATATATTTATCCCTTGCTTGTTGTATGGTTTGATGCTTGCATGCCTTGTATTGATTGTGGTATTGTTTGTTTGCATGTATGCTCGATAACGGCGATAGTTGCGATTGTGTGACGCCGAGAAGAAGGAAGCATCGAAATTATCTTTATTATTGTTGTATTGGTATTCTGGTAATCTAACACCGTCAAGGGACATCTTGCTGGTCATAGGCAAGCCACCATTCCTGAACTCCTATATTAACCTACTCTTGTTTATCAATTGTTTTATATCTTGTTTATAAACTGCACGAATAAATTGCATGGTTTGTTTAAAATAAAAAGCGTGAGTAACTTGGATCCTCCAAGTTATGGATGAGTGTCCATTAGGATACCTACCCTCCTTACACCTATTCTTACCCCTTTAGGTCAAGGCTAAGATGATTAGCATCTTCCCTCTTGGAACCCATGGATTTTCAATGATAAAACTATTTTGGGTTTTACCCTACTACCAGGTTTTCAAAATAAAACCCTTGGAAAGAGGCATCGTTTCCAAGTGGAAATTTTACTAAAAGAAGATATGAGGTGGATGAAGAGAAAGTCAAGCAAGAGAAAGAGAAGGGATGTTCTAAGCCAATGTCCGGAACAATTTTATCCGTGCAACCACATTACCCCAGATGCTGGGGCTTAGCTCGTAGTTTGTAGTCTTTAGCCGGGGTTGCTCGTACTCGCTAAAGGGGAGAAATCTCCTGAAATCCAGACTGCGTGGGGCAAGGCACCAGTGCAACAATTGGGTCTCTCGCGGACGGTATGATTTTTGGTTAGTACGGGAGGAAGTTTTTGTCACTATTGCTACCGGTCAAACTACGGTTTGGAGGTAGGGGTCAGTACGGGAGGAAGGACCAGGGTCGTCGTACCCCATACTCGTACCGTAGAGAACAACCCAAAAGGAAAAGCCGCCGTTGCTAGGGATGGACAAATGAAAAGTCTAGGTTTTGATTATCCGAACCCCTGTCTACCGTGTGTAGCAGGCCGTGGTTTTATCCCGGCGGATGTATTGATTCTTGTGGGTAAAGTGCACAAACTCTACATAGTCTAATCTATTCAAATAGCCATGTCCACGGTCAAGGACGGTTGGAATGGCAAGTGCTATGAGGACCCTTCGGTTACGTTGTGATGAATTAAAGGATGTGACTTGGTCATGAGGAAAGATAAGAATGAGTTTGATTTTTGACCAGTAATGGTCGAAGATGTTTTAAAAAGGGATTTTACTACAAAACTGTTTTAATTCTTTTTAACAAGGATGTGGACATGTCCGGATTTTCTAAAAGGAGGCATATTTTCCAAAAACTCTTTTTCAACAAAGATATAGAGATGCCAATGTTAGGTCTTTCAAAAGAAACTATAGTGTAGAGCTATCTCGCCACAGCCAAATATGCATTATCTTGTTACCTTATCTCGGTGGTTTGCGAGTACATTCAAAGTACTCACCGGCATTGTCCCTGGCTATTTACTTGGCCAGTTGCAGATGTTAAGAAGGAACGAAGGTGCTGATGTGTATGCGAGGTAGGTTGTCTTCCCAGTTAGTCGCCTGTAGGTTAAGGCACGGGTTCTGCGTTGAAGACTTCCGCTATTTGTGTTGTATCGCCATAATGGCTACTTTGTAAGTTTTTGTACTCGTTACTTTATGGATGTTGTAATGATACTAGTCAATTATGCTCACGGCTCACTGATCATGGGAACGTGAATTGTATGCATAACAGATATTCTCGGACCGTAAATCCAGGGTGCCACAAGCAGAAATCCGACTCCACCGCGCAGAATCTGCGAGCCTCCAAGGCGCAGATATCTCTCGCCAAACGACGCTCGCCACCGCATTGAATCAAACATAGAAGCGCGACAATACGAGGAAGAAGACTTGTATGTGGGACCCAAGTGCTTTGGACCACGCATACGTCGGACCAAATTTCCGGTTGACTTTGGTATTGCCAAACACATTCAGCCCTACGACGGCGCAGCACAGCCAGATACCTGGCTCCAGGATTTCTTCCGGGCTTGCTGCATCTCCAAAGGAGGAAATAGCCTGGTCGCGGTCCGATATCTCCCGCTCATGCTGAGGAAGACGGCTCGATCATGGCTCAATGGACTGCCAGAGAATTCAATCCACAACTGGTATGATATGCAAAGTGCGTTATTTTCAAACTTCGAGGGAACTTATAGGAGGCCCTGCACCGTCGGAGACTTGCAGCGTTGCACACAAAGATCCAAAGAAACTTGCCGGTATTACCTTGGATGTTGGATCGATACGAAGAACTCCTGCGAAGGAGTAAACGAGCAAACTGCGATAGAAGCTTTTATTGCAGGACTACCCGTCAGAATTTTACGTCACAGACTGAAGCGTGACCACGTCACAGATTTGGGAGAAATGATAGAGACGGAAAGCAAATATGCTGATGCCGATGATTATTCAGAAGGGCTGCTAAATATTCTGACCAAACAAAATGCGGCCAAACAGCCAAAACAAACTCAGAAGCGCAAGAACACCTCGGACGAAAATCCGGCTCCGGACAACGCAGCTATGAACACAACATTTGGATCCAGAGGACGAGGAGGGCATGGAGGCGGCCGGGGTAGAGGCCGAGGAACTTCCTGAATCCAAGGCAGAGGAGACCAGCAACCCGGAAGAACCTATAACTGGGCCGACATTGCCAATAATCCATGTGTCCACCACTTGGATAGTAATGGAGGATCTACTCACACAAATGCCGAGTGTCGTTTCAATACGACATCAAGAAAGACGAATCCGCTGGCTACAGAGCCAAGCGACAAAAAGGAAAGAAAAATTCCAAGAAAGGAAAGGAACCCAAGGAAGATTCCGACATGGAAGAAGCGGAAGCCGCTGCAGAGCCCAAGTCGGATGGAAAGAAGACTTTTCCTACCAAGAAAGACGCATACGCCTGCTTCCTTGGATCCCAACCTGCTAAGGAAAAGAAGGCGGTTCTTCGTGAGGTTAATGCCACGGTTCCGGCTGTTCCACAGTTCCTAGACTGGTCAGAGGTAACCATCATCTTCGATTGTTTAGATCGCCCGAGGAAAACACATCGTCGGGGAAAGTACCCTCTGGTCGTCAATCCTCTTATTGATGGCTACAAGTTCTCAAAAACACTCATGTACGGTGGGAGCAGCATCAACATCCTCTACATCGAGATGCTCCACCGCATGAAGCTACACGAGAGCCAATTGAGTTACGGCAGTGTAACTTTCCATGGCATTGTACCATGGAGACAGGCGGATTCTCTGGGTGAGATTACTCCGGACGTGACATTCGGAACCCGAGACAATTATCGGACTGAGCCACTCTCTTTTGAGGTGGTACCGTTCAAAAGTGCTTACCACGCCATCTTCGGACGTCCGGCTTACTGGGCGTTCATGGCCCGTCCCTGTTACATCTACAACATGATTAAACTTTCAGGTCCAAAGGGCGTAATCACCGTACGAGGAAATCCAAGGAAGGCGCGAGAGTGTGACAAAGGATCTGCTACCTTCGCCGAAGCCGTGCTGCACGCCCAGGAGTACCAGGAGATCAAGAAGACCATCAATCCGGCCGAGATGCCAGCTATGAAGAATGAGGTGCTGAAGCCAAGTTTGCAGTTCAAGGCATTGGAAGAGACAAAGAAAATGTCGCTGAAGGAAGATGATCCCTCCAAGACGATGAACATAGGGGTAGGCTTAGGCCACGCATAGGAAAGTGCGCTCGTCGAGTTCCTCAAAGCTAATAGTGATATCTTTGCATGGTAGCCATCTGACATGACCGGAGTACCTAGGGAACTTGCCGAGCACTCTCTTAATGTATACCCTGACGCTAAACCCGTCAAACAGTCCTTACAATGGTTTGGTGATGAAAAGCGCAAAGCAATAGCCAAGGAATTAGCCCGCCTAGAGTTAGCGGATTTCATAACAGAGGTCATCCATACAGATTGGGTGGAAAATCCTGTACTCATCCCTAAAAAGGATACCATTGATTTAAGGATGTGTGTTGATTATACCGCTTTGAACAAGGCATGCCCAAAAGATCTGTTTCCTTTGACAAGAATCGATCAAGTTATCGACTCAATGGCAAGGTCGGAATTACTCTGTTTTCTCGACGCATATTCCTGATATCACCAAATACCGATGAAAAAGTCAGATCAAATTAAGACGTCTTTCGTCACTCCTTTTGGAACCTTCTGCTATAAAACTATGCCTTTGGATTAAAGAATGCAGGAGCAACATATCAATGTACTATGCAACGTTGTCTCAACGACCAAATCGGATGCAACGTCCATGTATACGTGGACTACATAGCAGTTATGTCCAATAAGAAGGAAACTTTAATTTCCGACTTGGATGAAACGTCTGCTAGTCTACGAAAATTCAATATAATGCTAAATCCAAAGAAGTGTTTCTTTGGAATTCCAGCCGGAAAATTGTTAGGTTTCATCGTATCTGAGTGAGGCATAGAGGTGAACCGGGACAAAATCAAGGCTATCTTAAACATTACCAGGCCGAATCGCCTGAAGGACGTACAACGCCTCACTGGTTGCATTGCAGTGGTGAGTCGGTTCGTCAGCCAACTCGGCGAGAGACCGCACCTTTATACAAACTCTTGAAGAAAACCGACAAATTTATCTGGACTCGGGAAGCCGAAACTGCTCTGCAATGTTTGAAAGATCTACTTTCAAACCCACCAGTTCTCGCAGCGCCAGAACCTTAGAAACCTATGTTACTCTACATTGCAGCGGCCAACAAGGTCATAAGTGTGGTAACAGTAGTTGAGCGCGAGGAAGAAGGCCACGAGCATAAGGTACAACGACCAACTTATTATCTGAGTGAGGTCCTGACAGAATCAAAACAACGGCATCCACATCACCAAAAGCTAGCCTATGGAGTGTTCTTTGCATCCAGAAAGCTATGCCACTATTTTCAAGAGCACAAGATCACAGTGGTGAGCACTGCTCCCATGCGAGATATAATCAATAACTTCGACGCCACAGGACGTGTCGCAAAGTGGGGAATAGATCTTGTAGCTTTCGACATTGAGTACAAACCACGTACAACAGTCAAATCCCAAATTCTTGCCGACTTTGTTGTTGATTGGATAGAAATGGCAGAAAACACAGGCCCTCCAGACTCGGAATTTTGGACCCTTCACTTCGACGGATCAAAAGCATGAGGAGGCTCGGGGGATGGCGTGGTGCTCAAATCACCCCAAGGAGATAAGTTGTTCTATGTGTTGCAAATACACTTCACGGCAACCAATATTATTGTCGAGTATGAAGCACTGCTACATGGAAACGCATGGCCAAAAACATTGGCATATCAAGACTCATGTGTTACGGAGACTCGGATTTAGTTGCTCAGCAAGTATCCGATATCTGCAACGCAAACAAACACATGGCAGCATACAAAGATGTCGTGGATGAACTATCTAAATCGTTCGAGGGTTTTGAGGTTCAACACATCCCTCGAGCAGAAAATGAGGAAGCAGATGCTCTATCAAGGATAGGCTCTGCGCGGAAACAAGTACCGGATGGAGCTTTTCTAGAGCATTTAAGGGTCCCCTCCATAGTCGGAGTTGATGAGGACTATCCGACGAAATCTGACTCACCTTTAATAGAAGTTCTGGCTGTAATGCCCAGCTGGACAAAACCCTATCTGGATTTCCTGATAGACGGAAAACTACCTGAAGACAAAGTCTTGAGCCGTAGATTGTCCGACGAGCAAAAGCCTACACTATAATAAATGGTGAGCTCTATAAACAGAGTGTTTCTGGCGTGTTTCAGAGATGTATTTCTTCAGAAGAAGGAGTTTTAATCCACGAAGGCGTGTGTGGTCATCACGCTGCAGCCATATCCTTACTGGCGAAAGCTTTTCGACACGGATTCTTTTGGCTTACAGCTAAGGCGGATGCCGATAAACTAGTCAAAACGTGCAAAGGCTGCCAAAAGTACGCTCATCAGGCACATGTTCCGGCTGAACAACTGCGAACAATCCCTA
The DNA here is from genome assembly GCA_916181665.1 of Avena sativa. Classification (NCBI taxonomy): domain Eukaryota; kingdom Viridiplantae; phylum Streptophyta; class Magnoliopsida; order Poales; family Poaceae; genus Avena; species Avena sativa. The sequence continues at coordinate 357,581,730 of OV702283.1, forward strand.
TTACATGGCCGTTCGCGGTGTGGGGGCTTGATATGGTAGGGCCGTTTCGCACGGCAAAATGTGGATTTACCCACCTACTAGTGATGGTGGATGAATTTACAAAATAGATTGAGGCTAAACCCGTAACAAGTTGCGATGGAGCCACATCCAGAAGATTCGTCGAGGACGTAATCATCAGATTCAGATATCTGCACAGTATAATTACTGATAACGGGTTTGCGAAGAACAAGAGATCCGACTCGATATTGCATCAGTCGCACATCCACAAGCTAATGAACAAGTCGAAAGAACTAATGGTCTTATTCTACAAGGAATCCGACCTCGTCTCGAGGCACCGCTTCGTCGGGCTGCGGGGGCTTGGGCGGAAGAATTACCGTCTGTGATATGGAGCTTACGTACAACTCATAACAGGTCAACCGGCTATACTCCTTTCTTCTTGGTCTATGGTGCAGAAGCAGTTCTTCCAAGTGATTTGATTCATCAGGCTCCATGAGTCAAAGCGTATATCGAAGAAGATGCAAAAGTTTCTCGACAGGATGATCTTGATATAATCGAAGAAGTACGCGTCGTTGCTGAGCAGAGATCTACAACCTATCAGCAGAAGTTGCGCAAGTATCATAGTCAGAGAGTGCAAAACCATTCTTTCAGAAAAGGCGATTTGGTTCTCCGACTTGTGCAAAAGAGAAAGCATAAATTTTCCCCAATTTGGTAAGGACCTTTTATGATTAGCAGAGTTCAGCATAATGGGTCATATTATTTAACCGACATGAGACCAGTCAAGGAAAGACCAGATACTCGGAAGAGAAAGAGATCTGGTGGCAGCACAGACCCGGATGAAATAGATCGTCCATGGAATATTGCATAGATACGTCCCTTCTATTCTTAGTTATATTTGCTTGTAATCATATATGTACATGTTCAAAGTGAAATAAAGTGTTGGTTTCCTCATATTTTATCTTTGAGAAGTTTTTGCCATCTTATTTCCAAAAGAGCGTGTAATTTTTTCAAAAATCCCAGAATGCTTGAAAGTACTTTATACTCATGTTTGTTCTGGTTACGATTTTTGAATATCTAAAAAAGTGTTACCTTAGGGTACAAAATTTAATTTATTGTCTATACTTAGGTTTTTTATCTGATTGCTTAGACGCGGGCATTTTTCGAGTAATGAGTTGTTGGTACTGGAAGCCGGCTTTGTTTCAGAGTTTAAACTGGTTTAGCAATTGCGCTCCGTTGCTCGGCAAAGTTTCTAAGCTCAAGGTTGGCCAGCCCATGAAAGGGACGAGGCAGAGAGCCAGATAAAACGACAAGTATAGGCATAAAAACACAAAGTGCTTCAGAAATTTTTCAAGCACATACATAAAAATATATAAGCAAAAGTGTCATGATAGTAAAAGCATCAGTTTTACAAGACCGGCACAAAATAAAAAACATTGTTTTCATCATTACATTGCCATAAGTTCAGAATAATGCATAAAAATTCTTATGCTGCAGATTCAGGTGGTGGTGATGAAGCAGGTGGAGCGCTGGAGTCGACAACATTGTCACCCTCGATCTTAGACTCGGAAGCGGCAAGACTGGTTTCTGGCTCTTGGGGCGAGGGAGGCACGGCGACGGATCCGAATAACGACGTCGAATAATTGGTCATCTATGTCACACGACAAGCATAACCTGCACAAGATTCTTGGATGGCCTTGATGTCTTGCGGGTTACCCTCATCATCTTCCTCGGCAATGCCCTTGGTGACGTGCCAGATTTCCATCTCGCTGTGGTGGCTCATCACCATGGTCAGAGCTGTCTGGGCAGCAGTCCGAGCATAGGAGATCTTACAGTCTTCGATAAGCTTCGGAATCTCCTTGACCTTGTCCCACACCTCGTGCACTGATAGTTCATGCAAGTTGGAAAGCTTGGCGGACTCACCAGCCTCTTCAAGAGTTTGGAGGAAGTCGTACAAGATATCTCCGACGATCTTAATGCGCTCGAGCCAAGGTTAGGAGGTAGGAGAGTCAGAAAGATTCAGGGGGGCTGGGAAAGAACCAAAAAGTCAAAATTCGACCGAAAAGAAAGTCTAAAAAACTCAACGGAAAGAAAGATTCAGAAATCTTACCTAGCACAGGGTGATTCCATTGCGCATGCTCCTTGCAGAGGCTGTTCAGTTCATTTTCTGTGGCCTGGGCAAGATCCTTCTGAATATCGAAGTCCTTCTTGAGATCAGCTAGTTCTTTATCTCGGAGGGCTAGGAGCTTCTCGAGCCTCATGGTCTCGTGATTGCTTGACTCCAGGACTGCAGCTACAGATTTCTCCGATTCTAAAGTTAGCTTCTCAAGATTGTCCCGAAGCTCAGCATTCTCTATCTCCAAGACCTTGAAGTTTTCGGCTTGCTCCACCATCTTGCTGTACTGACACAACAGTTCTGCAAAGACAAAATATCAGTCGGATGAGACAAGTTTGACTACGACAAAAAACATAACTAACAAAGAAGATGTCGGAAAAGTTTACCTTCTGCTTTATCTTTCTCAACCTTCAACTTTGAATTCTCAAAGCGCAAAGCCTTGATTTCTTTGTGCTTATTGCTAATGTTATTGAGCAATTTCTGGTTGGAATATGAAATTTTCTGTAAGTATAGAGATAGAATACCGTCAGACGGCTACTAAGACTCGGGCTGCAAATTTAACTAAGTAAAATTATAGCATGAGCCTTGGGGGCTACATTACATCGTTCTTTTGCAACCTAAAAGCATCAACCCGGATCCAACGATGTTTATCGAACTTTATGCTTGGGGGCTAGAGGATATGATAATAAATGCAAATAAGAATCGGAAACTTACAATGTGTTCCAGGTGCATCTTTTCAAATCCGAGTTTGGTGTTGTGAAACACCTTCTCGGTAAGGGTGAGGGAAGGAACATCCATCGCTGGAAGTTTGCCAGATGCGGCCTTAGCATCCCGGACCAAAATTTGGTCCAGGAGGCTGACCAGCTTGACTCCTCCTCCTCTTGGCTCGCTGCCTCTAGAGTCAAGGTTTGCTTCTCAAGACTGGACTGAGCCAGTCTGAGGATCTCATCCTTCTCTTTCCTCTTTAGGCCAGAGACAGTGGAGACGGCCATTTTATCCATTGTTCCTGTAGATACTACCATGGGATCATTACCCTTGATGAGTTCACCCTTGTTAGTTGCCTAGTCATCAACGGTGACCAGGGCTTTCGAGATTTTACCAGCATCAGGGGAGGCAGAAGCTCCCTGTGCTGATGGAGTACTAGATGGAGTCGATGGCGGCACAACAGGGGAGATAACAAGCTTTTGCTAGCGCATCTACTTGCCCGGCTTGATCTTGCTCTTTAAAACTGATTTAGCTCTAGAACACGAAAATCCTATATATCAGGTGTGCTCTGGAAATAAATAAAGGTACAAGAGTACTGAAAATTAAATATAGGGTGCTTACTTTTTAACTACTGGCAACACTTGGTTACCAGCAGCAACAACAACTTCTTTTGCCTTGCGCTTTTTGGAAGCAGGGTGGCAACTTCTTGCACCTCATCATCCTTCGTCGCCTTCGGATCGTCTGAAGCATAGCCCTCTAGTGGAGCTAGCTCATACTCGGAGAGTTTATCGAGCTGACAAAGTCGAAAAGCATCGATGAAAATAGAGTCGGAGAAAGAACAGAAAAGAACGACAAAATGCAAAAGTAGAGTCGAAATATTTACCGGAGTTAGAGGACGGTTGGTCGTATACATCTTCATGGAAACTTCTGGAACTTTTCGTTCCACTCTTTCCTTGATCAAATATTGCATGAGGGTCTTGTAGTCTCTCGGCGCAAGCCGACTCGAACTGACCCGCATCTTGTCCTTCTTGTCGCTCATGATCTGGTGCATGAGGCGATCTCCATGGTGTTGGAGAGGCTGAATCCGGCGCTCCAGCCAGAAGTGGATCAAATCGGATCCACAGAGGCACCTCCGGTCTCTTGATGAAGCATGGAGATATCCGCCTCTTGGCGAGGATCAAGATATCCGACAACTCCGGTGCCTCCGCGTCCCATGAATTCTGTTGGGGAGCGGCACCGTTGACAAACGGCGGAATACCTTCCGCCTTTCCAGGAGCTGGAATATCCTTATGATAGAAGAAAGTTCCGGCCCAGCATTTCACGGACTCACTAGCGTTAATCCTAGGATAGATCCGATTCCTCCTAAGGACTAAGCTAAGAGTGCCGGTGATGTAAGGCACACCGGCACTGATGGAATTCTTCCGAGTACCATAGTAGTAACGGAAAAGAGTGAGACTTGGCCTAATGCCAAGAAACCCCTCGCACAAGGCTGCATGAGTACTGAGCTCAAGCAGGGAGTTGGGAGGAATATTATGGAGTTGCACACCATAGTAGTTGAGGACCTCGACGAGGAAGTCCGACGGTGGCAAGCCGAGGCCGCGATCGACATGAGTGCCGAACAACACCCTCTCGCCGTCGAGCGGGGCAGGAACGACATGCCCTGAGGCGCTCCGCCACGCACCGGTGACGATGAATCCTTCGTCCTCCATGACTTGGAGTTCCGTGTTGTCCATGGCACTAGGGATCCAAAGGCCCCGCATCTTCCTTTCTTCCGCCGCCGATGAACTCGTCGCCTCATGCTAAAGTGGCAGAACATATTCACCACCAGGAACGAGCGAATGCGATGATTCACTGGACCAGGCTCAACGGCCATGCCGTCAGGGATGAAGGCAAGGGGGTTGACATGGAAGTTGGCCATAACGGTGGAAGCAACAATGGCGGCGGCGGTCGAAGATGTCGAAGGTTGCACTATAGAATAGGGAGGAGGCGAAACGACAGGCAAAAAGAGATGAGGCAGAGTTGTTTGAGAAGTTGTTACCTTTAATGCAGGTTTATCTGCTTTAACCATCCAGATTTTCCGGCAACATAAATTGGCTTGATTATTTTGTCTCTTTGGCCTCCAAATCAATTGTTGTCGGGTGCAATTCGAGGCCCAATGACCCAGACGCTTACACTTCTTACATCTCAGCCCAACAAAACAGTTAATAGCTAGGTGATCAGTGCCAAGACATTTTGAGCAACAGATAAAAGGATCATCACGTCTAGCAGATGAACATGATTCACGGATAGTACCCAAGTTACGACATGATAAACAAAAACCTGGACATGCCATGGCAAGATGATGCTTCAGGCCATAGGAGCTGCATCGACCCAAATATTTGAAAATAATATCCTTGGGCGGAATAAACAAAATTTGAACAATTTTGAAAGAAGATGTGGGGCCCCCATGTGTGGTTTTGGTAATTAATGACAATCTCTATGGACTAATGCTTGTATCGAGTTGTACTTGTAGGAATTGTCCATAGGCAATGCTTGAACCATATGTTGGCTTCAAGGTTTGGAGAAGAAGTGAAGAGGATCATGTGGTCACCAAGGTTTTCAAAGAATGATCCACATATTGGTCATGTGAGATTTAAACCTATGGCAAGTATGTCTTTGTAACACCCTCAGAATCGGCCCTATGCAAGTTTTAGCGAAAACCCGCCAAACCCGCATAGAAACGATTCAAAGGTGCCCACCAGGCACTTTCGTGCGGGTGGAAAACGAAGTAATAACATTACACAACAGTCCTCGAGGGGACCCACAGAACAGATATATATACAACACGACTCCATGAGTCAAGAATACAGATATAATATACAAAGATCCAAATCACCTTGAAAATGATAGAGCGTCCGACTACGGACAAGATGCAAATGGGGCTAAGAGCCCTGAAGAATAACCAATGGCATCCATAACCCTGCCCAGGCCAAGCCGGAAGGGTAACCCTGCTAACGACGTCGATCTCAAAACCTGCTTAAACAAAAGGGGTGCCGACAAAGGGCAGAGGAAAAAGAGGAGCGTCAGTACTGAGGCCAGTACACGGCGAGGCTAGAATTCGGCGGTCCTCGCCTACATAGGTATGTGGACTGAAGCGGCAGCGGCAGCATGCACTAAACAACCTATAGAGACTCGATATAACTGTCGGCTATCAGAGAGGGATAAGAAAGACCTATTCGGAACCAACCTGATGCTACCATCAAACAAACCCATCCTGGTATTTCCCCCTCGAGACCAACGAGGAAGTCAACCGAGGAACTCACACAGTTGGCAGTTTTACTTATTCAGTTATAGTTGCATCATTTACTAGTCAGGTATAGATAATCTTCCTGATATAATAAGCAGTGGGCAGTTTTAGTTAACCATTCCGTTGTAGTTGCAACACTTACTAGTCAGATACAATTAGCTAGAGATAACCCAAAAACCCAGCAGTTGTTGGTACTTTTATTTAGCCATTCCGTTGTAGTTGCAATACTTACTAGTCAGATACAATGGTCGCAAGCGACAACCCAAACAAGCAATGGTGGGCAGTTTTATTTAGCCATTCCGTTATAGTGAAGTTGATTACTAGTCATTATAAAGTCAGATTTATAGCACTACTTTAGTTATAGTTGTCTATGATCGAGATACTGTGCTCCAAGTCGTCCATAACCGCAGACACGGCTTTCAGAAAGTTTTACCCGGCCGGAGTGCACAAATAGCAACACACACTCGATCAACCTCGGAAAAACCAAATCAAAACCCAACGAGGCTTTCATGACAAAGCAATCACAGGATTCAGAAATATTTCAGGGGGCCACCCTATTGAGTACACCCGCAACGAAGCTAGCTGACTCCGAGACGGACTCAAGGTTTGCGTCAATGGCTGTAAATGACTGGGAACCCAAAACTGGGCTTGTCGATACCGCGAAAACACTCCGCTTACCTAAACAGTACAGGTGCTCCTCGCACAATCGTAAATAAAGCAGTAAAGCATGGCATAAGTACAGGATAGTAAATAAAACCTCAAACTAGTTTGTGGCCCCAAGAAATAAGAATGAATCAAGCTCTGGCTCAGGGGGGTCCCATAATTCCCCCGTATGTGGATAGCGCGAATATTCAAGGAACAGGTATCAAGTACTCGGGGTCCTACGGGACACAAGTGGACGGTTAACAACCAAATAACATCTATTGCCCACCTGTGCCTCTGCTTACCTACTTCAATTTTAGTTGTTAAACGGTAATTAAAGTAAACGATAATGAAAGCCATGATCATCTCCAACCTTAAGCATGCGGCAACACTCCAACAACTGTGGTACTGAACGACACGCAACAGCACTTGAGCAAGCGACTACGACGCGCAAGTCCAACTATCTACCAAACAACAGGTAATAGGATGTGTCCAAGGCAATTATAAGGCTGCAAGGGATATCACGGGTACGAAAGCTAGAGCAACGCAACACAGATAGCAATAGATCAACAGGAGGGAATAAATACTATAAAAGTAAGATAGGTAGAAAGGGGGAGATGCTCGCCTGAAAACATTGCCGAAGGTTCATTCGAAGATCGGGGCGAAGCTCACATCAACTCAACGGCCTTATCCGCGAAGAAGCAAAACACTAGAATAAACACCGGAAGCAATATTTAATACTACGGCAAAAGATCGGGCATGATGCATGTATGATGTATGGCATGGTAAAGGTGCGATGCAATTAGGCAAGATTAAGTGGAACCGGGGTCTCGAAAATTAATTAAACGGTTCAAGTTATTTAACTACCCCGCAATTTAAATGTTGTTTTAACAAGGCAAAATATATCACCGGTTCGATGCACAAATTTAAATGGGGCCAATATTAGACTAGATTTGCCCGCATATGGACCCCAAATTTAATTATAAGGTGAATCGGCATAAGGCCCCCAAACCACACAAATATGCATGCGAGTATGACAATTTAATATGCATCAATTTGTTATTACATTTATAAAATAGGGCTCGAGAAAAGGGGTCACACATTAGGGTTCAGCAATCTTGGTTCCGGGGTTCGGGGTTCGACAGGGGCTCAGGGTTCGACGGAAGCGGTCTCGGCAGGAACATTCTCGAACAACGGGGCAGATCTTGTCGCATCCGGGTCCTCGGCGGACTCGGCATCCGGAAAGGAGTACTTGTCGCTCCCGTGGTCTTCAGGTCCGTGTAGACGGTCATGGCGTTCCGAGGAGAAGATCTTGGCATGCCGAGGGTTCGGTCTTCGAATAGGTGCATCGGGGTCTCGACGAGGTTCATGATCTTCAGACTCCTGGAAGGATAACTTGGCGCGACGCCGGGTTCGGGATCGGTCTTCGGGGTCCGGTGTCGATCTTCGGGTACAGCAGGTTCTCGAAGGGGTAGATCTTGTCGGCAGGGTGGCTTCGGGGCGATCTTACATAGAACCTCCTGTTGTTTGCACCGTTCTCGTTTGTGCCCCGCTTGCGTTCGACGAGGAGCCAACAAGGAGAAGCCCGACGGCGAGGACGAAGACGCGCAGGGTCCGGTCGGCGGCGATGAGGCGGGTCCGCTGGTGGGGAGCCTGCAGCGGCATCGGGGAGGGGTACCGCGGCGGCGCTGACGCACGGCTCCAGCGGGACGGCGTCGGGCAGAGGGCGAGGCCGAGGGCGCGGCCGCGGCGGCGGTCGCTGGCGGCGAGCTTGGGCAGAGGGCAACCAGGAGGAGGGCGCGGCACGGCCGGGTGCGGGGACGGCGCGCCGGCGGGGACGCGGGGGAGGAAGGCGAGGAGTGCGGCGGTCTGGCGATCTCGTGCGGCGGGGCGGGCAGGCCGAGAGGAAGGGCGACGCGGGTCGCGGGACGGAGGAGGTTGGCAGAGGGCGGCGGGGTCCCGCTGCGGCGGCGCTTGGGGCCATGCGGCGGCGGTGGAGGCCGGGGGAAGGGAAGAAGGGCGGCGGGAGGAGGCGGACGCCGGGGCGCGCCTGGGCGGGGAAACGAGCCGAGCGGGGCGGAGGCGCGGCGTCGCCTGGCGAGGGGAGAGGAGAGGCGCCGCGGAGGGAGAGGGAGGTCGCCGGGGAAGGAAGAAGGGGCGGGCTCCGGCGAGCTCGGGTGGCGTGGGCGGTTGCGGGAGCGTGGGGGTGAGAGGAGGGAGACGCGGTGGGGAGAGAGGAGCATGTGGGGAGGCTGGGGTGGTGGGACCCAGGGGCAGGAGTGGGTGTGGAGGAGTGTGGGGCCGGAGGGAGCGGGGCCCGCGGGCAGGCTGGCGGGGTGAGGGTGTGTGGGGGCGAGTGGGACCCGCGGGATGGGGCCCGGGTTCCAGGGAGAGGGTGAGGGAGTGGGTCGGTGTGGGGAGGTGGGGTCGCTGGGTGTGTGTGTTGGGGGTGGGGCCAGGGTGTAAGGGAGAGGGGTAGGAGGGCTGTGTGTGGATGAGGGCAAAGGAGAGAGGGCGGATTGGTGAGGTGGCGGTGGGTGAGATGAGGTGGAGGGAAGGTGAGGTGGCGTGCTGTGGTTGGTGGGTAGAATAGGATTGGGTGGGAATAGGACTTAGAGTTTGGGTTTTATTAGTTTGTAAATTATTTAGGGTGTTGTCTTGTTTTAATTCCTTTTTGCAAAAATAATTTTTAGGCAAATAATTTAACAGATAAATATAAGACTTATTTTTGAATAAGAGAAGGGTATTTTTAGAAAACAAAAATAGGCTTATTGGAAATAGTTTCAGACAAACAAATGCATGATGATGACGATGCAATGCACAAAAACAACGCGATTTTCTAGTAGTGGAATTGCGGGATGCCACAATTCGACACCACTAACAATGGATCTCGCCCTCGAGATCCGCCTCATGGTACCGGAAGGAAGGGCGGCAATCTGAACCTTCTCGCTTCATGTGGATCCTTGCGACACCACTAACAAGAGTTCGTTGTCCGTGATCGTCGAGAGAACACTCCGGAAACAAAAGGTCGAAGGTAGAGGTATCAACAAATAAAGCCACCTCTAGCTTCCGTGGACGGAGTAAAACTGCTGGATCCACTAATTCGATGTACATGAGCGAATGATAAGAGTAGTCGGATGGTGATCAGTCCATCGCGCACCCAAACCATTACTCTGCACATGAATAAGCGGATTATGCAACCAACTCTCGGAATTCAGATTGTAGATCTCGACAAGCGAGGTTCGAAAACAAAGGAGTGATGCAGACTCTGCATCGGATCTGGCGTAGATGATGTCGTCGCGTCGGAAAACACCGGAAGGCACAAACAAGGAACACAGAATGGTACCACAGTAGACGGATTCCTCAGACAGCATGAACACCGGATGGTAGAACACCGTTATCAAAGGAGGAAGCGAAACCCTGAAGGTACGACGGAACCCAACCACGAGAAATCCTGGACTCGAAGAGAGAGAAGAGAGCGGATTCAAAACACGTAGAGGTAAGAGGAGAATAGCAGAGGGGTAAGGAGTAAAAGCAGACCTAATCAGAACTATCCAACAGATTTTTCAAAAATAGTTTTGACACTCTACTTCGGCCGTTAGCTAGGTTATCCTACAGGCTGGACTTGTGGGGTATCGCAACTGCTGAGCTCTGATACCACTCTGTAACACCCTCAGAATCGGCCCTATGCAAGTTTTAGCGAAAACCCGCCAAACCCGCATAGAAACGATTCAAAGGTGCCCACCAGGCACTTTAGTGCGGGTGGAAAACGAAGTAATAACATTACACAACAGTCCTCGAGGGGACCCACAGAACAGATATATATACAACACGACTCCATGAGTCAAGAATACAGATATAATATACAAAGATCCAAATCACCTTGAAAATGATAGAGCGTCCGACTACGGACAAGATGCAAATGGGGCTAAGAGCCCTGAAGAATAACCAATGGCGTCCATAACCCTGCCCAGGCCAAGCCGGAAGGGTAACCCTGCTAACGACGTCGATCTCAAAACCTGCTTAAACAAAAGGGGTGCCGACAAAGGGCAGAGGAAAAAGAGGAGCGTCAGTACTGAGGCCAGTACACGGCGAGGCTAGAATTCGGCGGTCCTCGCCTACATAGGTATGTGGACTGAAGCGGCAGCGGCAGCATGCACTAAACAACCTATAGAGACTCGATATAACTGTCGGCTATCAAAGAGGGATAAGAAAGACCTATTCGGAACCAACCTGATGCTACCATCAAACAAACCCATCCTGGTATTTCCCCCTCGAGACCAACGAGGAAGTCAACCGAGGAACTCACACAGTTGGCAGTTTTACTTATTCAGTTATAGTTGCATCATTTACTAGTCAGGTATAGATAATCTTCCTGATATAATAAGCAGTGGGCAGTTTTAGTTAACCATTCCGTTGTAGTTGCAACACTTACTAGTCAGATACAATTAGCTAGAGATAACCCAAAAACCCAGCAGTTGTTGGTACTTTTATTTAGCCATTCCGTTGTAGTTGCAATACTTACTAGTCAGATACAATGGTCGCAAGCGACAACCCAAACAAGCAATGGTGGGCAGTTTTATTTAGCCATTCTGTTATAGTGAAGCTGATTACTAGTCATTATAAAGTCAGATTTATAGCACTACTTTAGTTATAGTTGTCTATGATCGAGATACTGTGCTCCAAGTCGTCCATAACCGCGGACACGGCTTTCAGAAAGTTTTACCCGGCCGGGGTGCACAAATAGCAACACACACTCGATCAACCTCGGAAAAACCAAATCAAAACCCAACGAGGCTTTCACGACAAAGCAATCACAGGATTCAGAAATATTTCAGGGGGCCACCCCATTGAGTACACCCGCAACGAAGCTAGCTGACTCCGAGACGGACTCAAGGTTTGCGTCAATGGCTGTAAACGACTGGGAACCCAAAACTGGGCTTGTCGATACCGCGAAAACACTCCGCTTACCTAAACAGTACAGGTGCTCCTCGCACAATCGTAAATAAAGCAGTAAAGCATGGCATAAGTACAGGATAGTAAATAAAACCTCAAACTAGTTTGTGGCCCCAAGAAATAAGAATGAATCAAGCTCTGTCTCAGGAGGGTCCCATAATTCCCCCGTATGTGGATAGCGCGAATATTCAAGGAACAGGTATCAAGTACTCGGGGTCCTACGGGACACAAGTGGACGGTTAACAACCAAATAACATCTATTGCCCACCTGTGCCTCTGCTTACCTACTTCAATTTTAGTTGTTAAACGGTAATTAAAGTAAACGATAATGAAAGCCATGATCATCTCCAACCTTAAGCATGCGGCAACACTCCAACAATTGTGGTACTGAACGACACGCAACAGCACTTGAGCAAGCGACTACGACGCGCAAGTCCAACTATCTACCAAACAACAGGTAATAGGATGTGTCCAAGGCAATTATAAGGCTGCAAGGGATATCACGGGTACGAAAGCTAGAGCAACGCAACACAGATAGCAATAGATCAACAGGAGGGAATAAATACTATAAAAGTAAGATAGGTAGAAAGGGGGAGATGCTCGCCTGAAAACATTGCCGAAGGTTCATCCGAAGATCGGGGCGAAGCTCACATCAACTCAATGGCCTTATCCGCGAAGAAGCAAAACACTAGAATAAACACCGGATGCAATATTTAATACTACGGCAAAAGATCGGGCATGATGCATGTATGATGTATGGCATGGTAAAGGTGCGATGCAATTAGGCAAGATTAAGTGGAACCGGGGTCTCGACAATTAATTAAACGGTTCAAGTTATTTAACTACCCCGCAATTTAAATGTTGTTTTAACAAGGCAAAATATATCACCGGTTCGATGCACAAATTTAAATGGGGCCAATATTAGACTAGATTTGCCCGCATATGGACCCCATATTTAATTATAAGGTGAATCGGCATAAGGCCCCCAAACCACACAAATATGCATGCGAGTATGACAATTTAATATGCATCAATTTGTTATTACATTTATAAAATAGGGCTCGAGAAAAGGGGTCACACATTAGGGTTCGGCGATCTTGGTTCCGGGGTTCGGGGTTCGACAGGGGCTCAGGGTTCGACGGAAGCGGTCTCGGCAGGAACATTCTCGAACAACGGGGCAGATCTTGTCGCATCCGGGTTCTCGGCGGACTCGGCGTCCAGAAAGGAGTACTTGTCGCTCCCGTGGTCTTCAGGTCCGTGTAGACGGTCATGGCGTTCCGAGGAGAAGATCTTGGCATGCCGAGGGTTCGGTCTTCGAATAGGTGCATCGGGGTCTCGACGAGGTTCATGATCTTCAGACTCCTGGAAGGATAACTTGGCGCGACGCCGGGTTCGGGATCGGTCTTCGGGGTCCGGTGTCGATCTTCGAGTACAGCAGGTTCTCGAAGGGGTAGATCTTGTCGGCAGGGTGGCTTCGGGGCGATCTTACATAGAACCTCCTGTTGTTTGCACCGTTCTCGTTTGTGCCCCGCTTGCGTTCGACGAGAAGCCAACAAGGAGAAGCCCGATGGCGAGGACGAAGACGCGCAGGGTCCGGTCGGCGGCGATGAGGCGGGTCCGCTGGTGGGGAGCCTGCAGCGGCGTCGGGGAGGGGTACCGCGGCGGCGCTGACGCACGGCTCCAGCGGGACGGCGTCGGGCAGAGGGCGAGGCCAAGGGCGCGGCCGCGGCGGCGGTCGCTGGCGGCGAGCTTGGGCAGAGGGCAACCAGGAGGAGGGCGCGGCACAGCCGGGTGCGGGGACGGCGCGCCGGCGGGGACGCGGGGGAGGAAGGCGAGGAGTGCGGCGGTCCGGCGAGCTCGTGCGGCGAGGCGGGCAGGCCGAGAGGAAGGGCGACGCGGGTCGCGGGACGGAGGAGGTTGGCAGAGGGCGGCGGGGTCCCGCTGCGGCGGCGCTTGGGGCCACGCGGCGGCGGTGGAGGCCGGGGGAAGGGAAGAAGGGCGGCGGGAGGAGGTGGACGCCGGGGCGCGCCTGGGCGGGGAAACGAGCCGAGCGGGGCGGAGGCGCAGCGTCGCCTGGCGAGGGGAGAGGAGAGGCGCCGCGGAGGGAGAGGGAGGTCGCCGGGGAAGGAAGAAGGGGCGGGCTCCGGCGAGCTCGGGTGGCGTGGGCGGTTGCGGGAGCGTGGGGGTGAGAGGAGGGAGACGCGGTGGGGAGAGAGGAGCGTGTGGGGAGGCTGGGGTGGTGGGACCCAGGGGCAGGAGTTTGTGTGGAGGAGTGTGGGGCCGGAGGGAGCGGGGCCCGCGGGCAGGCTGGCGGGGTGAGGGTGTGTGGGGGCGAGTGGGACCCGCGGGATGGGGCCCGGGTTCCAGGGAGAGGGTGAGGGAGTGGGTCGGTGTGGGGAGGTGGGGTCTCTGGGTGTGTGTGTTGGGGGTGGGGCCAGGGTGTAAGGAAGAGGGGTAGGAGGGCTGTGTGTGGATGAGGGCAAAGGAGAGAGGTTGGATTGGTGAGGTGGCGGTGGGTGAGATGAGGTGGAGGGAAGGTGAGGTGGCGTGCTGTGGTTGGTGGGTAGAATAGGATTGGGTGGGAATAGGACTTAGAGTTTGGGTTTTATTAGTTTGTAAATTATTTATGGTGTTGTCTTGTTTTAATTCCTTTTTGCAAAAATAATTTTTAGGCAAATAATTTAACAGATAAATATAAGACTTATTTTTGAATAAGAGAAGGGTATTTTTAGAAAACAAAAATAGGCTTATTGGAAATAGTTTCAGACAAACAAATGCATGATTATGACGATGCAATGCACAAAAACAACGCGATTTTCTAGTAGTGGAATTGCGGGATGCCACAGTCTTGAAGAATAAGATGGAGTAATATCTCTGGTGTACCTTCAAGGCATCAACATAATGAAGAAAAGAAGAAATGATGTGCAAGCTAAAGATGTGCAATATCTAGAAGATCTCATGCTTAAATCTTGCGATCCTCGGTGATCATGGATCGATTAAGACAAGGTCAAAGTAAAGGTTTCCCCATGTTGTATGGGGGAGTAACTTGCAAGTCTTCATCAAGCAAGTGCGTACAAGAGCAATCAAGAAAGGTGTTCCATCTTGAGAAGGACAAGACCGTCTACATCATAATCAAGTGGAATATGCGCAAGACAAAGGTATGATCTTGATAGGGTTTCCTTCTTACCGGTCTCGTGGTGTTAGTTGGAGAGACCGGTTTATAGGATAGATAACCGTACTATCAAGATGGTCTCTCAAGTGAGTAACTCGATCATATCTTTCCGAGAGAGCTCAAACCTTTGCATACTTAGCATCATCCTTTCTTGGTTGTTATTTGGATCTTTTATCCATGTGAGGTTCTAGAGCTTGTGGTAATATTCATAACAAGCTCTAGTTCATCAAAAACGGATTTCCCTTTTATATCATATTGCGTTTTTGATCCTTGAGGTTTTCTGGTTTCTCACCAAGGGAGGTATCTCACATTATAATACATGAAATGTTCTCACTTGGTGGTATCCAATATTTTCAACAAAATCGGTTTCGGGTCAATCATAGTTTCCAAACTCTAGATATCGCCATTTGAAGTTTACCTCTTATTTGGTCCAGACCGGAGTCTCTGGTCTGGCTGGACCGGAGTCTCCGGTGTGGTCCAGAATCTCCGCAGGAACCCCCGGACGGGGCATCAGGATTATGGCTGGGACAGTCTGTGAGGGGGTCTGGAGCAAGGTCCGGAGACTACACCGGAGTCTCCAGTGTGGGCCTCAGACAGGAGTCTCTGGTGCCCCTGGACCGGAGTCTCCGGTCCTCTTGGCTCACAGAAGGCCTGGGACAGCCAGAAGACTGGTCCAGAGGCTGGTCCGGAGATGGGCTGGAGTCTCCGGTGTAGACCGGAGTCTCCGGTCTGCACACCGGAGTCTCCGGTCTGGCAAGTCCCCAACGGGCAGAAAACGGTCAGAAATCTGTGGGCCTATAAAAAGGGGCCCTTCTTCCCCCAATGACTTTGCTCGAGTTTTACAGGCTTTCTCCTTCATACTTGACCCTCTTGATCTTGATCCCCCTTCAATTCCTCCCTTGTTTCTTGCATACTTTAGGTATTTGAAAGAGGAGATCTAGATCTACAATCCCACTAATCCATCTCTCCTCTAAGTGAGGGGAACATCTTGGGATCTAGATCTTGGAGTCTTTTGTGGATTTCCTCCATTTTTTTCCTCTCTTATTCCCCACAAGCTTTTGTAGCTTTGGTGGAATTTGGGAGAGAAGGATTTAAGCACTACTTGTGTTCTTGCCATTGCATTTGGTGCATCGGTTTGAGTTCTCGGTGAGGATTCGATTGAGTGAAAGGTGAGAATCTTTTTACTCTTGGGTTCTTGGAACCCTAGATGGTTTGGTGTTTTTTCAGGTTCTTGGATTACTTAGGGCCTCCAATTAAGTTGTGGAACTTTCCCCAAGCTTGTTTGTCGGGAGCCTCCAATTGAGTTGTGGAGAAGTGCCCCAACCTTGTGAGAGGTTCCGGATTGCCACCGACAAGTGCACCGATAGTGGAAGCGTGGATCGATCCCGTTGGGGTGAGATTCACAGGAGAATAAGGGAGGCCTTTGTGGCGTTGGTGGTTTGATACCACCCCCTCTCCAAACAAAACGTACTCCATGTTGGGAGGAACTCGGTAAAATATCGTCGTCCCCGCGTTCCTTGGTTATCTATATATCCGAGCTCTTTGCTTATGCACTTTACATTGTGATAGCCTTCGTGCTTGAAGTAATCTATATCTTGTTATCACATTGTTGCTTGTATTGCTTAGCATAAGTTGTTGGTGAAAATACGTGAACCCTAGTTGTTCTAGGTTATTCTTGACAAAGTAAATGCTAGTCTATTTCCGCGTTTGTCGAGCCACTCTCGGAAAAGTTTTAATCGCCTATTCACCCCCTCTAGGCGACATCTGTATCCTTTCAACCACCTAGTGAGAAACTCTCTGTCCATTTCGTTCGGCTTTTGTTTGCACATTGCCAATTGTTGTGGGTGATTCGGCCTCTAGTATGTGCTAGTGAAGTACTTACAAAGGCTTCTTGAAAATCAACCCAGCTGTTGATGGTTCCGGGTGGGAAGTTATTCAGCCATACACTTGCTGGTCCTTCCAGCATCTGTGGCACGTACTGCACTGCCCATCTCAAATTACCCGTTGCAATGTTTACCGCGGTTCCATAATCGATAAGCCAATCTTCAGGTTTGGTGCTACCATCATATGTCTTGGTTCCTCTTGCTAGCTGAAAGTTTGGCACTGGTGGATCTCTCATGATTCTCGGCCCAAATCATGGTGGACCCGGTGGACCTTGTGATTCGACAAGCTCAGCCATCTTTGTTCTGACTGGAGATTCCTGCCTCCCAGCCGAGATCCCATCGCATTGTACACGTGATCCGACATTTCATATCAGGCATTCATCATGGCCAAATAAGCATCATTGTATCTGTTAGCGTTTTGATCTGTGGGTTGTTGCGCCACTCGCCCTGCATTTTGTTGCTACATTTCTGGCTGTGCTAGTGGTGGATTCGAAAGCGGGTTTCCTCCTCCTCCTGCCGAATGACTTCCACGCCTAGGCTGTGGCGGGTAATTCTGACCTCCATTGTCATTTCTCTGACCGACACGCCTTTCTCGGCCAATGTTTCCTTGGTTCTCGTTTCTCTGGCCATCATTTTTTCTTTTGTCTTGACCATGATCTGGATTGCCTTGAGCAATTGCCGGATCATATGCAACCATTTGCCTGTTTCTTCCCGAGTCTACACTTTTTTCTCGTCTTTGTCTCGGCGCATTACCCGGCAAAGAAGATGCATGTCCAATGGACCTGGCTGGGTTTGGAGTTGCCGAGTTAACCATCTGTGACCTGCCTGCTACACCCTGATTTGCCTTGTAGTACGCTTCATTCAGCTTGCGAGCTGCTTTCACCAACTCATTAACTCTTTCCTGTTGTTTTCTCTTTTCCTCACCCGTTAAGTGAGCTAACTCGGCCATCGCCGCTTCTGCAGCTCTGAGATTTGCAGCTACCGTATTGTATGTCAGTCGTATGGCGGTTTCATGGATGCTCTCTGGAGTTACTCTTGACGTTGTGTCTGCCGCTAGCTCATCGTTGAGGTTCCTTCCTCTTATTCTTGTTGTGTCGAGCCGGGTCTTAGCACCCTTGACTCGATTTGTCGAGTATACTCTCGGAGGGTAATCTCTAGATCCTGCTGGAGCCGTGCAACCTCCTTAGCTCTCTCCAACACCTTTTTCCTGGTCTCTTCTAACTCGGCTTGCGCACGCGCCGGGTCAGCTGCTGGTGCCATAGGTTCTGCCAGCTTGTCTATCGTTTCCTGTAACTCTTTTGATCTCTTACTTGTTGATATGTTCTCCGGTCCCTCCAGTGGTACCTTTGCAGTCCTTGCTGCCTTGGGTGTGGCATTCGGGTCATCTTCATCGGCTGGCTCGTTTACCACTGTGACTACTGGAGGTGCCGGGGGACGCGAGGGAGCGGGTGCAGTCATCATTACCTCAGCAGAAACAACCTGGTGTAGTTTTCCCGCAGTGTGAACCGTAGGTGGATCCGGCGCCAAGACGACTCGCTCGAGGTACGCGCGCTCCACGTGCACCGCGACATAGACTTGATGCTCGCCGAACTTGATGAAGCGATCGCCCCTAGGGAACGGCCTTGTCCCGAAGCAGCCAGCATTGTCGCTGACGAAGTTGAGCGCGCCAAACCTCTGGATGAGGCCTGAGTAGACGCGCTCGCCCGTTGAAATGATGATGTTGCCCGTCCGGATGAAAACCCCAGCAAGTGCCGCTGCTGGCCCCACGATAGGCGCCAACTGTCGTGGTGGTGTCACGGCAGATGCCATGGGTAGGCTTGAGTTGGGGCCGAATGGACGCTTGAGGAATTCAGGGAGGGTGTTCACCGTGTAACCGCACAAGAAGAACACAGTTGAACCTCCAAGGACTTGTGATTTTATTTCACTTTATAACTTACAAGTGCTCCTTGAGTTGTTTGCCTATAATCTACAAGCAAGAAGGATGATTGCCAGCCTTGGGGCACTAGTTGAGCATGTCTCTAACCCTAGCTATGCCCCTCCTTATATAGGCAACGGGAATAGCTAGGTTACAGTTTGGGTCCTAGGGTTTACTGTTTGGGATTTATCATTACCTTGTGGGCCGGGTCAATGGACCAGCCCTTGACCCAGTCAGCAAAGGTACGTATCCAATGGCCTTCTGGTACATAGACTCCATCTTCTATGGCGTCACTCTTTGCTTTATGCGTCACTTAGTGCTTTTGGCGTCACCCGACTCCTTTGGTTGTCACCCGACGGCACCCTTCTCTTTTGACTCTGCTTTACCGTGGTCCCTCTCGGATCTTCCTCGGAAAGGAGCCATGGGCCTTCCTCCGCTCGGCTTCCCCTTGTGAGACTTGGTCTGTCGTTTCCTGCATATTGTAGGCCGACTTACTTCTTATATCGGCCCCTTACTGACAAAGAGACTCAACCATTGTTACTCGGCGCGGGGCACCTGGACTCGGCCCAAGCCAGGCTGATACTGCACCCTTGTGACCCTATCGGGGGTTATCCCCCCGACACGGATACTCGGACTAATAACAACCGGACAATCCGGCAAAAACTTGATCTGCACATAATAAAATTCTAGGAACCTCTTTTCCATTTGAGATAGCAATAACAATATTCTGCTGACAATATAAATATACCCTGAAACATTTAGTAGCCGATTAAAACATCCTAGTATTGTTAACAAACATCAAAACAATATGAATGGCAAAAATGCCCTTTCAAACACAATACCAAAAAACTACAGTTGAGTTTACTTGATGCAACTCGTATTAAGGATTGAACACAGAAACAATTCTCAACTGAAATAAAAATGATGGTTATCACATATGAATTTATCCACGTAAAAAATTCATATAGGACAGAGTTAAAAATAAAAATTTATTACATTAAAAAAGGATAACACAAAACCCGTAAAAAATAATACAGGACAGCCTAAATACAATTTATTACATCTCCAAATAAAACAAAAAAAATGAAGTCTTGAAAACTTAAATACCTAACATATAGAACAATATCATGTTGTTTAATCTTGCCCGTCCGCTTTGTAGAAATTGAGGCTGACCCATTCATGTTTGGTCACATTGTTAAAATCTTCTTCTTGATGTCTACCATTGCGATGACAAGTTCCCCAGCTTCCAAGTTTACGATACCACGAATTCACTCGAGTTATCATCAAAGCTCACTTACTCTCCACGACGTCCTAAAATGTGATCGTGTTAAGACATCATGGTTGCGGGCATAGATAATTGTACTTCTGATTGGAGCTTCATGTTTAAAATCAAAAACATCAAGACACTCCTGGTAGCAAAAATATACAAAGAGGAAGACATTAAATTTGGAGAAAATAATAAAAAGAGTTATAATTGATAGGTTAATTCAAAAACACGTATGCTGAAAACTAACCAAGTGGTATAAATCATCGTCATCAAGTTTGTGAATAAAGAACTTTGGACCATCGACATTGTAGTTTAACGTCTCCATAAGATGAAGCATACCTTGATCTCAGCCAACGAGAAATGAATTGAGTTGTCCAAGGTATGCTTCATCTTTATGGAGAAGTCTTTTTTCACAGATATAATCATGTATGTGTTTTGATATCATTCTATACCACATCCCAATGTTCATCACATCTGAGTTAGACATCCCCCGAAGCGGTAGTGCTTATCTTATGTTGAGCATAACAAAAGTTGAAAATACTATCGGAGACTACTACACCTCAACTGACGGGAGGCTTCGTTTCAAGAACGGGTGGAAACAATTTGCTGACAAGAGTCAATGTTCTAATCTTGTTTCACAAGTCTGCAGATGGGCTGCAAATTTCTTTCGATGTTGTTATGTTTATTTTGTGTTTATTTCAAGTTGTTGTCCTACCAAGACTTCATGGTTGCGCCTTTATTTTGTGTTATGTATAAGACCGTGTGTTATCTTTTTCATGCTTTTGATGAATGTGTATGTTATGGTCGGGCTCCACTATACACGGAAGAGACCTAATTAAGGGCTTAGCCCAAGTTATCTAGAGTTTAGAGGAGCTGCCCTCCTATATAAACTCATGTACCCCTTTGATTATAATCAGAGAATAAACATATTCTGCTGTCGTCTCCCTCAGGAGACGGAAGCCCCAACCCCTAGCCGCACCTTGCCCTAGCCGCCACCTCCACCCTCTCGCAGCGATGGCGCCCAGCCGCCGGCGTCTGCGCCTCCAACCTCACCGACCTCACTTCCACCCCTATAATCTACGTTCGAGACCTGGTAGAACCGTAGCCTCTACCAATTTGGTATCAGATTGCTCTGGTTCGATGAGTTCCTCCGGCCTCCCCACCACAGTTGCCGCCTCCACTGGCGCAGCCACCGCCACCTCGCAGCAGCCGCCGCTGGCCACCTCAAGTCCGCCCGCCTTGGGCGCCGCGGCCCTGGCAGCCGACGCGGCCCCCGTCCTCTCTCCAGCGGAGATGTCGTCGGCGATCCGCGACCTCACCCTGGCGGTCTCAAACCTCCGGACCTTCCTCCAGGCTCCCTACACGCCACCGCCGGCAGCGCCCTTCGCGCCCACACCACCATCCACCACCGCGCCCCAGGGAATTCCGATCACCCAAATCAGGTTCCCGTCGTCGCCGTCCCCGCTGCCGACGTGGATCGACACACCGATCTACATGTCGGCGCCGCCACAGCCGACGGTGCTGCCGCCGCCCGCCACCACCTTCGGCGGGTATATTGACCCATACGCCGGGAGCTCCATGGTGCTGCAGTACTCTCCTCCCGCCACGACGGGTCGCCACGAGAGCGCCTACACGGCCTCGCCGCCTGTGCAGCAGCCGCCTCGTTTCACCAAGTTGGAGTTCACCACCTACGACGGAACCGTCGACCCCCTGAACTGGCTCAATCAGTGCGACCAGTTTTTCCGGGGGCAGCGGACCATGGCGTCCATCCGCACGTGGATCGCCTCCTACCACCTCCATGGCGCCGCACAAACGTGGTACTACGCCCTCGAGCAGGACGAGGTTGGGATGCCTCCATGGGAGCGCTTTCGTGACCTTGCCTCCTCCGGTTCGGCCCCCCATACGTGGGAGCTGCCTAGCCGAGCTCGGTCACCTCCCCTTCACCACCTCGGTGCAGGACTTCGCCGACCGCTTCCAGACATTGTCCTGCCATGCGCCTGGCGTCACGGCTCGCTAGCGCGCCGAGCTCTTCGTCGGCGGACTTACCGACCACATCCGCATTGACGTCGAGATGCGCGACCCCCAGGACCTGCAGACGGCCATGTACTACACACGCGCGTACGAGCAGCGCGCCAACACCATGCAGCAGGCGTTCCCGGGCCGCGACGCGCGTCTCCTGACCCACCCCGCACCGGCGGCCGCCACCCCGACGCGCCCCACCCTGCCGGCCACTACTGCAGCCGCCCCCGCACTGACGTGTACCTTCCGGCACTTGACGTCAGCCGAGCAACTTGAGCGGCGCCGCAAGGACATGTGCTTCAACTGCGACGATCCGTATGCGCCGGGTCATACGTGTGCATGTCTGTTCTACTTGGAGACCATCGACGACGCGGAGGTGGAGGCCCTCACCGCAGAGCTCAACGCCACCACACTCTCCGAGACCGGCATCACGACCTACGGGCCGGTCGTTGCGACCGCCTTCATCGTCTCCCTTCATGCCATGGCAGGCATCAAGACGACGAAGACGATGCTGCTTCCGGTGACGATCAACGGGGAGCGTCTCACCGCGCTTGTGGACATGGGCTCGATGCACAACTTCCTGTCTAGGGATGCCATACGCTGCCTCGCACTTCAGCCGGCGGGCGCAGAAAAGTTCAGCGTCACCGTCGCCAACGGGGACTGCCTTACTTGCCATGGTGTGGCGCGGCAGGTTCCCGTCCTCGTCGGCGACGAGCCTTTCTCCATCAACTGTGTCGGCATCGACCTGGGATGCTACGACTTCATCCTCGGCGTCGATTTCCTGTCCATACTAGGCCCCATCCTTTGGGACCTCGACGCGTTGTCCCTCATCTTCTGGCGCGCGGGGGGTCGTCGCGTTCAGTGGACGGGCCTTGGCGGCTCTGGCGCCGCAACCCCGCAGCTTCAGTTGATGGCGGACGCACTTGATGAGGCGCATCTGCTCCTGGCCGACCTCCTGCAGCAGCACAGTGACATCTTCGACGAGCCACAGGGCCTCCCACCCGCGTGGCCCTGTGACCACCGCATCCACCTGCTGCCGGACACGGCGCCTTGTTGTCGTGCGCCCGTACCGGTACCCCTAGCTGCAAAAGGATGAGCTCGAGTGCCAGGTGGCAGTCATGCTCGTGCAGGGCATCATCCGGATTTCGACATCGCCGTTCTCCACCCCGATGCTCCTTATGCGCAAGACCGACGGCACATGGCGCTTCTGCATCGACTACCGCGCCCTCAATGCCATGACGTCCAAGGACAAGTTCCCCATCCCCGCCGTGGATGAGCTCTTGGACGAGCTACACGGAGCGCGCTTCTTCACCAAGCTCGACCTGCGCTCGGGCTATCATCAGGTGCGCATGCACCCGGACGACATCGAGAAGACGGTGTTCCGTACTCACCATGGCAACTTCGAGTTCCTAGTGATGTCGTTCGGCCGCCGGCAACCACCCAGGCCTTGATGAACGACGTGCTCAGCCCATACTTGCGCCGCTTTGTGCTTGTTTTCTTTGATGACATTCTTATCTATAGTTCCCTAGGCAGAGAACCTGCAGCACGTGGCCATCATCTTCAACGAGCTTCGAGCGCATCGTCTCCACCTCAAGCGCTCGAAGTGCTCGTTCGGCATGAACTCCGTCGCGTACCTGGGGCATGTCATCTCGGCGGAAGGTGTCATGATGGACGAGGACAAGGTCGCCGCAGTCACCGCATGGCCGACCCCGCGGTCCCCGCGGGCTCTCCGCTACTTCTTGGGCCTCGCTGTGTCAACACCCGGATTTTTCAATCCTAGATGCCTGTTATGCCATACATCACAATCCCAGGATTACCATTTTTGCGAGACATAACAGAATTGGATACCATAGTACATCATCCATTACAAATGATACATAAGTTCTTACACAAATAGGGATCTCATGATCCAGTTCTTAATACAACATCAAGCAGCGGAATACGTAATAATAACGGTAGCATAGGCGAAGCTCCATCTTCGGGGTCACAGGCAATGCTGACGATGGGAGATGATCCTAGTTGTCGTAACCTTCCTGGGGTCCATCTTCTAGGTACTCCTCTTCATAGTCTGGCCATGGGAATAGCCAGGGACAAAGCCATGAGTACTCTTTAAGTACTCGCAAACTAATACTAATAGGTAAAGGGGGTTTTTGGATAATAGGACACTAGGCTCTAGGGTTGTTTTGCAAAAGCCAGATTTATCTCTACTAAGTTCTAAAGCTAGTCACAATTTTATAACTCCTAACTGGGAACTTGTATTTCATATCACAACTCTGTTGTGGTCAAGTCAAAGTCTTAGTTCATTTCACAGGTCATTCTGAAAAGTCTGACGGGGGAACAGTATGTCCACTCCAACTGTCCATAACCGCGGACGCGGCTATTCGAATAGTTTGACACTCTGCAGAGATTGTACACTTTCACCACAACATTCTATACATCCGTCAGGAACAAATCCTGAATTCACCATACTTAGTATGTGGATAATCAATCCTAACCTTTCGATTACACGCCCTAGTATAAGCACCTCTCCTGTGAGTTTGGCCTCCCAACCATGACCAACTGTCATCTTGGGTACTACACAGGTGGACAATCTTCACAAGGTAGCCTCAGCTCAGACCTTGGCCGTGAGGGAACTAATACTAAGGAATATAAGTTTCCAGTCAAGCCCTACCCAATCTTCGGTTATTGTGGTTGTACGATAAAATTGGAATGGTATCGCATCCAGACAACCATCAGTTTTAGAAAGGGCTAAGGCTCATGCCTCAACATTTTTATCACCAAAATTCTCAAGTGTTTGGAAACACATGTCCAAAACATTTCAATAGAATGATCCATCATTCCAAGGTTTTCATAACCATTTTTCCACCAAGTATTCCCATCTAAAAGTTGATCAAGTTTTATGCTTAGCACTAGCATCTACAGGTGGGGGTAGTACTAATGAGGGGTGGTAACTAGTGGAGTTTGAACTAAGTACAACCTCATGTCTCAGGCTGATGTCAAGGTTTCTAACTTAGGCCAAATTTTATGCTCTTTATGCAACCTTCAGCATCTTTCCAATATCTACCACTCACTTAAGTAAACTCTAAGTAAGCTTTGATAAAGAAATAGAGTAAGAAGCTTGCACATAAAACTAGGATTGGTTTATCAAGTGGGTATGATCACATATGCTTAAGGCATATAGTAGTCATAGAACAAGTATGGGTTTGTTGCATCAGTAGGGTATCTTGCAAGGGTTAGCTTGCATAGGTCAACTTGATTAGTAAGGCTTGCATCGGTATAGTATCAGCTTGCATCAATATCAGTATAAGCTTGCATCAATATCAGTATAAGCTTGCCTTGTGCAGAGCAGTGGTTGAAGTTCTCCTCGGCTTCTTCTTCGTAGTATCCTCCTTCCTCCTCGTATCCTTGGTCGGTACTAGCGTCTATGAATAAATACGAGGTACACAATCACCAAACAATACTTAACTACTTGCACTCATCACACACAAGGGTCCTATGGATGATCTAGCATCATCCCTAACATTACAAGGTTAGGGCTTGATTTAAATCCTTTTATTTGTAGAAAAGTAATTTCTACTCATTGAAAAACTACTTAAGATTTTATATTCTCCAAACCCAACATGGGATCATGTTGACACATGTCATCACCACATATTGTAGTCCATGGGAATGTGATTTAAAGTGGTGTCACAATTTAATAAGGTTTTACCCTTTTATTTTAATTAATTAAAGTGGCTAGAAATGCTTATGTAGCATTCTTTTATTACTTGAACATTATTTCTGCAAGTAAACCTATATATTTTTATATATTCTGAAAGGTATGGTTAAATGTGATTTTTGAGAGTTGGAATCAACTCAAAAGCTATTATGGTTTAAATTTGAAAAATGTTTGAATGCAGAAAAGCTTCTGCCTTGTTATTTTTACCATGGGTGATCTATAGATCCAAATGACTTGAATCCAACGGGCTTGGATTCAGCATTCACAGACCTTTCCAACAAAATTGGTTTCATTCAATTTTGTGCACTGAATCGATCTGGGTTGATTTTTGAAGTTGGGTACAGAAGTGTGTTTGAATTGAAATAGAAAAAGGTTTAATTTGAATAACTGGGCTGCGCGGGAAAAGTTACTGGGCCGGCCTGCTAAGCGCAGTGCTCCCACGGGCTGCTTAAGTGGGTGTCCCCACTCGTCAGTGACACGGGGCTGGGCGAAGCGGTATGGGGCGACGTGGATCGTTCGATCTAGTTCTAATCTAACGGCTGGGAGTCATCGTCGACGCGAGACAACGCCGGCGAGAACGAAACCTAGCGCGGCCAGTGAGGGTTGCTGGGGGCTCACCGGGGTACTGGCGAGGTTCGGCGAGGCGGGTGAACGACGAAGTCGACGACGGTGAATCTCCTGGTACTGGTGGCTTCTCCTGGGGCGGCTCCAATCGCTGGCTCCCTTCTTCTCCATAGGCGGCGGGCTCCGGTGAAATTCCGGCGGGATGGTGCTTGCCTTGCTCTGAGAACGGTGTGGCACGATCAGTGAGGAGAGGGGAGTGAGATTGTGTGAAGAAATCGTGCGGGGGTGGCCTCTATTTATAGTCGAGCAAGGGGGCCGTCGGGGCGCACGGTGAGCTTGTCGGGGGCGAGGTTACAGGCGGCTAATGGCATGGGCAAGGGTAGGGGACGGTGCGGTGTCTCCTGGCGATGCTCAACGACATGGTCCCGAGGCATGGGGCGGTGTGGTTTGGTCTAGAACGGGCGATGCTCTGCGCGGCAGAGGCAGCGTCTTCGACGGATGGCGGTGGCTGTGCGGCACGGGGTGGCAAACGGGGATGTCTGGCGGTCTCCTGGGTCAGTGGGGATTGTGTATGCACGCGGCGAGGGCGGCGCGCGGTCTGTGGGCTTCGGTCGAGGGTCGTGCTCTGGCGCATGCTCGGCATGGTCTCTGGCGGTCTGGGCGCGGCTTGTGCGCGTGGTCCAGGGCTTGGCAACGCTCACGGCTGGGACAGGTAGTGGCGGTGGACGGTGGGCTGCCTCCTAGACAAGGTTGGCAAAGCTAGTTCTTCCTCTAGCCTGCTGTCCACAATGGGGTGACAAGGGGGTGCTCGGTTGTTCACCATTGATGGCAATGGCAAGCTCACAAGGGTGCTAGTCCTTAGTTAAACTTCCTAGATGATCTACTGAGCTGTGTGTGAGCTAACTAGGGAACAAGTTAGACCAATTTTACTGCACACTATAGTGTTTGGTGTTTTTTTGATTTGTGTCTGCAACTTGTTTGATGAAATGGCCGCATGAACTCAAGTTTTGAATTTTGAAAAGATTTTTGGTGGGTTTGCTAGATTGGTGCTGGTGAGTCTGCAGATGCTTGGGTTTTGAAAGTTGAGCTTGTTTGAGTGGTTTTTGAAAAAGTGGGATCTTCCCATATGATAAAGATTCAATTTTGAATTGACATTTAAACTATGCATTTGAAAGTTTCTGGATGATCACAAAGTGGGCCTTGATACCTTGTTATGAGTACATTCAAGGGGTCCAAAGATCCAGAAAAGTTTCTATTAGGTTCTGAAAGTTTGAGACAGCCAAAGTAGGCATGGGAGTTAAATTGGCCAAAATGACCATTCATTTCATATATGTGTTTTGATTTACTTGTCTTTAGGAAAGGTGTGGGAAATGTTTTAGATGATGTTTATTTCACCTAAGAAACATTTTACAAGCAATGAAACAAACAAACAAACAAGGTGGTTTTAAAGGATTTCAAAATCCATGCATACACATATGCATGCATTCATGATTTCATTTAGAAAAGTTTTTGTTAACCCTAATTTTGATGATTAGAATTTGATGATCCAAGCTTAGTATTTTTGGGATGTTACACGCTGGCCACTACCGGAAGTACATCAGGGACTTCGGCCTCATCGTCGTGCCACTGACACGCGTCCTTCACCGCGACGCCTTCTCCTGGGACGAGGAGGCGACTACGGCGTTCGAAGCTCTCCAGCGGGAGCTCACGACAGGACCCGTCCTCCAGATGTCGGACTTCGACATGCCGTTTGTGGTGGACTGCGATGCCTCCGGCATCGGTGTCGGCGCCGTCCTCCACCAGGGCGAAGGGCCGCTGGCCTTCTTCAGCCGCCCCTTCGCTGCTCGCCATCACAAGCTCGCAGCATACGAGCGTGAGCTTATCGGTCTGGTCCAGGAAGTGCGCCACTGGTGACCTTACCTTTGGTGTCGGTCGTTCCGTGTGCGTACGGACCACTATAGCCTCAAGTTCTTGCTGGACCAGCGCCTCTCCATCGGCTCACAACACCAGTGGATCAGCAAGCTCTTCGGCTTCGACTTCACCGTCGAGTACCGCACCGGCCGTCTCAACACGGTCGCCGACGCATTGTCCCGTTGCGACACTGAGGATGTCACGGACGACATTTCCACGGCGGGCGTCGTCCTGTGCATCCGCTGCGGGCCGTCCTTCGCCTTCATCAACGACATTCGCCGGGCAACTTCTACTGCCGCGGACGCATAGGTGCTCCATGGACGCCTTGACGTCGGTGAGCTGGGGGCGCCCTGGCGCCTGGACGATGGGCTGCTTATACATGGGCGCCGCCTCATCGTGCCCGACCACGGTGACCTGTGCCACCAGGTCTTGTCCCTGGCACACTCTGCAGGACATGAGGGCGTGCAGAAGACCCTCCATCGCCTCCGTGCTGATTTCTACATCCCCGGTGATGGTGCGCTGGTCCGTGACTGGGTGCGGTCATGCGTGACGTGCCAGCGGAACAAGACGGAGACGCTGCGACCCGCGGGTATGCTACAGCCGCTGGACGTACCCTCCTAGGTGTGGGCTGATATCTCCATGGACTTTATCGAGGGCTGCGGTGACCCAGCATACCACTGCATGATGTAGTATACTATAGTCGTTGACATAACACCAATGAAACACCATTCACTAGTATTACATCCCTCAGAATGGCACAACAGAAATACAGCGGGTCCAATACATGGCTAAAGGTTACAACTCACTCTTTACACAAGATCCAGAGAACACTCTAGGCTAAAGAGAGAGAAAGAACTTCTTACGGAGAAGAATGAAAGATAACAACACAAGAACTATTATACTATTAAGACTAGTATTTTAACTAAGGGATTGGCATTGCTGCTATTACAATACACTACAGAATTAGGTTCTTTGGCTAGAGATTATATTCCTATCTAATCAGTAACTTCGCCTTCACTTGAGTTGATGTATATGTTGACTTCCTTGACTTCATTGAAGGGCTTGACCTTTGGATGATGAGTCCTGGAGCATAACTTGATGTAGATGTTGTCTGTACCGGCTTCAGAATCTAGCAAGGGTTAAGAAGATACGTTGAGTACGAGCGTACTCACCAAATTCACTAGAAAAGGAGTGTTTGATGCACTATAACTACAACCACAGACCATAGGTCGTAGGCAATGCAAGTTTTCATAAACATTTCTTCAAAGGTTGATTTTATTCTGAAAAGCTATGTCCGCCAGCCTTCACGGGTTTACCAAAACTTTCATGGAGTTCGTTTCCCGCCGCGTTCGTAGCTCCTTCCCGGAACAGGGAGTAACAAGTTACAGTTCTTACACTCTACAGAGGTGCGTCACTTTACCCATGAGAGATCAACTCTTTGTTGCACAACCGGGCAGCTTATTCCCGTCCACAATTCCATGATGTGGGGCCCAGAAGATGATCCAAGCCAACCACTGCCCCCTTCGCGACCTCGCATGCCTCCTTGGTGTACACCATGACCACATATTGGATTACGGCAATGGTTTGTACAAACCGCTAGATGCCAGAACTATTGTGGGACGTTGAGGGTTCCCACCCATATGTTGCATATCCTCTACGAATTACCAATTAATATGCATGCTACAAGGATAACAGCCACGACCTTCACATCCGACTTCATGCGAGAGGAAGAAGATACAGCTAACTTATCCGTCCCATTCCAAATCTCATGGTTAACGCATAATATACAGCGCAAGAATCACTGGCGACATTGGTTGTTAAGTCCTAGGTGATATAGTTCTGAACAGTGGTATTCCAACTGTCAGATTTAATAGATTAGTTGATCACCCTGGATCAGTAACCAATAGTTCACATTATTATCGAAAATAGTGTTTTCAGAACTTTTCCAAATGCAGGTGATGACAACACTGGATTTGTAAAATACTTTACAGAAAATAAACAAAGGACATCAGCAAGTGTGAACTTGCCTTTTGTGATTGCAAGATTATGCACTCACGGTCTTCAAGATAATATAAGATCCAATATCTGAAATCAGCATCATTGGTCCGGTAAGGACTAATGTTTAAAGAAGCAATATGCTCTATGCATAAATAATGTGATGCACTTTTATAAACGCGAATCTCGGGGATAACGTTGTTCTAGGGTTTGGATACTCGAAATGATGTATTTGAAATGTGTTGTACTTTTGGATGAGTTTTATATTCGTGCTTCTTATTAAGGCTTGTGAGTGTGTGTGAAACAATCATATAATTACAATATCATAAAACAATAGGACACACAGATGTGAAATACTATTCAAGATTGCTTATATAAGAGTTCTTGTTTGAAGTGGCAAAACGAATAACTTTTGAAGAAAATATTCCTTTTCTAAGGTTTAAACAATCTTTGTGGTTAGTTAGTGGTGGTCTATGTTATTTGTGCTTGCTTGAATAGTTTGGGCTTGAGATGCTTTATAACTTAACTATTTAAGACCAAAGTTAACTATAAAACATATAACAATGTTTATAGTGTTATATTTAGATTCTTGTAGACTAAAGTTAACTTTAAAACAAAGATAGTTTTTGCAAGTATAATGCTTATAACATTTGTACTTTGTGTACTTGGTAATGTTGCCTTAAGGTTACTTAAGAATGGTTATGTATGTACTTGTTGTAGTGTTTTCTTAATTTTATAATGGAATAGTATCATTTACCCCTTTTATGGATGAATGATTATGGTTTGTAAATCATGGAGTAATGTTACTCAATTGCTTATGAGTTCACTATAGTGTTTTAGTATGTTGACAAGCTTGTGGTTAAAGTAAAGGAAATAAGTTTTTATTTAACTACAAGGTATTCTTGATGATTTTATATTTGATAAGGATTCTTTTTAGAAAATATTACACACCTATGGTTGAGGAGAATTTAATAAAATTGTAATTAAAATGTGTTAAACCAATTAGACTTTATATTAAATATTTAAGGCTAATATTGCTTATTAGACCTAAATGGACAATTTTAGAAATATTAACAAATTTTATTTACCCTTGTATGAATCATTAATTAGGTAAATAAGTTTAAATTTGAGTTATTAAAATATTTGAATTTTTTTATTTAACTCAAAAGTGGAATATTATATTTTTAATATGTAGATATTATTTTTGTGATCATTTAGGTATATTACATTTATCTTTGTGATTTATAAATAATAAGATATGATTTTGACAATTCTTATTACTTCATAATTATTTAATAAATAATAAATATTTAATTAAGTGAAATAATAATACATGATTATGGTTTTAAATTATAATTCTTATCTTTCTAAGATTTTTGGTATTTTATTCATATTTTTAACATTTACCATTATTGGAATATGAATTATCAAAGTTTGATTTCTTTTAAAATCCTTATTAAACCATAATTTATTTAAATAATTATCGTAATAATATTTGATAATAATTTTATTTTTCTACAAATTTTCATATATTATACACATTTTTCTGAATTATAAATCAAAAATTATTAATTAAACAAGATTTAATCATTTATTTGATTTCTGGAATATTAATAATTGAGCTTATAACATTTTATTTATTTCTTAAACAGGAATTAAATTTTTACACCGCACCCACACGTAGCCTAGTCACTAACCAGTGGGCCAGTGTCCACCTCAGCTCTCAGGTTAGTAATTGTATTTGTTACCGACCCTGTCTTTACCCCCAGACAATAACATATGGGCCCAAGGCCACGTCATATGCCACGTGAGACAAAGACCAGGTCAAACCGCACTGGGGTGGCAGGATGACACCAGCATGATGTCGTGTTAACATCAGCCTGGCCTCCACCACCAGAGGATGGTCGCCGGCGGCGAACCACTGTGCTCCGGTGAACAAGGTCGATGCTATTGGACAGAGGGAACCAAGGCGAACCTATTGGTGGTAACGCCACTACCTAGTGGTCACCGGAAATACACCGGCGACGAGCTTCTGCGGCGGCCAACGGTGGTTCTCAACGAAACAAGGTCTACGGTGAGAATCAGCAAGCGAAATTAGGGTCCAGAGATGCGTAAGCTTACCCTGATGACGATAGAGAGATCGATGAGACTTGGGAAGGCGTGACGACGGTGAATCGACGATAATGGCCACGGCGGGCGATGAAAAGGAATGCTCGATTTCACATGATTCCCAGCGTGCGGGCTTCTGTGCTTGGTCCTAGGCGAGTCAGACCACGACGGCGCGTCCAACGGTGGCTACCATGAGGCGAGGGGTGGTCGGACCTGACCGAAATGACGAACTCCGATGAACTAGGGTTTCGGGTGAGGAAGGAAGGTGGGTCTGGAGAGCGAGATTGAAGATGAGATTGGTATGAGAGGATAGAGGAGGACGCGGCGATCTTATCTACTCCTCCCAGGGACGGCGGCACACATCATAGCGCGGCGGTCGATCGACGGCGGAGCTCCGGCCAGCGAGCTGCTTCTAGTAGGCGAGGTAGACGACGAAGTCGATTTTGTAGAAAACCCCCTGGCATTTCTTGTAGGGGTTCGTAGCATGGAAAACAAAAAATTTCTACCGCATACAAACAAACAAGCCAAGATCTATCTACTAGATTGTAGCAACGAGTCGATAGAATAACTCACCCTCGAAGATTCCAAAGTGTTTAACGAGAGCAGATTCTCGTGGGTGATATAGTCGTACTCTTGCCGATCTCAAGATCGTGTAGACGATCCTTCCGGCGCTGCGTTCCGGCAGCGCTTCCGCAGTCGGTCACACGTTCGGTACTCGATGAAGACCTACCTCTCCCTTGTTCCAGCAGGCAGCGGAGGTTGTAGCACTCTCCTCGCGATTCCGGCGGCACGACGGCATGGTACCGGAAGTAGAGGGGAGATCTCGCAGGGCTTCGCCTTAAGCGGAAGCGAGTATGGTGGACTATGAGAGAGGCCTTGGAGATCTAGGGTTTAGAGGCACCAAGGGGAGAGGGCTAGGCCGGCGTCTAGGGCAAGGAGAGAGCCCCAAGTCGGCGGCTAGGGCAAACCCTAGGGCGGCGGCGGCTGCAGGAGGGCCGGCGGCTAGGGCTAGGGTTTAGAGGAGAGAGGTGTAGGTCTAGAGGGGCACCCCTGCCCCTCCTTTTATAGGTGGGAGGGCGCCGTCCAAGGGGAGGGAGTCCTCCCCCAAGTCGGCCTCCTTGGCCGGCTGGAGGGAGAGGAACTCCTCCCCAAGTAGGTTTCCTACTCTCCCTCCACCAAGCAAACTTGTCGTTTGACTTTTCAAATTGGCGTTTGACTTTTCAAACTAGGATTTGATTTATCCCTTTATTTTGCTCAGCGATGACACCTAGTACATGATGCAACCATTCCAACTTGTTATGACACACACATGTACCCTTCCCCTCCGGAGTGCCGGACCTTCCGGACCCTTCTAGAACATTCCCGATGAAAACACCGGAATCATTCTCCAACTCCGAAACAGGCTTTCCTTATATGAATCTTATCCTCCGGACTATTCCGGATCTCCTCGTGATATCCCGGATCCCATCCGAGACTCCGAACAACATTCGGTCTCTCACTCATCATTCCATAACTACTCAACAACATCGAATCCTTAAGTGTGTCTCCCTACGGTTCGTGAATTATGCGGACATGATCGAGACACTTCTCCGAACAATAACCAATAGAGGAATCTGGAAATTCATATGGCTCCCACATATTTCTACGATTACTTTGCGATTGAATGAACCACTTACATACGATACCAATTTCCCTTTGTCTCACGATAGTTTACTTATCCGAGGTTTTGATCATCGGTATATCTGCATACCTAGTTCAACCTCGTTACTGATAAGTACTCTTTTCTCATTCCCATGATATGTGATCCCTTGTGATCCAGTCACATGCTTGCAAGCCAATTGGATGACATTCCACCGAGAGGGCTCAGAGTATATCTATCCGTCATATGGATGGACAAATCGCACTCTTGATCCATGTGTCTCAACCCATACTTTCCGAACACTCAATGCCACCTTTATAACCACCCAGTTATGGTGTGGTGTTTGATGTCATCAAAGCATCCTTCTGGTGATGGTGATAAGCATGATCTCATGGTCGAAGGAATTAGGTTACTATGTATCAGAAAGCATATAGCAATTAAACTATTAAAATGACTTGATATTTATGCTACGCTTATCTATAGGAGTATGTCCATCATACCATTCTCCTAACGATATGATCTTGTTGTTAATAACATCTCAATGTTCATGATAGGGAAACCACATCATTTATTAACCAACAAGCTAGTATTATGAAGAGGCTTTACTAGGGACTCTAATTTAGTTTACAAATCACACAAGTATTAATGTTTCCTTGTTAATACTGTTATAGCATGAATGTAAACATTTATCATAAACACAAAGATATAATAATAACTACATTTATTATTGCCTCTAGGGCATATCTCCAACAGTCTCCCACTTGCACTAGAGTCAACTAATCTAGATTACATGGTAATATACCGAACACCCATGGCAGTTTGGTGTTGGTCATGTTTTGCCCTCGGGAGAGATTTAGTCAACGGATCCGCCACATTCAGATCTGTGTGTACTTTGCAAATCTTTATGTCACCATCTTGGACATGTTCTCGAATAGCGTGAAAACGTAGCTTGATGTGCTTCAGCTTCTTGTGTGACCTTGGTTCTTGCGCATTGGCTATGGCGCCCATGTTATCACAGTAGATAGACATTGGGTCCAGCGCACTTGGAACCACACCGAGCTCTGTAATGAACTCCTTCATCCATATCGCTTCTTGTGAAGCCTCCGAAGCAGCTATGTATTCCGATTCAGTTGAATATCTCGCCACAACGCTTTGCTTTGCACTCCTCCAGCTAACTGCTGCACCATTCAAAATGAATACGTATCCAGATTGAGATTTAGAATCATCCGGATCGGTGTTCCAACTAGCATCGGCGTAACCATTAACAACGAGTTGTTCATCACCTCCATAAGAAAGAACCATATCCTTAGTTCTTCTCAAGTACTTAAGGATGTTTTTGACCATTGTCCAATGATCCGCTCCTGGATCACTTTGATATCTGCTAGTTAAACTAACAGCATATGCAATGTCGGGTCTAGTACATAGCATGGCATACATTAGAGATCCTATGGCTGAGGCATAGGGAGTCTTACTCATCCTTTCTCTATCTTCTACCTTTGCTGGACAATGAGTTTTACTCAAGGTCGTATTGGGCAACATGGGCAAGAACCCTTTCTTGCTATCTTCCATTCGAAATCTCTTTAGAACTTTGTCCAAATATGTACTTTGTGACAATGATATTAGGCGTCTCGATCTATCTCTATAAATCTTTATGCCTAATATATAAGCTGCTTCGCCAAGATCTTTCATTGAAAAACTATTATTCAAATATTCCTTGACACTATTAAGAAGGTCTACATCATTCCCAATCAACAATATGTCATCTACATATAGTATTAAGAATGCTACAGAGCTCCCACTCACTTTCTTGTAAATACAAGCTTCTCCATAAGTTTGTATAAAACCAAAACTTTTGATTACCTTATCAAAACGTTGATTCCAACTTCGGGATGCTTGCTTCAATCCATATATGGACCGTTGAAGTTTGCATACCTTGTTAGCATCTTTAGGATCGACAAAACCTTTGGGTTGCATTATATACAACTCTTCATCAATGTCTCCATTGAGGAACGCTATTTTGACATCCATCTGCCATATCTCATAATCATAATATGCAGCTATTGCTAACAAAATCCTCATAGGCTTTAGCTTCGCTACTGGTGAGAAAGTCTCATCGTAGTCAACTCCTTGAATTTGTCAAAACCCTTTTGCGACAAGTCGAGCTTTATAGACAGTAACATTACCATCAGCATATGTTTTCTTCTTGAAAATCCATTTGTTCTCGACAGCCTTCCGGCCATCCGGTAAGTCCACCAAAGTCCATACTTAGTTTTCGTACATGGATCCAATCTCGGATTTCATGGCTTCTTGCCATTTATTAGAATCTGGGCTCATCATCGCTTCCTCATATGTCGCAGGGTCATCGGTGTTGTCCACCAACATGACACTCATAACGGGATCATACCAATCAGGAGTGGTACGAGTTCCCGTTGACCTGCGACGCTCTGTAGCAACTTCAACCGAAGTTTCATGATCATCATCATTAGCTTCCTATCTTATTGGTGCAGGCACCACAAGAACTTCTTCCGGTGTTGCGCTACTCGCAAGTTCGAGAGAAGATTCAACAACCTCGTCGAGTTCTACTTTCCTTCCAGTCACTTCTTTCGAAAGAAATTCCTTCTCTAGAAAGGATCCATTCTTGGCAACGAAGATTTTGCCTTCGGATCTATGATAGAAGGTATACCCAATAGTTTCCTTTGGGTATCCTATGAAGACGCATTTTTTCGCTTTGGGTTCTAGCTTGTCCGGCTGTAACTTCTTTACATAGGCTTCGCAACCCCAAACTTTAAGGAACGACAGTTTAGGTTTCTTCCCAAACCATAATTCATACGGTGTCGTTTCAACGGATTTAGATGGTGCCCTATTTAAAGTGAATGCGGCTGTTTCTAATGCATAACCCCAAAATGATAGCGGTAAATCTGTAAGTGACATCATAGAACGAACCATATCTAAGAGAGTTCGATTATGACGTTCGGACACACCATTACGATGTGGTGTTCCCGGCGGTGTCAATTGTGAAAGTATTCCGCATTTCTTCAAATGCTCGCCAAACTCGTAACTTAGATATTCACCTCCACGATCAGAACGTAGAAATTTAATCTTCTTGTTACATTAATTCTCCACCTCACTTTGAAATTCCTTAAACTTCTCGAAAGTTTCGGACTTATGTTTCATGAAATAGATATACCCATATCTACTCAAGTCATCCGAGAAGGTAAGAACATAACGATAACCACTGCGCGATGCTACACTCATCGGACCACACACATCGGTATGTATGATTTCCAACAAGTCCGTAGCTCGCTCCATCATACCAGAAAATGGAGTCTTAGTCATTTTACCCATCAGACATGCTTCGTATCTTTCAAGTGATTCGAAATCAAGTGATTCAAGAAGTCCATCGTAATGGAGTTTCTTCATACGCTTCACTCCAATGTGACCAAGACGACAGTGCCACATATAGGTCGAGTTATCGCTCAATTTCAAACGTTTAGCTTCAATGTTATTAATATGTGTATTTCCACTATCGAGAATAGACCATCTATCAAAGGTGCATGTGCATAAAACATATTACTCATATAAATCGAACAACCATTATTCTCGGACTTAAACAAGTAACCGTCTCGCAATAAACAAGATCCTGATATAATGTTCATGCTTAACGCAGGCACCAAATAACAATTATTTAAGTATAAAACTAATCCCGATGGTAGATGAAGAGGTAGCGTGCCGACCGCGATCACATCAACCTTTGATCCATTTCCAATGCGCATCATCACCTCGTTCTTCGCTAGCTTCCGTTTATTCTGCAGCACCTGTTTCGAGTTACAACTATGAGCAACCGAACCAGTATCAAATACCCAGGCACTACTACGAATACTAGTGACATACACATCAATAACATGTATATCGGATATACCTTTATTATTGATGTTGTCGTTCTTCAAATCCGCCAAGTACTTTGGGCAATTCCGCTTCCAGTGACCTTCTCCCTTGTAGTAAAAGCACTCAGTATCAGGCTTAGGTCCAGCCTTGGTCTTCTTCGTCGGTGCGGAAACTTTCTTACCACCCTTCTTGAAGTGTCCCTTTTGCTTAGACTTGCCTTTCTTGAATTTGGTGGTCTTATTGACCATCAACACTTGGTGCTCTTTCTTGATCTCCACTTCTGCAGATTTTAACATGGAGAAGAGTTCTGGCAACTGCTTGTTCATGCTTTGCATATTGTAGTTCATCACAAAGTTCTTGTAACTTGGTGGTAGTGATTGGAGGACACGGTAAATCCCCAAAGCATTAGGAATCACTATACCCAAGCTTTGGAGTTTGTTTGCGTGCCCAGACATCTTAAGCACATGCTCACTGACGGAGCTGCCCTCTTCCATCTTGCAGTTAAAGAACTTTTCAGAAGCCTCATAGCTCTCAACTGCCGCGTGAGTCTCAAATATCAATTTGAGTTCACAGACAATATCATGTGGGTCTGAGTTCTCAAACCTTTTCTGAAGCTCCGATTCCAAACCATACAAGATATCACACTGAATTGTGGAGTACTGATTCTTCCGAGCGAGGTAAACATTCTTTACTTCATCGATATCATCAGCTGCAGGCGGGTCACCCAGCGGTGCATCCAGCACATAGGTCAAATTACCAGCATTGAGGACAATCCTCAAATTGCGGAACCAATCCGCGAAGTTGCTTCCATTGTTTTTCAACTTTTCTTTCTCTAGGAACGCATTAAAATTGATGGTAGGGGCCGCCATTGATCTACAACATATTTGCAATAGTTTAGACTAAGTTTATGACAAATTGAGTTCTAATTAATAGTTAAATTAATCTAGGTGAACTCCCACTCAAAACAATATCCCTCGCATTGTTTTAGTGATCACACGAACCAGATCCACCACATCAAAACCGATCATCACGAGAGTTGATGTAGCTTCAATGGCAAACAATCGACATGTTCATCATATCTACTATATGATTCATGCTTTACCTTTAGGTGATCCGTGTTCCGATACCATGTCTACACATGCTAGGCTCGTCAAGATCAAACCTTAGCTTCTGCATGAGCAAATCTGGCTTGCTCACATTGTTTACACTTGCAGAATCTAACACACCCGATCATCACGTGGTGCTTCTAAACAACAAGCTTTAGCAACGGTGCTTACTAAGGATGAACACTTTAGAACTTGAAATTTATGTGCATGAGGGATCATCTTATAATGCTACCGTCGTTAACTAAGCAATACAAGATGCATAAAGGATTAACATCACATGCAATTCATAATATGTGATATGA
This sequence comes from Avena sativa, assembly GCA_916181665.1. Lineage (NCBI taxonomy): Eukaryota > Viridiplantae > Streptophyta > Magnoliopsida > Poales > Poaceae > Avena > Avena sativa. The sequence continues at coordinate 357,620,914 of OV702283.1, forward strand.
TATGGCCTTTCTTATTTGTGCTTCCGATCTCCATCTTCAAGCACGAACATGATCTCCATCATCACCGGCATTGCATCAAGGTCAATGACGCTGCTCTATGATTGTCGTCCACTAGCTTCAACTATTACAACTACTTTGAATAGACATGCGGGTCTTAACAGAAATTAAAGACAACCATATGGCTCCTGCCGGTTGCCAACTTACAATAATGAACGTTGCATACATCAAATATAATCACAATCATAGCCATATCACATCACAGCACACCCCTGCAAAACAAAGTTAGAGGCCTCTAATTTCTTTGCATATTTTACGTGGTTTGGGGCTTTCAATAAGTGTCGATCTAACTTACGAACAAGAACCACAACGTTGATGTTTGAACTATCAAGTGCCCGTTGTAAATTGGATCTATACTATAATGGGAGAGATAGACACCCGCAAAGCCACTTATGCAATACAAGTTGCATGTTGAGCGTGGAGCAAGTCTCATGAACAATGTCATGTAAGGTTAGCCCGGGCCGCTTCATCCCATCATACCGCAAGATGAAAAGTACACAAGAATCAATTGATAATAAAAGCACCACCGCCCATAATGACCATTGTGTTCTACTCGTGCAACAGATCTACATATAAACACGGCTCTGATACCACTGTAGGGGTTCGTAGCATGGAAAACAAAAAAATTCTACCGCATACAAACAAACAAGCCAAGATCTATCTACTAGATTGTAGCAACGAGTCGATAGAATAACTCACCCTTGAAGATTCCAAAGTGTTTAACGAGAGCGAATTCTCGTGGGTGATGTAGTCGTACTCTTGCCGATCTCAAGATCGTGTAGACGATCCTTCCGGCGCTGCGTTCCGGCAGCTCTTGCGCAGTCGGTCACACGTTCGGTACTCGATGAAGACCTTCCTCTCCCTTGTTCTAGCAGGCAGCGAAGGTTGTAGCACTCTCCTCGCGATTCCGGCAGCACGACGGCGTGGTACCGGAAGTAGAGGGGAGATCTCGCAGGGCTTCGCCTTAAGCCAGAGCGAGTATGGTGGACTATGAGAGAGGCCTTGGCGATCTAGGGTTTAGAGGCACCAAGGGGAGAGGGCTAGGCCGGCGGCTAGGGCAAGGGGAGAGCCCCAAGTCGGCGGCTAGGGCAAACCCTAGGGCGGCGGCGGCTGCAGGAGGGCCGACGGCTCGGGCTAGGGTTTAGAGGAGAGAGGTGTAGGTCTAGAGGGGCACCCCTGTCCCTCCTTTTATAGGTGGGAGGGCGCCAGCCAAGGGGAGGGAGTCCTCCCCCAAGTCGGCCTCCTTGGCCGGCGGGTGGAGGGAGAGGAACTCCTCCCCAAGTAGGTTTCCTACTCTCCCTCCACCAAGCAAACTTGCCGTTTGACTTTTCAAATTGGCGTTTGACTTTTCAAACTAGGATTTGATTTATACCTTTATTTTGCTCAACAATGACACCTAGTACATGATGTAACCATTCCAACTTGTTATGACACACACATGTACCCTTCCCCTCCGGAGTGCCGGACCTTCCGGACCCTTCGAACATTCCCGATGAAAACACCGGAATCATTCTCCAACTCCAAAACAGGACTTTCCTTATATGAATCTTATTCTCCACACCATTTCGGATCTCCTCGTGATATCCCGGATCCCATCCGAGACTCCGAAAAACATTCGGTCTCTTACTCATCATTCCATAACTACTCGACAACATCGAATCCTTAAGTGTGTCTCCCTACGGTTCGTGAATTATACGGACATGATCGAGACACTTCTCCGAACAATAACCAATAGAGGAATCTGGAAATTCATATGGCTCCCACATATTTCTACGATTACTTTGCGATCAAATGAACCACTTACATACGATACCAATTTCCCTTTGTCTCACGATAGTTTACTTATCCGAGGTTTTGATCGTCGGTATCTCTGCATACCTAGTTCAACCTTGTTACTGATAAGTACTCTTTTCTCGTTCCCGTGATATGTGATCCCTTGTGATCAAGTCACATGCTTGCAAGCCAATTGGATGACATTCCACCGAGAGGGCCCAGAGTATATCTATCCGTCATATGGATGGACAAATCCCACTCTTGATCCATGTGTCTCAACCCATACTTTCTGAACACTCAATGCCACCTTTATAACCACCCAGTTACGGTGTGGTGTTTGATGTCATCAAAGCATCCTTCCGGTGATGGTGATAAGCATGATCTCATGGTCGAAGGAATTAGGTTACTATGTATCAGAAAGCATATAGCAATTGAACTATTAAAATGACTTGATCTTTATGCTACGCTTATCTATAGGAGTATGTCCATCATACCATTCTCCTAAAGATATGATCTTGTTGTTAATAACATCTCAATGTTCATGATAGGGAAACCACATTCATTTATTAACCAACAAGCTAGTATTATGAAGAGGCTTTACTAGGGACTCTAATTTAGTTTACAAATCACACAAGTATTAATGTTTCCTTGTTAATACTGTTATAGCATGAATGTAAACATTTATCATAAACACAAAGATATAATAATAACTACATTTATTATTGCCTCTAGGGCATATCTCCAACATTTCTTTCCTCTCAACCCATAGTCCCTCTTCGGTCCCACCTGTCAGCTAGAGATGAGAACGAGCTGGGCTGGTTATTGGGCCTTTGTGGGCTGCTCAGGGGCGACAGGTAAGCAGAGAGAAGTTGGGCCACGGCCAAGATTCTTTTTTATTTGTTTTCCTTTTTTCTATTTTTTGTTTTACTTTCAGATTTGAATTTTCCTTATTTGATTTGAATTCTCCTTATAGAATTGATTTGCTGAATGATTGCAGCATTAATAAAGTATATTAAGGTTCTTTTATGAGTTTGTCATATAATGGTATTATTCCTTTATTTGTTTTCTATCAAAACCCTTTTTATATTATGTAGAAGCCCTTTTATTAAAAAAATTCTACATTAAATCATGGCTTAATTGTATGATATTTCCTTATTTGTTTACAAAACTTAACTCTAGTTGGCTCATAGTTTGAATAGAAATTTTTATATGTATAATGATCCTATATCATTATTTGATGCATGAAATACAAAAGAAATTAATATGATTATTACTACTTCCAGTAACTTATAAAATGGCAATGTATGTATTCCATTATGATAAACATAGAAGTTTGGGGTTCTTAATTTACTTATAATTCTTTGTTGATGTGAGAAAAGATTTAATAACTAAGCATATTGTCTTCTGTTTGTGATATTTGATGACATCGCCTTTTATAACAGAAAGTTATATCTAGAATGTTTTATAGAAAGGAATTGGTAAAGATACTCTTAAGCACATGTAATTATGATGGTTGGAATTGACAGAGATGTTCTTATGTGATTTGTTATAGGAAAATATTCCTATAAAGTGTTATAGATATAAGATGATGGATCAATAACCTAAAATGGATATTATGTTTGGTTTGAGATTTAGAGTTGGTTGTTTACCAATAATGTCTATTTTCCATAATTCACAATCCTGGATTTCTAATTAAGGAATTCCTTTCCTAGATATAATACTTCTTCCTATCTATCATCATGGTTAGTATGATGAGCTCTACTCATAAATATATTCTTATCCACCTATCATTCTTCTAATCTCATGGATGAATCCAGTGAGTTTGATATTAAAGCATTTCATAGTTTTCTTATATCCTTGCTTGGTTATATCCACTACTCTACTGTTGATAATCTTCAATCCAACAAGTAGTTCTTTCAAACTCCACTCATAACATTCCTTAATCATCCATCACTAATATTTCTCCAATAGATGTATACATCCAACTATATTACTCCAAAGCTTACTATCCTTTAGGATGAATAACACTACTTCCATCACTCCATGCTATACTAGCTTCAATTGAATCATACTATCTTATATTTACTCTAGTAACTCCTACTCCAACCTCACATTATATTAATGTGGCTTGTAATGACTACTATAGGATAACTTATCTCTACTAGGGTTTCAATCATGTTCTACCCACTAATATCATTTATACTAGATATAGGTGGACAATCCTGGTGAGTAAGGCATAATCATTATAATCCTTTAATTATTTATAGCTTAGGTTTCCAATTGGATAATCAAGACTTTATCAATACAACCTTACTATTGTATTGGAATTATCTTCTTAGTATCTTTAATTGGATTAAGGCTGTTATTCAGAGACTATGCCATCTTTAAGAGATTTAAGTATATGCTATGATAAGATCAAGAAGTAGTAGATCAAGTATTGATAGTTAAAGAATTTGTGAATCAATGGTTGATTACTCAATCATTGATGAACAACATATATTAAGTTAGATTCTATAAAGATTGATATGGAAAGAAAGATATATGGTGAATGATCTTGACTTAGTCTCTTTCCAACTCAAACTCATTAAAGAGTTAAAGTTAGGTATTACTATGATACTCATAGTAAGAATAGATAAGAATAAGATATGTCAGGATTAGTCATTACATTTTTATTACTTCAGTTGTAATCTTAACTTGGCATTTATGAGTTGTTGTGCTGAATTTGATGATAGGATCCCTTAAGGATCAGATATTAATCATTTAAGCAATGTATTATGAGTAACATCGTATTATATCTGATCTACCCTTAAATCAAATCATGTTTATCCAAATAGGGTTTTAGCAAAGGTCATAATGAAACTTATCATAGTCAGCTTGATGATCTACTTCAATTCTATCAAGTTGAGAGAAGCTCCAATCACTTTGACAAGTTTTGTTTAAAAGCGCGAAAATTGTTCGGATTTTCTATGCATGAATGCAATGCACACATCTGGGTTCAGCTTATTTCTAGGCTCTAATGCTGAGATGTTACAAGGGCCTTCCCAAGGTGTGCGACAAATCCGTCATCCTCACGGTGGTTGATCGCTTCTCCAAGTATGCGCACTTCATTGCCCTCGGCCACCCCTATACAGCCGCATCCGTGGCACGGGCCTTCTTCGACGGCATCATCCGCCTCCACGGGTTTCCTTCGTCCATCGTCAGCGACCGTGATCCTGTGTTCACGGGTCACGTGTGGCGGGATCTCTTTCGGCTGGCGAGCGTGAAGCTCCACATGAGCACGGCATTTCACCCTCAGACGGATGGCCAGTCCGAGGTGGTCAACAAGGCGATCGCCATGTATTTGCGTTGTGTTACGGGTGATCGTCCACGAGCTTGGGTGGACTGGTTGGCATGGGCGGAGTATTGCTGCAACACCTCCTATCACTCCGCCCTGCATGCCACGCCTTTTGAGGTGGTCTACGGGCGCCCACCTCCGGCGATGCTTCCTTATGAGCTGGCACGGCTCGGTCCGAGACGGTGGGCGACTTACTCCGCACCCGCGACGAGATCCTGACTGAGGCGCGCCAGCGTCTTCTCCAAGCACAACAGCTGGCCAGGAAGTACTATGATGCTCATCATTGCGAGGCGGAGTTCGCGGTGGACGATTGGGTGTGGCTGCGCCTCCTTCACAGGACCACGCAATCCCTGGACCCTCGCTCCAAGCGAAAATTGGGACCCCGCTACGCCGGTCCATTTCATGTGCTGGAGCGTGTTGGCACACTCGCATACCGCCTTGAGATGCCAATTGGGTCTCGCCTCCACGACGTCTTCCATGATGGCTTACTGAAGGCCTACCGTGGGGACCCTCCTGCAGCGCCATTGACCCTTCCTCCTACTTCAGATGGCCGACTTCTGCCAGCTCCCGCGAAGGTGGCGAAGGTGATGCAGGCGCAATAGCGTCGCGGCGTGTGGCATGTCTTGGTGCAGTGGGCCGGCCTACCCGAGGAGGAAGCAACTTGGGAGCAGCTCGACGATTTCCGCCAGCAGTTTCCAGATGTTCAGCTCGAGGACGAGCTGTTTGAGAAGGCGGGGAGAGATGTTATGGTCGGGCTCCAGTATACACGGAAGAGGCCCAGCTAGGGGCTTAGCCCAAGTTATCTAGGGTTTAGAGGAGCTGCCCTCCTATATAAACGTGTGTACCCCTTTGATTATAATCAGACAATAAACATATTTTGTTGTCGTCTCTCTCAGAAGACGGGAGCCCCAAACCCTAGCCTCACCTTGCCCTAGCTGCCACCTCCTCCCTCTCGCAGCGACGGCGCCCAGCCGCCGGCGTCTGCGCCTCCAGCCTCACCGACCTTACTTTCACCCCTATAATCTACGCTCGAGACCTGGTAGAACCGTAGCCTCTACCGGTGTAAGACCAAAGTAAACCAAGTTGTATGACAATATGTAAGATATGCTGCTATGCCTTTTGTTGTTGAAGTGAACTAAACCAAGTTTACGCTGGTACAATTATGCATATATACATGTTGCATGAATTTTTTGTATTTGTTTCATCACATTCTAGCATTCTTATCTTAAGTTTATCCCTGGAAAGGTCCTCAACTTACAAGATTTTTTATTCTTTTTCCTACAAATTAATGAATAATGCACCTGGTTCATGCTGAGGGAGTTGTTCTGCTTGGTACTGCTCCCTTCATCATGCAGGTGGACCGTAGCTGAGTCTAGATTGGATGGAGGTATCTGCGTAAAAAAAAGGTAACAAATAAATCAGTTTTTGTTAGTGTAACTTAGAAAGTAATATCAGTTTTTGTTGTTACCATTTTTTACATGAGTACCTATTACATGTTCAGCAACCCAGTCTGAATCTGCAAAACGACAACAGTTATCTATTAAATACTACTACTTAACAAGGAAAATAGAGAGAGATGGAGATAGTTGTGGAATTGGCAGCTCAACCTTTTGTACTTAACAAGGAAAATAGAGAGAGATGGAGTAACATTATTTTAATTTGTATACACAGGTTCATCTGTCTATTCTAATCGAGTGAAGCAACACGCGAATTAGGGAGTGGCGTCTGAAGAAGAGATGGTGATGCGGAGAGATGAAAAAAAAAAACTCCTCGTCTCGTCTCGCTCCCCGCGGGCGACGGGGCGAGGCTAGCCGCGCGCCCGCCTCCCGTCCTCCACCTCCCCTCCTCCTCCCGCTGCTGCCGGCGCGCACCGCTGAGCAAAGCTCGGACGGGGCCGGTGGCGGCGGGTGCTCTCTCTTCCCGGCGGCGGCAGGGGTGCGCGAGGCTCCCCGCGTTGGCGGCGGTGGCCATGGCAGGCTTGGCGGGGCTGTGGCAGGACCGGGCGGCGGCGAACGGGCTTCCCCATGGGCGGTGTGGCGGCGGCAGCTCGGCTGCAGCGGCGGCGGACGGGGCCAGGTGCCCCCGGTGGAGATCTCTGTAGGACCCGATCTGGGCCAGTTTGGGCCTGATCTGGGCCATGCGGGATCCGTCCGGGGCCCTCGGTCACCGGCAAGGCGGCAGGTGGCACGGCCTCTTCCGGCTGTGGCGCAACCTGGGCACCAGATCTGGGCCTGGCGGGCCTAGATCGGGTGGTCGCTCGCCAAATCCTGCCCAGGGTGGCCCGGGCGGCACGGAGGTGTCGTGTTCGTCGAGTTCGTCCCTTATAGCCCTTGCGGGCCCATGTGGTTTTCCTCAGACCGGCGGTGGACCGGTAATCCTGGTTGAACACGGTGGCGAGTGTGCCGCTGCTTAGCGGCGGGGTTCTGCGGTGGCAGTGGATCCTTTGGTGGGCGGAGGGGGTAGGGACTAGTGCTAGGGTTGGCAGCGATGGTAACACCCTTGTTGCAATGTAGTGGCGGAGCTTCACGAGTCCATTTGGGCTCGGTCGGACCAGAGAGGGCCCGGTTTGCCTCCGCAACTACATTCGGTCGGCTATCGCCCTCCGGCGATGGAGGTAGTTCCCTCTCGCGTGTTATTGTACTGTCGACCCTCGTCGGAGTCTCTTCCTTTCGGTCGGACCAGCCTCACACCGTGGGTCATGGTGAGACGCCAGGGGTGACTTCAAGACCATGGTGGCGTGCGTTGGTGGGCGGCGAGCTTGGCAGGGAGCTTCGAAGCGTCTGGGAGTGTGGTTTTTTTAGGGGTCGGGAGAAATCCTTGTCGTCTAGACACCGACGCCGTGATGCCCGCGGGTGTCGCCGTACTTTCTGAAGGGCGTCGGGGTACCTCTTCCCCACCTCCCATAACGTATCAGGGGAAACCCTAGAACTTGTCCGGGTAGCAGCATCGTCGTCGTCGCTTTTCTTCTTGGAGGTGCTGCTTGATGCGTGACGATTCAGAGGCTAGGAGAGTGGTGGAAATTCTCCGGTGGGCACAGCGGTTGCGGGTCATCCTCGGTAGTCGAGCCGCTAGCGCCGGCTTTGTTTTCTCTTATTATTCTTTTTATTTTTATTTTCTATTTTCTTTGGGCGTTGTGCTGTCTGGCCCAACAGCGGTATCAATTGTGGTTGCTATATTTATATAGCTGGGCGTATGCCTGTTTCGAGGAGAAGAGATGGTGATGCTCACCATGGTTAGTGTCCTCCTGCCATGAATCCATAATGTGGAAATCGTTTTGAATCTTCCACATCCCCTCCCCCTCAGATTTGCATCTTATTCCAAGCTTCTACTTTAATTTTCCGTTCTATTTGTTTGAGCAAAGAAGAGAGAGAGAGTAGTAGGGGAATTTCCTGAGCTCAATCTAGTAGCGGACTATAATTTATAAGAGCATCTCCACTCGTTGGCCGAACCCAGTCCGAAATCCGGACCAAACTTTGGCCGGACGGCGTAAGTTTTCGGTCTGGGTACGTCCAGTTTCCCACTCGCGTACCCAGGCCGAGTTCCCGGGTCGTCCGTTTTCGCTAGAATTCGGCTCAAGTTCATCCAAATTTTGGCATAGTTCGTCATACGACGAATACAGAACACTTCAAAACCAATGTTCGGCAAAATTTTAAACTGAGTTCGGCGTAATGCAAACATAGTTCGGCCTGCAATAAAATTACAACATATTTCGGCCAAGTTCGGCCAGTTCATACTTAGCATCTACGTCATGTTGCCCCTGCGTATCCATAGGTTCTCGACAAGATCATCCTGCAGCTGTTGATGCATCGCCGGATCTCGGATCTCCTGACGCATTGCAATGAATGCAGCCCATGTTGGAGGCATCTGATGATCAGGCTCGGCAAGAGGACCCTGTAGATAGTATGGCTCGTCCTCCTCGAGCAAACTCATTGGATCCTTCCTCTCATCCTCAATGATCATGTTGTGCAAGATCACACAACAGTTCATCACTTCCCACATCTGATCTTTCGACCAGGTCATAGCAGGGAACCGGATAACTGCAAACCTCTGCTAGAGCACACCAAATGCCCGCTCCACGTCCTTCCTGCAAGCTTCCTGTTCCTTAGCAAAGTGAGAATGCTTGGGGAGCATTGGGCTTGTGATAGTCTTCACAAATGTTGGCCATATTGGATAGATGCCATCTGCTAGATAGTATCCCTTGTTGTAGTGGTGTGCAGAGATCTCAAATTCCACAGGGGGAGCATTGACCCTCAACAAGCTTGGCAAAGACATTTGAGGAGTTGAGGACGTTGATGTCGTTGTTCGATCCTGCCATGCCAAAGGAGTGCCAGATCGAAAGATCATGTGTAGCAACTGTCATCCTCCTTTGTGGCCTTTGTACATTCCTTGTCATTCAAATGGACAGTTCTTCCACTCCCAATGTATGCAACCTATGCTTCCAAGCATACCAGAAAATCCTCTACTTTCATTGACTACGAGGATCCGAGCAGTGTCTTCAGCAGTGGGTGATCTCAAGTGCTCTTCTCCGAACACTGCAATCACTGCCCTGCAGAACCTGTACAAGCAATCAAGGGCGGTGGACTCGGCGATGCGGAGATAGTCATCGGCAGCATCAGTCGGCGCTCCATATGCAAGCAATCTCATCGCCACGGTGCACTTCTGAAACGAGGAAAACCCAACCAAGCCGGTGCAGTCCTTCTTGCAAAGGAAATATGGGTCGAACTCCCGGATGGCATGCACGATCTTGAGGAAGAGCTTCCGGCTCATCCTGAAACGGCGGCGAAACACGTCCTCTTCATGGAGTGGCTGGTCGGCGAAGTAGTTGGCGTACAACATGCAATAGCCCTCTATCCTCTGTCTCGCCTTGCACTTCATGCGACCTGGCGCCGAACCACCGCGCTTCGGCTTAGCCATCTGCATGTACAGTTGGGCGAGCGATGCGAGGAGCAGCAAGTGCTCTTCACTTTCGGCGACCTAGGCGCTCTCCTCCTCCAAGAGTACGGCGAGCAACTCCTCGTCGTCGGAATCCATGGCGAGTATCTCGCCCTCATCAGAGTCAGTGGACAGTACCTCGTCGCCGTCGGAGTCCATTGCCGAGTCCGGCCAAATGTCGAACACCTGGCGGGCGTGGTGGCAGGCGCACGGAGCCGAAGCACAGTTACGGCAAGGATAGGTCGGCGAAAGCGGCGGCGGAGAAGGCGTGGAGTTGGGCAGCAACAACGGCGAGCGTAGCTAGAGGCGAGGGCATGTCTCGGCGCGGGGGAGCTCCGCCGGCGAAGTCATGGCGACAGAGCTCTTCACGACAGTCTGGGCGAGTGTAGTGGGTGGGAATGGGACTGTCTCACCGACAGAGCTGGCCCACGCCCTTTTTCGCTGAGTCTAGCGTCCCTAGGGCGTATCCGGGATCCTGGGTTCGGCCTGGGTAGGCCAGACCAAAACACGCCTAAATCCGGACGAAAACAGGTCCCTGGGTACGTGACTGGGCCGATTTTTGGCGTCCGAACTGAATTTCGGCATCCGGATCAGCGTCTTGGGTAGGCGAGTGAAGATGCTCTAACTTTTCTACTCTCTCCGTCCAAAAATAACTGACATGGGGTTTGTCTAGATTTAAATGTATCTAAACGTATTTTAGTATATAGATACATTCAAATCTAAAGTAAGTTATTACTGGACGGAGGGAGTATTATTTTCATGGGTGTCTTCAGCTTTTTTGCTTCCTTCTTAAGTTCTGGTCTTTGCCCGGATGACAACAGCTCAACAAAAACGAAAAAAAAAAAAAACAGGGACAAACAGGGGAGCAGAGCTGGTGACGGGCTGAAAGAGATGCGCTGACGTCAGTCGCAGATGTAACTTAAGTCAAGATCGACTATGCCATGCATACTCCAAACTAAAAAGAGAGATGGGAGTACCCTTTGCCCAAGGAGATATCAACTACTCACTCCGTTTCATAATATAATACTCTCCCTCCGTCTAAGAATAGATGTCTTATGTTTTTAAAATTTTAGATAAATCTATATTCTAAATAGTGTGTAGATTCGTTCAAATTTTGACAAAATTGAGACATCTATTTTAGAACGGAGAGCGTATAAGATGTTTTAGCTTTGTAAAAAAGTGTATCTAGTCCTCTTTTTATGTATAGATTCGGAGTGAATCAACACACTTAAAGAGGTCTAGATACACTCTTTTCACAAATCTAAAACATCTTTATATTATGAAACAGAGGGAGTACCTAAGAATATCTTAAACTACCGCGAGAAACAAAAGTTACAAAAAATAAACTCAAGTCCTCGGTAGACTTTGATTCAGGCTTCTGCTAAAAATGGAGTTAAACATCAACTGTTCCTGTTAGTACATACTAGTTGAATGTCCGTGCGTTGCTACGGAACAACAAACTCTTTTTTAGACTTAGATACGACACAAGATGTGACAATTAGGAATGTTGATACTACAATTACGATGCAATGCAAGTGTAAGGACTTCCATCGTCAACAACCACAGCCCGAAAAATTATACAAATAAATTGACATACGAGAGACACTTAGCCTCTTTGTCCTGTGATAAACGTCCTAGGCTAAAGATAGTATGATTGATTAGCATGACATGACATGTGTAGAGAGTGCTGCTGGGTACCAACATATGAAGGTGGAAAATTTGCTCTGTCTAATCAGTAAGTAAGCTTGCGAAAACAAAACAAAAATATTTACGTAATATAATTACCAAAAAGTACATATTTGCATACGACTATGAATTATAATAACACACTAAGTTCTAATTTTTTCAGACCTCAAGCAAGTAGGAAAGAAACGAACTCATGTGTTTCATTTGCATCAGTAGGCCTATGAAGTGCATTTTCATTTAGAATCGATGACTCCCACTCATGCGCACATTCAGGGCATGTTTGATTCAAAGGATTTGTAAAGCACAGGAATAGGAAAAGTGTAGGAATAGCATGGCATGACACTTAGAATCCTACAGGAATGAAAAATGCAGGAATCGATAAGATAAGTTGTTTGATTGCACCGCAGGAAAAACACAGAAAATTTTATAGGGTTTAGGTACATGTCATAGTTGTCATAGACACATAGGATTTTTTCCAAGAGGTCTCACCTCTTGTTAGAAATCCTATAGGATTGTAGTGTAGGAAAGCAATGCATAGAAATTTTGTAGGATTTATTCCTTTGAATCAAACACACTCTATTGGAAAAATTCCTATGGATTGGAATCCTATAGAATTCCTTTGAAAATCCTTTGAATCAAACATGCCCTCAGTTGCAACCAACTGTAGTGGTTTAAGCTATAATCTAATGCGTTCGTGATGCATGGGGTGATAGAAGCCATCATATCATTACGTCGCATGTGCTTTTGGCAGACCCAATCTTGCATTGGGCGATTTAAAAGCCGTCGGATTCAAGCACCTCTGCTCCCGGTAGACTCAGTCTTTCTTGGGTTCTAATGTATATCATATTTGATAGTAGGCAATAGGATTAAGTGCTGATCCAAAATCTATACAGCAAAATAAGAAGTTGACAACGAGCCAGCGCCCATCACCAGAAGTAGGCAAGCACACACGCCTGGCTGCAGGAAGCGCACACACACCAAGCAAGAACACACACAGCAGACATCAGGACCGACGACAGACAACAGCAACAGAACAGCAAATCTTGGCGAGGAAGAGGGCGACTGCACATGACTGCAAGGCGATTCCAGACGGCGTCGGGCGACTCCAGGCTACTACCACGACACGCTCGAGAGGTCACTTCCGAGGACTCAATCCAATCTGCTTCCTTAGTCAATCGATCCAATCTCCTTCACATGGACAAACAGATCGGGTTGCCATGCCCTTTGCGTGTCAAATCCATGCCGTGGCCGGTCCTAGCGGGCAGGGCCGGCCCCGCGGCCGCATCTACGCGGCCGGTTCTAGCAGCAAGAAAGCCGCCTCCTGCAGCCTCATCTGCGCGTTGGGTGCCGCTGGGCGACGCTGCCGCCACCGCACCAGAGAGGTCGGGGTTAGGAAGTGGATGAGCGGTCGGTGGGGTTGTGATTGACTTGGGGGCACAAAGTGCAGAAGCGCTGATTTTAATTGGACTGCGGGTTGATTTAAAACAAGTTGAGGGGCTACTTTGCAAAACAGTCCGACGGACGAAAAAATCAGTGCGACGAAAACCACCTTAGCTAAAATTATATAGTACAGATAATTTATAATCTATACTTATACCTAATAATAAAGCACGAAGTGTTTCTCCCGGTCCAACACTTTTTTGAACAGGTTTATCCATATTTAAAAACTTAATTACAAAGACTGCCACCGGCTAAGTCAGAATAGAGTCTTCATCCGTCTCAGCTCCTAACACGCGCATGAGCATGAGCCCTCCCGTGGCGCTCGACTGCGGCCCTTACAAAACAGGCCGATCCCATGGCCCAGTCTGAGATCCGAATTTTAATAATCTGACATATACTACTCAGATTTAGTCCCACCTCGAATCCCTGGACCGAAATCTACCGGTTTATAATGTTTGCAAGCTCCATTGAATATCAGTGAGCTAATAACTTGAAAGAATTAAATCCCCAATGTTGGTGTGATGGCTGCCCTTCGATGTGAGCTATAAAATTAAAACGGGATCAATGGAAGAAGCCCTCAAGGGAGCATGAGGGCCACGGTCTTCAGAGGGTTGCAACGGAAGGCGAGGCGGCGTGTTGAGGCCTGAGCTCCGCCTGCAAGGAGAGCTCTCTTGGCTGACTTTGAATCGCCTCGCCCCATGGCGGCGAGGCTAGAGAAAAGCATGGCCACCGATGTGGGGAATCGGAGCAGTTCGACAACCGGGGCGGGCGGCCGTGGATTTGGCGAGGAAGAGGCGGACCGATGGCTCCCTGGCGGCGCTACTCGAAAAGGGAACGAGGGAAAATGTGTAGCTGCTGGGAAGTAGGATGGGCTAAGCTAGGGTTGGCCTGGTCGGTGGTGAACTGGGCTTTGGGTGGGCCACGGTCTTTTTTTTCCCTAGATTCAGTTCACAGTTCTCGCCGAAACGTTCTCTATGCACTAAGCCATAAGTTCTTGGGTTGTGGATATGGGCACTAAGCCATGCAATTTCACTTATGGACTGTGGTCCGTGAGCCATAAGTTGAGCGGGCTTTCTAAAGTCAGAAGCATCAAATCGACACGAGTGTTAGGATACTATATTTTAAAATACGATTTATCTAAAAATCTATAAATCATGTTTAATATAGATGGTGAAAAATAATTTCTAAGTTGCAGCATAGCTTCTTGAGCGGTGTGAATAGGTTCGACCAAGATAAGAAAAATGTCCATATCAAGATCGATAATAAAAACATTCAACTCGAGACAGATGTCATGAGGCAAGATAAAAAATCTTTAATCCCGGTGCAACGCACGGGCATTTTTGCTAGTAGTATAAAAAGAGCATTCACGTTGACACTTCATAGCCTTAACATACGAACTGATATGAAGCTCATATTCATGTTATGCAAGTGTGTTATAAGTTGTAACAGGTTCTCCAATTCACCCTAATCTTCTCCAACTCACTGTAATATGTGCACAAAGGCATGAAAAGAAGAGAATTATTCATCACATTACTATATATATTGATTACAAATTACAAACTATATAAGAAATCATCCTGCTTTATCAAACAAAGTTGATGCAGACTCAGCTAAATCAAAATGATACTTGCATACTGTCACAGTCAATTCAAAATCAACTATATAGAGAGAGCAACTATATCTAGAACAATATATCAGCTGATATCAAATCAGGCCACTCAGTAGTTCAGAAATAATAACAAAAATGCACTGTGTCTGTACCGAATTTACTACTGCCCACAAACTTGTAGTTTAGTTGAAATAAACATGGAAACATCTGAGTTATGCATAAACCTGCCTAAGCCATCACACCCAGTAGCTTATTACCCCATGATTACTAAAGAGCTATTCCCTTTGTTACAAGGCCCATCCTGGTATAACTGCTTGCTTTACAGGCTCCATTATACTACACTAGTATAGTTAATGGTATTCTAATCAGCTCTTGCAATATTCTATCACAACGAATAAAGGCAGGTATTCTTTGAAATCTCTTGATAAATATGCACAGATTACTGATTTCAAGGCAACGCCATTTATGCATATTAACCAACTTATAGTTTAGTCACTGACAGACAGTAACACAACAATACATTACACATTCAAATGCAACACCCATTTGAAAAACAAATAACAAAAGATGAGCATTGTTGACAAATATAGGGATTTAAAATCATCTTTGCAATTTACCGCTTCAGCCCTCCCTTTCAGCCCCTCTTATGCTCCCTGGTCTTCTCCCCGGCACGCTTTGCCCCCTCTGGACCATGTCCCTCATCCTCATCCAGTCCACGGCTTTCTGACATACGGTGGCTCTTCTTCTTGCTGGATCGCTTCCTCTCATATGGTGAGTCACTGCCAGCACCGTCACCATTAGATGCATCCCTGCGGTAATGACGTCTCTTGTGGTGGTGGCGATGTCTCTTCCCTTCCCCTCCAGACTCATCGCTGTCCGATGATTCATCCTTCTTGCGGTGTGTCCTTTGTCTCTTCCTATCCTTCCTACTCTTTCTGTGTCTCTTCCTGTCAGAGTCACTCTCACTATCCAGATCCGAGCTTTCACGCTTCTTCCGCCTATCCTTCTTCCTATCCTTGGTTCTCTCCTCCTCCGAGTCTTCTTCACTGTCGCTCTTTCTGCTCCTCCTATGCTTTGATCTTGCCTTGCTGCTGCTCTTATGGCGGCTTGTTTTCTTGTCTTTCTCCTCGGACTGCTTCCCCCGGCGACTCTTAGCACGCTCCCGCTCAGCAATTAGCTTCTCCAGCACAGGATCAATATCCGAGTCCGAGGAATCGCTGTCAACGTCGTCCTCGTCTTCCTCATCAGAACCTTCCTCATCAGCATCCCTGCCACCAGAGGTTCTTTTCTTGAACTCAGCTAACTTGGCATGCGCCTCAGCCTCAGCTAGGATGTCCTCATCTATGCCTATCGTCTTGACAGATAGGAAGTTGCGGCACTGGAAGGTGAGGTGACCGACACGGCCGCACTTCTTGCAGGCGCCCCGGGTCTCGTCTGTGGGGACACTGGTGGCCCGGGCGAGCGCGAGAAGTCCCTGGAAGCTGCTGTAGGCGTTCTCGGAGGAGGCGGCGGGGTCCGAAGAGGGCGGCGCGGCGGCTTCGGCGGCGGCGTTGGCCGCTGCGGCCGCGGCGTTGGCGGAGACGGAGGAGGAGGGGGCCTGGTGCTTGTTGTTCTCGGGGGCGTAGGGGTCGTAGCCGATGGCGCTCTGCCAGATGCCGTGCGTCTGAAGAGCCGCGCTGCTGTGCACGCGGTTGTTCGCCGGCATGCGAACTCGCCCCGCTGTCGCCGGCATCTTGGCTCGCCGGTGTTAGGGTTAGGGCTTGGTGGGTGGGGAATTGGGGATTTCCTCTGTCGATTTGGGGGCGGAGGTCAGAGAATCGTGTATGACTTCTCACTGGACAGATCTATATACGCTGATGGGCCAACGTGAGGTTAGGCCGAATTCCTCCTGCGCTTGCACGCCTAGTTGCGCTTGTGCTCGGTCGGCCTAATCTGCGGTTGATCGCTTTAGGCCTTGTTCGGTTTAGCTAGGTCGCCATGTTTGGCTGTTAGATCCACCCGATGGTGTGTGTAAGAACCTTTCTCGTTGAATGAATAAAGGGTGGTGTTTTGCTCAAAAGAAAAAAAATCAGAAATTCTATTGTCAGACCGTTTGGTTGATTGGTAAAATCCGGCAGAAGGTGTGAACACGGAGCCAGCTTAGAATCGTATCAAAAATTCAAAATGTCTTATAGATCAAAACATTTGTCCGATTTAAGATCCGTTTTCATCATTGAACTAGTCGCGACGAGATCTTCAAAACTAATCTCATGTTGATATGTTTCGATGAAAAACAATTCGGAGCAAAAAGTTATCCACCCACATGAGTTATCCATGTCATCTATCTATCTATCTATCTACTGATTTCTTGAGGTAGGTTAGTCAAATATGTTTCCGTCCATTAAAAATACGTTTTCAATCTCTATCTCTACGCCGCGTCCAATCTCCATCGAGCAAAGTCCGAAACGAACTGTCCTGGCACACACACGCACAGACCCGAAATCTGCCGGTGTCTTTGTCCGCTCAAATTACCTTGGTCCGCATCTTATCCGCTCCCGCACCCTCTCTCTCTTCTATCAGTTCCGCCCCTGCCTTGTTCCGTCACCGGCCACGATCAACACTTCGTCGCGTTGGCCGGTGTTGCTCCTCAGACCCGCATGACTGTGTGGGTGTGCGGCTGCTGTAGTCTCGATAGCGCAACAGCACCTTTTCGATTTACCTTAGGCCAATAGCTCGCCACTTCGTCTGGACAAACAGAACTATGGTGGTGGCCAATAGCTCGACACTTCGTCTGGACAAACAGAACTATGTGGTGGCCACCGTGCAGCAGCGGTACGTTCCTTAGTTCCTCGCAATCAACTCCTATATCCGCTCCATGGTCTACTTTGCCTCCCGCCACTGCCAGTTCATGATGTTAATTCATCAATTTTGCGTTGGCCGGAGTTGCTCCTCAGACCCGCATGACTGCGTGGGTGTGCGGCTGCTGTAGTCCCGGTAGCGCAGCAGCACCTTTTCGATTTACCTCAGGCCAATAGCTCGCCACTTGGTCTGAAAAACAAAACTATGGTGGTGGGCAATAGCTCGCCACTTCGTCTAGACAAACAAAACTATGGTGATGGCCATCGTGCAGCAGCGTTACGTTCCTTACTTTCTCGCAATCAACTCCTATATCCGCTTCATGGTCTACTTTGCTTCCCGCCACTGCCACTTCATGATGTTAATTCATCAAATTTGGCTTAATATATGTACAAAAGAGTTATGGGTGTGTTTCAGTGCGTGTGTGTATGATCCTGCAGTTTTGGACAGTTGGACCTATACTACTTTACACTGATCAATACTGCTTCATTTAGTACTATGGATATAATATATAAATATCTTTGCACACTGATTTTTACGTTCATGTCAGTTTTCTTATAAAAAAAGCATATCATCAAGGATAAATGAGTCTGGCAGGTTACGCTGTTGACCTCCCCTTTGACTTCGCGGTGCTGGCCGGCGCGACTACGATGTTCCCCGTCGCACCTAGGGTTCGGCATGGCGGCTGCAGTGGCAATGGTGCTTGCTAGCGACAGCGGGAACGCGACGGAGCCTACGGGAGGGGAGGCAAAGAAGGAAGGACCGGGGGAATGCTGTACTGTTCGCCCATTGTCAGATTCTGGCTGGCGAAAGGCGACGCGGAAGATGAGAACGCACGCGGGAATACTTTCAGCTCGGAAATTGGATGCACGCACATGGTTGTGTTTTTTCAGCTTGCCCTTTGCTGTGTCACAAATATGCATCGCCGAGGGCCGAAATTTAGGACATGCTGGAAGCATTTTTGGGCACTCCGGATATTTTGGCACCTGCTAGAGCCACGTTTTGACGTGCTGGTACTGTAAAAGATCTTTTATTGGACACCAATGTCATTTTTGGGCAGGCGTTGGAGTTGCTCTAGGGGCATACCACATCTTATCGGATCCATCGGGTTCGACCAGCTGCTATTGTAAAAAAAATTGCACCTTCACAACACAAATTAAAGATTAGTGAACCATGGCAACGCACGGTCATTCAGCTAGTAATATGTAAGTTATCAACCCACTAACACATAAGTTATCCATCATATAAACATGTCGGTAGAATTGTTCTCGTATACGTATCGAGCCAGTTTAATTGAAACGTCGTAACCTAGTTATTAGGATACTAAGACTTTATTGTCATTAATGCGTTAGCGTCGACGTGATTAAGGCTTGGTAACCTAACACCTTTTGAGGCTTTGTCACCCGTATTCCACGGTAGTGGTGACGGAAAACAAAGTCGAGCCGCTAGATTACTGGTTGCATGGTGGGTGAGCATAAGACCACATTTATTTATATCCTATGTAAAAGAAGGTTAGATTTAGTTCCTTTTAAAAAAAAATGATGTTTGACATGGTAGCCTTTCGAGGTTGAGTACTTCGTATGTTGTGAGAGCGGCGACGGGCGACGAGGCCTAGAATAACTTTTTGTATTCTATTTGTGGATAAAATTTTATAGTGGTGGATAACTTACATGTTATTTGGTGGGTAACTTACATGCTAAAGCATGGATAACTCTCGTGTTACTGATGGGTAACTTGTGGGTAAACAGAAAAAGTTACCCATCCTAAGCATGTGATTCGTGGGTAAATTTTATAGTGGTGGATAACTTACATGTTACTGGGTGGATAACTTACATGCGAAAGTCCGGATAACTTGCGTGTTACGGGTGAATAACTTTTGGTCCAAAAAAATTGTCAGAACATACCAACATGGGATCTAGTTTTCAAGATCTCGTCACGACTAACCTAACAGTGAACACATATCTTAATTCGGACAAATGGTTTGACCTAGAAAACATTTTAAAGTTTCGTTTCTAAATTGAGCTGACTAATTAAAATCTTGTCCTTTAGTGTTTAGCAAGGCACGGTACATGCAATTGCGGGGATGGAACATCCGCCAGGTTTTAACCTTTTCAGACCGGTTGCTATGTAGCAAAATCCAAAAGAATTGAAAGGGTTTGGAGTGGATTAAATCCCATACAAATCAAAATCTCTTCAAATCCATCCCATTTCACTCCAATCCTCTTGAGGAGAGGATTAACGAACATAGCCTTACGCGGTTACATTTTCTTTGTCGAGGAATTACGCAGTTACATTCGGACAACGTTTGCACAACAGAAACGTGAGGACATTTTTCAGCGGCACACCCAACCGATCTTGAGTCCTGCCGTGTCTGAATCTGTCCACGCAGACAAGAGAACCGTTTGCACGCTCTTCCAGAGCGAACTAAAAGGACCGACTGTCCAACACGACTCGTTGGTTCACCAAATTTAGGCCACAACTGCGTCGGGCCAGACGCGTCGCGGAACGTGTCCAAGCGTCGAGCGATGGAGTGTAACACCCTCAGAATCGGCCCTATGCAAGTTTTAGCGCTTCCCGCCAAACCCGCATAGAAACGATTCAAAGGTGCCCACCAGGCACTTGCGTGCGGGTGGAAAACGAAGTAATAACATTACACAACAGTCCTCGATGGGACCCACAGAACAGATATATATACAACACGACTCCATGAGTCAAGAATACAGATATACAGAACAAAGATCCAAAACACCTTGAAAACGATAGAGCGTCCAGCTACGGACAAGATGCAAATAGGGCTAAGAGCCCTGAAGAATAACCAATGGCGTCCATAACCCTGCCCAGGCCAAGCCGGAGGGGTAACCCTGCTAACGACGTCGAAACCTGCTAAAACAAAAGGGGTGCTGACAAAGGGCAAAGGAAAAAGAGGAGCGTCAGTACTGAGGCCAGTACACGGCGAGACTAGAATTCGGCGGTCCTCGCCTACATAGGTATGATGGACTGAAGCGGCAGCGCGGCTTGCACTAAACAACCTATAGAGACTCGATATAACTGGCGGCTATCAGAGAGGGGTAAGAAAGACCTATTCGGAACCAACCTGAATCCAACACCAAACAAACCCATCCTGGTATTCCCCCTCGATACCAACCGAGAAAGTCAACCGAGGAACTCACACAGTTGGCAGTTTTATTTATTCAGTTATCGTTGCAGCAATTACTAGTCAGGTATAGATGGTTATCCTGATAAAATAAACAGTGGGCACTTTTAGTTAACCATTCCGTTGTAGTTGCAACACTTACTAGTCAGATACAATTAGCATGAGATATCCCAAAACCCAGCAGTTGTTGGTACTTTTATTTAGCCATTCCGTTGCAGTGAAGCTGATTACTAGTCATATCGGATACAAGTCAAATTATAGCAGTAAACTTTAGTTATAGTTGTCTATGATCGAGACCTGTGCTCCAAGTCGTCCATAACCGCGGACACGGCTTCTCGAAAAGATTTAACCCTGCAGGGGTGCACCAAAGTATCCACAGGCACTTCGACCCTTTTTGCCAGATCAGTTAACATACGCCCATCGGTATGTCGGCGGGGTCTAAGTCATGACGTTTCCCAGACCCAAAGCAAGCACGGGGGGCCACCCCACTAAGTACACCCGCAACGAAGTCGGCCGGTCTCCGAGACGGACTCAGGGTTTGGGTGGACGGCTGTAAACGACTGGGAACCCGAAAACATGACTGGGCTTGTCGATACAGCAAAAACGTGTCCCGATCCTAAACAGTACAGTGTGCTCCTCGCACAATCGTAAATAAAGCAGTAAAGCATGGCATAGGTACAGGATAGTAAATAAAACCTCAAACTAGTTGTGGCCCCCAGTACAGTACTTTGAAATCAGGTACTAAATCGATGGGGTGCCCATACATCCCACATGTGGTTAGCGCGCTCGATCTCGGAACAGGTGTCAAGAACTCGGGGTCCTACGGGACACAAGTGGACGGTTAACAACCAAATAACATCTATTGCCCACATGTGCCTCTGCTTACCTACTTCAATTTTAGTTATTAAACAATAATTGAATTAAACGATAATTAAAGCCATGATCATCTCCAACATTAAACGTGCGGCAATACTCCAACAACTGTGGTACTGGATGGCACGCAACAGCACTTGAGCAAGCGACTACGACGCGCAGGTCCAACTACCTACCAAGTAACAGGTAATAGGAGGTGTCCAAGGCAATATAAGGCTGCAAGGGATTTCACGGGAACGAAAACTAGAGCATCGCAACACAGATAGCAATAGATCAACCGGAGGGAATAAATACTATAAAAGTAAGATAGGTAGAAAGGGGGGAGATGCTCGCCTGAAAACATTGCCGAAGGTTCATCCAAGATCGGGTCGACACTCGCATCAACTCAACGGCCGTATCCGCGAAGAAGCAAAACACTAGAATAAACACCGGATGCACTATTTAATACTACGGCAAAAGATCGAGCATGATGCATGTATGATGTATGACATGGCAAAGGTGCAATGCAATTAGGCAAGATTAAGCGGAACCGGGTTCCGACAATTAAGTATATGGTTATAGTTGTTCTAGATACCCACAAATTTAATGTTGTAATAACAGGGCAAGATAAGTTACCGGTTCGCTACACAAATTAAATGAGGCCAATATAAGACTAGATTTACCCGCATATGGGCCCCATATTTAATTATAAGGTGAATCGGCATAGTGCCCCCAAACCACACAATATGTATGCAAGCATGACAATTTAAAATGCAACAAGTATATATTATTATAAAAATAGGGCTTAGGGTCACACATTTGGGTATCGGCGATCTTGGGGTTCCGGGGTTCGGGGTTGGTATCAGGGTTCGACGGGGACGAGGTTCGATGGGATTGTTCTCGGATAACGGAGTAGGTCTTGGCGTGTCGAGGGTTCGGTCCTCAATCCCGGGAAGGATGTCTTGCGGTTTCCCGTAAAGGCGATCTTGACGCTCGGTGCGCGTGAAGTAGAACTTGTCGTTCCGACACCATCACATCCGAACTTCGGTTGGAGTCTTGTCGTCCGTCTTTTGTCGGGGGTGAACTTGACCGATGGTCTTCGGGTCCGGGAAGGAGCACTTGGCGTGGCGCCGGGTACGGGATCGGTCTTCGGTTCCATGACGGAGATCTTGAGGGTCCATGCCGGCACACTCGGCGCCTTCAGATCCGAAGATCGGTTCTCATGTCCGTGATTCTTCGAGCACCTTCGGGGTACGGGGATTTTGATGGCGTCGAAGGGATCTAGTCCGAGGTCCTGGAATGTGAGCGTAGTTCTTGGGCACTGCTTTGTTACAACAACACACAGGCACCAACAGATACATGCGCAGACACCAACGTGCGTCACCTGGCCGCCGTGGACCTGCGAGCGAGGCAGCGGACAAAGGAGATCCCCGGCGAGGTTGTCTTGCAGCCGGGCAGGAGGCAGGGCCTGCGGGGCCGACGACCACGGGCGGCCCAGCGAGGTCAGGCAGCGAAGCCGGAAGGCGAGGGCGTCGACCGGTGCGACGTGGTGCCAAGGACGACGACGAGATCCCCATGGCGCGGGGCCTGAGCGGCGGAGGAGGAAGGGGCCCCGGGGAGAAGCTCTGGTGGAGGTGGCCAGCGACGCTGAGGAGGAAGGAGGCTGCGGGCGGGCTCCGGGGAGGCGGTGGCGCGAGAGGGAGAGCGGCGCGGGGCTTCCAGGGGCGGCGGAGGATGCGGAGGAGGCGGCGGTTCGCGGTCGGTGGCGGGGAAGAGAGCCACGGCGCGGGCTTCCAGGGGCGGCGGAGGACGCGGAGGAGGCGGCGGTTCGCGGTCGGTGGCGGGGAAGAGAGCCACGGCGCGGGCTTCCAGGGGCGGCGGAGGACAAGGAGGTTGACGAGGGCGGCGCGTCGGCGGCGGGGCGGAGGAGGCCGGCGCCGAGGAGGGGAAAAGGCGGCGAGGCGGTCGCGGGCGTCCGGCGAGGAGGAGCCAGGAGGGGACGGCGACGGGGAGGGGTGCACGTCGGGGAAGCGGGGCGCGGCCATGGCAGGCGAGGAGGTCCAGGGCGACGCCGCGGAGGGGGTCTGAGGCCGGCGGGGTTGGTGGTGATGAGCAGAGGAAGAGGATGCGGGGGGAGAGGAAGGAGACGGGGTGGGGTGGGGCCAGGCGGCGGGTGGAGAGGAAGCGGGGTGTGTGGCTGCTGCGCGCTGTGTAAGTTTGTGTGTGCTGGGTCGGTTTGGGTGAGAGAGGGAGTGGGGTAGGTGAGGTGGCGGCATAGGATAGGTTAGAGGGGAAGAGAGGGGTGAGGTGGCGGCAGACTATTGGGTGGGGTGAGGTGGAGGTAGGGTGGGTAGACTAGGTGTAGGTAGGAAAAGATTTGGGGTAGCCAGGATTTTGTACTGGGGGTGGCCGACTGGGTCGGATCGGCCCGGTCTGGCTGCCCCCTAAAATACTTAAATATTTTATTTACTTAAAACAGGGCTTTTGCAAAACCGCGGGTAGACAAAGCAAATATTCCGGAGACCCGGGTTTTGGATTTAAAAACAAGACGGGGCGTTTAGAAAACAAAAAATAGGTTTTTCCGAAAATAGTTTTATGCAAGCAAATGCAAGATGATGACGATGCTCAAATGCAATGTGGCATGATGACATGAGCATGCGGTCATGATGATGCAATGCACAAAAACAACGCGATTTTCTAGTAGTGGTTTTGCGGGATGCCACATGGAGCCCGTGTGTAAGCGGCACATATTAGCTGATGGAAAATGACATTTACACTGCCGTCGTTGATCGCATGCGACGTCGCTTCGCCACCTTCCCCGTTGGACGCCGAGCAAGTTCCCGTACGTTCCACCGCTTTCCCGCCCTTTTTCCTCTTTCACGCTGGCTATATCTTGATCACTTTATGCTCGTCCTTCGCCATTGCGACCTACCTCCTATAGTTGAAGGCAGGAAAGCTACCACACGGCCATGATCATATACATCGGTCGCTGTTGGCTTCATGTCGAGGGGTTGACCTCGGGTAGGTCAGAGACGGGGAAAGACAGAGGTACAATCCCCGTCTAGTTTCCGAGTTACGGTCCAGGTCGGCCGAATCATGAATATGTCGGCCGAGGTACGGAGGCGAGAAGCCCGTGAATGTGTATCAAACAGTTACCCGGCCGAGTTACTAAGAAGGTCGGCCGGGTTAGCCCAAGGGATCTTGATGCAGGTGAAGAACGAGCCGAGTTACACGAGGTAAGGTAAGGCCGAGTGATACGAAGCTTGCAGGAGAAGGAGAAGCCCAAGGTCAAACTATAGCTGCAGGCTAGAAGGAATCAGAGCGGAGCCAAGCACAAGAGACAAGGATGCACAGCGTCAGAGGGGCAGAAGGAGGTCACGGAGGTGACAGTCCTGAAGCCCGAGGCACGCAGGAGGGGGCCACTGGAGCCTTGCCGTCGTTAGAAGGGCGACAGGGAAAGGAGGTCGCCGAACTACTATTTTGGGACAAGCATATTCCACGAATATGCTTGCCTCGTCAGCCCTAAGGGCACCCAAGGCACTCCTTTATAAGGAGAGGCTTGGACCCTGAGGAAGGGATCGACTATTTGAGCACCGTTAGGCTGGGGAGATTCATCTTGTCCCCCTGTATACAGCTCGAGGAGCGCTTGTAACCCAACAAGAGAGAAATAAAGACCCTAACCATAACAACTTGAGTGTGTACACGGTTGCTTCTTCCCTCCCCAGATCCCACTAGCATCCATTGGCCCCATACTTTAGCCTACCCATGGCATCTGCCGTGCCACCACCACGATAGTTGGCGCCCACCGTGGGGCCAGCAGCGGTGCTAGCTGGAGTTATGATCCGGACGGGAAACTTCATCAACACGGGCGAGCGCGTTGTTTCTGGCTTAGTCCAGAGATTTGGTCTCTGCGACTATGTCAGTGACAATGCAGGGAGCTTCAAGGGGAAGGTTCCCCCGCGAAATGGTGTTTACGTCAGCCTAGGCGAGCACAAGGTTTACGTCGGCGTCGACATCACCAACGTTTATCCTCACCAAGTTGTTGTTGCAGGAGAGCCATCTCTTAATGCAGCAAGCCGTCGGTCCAGAGCGCGTCTCGCAGGCAGCGTCGAGGTAATGGTCGATGCAGGAGCACAGGCGGAAGAAGCAGTAGCCGGGCCAAGCAGAGAACCCGCCACAGGCGCGCAAGGCGCGTCCAAGCAGACCGCACCTCAACCCACCGAGGTAATCCCGCCAGTGACTCACCGGAGCGAGCTGCAAGACACCACACCAAAGGCACCAAGGGTAAGAGGGCCGCCTCTAGAAAGGCCAGAGAACATTCTTCAAGCAACAATAGAAAACTTGACTACACCTGTAGCGCCGATACTCGATCCGGCAAATGCTCAGGCAGAGTTAGAGGAAACCAGGCAAAAGGTACTGGTAGAGGCAAAGAAAGTATCGGCCTTGCGGGAGTCCTTGAATAGGACCCTGAGGGAATATGCTAAAGCCAATAAGCTTGATGTTGCACCCGAGCGGGTGGACGAATTAAGATTGAGAGGAAAGAACCTCATAGATGATATTAACAGAGAGCATGAAGCTCACAGAGCAGTATCAGGTGATTTGGGTTTGCCGAGGTACAATACCCCGGCGAAGAACTTGAGAGCGGCAAACGCCGCAGCATTGGAATTAGAGGGGTTGACCGTGGAAGCCCGGCAGAGACAACAGGAAAGAGTGAATGAGCTGGTGCGCATCGCAAACCAGCAAAATGAGGAGATACTCAGGACAAACCCGGCAAGGCCAGGAGCCTCGCGGATGGTTCACTCAGCTGGAGCAGCACCTGCCTTGTCCGCAGCAGCAGCCTCTTCACCCGGAAACAACGCACGAAGAGACAAGGCGGTAACCTCAGGAAAGAGAAATAAGCAAATTGTTCCGTACGATCCGGCGATAGCTGGAAAGGCGAATGAGAACGGAGGCAATGCAAGCCGAGGTAACAGTGGAGAGAGGAACCACCGCCATGTGGAGAAAGACGGCGGAAGCCGAGGTAATGGAGACCTCGGCAGAAGAGAACCCGCTAGGGGCAATCATGAGAACAATACCCCGGCCGAACTTAGGAGAGAGCAGCCGCTCAACCCACAACCAAGGCATGAACCCCGGCAGGAAAGAGAAGCAAGGCCAGTTCGCCATGATCAAGTAAATGAAAGGTACAATGATGGCTATTCCGAGATGGAATATGCTACCCATGGAGGAAATAACCATTATGTAATGCAAGACAGAATTCTGTACAGAGATTTGCCATCAAATGATGCAAGAGTGAAGCTGGACCGACTATACCGGTCCGAGTTGTTGGAAGAACAGGGTCCACCGGGTCCGACTTGTTTTGGACCACGGATAATGGGAGAACCACCCGTGCCGAACTTTCAACTAGCAAGAGGCACAAAAACATATAATGGGAGCACCAAGCCACAGGACTGGTTAATTGACTATGCCACTGCTGTGAAAATAGCGGGTGGGAACTTACGATGGGCAGTGCGGTATGTACCACAAATGTTGGAAGGACCAGCCAGGGTATGGCTAAATAATCTACCAGCAGGCAGCATAAATTGTTGGTTAGATTTTGAAGAAATGTTCGTCAGCAACTTTACCAGCACATACAAGAGGCCAAACAGGCCGCAGCAATTAGCCATGTGCAAACAGAGGCCGAATGAAACAGATAGAGAGTTTTTAACTCGATGGTGTAACTTGAGAAACTCATGCGAAGGGGTTATAGAATCGCAAGCAATAGCTTGGTTCGCGCAAGGCTGCCGTTATGGCAGCGTCCTGTGGCAACGTCTGCAAAGAGATATGCCGACCACACTGGCAGAAACTATCAGAATAGCAGACTCCTATGCACTAGGGGACCCAACACAACCAGAACTAATGTCGGCGGATCATCGCGAGCAACAGGATCATTATGCAAGAGACTTGGCCGGGTCATCCAGGCGCAATGATTTCAGAGGAAGAAGAAGAGAGGAAAGGCCGGATTATAGATATAATTCGGCCCAGGTGGCGGCAGTAGCACAAGATCAGCCGAGTCATGGAGCAACTCAGCGACAAAAGAATGGACCTCAACAGTGGACGCCAAGGAATGAAGGAAAAAGGCAATGGACCCCAGAACAAAAGAAGCAGTGGCAGGAGAGGCCGAAATACACGTTCGAATCCATGTTAGATCAGCCATGCAAATTTCACACATCAAACCCATCCAGGCCAGCCAATCATACGACCCGCCAATGTGCATGGATGAAAAATGCAATGGGGAACCCCGCAGGAGTTCAGGCCCCCCACCAAGTACGTCAGCAGCATCAACCACAATTGACTGGAGCAAATGCACAACAACTGATGTTACCACCTCCTCCCCCGAGGTATGACAACTCGGATCGGAGAGATGCGGTGCATCAAGTAATGAATCAAGTCCAGGATGGAAGGATAAATCCAGCAAATACATGACGTAATGATTACAGAGAGCATCATCAGTCTTATTGCGTGTTCACGACGGAACAGCAAGACAAGCAGAGTGTGCAACGCCGGCATATGGAAGTAAATGCAGTCATGCCGGCAGTACCCAGATATGTGCCATGGTCTGATCAGGAGGTGACTTGGGGCATAAAAGACCACCCTAAAATAATGCCAAATCCAGGATCATATGCACTAGTATTGGATCCAACATTCGTTGGACCAAGCATCAATGTGAAATTTTCAAAAGTCCTCATTGACAATGGAAGCAGTATCAACATCATGTACAAGGATACTATGCACAAACTCGGAATATCGCAGAACATGTTGCAGTCCACAAGAACCACTTTTCATGGGATAGTACCGGGACTTTCATGCGAGCCCATCGGAAAAATCCGAGTTGATGTGTTATTCGGCACAAGAGATAACTGCAGAGCAGAGAACTTAGAATTTGAGGTGGTAGATCTGGAAAGTTGCTATCATGCTCTACTCGGACGGCCCGCGCTGGCCAAGTTCATGAGCAGTTGTCATGTAAGTTATCTAAAAATGAAACTACCCGGGCCACAAGGAGTAATAACAGTTGCAGGGGATTACAAGAAATCAATGGAATGTGCTTCAGCCGGGTCAAATTTGGCCGAATCATTGGTCATAGCAAGAGAAAAGAGAAGGATTCAAGAGGTAGCGGCCCTCGCTCAGTCGGCACAGCTGAATATGCCGGCGTTGGCCAACCCACATGGCAGTGTATCCTTTCAGCCGACTAAAGAAACGAAGAAATTTCAGATCGATGAGCAATTCCCAGAGCGGACTGTTACCATCGGTGCAGGCTTGGACGCTAAATAGGAAAGCGAGCTCACCAACTTCCTCCGTGAGAATCGGGACATATTTGCATGGTCAACTCAAGATCTGCAAGGTGTTCCGAGGGAGTTGGCTGAGCACTCTTTGAACGTGAGACCAGGAGCAAGGCCGGTGAAGCAACCTCTCCGCCGCTTCGCCGAAGATAGGAGAAAAGTCATAGGAGATGAAATAGCTCGGCTCCTCGCGGCCGGGTTCATCATGGAAGTGTTATACCCGGATTGGTTGTCGAATCCAGTGCTAGTAGAAAAGAAGAAAGATGATCCAAATGTAGCCATTGTATGGCGAATGTGTATCGATTACACCAACCTGAACAAGGCATGTCCGAAAGATCCTTTTCCATTGCCTAGAATAGACCAAGTCATTGACTCGACCGCTGGTTGTGAGCTATTATCATTTGTAGACGCGTATTCTGGCTTCCACCAGATACCGTTAAATCCGGCTGATCAAATAAAGACTGTGTTTATTACCCCGTACGGGGCTTATTGTTATCGCACAATGCCATTCGGCCTGCGAAATGCAGGAGCAACATATCAGAGATGCATGCAAAAATGCCTGCATGATCAGATAGGAAAAAATGTACAAGTATATGTGCATGACGTGGTCATCAAGACTAAAGAGAGCAAAACATTATTAGAAGATATACGGCAGACTTTTGCGAACCTGAGAAGGTTCCGAATGAAGCTTAATCCAGAAAAATGCACATTTGGCGTACCGGCAGGAAAATTACTCGGTTTCCTTGTATCTAGCCGAGGTATCGAGGCTAATCCAACAAAGATAAGAGCAGTAGAAAGAATGGAATTGCCAAAATGTTTGAATGATGTACAGAAATTCACGGGCTGCCTGGCTTCGCTTAGTCGATTTGTATGTCGGCTAGGAGAGAAAGCGCTGCCGCTCTATCAGCTGATGAGAAAGTCGGATAAGTTCATTTGGACTCCACAGGCCGACCTTGCATTTCGTGAGTTGAAAAAGATGTTAGTTACGGCACCCATTTTGGCTTCTCCATTATCAAAAGAGCCTATGTTACTCTATGTAGCAGCTACCAATAGAGTAGTTAGTACTGTAGTTGTAGTGGAACGACTTGAGGATGGTAAGTCGGTTCAGAGGCCAGTATATTATCTAAGTGAGGTGTTATCCACTTCAAAGCAGAATTACCCGCATTATCATAAGATGGCCTATGGAGTATATATGTCGGCGAAAAAACTTAAACATTACTTTGAAGAGCATCCCATCAAAGTAATTTGTGAGGCACCCATAGCCGACATATTGAGCAAAAAAGACACAAGTGGCCGAATAGCAAAATGGGCGATCGAGTTATATCCATACGCACCACAGTTTGATAGAAGAGATGCAATCAAATCTCAGGCTGTCGCCGACTTTCTCGTGGATTGGGCCGAGGTGCAGTATGAGCCACCATTGCCGGATCCAAATTACTGGACAATGCATTTCGATGGTTCCAAACTAAGAAATGGTTTGGGAGCAGGAATAGTGTTAACCTCGCCTAAAAAAGACCAATTGAAATATGTATTGCAAATACATTTTGCTGCGTCCAACAATGTAGCCGAGTATGAAGCGCTAGTCCATGGATTGAAAGTTGCAAAAGAAATCGGTATACGTCGGATCTTATGCTATGGTGACTCGGACCTAGTAGTACAGCAAGTATCAGGCAGTTGGGACGCATTAGATGCTAATATGGCTTTATACAGATTCCATGTGCAAAAAATCAGTGGATACTTTGAAGGATGTGAATTCCACCACATACCTCGGGCAGAAAATGACGCCGCCGACACATTGTCAAAATTAGGATCAACCCGGCAATCGATTCCCCCGGGTATTGCCCTGGAACATCTCAGGAAACCATCAATAATCCCATCGCCAGAATCCGAATCTATCTTTATCCCAGCAAATTCGGCAGAAGATCACACGCCAATGGAGGTAGAT
The DNA here is from genome assembly GCA_916181665.1 of Avena sativa. Taxonomy (NCBI): domain Eukaryota; kingdom Viridiplantae; phylum Streptophyta; class Magnoliopsida; order Poales; family Poaceae; genus Avena; species Avena sativa. The sequence goes on from OV702283.1 coordinate 357,651,847, forward strand.
CCGCAGAATGACTCAGAACCCCTAAGGAGGGGGACAGCCGAGGTAAGCGCAATCATGGAGAGAGCCGAGATATATATGTCAGCAGAGAACATGGAGATAGACAGTGAGATCACATCAGAAAAAGTAACACCGATATGGGCGCAACCCATATTTTTTTACCTAAAAGACGCGACGCTGCCGAGTAATGAAGTATTAGCTAGACAAACAGTAAGACGAGCAAAAGCTTATACAATCATAAATAATGGGCTGTATAAAAGAAGCGTCACAAACGTATTGCAGAAATGCGTAAGCTCGACAGAAGGGCAGGAAATCCTTCTAGACATACACCAAGGGGAATGTGGGCACCATGCCTCATCTCGCGCCTTAGTAGCCAAGGCATTCAGGCATGGATTCTATTGGCCAACGGCATTGAAAGAAGCAAAAGAATTAGTTAAGAAATGCAATGGATGTCAGAGATACGCAACCAGGATACATATGCCGTCGGCCGAGTTAAAAACAATACCCATCACCTGGCCATTTTCTGTATGGGGTTTAGATATGGTGGGACCATTCAAGCCGGCGCGAGGAGGAATGACCCACATGTTGGTTATGGTGGACAAGTTCACAAAATGGATTGAGGTAAAACCAATTAAAAAGTGTGATGGGCACACAGCAGTGAAATTTCTCAAGGATATCATCTTGAGATATGGGTACCCGCACAGTATTATTACGGACAATGGCACAAACTTTGCAGAAGGAGCTTTCGCTAGATTTTGTCGAGAGAAGCACATAAGACTAGATATTGCCTCTGTGGCTCACCCAGCATCCAATGGACAAGTGGAAAGATCTAATGGACTGGTGCTATCAGGAATAAAGCCACGACTTGTCGAACCATTGCAAAGGTCGGCAGGATGTTGGATCGAAGAAATCCCAGCCGTACTATGGAGCCTCCGGACTACTCCGAATAGATCAACAGGCTATACTCCATTCTTTCTGGTGTATGGGGCAGAGGCCGTACTTCCAGCCGACATAATATATGACTCGCCAAGAGTTGCTCAGTACACAACCTCAGAGACAAATGAGATAGCTCGACAAGATGCAGTAGACCTGCTGGAAGAAGCCAGGGAATTGACATTATCACGATCGGCTATTTATCAACAGAACTTGCGGCGGTATCACAGCAAGAAAGTGAATCCGAGAGTATTCAAAGAAGGAGATTTGGTCCTCCGACTCGTGCAACGCACGGCCGACATGCACAAGTTGTCACCCCCATGGGAAGGACCATTTATTGTGAGCAAAGCGTTGCACAATGATGCCTATTATCTAATCGACGCTCAGTCCCCTGGAGGAGACAAGGCAGACAAAGCCGGCGAAGAAACGAAGCGCCCCTGGAATGTGGCTTTACTTCGGCCATTCTACTCGTAGCATTATATCTCAAAGTCAAGATCTAATGATGTATCTGAACCTCGGCGCCCAGAGCAGTGACTCGGGGACTGCCGTATTTTGTATCAATTTCATGTTATGTATTTGAACCTCGGCGGTTGGAGCAGTAACTCGGGGACTGCCATATGTTATATCTAATTCATGTTATGTATTTGAACCTCGGCGCCCGGAGCAGTGACTCGGGGACTGCCATATGTTATATCTATTTTGTATTATGTATTTGAACCTCGGTGCCCAGAGCAATGACTCGGGGACTGCCGTATCTTATATCAACTTCATGTTATATATCTGAACCTCATCGCACAAAGCAGTAACTCGGGGACTGCCATATGATATATCAATTTCGTGTTAATAACTAAACCTCGGCATCTAAAGCAGCGACTCGGGTACTACCGTATGCTACCTCAATCTTATACTGAACGCACCCTTTTTAGTCTTATACTACCTCTGAAATTCGATTTACAAATCGAAGTTTCGCACAATAAACAATGATCCAACGATTGCTATATATTTTCACAACGAAGCAGTCAATCTCTGTTCAGAACAGATCAATATTTTATGAATTTCAGAGCTCACGTCTGGATAAAACCATAAAAAATGGAGGCAAAGATAAGTCCTACAAGATCAGGAAGTTGAGGGCCAACAAAACAAGAATTCGGACGAACATCCACTTAACCAAACGTCACAGCAGTACACAGCAAAAGAAATTTGAATCATACAGAGAACTGAAAAATATTTCGCCTACATCATACGCCCGGCATGCCAGGGGTCGGAAATAACTTAGGTATCGTTCGTTGGGGAGGCAGCAGCCGGCTCAGGTGCGGGGTACTCCGAGGTAGGAGGAACTTGGACTGAGGTCGCCTCGCCCTCCACCGACCCAGGTGCAACTTCAGCGGAAGTCCGAGGTTGCGCAGGAGCGTCAGTCTGTGCGGTAGAATGCCCGGTACCTTTGGAAGAAGACCGCGCGTCGCCGTTGCTGTCCGAGCTTGAGCTGGAGCTATCAGATGCGGCCGAATCGTTTTCACCCTCCCCCTGCTCAGCCGAATTATCATCCGAAACATCCTCAGCTACAACCTCCTCATCCGGGTCTGGAAGAAAACTCGGCCCTTCATTCCAAGTGTGCACGTCGGCGTACTCGACAAGTTGGAAAGCCCGAGCTTGCCGAAGAGAAACAAAGGTGGGATCCTCAACCCAGCGGGAACCAGTGCGCAAATTTCTCAGGATGTCAAGAGAGATGTCTTCATACCATGACATGATAACAGTAAGAGCCATATCGGCACCAGCACGCCCAGCAGATTCCCTCCAAAGACTCAGCTGCCTCTCAGATGCCATTAGTCTTTTCACCAATAACTTGACTTCGTTGATATCAGGAGTCCCCGAAGTATTCGGCCAAAGCACATGGTAAGCTCGGATAGCGGCTTGCACCAAGTCCCGGCCCATAATTTTCATCGGACCAACTGCAGCACCAACGGCAACCAAGTAATCCTCCATGGAATATTCCGAATCAACGGTGACAGGTTCAGCTCGGCGCACTCGAGCTGCAAGAACCGCTTTAGAACTCACGGGTTTGGCCTCGGGGAAATGATCTGCGCAAAGCATGAACGTGTCAGATGGTAACGGGAACAAAAAAGAAAAATATAATTCGGCCATGCCAAGTAGCTTACGATGAATGTATCTCATCATTATCTGAAGGTCTTTGGTCCAATCGACCTTACTCTTCTCAAAACGAGCAACTTCCTCGCTCAAACCCTGAGTTTTAAGTTCGGCAGCCTCGAGAAGTTCTTTGTTCTTCTGAAGCTCCAAAGTCAGCCGATTCTTCTCCTCGGAAAATTCTTGGTCGACCTTTTCCAGTTCGGATTTCTGAGAAAGCTTGAGGGTATCCACCTCGGATCGCAGGCGAGCTATTTCATCATCTTTTTCTTGAAGTTGCGCCGAATGAATAGCGTCTTGTTCTAAAAAATGCAGCATCACGTCAGGCATGGGCACACAATCTTGGTGTGACACTGCAAAGTTTTGCAACTCGGCTTTACCAGAGCCAAACGCAATAAGGAAACTTAGCACATATATTAAAAGGGAGAAGGTGTAAAACAGAAAGGAAACTAACCTTCCAGACTCACCTTCTTCTCAAGGCGAATATTGAGGTTATTAATATTACCTATTCACCAAGAAGTAAGCCGGCATTCCGTAAACGAATACATGAGAACATTGAAAATAAGGAAAAGGAACTATCGACATACCAGCCTTCTTCACCACTGGAAGAATTTTCTCGTACTTTTCTTCCAGTTTGCGGTGCGAAAAAAGCAACCTCTGGAATTCGGCGGTCCGCCGGTCATGTGCAACCTGAACAATGAGGCAAGATGATAAATCGATAGTAAAAGCTAAATTAGATCCAAATCAAGCAAAACTTCATTCGGCTCTAGGTGGCTGGATATTCGAAGCTAAACCAGATCCGAGTCAAGCAGGACTTAACTCAAATCTAGGTGATCGGATATTCGAAGCTAAATTAGATCCAAATCAAGCAAAACTTCATTCGGATCTAGGTGGCTGGATATTCGAAGCTAAACCAGATCCGAGTCAAGCAGGACTTAACTCAAATATAGGTGATCGGATATTCAAAGCTGAAATTAGATCCGAATCAAGCGGAACTTAGTTCGGATCTAGGTGGCTGGATACTCAAAGCTACAGCATATCCGAGTCAAACAAAACTTAACTCGGATCTAGTTGGCCAGATTAACAAACCGTAGGAATAAAATTAAGTCAAAGATCATTAAACTTACAAGTATATAACAAGTTATATACTTGCAAGTTTCGGGGACTAGAGCATATAGTAACATCTGAGGAATAATTTAAAACTCAGAGAAACAGTAATTACCTCATTCATCTTGTTGGTATCAACGATGAACTTGGCAGCATGGTCAAAACGGCCGCTGATGTCAGAAAGCTGAAAGGGCTGATTCATAGGATTACCCTCAAACTGATCAGCAGCGTTCCAATTATTCGCATACTCCACCAGCGCTCCGAGGCTGTGCCCACTGGCTGTCCGAGTTAAGACTTTACCCCGGACAGGCTGATCGACCACGGCGGTCGCAGGGCTCTTATGAAGAGCGAGCTAGGTGCCGGCGGCCGAGGCAACGGGGACCTTAGTGGGCGCAGCTCCCTGACGCAGCACGTCGGCAATACTCGGCTGAGAAGAGCCGACAAGACCTTTCTGAGAAGAGGAAGTCTTGGCGGCAACAGTTTCTCTCGCCTTAGAGGAGGCATCAGCAGGAAGTGACGCCTCGGAGGTGGGGACGGCATCTTTAGGAGCAGCAGGGGTTATGGTCGCAGAGGGCGCCGAGAAAACGACCTTTTCGGCCGAGGTTGGAATGGCTATAGAAACTGCCGGGGTAGATAGAGAATCAGCAGCAGCGCTGGGGCCCATAGAAGGGGCGGCGGGTTCGACGAAAACTTCGGAGGGCCGGTTCCAATCCGGGTCAACGGAAGGGGTCTCAGGCACTTCGCGACGAAGAGGCGACGTATTCGGAGCTGGAGGAGAAGCAGGACGAATAGGACTAGGAATCCTAGTATCATCAGCAGGAGGAGGAGACTGCGGCTGAATCGGGCGACTAGTCATACTAGGACCGCCGGGTTTAACAGAAAGAGGAGCACTGCAAAAATAAGAAAGGAGAATCGTCAGTATGAAAAACAGAAAGAAAGAAACAAGAAATATAAGCAAAAGGGACTTACCCGGTGACCCCAGGCATAGTCTTGCGCCTGGGAGGATTCGGAGCGGATCTCTTCGTTCGTTTCTTGGGAACCGCCTCCGAGGCACTAGCAGGAGCCCCGCGTTTCCCCGAGGTAACAGGGGGTCGAGAAGCAATTGGCTCGGCGTCGTGAACCTGACCGGCCGGATTAGCTGGGAAGGTAGAAGCCGGAAATGCATAAGAAATAGGCACAGCGGCAACTACCTCAAGAATTTGGACCTCATCCGAATCACCTTCCTCATCGTGCGCCGAAGTCTTGCCACGAGCTCGAGCCGGGGCAGGATCCGACTTAAGGACGAACTCCTCGGAGTCCGGCTCACCAGTATCCGGAATACTCCTGTCCGCGGGCCAAGGGAGCAGCAGAACTTCGGCGTCCTCGTTCTTTTGCTCTGCGAACCTCTGCAAGACGAGGAGAAAGAAAGTTAGAAACTCGTTACAAAAACAATGGAATAGCAGAGCGGTGTAGATTAAGCTCACCTCGGGATGCGGATGATCGCGGGTGAATGGTTTTAATCCCCAAGCCCAATCCTCAGGCATCTCAGTCTTAAAGATAGCTCGGACGCGCTTATAAATAAGGTAGTTGTCCAGCTCCATGGTCGAGACTCGATTAGGGTCAAGGGGACCACTCATGTAGCACAGCTTGTGGGTCCGCTTCTGGAAGGGGAAGATCCGGCTACTAATGAAAGTTGCCATCAGGTCTTCGCCACATAACCCGGCCCGGATCAATTCTTTAAGCCGAATCTCGAAGGCCTCGGCCAAGGCATAAGTTTTCCTCGGATTGTAGAGCCAGTTCACTTTAGAAGGTGGGCCAATTGAGAATGGAGGGAGCCGAATCTTGTCCTCCGCCCCTCTGTTCTTGACATAGAAGAATGATTTGTGCCACTTCTTGCACGACTCCAATCCGGTGACACGAGGGAACACGGATTTCCTCCGAGGTGTGATAGACGCTGCCCCACATTGAGTGAGCAACTTCTCGGAAGGGTGCAGAGATTTGTCAGGGACAACGTTGGAGCGGATCTGGAAGAACTTCGACCAGACATGCACTGACGGCCACAGGCCGAAGTATCCCTCCGAAGCGGAGATGAAAGCAGAAAGGGAAGCTATGGCGTTCGCAGGAAGATGATGCGGCTGAAGGCCGAAGTAGTCGAGGAATTCTCTAGCGAAATCACTAAGAGGGAGACCGAAGCCACGGGCGAAGTGCGACATGAAAACCACATACTCGCCCTCTCTGATATCCGGAGAGGATTCGCCGTCGGGCAAACGGCAAGAAACCTCGGCGGGAATTCTTCGAGTTCGGATGAGCCATTCAATCTCACGGCGTGTGACAGAAGAACACTGCCACAAGCCTCGCTCGGGCCCGGAGCCAGCATCGTCGTCCTCAACCAGAGCGCCGCTAAACGAACTAGACATATGTGCGCCGGAAAGATCGCCGGAGGAAAAACTGGCGGCGGAGGGGAGTTTAGAGCTGCAAGGCCCCGTCGGGACTTTGCACGAGAACAATGGCGAAGAAACAGAGGAACCGCCGCACGAGCACGGAATCGGAGCAGATGAATCTAGGGAAAGATCAGGGCAAGGCGACCAGAGAGGACTCACCGGCGACGGAGCCAAAGCCGCGGAGCGCGGGCAAGGAAGGCAGAACAGCGCGGCGGAATCTTCACCGGCGGAGGCTCTGGCAAGCGAGCGGCGGCGGAACTGCAAGAGGACGCGCCGGCGAAAGGAAGGTGGAGGACGGAGGCGAGCGATAAGGGGAAAAGTGAATTCCCCAAACGCCGCCCCTCTCTTTATAATCGAGCCATGAACAGGGAAGTGGGATCGTGGGTGCGGCGGTTGCCCGTGTGGATCGTGGGTGCGGCACGAACGCACGACGGTGAGCGGAGCCACACCAACGGCCACACACGAAGAAAGAGCGTTACGATCCCCAAGGGGAGCAGCACCCGAGGCGTTGCAGCGGCGGCGCAGCAGGTACAAAGTTAACTGTAGCTTGTCAGTAAGTACTGTAGAGGGACCTAAAAACTAGACGAACAATGATGGGATGACACGTGGGACATGGCGTACGAGGGAAGGAACGAGGAAACCTCGGATGAAGATATAACTCGGAAACAAAACTGAAGAATATAATGAAGCTGATATGACCCAGCCAAAGCTATCGACAGGGCCACACCAGCTTCGGGGACTAATGTCGGGGGGTTGACCTCGGGTAGGTCAGAGACGGGGAAAGACAGAGGTACAATCCCCGTCTAGTTTCCGAGTTACGGTCCAGGTCGGCCGAATCATGAATATGTCGGCCGAGGTACGGAGGCGAGAAGCCCGTGAATGTGTATCAAGCAGTTACCCGGCCGAGTTACTAAGAAGGTCGGCCGGGTTAGCCCAAGGGATCTTGATGCAGGTGAAGAACGAGCCGAGTTACACGAGGTAAGGTAAGGCCGAGTGATACGAAGCTTGCAGGAGAAGGAGAAGCCCAAGGTCAAACTATAGTTGCAGGCTAGAAGGAATCAGAGCGGAGCCAAGCACAAGAGACAAGGATGCACAGCGTCAGAGGGGCAGAAGGAGGTCACGGAGGTGACAGTCCTGAAGCCCGAGGCACGCAGGAGGGGGCCACTGGAGCCTTGCCATCGTTAGAAGGGCGACAGGGAAAGGAGGTCGCCGAACTACTATTTTGGGACAAGCATATTCCACGAATATGCTTGCCTCGTCAGCCCTAAGGGCACCCAAGGCACTCCTTTATAAGGAGAGGCTTGGACCCTGAGGAAGGGATCGACTCTTTGAGCACCGTTAGGCTGGGGAGATTCATCTTGTCCCCCTGTATACAGCTCGAGGAGCGCTTGTAACCCAACAAGAGAGAAATAAAGACCCTAACCATAACAACTTGAGTGTGTACACGGTTGCTTCTTCCCTCCCCAGATCCCACTAGCATCCATTGGCCCCATACTTTAGCCTACCCATGGCATCTGCCGTGCCACCACCACGACACTTCACATATGGGAGACGCACACCTTATAAGAGGCGAACTATTCGGCGCCTCTGGACACAATCTGCCCCACTGGGTAGGCGCTGAGCGTCGACAACGGGGGGTCCCTACCGATGTTGCACGGTGCAGAGCTGCATATGTGATGTGGACATCCCATCTATTGATACAACCGTTGTACCTACAGCTACACACATACAAGGACCTATCACAAGATCTCGTGCCAAACAACTTAACTATCAGGTACTTTCGTTTCTTGGAACTATTCCTCATATACATGTGAATATGATGTTGCCTAAATCAGATTTATTTGTTACTCTTAGGAATGATGGACTAAGCATGGATGAGAGGGACAAGCATTGGAGCATGGCCATGCATGGAGATGGCAGCAAGCATGTGATGATTCAAGAGAAGGCCACGGATGAAGATTTCAGAACTTTGAGGCTACCATAATGAAGAAAGAAGGGTTGGACGAAATATTCAAGATTAATACTTCACAAATTCGTCCATAGCTTAATATGGTGCTGCGACACCTTTATTTTAGGCCAGGCCCATGTAATTTTCGCAGGATTTTAATTAGCCACTTTTTAGAGTCCGTATTTGAGGAGAAAAGGACTTATAGGGTTGGATTCGGCCACCACTTCTATGGCTGGCCGAAACCCCACCTTTTCCTCCTTAAATACTCCCCATAGCCGTCACCGTAGACTCGGATTTTGTTTAGACATTAAGTTAGCCATCATAGCAACTTCGCCAAGGCTCGAGCATCGCAGAGGACTCTTGTACTTCGCACCTATACAGGATCCCACCTTTTCAATAAAGCTTTCATCTTAAATCTGCAATATCTTGATTGCAATATTAGTTCTTACCTGTTCTTGATTTCAGGTAGGAATTAAGACCCTCGCTGGTCAGGCTGATCGTGTTCCCACAGGATCCGTAACCTCCAGGAGATTGGCCTAGCGATTGCATTGGCGCTCGTGCTCGCACGTGTAGTCGGATCGTCAAGCCCGAACTCCACCAAATCGACTATCACCATCTCATCGAAAGATCGGACACCTTTGCCCTATCAAGTGGTATCAGATTTCAGGTTGCTCGGTGAGATTTTACTGTTTTCGTAGATTAGATATGTTTTTACCTATAACCCACAAAAAAGCCAAAAACACAGTTAGAGTTTAGATCCATCCCATCACCAATCTATGCCTTGCATTATCTTTCAGTTTTGCATTGTTGAATTTGTGTCTGCATCGTCGCGTCGAGTTGCTGGTCTTAGTGTCTCGTCCCTTAGAGTTTCGAGTTCTGGTCACAGTAGTGAAAGAACATGTGGGCCCCCATGTGTGGTTTTGGTAATTAATGACAATCTTTATGGACTAATGTGTGTATTAAGTTATACTTGTAGGAATTGTCCATTGGCATCGCTTGGAGCTTGTGTCGGCTTCAAGGTCGATGAAATGAGAAGAAGATATGTTGTGCAAGCTCAAAATGTGCAATCTTTAGAAGATCTCATGTTTGATGCTTGCCATCCTCGGTGATCATGGATCGATGATGAGGAATCAAGAAAGGCGTTCCATCTTGAGAAGGTAAAGATCGTCTACATCGAGCTCAAGTGGAATGCTCAAGGCAAAGGTATAATCTTGATAGGTTTTCCCTTTTGCCGGTCTTATATTGTTAGTGGAAGACCGGGTTTAGGATAGATAACCGTACTATCAAGAGGGGCTCTCGAATGAGTAACTCGATCACATTGTTTGGAGAGAGCTCAAACCTTTGCATACTTGCATCATCGTATTTGGTTGTTATTTGGTCTTATCCATGTGAGGATATAGAGCTTGTGGTAATCTCCATAACAAGCTCTTGTTCATCAAAATCGGATCCCTCTTTTATATCTTATTGCGATTTTGATCTATGCGTTTTTTCGGTTTCTCACCAAGTGAGATATCTCACATTATTATACTTGATACATTCCCACTTGGTGATAACCAATATTTTCACCTTTTATAGGTAAGCTCATGTCGTCCTCTTTCCAACGCAATTGGAATCGGGTCGATTGGAGTTACCAATCAAAAGTTATAGCCGTTTGAATATCTGCTGGTCTCCTAGGTACCAAAATGCGGTAGGTTTTGGAAAGTTTCCAAAATCCACTACCGGGCTAGGTACCAAAAAGCGGTAGTACCGCATTTTAGTACCTAGCGCGGCAGAAGGTTTTTTACTTCGTCATTTGGATCTATCCTCCCTTGCTGTACTATGTTGTTTCTTTGCATGATCTTGTAGAGGTTGTTGTCCTCTTCGAAACGAGCCCAAGATCATCGAAATCGAAGTCCGGATGCAAAAGTTATGGCTGTTTTTGTTCTGTGATGACCGGTAGTACCGAACCAGGATTCGGTAGTACCGGGGTCCGGTAGTACCGCATTTTGGTACCGGGGAGCACAAAGAAAAAATGCGTTTGGAGCCCCAGGAACCCCAGGAAATGTCCGGTAGTGCCGGGAAAGTCCGGTAGTACCGGGAAAAAGTCCGGTAGTACCGGGAATCGCGTTTTTGGGCTGCAACGGTTGTATTTTGGAGGGACCTACATAAGGGGCCTTCTTCCCCAATGGTTCCTCAACCATTCTTGCAAGTTTTCCCCTCCATTGTTGACCTTCTTGAGCTTGCTTTCTCTCAATCCCTCTGATGATTCTTGCATATTCTTGAGGGATTTGAAAGAGGAGATCTAGATCTACAATCCCACCAATCAATCTCTCCTCTAAGTGAGGGGAACATATTGGGATCTAGATCTTGGAGTCTTTTGTGGATTTCCTCCATTGTTCTTCCTCTCTTATTCCCCCCATAAGCTTTTGTAGCTTTGGTGGAATTTGGGAGAGAAGGATTTGAACACCTTTGTGGTGTTCTTGCCATTTGCATTTGGTGCATCGGTTTGAGTTCTCCTCGGAGGATTTGGTTTGAGTTGCTCATTGGAGCTTGTACCTCTTGGGTTCTTGGAACCCTAGACGGTTTTGTGGCCTTGGTGGCATTTGTTGATGCCTTTTGTGGCATTTGTTGGGAGCCTCCAATTAAGTTGTGGAGAAGTGCCCCAACCTTGTGAGAGGTTCCGGTTGCCACCGACAAGTGCACCGATAGTGGAAGCGTGGATCGATCCCATTGGGGTGAGATTCACCGGAGAATAAGGGAGGCCTTTTGTGGCTTTGGTGGTTTGATACCACCCCCTCTCCAAACGATACGTACTCCATGTTGGGAGGAACTCTGTAAAATATCGTTGTCCCCGCGTGCCTCGGTTATCTCTATACCCGAACTCTTTACTTATGCACTTTACATTGTGATAGCCTTCGTGCTTGAAGTAATATATATCTTGCTATCACTTTGTTGCTTGTATTGCTTAGCATAAGTTTTTGGTGCACATAGGTGAACCTTAGTTGTTCTAGGTTGTGCTTAACAAAGTAAACACTAGTTTTATTCCGCCTTTGTTGAGCCACTCTAGGAAAAGTTTTAATCGCCTATTCACCCCCCCTCTAGGCGACATTCGTATCCTTTCAAGTAGTCACCGCCACCTTCGCAGATCACCGCCACCATATTCCGCCACCAATTTCCGCCGCCATACACCCAGCCACCATAAACCCTAAAACTCCGCCACCGCCTTCCTACCGCGACACGGATCCGATCACCTTTCCTGCCGCGGGACGAGTCTGAGTTGAGTTATTGTTTCCTAGTTATTTCTTTTTTACTTTCCTTCTTTGTTGTTTCCGTGTTGAGCTAAAGTCCGTGTCGAGTTAAAAGTTCGGTCGTAAGTCCAGAAGGAGAGCAAAAAAAGTCTGGAACCGCCTCCGAATTTTTTTCTGGCTATACTGATTTTCGGCTCCGGGGATCACTTTTCTCCATCGGCCATTATAGCGATATTTTTTTTGGTCCCCGCGCGCTTTCCAGAGCATATTACAAAAAAAAATTTAAAAAAATTGGGGGGCTAACCTGTTTTTAGACCCCGTAGATCAGTTCTAGACACTCGCCCTCATAGTGATTTTCGACATCTCGGTTCGCTTTTCAGGGTGCCATATCATCATACATTGCTTGTTATGTCGCGTCGTGATATCGTTGGTGATCTAGGCTCGCGTCTCTAGTACGGTCTACCCTAGGACCAACACAGTACCGTCGTTGAGCATTCTTTCAACATTTGCATTGCTATTTTGATAATTGCTAACCCCCTTTGCTAAGCCTTCCCAGAGCTCCACAGATTTCTCCACGTGCGGTGTCTCGAATCCTGGTAATCGCTCGGTTCAATCTCTGGACCCACTGCTCCTCGCGGTTGCACATCGCCTTTTCCTGCTGTTTGGTAAGAACTTGTACAAGCTTCGTATATTGCTTGATGGATTACGCGTGCCTTCCACCATATTTTCGTAGTTATAGGCATATATACATGTGCTTTTAAAGGACTAACCATGACAGATACTTCGCATAACCCTGCCACAATGACGAACCGAGAACTACATGCCCACTTCTCCGAGCTCTTGGTCGGTCGCGCTGAAGATGTGGATGCACGACTGGAGGAGTTTGACACCAAGCTCACCAACGCCATGAACAAGATTGATGGACTCGAGAAATCCTTCAACGACAAGCTTGACACTTGGTTCAAGGAGGTGTTGGACAGATTGCCGGCACCCACACCCGCACCCGCACCCGCCCCATTGGCACCTCGGCATGGCGCACGGCGCATTCCGATCACGGGTCGTACTGCTGGTTCGGCTACCGCTGCACCTCAGCCGGCTACCGCTGCAGCTGAGGCACCTCAGACTTCCACCGCGGCTGCTGCTGCGACATTGGGGACAGACGACGGGTACTACTACGACCCCGACGACGACGATCTGTTTGACGAGGAGGTTGAACAACCTCCACACCCTGCTGGCCGTCCCCGACATTACCACCGCAACGCTTGACCACCGGTACGTGATGATGATCATGTTGCAAAGCTTAAATTAAATATTCCATCTTTTGAGGGTAAATGTAATCCTAATGCATATCTTACATGGAAGATGGAAGTAGAACAACGTTTTGCATGTTTAAAATATCCTGAGAATATGCGTGTTAGTGCTGCTACATGTGAATTTACTAAATTTGCTTCCCTTTGGTGGTCTGAGTATTGTCGTTTAAATCCTACTACTATTCTTAGTACTTGGACTGCTTTAAAAACTACTATGCGTGTTCGTTTTGTACCTCCCACTTATCAACGTGATTTACTAAAGAATCTGACACGTTTGGAACAAGGGAAAAAAATCTGTAGAAGAGTATTATCAGGAATTGCAAACGGGGATGGTTCGATGTAGTCTTGTTGAATCTACTGAACAAATGCTTGCACGTTTCTTTGGTAGATTAAACAAGGACATTCAACACATATTAGACTTTAAGAAATATAATTTCATCACTCATTTGTTTCATCTTGCTTGTAAAGCTGAACGTGAAGTGCAGGATCGCCAAACACCATGAAGGAGGACTAACAATTCTGCAGGTCGCACATCCACTTGGACATCCCGACAATCAACGCCTCCTTCTCGTGATTCTCCATCAGCTACTACCACATCCAAGGCCATCACAAGATTTCCGTCAGCTGCTCCTCCACCATCATCCAATGCTCCTGCTCGTAGTGCATCTTCTATGGCTTCCACGGATAAAACAAAGGATATACAATGCCGCAAGTACTGGGGTTTTGGTCATATTGAGAGATAGTGCACAACACAACGTGTTATGATGGTGCATGATGACGGTCAATATGATTCAGCAAGTGACTTTGATGAAGATACATTAACCCTTATTTCTGCTCAAGATGGTGACAATTGTGATTCTGATGAAGAGACAGAGGTAATGGGAGCTGAAGCTACTGATCAATACAAGAGCTTAATTACACAATGTGTGTTGAGTGTGCAATTAAGCAAATCTGAGCAAAATCAACACCACAACCTGTTCCAAACACGTGGTGTTGTCAAGGAAAGAGCTATAAGGATCATTATTGATGGAGGGAGTTGTAATAATCTGGCTAGTGTTGACATGGTAGAGAAGCTTGCACTTCCAACAAGACAACGCACACATTCATATTACGTCCAATGGTTTGAGAGTTCTCGCAAGATCAAGGTAACAAGAACGGTACGCGTGCATTTTACTATTGGTACATATTCTGATTTTGTTGATTGTGATGTTGTACCTATGCAAGCTTGTTCTTTGTTACTTGGTAGACCATGGCAATTTGATAGAGAATCTGTTCATAATGGCAAAACTAATCATTATTCTCTTATGCATGATGGAAAGAAAATTGGTCTAAAACCTATGACTCCCGAACAAATTTTAAAAGATGATCTTGCTAGAGCTAGCAGAGCTAAAACTGAGGAGAAAAATAAAACTGAAAATCAGATTGTTGCTGCAGATATTGTACCACCAAAGAACACTAAATCTGATTCTAAACATGCTACTGAAATTCGTTTGAAGAGTCCATGTATGCTTGCAAATAAAATTGATATTGTTAAACTAGATGTAAACACTACTCAATGTTATGCAATTATCTGCAAAGAGGTTTTGTTTTCATTTGAGGATATGTCTCCTTTTTTCCACCCATTGTTGCTAACCTTTTGCAGGAATACGAGGACGTTTTTCTCGCTGAGCTGCCACCAGGACTACCTCCTATTAGAGGAATTGAGCACCAAATTGATCTAATTCCTGGTTCTATGTTGTCCAACCGCGCGTCATATAGAACCAATCCAGAGGAGACAAAGGAGATACAACGCCAAATCAGGAACAACTTGACAGAGATCATATTCGTGAGTCCCTTAGCCCCTGTGATGTTCCTATTATTTTGGTACCTAAGAAAGATGGTTCTTCGCGCATGTGTACTGATTGTAGAGCTATCAATAATATTACTATTCAATATCGTCATCTTATTCCACGTTTGGATGACATACTTGACAAATTGAGTGGCTCTACCATGTTTTCTAAAGTTGATTTGCGTAGTGGTTACCACCAGATTCGTATGAAATTGAGAGATGAATGGAAAACATCATTTAAAACTAAGTTCGGTTTATATGAGTGGTTAGTGATGCCGTTTGGTTTAACTAATGCACCCATCACTTTCATGAGATTAATGAACGAAGTTTTACGTGTTTTCATTAGACGTTTTGTGATAGTCTACTTTGATGATATTCTGATTTATAGCAAATCTTTAGAGGATCATTTGGACCATTTACGTGATGTTTTCAATGCTTTAAGTGATGCACGTTTGGTAATCTTGAGAAGTGCACCTTTTGCACCAATCGAGTTGCGTTTCTTGGCTATGTTGTTACATCACAGGGTATTGAAGTGGATCTAGCCAAGATTGAAGCTATTGAGAATTGGCCGCAGCCCAAGACGGTCACACAAGTGAGGAGTTTTCTTGGCCTCGCTGGTTTTTATAGGCGCTTTGTCAAAGACTTTGGATCAATTGCCGCGTCGCTGAATGAACTTACCAAGAAGGATGTGCCCTTTGTTTGGGACGATGCACAACAACAGGCCTTCATCATATTGAAAGATAAGCTAACACATGCTCCCTTACTCCAACTTCCTGATTTTACTAAGACTTTTGAGCTTGAATGTGATGCTAGTGGAATTGGTTTGGGAGATGTGTTATTACAAGAGGGAAAACCTGTTGCATATTTTAGTGAGAAATTGAGTGGGGCTAGTCTGAACTATTCTACTTATGATAAAGAATTATATGCATTGGTTCGGACATTAGAAACTTGGCAATATTATTTATGGCCTAAAGAATTTGTTATACATTCTGATCATGAATCTTTGAAGCATATTCGTAGTCAAGCTAAGTTGAATCGTCGTCATGCAAAGTGGGTTGAATTTATTGAGTCTTTTCCTTGTGTTATCAAACACAAAAGGGTAAAGATAATATTATTGCTGATGCTTTGTCGCGCCGTTATACTTTGTTATCTCAACTTGACTTCAAATATTTGGATTAGAAACTATTAAGGAACAATATGTGCATGATGCTGAATTTAAAGATGTGTTGCAAATTGTAGAGATGGTAGAACATGGAACAAGTTCGTCTTCAACGATGGATTTGTGTTCCGTGCTAACAAACTATGCATTTCAGATAGTTCTGTTCGTCTTTTGTTGTTACAGGAGGCGCATGGAGGAGGATTGATGGGACACTTTGGTGTCAAGAAAACGGAGGATGTTCTTGCTGCACACTTCTTTTGGCCACGCATGCGTCGATATGTTGAGAGATTTGTGGCACGCTGCACTACTTGTCAAAAAGCTAAGTCTCGCCTTAATCCACATGGTTTATATATGCCTCTTCCTGTTCCTAGTGTTCCTTGTGAGGATATTTCTATGGACTTTGTTTTAGGATTGCCACGTACACAGAAGGGGAGGGATAGTATTTTTGTTGTTGTGGATTGGTTTTCTAAGATGGCACACTTTATTCCTTGTCATAAAACGGATGCTGCTGCACATATTGCTGATTTGTTCTTTCGTGAAATTGTTCGTTTACATGGTGTGCCAAATATTATTGTTTCTGATCGTGATACTAAATTTTTTAGCCACTTTTGGAGATGTTTATGGGCTAAGTTGGGGACTAAATTGCTGTTTAGTACTACATGTCATCCCCAAACTGATGGAAAAACTAAAGTAGTAAATAAAACTTTGTCTACTATGTTGCGGGCTGTTTTAAAGAAGAACTTAAAATTTACCTCATATAGAATTTTCTTATAATCGTTCGCTGCATTCTACCACAAAGATGTGCCCGTTTGAGATCGTGTATGGTTTTGTTCCTCGTGCACCTATTGATTTATTGCCTTTACCTACTTCGGTGCAAAATAATTTGGATGCTACATAACGCGCTGAAATGATATTAAACTTGCATAAGACTACTAAAGATAACATAGAACACATGAATGCTAAGTATAAACTTGCTGGGGATAAAGGGAGAAAGCATGTTGTGTTTGATGTTGGAGATCTTGTTTGGTTACATTTGCGTAAGGATCGTTTTTCTGATTTACGCAAGTCTAAGTTAATGTCGCGTGCTGCTGGTCCCTTTAAGGTGTTAGAGAAAATAAACGATAATGCATATAAACTTGAGTTGCCTGCAGACTTTGGTATGATTAGTTCTACGTTTAACATTGCAGATTTGAAGCCTTACTTTGGTGAGGAAGATGAGATTGCGTCGAGGACGACTTCAATTCAAAAAGGGAAGCATCATGATGTGGACATCCCATCTATTGATACAACCGTTGTACCTACAGCTACACACATACAAGGACCTATCACAAGATCTCGTGCCAAACAACTTAATTATCAGGTACTTTCGTTTCTTGGAACTATTCCTCATATACATGAGAATATGATGCTGCCTAAATCAGATGTACTTGTTACTCTTAGGAATGATGGACCAAGCATGGATGAGAGCGACAAGCATTGGATCATGGCCATGCATAGAGATGGCAGCAAGCATGTGATGATTCAAGAGAAGGCCACAGATAAAGATTTCAGAACTTTGAGGCCACCATAATGAAGAAAAAAGGGTTGGACGAAATATTCAAGATTAATACTTCACAAATTCGTCCATAGCTTAATATGGTGTTGCGACATCTTTATTTTGGGCCAGGCCCATGTAATTTTCACAGGATTTTAATTAGCCAATTTTTAGAGTCCGTATTTGAGGAGAAAAGGACTTCTAGGGCTGGATTCGGCCACCACTTCTATGGCTGGCCGAAACCCCACCTTTTCCCCTTAAATACTCTCCATAGCCGTCACCGTAGACTCGGATTTTGTTTAGACATTAAGTTAGCCATCATAGCAACTTCGCCAAGGCTCGAGCGTCGCAGAGGCCTCTTGTACTTCGCACCTATACAGGATCCCATCTTTTTAATAAAGCTTTCATCTTAATCCGCGATATCTTAATTGCAATATTAGTTCTTACTTGTTCTCGATTTCAGGTAGAAATTAAGACCCTCGCTGATCAGGCTGATCGTGTTCCCGCAGGATCGGTAACTTCTAGGAGATTGGCCTAGCGATTGCATTGGCGCTCGTACTCGCACGTGTAGTCGGATCGTCAAGCCCGAACTCCACCAAATCGACTATCACCATCTCATCGAAAGATCAGACACCTTTGCCCATTAAATATGTCCATGTGGTGCGGTTCATGGTGTAGCAGCGATCGGATCAACAGTAGGATCTCGACAACCTAGCAACATGGACCGAGTTCTTCCACAAGCGTCGGGAGAGGAAGCTCACCATTTACTACGGCGATGACCCTCCGCTGATAGACAACATGTCAGATATAGGTTCTGGTGGAGCGTGTTGGGCTGCACGCCGTCCTCCGTCATATACTGCATCGCCGCGGGGAACTACCCGTGTCTCCAATAGCCTTTGACATCGCCTCTTCCCCTAGCACGATGACAACGACACCATTCATCGACCTCATAGAGAACGATGTCGAGTAGGTCCCACTAGAGCCACTGCAGGCGCATGAAATCGCCGGAAGCCAGGGTCGTAGTTATCATGATGTTTTATTTTTACTACTTCCTCCGACCCATATTAATTGACTTGGATTTGTCAAATTTTGGATGAACCCACTATGTTTTAGCTATGTATGTTTTCTGTGTTAGAAAAAGAAAATGGGATCGACTATAACTGTTTGGGTCTACCCGCTGAACATACTGCCCTGGCGGGCAGATCAAACGATTTGGGTTGTCCGGTTTAAGCTGCGCTGATAGATAGTATGGGCCGAAGGCTTTGGTTCTCTCTAAATAAAAAGAAATGAGAGAAAGAAGTGTTTTTTTTTTTACGTGGAGGAAGAGTGATTTGATTTGCAGATATTTGCCCGTGCCAAGGTCTGTTCGAATTGTAAAAAAAAAAGCCGGTTCGGAAGGCTCCCGCGGTCGTTGCCAAAAGAAGAAAAAAAACTCCAGCAGCGGTGGCTAGTCTATTCTAGGGTTTTGCCCGCAAACCCCGATTCGAATCCCTAATCCCACTCCCGTCAGCAGATTGGCGTAGCCGCCGCCTCGGC
This sequence comes from Avena sativa, assembly GCA_916181665.1. NCBI lineage: Eukaryota > Viridiplantae > Streptophyta > Magnoliopsida > Poales > Poaceae > Avena > Avena sativa. Next base: position 357,670,988 of record OV702283.1, read on the forward strand.
CGCCTCCGGCGCCGGCCGCCAGAGAGCCCGGAACGATGGCGAATCGCACGGACCCCCTGGCTCGGAGCGTCCACGGCACGAACCCTCAGAACCTGATAGAGAAGATCGTGCGGTCCAAGATCTACCAGACCACCTACTGGAAGGGGGAGTGCTTCGGCCTCACGGCGGAGACCCTCGTCGACAAGGCCATGGAGCTCGACCACACCGGTGGCACCCACGGAGGCAACCGCAGGCCGACCCCCTTCCTGTGCCTCGCCCTCAAGATGCTCCAGATCCAGCCCGATAAGGACATCGTCGTCGAGTTCATCAAGAACGAGGACTACAAGTAATTTCCTCTCGCCTATTCTAGCTCTCGCTGCGTCTCGTTGGCATTCAACTGACAGGTTGCTGCTCTTTTTTTTTTTTTTTTGCTGTTCTCTAGGTATGTCCGGATCCTTGGGGCCTTCTACCTGCGCCTCACAGGCACCATCGCCGACGTCTACCAGTACCTCGAGCCACTCTACAACGACTACCGCAAGATTAGGCAGAAGCTCAACGATGGAAGTATGCACCTCAAATTTACAATTCTCTTGATCTCAGATTGATACTTATGCTGCTAGCTAGCTAGATAGGTGCATGAGATGCCAGATTTTTGGGGAGTATGCGGTTGTTTTACTCATTCGCTCTGTATATGTTTCAGAGTTCACGCTGACGCATGTTGACGAGTTCATTGATGAGCTCCTGACCAAGGACTACTGCTGCGACACTGCCCTCCCCCGCATTCAGAAGAGGTCTGTTTTTCATTGTTCCAATGTGGAGTGAATCTATGCTGTGCACTTGAAATATATCTTTTTTGCCACATTTGCATGGGCACTGCCCTCTACTGCTGCTCAATTTCTCTCTGATATTTTTAGACTGGTATTTCAACATCTTAAAAAGATGCATATCACTTTTGAGACCAGAGTTACTTTATAATTGGGACAAAAAAAAGCCAACAGTCTTCATCTGTGTTTGAGTAATACAGTTTTAGTTAGGAGGTATTTCCCTTATGGCTATTGGTCAACAATCTTAAATACACCTTTGCTCTTGATGCTTCACAAATTAATTTTCATCGATCTTCTCATCAGATGGGTCCTTGAAGCTTCCGGAACTCTAGAACCAAGAAGAAGTGCACTTGAAGATGATTTTGAGGAAGAGGAGGAAGACAAGGAGGATGGACAGCCTATGGATGTAGATGAGCCTAACACTCATGGAAAGGTGAGCATATTCTCTAAACGTATCTACACTTACCCATCAAGTTTGTTGACCACAAGTGTTGACTTTGTCTTACCGTGTTTAACAGGAACATCATCGTGGAAGGAGCCCAGCTAAAGAGCGGGACAGGGAGAGGGAGAGGGACAGGGAGAGGGACAGGGACAGGGACAGGGACAGGAAGCATGAAAGACATCACAGGTATCTGCTTCATATTAATTGTTTTCTGTTTAGTTGGTTTGCCAATGACTTATTTGTTTCTAAAAATGTTTTCTGGTGACGGTTCAGAGCCAAGGATGCTTTATTTTCCTATCGATTAAGAGCCCAAAAGTGATTCATTGATCTTATGTTGGTACATGCAAGTCACATCATACTTAAACCGTATTAACTCTGAAAATATAAAATAAATTAGAAGTCATACATTTTCTCTATCTTCGTTTTGGTAGCTGTAGGTTATATATAGAAGTGCCACATCTCCTTATCTTATGTGGATCTGACTTAATACTAACGTAAGACAAACAAGTAGTGCAAGAGCTTTTATAGCGGCCGTTCGAGGGCAAGTTCACTTTTTTTGTATTGTTGCGAGACTGAAACAGTGAATTTTGCTCTAGTTTCTTTTCATATCATATTATTTTTAATTCTGGATCCTAGTATCATACTGGAAGTTGTTGCTGTAGCATTGCAGTGTTGCACTGCATATTTGCATACCTAGTACTTACTGCCATGACATGTTAATATCAAGAGTCATTGGTAGATGAGCTGCTTCCTACAGTGAATGCTTGTGGCCCTGCCAGGTTTCTCTGCACTGATAGTGTGCAGTTGAGAAGTATGATGTGCCAAACAGAATAAAACTCCCAAAGTGGTTCATATTTGACCATTTTTCTTACTGAATTTTGTTGTTCTTGTTTGTGTTTATCTTAAACTTTCTTTTCTCAGGTTTCACGTTCCTCTTTTTCTGCTACTGATCCTTGAGCTTTTGAAATTATAAGCAGGTTACTTGTTTCGTGTCTGTTTTTTTTGAGATTTTTTATAAGAATCCTGGTTTATCATGTCTAAAATATATAGAACCTGGTAGAATTTTGTAACTGTGCCAGGTGAATGTTTGCTAGCGAGTTCTTGTTAGTGTTTCTTGAAATATTTTACGTGTCTTATCATTCATATTGCTCTTGCGGGAATTAAGAATCAGCTAAGAGTCGAGAGAGGTAATATTCATTTCTTGGCACATTTCTAGTCATTGTTGATTCGCGCACTCCTTGAGTTCAGGACAGCGGTATTCTATTTTCTTATTGGTTAAGGGCAGAGAGATAATCTCAGTTTCACTAGTGTTATGTTGGTACATGTTAGTCACGTTATGCTAAGACATATCAACTTTGAAAATATATTCTAAATTAGAAGCTTTTAAAGCATTTTGCTGACTTGGTTTTGACCACTGTAGATCATACACAAAATGACAGGCTTGAAAAATGAGATTCCAGAGTTGCTATTGTTTTATTATTTAGCTGTGATAGTGTTTTTCTTGCTATACATGTTCGGCTTTGCCAAACTGAGCACCTTTGTTATTTTCTTGCTTGATTGAGTTGGGCTTCAAGAGCTTAGTATTTTATCAGTATAATATTGTTTATATCTTAAAACAAAGTTTGTCTTGGCAGTTGGATCAAAGTGGGTACATAATTCTCTAATCTGTGCGAAATGTTAATTATGTTTGTCATATGCGGATCTGACTTGATAACATAAGACCAACGAGCAGTTTGGCAGCTTTTGTGTTGGTTTTGGGGGAAATTTCTGGATGGGCTTGGTTGGTCCCTTGGACCTCCACACCCTCTTTTATATATAGCACAATCTAGCCTTACATCTTCACTTGTACACTGAAATGATCTAGACTCTAGTAGGACATTACTACTATACTAACACTCCCTAGAATACTCTAGACTCTACAAGAGTAGTACTACTACACTAACTCAGACTCCAACACTTACTGGAATATTCTAGACTCTCCTAGGACAATACTACTATGCTAACCTAGACTCATTTTGAAACAGTGGCATTTACTGAACTCCCTCCGACCCATATTAATTGACTTGGATTTGTTAAAATTTGGATGAACCTATATACTAAATAGTGTCTAGATTCATCCAAACCTAGACAAATTTGAGTCAATTAATATGGGCCGGAGGGAGTAGTTGTTTATCATTATATTATTTTTTCAATCCTGGAGATCATACTGGAAGCTGATGCCTGTAGCCTTGCAGTATTGCATTTGCATTTTTGCATACTAGAGTTACTGCCATGGCATGTTAATGTCAAGAGCCATTGGTAGATGAGCTGCTTCCTATAGTGAATAATCATGGCTCTGCCAGGTTTCTCTGCACTGATAGTGTGCAGTGAGAAGTATGATGCGCCAAACAGATATTTGCTTTCACAAAATGGATTAAATTTAAACATATTTCTTATTGAATTTTCTTGCTCTTGCTTTAGCTCATGCTCAACTTTCCTGCATCAGATTTCTCATCCCTCCATTTCTCCCTGCTCTGGCATATTATAACCTTTCAGCTTTGACATGATAAGCTGCTTGTTTTCGTGCCTGCTTTTATGAAAGAAGCCTTTTTTTCCCATGTGTAAAATGTTAACCTGATGGAATTATGAGCCATGCTTGATGATTGGCCTAGATATGTTTAGTTTCTCTGTTATAGGCTGTCTGTTCATAATCAAATGAAAAAAAGGACTCGGTCATTTTTTTGGAGTTATTACTTTAATCTTGGTATGAAAGATCTATTGGTAATTTGACATACTGCCCTTTGGTTTTGGCTTCGGCAGCAAGCAAATGGCTTCATCCTCGAGAACACTGATTTATTTTTACAAAAGATACTAGTATTTTGTTGTCAAATTTACATTGAATTCTTTTCTTTGAGTTCCTCAATGATAAGTCAACTGTATAATAAATAGAGAAAAGTAATTCATCAAATTGCTATTTACAAGTGCATTATGTGTAAATCTTTTCACCTATTTCATCATTTTTATTGGCGGAAAAATAACCTTGTATTTTTCAAAGTTGATATGCTTGCGCACTCTTAAAGGCTTAGCTTCGGGTTACATCATGAAAATCACAACTGTAGTAAAAAATTGTCAGTTCTGGTTCTGTGCATTGCCTGTTAACAAATCAATACTTGCTTGGCTGTGCTTAAGTGATCCACTTTCTAAGTTGACAAACAAATGGTTAAAGTTATAGTTTTTTTGTTAACCATCTGTCTGAAGACTCTGAACTGTTGCCTCATTGTATAGCCTGTAACTTCGTGATTTTTTTTGCTTGGGCAAATGAAATGCAGATCAACTCATACAGACACAACTATAGATACCTGCTTATAAATAATTATGTATGCCAAAAATCCATCGGGGTTGGACAATTGTTAGCACTGGAAGGCTGATACTACCTCTGTTCCAAAATAAGTGTGTCAACTTCGTCTAGATTCGCATGTATCTATACACTAAATTGCCTCTAGATACATGTGAATCTAGACAAATCCGAGTCACTTAATTCAAGACGGAGAGAGTAGATGTTTAGATATGGTGTGATCTTAAAACTGTACCCGTTTTGTTGGGATACTACATATCTCAAGGCTCCATGGCTATTTCCATTTGATTTGATTAGTTAGCTAGACCTCCATAGGTATGGAGAAAGGGGGCAATTACTGAATGAAAAATTGATCCCTTGTTTCTCAGCATGATCTGTCTGTGGTTTGAAATTATTGACATACTATGAAAACTCGGATGTTATACTGCTCCGTAATGCATGCACTGGCTATTTGATTTAGTCTTCTTCAGATAATGACTGCCCGTACTGTTCACTGTTTTGCCAGGGACCGAGACCATGACAGAGATCGGGATTATGACAGGGAGTCCGGGAGGGGGCGGGATAGAGACCGAGACAGAGGCCGTGAACGAGATAGGGATAGGGATCGAGACCGTTACCGCATCCGAGATGATGACTACAATCGGGATAGAGACCGAGATAGAGAGAGGGATGGCAGGGAAAGAGAGCGCCGGGATAGAGACCGTGGCAGGCATCGGAGCCGTTCAAGGAGCCAGGATCGACGAGAAAGAGACCGTGAAGACGGAGAGCACCGTAGAAGACGTGGCCGTGGTAGCGGCAGTCCCCGAGGGCGTGCCGAGGATGATGGCCCGAGGGAGGAGCCTAATAAGAAGAGAAAGGAGAAGAAAGAGAAGAAGGGCGACGGGAAAGGTCCAGATCCTAATGATCCGGAGATTATAGCGATGAACAAGTTGCGAGCGTCGATGGGGATGGGACCACTGAAGTAGTGTTATGTAATGTATTTTGAAGCTTCAAGTCTGTTGCTTATAACCAACAAGGAATAGCTGGCATTTTTCTGACACTGCAATACACTGTATATGTAACAAGATGTTGTCTTTCTGTCACTGCCTCTCTGGGTCTTGCATTTTTTTCGAATACTGAGATAACAAAAGCTGGTGAGTTCTAATCTCGGATGTGATATGTACCAGGTATATGTCGAAGGTTTGGCCGTTTAGTTTATCTGGCTATGCATTGCAAAACAGTCCAATAGAAGTTATTCAGTGCAAAGTGCAAACTATATATTAAAGCAACATCATATTTACATGGACAACGAAACTTCCTGTTACAACTCTCAAACTCTGTACATGCTTTACATCTCTTTACTGACTGCTCTTGTATTCTGCTATGCTGTTATCCTGTTTAATCCTCTGACCAGGTGATACCCTCCATACCGATGTTCTGGTCAAGCCCCAGGGCATCCCACACCGCTGGTGAGGCATCGACGATGTTGTTGTCACATGGCGGCTCGAAGTTGTGATCGTCGTCACAACCGTACACAGAGTCGCACTCGTCCACCACCTTAGCATGCACGGACCTGCCGTTGGCGGTGATCTTGATGTGGTGGCCACATCGTGCCATGTTCTTGAACCAACCGGTGGAGAGCGCCACGACCAGCTCCTTGTCGCTGTGGTAGGAGTTGTCACACTCTGATGGGCCACCACCGTCCTTGGCCTTCTCGAAGCTGTTGAGTGTCAGGACGGCCTTGGTGGCCGCAGTGACCGGCGGCGAGCAATGGTACTGCAGGTACCTCTTACCGTCCTCGCAGCAGTCCGGATCATTGCTCTTCTCGCAGTTGCCAGACTTGCCTGGAAGGTAGCCGCTGGCGTGGCAGACCCCAAGGCCGGGGCGAAGGGAGGAAGCAATGTGGGAGGTGGAGAGCACGGCCAGGAGGAAGACGGCCATGGTGGCCAGAGCTCTAACGGTGGCCATGTTACCTTCCCTTGGCTCGCCTTCTCTCTCTGTTACTTACTCCTGATGTGTTTGTTTGGCTTTGTTGCTTGCCTGCCTTCGCAATTGCTGCGGTGCATCGGCTTTTGTAGCAGCCTTGCTGCTAGGTATGAACATTGTTAGGTTGTTCCCTACGGCAATTCGTTGCTGTGTTCAGATTAATTAGTGAACTCTGGACGTGTTAACGTACCGTGCGGTCTCAAATAGGCTTGTGATTGCGGTTCCAAAAATGGTTATCTTGTTAATTAACCAGCCAGACGGGCCAAATACGTTGGTGTGGCCAAACACTGTCTTTCAAGTTTCAACTGGACTGCACCATAGATCAACAAATACTTGCTTCCAGTTTCAGTTAACAATTTCCTATTAATACGGATGCTGTACAAAGTCTTTAATCTCAGACATTGAAATGCACTCTGCACACAAAATCACCCAATAAATACATACCATTTCGTATCAGAACTTCTGATTCAAGCGTAGATATGTTCAGCATGTCACCAGAATTAGAGGGTTGGTTTAAATCTTCCCATGTCTGTGCCCCAAAAGTTCATATTGATGGTAAATAATGTAACCGGTAAAGTACATTTCTGGAGAGGAAATGCTCCAGGTAGAAAAAGGAACACGCCTACAGTGATCCCACAACAACGACAAAAAAGAGGAACCACTATGCAATAAAGTTACAACGCTTGTACTAAAATGAGTTCTCTTGGTGTAGCTTCTGCGGCTGTAGTCTTCAGCAGAACATCATCCGCATCACAGTAGGACGACACTCTTCCATTACTTCTTAACAGATTTCAAAACCTCCCAACTCAGCCGCATGTGTGGCGGCAACGGAGCAACGAAGCTGAGCTTCTCGAGACCCGAGAAATCATGATCGGTGTCCTCGGACTGCAATCCTTTGACGCCGGCTGAGATATCGGGGAGCATCATCTGCTTGCAGTGAAGATGCAACTGAGGCTGCTCCTCCGCGATGCTTCCGCCACCCAGAACAAGGCCAAAGGGAAGCCTCCGTTTCCTGAGCAGTTCCTGGTCGACGGTTCGCGGTACAGGAAGAGGCGTCCAGTTCTGGTGTGCTTGACGCCCGTACTTGTAGTCCCCAACGATTGGTGTTCCAAGAACCTCTGCGCAGTGGACTCGGAGCTGGGTGGGTTCCAGAAGAAATGGGAGCAAGTTTTTTAGTGGTGAGTGTGATTCTGGTACTTTGTAGTAATATTTTTGTTCAGAGATAAATGTCTGTCTATTGAAATTACCTGATGCTTTCTTCCAGTAAGAGGAAACAATTCTAACCAAGTGAACCCTACAATCATAGCAAACCAAAATGTTATAAGTTATGATGATGGTTAGCATTCAAGCGGTGCAAAGCTAGAATGTATGTCATGGTAATTCACGTCAAGCTAGCATGTCTTTTTCTTCTTTTGTACTCTGTGCACTCTTAATCATAAATTGTGTTATTTTGCTTGCTGGATACTGACGATTTACCATACACAAATTAACAAAAAGACAACAAAAATTCAAAAACTAATAAGTCACCTGGTATATTGGCAATATACTGCACTTGCTGAACCTAAGCTAAAATTACTATCATCATACAGGAAAAACCAAAAGACTACTGTAATGCTAGAAAACATACAAAAGAACATCAGCAATAGTGCCAGACGAATATTTTACTTCTAATTATATATTACTCCCTCCGTTCCATATTAGTTGTCGCTGATTTAGTAGTACAACTAATATGGAACGGAGGGAGTACATGTTACTTTGCTGTGTCTTTTCATTAACTGAATTCCTTTTTGCACACAACATCTGGCGGTTGTTTGATACCTTGCTAACCATTCGTCTAATTGGCGTAAAGTGACACTGTTACAATTTTATACAGTATTAGGAGGCACGGGAACTGCAAAACTGATGTCATGCATCCAGTTCAATCAAATTTATCATTATGTACTAGCAACAAAATGTAGTTACACAAAAAATGTGTCATGTTGAAACTTAAATATTTTTTTCAATTAGAACTGCTATATTTATTAATTACAGAGAAAAACTTAAATCTTGGCATCGTTGTCTATTCCTTCCAATATTAAGTCTGTATGTGACATGTACTGTTAGAGCTCCTTACGTTACAGAAGAAATTGATATCTTGACATAAAACTGCTACCAGTCATCTACTTTTTAACACTCAATAGACGAGATTATTTCTTACGTACCTTCGGGGCAAGATTCAATCACTCTGTACTCTGTCAAAGCATCCTGAACAGAAGTAGTATTTGGACCAGCTCTAACAGTCAGACGTTCAGATTTGCCATCTTGTAATAAAACCTGTAAAAAGCAGACCTCCATAAGACGGTAGTCCATACGTTGATTTTTACAAGGCGCCCATGTATTTTAAGATAAAGCCTTTTAATTTTGACCAACAATTTCTCCAGCAATGTATAGGTTTCATAGTACAAAAGTTGTACCATTAGATTTGTATCTCAAAGTACTTCTCATTTAGTCATGATTTTGTAGTTATTAAACAATATATAGGAAAAAGTCCACTCGACTGAGGTTTGGGGCCAAAGCAACAACCCCCTGAACTTTCAAATCAGGTAGCCCCCTAAGCTATTCAATACTGTTCAAATAACCCCCTGAGGGTCGGTTTGGTGGATTTTGAAGTCGATTGAGGGGGATTAGATCCCTGGCAAGTCAAAATCCCTCCAAATCCACTTCAATCCACTTTGGGGAGGATTAACCAAACAAGGCCTGAGGTGGTTTTGGAGCAGTATTGCATACATAGAACATAACGCAGCATGACTCAGCAAATGATTAGACCCAGCTATCAATAAGTCTCTTATTCTTCTCCACTTCTTCCACCGCCTTTGCTTCATGGTAATGCGCTCACCAGCACAGAGGTGACCCTGACGAAGGGGGGATGGGAAGCAAAGGCTCGTGTACGGATCTGGTAGTGGGAACTGCCGCGGTGTGGGACCCGATGATCACCAGAGCAGCATCCCCGATGAGCTCATGCCTCACAGGGCAGCGGAAGGCCATGCTTGGATGAGAAAGCATGCCAGGGTGCCCTGCACCACATTGACATGTGAGCTAGTATTTTTTCAGTATGCGTTGCTAAGTCATCAGTTTTCACCACCTGTTGAGCCACATCTATGCTATACGACCCCCCCAAAACCACCTCAGGGTGTTATTTCAAAGGTATTAAATAGCTTAGGGCTGGCTACCTGGTTGTTCAGGGGGTTATGTTGACTTGACTCTAAACCTCAGGGGGTCAAGTACACTTTTTCCAACTATACATCATATAAGGAATTAATGGTCAAAGATCAATTTTGCAAACCATGCCAAGCTAAACTACAATTTATAAAAACAAGCACACCGATGCTCAAGATACTAGATGGACAAATAATGTGGGAAATAAAGAAGATTTCAGAGAACAGATGGATCAAGATATAGTAACAAAGGAAAATCCGACTTGCTGATAGAGGAGATTGCCCCATACTCACGTACTTGATTGAAATCTCCCACAGACTAAGAAATTTGGCATATACCCACAAGCGAGTTCAACTTTTACAATTGACTCGTCTGTCTATATGCTCCAATTCCTTTTATATTATTTAATAATAAAACAATTATATCTTAACTCATGGAAGGAAAAAAGCTGCCTTCTTGTAAACATCTAATATATCTGAACTGAACTCATGGTTTATTTCTAGCTACATCTCTTGCCACTAAAGTTGCATGTTTCAAAACTATAAAAAAAATCAATGCTAAATAGAAACATCAAGGGAATGACAACACATATTTTACAAACCTTCGCAAGTGGGGCCGACAGTAAACCCTTGGGATGTCTAGGTGTTCCCATAACAAGTGCAATATATTTTCTTTGCAATACTTGTTGAGTACCCTGCGCATAAAAGATATGGGTATCAAGATAGGTACACAAATAACTGTGAAGCTGAATAATATATAATATGGTGGGAATAGCAACATTGAGAAACACAGTAGAAGTTACACTAAACTTACATCAGCTAAAGCATCAGCAGTTTTCTCACGAAAAATAGCATGCAAAATGGAAGCGCTAAGTTGAGTTCTACCCAGAACAAGGACACCACTGCAATCCCTATCAAGCCTGTGGACCTGATGAAGTAAATAAGAGCATCAATAAACATGCAACTCATGCATAAATTAACAAACAAGTTCTTATTCAAATATAGCAATTCCATACTAACTTGCATAGGTACTACGAACGGAAAGATATCTTGGATAATTATAGAGTATGTTCCTTATCGAAAATATATAGCACACATAGTCTTAGTTTGCATGATAACATCAACCTAAACTGCTAACAGATACTTACGAGTTTATTAAGTTGAATCAGAATAGAATGTTCACTGAATTGAGATGGTCTACCTTGATAAATTCATCTCCAATCCTCCTGAGTTTTTCTGAATGAAATAGTTTAGCAGACACAACACTACTCAAGTCATTATCTTCTTAGAATGCTTAGGCTATGTCTTTCTACTTTTGATTTTTCCACAGCAGTGACAAATGATTCTTTACTCACTCAGAAAGTACATCATTATTTTTCATTGAAGGAGAGACAGCAGGTTTATGCAATACTTTCATGTTTACAGCTTCTGCTACAAGTAACAACCGAACTGTACTGAACTCACCAGGCGAGGTGCATCAGAAGAATTTTCTTCAAACATCGGGGCTAATACATCTATACTGTTTTTAATGCCAACACCACCCTCCAAATAGATAAAATAAAAGCTTAAGCACTAAAAAATCTTATGAAACTTCAGAAAAGAAATAAGCCTGCATAAAGTTACCTACTTGCACCGGCATTCCAGGGGGTTTGTTGACCACAATGATGGCGTTATCCTGAAAGAATTCCAAACATCAAAGGAGGTGATTTACAATTTAAACCAACTAAAATATTTGTCTAGAGATAAAAAAATTCAAAACCTTGTAAATCTCAAGGCTGCGCAAAAATTCAATCTCATTCCTGTTATCAAATTTCCGGGTCTTCTCAGCAACAGAAGATTCTTGAATATTAACAGGTAGAAAGAGGGTATCACCAGGCACTAGGTGATCTTTTGCTGAAACCTTCCAGAATGGAAACAGAAGTTACGTACTTCCACACTGCCAGAAAGCACACTATACCCAGCTCAAAAAAAAAAAAAAAGAAAGCACACTATACCAGTAAAAATAAGTGCGTTCTTATCACATCAGGCATAGTACCAACTAAATTTACAGTGCTCTATAATCTGATCCTGCATTCTACAACGGCACCAAGTTTTTATTCTGTAGTAATCAAACTAAAACACAGCACATATGTCAATGATGCAGTGTTTAGAATCAGGCTTTGCAGTATGGGACAAAGTGATGTGGCTGCATGCAGAAATACTGGAAAGACACCATCATATGAATGTTAAACGCGGGGGCAAAAAGAGAAGCTACGCTCAACAAATTCTCTCATTAACCCGAGCTAGACCATACAGAAAGAGTGAACGTTATATGTAGAAGTATGAACAAGAATGACTGATAGTTGGGTTTTACATTACCTCTCTGGCTGATATCACTGTTATGTGTTATTATCTGGTCATGTCAACTGAAGTGGTTATATTACATCTTAGAAAAGGTTATGTTCAAAATTTCTTATCTCACTCAACAAATTCCCTTAGTGGCATTATTCATGTATTTACTAATAGCTGTGAACAAACTGGGAAAGTACGATGTATGGTGAACTACAAAGATACAGCAAAAAATATTCTAAATAAAACTATCAATAATTTATAATTGACGCGTGCTATTTGTTACCCTTCTCAACCGGAAGTTCTCCGCGCTTGCATCCGTGGAAGATGTATCAGCAGTCACAGCATTTTTCTTAACCTGTCAGTCACAAAACACCATTAATATCTTCTTAGAAAAAGCTTTGACTTCACAGCCCTCGTGGAGAAAGATAGGTGAGATCAAATTAGTCTTTAAAAGTAAATAATTCATTAGGTTATTCATGAGAGGAAGAAATTCAATGGCACATTTGGTCGAGCACGTGATATGCACCTTGCGGAGGCGGAAGAGCTTCTGCACCAGCGACGCCGGCAGCTGGGGGCAGCATCGCCTGACCCACCTGATCGCGGTGGAGTTGGAGCTCCCTTCATTTTCATCTCCTCCTTCCCCTCGAAAAATGGCTCTCGCGGCGGCGGCGGCGGCATCGACCGGCGCGAAAGGTGGGAGCTCCATCCATCGGTTCTTGTTCCCCTTGTCCGGCCCTCCGCTCTCCTCGCCGACAGTCTCTGGAGCGTCGTGCCTTGCTGCTGCGGTGGCTAAGCAGGCGCATGGTTGTTGCAGCCTGGGCACCGCGCCGCCGGCCGCCAGCCTTCGGAGTAAGAGGAGCGCCGCCATTCTCGTGGTCATACAGAACTTTTTTCTCTCTTACAGGTAATCTCCTTGTCGCCGCGATGACCCTGGCCGTTGGATCCATTTTATGCAAGGGGCGTTGATATGTATGAAACCTTGAATATAACCCACGTATTCCCGACTCAAAAAATAACACTGAAATATTTAGATTTGGACTTCAGTACCGAACAGACGTCTCTCGAGCGGATGCATCCAGAAGTTGCGAGTAAAATGCACCAGCAGTCCTCGAAGCTACCGGCTATGTCCAGAATAGCCCTAGAACTTAGGAATTGCCTCAATATAGTCTTTGAATTTGATCTCGATGTCCAAATACGATCCTAGCTATGGTTCCTCACCGTATCTTGTTGACATGGCGTCGTTTCAGGCCCACCATCACCTATCGATCGTCGCGGGTCGCAGGACCACGACACAACATCTCAGACCGGGGAGGGACACCTCCATGGCGCGCTCCATCCACCACTCCGTGTCTATGCCCCTGTCGTCGGCTGCCTCCCTTCACCGTCTAACTAGCTGTGAACCAGAGAAAGTACAGAGGCAACGACAACCTCAATTACGAGTGTCGAGCAGTGGACGGAGTCAAGGAAGATGGCATTCGCGAGCTCGATTCACGGCGGGCGGTTCGATTCCTTCGGTGCGAAAGACGCCAAAGAGGCGGCGATGACTCCTGCCGGCTTGGAAGGACACAAAGATGGCCAGATTGGCGGCTTGATGCGACGATGGCGAGGTGCGGTTTTCAGACGCGTGGGGAATAGTATCGAGCGCAGGACCAAGCCAAATTGCCAATCCCTGAAGCCCAAAACCAAATCGTCCCTGCTCATGTGCAGACTGCTTCCTCCGTGACAATGCGTATCAACAATAACTTGATCGGTTCTCCTCTTGTTGTGTTCGTCAGTTCTGTTCCTGATTGCATCTGGCTATTACGCATCTGAAAACTGAGATGTCAAAGAAATACTTAGCGCCTTGAAGAGTACAAAAAATTTGCCACGCGTGATTGCGATGATTACTGTAATCAACAATGTAATTTCGTCTTGTTTGAACCATTGATAATTTCACGTGTTCCCAACCTCCCATTGTATCTGACGCTAGTCTAAAGGATGACAGGTAAAATCCACCAAAGGATCAAAGTCTTGGATATTTTCCCAGGGTTATTAAGGAGTGTGGGTTTGGGTTTGGGATGTACATCGACAAGGGTAGAGGATTAGCACAGAGCCGTAATAAGCACGGGATAGAGAAGTGTCGTACGCAGTACATGGAGCAAATTCGGAGGCGGTCTTGAAACAGCTCCGTGGGCCTGAATCGGTGCCACCTAAGCGAGATACGATGATGAACCATAGCTAGGACCGTATCTGGACATCCAGATCAATTTGGAGGACTGTATTAAGGCAATTCCAAAGTTCTAGGACTGTTTTAGTCATAGCCAACAACTTTGAGGAATATTGATGCATTTCACTTAGAAGTTGCCATGACAATTGCCATCCCTTAATGATTGAAAAAATTAACCGTTGGCAGCCCATTTACTCCATGCATGATCTAAAATAGCATTTGAACCGGGTTTTGGAGGGCTTTCATTCGTTAAAAAATAAAATATTTTTCTATCTCTAACGCATCGTACATATTATATCCAGTTTACTTCCAGTCTATCTCTTTCGCTACTGCCCATAAAGAAGAAAAAAACGTAACATGTAGGGATGACACGGTTTGAACTTGTGACAATTTTATAGCCAAAACAAACGACTCCTTATAAATTCCTTTAGATTTTATAGTATGTAAAATACTTTAACAAGATAAACCAGGAAGACATGTAATGATTAAATTGATGCATATTTTCTACCGGAAATCTGTAAAATAATGATTGAGCTGCATTGTCTCTATAGAAGATATGACATTATAAGTAGGGAATAATTTTTTTTTATAAGTAGGGAATGCTAGAAAGCGCAATTCTGGCATGCACGGTATCTACCGTGGGGCATATCATGCTGTAACATCCCAAAAATACTAAACTTGGATCATCAAACTCTAATCATCAAATTTAGGGTTAACAATTTTTTTTCTAAATAAAAACATAAAAGCATTCATATGTGTATGCATCCTAATTTGGATTCTTTTAAACCACCTTGTTTGTGTGTTCCATTGCTTGTAAATGGATGCTTAGGTGAAATAAACATCATCTAAACATTTCCCACACTTTTCCCAAAGACAAGTAAATCAAAACAAATAAAATAAGAGAATGGTCATTTTGACCAATTTAACTCCCATGCCTACTTTGGCTGTCTCAAACTTTCAGAACTTACCAGAAACTTGTTTGAATCTTTACACCCCTTGATAGTACTCATAACAAAGTATCAAGGCCCACTTTGTGATCATTCAGAAACTTTCAAATGCATAGTTTAAAGGACAGTTCAAAATTGAATCTTTATCATATGAAAAGATCCCACTTTTTCAAAAACCACTCAAACAAGCTCAACTTTCAAAACCCAAGCATATGCAGACTCACTAGCACCAACCTAGCACACCCACAAAAAATCTTTTCAAAATTCAAAACTTGAGTTCTTGCGGCCATTTCATCAAACACCTTGCAGATCAAATCTAACAAAATTAAAACACTATAGTGTGCAGTGTTTTGAGCCTAACTGGTTCCCTCTCTAGCTCACAATATCCTCAGTAGATCATCTAACGAACTTAACTAATCACTAGCACCACTGTGAGCTCGCCAATGCCATCAATGGTGAACAGCCGAAGCACACCATGCCACCCCAGTGTAGACAGCAAGCTAGGAAAGAAACTAGCCATGCCAACCTTGTCTGGGAGATCACCCATGCCTCACCCCCCCTCTCGACCAGCCCTGCCTCGAAGACATGGACCAGAGCACCCAGGAACGCCGCGCCCGTGCCTCTGTCAACCATGCCGAGCGTGCGCCAGAGCACCACCCTCGACACACGCCCACAGACCGCGCGCCGCCCTCGCCGCGTGCATACACGATCACCACCGACCCAGGAGACCGCTAGACATCCCCGTTCGCCGCCCCATGACTCACAACCACCGCTCGCCGTCGAAGACGCCGCCTCTGCCGCACAGAGCGTCGCGTGTTCCAGACTGTTTGCCACCGCCCCTACATGCGCATTAAAGCTGTAGAGCATCTCCAGGAGACCACCAAGCGATCGCCACCGCCGGCCATGCCTCTAGCAGCCCGTAGCCATGTCACCACCGTCGCCTGTCCATCCCGTTCGGTCTCGTCGTCGCGACTATAAATAGAGGCCACCCCGAGCCGAATTGAGCACACCATCTCACTCCCCTCTCCTCACTGATCGTTCCACCCCGTTCCCGGAGCAAGGCGAGCAGCGCATCACCGGAATTTCACCGGAGCCCGCCGCTGCTGGAGAAGAAGGGAGCCAGCGATTGGAGCCACCCCAGGAGAAGCTGCCGGTACCAGGAGGTTCGCCGTCGTCGACTTCGTCGTTCGCCCGCCTCGCTGACCCTCGCCTGCACCCCGGTGAGCCCCCAACGACCCCCACTGGCCGCGCTAGGTTTCTGTCTCGCCGGCGTTGCCCAACGTCGACGATGATTCTCAGCCATTGGATTAGAACCAGATCGAACGCACCACATCACCCCATACCGCTTCGCACCCCCCGTGTCACTGACGCATGGGGACAGCCACTTAAACAACCCGTGGAAGCGCTGCGCTTAGCAGGCCGGTCCAGTATCGCTTCCCGCGCAGCCCAGTTATTTGAATTAAACCTTTTTCATTTTATTTCAAATACACTTCTGTACCTAGTTTCAAAAATTAACCCAGATCGATTCAGTGCACCAAATTGGATGAAACCAATTTTGTTAGAAAGGTCTGGGAATGCTGAATCCAAGCCCATTGGATTCAAGTCATTTGGATCTGTAGATCATCATTGGTAAAAATAACAAGGCAGAAACTTTTCTGCATTCAAACATTTTTCAAATTAAAACCATAATAGCTTTTCAGTTGATTCCAACTCTTAAAAATCACATTTAACCATACCTTTCAGAATATATAAAAATATATAGGTTTACTTACAGAAATATTGACCAAGTAATAAAAGAATGCCACATAGGCATTTCTAGCCACTTTAATTAATTAAAATAAAAGGGTAAAACCTTATTAAATTATGACACCACTTTAAAACACATTCCCATGGACTAAAATATGTGGTGATGACATGTGTCAACATGATACCATATTTGGTTTGGAGAATATTAAATCTTAAGTAGTTTTTCAATGAGTAGAAAATACTTTTCTAAAAATAAAAAGGAATTAAACCAAGCTTTAATCTTGTAATGTTAGTGATGATGCTAGATCATCTATAGGACCCTTGTGTGTGATGATTGCAAGTAGTTAAGTATTGTTTGGTGATTGTGTACGTCGTATTTATTCATAGACGCTAGTACCGACCAATGATACGAGGAGGAAGGAGGATACTACGAAGAAGAAGCCGAGGAGAACTTCAACCACTGCTCTGCACAAGGCAAGCTTTACTAACCAAGTGGACCAATGCAAGCTAACACTTGCAAGATACTTACCTATGCAGGCCTAATACTACTAGTTGATTGTGCAAGCTAATACTTGCTTGTTACCATGCCAACTATATGCCTTAAGCATATGTGATCATACCCACCTGATAACTCAATCCTAGTTTTAGTTGCAAGCTTTCTACTTTATTTCCTTATCAAAGCTACTTCCTTAGAGAGTACTCAAGTGACTTGTAGATTCTAGAAAGATATAGCTGAAGGTTGCATAAAGAACATAAAATTTGGCCTAAGTTAGAAACCTTGATATCATCCTACTATATAAGGTTGTACTTAGTTGAAACTCCACTATTTTACCACCCCTCATTAGTACTCACCCCACTTATAGATGCTAGTGCTAAGCATAAAACTTGATCAACTTTAGATGGGAATACTTGGTGAAAATGGTTATGAAAACCTTAGAATGATGGATCATTCTACTGAGATGTTTTGACATGTGTTTCCGAACACAAGATGATTATGGTGATGAAAATGTTGAGGCATGAGCCTTAGCCCTTTATAAAACTGATGGTTATCTAGATGCGATACCATTCCAATTTTATCGTACAACCACAATACCCGAAGATTGGGTAGGGCTTGACTGGAAACTTATATACCTTAGTATTAGTTCCCTCACGGCCAAGGTATGAGCTGAGGCTACCTTGTGAAGATTGTCCACCTGTGCAGTACCCAAGATGACAGTTGGTCATGGTTGGGAGGCCAAACTCACAGGAGAGGTGCTTATACTAGGGTGTGTAATTGAAAGGTTAGGATTGATTATCCGCATACTGAGTATGGTGAATTCAGGATTTGTTCCTGACGGATGTATCGAATGTTATGGTGAAAGTGTACAATCTCTGCAGAGTGTCAAACTATTCGAATAGCCGTGTCCGCGGTTATGGACAATTGGAGTGGCCATACTGTTCCCCCGTCAGACTTTTTCAAAATGACTTGTGAAACGAATTGAAACTTTGACTTGACCACAACAGGGTTGTGCTACGAAATACAAGTTTCCATTTAGGAGTTATAAAATTGTGACTAGCTTCTCTTGCTTCTGAACTTAGTAGAGATAAATCCGGCCTTTGCAAAACAACCCTAGAGCCTAGTGTCCTATTATCCAAAACCCCCTTTTACTTGTTAGTATTAGTTTGCGAGTACTTAAAGAGTACTCATGGCTTTGTCCCTGGCTATTCCCGTGGCCAGACTATGAAGAGGAGTACCTGGAGGATGGACCCCAGGAAGGTTACGACAACTAGGATCATCTCCCATCGTCAGCATTGCCTGTGACCCCGAAGATGGAGCTTCGCCTACACTACCGTTATTATTACGTATTCCGCTGCTTGTGTTGTATTAAGAACTGGATCATGAGATCCTTATTTGTGTAAGACTTTATGTACGGTTTATAATGGATGATGTACTATGGTATCCAATTCTGTTATGTCTCGCAAAAATGGTAATCCTGGGATTGCGATGTATGGCATAACAGGCATCTAGGATTAAAAATCCGGGTGTTGACAAGTTGGTATCAGAGCCATCCTGACCATAGGAGACCCTAGTTATACTGGACGTTTGAATCAAAAACTTAGTTTCAAAACCAAAAGAAACAAATATTTACAAAAACTTATTCCCATTCTTATCACTTACTTCTTTCATGAAAATTCATGTTCCTCAAATAACTCTTGCAAAATACATAAAATTTTGACACAATTGATCACTCTACTAACTTACTCATCCTATATTCTTTTAGATGGACGTGAAGTACAGCAAGTTTTACCAATTGGGAAATGGAGGAGACCTTATCTTTGAGAGGGATTTGGACCAGCTTTCGGAACTTCTGGAGCGCCCGCACCCCGAGTTCTTCGGAGATCAGCTCAATGATCAAGGAGGAGAAGATCTGCAGTGGCTAATTGTTTCAAGTCTCCGAGGAAAGATTGAACCTCCCACTGCCGATGGAATTCAGTTTACCTTGAGAGAGAACAACTGGCTCGATGGACTTGCCAGGGCCATGCAGGAAGCTCTTTCCCGTCTGTGTCGGCAGAGCATCATTCAGATCAAGGGAACCCGCTTTGAGTTTTGCCCGAGGCGTGATGCAAATGGACAACCACTGGAAGCCCCATACCACCCCGAGCTGAAGACTCAATTGGACCACCTTAGCTTCATGATGTACGATCGTCAGCAGGAGTTGGATAACTGCCGTGATTACTCCAACCACAAGTCTGCCATCATCAAGACGAAGGATCAAACCATCGCCATGCTAGCAAAAGATCGTAAGTCTCGTCGCCGTCAGCTTGACAAGAAGGAGCGCATCATTGCCCGTCTTCGCCACCACATCTCATCTTTGGAGGAGACCATCCACGAGAGAGACATGCAGTTGGAGGAAAGGGAGAATGCCGGAGAGGATCTTCGTGGAGACCCCTACTCCTATCTCAGCGATGATGATGATTTTCTGGAGGATCAGGCTATGGATTTCTTCACCGATGAGGATGATTTCGCCTTCATCGATGATGATGAAGCCACCGATTCAGAAGAGTAGTACCACTTGAGCACTAGCGTAGTGAGTAGTATTCGGTCCCACTGTATCGTAGTTTTCAGAATGGTTCTTAAAACCATCTGTTTTTCTTTGTTGTGGTGTGTGTTGTATCGTGTGCTATGAGTGATTGAATGAAAAGCAAGTTGCTAGAAAAATCTGAGTCAAACTTTAAAAACTTTTCAAAATCCCAGAACCTTAGAAATTTCCCTCTTTTCTCATGATCTATCTCAATCTTCAGATGCCACGCGGAGGAAGTGGTTCATCCCCAGACCCGATGTTGCAGATACTGCAAATGTTGACTTCTGACCGTGAAGCTGAAAGAGCCGAACGTCAAGCCAAACTATCCACCCTACAACAGATAGCTCAGCTTGCCCACAACAACCAAGGCCACGGAAATCAGGACAACCATGGATCTAAGCTCAAGAATTTCCAGAATACCAACCCACCTGTTTTCACTAAGTCGGAAGAGCCCTTAGACACCGATGATTGGCTGCAAACCATGGAAAATAACCTAGAAGTCGTCGGAGTGGAAGCCAACGAGAAAGTTCTGTTCGCCACCCACTATCTAGCCGGAGATGCCAGGGCATGGTGGAACAGTGTTCGTGCAATGATCGGAGGCCAGATGATGACCTGGGAGGAATTCAAGGTCAAGTTCAGCAGAACCCATGTGCCACCGGGTTTAATCAAGAGGATGAGAGACGAGTTCAGAGAACTGAAGCAAGGAAGGATGACTGTAGTGGAATACCGTGACAAATTTTTGTCATTAGCTAGGTATGCCCCGGATGAGATTGACACCGAAGCCAAGAAGAAAGAAAGATTCCTGAATGGTCTGCATGATGAGATGCAGACAGTGTTAGTCAATATCCCCTTTGATGATATTGAAGCCCTTGTAGACTCTGCTATCCAGATGGAAGGAAAGATCAACCAAGCCAAAGAAAACTGCAAGCATCGCATGATGCATCAGCCAGGAACCCATCAGACCCCAAAGTATCGCCCTAACCCATCGCCAGGATTTGCCCCGAGAACCAATAGACCCCCGATGAACCGTCCGACCTATCCCAACCGTGGAAACCCTAGACTCGGAGGAAATCACAACAACCCCAGCAACTCTAGCAATTTCAACCGTGCCCCACCAAAGTTCAACACCAACAATGCTGCCACCAACACCAACACTGCCCCTAGGACTGGAAGCAATGATGTGCCTATAGCAGCAAATGACAAGTCGCAGGTAACTTGTTATGACTGTGGAAATAAGGGTCACTACTCCAACGAGTGCCCCAACAAGAAGAATTCCACAACCCCCAATGCAAATGCCCCAGCTCAGCAGCAGCGTCGTGTTCAACCAGGAAGAAGATTTGCCCCAGGGAATTTGCTCAACCGCAATGGCCGTCTTTTTCTCATGCATGCTGAAGAAGCTCAGGAAGCGCCAGCCGTCGTGCTGGGTATGTTTTCTATTAATTCAGTACTTGCAAGAGTGTTGTTTGATTCTGGTGCATCGCATTCATTTATCACCGAAGAATTTGCATGCACTAGTAAAATTCAACCAACCAAACTGAAGCATGTCATGATTGTTCAAATTCCCGGATCAACCACCAAGGCTAAGCAAATTTGCAAAGCCGTCCCTATTCGAATCCATGGCATAGATTTTTATGCTAATATGATAGTACTCGGAACTAAAGGTTTGGAAGTAGTACTAGGAATGGATTGGATGTCCAAACATAAAGGATTGATTAACTGTGCCAAGAAAGCCATAACCATGACCAGTACAGCCGGAATATCAGTCGAGCATATATCTGAAACCTTACCTTGTCAATTCAAATGCAACAAGAGTATAGACCAACCTACCATTGACCAAGTCCGGATAGTCTGTGAATACCCCGATGTATTTCCAGATATTTTGCCCGGTATGCCCCCAGATCGGGATATCGAGTTTATCATCGAACTAATCCCCGGAACTGGACCCATAGCCCAGAGACCCTATAGTATGAACCCGTCAGAGCTAGCAGAACTGAAGAAGCAACTGGATGCCATGCTGGAAATTGGATTGATTCAACCAAGTGCACCACCATGGAGATCACCTGTCTTGTTTGTGGACAAGAAAGATGGAGGTAACCGTTTGTGTACGGATTATCGGAAGTTGAATGATGTCACCATCAAGAACAAGTACCCCTTGCCCAAGATAGAAGATTTGTTTGATCAGTTGATCGGTGCCAAAGTGTTTTCTAAGATTGATCTTAGGACTGGCTATCATCAACTCAAAATTCGTGCAGAGGATATTCCAAAGACTACCTTTACCACCAGATATGGATTATACGAGTATACAATCATGTCTTTTGGATTAAACAATGCCCCCGCTTATTTCATGAACCTCATGAATAAGATTTTTATGGACTTCCTGGATAAGTTTGTCGTTGTTTTCATCGATGACATTCTGATTTATTCCAAATCATAAGAAGAACATGAGCTACACCTAAGGACCATTCTTGGAACCCTTAGAGAGCATCAGTTGTATGCCAAGTTTAGCAAATGTGAATTCTGGTTACAGGAGGTAGGATTCCTCGGTCACATTGTATCAGCCGGAGGAATTGCCGTTGACCCTGCAAAAGTGAAAGATGTAGAAGATTGGCAAGCTCCAACCACTCAAACCCAAGTTCGTGCATTTCTCGGATTGGCGGGATACTACCACAAATTCGTAGAAGGATTCTCGAGTATCGCCAGACCCATGACCCAATTACTGAAGAAGGACAATAAGTTTGAATGGACCGACAAATGTGAAGCGAGTTTTCAAGAACTCAAGAGGAGATTGATTTCAGCCCCAATCTTGATCATGCCGGATATCACGAAGCCCTTCGATGTGTATTGTGACGCATCCAAGATCGGTCTCGGATGTGTGATAATGCAAGAAGGCAAAGTTATATCTTATCTATCCCGACAACTGAAGCAACATGAGCAAAATTACCCAACCCATGACCTCGAACTCGCAGCCGTAGTTTTAGCCCTGAAGACATGGAGACATTACCTGATGGGAAACCGTTGCGATATTTATTCGG
This sequence comes from Avena sativa, assembly GCA_916181665.1. Lineage (NCBI taxonomy): Eukaryota > Viridiplantae > Streptophyta > Magnoliopsida > Poales > Poaceae > Avena > Avena sativa. The sequence goes on from OV702283.1 coordinate 357,694,050, forward strand.
ATCACAAGAGCCCGAAGTATATATTCACTCAGAAGGAGCTGAATATGAGACAGAGAAGATGGATTGAGCTAATCAAGGATTACGACCTGGACATTCACTATCACCCTGGTAAAGCCAATGTGGTAGCAGATGCCCTTAGCAGATTGCCGTGCCGCTTGAACTCCATGATTTTAAAGGAGCAACCAAGCTTGCACAAGGAGATGGAAGATTTTCAAATGGAATTAGTAAGTGAAGGATTTTTGGCTAGCATAGAACTCCAGCCCACTTTGATCAGTCAGATCAAAGAGGCGCAGAAAGGAAATGCTAGTATCGACGGAATCAAGCATCGTATCGGTACAGGCAAAGTACCCGGATTCACCGAAGACGAAGAAGGAGTTCTGTGGTACAAATGACGCCTTTGTGTACCAGCAGATTCTGAGTTGAAAGAAGTTATTTTGAAGGAGGATCATGATACTCTTTATTCTATCCATCCCGGAGGAACTAAGATGTATCAGGATTTGAAAGAGCAATTTTGGTGGCATAAGATGAAGAGAGAAATCGGAAGCTATATCGCCAAGTGTGACATATGTCAGCGAGTCAAGGCAGGACATCAAAGACCCGCTGGATTGTTGCAACCCTTGCAGATTCCGGAATGGAAATGGGATTCCGTTGGAATGGACTTTATCACTGGACTACCTACTTCTAGTAGGGGAAATGACTCTATCTGGGTCATAGTGGACAGATTATCCAAAGTCGCCCATTTCTTACCCGTCAAGACCACATATCAGAGTTCAAAGCTAGCGGAGTTGTACATTGCTAGAATAGTTAGTTTGCATGGAGTCTCCAAGAACATCGTATCGGATCGAGGAACTCAGTTTACCTCGAGATTCTGGAAGAAAGTCCAAGAAGGTTTAGGAACCCGCCTAGATTTCAGTACCGCGTATCACCCTCAGACAGATGGACAAACAGAGCGAGTAAATCAAATACTCAAAGATATGCTGAGAGCATGTGTGTTAGAATATGGATCCAAGTGGGAAGACTGTCTGCCATTTGCAGAATTTTCATACAACAATAGTTATCAGGCTAGTTTGCAAATGGCCCCATTTGAATTCATGTACAGAAGGAAGTGTCGCACCCCTTTGAACTGGTCGGAAGTAGGAGAGAGTCAAATTTTCGGACCCGACATCCTACGAGAAGCAGAAGAGAAAGTTCACAAGATTCGTGAGAACCTCAAGACTGCCCAATCCAGACAGAAGAGTTACGCCGACAAGAGACGTCAAGACCTCGCCTTCAACATAGGAGATTTTGTTTATCTGAAAGTGTCGCCATTGAAGGGAATGCAATGTTTCCAACTCAAAGGAAAGTTATCCCCAGATATATCGGACCTTTCAAGATTTTGAACCGTCGAGGAGAAGTATCATATCAACTGGAACTACCCGAAGAGATGTCAGCCGTGCACAATGTGTTCCATATCTCGTTACTTCGCAAGTGTCTCGAAGTCCCAGAGAAGACCGAAGTGTTCAAGAACATCGATCACCGGACCATAGAGATCAACGATGACCTGACCTATCCCGAAGTACCCATCCGTATTTTGGAAGAAGCCTTCAGAACTACCCGAACCCAGAGCATCAAATTTCTCAAGATTCAGTGGAGCAACCACACAGAAGAGGAAGCTACCTGGGAGCGCGAAGATCACATCAGGACGGAGTTTCCCGATCTCTTCAAATCCTAGGTAATCTTTTCGTCCTTTTTCAAATCTCGGGACGAGATTTTGTTTAAGGGGGGAAGGTTTGTAACATCCCAAAAATACTAAACTTGGATCATCAAATTTAGGGTTAACAAAAACTTTTCTAAATAAAAACATAAAAGCATTCATATGTGTATGCATCCTAATTTGGATTCTTTTGAACCACCTTGTTTGTGTGTTCCATTGCTTGTAAATGGATGCTTAGGTGAAATAAACATCATCTAAACATTTCCCACACTTTTCCCAAAGACAAGTAAATCAAAACAAATAAAATAAGAGAATGGTCATTTTGACCAATTTAACTCCCATGCCTACTTTGGCTGTCTCAAACTTTCAAAACATAACAGAAACTTTTTGGATCTTTACACCCCTTGATAGTACTCATAACAAAGTATCAAGGCCCACTTTATGATCATCCAGAAACTTTCAAATGCATAGTTTAAAGGACAGTTCAAAATTGAATCTTTATCATATGGGAAGATCCCACTTTTTCAAAAACCACTCAAACAAGCTCACCTTTCAAAACCCAAGCATCTGCAGACTCACCAGCACCAACCTAGCACACCCACCAAAAATCTTTTCAAAATTCAAAACTTGAGTTATTGCGGCCATTTCATCAAACACCTTGCAGATTCAAATCTAACAAAATCAAAACACTATAGTGTGCAGTGTTTTGAGCCTAACTGGTTCCCTCTCTAGCTCACAATAGCCTCAGTAGATCATCTAACGAACTTAACTAATCACTAGCACCACTGTGAGCTCGCCAATGCCATCAAAGGTGAACAGCCGAAGCACACCATGCCATCCCAGTGTAGACAACAAGCTAGGAAAGAAACTAGCTGTACCAACCTTGTCTGGGAGATCACCCATGCCTCACCGCCCCCTGTCGACCAGCCCTGCCTCGAAGACATGGACCAGAGCACCCAGGAACGCCGCGCCCGTGCCTCTGTCAACCATGCTGAGCGTGCGCCAGAGCGCCACCCTCGACACACGCTCACAGACCGCGCGCCGCCCTCGCCGCGTGCATACACGATCGCCACCGACCCAGGAGACCGCTAGACATCCCCGTTCGCCGCCCCATGCCTCACAGCCACCGCTCGCCGTCGAAGACGCCGCCTCTGCCGCACAGAGCGTCGCGTGTTCCAGACTGTTTGCCACCGCCCCTACATGCGCATTAAAGCCGTAGAGCATCTCCAGGAGACCACCAAGCGATCGCCACCGCCGGCCATGCCTCTAGCAGCCCGTAGCCATGTCACCACCGTCACCTGTCCATCTCGTTCGGTCTCGTCGTCGCGACTATAAATAGAGGCCACCCCCAGCCAAATTGAGCACACCATCTCACTCCCCTCTCCTCACTGATCGTTCCACCCCGTTCCTGGAGCAAGGGGAGCAGCGCATCGCCGGAATTTCACCGGAGCCCGCCGCTGCTGGAGAAGAAGGGAGCCAGCGATTGGAGCCACCCCAGGAGAAGCTGCCGGTACCAGGAGGTTCGCCATCGTCGACTTCGTCGTTCGACCGCCTCGCGACCCTCGCCTGCACCCCGGTGAGCCCCCAACGACCCCCACTGGCCGTGCTAGGTTTCTGTCTCGCCGGCGTTGCCCAACGTCGACGATGACTCTCAGCCGTTGGATTAGAACCAAATCGAACGCACCACATCACCCCATACCGCTTCGCACCCCCCTGTGTCACTGACGTGTGGGGACATCCACTTAAACAACCCGCGGAAGCGCTGCGCTTAGCAGGTCGTCCCAGTATCGCTTCTCGCGCAGCCCAGTTATTTGAATTAAACCTTTTTTATTTTATTTCAAACACACTTCTGTACCCAGTTTTAAAAATCAACCCAGATCGATTCAGTGCACCAAATTGAATGAAACCAATTTTGTTAGAAAGGTCTGGGAATGCTGAATCCAAGCCCGTTGGAGTCAAGTCATTTGGATCTGTAGATCATCCTTGGTAAAAATAACAAGGCAGAAGCTTTTATGCATTCAAACATTTTTCAAATTAAAACCATAATAGCTTTTGAGTTGATTCCAACTCTTAAAAATCACATTTAACCATACCTTTCAGAATATATAAAAATATATAGGTTTACTTACAGAAATATTGACCAAGTAATAAAAGAATGCCACATAGGCATTTCTAGCCACTTTATTTAATTAAAATAAAAGGGTAAAACCTTATTAAATTGTGACACCACTTTAAAACACATTCCCATGGACTAAAATATGTGGTGATGACATGTGTCAACATGATCCCATATTTGGTTTGGAGAATATTAAATCTTAAGTAGTTTTTCAATGAGTAGAAATTACTTTTCTAAAAATAAAAAGGAATTAAACCAAGCTTTAATCTTGCAATGTTAGTGATGATGCTAGATCATCTCTAGGACCCTTGTGTGTGATGATTGCAAGTAGTTAAGTATTTTTTGGTGATTGTGTACGTCATATTTATTCATAGACGCTAGTACCGACCAAGGATACGAGGAGGAAGGAGGATACTACGAAGAAGAAGCCGAGGAGAACTTCAACCACTGCTCTGCACAAGGCAAGCTTTACTAACCAAGTGGACCAATGCAAGCTAACACTTGCAAGATACTTACCTATGCAGGCCTAATACTACTAGTTGATTGTGTAAGCTAATACTTGCTTGTTACCATGCCAACTATATGCCTTAAGCATATGTGATCATACCCACTTGATAACTCAATCCTAGTTTTAGTTGCAAGCTTTCTACTTTATTTCATTATCAAAGCTACTTCCTTAGAGAGTACTCAATTGACTTGTAGAGTCTAGAAAGATATAGCTAAAGGTTGCATAAAGAACATAAAATTTGGCCTAAGTTAGAAACCTTGATATCATCCTAAGATATAAGGTTGTACTTAGTTGAAACTCCACTATTTTACCACCCCTCATTAGTACTCACCCCCACTTATAGATGCTAGTGCTAAGCATAAAACTTGATCAACTTTAGATGGGAATACTTGGTGAAAATGGTTATGAAAACCTTAGAATGATGGATTATTCTACTGAGATGTTTTGACATGTGTTTCCGAACACAAGATGATTATGGTGATGAAAATGTTGAGGCATGAGCCTTAGCCCTTTATAAAACTGATGGTTGTCTGGATGCGATACCATTCCAATTTTATCGTACAACCACAATACCCGAAGATTGGGTAGGGCTTGACTGGAAACTTATATACCTTAGTATTAGTTCCCTCACGGCCAAGGTCTGAGCTGCGGCTACCTTGTGAAGATTGTCCACCTGTGCAGTACCCAAGATGACAGTTGGTCATGGTTGGGAGGCCAAACTCACATGAGAGGTGCTTATACTAGGGCGTGTAATTGAAAGGTTAGAATTGATTATCCGCATACTGAGTATGGTGAATTCAGGATTTGTTCCTGACGGATGTATCGAATGTTATGGTGAAAGTGTACAATCTCTGCAGAGTGTCAAACTATTCGAATAGCCGCGTCCGCGGTTATGGACAATTGGAGTGGCCATACTGTTCCCCCGTCAGACTTTTTCAAAATGACTTGTGAAACGAATTGAAACTTTGACTTGACCACAACAGGGTTGTGCTACGAAATACAACTTTCCATTTAGGAGTTATAAAATTGTGACTAGCTTCTCTTGCTTCTGAACTTAGTAGAGATAAATCCGGCCTTTGCAAAACAACCCTAGAGCCTAGTGTCCTATTATCCAAAAACCCCTTTTACTTGTTAGTATTAGTTTGCGAGTACTTAAAGAGTACTCATGGCTTTGTCCCTGGCTATTCCTGTGGCTAGACTATGAAGAGGAGTACCTGGAGGATGGACCCCAGGAAGGTTACGACAACTAGGATCATCTCTCATCGTCAGCATTGCCTGTGACCCCGAAGATGGAGCTTCGCCTACGCAACCGTTATTATTACGTATTCTACTGCTTGTGTTGTATTAAGAACTGGATCATGAGATCCTTATTTGTGTAAGACTTTATGTACGGTTTGTAATGGATGATGTACTATGGTATCCAATTCTGTTATGTCTCGCAAAAATGGTAATCCTGGGATTGCGATGTATGGCATAACAGGCATCTAGGATTAAAAATCCGGGTGTTGACACATGCATGCCCCACTTTCTCTCTCAGTCACTTTATACATGTCTTAGTTTCTCTCTCATTCATTTTATCTACATATATTTCACTATACTTCTCTCTTCTTTCTCACTTTACAAGATCTAGTTGTCAAACTTGAAACATTTGTAGCTTTTGAAATAGAAGTCCAATTTAGAAACGATTTGAATATTTGAGTTCCTATTCAAGAGTGTTTTAAAACAAGGCGAATATTGAATATATTTTTTAAAAATTGACTTCTGAAACTAGGTAAAACTTTAAGGAACTTAATGAAACTTGGTAAAAATATTTTCAAAAATAATTTGTTTCACTGTGTTCCAAATTTGGTTCGTTGGAGTTAGAAAATAACTTGCAATTATCATAGAGTTTGAACCTTAAATATGTTAACGAAAAAAGATAAACAACATAGGATTTCGAGTTCAATTTCTAAGAAAAACACATGATAACTGCTTTAAATCACAGTGACCACGACTCAAAGAGACAATATTTTCTATCTGGTTTCATTATATTTCTTTGTGTGTCAAAATCCATCATGATGTTTCATTGTGTTTCAAAATTTACATTTCAAATTTTGGGCTTGTTTAATAGATATCGTCGAAATAAATATACAAGTTCAAATGGATTGTCAATCCGATGTTTATTTCAAGACATATGGCTCTTTTAAATCTAATATTGAAAATTAAATAAGTGGGGATACTATTGTGACATGCATAATACTATGTGCATGTAATATGACATAAAGTTGATATTATCAATCTCAAAGCAACTAGCCAACCATTAACAGTGCATGCATGCTATCTAGCATTGCTAGAATAGTATTTCCAAGGAATACCATCTCTTTCTTCTTGGTGATCAACCAATCGTAAATAATATCTTTTTTCTAGGTGCACTCAATAAAAAGAGAAATTTTAAAGTACACACGGAGAAAAGACATGCATGATGAAAACATTGGTTGGAAAGTTGATTCATGAATTAAACATGTTTTATAGTCCAAAATATTTTGCATTTGATAATCACTTTGTACCATTGATTCGAACGGGCAAAGGCATCAAAATTAGATCCCATATGAGTATATTTCCGTATTTTTTTACAAACTCTCTGTTACCTCGTGATAATGCACTAGTTATATATATCATCATATTTGGTACAACTTACCACAATATCTGGTTACATTACATATTGGTGATAGCTATTATTAGATAGTCTGAAAATATCATGCTTACCATCTTAGTTGTAGCAGTTAAGATGCATTCTATGAAGTACACCACCACCATGGTAGTATGTGATATACAAACTAGTGTGAAAACTACATCACCTGGTTAGGTTTCATGGTAACTACATCATATTCATGTTCCTAACTACACTAGTCATCAATTGACTATACCATTATTAAGTTACCAAATTGTGTGGTAAATATATTGATAATTTCTTATATAAAACGAGTGGCACTACCTATCGGGGCCCACATTGTAGTATCACTCTATGTTTTAGTGCTTACTCACATACACAGATGCTAAATACTCTATGATTGATGCGTCCAGAACCAAAACACATGTCATCGATCTCTTGAACTAGTCAAATAAGCTAAATCGTGATAACTTTAGTACCAATCTGGCAAAAGAAAAATAGGTATGGTCTTGCTTTGAAATACTCTTCATGACAGCCGATGGTGAAGACGGTTTGTCAACTGAGTACTCAGTTTGAGAGTTAAAGCAATTTTCAATTTCAAGTTTTGAAGAATCTCGATGACCTAAATTATTTTGTCTCTTTTACATGCATACAAAATTAAAAATAGACCAAAACCTTTATCCAATCCAACGTACCTAATCCTTCAGCGTCGCGATGTATTGGCGTCCTAACTGATACTTTGGGGGTACTCCGTAGTCCAATGTTTCACTCGCAAATACATGCTCTTACTGCAGTTAGCATACCGAAAAAGGGGAGATTCCGCTTTTGGTATCTGCAACCGTTGCTATTTATACTTGATGTGCACAAATATTCAGAATGTTTGATCATTTATTTCTGTAAAAATATTAAGATGTTTTTACCGATGGATTGATTTGGTGTAATAGTTTTAGTAGTCAATAAAGGATTTGCAGTTTGCACATACTGTACCTAAAGGTATATATGTGTGTATCTATCGACCTATACCAAATCTAGGAAAAAGAAGATGCAGGGAAATCCTCTGTTCTTGGTTTGCTTTGTATTTTCTGTTCTCTCTCAATGTTCCTTTGCAAAAGCAGTTACATCGAAGGCGTGAAACTAATCAAATAGCAGCAGCAGTAAGGTAGCCGCAGCGAAATGTTCCAGGCAAACTGAAGATTTTCTGCAGATATAGTATCTGTCTCTTCCACTCTAATTCCTGCCACTTATGGTGTGAAATTGTAGTAAGCACGTATAGTATAATCCGTTGCTCCTTTGCAAAAGCCAGAAACTTGAACAATGATTACAAACGGCGCGTATTGCTAGTCAGTTTTGTTCACTGGCCCATGAAGGGACTACTGGTCCACACTGCAGACAGTTAGAATTAGAACTTCTCGATGGAAGATTCAGCAGAAAGAGCACAAAGAATAAAAGCAATTTGAAGCAAACGATGTTCATTACATTCATACAAGAGTTTAGATTACATCGTAGGGGTCCATGATCCAGGACTTCGAGTGTTAAGTATATACATGTGGATGGCACGTGGCCAAGGTTCACATAACACTAGAATCTGCTAAGTAGAATCGCTGCAGAACATAGAAGAAACAACACTCCATGGACTAGCTATGCTCCCACGAGTCCACGACTGCTCTTGGAGTCTCGGCGGTGGTCGATCAGCTGGAAGGCGTCACTTGATCACTTGATGGATGACATGTTCTTCACCTGATCCAAGACGATCCGCACGGCCGTTCGAGCACGAGGGTAGTTGCCCTTGTAGATGACTTCAACGTAGCCATCCTCTGCGTCAGAGACGACGACGGAAGGGTGCCAGATGACGAGACGCTGCCCGTTTGGCAGGGTCCCCGCCGGCACGCACACCTTCACGGTCATGCCCTTCTTCACCGAGGTCGACGAGGAGCGTGGCTGGATCGGCGCGGAAGAGGGCTTCTTGATCGACATGGACGAGAGCTTCTTGATCGGCGCGGGCGAGGGCTTCGTGGCGGCATCTGACGCGTGCGCCGCCGTCGTGGCATCAGACTTGGCCACCTTCTTCATGGCGAACGGGATCAGCGCCTCTCGTCGTGACGGGGCAGTGCACCTCCTTGGAGCTTCTCCCATGTCCAGGTTGTTAGCGATACGATTTCTATCTCCTGTATCTCTCTGTATCTCTTTGTATTACGGACTCCTAGTCCTACACGTGATGTAACAAGACCAAGAGCCACCGATATATTAACACGTACGAGGGACTCGGTAACTGATCCGAGTAGTCCTTTTCTACCTGATCGTTTTTCACATGGTATCAGAAGCCGGCTCTTCCGCCGATTCCATCTAGTCGCTATTATTTCCGCCGCCGCCGAGAGGTTCTCGATCTCCTGCTGCCACTGAACAACGCTGCCGCCGAGAGGTCCTCGATCTCCTGCTGGCTGCTGCCACTGAACAACGCTGCCGCGCCGAGAGGTCCTTGATCTCCTGCCGCTGGACGCCGCCGTCGCTGAGAGAGTTATCTCCTGCCACCGCCGCTCAAACAACCCCTTCGCCATGTCGACGTCTTCAAGCACGACGATTAACCTCGGCGCCCCACCGTCAGACAAGCTGACGCGTGCCAACTACTCTATGTGGCGAGCCCAGATTCTGCCGCCGATCCGAGGAGCACGACTCGTTGGACTACTTGATGGCTCTGACGCCGCTCCACCGGAAACGCTGGTCGTGGAACCAGCGGATGCTGACAAAGGCAAAACAGTCAACACAACACCAAATCCGGCATATGACTCCTGGATTTCCCGTGATCAAATTGTCCTCGGGTATCTCCTTCAGTCTCTCTCCCATGAAGTGCTCCCTCATGTGCATCGGATTGAAACCACCGCCGGTGTATGGAAGGCTATCGAGGAGATGTTTGCTTCTCAAAGTGAGGCCAAGATCACAAATTTGCGCATTGCCTTGGCCAATACAAAAAAACTTAATATGTCTACTGCGGCGTTTCTTACCCAGATGCAAGGCATTGTAGATGAGCTCGCAGCTGCTGGGTGTCCAGTGTCCACTCGCGAGCATGTTTCCTTTGTTCTCGCCGGTCTTGGCTCCCGCTATGACTCCCTCGCCGCTGCTCTTGGAGTTGTCCAGACACCCATCTCTTTGAGTTCCCTGTACGCCCAACTCCACGCATATGATCAGCGCCAAGAGATGCTGCATGGTTCTTCTGCCATAGCCTTTGAGACGTCTGCCAACGCTGTCTTCCGCCAGCGACGTCAGAACTACACCAACTACAACAATCGATCCCGTGGAGATCGTGATGATCGTGCTGATCGCCATGATGATCGGCGTTCTGATCGCCGTGATGACCGCCGAGGAGATGATCGTGTACCTCGACAGAATCAAGGACGGGGTGGTGGTCGCGCTTCCCCTGGAGGGGGGCGTGGTCGAGGACGTGGTCGCCGCCGCAGTACGCCATGGGTAGACGTCACCTGTCAAATCTGCAACAAGGAGGGTCACCCCGCCAAGGATTGTTGGTGGCGTTTTGAGGATGATGATGATTTTGACAAGGAGGCTCATGCTATGTCCTATGGTGTGGATACTAACTGGTACTCCGATACTGGTGCTACGCATCATGTCACCGGTGAGCTCAACAACCTGACAGTTCGTGACAAGTACAATGGCTACGACAAGGTCAACACTGCCAATGGGCAAGGTATGGACATTTCTCATGTTGGTCATTCAATTGTTCGTACCCCTGTCCAGAATTTTCATCTTCGAAATATTCTTCACATTCCAACAGCCTCCAAAAACCTTCTCTCCGTGCATCGTTTTACTTATGATAATGGAGTCTTTATCGAGTTTCACCCTTTCTTTTTCTTGATCAAGGATCAGGTCACACGGAAAATAATTCATAGAGGACGATGTGTTGGCGGCCTTTATCCTCTTATTTCTTCTTTGGTGTCTCCATCCTCATCGAAGCATGCTTTTGTTGCTGCCAAGCCTTCTCAAGCTCAGTGGCATAGTCGTCTTGGTCATCCATCCTCCACTATCGTTAGTCAAATTATTAGCAAAAATAAACTCCCTTTTAGTCGAGATTCTAGTTTTAGTCAGTTTGTGATTCCTGTCAACGGGCTAAGAGTCATCAGCTTCCCTACCCCATCTCCACCAGTGTTTCTGTAGCTCCTCTACAATTAGTTTTTACTGATGTATGGGGTCCTGCGTCTACTTCTGTTGGTCGCCACAATTATTATGTAAGCTTTATTGATGATTATAGTAAGTTTACATGGATTTATCTCCTTAAAAAGAAGTCTGATGTGTTTAATGCCTTCATTAATTTCCAAAAACTTGTTGAACAAAAACTTGATAAGAAAATTCTCACTATCCAGTCTGATTGGGGAGGCGAGTATGTTAATCTTAATACTTTCTTTCAAAAACATGACATTTCCCATCATGTATCATGTCCTCATGCGCATCAGCAAAACGGCTCAGCTGAACGCAAGCATCGCCATATTGTCGAAGTGGGGTTAGCTCTTCTTGCTAATGCTCACATGCCTCTCAAATTTTGGGATGAGGCATTCCTCACTGCCACATATCTAATTAATATGCTCCCTAGTAAAGTTATTAAAAATGATACACCCGTTCATCGTCTCCTTCATACTCGACCAGATTACTCCTCCCTTCATGTGTTTGGATGTGCGTGCTGGCCTAATCTCCGCCCCTATAATAAACATAAATTAGCCTTTCGCTCCAACAGTGTGTTTTTCTAGGCTATAGCCCACGACACAAGGGGGTTAAGTGTCTTGAGGTGTCTTCTGAACGTGTGTATATATCTCGTGATGTTGTCTTTGACGAGGCCGTGTTTCCCTTTAAAGAGTTACATCCTAATGCGGGTGCATTACTCCGACAAGAAATTCTTTTACTTGATTCTTCTCTCGTTAATTCCGAACAGGGGAAAGAACATATTGGTGATTTAAACATGACTAATAGTTCTACTAATGCTCTTGCTAGACATGTCCTTCCTGTTGTGCAGGTTACGCCACAAATTGTTGAAACGGGTGAAAGTTTGGCACAAAATAGCATACATGAAATATCAGAGGAAGAATACGAACACACGGAACATGACACTGATTTTTCTCCGGCTGGCCACATGCAAGGACCTGGCGTAACCGTGATGTCCTGGGACGAATTTTCTCCTCGCGTGGCCGAGTATTCACATGCGCCAAGCCAGTCACAGTGTGACACGCACACGCGGTCCCCAGATTTTCTGCACCGCGGGGGATCTTCTGCGCACTCCAGCCCCTGTGTGCGCTCTGCGTCGCCAGCCTCACCTTTGGCCACAGGATCTCCAGCGAGCCCTACTGCGTCTGCTTCTGGGTCAAGAGGTGCAGATTCTTCTGCTGCTGATAGCGCAGGGGGGAATGGATCCTCTGCGTCAAGAGCACCCGGTCAAGAACCTGTGGCTTCTAATCCTCGGCCAGCAACTCGTGGTTCAAAAGGTATAGCTAATCCAAAAATATATACCGATGGCACTGTTCGATGGTGCTTGTCTGCTTCTACAGATGAACCGACTAGCCTTGATGCTGCCTTGGAAAATAAAGAGTGGAGGAAAGCCATGGATGAGGAGTATGGTGCTCTCATAAAAAATCAAACTTGGAGGCTGGTTCCTCCAAAACATGGTATAAATGTTATTGACTGTCGATGGGTATATAAGATCAAGAGGAAATCAGATGGTTCAATTGATAGATACAAGGCTCGACTTGTGGCTAAAGGTTTTAAGCAACGCTATGGTATAGAATATGAGGATACTTTCAGTCCAGTGGTTAAAATTGCTACTGTTAGACTTGTTTTGGCAATTGTTGTCTCCAGGGGATGGAGTTTGCGACAGTTGGATGTCAAGAACGCGTTCTTACATGGTGTTCTGGAAGAGGAGGTCTACATGAAACAACCACCAGGTTTTGAAAACCAGCAAAGGAAAAACTATGTGTGCAAACTTGATAAGGCGTTGTATGGATTAAAACAAGCACCTCGAGCATGGTACTCTCGTTTGAGCTCTCAGCTAATTTCCTTGGGTTTTGTTGCCTCAAAGTCTGACACGTCCTTGTTTATCTATCACAAATCCAATGTCACCATTTTTATGCTTATATATGTGGATGATATTATAGTTGCTAGTTCCTCAAAATATGCAACGGATGCTTTGTTGAAAGATTTGAGCAAGGAGTTTGCTTTAAAGGATCTTGGAGATCTTCACTTCTTTCTAGGAATTGAAGTTCAGAAGATAAACAATGGACTGATACTGAGTCAAGCAAAATATGCCAATGATATTCTTACACGTGTTGGTATGCAAGGTTGCAAAGGTGTGTCCACCCCATTATCTTCTTCCGAAAAAATTACAGCACATGAAGGAGAGTTGTTGGGTCCCGAGGATAGCACTAAATATAGAAGTATGGTGGACGCATTATAGTACCTTACCCTTACAAGGCGTGACATCTCTTATGCAGTCAATAAAGTTTGTCAGTATTTGCATGCTCCCACTACTCTGCACTGGACAGCCGCTAAGCGTATTATAAGATATGTTAAGCATACGGCTAATATAGGACTCACATTCATGAAATCCAACTCTACACTTATTAGTGCCTTTTCGGATGCTGATTGGGCAGGATGTGTGGATGATCGTCAATCAACTGGTGGTTTTGCTGTTTTCTTTGGTCCAAATCTTATTTCATGGAGTGCAAAGAAGCAAGCCACGGTTTCTAGATCCAGTACTGAAGCAGAGTACAAGTCAGTGGCTAATGCCACGGCTGAAATAATATGGATACAGTCATTGCTTGAAGAGCTAGGAGTCAAGATGATCCAGCCGCCATGTCTATGGTGCGATAACATGGGAGCAACATATTTGTCAGCTAATCCAGTATTTCATGCACGTGCTAAACACATTGAAATAGATTTTCATTTTGTCAGGGAGAGAGTCCTCAACAAACAACTGGAGATTCGCTTTGTTCCCTCCAAAGACCAAGTCGCGGATGGATTCACTACGCCTCTGCCTGTTCGTAATTTTGAAGAGTTTAAATATAATCTTAACTTGGCCAAGTTATGATTAAGGGAGGGTGTTAGCGATACGATTTCTATCTCCTGTATCTCTCTGTATCTCTTTGTATTACGGACTACTAGTCCTACACGTGATGTAACAAGGCCAAGAGCCACCGATATATTAACACGTACGAGGGACTCGGTAACTGATCCGAGTAGTCCTTTTCTACCTGATCGTTTTTCACACAGGTAGACGATCTTCTTAGTGGCAGCCCCGGGTGCTCCGCCCGGGATGAGCACGCGCGGGTGCGGCGGCGGGGCAGAGCATTGCCTCGCAACTCCTTCCCTCGGCGGTGCGTTTACGAGCTTGAGGGTCGCAGCGGCGGCGCCCGACACGGGCGGCGGCGGCGCGGCAGAGGACTTCTTCACGACTCTCCCCTTGGCGACGTTGATGGCCTTCCTCCGGCGCTGGAGCTCGCGACGGATCTCGTTGCACATCGCGGAGGAGCGCTGCGCCATGAGAGCGGGCATGCTGCGATGGTGGCGGACGGCGGCGAAGAGGGTTGGATCAGCGAGAGAGAGCGTCCTTCATGCAGGGCGGCGCTAGGATTATATCGTGTGGGGAGCCTGGGAGGTCGCGGAGCTGGAGTCGGAGTCCGACTTGCAGCGAAGCGTGGATGTCAAGCAGAGAGGCAATGGCAATGGCGGTGTCGCCTCGATGCATTTGCACGGTCTGGATCGACAGGATGGACGCGCTTCGTGGCAGCAGAGGTGGAGTCGGACTCACAGCAAAATCGTGGATGCTGGCAATGGCGGTGTACCTGGCGCGTTTGAAATTTTCAGTGTCCGGTCTGGGTTCGTACGAGTACGAGATGCAGGTGCGTCCGAGTCCCACTCCAAATGGAGAAAAAAAAAAGGGACCTGGCCCACAAAATTATGGTGAATGTCAAGTTAATTCTGGATTAGCTGCAATCCACTTGCCACTTCTATCTAGCAAGAAATTACAATGCAAATCCAATAGTAATAAGAACAATCTAAGAATATCTTGTACCGTTATAAGCATAAAATAATATTAATTCTAGCCTTCTATAGGATACTCCCAGGAGGAACAAATATCCACGCAAGTGATTGCACGCCGCAAGCTGATATACAAACGATTTCATAATACAACTTTATCTTGAGATAGAATACTATACAAACTAATGGCACTTTAATCGTAATTCAGAAAAATAAAATAAAAATGGTACTACTTCATAATTCATAAAAAGAAGAGAAACATAGATCAGCACTGTACAACAGATGCATTACACATGCGCGTGCACGATAGGTCCTAGTAGCTACCGTGCAACGACGATCCATTTGCCCTAAGAAACCTCATCAGGTTGAGATAAACATCATCTTTTGCCTTCACGCTCCTGACGAGACGTGGCCGTAGTCGCCAATGTACAACATCTCCGGCTTATATCTCAGCTCCTTGATGGTACGATCGACGTCTGTTACATTGTAGCGCCTTAGATTTTCCCACAGTCTGTAGTCATACCTTACGAAAGTGCCTTTCCTGATCACTGCACGATAGAACAAGTAAAAACCTTGTTTTAGGATGACAAAAAAAGATGGCGTGGATTCGATGAAAAAAAAAGATTATTGTAAGTATCAAGCAGTTGTATCTGCAAGTAATACCCCGTGAAAGCTATTTTTGGAGAGAAAGAGGAGCTAGATGCTGGCAACAAAGTGAGCACTGAACTCAAATAAATAAAAAACCTTTCTCGATCGGCCGTCCACTCAAGTAGACGGTAGAGGTTTGAATGTCATTTGTAGTCCTGAATTTGCAACACACACTTATATCCTCCTCCAGTTCTAAGTTTACTAGCTACTATACCATGTCTCAAAAGTAGGGGAGGTGATTGAAAGCCTCATGTCACAGCTGGTCGTGCAAATCTACTCAATTCGGTGTTTTTGGAGGTTAAGAGCACCTCCACTCGTGCGACGTTTTCAGGCCGAAATCCAGCACTATTTAGTGTCAGATGGATGTAATTTTTGGCTTGAGAATGACCGAATTTCCACTCGCGTTCCTAGGTGGGGTTTCCAGACAGGCGTGTTGTCAACAAATTTAGTGACATTTCATTCCAATTCGGGTCAAATTCACACTGTTCAGCATAAATATGAATACAAAGCATTGTTCGACATAGTTTGACATAAAATTAAACACAACATATTTTTGCATAGTTCTTCATAGAATGAAACACAACATAGTTCAACATAATTCGGTCATATCATGTTTGGCATAGTAGTTATGTGTTGCCTCTGCGTATCCATATGTGCTTGACTAGATTATCCTCCAGCTGTTGATGCACCGTCGGGTCTTGGATCTCCTCACGTAGAAGGCAACCCATGATGCCGACACCTGGTGATCAGGCTCTACAAGAGGCCCATGTCTGTAGTATGGCTCCTCCTGATCGACTAAATCCACTGGATGCTTCCGCTCGTCCTCGATGATCATGTTGTGCAAGATTACACAATAGTTCATCACTTTCCACATCTGATCTTTTGACCACGTTATAGTAGGGAACCTAACTACTGCAAATCTCTGTTGGAGCACACAAAATTCCTGCTCCACGTAGGCAAAGTAGTCGGCGTACAACATGCAGTAGCCCTCCATCTGCTGCCTTGCTTTACACTTCCGGCGATCCTTTGCTGAGCCTCCACGCTTCGGCATTGCAGTCTGCATGTATAGTCTGGCCAGAGAACCGAGGATCCGCATATGCTCTTCATCTTCGGCAACTGTGGCATTCTCTTCCTCCAACAGCATGGCGAACATCTCCTCGGCGTCGGAGTCCATGGATGAACAGGCAAAACGCCAAACGCGAACGCAGTCGAGATGTCAGCGATGCCGCGAAAAGGAGAAACAAGGCCAACAACGAGGGAAGGGGATGCAGCGGCGGTGGACCTTTCTATCGGCGTGGATTTGCCTGGGCAATACGGGGCATCACCGGTGGTGGCATCACGGCGAGGGGTAGGTGGGAGAAGGCTCTGTATCACGGGAGAGTCGAATCCCGGTAGGGTAAATGGAATGTCTCGCTGAAAAGGTTGGCCTACCAGTTTTTCTTCCATCCGGCGTTCCCAGGCTATACCTGGCGCATTGGGTTTGGCCTGGAAACGCTGGATAAAAGTTGGATCAAATCCGATGAAAAACGACGTCCTAGAAATGCGACTGGACAAAATTTACTGTCCGGATAAAATACGGGCTAGGGAGTTTATCCTGGAAATGCTAGTGGAGACTCAAACATCACAACCATAAGATGATAGATGGGTTAATGATCAGTGTTCTTGCCACGAAGTCTGAAATACTGTTACCTATTGGGACAACAACGGCCCACGGAGGGAATTCTTTGTGATGACTATTATTCTATAGATTAAGTTTGGTCATGACCCATCCAGTTAAGGCCACTCCTGGCGGGTGTCTTCACGACCGTTGGAACTTGGATGAGTGTAACACCCAACATGGATACGAACTGAGTATGAGCCCATTGAACATGAGTCATGGACCCGGTCTGGTATCTACAAAAGAGAGCACGACCAGCAGTGGGAGATCAAAGAACAGAAAATAGAAGTCTAAAACCATCTTGTCTCACTTCATCTTCTCTCGGTCCCCATCTCCTTCCTCAGGTCCTGTGGCTACCACAAGCCATCATTGTATCTCGATATGTCCTTGTTCCTAGACCTCACGCCCCGATCTACACTGGAGGTAAGGGGTTGTTATAGTTGGTATCAGAAACATGTTCCTTCCACAAAATCCCACCAGAAAATCCTCCACAATTTTTCCCCATTCGATTTCGATTCCCGGATATGACGGATGCGACCTTGAGCACCATCCATGAGAGCTTGGTGCAGCTCAGCGTGATGCTGGGTCAGATGGCTGCGAGGCAGGAGCATATGCTACTGATTTCAAAGAAGATGACGGCAGGGCTCACGCCCATCGCCACAACCATGCCGATGTTCGCGCTGAACCAGGAGTCTATCAAGCCTTCGTCTTCCTCGCTCTTCTCGACGGATCAGGTCGTGGGTGCTGGTGCTCTGCACACAGTCGACGTCTTCACTTCCGCCACGCCTACCAAATGTTCAACAAAAAGTCATGGCCACTACTCCGATAGTGGCCATGCCGAACTCGCATTCCCAGCCACCTCCACCGTCTGGGCAACAACTCACACTTCCACAACTATGTCGCTGGTCATTCCAGACCGAACCTCGCTGCAGCCGGCGACCATGCCGTCATCACCCTCGGTCATTCTAGAGGACGATGCTGCTATGCCCTGCCAGGACCATATTGACGCTGCCCACCAGGCATTTGAAAAAATGGTTGTGGTGTACAAGGAGAAGGACACAATCGTCCAGGAGTAATTAGATGTTGTCCTCACCCATGTTGGAGGCTCGTCTATATTTATAGAGCTTGTCATGGATAGCACAGATCGAGTATTGGAGGCAATGCTTATGAAGGATGAGCTGCAATCTGATTCAGTGCTCACCCAGGTTATTGCCATGCACACACAATGCTACAACTAGCAATGCGAGGTTCCCATCTTTCTTGTTGGTTTTGGAACATGGGCTGGTGGCAACATGTACCATGGCACTGAGAGTGTGAGTTGTGATGCACAAAAAGGAGGACATATTAATGATATTCCGATGAAACCCAACAATTCGTCAGAGGACAGCTTCTATGGCATGCCAAAGAAAAAATTCAAGGTCGCAAACTCTTTTGCAAAACTATGGGACTCAGGTATCGTGAGGATTATTTCCAGTTCTTGCCAACTTGGTACATTAGAACTCAGACTATGCTTGCCAAGATGCAGCCTTGGAGGAGAAGTGCTTTTAACCGTGGATACTTTGAGCTACCATGCTTGGGAAGAATGCCATCTTGGAGACATGGAAGCTTTCCTAATGTTCACGTCTCTGTTTTTATAACTAGAAAAAGATTATTTTACTCACAATCTCGGATAAAGGAGTCTCTTAGGAAATTCTCGCTGATTGCTAACAGTGCTCAGTTTCTTGTGTCATATAGGCCAAAGGCAACATATCGATCAGTTCATATGTTGAGTCCGATAGTCAGGGAAACGACAACTGAAGGGTACACCTACCAAAGATTATTACTTGAGTATGTTAAGGCTGCACCAGCTCAGCTAGTGCTTGCGCGTCAAGATAGTTCTTTCTTTCATCTAGAGCAGCTCTTAGCTAGCAGGTTACATAGATCTTGTGATTCTGGAGGTTCAACTGGTGCAATATTGGCACTAATTAGTTCTCCCTTTCTCGGACACACCACTGTTTATTCGAAGAATAATCTGTTCATGGATTCAATGGATTGGGAGGATAACAAGGCAGTCTTTCCTACAGTTAAGCTATATATCCAATGGGACACATGAATTCTGATTATTTTTCTTAGTAATACAATGGCTAGTATGGATGAACTTTCACATATGCTGAGTTTGATAAAAAAATACCATTACATCCAATGCTTTGGACAGTCAACTTCAGTACAAGCAACGTGATCCTAGTGAAGTGCAACAACAGCTATGTGTGTTCTATTATTGTTTGAGAAGGAGACAAGGAATTGAAATCCGAAAAAATGATCTTACCTCGTTATGCAAAGGGACAAGTTACAAGACAGAAAATGCAGTTTATGTTGAAACTACAAAAGCCAATCTAATGCAACCCGAGTATTCGGTCAAGGGATACACGACTTCATCATCTCATTTTTTTCCAGAAGAAGACCTATAGCCAATTTGACATGCCGTTTGCAAATCTGCCATACTTAGCCTGCACTGCTCCTCATTTGATAATTCTACACAGCAAAAACCTCTCACGTTCCATTGTTTTTTCTACTGTCATGGTTTGCAGGTGTATATGTGCATACTTTCCAACATCCACTTGGAGCCGTGGTCAATTGATAAAGATGGTTGTTGTCACATTAGGCAAGGAAATCCAGACTGTCGTTTACTGGAACATCTTTGGTGGTGATATCACAAGAGAGAATCTACATTACACAAGACTATGGCAAGAACTGTTGATATGGGGCGGACTACACTTTGATGAGGTTTGCACAATTCTCCTTCGACCTTGGGATCCTGGTGTTCATGATGTAATGTCCTGCTTTGAAATGCCGAATCAATGTTGGCAATGGATATCTGTTGGTGTTGATTGGAGACAGCGATATGAGCAAACCATTGCTTGGGGACAAGCAATGTTTCCCGATAGTGTAACACCCATCATGGATACGAACTGGGCCAGGAATACATAGGCTATGAGCCCACTGAACATGAGTCATGGACTTGGTCTGGTATCTACAAAAGAGAGCACGACCAGCAGTGGGAGATCAAAGAACATAAAATAGAAGTCTGAAACCATCTTGTCTTCCTTCGTCTTCTCTCGGTCCCCGTATCCTTCCTCAGGTCCGGTGGCTACCACAAGCTATCATTGTATCTCGATCCGTCCTTGTTCCTAGACCTCACACCCTGATCCACACCGGAGGCAAGGGGGTGTGACAATGAGGAGTCATATGGAACATTGATCGGGGCTGGTAAGCTGGCCCGCGACGCAGCGACCAAGTAATTTCTCCTGTATTCCTCTCTCCTGAACTGAGCCGCTGCACCAAGTTAGGCGAGCCGCCGCCATCCCACCTCGATTCTGGCCACAGGAGTGTATCCCTCCACCTGCCACACTGATTACTGGCCCGATCCTGTTGTTTTTGGCACCTCCATCCTGCCATGGACGCCGCCATCCCGAGCCCATCGTCATGGGGAACGAGGGCCAGCCAGGTTCGCCACAAACTGCGCGGTGGCTCCGACCCCTATGGAGTGGTACTGCGGCTACTGGTCGTTGCCGTTAGGCTTCAGAGGCCCGGATGTGGTGGTGACAAGGGAGGACGAGGTGGAGCTTGGATATGGCCAGTTCAAGTACCCTCTAGTCCGTCGTGTTGACTTAATTCAGATTTCAGGAGTTCCAATTTTGGTAGATGGTTATATAAAATGTGTAGGTTCATGCGTTCTTGGTTCGTTTTCCATGTTCACTATTAGGTTCAGTCAAGTCAACATCGCCAGTTTACCACAACACTCTTTTCCGTTCAGCTTAATACATATTTTGCTATTCCCCAATTCCTGCAGAACACGATGCATTATTAGAGATACATGGAGTATTACAAGTGATTCTTCCTTATGATTTTACAACTGGTTGCTTAGGTCCCTATGCTTTCATTTGCATCATTGATTCATGCCAGCTTAATTGTTGCAGGTTTGAGGACCTAATCGAAGATGGTGTTCAAATCACTTATGTAAGTTTGCATAGATGGACTGTATAAGATGTTGCAGGTAGTTGTTGATTTGGTAAAATGGAATAATGAATTTTGTTCCTTCCCGGTCATTATCGAAATGAAGTTTTGGTTTAGATGGTAAATTCCAAAACATGAATATGGTACTGCTTTGTTTGTCCATCGGGTGGAGAACAAAGTTTAGTTGCCGATTTTTCTTCAATTTTTTGTTTATTGAGTTCCAACTCTCGATTCAGAAATTGCAAGGTGTAAAATTCTGTGATGTTGTAGGATTTTCAGATTGTGAAAAATAGGAGCTTGTCACTGCATTGTTTTGCCTGTCGAGTATGCCACCTGAAGTTGTCCACTTCAAGCAACGACTCTTACTATCTTGCCCTGGCTGGTAGGCCAGATGGGTTTATTCTTGAGGGACATGGCCAATGATGACATCTTGAGGCAACCAGAGGTGTTCTCACTGCTATAAGATGCGTTGATTATATGTTATTTTGTTGCAGACCTAGAACATATCATATGTTTTCCCTGTTTTGTGAAGCTAAAAAAAATAAATGGTTGCACCTATTCCATTAGTAAAATATAAAATATACCATTGTATGTAAGGTAGTTACTTTTAATCCTTGGGTACACTCAAAAAATTATACATCTTTTTATGATGTCATCTCATATCATGGCGTCCTTTTTTTTGCTATATTACGTGTGTTTGTTATTCGAAATGTTGAAATCAGAATCATCTTTAGTGTTTTATTTAGCTTGACAAAGTACATGGCTCTAGCACCATCGACATTACAATGGACGGGTATGCCTTGCACCAATTTCAATCTTCATATAATTGTATTATTGAGAATGAAAGTGTGTATCAGTGTCGTCGGATTGATGATAAGTACGCCATAGGAGGTCCTAAATGTGTTGAGAAGATGGGGTGTGAGTCGTACGGTGTTTCGAAAGCGGCGAGCATAGATTTATCCAGGTTCAGATCCGACTGTGGTGATCGGATCCTACTCCTGCTAGCAACCCAGTAATATATCGACAAGATCCAGATGTTATAGCGGATTACAAGAGAGGTTCGTCTGTGCGAGTTGGTTGTGGTGATCTATGATCTTCTGCCCTAAAGGCCCCACAGGTCCGGCTTATAAAGGTGCCAAGACCTAGGGTTATAGGAGAAACCTATACGGCTACATTACAGAGTCCGTAACTAAGTACATCTTGGACCATAAGTAATACTATAGGCCTAAGTCGATACGTCTTCTGGGCCTTGTTGTAACCGGATTGGACTTTGTCTTCTTTCCCTGGCTGGGCCGCCCGTGAAGCAAAGCTCTAACCCATCGGTGCGCCACCCTGGTCAGTGAGTCCTGTGGGTATACCCGGAAAGTATATCCCCAACAGTAGCCCTAGAAGTCTCCAAGATCCAAAGTTAGAGTAATCGTCTAGCTTGATGTTCCTTTGGCTTGAGAATCTTGAAGGGTTCTTAAAACTTCATTCAATTGTGTAGGATTTCGAGTCTCCTTCTGAGTCGGATATAATTTTTTGACTTCAGTCATTTTCTCGCTCGATTCAAACTTGAGCCGGAATTTGAGATGTGGACATGCCTGACAACTGTTCAGACATGTATTGTGTCTGACAGAACATTTCGTGAACATGACCGTTGATGGGTCCAGATTTTACGGAACTGAGCGTTGTTACTGTGCACACACGAAGATCGATGTGGCGGAGTCTTTGTGAGGAAGGTGTCGGTATTGTTCCTTGACGCGTGGCACAATCTCAACAGTTTCGCACTAATCTTGGCGCAGTAGGGTTTATAAAGGGTAAGAGGTTCCTTTATTTTTCTTCATCTACCCCCATTCTCTCCCTTCGTCTCCACGACCGCTCGTTCTCCTCGTCTTCCTCGCGTTCTCCCTGCCGCAAGGATCTAGCCAGGGCCGCTCATAAAATCCCCATCTTCATATCAATGGCAGAGGCGTTAGGCTCCGGTGCTGCCGACCCTTCTGCAGTGGAGGACAAGGGCTACATGGGGTTATAGATCTCCCGTGCGCTCGATTATGAAAAACTGAAGGCCATGGAGGATGAGGGTCTTATCCTTGCTGGTGACTGGAGGAGCGGATACGGTGAGCTCATCCCCGGGCCCCGCTTCGGTGAGCGGGTACACTTCGGGACTCACCTCGATAGAGGATTGAGTCTCCCTCCATCGAAGTTCTTCACCGAGGTATCTTCACACTACGGTGTCCAACTCCAAAATTTCCCCCCAAAATCCATTCTTGAGCTTAGTTGTATGTTTCCCTCTATGAGGGTTTCATCGGCATTAAGCCAGATCTCACCTTGCTCCGGTACTACTTTGGTACCCGGAAAAATTCTATCACTATCGGTGTTCCTTACAACACTAGCACACTTAGTTTAGTCCTTAGGAGAGACCGAGTCTAACCTAGGATTAAGGCGGGCGAGTCGGTTAGGAGATGAGCCTCCACTTTCTTCTACCATAAGGATAAACCGGATCCCGGCAAGACTGAAGGTCTGCCGGGTTATGTTGACGGTGCCGCTACCCACCAAGAGTCTTGGGATGTGGAGGCACCGACTCTTTATAATGATCTGATCCTCGCCAAGTGGCGTATTGAATATTTGATAAAGCATCAAGGCCTAAGGGATCTGACTTAATCCACTGCTGGTTAATTCGTCGAATTTTATTTATCTTTGACTTACTGTTGTTTGTTTTCATTCCAGACTTGTTGAAGCAATCATTCAAGCTCGTCGAGAACTTCTGAGCCTTGGAGTCATAAAATGATGAGCAGATCCAAAAATTAAGGGCTGAACACTAACGTAGTGTCAATCTTGCTACCGAGGAACTTGAACGCTTTGTTTCTCGAAAGGACCAAGAAATCTCGAATGTAAAGGCAGAGCTGGATCGGTAGAAGGACACCACTCAGGAACATCGGTATGAACTTCGGAGTTTGAGAGAATAAAGGACCAAAGTAGATGAATCTATCTTCGGTAAATTTTACTGTCCTTCTGTCTCCTGTTTTTCCTTTGTTTTTTGAATTTTCTGACAATGTGATGTCGGATTTTTTTCTTTGTGCTTTGAACTGTAGGACCTCTCAACCTCCTGGAATCTTCATCATCCGAGTCATGCATGATCCGTCTTGAGTTAGTCGTAGATTTTATTCACGATTACCATCAGTCTCTTGAAGATATTGGCGAAGCCGTTGATCTTCCCTACCTTCACAAGTTTCTGGCTCAAGAGATGCGTGGCAAGGCGAAGGATTTGCCTCGGTTGGTTTAGGACTGTAAAATGTACTATGCCCGCATGGCCGCACAGAATGCCCTCACTATGGTAATGAGCCACCATGGAAACATGGAAATTTGGCAAGTTACCAAGGGTTATGCAACTGTTGAAGATGGAAAGAAGCAGAACTTTGGAGAGATATGGGAATCTTGTGCCGGATATGCTTGTCGCTTGGCCGAGATGACCAACTTTGATAACCCATTCTTCACTCCTGTTTTGTTGTGCCACAAAGCCTTCCAGCCGAGGCCGAAGAAGATTCCGAGGATGATGAAGAGACCGAGTCTGACGAAGTCCCCATCTCGGAAAAATATCAAGGCAACACCGCTGACTCGACAAATTCTTCTCCACCTGCGGCATATATTTCAAAAAAACTTTGCATTATTCTGTGCCAGACGTCTATGTAATAAGTAAACTACTTTTATTTTGTGGTGCTGATGTATAAGAACTGATGTACTTTTTAGCACTTTTTTAGTATATTTGATGTGTGCTTAAAAATTTCTTAAGCACTTTGTGTTTACACTTTTCGTTTTATCTAGCTCTTTGCCTCATCTCTTTCATGAGTCGGCTAACCTTTAGCACGAAAATTTTGCCGAGCAATGAAGCTCAATTGCTAAACCATTTTAAACTCATAAACAAAGCCAGCTTCCAGTACCAACAATTCATTACTCGGAAAATGCCCACGTCTCAGCAATCAGATAAAAAACCAAAGTATAAACATAAAATAAGATTTACACCCGAAGGTATCATTTTTATATATATTCAAAAATCATAACCAGAATAAACATGAGCATAAAGTACTTTCAAGCATCCTGTGATTTTTGAAACTGACATGCTCTTTTGGAAATATTATGGTAAAAACTTCTCAGAAAAAATATGAGGTAACCAATACTTTAATTCACTTTGAACATATACATATGACTACAAGGAAATATAACTAAGAATATAAGGGACGTAGTTGTGCAATATTCCATGGACGGTCTAATTCATCCGGGTTCGTGTTACCACTAGATCTTTTTCTCTTCCGAGTATCAGGTCTTTTCTTGATTGGTCTTAGTTAAATAATATGACCCGGTATGCAGAAGTCTACGGATCATAAAAGGTCCTTCCCAAATCGGATTTTTTTTTCTTTTTTTGCACGAGTCAGAGAACCAAATAACCCTTTATGAAAGAACAATTTTGATCTCTTTGACTATGATACTTGTGTAAGTTCTCCTGCTAGGCTGTAGATCTCTGCTCAGAAACGACACGAACTTATTTGATTATATCAAAATCATCTTATCAGGGAATTTGGGCATCTTATTTGATATACGCTTTGACTCGAGGAGATTGATGGATTAAATCACTCGGAAGAACTGCTTCTACACCGTAGACCAAGAAGAAAGGAGTATATATGGTTGATCTATTAGGAGTTGTTCGTAAGCTCCATATGATAGATGGTAATTATTCTGCCCAAGCCCCCAGAGCACGACTAAGTGGTGCTTCTATAGGAGGTCGGAGTCCTTGTAAAATGAGATAGTTTGCTCTTTCTACTTGTCCATTGGCTTGTGGATGTGCGACTGATGAAATATCGAGTCGGATCCCTTGATCTTCGCAGAATTTGGCTAGTTCTCCCATGGAAAAGTTGCTCCCATTGTCAGTAATAATACTGTGCGGATATCCGAATCGGATGATCACGTCCTTGACTAACTTTCTGGATGTGGCTCCATCACAATTTGTTACAGGTTTATCCTGAATCCATTTTATAAATTTATAAACCATCACTAGTAGGTGAGTAAATCCACATTTTTCTATTAGAAACGGTCCTATCACTCAAGCCCCTTGACCGCGAATGTCCATATAATAGGTATTGTTCGTAGCTGATCAACCGGGACATATGCTTGATGGGCGTACTTTTGGCAGCCTTTGCATGTTTTGACCAGTTTCTTGGCATATGTATTAGCTGTGAGTAAAAATAATCAGTGTCTAAAAGCTTTTGCCACTAAGGATTTGGCTGCGGTGTGATGACCGCATTTGCCTTTCTGGATATCTTTTAAGATTTCCACTCCTTCTTCTAGAGAAATACAACGCTGAAAAACTGATACGTCGGAAACGTATCTATAATTTTTGATGCTCCATGCTTGTTTAGTATCTACTTTGCTTTGCTTTGTATACACTTTGAGGTTTTTTTATATCTTTTTTGGAACTAACCTATTAACAAGTTGCCACAGTGCCAGTTGCATATTTTCTTCTATTTTTGGTTCCAGAAAGGCAGAAAATCAATATTCTCTGAATTGGACGGGACAAAATCCAAAGTCAATATTTTACCGTGGGCAACACGAAGCCATAAGACGAGACGGAGAAGGCTCACCAGGGGGCCACACCCCCTGGCCGCACGGGTGGGCCCACCCTGCGACTGGGGGTGCAGCCGCCCTGGTGGCCCCCCTGACTCGCCCCTTCGCCTATAAGAAGCCCCTGATGCAGAAACCCTAGGGACCCGATCAAAACTCCACGAAACCTTCTATAGCCACCGCCACCATCGTCCCTAGATCAGGGGGGGGGGGGTCAAGTTCTTCCTGGGACCTGCCGGAGGGGAGATCATCCTGGAGGCCTTCTTCTTCATCATGCCATCCTACGGTATGAAGCGTGAGTAGTTCCACCTTGGACTACGGGTCCATGTAGTAGCTAGATGGTTGTATATCCTCCTTGTTCTTTCATGTATAGATCTTGTGAGCTCCATTCATGATCAAGATCTAATATATTTGTAATCATGCATGTTGTGTTTGCGGGGATCCGATGGATATTGAGATTACTATGTCAGATTGAATAATGGTTTTGTCTATTTGATTCTATCATGTTTGTGTTGTTTGTGATCTTGCATGCTCCCCGTTGTTAGTAGCTATCTTGGCTAAGTAGTTGCTAGTGACTCCAGGAGGGGGTATTTATGCTCGATAGTGGGTTCATGCCTCTAGTTTCCAAGGGAAGTGACAGAAATCTCTTTGGTTGTAGATGTGATGTTGCCACTAGGGAGAAAACAACGGTCTCATGTTCATGGAGCAAGTGGATTGTTTACCTTACACAATATGCTTAAAGCAGTTGTCTGTTGCTTGCAACTTAATACTGGAGGGGGTTCGGATGATAACCTGAAGGTGGACTTATAGTCATAGATGCAGTTGGATGGCGGTCTATGTATATTGTTATATTGCCGAATCGAATCTCATATGATCTTTTTGTCTAGTATTTCATTGTTATGCCTTCCTCAGTTCCTGTCAATTGCCCTGCTGTAATTTGTTTACCCTTCATGCCATGTTTTTTTATCTAAGGAGAGCACCTCTAGTGAACTATGGACCCCGGTCCAATCTTTACCATTGATACATCTTCCATTGTTACTTATTACTTGTTGCGAACCATCATCACCTTCCACACCATATAGTTAATCCTTTGTTACAGCAAACCGGTGAGCTTGACAACCTCACTGTTCATTGGGGCAAAGTCTTGAGTTTGTGTTGTGCAGGTTTCCACGTTGCTTGCAACACCTTTGAGACGTTTCCTTCCTCCAACTGGTTCTATAACCTCAGTTTCTTACTGAGGGAAGACTTGCTGTTGTGCTCTTCACACCTTGCTCTTGGGGTTTCCAATGAAGCGTCCCACGACAGTGTTGGGAGCCATCAAAACCCCCCAGAAACACTCCGGTTATAGATCTCGACACTAATGATTGTGTAAGATTTTGCTCGTCGAACAATCTGTCGGCCTAGAACTTCGTCTTTGGGTAATTTTCTATCTATCAGAAAATCCAGATAGGGTTATGTCCAGCTGGGAATCACAGCCAGAGCTGCTACTAAAGGTGAGTTGGATTTTGTCGGATAGTCCTCATCAACTCCTGTGATAGAGGGAACTCTTAAGTGCTCTACAAAAGCACCATCCGGAACTCGTTTTCGCGCAAATCCTATCCTTAACAGTGCATCTGATTCCTCTTTTTCTTCTCGAGGGATGTGTTGAGCCTCAAAACCCTCAATTTTTTTGGATAATTCATCCACAATAGCTTTGTATGTTGCCATGTGTTTATTTGCATTGCATATATCAGATACTTGTCGGGAAACTAAATATGAGTGTCCATAACACATGACTTGAGTTACACCAATGTTTTTAGCCATGCGTATTACATGTAATAGTGCTTCATATTCGGCAATATTGTTGGTTGCCGTGAAGTGAATATGTAGCACATAGAACAACTTATCTCCTTGGGATGATTTGAGCACCACGCCAGCCCCCGATCCTCCTGATGAGCCATAAGTATAGGGGGTGTATCGTAGTACTTTAGATAAATAGGAGTGTCGATCCCAATGAGGAGCAGAAGGTGTTGACTAGTGGTAAGGAGCAGGAAATCTTTGTAAGTACTAAGCAAACATATTTTTAGGGGTTTTCTAATAAAGCAAAGAAACAAGGTGCAAGTAATAAAGATGACGAACAAACACAGCAAGTGGCCCAATCCTTTCTTAGCAAAGGACAAGCCGGTGGAAATACTTATAAGGACCAAACGTTCTCGAGGACACATGGGAATTATGTCAAGTGCTTTCGCTTCAAATAGCTAAGTACTCTTCTTTGGTGTTGTAAGTGTTGTGTGGGTGAACCTGTGCTAATGTACCGACCTTACTTGGACTAATACATACTTGTGATTAAACCCCCTGCAAGCATCCGCAACTATAGGAAAGTAATTAAGATATAAACCTAACCATAGCCTTAAACTTTGAGATCCTACACTCCCTTGTGCAAAGGTGTCCTAACAGGGGTTCATGTTTCTGTCACTCTGGCAACCCCACAATTAGTAGCCAAATACACAATGCATTCCCCTAGGCCCATAAATGGTGAAGTATCATGTAGTCGACGTTCACATGACACCACTAGAAGAATAGCACCACAGCTTAAATATTAACCATTGAATAATAAATCAACACAAATCCACTACTAACAACATGACTTCTCCCATGTCCTCAAGAACTAGACGAACTACTCATAATACATCATATGGATCAAGATCAAAGATGATATGGTGATGGATAACAATCTGAAAATAAACAATAATTCAAAGGTTCCACTCACAAGCATCAACTACAATAGTAATTAACACCAGAAAAGTTTCCCCTAAGAACTAATGCAAGATGCAACACAATTGTTACAGCGGGATGGAGTGGTGATGATGATGCTGGTGGAGATGATGTGTGGATGATGATAATGATGATGACCCCGATGAAGTCTAGCTTGATGATGGTGTTGATGGTGACGATCTCCCCTCTCCGGGAAGGAATTTCCCCGGCATAAATCTGTCTACCAGAGAGCTCTTTCTCGCTTGATGTTTTCTGCTTCGCAGAGGCGGCATAAATCTTTTTGTGGTCGCCCCCATGGTATTAGGGTTCCGAGAGGAAGATATAGGCGAGAGGGCGGAGTCGGAGGCCGGCCAGGTGGGCCACACCTACCCTAGGCGCGACCTAGGGGGGACCTGCGCCTAGGGGGTGTGGGCCCTCTGTGGCCCAGGTAAGCCTCCCCTTCTGGCTTCCTTCATATTCTGGGAAATATAATTTTCCAATATTTTCTGGTATTTTTCTGATCTTCTCAAAATTGCATCAAAACACCTTTTTTTCCATCAGAAACCTGACTCCGGCATTTCATCCTCCAAGAATCATCCAACATGCAAAAACAGAGGAAAAGACATAAGTAACACCTCATAATAAGACATATATCAATGAATAGAGGCAAATTATGATATAGAATGGTGATGCAAATTGGACGTATCAACTCCCCCCAAGCTTAGACCTTCGCTTGTCCCCAAGCGAAAACTGAGCTCAGCAAACATGTCCACAGGTTTATGGAGTGAAGTGTCAATAAAAGAATACGAACAAGAAGCATCACACTTACCATTACACAACTCATGGAAGAAAGCAACTCACCATTATATAACTTAACTTGCAATAAGTATAGGAGTCACAATAGAGATTCATAAAGATAAATCATAATTGGAATTGGCAAACTCTTGTACTTGGTCAGAGAACAGCTGGCAAACAGTTTCGCAAAAAGCTTTTGAAGAAGTTTTAAAAACAGGAGTACTCTTTGCTCAAAAAGTTTTTTCACAATGAAGGCTTTCAAAGTAATACTCAATAGATAAGAGTCTTGTGCAAACAAGGAAGATAAAGAACATGATTGAATAAATCACCATATGAATGCTTGCAACACAACAACTCAAATGCTTGCTGGAGATAGAGAGGAATTAGGTTTACTGACTCAACTTAGAAATAGAAGAAAGGTCCCTTCATAGAGGAAAGCAGGGTTTTCAAGTCATAAAGAGCTTCCCAAATATTATGATACTTACTAGCTTTGAGCCCTCATTGCCCCTATCATAGGCATCTTGAGATGATTAAGGTTAAAGTGAACAAGGATGGAGTATATGCTTGATGAAATATAATGTGTCAATCTCATGTCCCTTGAGTACGAGGGCCTCTCCTCATGCTACTCAACTTTGGTCACCGGTAAGTTCTTATCATTGTAAGTACATGCGTATCATAAAGAACCGCCAATGGGGTACCCATTGCACATGGTACATGAGCTATCCCATAACCAAAATGACAAGGCAAGCAGACAATGAGCATATCAGTGATCTTTTTATTTACTATGTGCATAAATTTTTATTGAGGATGCTTCACAGAATGATCATTATAGTGATGCTGCAAGTTTCCACCATGATTAGGCATGGCTTAGGCTAGCGGCCCAGGCGTTTCTATAACACACATACATCACCCCATGGACTTACAAGATCCCTCTTTATTTCACACCGACGACATCCGCAAACAAAATAGCAATATATCAACTGTGTACAACGTACATGTGCAATGTTGAAAGCGTTCCCTGTGACAGCACGGTTCTGCTAATTCCAACGTATAGATGCAAGCATATACAACTTTGATGACACAATGGTTCAAGTCTATTAGGGGCAAGCAAATAAGGTGTGCCATCAAGTTCGTGAGAGCTTTACTAACTAGTTTTCACATAACAAAATACTTTTTAATTCGAAAGATAGATGAAGTTTGAGAATTTGCTTGGAATAGCAATAATGCTAATAGGTAGATATGGTGGACACAAATGGCACATGTTTTGGTTGAAAGGGATTGGAAACATGATAAGAATGCCTTCTTAAAACAGGTTTTTGGCTAGCAAGGCTGGGTAGCAAGCAAAAGAGTTGAAAGAAACAAGCAAACCTACAAGTGATAAAACCAAACATGCAATCTTCCTTGAATACAAAAAAGATCTTAAATAAATAATACTAAGCTTATGAGCCAACAAGAAAGAAAATAAATGATACAAAATACCTGTAATTTTTTCTCTTTTTTCCTTTCATGCCTCAAAAAGTGTTTCTACTGACCAGAGCTCGATTTTCCAAAACCAAATTAGATTTACTTGATGCTCCCAAAGTGATGCCAATACTGATCAACAAGATCAATCATATAATAGAGATTGCAAACTAAATTAAAAAGTGCAAAAAGTAAAAGATGAAACTTCTCATTAATACTCCATAAAGGCACTCACACCAAGGGATACATAGATAATCAACTAAAGGAGAGATACTTCAACATGCAAACCAAACTATAAGATAACCTCTCTACCAAAGATATGAATCTAAAAAGGTAAAAGATAAAAGATAATGGTATGATACCGCGACACTCCCCCAAGCTTGGAACAAGCCAAGGGGATGCCAAACCTGATGACGAAATACTCCTTTGGTGGTGGTGGTGTTCTCTTGATAAGCTCCTCAATAAGTTTCCTCAAATCCTCAATCTCAAAGGTCAGAGTACGAATCAACTCCGAATTTTGCTCAATGCGGTTCGTGATCATATCGGACCAAGAGCCCCAGTCCTTACTATTCTTTCCCCACTCTTCCTTCTTAGTGTGTGCCTTCCCTACATGGTTAGAACGAGGCATATCCCACATCAAGGGCAAGTTCCATTTGGGCACCTGTTGGTATTTATGCTCATGAATAAGAGTATGGAAGGGTCTCTTGGTACATGGAGGAGATGACCGTGGAGCGAGGATATGACGTGGAGGTTTTCCTCCTATAGACATCCGTGCTGTCGCCCTAAGCTTGGTAGGTTTTGCCACCACTCCAATGCTTGCGACGGTAGCGCGGGTGTCCGAATTCTTGTCCTCCTCCATGTCTTTTTCATCCCCAACCAAAATCTCCTCCTCCTTGGGGTTTTGAGGATCATCTTCCTCGGGCTTCTTGCCTTTGCCGTTGGCGGAGACCATGGTGCCACCCCAGCCTCCGTTTCCTCCTCTGTTCCATCTCGTAACTTTCCTTATGTAATAAAAACATCAAAAATATAAAAAGATTGGGTTTTCACGAACCTTATGTTTTCACCACTTTTACCTATTCAAAGTCGAACTCTGTAGATTCATTTCCTCCTTCTCCTGGAAATTCCTTTCTTCACAAGGTAATACACAAACTTCAAGGGCAAAATTAGTGTAAGCAAAAACAATAAACCTTTAGGTTCACACTTCAACTGAAATCCATCAAAACAAAGGCTTCTGTAAGAGGCAAATGCAAATGATGGTAGAAAACTATCAAAACAGACCAACAGGTAAAGATTGATTTTTTTGAAAACCTTATGTTTCTCAATCAAAAAGTGCAAAACTAATGAAATTTGGGTAACAACCTGGATAAAACAATCTCACAAAAATACAGCTCCATCCGACGTACTGAGCTCCCTCACGAATTTTTACAATACAACACAAAAATCTGTCCCAGGGCAGCCACTTTTCACAACTTCTCTACTTCTCAAAAGTGGTTGAACTTGACACAAAAAACAAAACAAAAAGGATAAGGAGCGGTTATTACAGAAGTAATAACTTCCAAGACTCAACCAAACTCTTGGGTTATCTCCCAACAAGTACTTTTCTTTAATGCCTTTAAGTTAGGCTTGAAAGTTCAAAAGACGCTCACAAAGGAGATATATATATATATATATATATATATATATATATATATATATATATATATATATGGAGTGAAAGAGAGCATCAAGAAGCACATAAACAACACATTTGAGTCTAACCCACTTCCTATGCATGGGGGTATCATGAGAAATCAAATTATTGAAAAAAAAGCCACTAGCATAGGAAGACAAAACAAATGCAACTTCAAAGCTTTCAACATAAAATGGGGAAACTTAACATTATTGAGATGCATAAAACCATGTTTCACTCTCTCATAATAACTTTCAGTAGCACTTTGAATAAAGTTGACAATATAACTATCACTGGAAACAACTTTATCATTAGAATGAGCATACTTACAATCATCAAAAAGAGGTCCTAGGTCATACATTGGATCAATAGAAGCAAGTTTGCGGTGACCCAGCATACCACTGCATGATGTAGTACACTATAGTCATTGACATAACACCAATGAAACACCGTTCACTAGTATTACATCCCTCGGAGTGGTACAACAGAAACACATCAGGTCCAAGACATGACTATAGGTTACAACTCAACTCTTTACACAAGATCCAGAGAACACTCTAGGTTAAAGAGAGAGAAAGAAACTTCTTACAAAGAAGAATCAGGAATAAACAACTCCAAATCTTTAATACTATTAAGACTAATATCTTAACTAATGGTCTGGCATTGCTGCTATTGCAATACACTACAGAAATAGGTTCTATGGCTAGAGATTCTATTCTTATCTAATCAGCAACTTCGTCTTCATTTGAGCGGATGTATATGTTGACTTTCTTGACTTCATTGAAGAGCTTTAGATTTTGATGATGATTTCTGGAGCATGGCTTGATGTAGTCATCGTATGTATTGGCTTTAGAACCTAGCAAGGGTTAAGAAGATACTTTGAGTACGAGCATACTCAGCAAGTTCACTAGAAAAGGAGTGTTTGATGCACTATAGCTATAGCCACAGACCGTAGGTCATAGGCAATGCAAGTTTTTGTAAACATTTCTTCAAAGGTTGCTTTTATTCTGAAAAGCTATGTCCGTCAGCCTTCACGGGTTTACCAGAACTTTCATGGAGTTCCTTTCCCGCCGCGTTCGCATCTCCTTCCCGGAACAGGGAGTAACAAGTTACAGTTCTTACACTCTGCAGAGGTGCATCACTTTACCCATGAGAGACCTTAGGCTTTGTTGCACGACCAGGATTATGTTCCCGTTCAAACTTCCTTGGTTTGAGGCCCAACCTAAGATCCAAGCCAATCACTGCCCCCTTCGCGACGTCGCATGCCTCCTTGGTGTACACCATGCCCACATATTGAATTACGGCAATGGTTTGTACAGACCGTTAGATGCCAGAACTATCGTGGGACGTTGAGGGTTCCCACCCATATGCTGCATATCCTCTACGAATTACCAATCAATATGCAAGCTACAAGTGATAACAGCCACGACCTGCACATCCGGCTTCATGCGAGAGGAAGAAGATACAGCTGCCTTCCCTGTCCCATTCCAAATCTCATGGTCAACGCGTAATATACGGTGCAAGAATCACTGGCGACATTGGTTATTAAATCCTAGGTGATATAGTCCTGAACAGTGGTATTCCAACTGCCAGAGTTAATAGATTAGCTGATCACCCTGGATCAGTAACCAATAGTTCACATTATTATCAAAAATAGTGTTTTCTGACCTTTTTCAAATGTAGGTGATGTCAACACTTGATTTGCAAAATACTTTACAGAAAATAATCAAAAGGACATGAGCAAGTGTGAACTTGCCTTTTGTTATTGCAAGATTATGCACTCATGGTCTTCGAGACGATATAAGATCCAATGTTTGAAATCTGCATCATTGGTCCGGTAAGGACTAATGTTTAAAGAAGCAATATGCTGTTGTGCATAAGTAATGCTATGCATTTTGTAAAACTCCCAAATTGAATCCCCAATACTTTAAGTGAAGTGAGTTCAAGTGATTCTTTTCAGAGTTGGTTTATTTTCCAATTTTGCTTTTACAAGTAATGACCTTTATAAGGGACCTAAGTGTTAACAATCCAAAATATGTAAGTAAAGTATAAGATGATGTGATTATGGTGAATTGTCATGTGGTGACTATGATAAAAATCCTTGGGATTGAGTTGTTAAGAGTTGAAGAACTTATTATAAGATTGTTATTTGAGGTGACAAAAAGAATAACATTTGAAGAAAATATTTCTTTTATAATGTTTAAGCAATCTTCATTGTTAATCAAATGTGATCAATGCCTTCTGGTATTTGATTGATTAGTTTGGACTTGAGATGCAATATGTCTTAATTGAAATAGACCAAAGTTAACTATAAAAACATAAGTAGTGTATTAGACCTAATGTTTATAAGCTTTGAGAATAAAATTAACTTTAAAAGGATAAGTAAACTTAAGATGTAATATGTTTTAATTATTCCCGAGTTTTAGATTTATGATAGGTATAATTAAGGTGTGGAATTATTCACTTTCTATTTAAGTGAATGATTAGATTAAATTTGTTTTGCTATTATAAAAATAATTTGTATTCATTTAATGGGATCATAATTAGATGATCTTAGTAATTTGTTAGAATTTAAAGTTATGTTAATAATGATTAAGATACAATGATTGTTCATCATATTATATATATATGAGTAATACTCAATAAGATTTTTTAAAAGAATACTTTAAAGTTAAAAGTTTATACTTAAATTTGAGTATGAATTTAAGTTGTGAATTTGGGATTTAGTATTTAGACTTTAATTACTCAAGGTTTGATAACAATTGGGATTATTTGTTACTTAAGAATTGTTTTTAAAGAATTTATAAAATAAATAATAGATAAGGATTTATTATTTAAAATATTAAAGACTTTTCTAATAATATATTTAATATTTTTCTAGTGTAATATATTTATTCAAGACATTAAAAATGAATTTTATTTATTTTTAAGTGTTATCTTTATTTTTATAAAATTCATCAAAGAATTAAGTGTCTTTGAATATTTGCTTGATGTTTTATTTGTAAAACTCTAAGTTAGTATTTTTATAAAATAATAGAGTTATTTTGATACACAAAGATGATTGTTTCTTTATTTTTAGGGTTTTTGTTTTATTTTATAAAATTTCATTTAAGATTTAATGGTGTTAATAGTTATTTTACTTTAAATTTATTTTAAACATTTAAAATTATTTTTTATTAGGTAGATATTATTTTTGTGGTCATTTTGATATATCATATGTATTTCTAGGATTTTTCTATAATTTTCTATAGCTAAAAATGTTTGGAGGTTATTTTAGTAATTCATTTTTTTATTTTATTTCTTTTTTTTGAGATCCTTTTATTTTATTTCTAAACCTAATCAACTTGGGCCATTTGGTTGGATATGTGGGCTGTCCTGGCCCACCTGGACCATGCCAGACCCCTCACCCCGGCCCACCCCTCACAACACACCCACACTCGTTCACGCACACAGTCCTCATCTTCTCCTCCCTTGCTCCCGTGCGATGTCGCCGCCGCCAGCCACTTCGGCCGCCGCTGGCCGCCTCCTTCGCAGCCACTCGCCGGCCAAGCCTTACCCTCTCCTTCTCCTCTCTTCTCAACCATCGATTTGGTTGGCCCATGTCCCTTGCAAGCGTGCTCGACCGAAACCCTAGCCCCACGATTGTTGGCTCGGCCCCTGCGCCCTAGTTCTTGCTCTTCAGTGGTGTCGCCGTTGCTACTACTGCTATGGCTGACCATGGTTTTCAACTGATTCTCTAGGTCTCACATGTTATTCCAACGCCGGAGGGATGGCAGCCTGGGATGCAACCCCGGTGCCCATGGATGTGTCGCTGGGCTGCCTCCATGTGGTGGTGACGTCTCAGCTCCGGCTTCGGCGGATGGCGCTGCAACTGCGCAACCCCAAGCGCCGAACCAGGTGTGTTACTGCTACTTGTTCCTCTAATTCAGTTAATCCTCGTGTGACCGATTCTTGGGCCAATAAACTCCTCAGGTTGGGATTAAGGTTGTATGGTGATATGTTACTAGCTGGTTACTTGTAGTGGTGTCCCAGTCTAGATGATTAACTACCCCTAGTATGCTTGACTTGCACTACTAGGCTTTGAATGAATTGTAGTGTGCTTGATCTGGTGTCCAAGTTTGGATGGTGTGGTTATCCCTGGCATGTATGGTGTTGCTATGATGTTATTTTTGATGAATCTGAATTCTTTGCAGCGTTGTTGACTGAAAGAATTCAGTTATACTCATGTTTTATTCATTCTAGAATTTAAACATGGCGGATAACAAGTACTATTATAAGTGGATAAATTATTTAGTTGATGGTTTCCTACTGAGCTTGTATTATAGAGATTGCTAGAGATTTTAGCTAGTAGCTTTGGTTGCCTTTGGTATCCACTAAAATGGAACCTTCCTGGATGTGTGCATTCCTCTATCCACGATTGGTTACACCAGTTATCTGGCTGTGCTATGATCATATATGAGGCACTCTTGGTGATCTGCACATTTGGTTCATTGATGGTTTTGAATTATTTCCTAGAAACCTTTTCTATGAGAATGATTTATTCTCTGTCAAATCTGACAGTGAGATAAGGAGTAGATATGATTCCTAGAATTACTGCTAGGAAGATGATAAACATTATTTGGGTAATGTTAGTAAGTGCAATTGGATGTCCAAAAGGAGTGCTCTGTCAATATGATGGTAATAATATAAATGATTCCTAATTTTTTTAGGAAAATGATTTGTGGGTTTAAGAAAATAGACTTGAGCCTGTACTCAAGAAACTCTGAATCTGCTAGGTGCAGAGGTGCTACCTCTGGGAATGTGCCCTGTAGCCTAGCAGCTGTAGTACATACTTGTCTAGTAATAAGTTGGAGAATAAGCCGATGATGCTATATCATGCAAGGCATGATCTTAGACAGATATGAATTTGAATATGCATAGTAGATTTTCTTTATCTACAAAATTGTTTGATACCTGATTGAATGATTCCTAGATCAAATTATCTTAGGAAAATTACTTAAATCATGCTCTGATTGCTTGCAAGGATTCCTAGCTTGATTAGCTAGGAAGATGATATAAGGAACTTAATGAACCTTGCTGAGAGGTAATGTAGAAGTATCATACTTCTCTATTTCTGTTGACAATAATGTAGATGGCTTCTGCCCTTATGTAAATCCTAGTGTGGTGCCTCCTTATGGAGTGTGCGCACTAATATTCTAGGGAGTATGCTATGCTATTTATGTTCTTGCCTTGGCTTATTAAGATTGTTTGCCTGATGGTTTAATGATGGGAACTAAGATGGATTAGTTCCTTGCCTGTGATGCAAAGACTAAGGCCTTGATAGAAATAAGAACAGGTATTTTTTTATTCTGGTGGCTTTCAGTCTCTGTGATGAGCTTTGCATAGCACCTCTATGCAAGCATGAGAGAAAACTCTCCATCCAATCCTCCTAGATAAAATCTAGTAGAAGGATAGATGGAGTTAGTTGCTAGGTATTATTTACCTTTTGTTCCCAAATCTTTATGCGGGATATAAGAACAGATGCTACATGATCTAGTGGTTATTTCTGATGATTTTTACCTGCTATTGTAGAGTCAACAAATGATTTGTGCTGGGATTTTGTCTACTCTTGATCAACTAGATCTTCTTGCTCTTGGGCTTGAACTGCTCCACCTTGGTATGTTGTGGATCCTTCCTTCTTCCTAGCTACTGGCCTGCTCCTCCTCCTCTTGAGCTAGCTTATTATCATGTCCTGATTTTCTTCTTGTTCTAGCTTTTGGATGGCTTTTAGGGAGCAACCAGAGTTGGGGTGTGGAGATGAAATCTGGCTAGTGGTGTGGTTGGTTTGTTTAGCTGAGATCCAAAGCTAGAGTTATATGTGATGTGGTCTTGTGTTTTGAGTTGATTAACTTATGCTGTCCTGGAAGAGAATGAATGTGTGATCAGCACCTCTCCCAGTAGTGGCTGCAGTTGCTCTTTCTATATTGGTCACTTCCCTTGCTTAATCGACAACACATCACATGTAGTTGTGTGTGTAAGCTGCCTGCCTGTTCCAGGGGTTTTGTCCCATTGCCAGATATTCCCTAGTCTGGAAGCTGATCCCTTGTGGATGTGCTCGGCTGGTTTGAATATTATCTCTTTGCCACTTACCTGTCCTTGGTGAAACTTGCCCTTGTACCAGCCTATGATGCACTAGTCTAAGGCAATATTCCAGAATAAAAATAGATACTACTCTTTGGCCCCTTTTTAAAGAAATACTCAATGATGTGTTCAGCAATGCATCACATTGCCAGACTGAGAGTAGCATTCATCTCAAGCAATTCTCTTGATTTTATTCTTTTTCTATTGTTTTGTTATCTTTTGTGCTGTTTTGCAGGGACAAAGGAATAAGAAGAAAAGAAGATACCAGAGATGAATTAGGAAATTGAGTTTAGAAATAGTTTTAGGGTTTTACTTTATTCTTTTGTAATTTACCCTTTTATTTATTTTGGTAAGGTGGAAAGTATTGTAATTTCAATATAATTGTAATAAAGAAGTTCTTTTTATTCTTAGTACTTGTAATTTTCTTCATCCATTTTTTAAACTTTGGATTATTCAAATTGTAATAAAGTAACTGCTTTATTTTATTTCATTTCTAAATTGTACTAGTTGCTAGTTGTTGGACCGCTTATACACTTGTATTATTAAATAATATGTAATATTTATTGTTTTTGAAATAATAATTCCAAATTATTGTATAATTTAAATATATTGTGAATGTGATGGTATCTATTTGTTTATTCAAGAATTTTACCATTCCAATTATATTATTAATTCTTTTCAATTTACTTTTGAATTCAAATAAAGTATTTGAATATTTAACTCAAACCATTTTCCCTCAAACAGGAACATTCAGTAGAGGTCATGTCTAAATCCGTCGCACTTGCTCTATTGTTTCCTTTAGAACAAGAGAGACCTCGATCCCTCTATAGGTCTTTTTGTTTTGCGCGAAAATTCTCCGTATTTTCTTATGCATGAATGCAATGCACAAACCGGTGTCCTCTATAATTCTAGGTGCTAATCCTGGGATGTTACAGACTCGCCCCCTTAAAATAAACTTTGTCCTCGAAGTTCGTAAACTCTCACGTTTCGGAGTAAGGAATTTACTTATATTGGGTACTGCATTTCTCCACTTCATGGTAACCTCAAATGGAAATAATGGTAGTATTCCATATCCAAATCCTTTTCTTGAATTCCTACCATACTTGGCAATCTTAAATCTTGTTGTCTCCAATACTCCAAAGTTCCTTTTACTTTACTTCCTTAGGGATATGTCCTTGTTATAAACTCCTTTTAATTGGGGTCTCATATTTAGTTCATTTCCTTGATTTGGTATCCTAATCCAACTCCTTTACTTGATCATTAAACCTCCTTGCTTATACTATACATGGTTTAGGAAGTCTCACTAACATAGGATTTTAACTTCATTAAACAATAACTAAAATCAAAAGACCAACTTTTGATTTGTGATGATATGGTTTATATGGGTTGTCCTTCGAAAAATTGGATTTGAACTCATTTAGTTCATACCCATAGGAATTTCCTTGTTTCTCTATACATGTCTAATTTAATGTGATTATTCACTCTTAAAGATCACTTAAGAGTTAATTCCTCTTAGGATTAGTTCATTAGAATTAATCTATTCTATTTCCTTCAAGCTTTTACCTTAGCAGGCTTTAGATAATCTTTTATTATTATCTTAATTACTTTTATAATAATGAATTTCTTTTAACCTTATGAAAATAAGGCTTACTGTTGTTGCAGGTTAGTCCTTCTTCTCCAACCTTTATTTGGAAAGTTAGATAATGATACTTTCATTTCTTATGTTTACTCTCCCCCTTAGGGTTTACTAATAGTCTTTAAATTGTCTATATAGTATTTATTGGCTTTTTAACTAGAATGTTGGTCTCTATTCAGCTTATCCTTTACCTAATTAGAGTCTTATGAAAGATTGTACGGTGCATCCGCACAATTGTGGATCTCCGAAACAAATCTTTCAGCATTATTTGTCTCACTTACTATTGGACATTTTCGCTTTGATAAGTTTGACTTCGTGAAGAGTCTCGAAAGACGGTCGCTTTAATGTTTATACTCCTTCATGTCTTTCTTAACTTAGGCCAAAATTTTATGATCTTTATGCAACTTCTACGAAGATCTGGTTAACTATGTCAACCAACACCAGTTGCGGACAAGATACCAACTGTGGATCAAATACCAGCTGCGAACCATCCTAGGGTATATATATTACCCTATGGTTTCCGATATACCTCTGGCATTCTCTCTGAATTGTCAGAGCTTGAATACCATTTTGGTTTCAAAGCTACTTCTTTGTATTTATTCATGATACTTCCATGAACTTGTATAATTACTCCATTGACTTCTTAGAAAAATTACCTATTTTGATTGAAATTTAAGTTCATCACTTCTTGTTGCTGACTAATAATGATCTAAGCTTAATCCATCCTCCAAATTGAGTTGATAATCCTTACACTTGGCTTCATTATTCATGTAAGTCTTCATTTTGGTCTTTGAAATTCGTCACTCCCTTACACAAATTCCCTTACTCTATTTAGGTCTATAACATCAAGTAGTGACTGGATGTTGCAACATGCATTTGCACACCAAGTCAAACTTTATGTACAGATCTAGTCAATCAAGAAGATCCAAGAAAAACAATTAAATCCAAATGTGTTACATATAACACACAATTCTCTAAGCCCGAAATATAGTAGTTGAGTATAATATCTCTAAAATTCAGGCTTAGCTGTGTAGTATATGACACCTCCTCGTATAGGTTTACATCGTGATACTTAGCACATAGGGTTAAACTATTCTTTGTCTCAACATTTAACCAAATTGCTCAATTGCAATAGGATAATCTTAAACAAAGTAGTCTCAATTTGGTTTTTGACTAACCTTTTGTCTCACCTTTTGCAATGATTAACTATGACCAACCTCTCTTATTTAGTAACTAACCTCACATGATCACTCCAAATGACTAATTAGTTTCTATTAAACCCCCTAAAATTGAATTTTATCCAGAGTTATGACACTTGTGCCTTCTATCCTAGTTCTACTATGCTATTTGCTTACTTCTACTCCGAGATAATTTACTAAGTTTTTGTCATATTTATACTTATATCATGGTTTCGGAGCTAATCTCACCATGATCTCGTTATGTTTTACCTATACACCATGATTTAGGAGTTAATCTCACCATGATGACTTTATTTCTTGTTGTACTGTCATTCAGTCTTGACCTAATCTCACTCCATCACGTAGAATTCTCAAGTGAATACCACATGATTACTACTCATTACCTCAACATTTATCCTAATGATATTCATCATGTTGTCTTTGGTTATCAACTGTCCCTAAGATTTTACTATTCTTACTTAAATTCTAGGATTAGGCTACACCATTAAGACTACTTCCATATGGTGTCTTACACTTTCCTACAGTATCTAGGTGGTTTATGTCTCCCTTGGAAGACACTAAATAGCACTATACTGAGAAAAGATAAAATAATTACTCATAAGAAAGAATGATTTAAGCATCTGACTTAGATGTGGCAAGGTTATCCTCAAGTGGATACTCATCACAAGTCATAGGATCATTTGGTTTAGATAAGATGGCTCCTATAGTCACTATCCAACCAACAGATCTTCCTAAAAGGGTTTTAATCCTAAGGTCAAAGCATATGCTCTAATACCAACTTCGGTGACCCAGCATACCACTGAATGATGTAGTACACTATAGTCGTTGACATAACACCAATGAAACACCGTTCACTAGTATTACATCCCTCAGAGTGGTACAACAGAAACACAGTAGGTCCAAGACATGACTATAGGTTACAACTCAACTCTTTACACAAGATCCAGAGAACACTCTAGGTTAAAGAGAGAGAAAGAAACTTCTTACAAAGAAGAATCAGGAATAAACAACTCCAAAGCTATAATACTATTAAGACTAATATCTTAACTAATGGTTTGGCATTGCTTCTATTGCAATACACTACAGAAATAGGTTCTATGGCTAGAGATTCTATTCTTATCTAATCAGCAACTTTGTCTTCATTTGAGCTGATGTATATGTTGACTTTCTTGACTTCATTGAAGAGCTTTAGCTTTTGATGATGATTTCTGGAGCATGGCTTGATGTAGTCATCGTCTGTACTGGCTTTAGAACCTAGCAAGGGTTAATAAGATACTTTGAGTACGAGCGTACTCAGCAAGTTCACTAAAAAAGGAGTGTTTGATGCACTATAGCTACAGCCACAGACCGTAGGTCGTAGGCAATGCAAGTTTTTGTAAACATTTCTTCAAAGGTTGCTTTTATTCTGAAAAGCTATGTCCGTCAGCCTTCACGGGTTTACCAGAAATTTCATGGAGTTCCTTTCCCGCCTTGTTCGTAGCTCCTTCCCCGGAACAGGGAGTAACAAGTTACAGTTCTTACACTCTGCAGAGGTGCGTCACTTTACCCATGAGAGACCTTAGGCGTTGTTGCACGACCGGGATTATGTTCCCGTTCA
The DNA here is from genome assembly GCA_916181665.1 of Avena sativa. Classification (NCBI taxonomy): domain Eukaryota; kingdom Viridiplantae; phylum Streptophyta; class Magnoliopsida; order Poales; family Poaceae; genus Avena; species Avena sativa. The sequence goes on from OV702283.1 coordinate 357,738,148, forward strand.
AACTTCCTTGGTTTGAGGCCCAACCTAAGATCCAAGCCAATCACTGCCCCCTTTGCGACCTCGCATGCCTCCTTGGTGTACACCATGCCCACATATTGAATAATGGCAATGGTTTGTACAGACCGTTAGATGCTAGAACTATCGTGGGACGTTGAGGGTTCCCACCCATATGCTGCATATCCTCTACGAATTACCAATTAATATGCACGCTACGAGTGATAACAGCCACGACCTGCACATCTGGCTTCATGCGAGAGGAAGAAGATACAGCTGACTTCTCTGTCCCATTCCAAATCTCATGGTCAACGCGTAATATATGGCGCAAGAATCACTGGCGACATTGGTTATTAAATCCTAGGTTATATAGTCCTGAAAAGTGGTATTCCAACTGCCAGAGTTAATAGATTAGCTGATCACCCTGGATCAGTAACCAATAGTTCACATTATTATTATCAAAAATAGTGTTTTCTGACCTTTTTCAAATGTAGGTGATGTCAACACTTGATTTTCAAAATACTTTACAGAAAATAATCAAAAGGACATGAGCAAGTGTGAACTTGCCTTTTCTGATTGCAAGATTATGCAGTCATGGTATTCGAGACGATATAAGATCCAATGTTTGAAATCTGCATCATTAGTCCGATAAGGACTAATGTTTAAAGAAGCAATATGCTGTTGTGCATAAGTAATGCTATGCATTTTGTAAAACTCCCAAATTGAATCCCCAATACTTTGACTGAAGTGAGTTCAAGTGATTCTTTCCAGAGTTGGTTTATTTTCCAATTTTACTTTTAAAAGTAATGACCTTTATAAGGGACCTAAGTGTTAACAATACACAATATGTAAGTAAAGTATAAGATGATGTGAGTATGGTGAATTGTCATGTGGTGACTATGATAAAAATCCTTGGGATTGAGTTGTTAAGAGTTGAAGAACTTATTATAAGATTGTTATTGGAGGTGACAAAAAGAATAACATTTGAAGAAAAGATTTCTTTTATAATGTTTAAGCAATCTTCATTGTTAATCAAATGTGATCAATGCCTTCTGGTATTTGATTGATTAGTTTGGACTTGAGATGCATTATGTCTTAATTGAAATAGACCAAAGTTAACTATAAAAACATAAGTAGTGTATTAGACCTGATGTTTATAAGCTTTGAGACTAAAATTAACTTTAAAAGGATAAGTAAACTTAAGATGTAATATGTTTTAATTATTCCCAAGTTTTAGATTTATGATATGTATAATTAAGGTGTGGAATTATTCACTTTCTATTTAAGTGAATGATTAGATTAAATTTGTTTTGCTATTATGAAAATAATTTGTATTCATTTAATGGGAGCATAATTAGATGATCTTAGTAATTTGTTAGAATTTAAAGTTATGTTAATAATGATTAAGATATAATGATTATTCATCATATTATATATATGAGTAATACTCAATAAGATTTTTTATAAGAATACTTTAAAGTTAAAAGTTTATACTTAAATTTGAGTATGAATTTAAGTTGTGAACTTGGGATTTAGTATTTATACTTTAATTACTCAAGGTTTTATAACAATTGTGATTATTTCTTACTTAAGAATTGTTTTTAAAGAATTTATAAAATAAGTAATAGATAAGGATTTATTATTTAAAATATTAAAGACTTTTCTAATAATATATTTAATATTTTTCTAGTGTAATATATTTATTCAAGACCTTAAAAATGAATTTTATTTATTTTTAAGTGTTATCTTTATTTTTATAAAATTAATCAAAGGATTAAGTGTCTTTGAATATTTGCTTGATGTTTTATTTGTAAAACTCTAAGTTAGTATTTTTATAAAATAATAGAGTTATTTTGATACACAAAGATGATTGTTCATTTATTTTTTAGGGTTTTTGTTTTATTTTATAAAATTTCATTTAAGATTTAATGGTGTTAATAATTATTTTACTTTAAATTTATTTTAAACATTTAAAATTATTTTTTTATTAGGTAGATATTATTTTTATGGTCATTTTGATATATCATATGTATTTTTAGGATTTTTCTATAATTTTCTATTGCTAAAAATGTTTGGAGGTTATTTTAGTAATTCATTTTTTTATTTTATTTCTAAACCTAATCAACTTGGGCCATTTGGTTTGATATGTGGGCTGGCCTGGCCCAACTGGATCATGCCAGACCCCTTAGCCCGTCCCACCCCTCATAACACACCCACACTCGTGCACGCACACAGTCGTCATCTTCTCCTCCCTTGCTCCCGTGCGATGTCGCCGCCGCCAGCCACTTCGGTCGCTGCTGGCCGCCTCCTTCGCAGCCACTCGCTGGCCAAGCCTTACCCTCTCCTCCTCTCTTCTCAACCATCGATTTGGTTGGCCCATGTCCCTTGCGAGCATGCTCGACCGAAACCCTAGCCCCACGATTGTTGGCCCGGCCCCTGCGCCCTAGTTCTTGCTCTTCGGTGGTGTCGCCGCTGCTACTACTGCTATGGCTGACCATGGTTTTCAACTGATTCTCCAGGTCTCACATGCTATTCCAACGCCGGAGGGACGGCAGCCTGGGATGCAACCCCGACGCCCTGGATGTGTTGCTGTGCTGCCTCCATGTGGTGGTGACGTCTTAGCTCCGGCTCCGACGGGTGGCGCTGCAACTGCGCAACCCCGGGCGCCGAACCAGGTGCGTTCTTGCTACTTCTTCCTCTAATTCAGTTAATCCTCGTGTGACCGATTCTTGGGCCAATAAACTCCTCAGGTTGGGATTAAGGTTGTATGGTGATATGTTACTAGCTGGTTACTTGTAGTGGTGTCCCAGTCTAGATGATTAACTACCCCTAGTATGCTTGACTTGCACTACCAGGCTTTTAATGAATTGTAGTGTGCTTGATCTGGTGTCCAAGTTTGGATGGTGTGGTTATCCCTGGCATGTATGGTGTTGCTATGATGTTATTTTTGATGAATCTGAATTCTTTGAAGCGTTGTTGACTAAAAGAATTCAGTTATACTCATGTTTTATTCATTCTAGAATTTAAACATGGCAGATAACAAGTACTATTATAAGTGGATAAATTATTTAGTTGATGGTTTCCTACTGAGCTTGTATTATAGAGATTGCTGGAGATTTTAGCTAGTAGCTTTGGTTGCCTTTGGTATCCACTAACATGGAACCTTCCTGTATGTGTGCATTCCTCTATCCAGGATTGGTTACACCTGTTATCTGGCTGTGCTATGATCATATATGAGGCACTCTTGGTGATCTGCACATTTGGTTCAGTGATGGTTTTGAATTATTTCCTAGAAACCTTTTCTATGAGAATGATTTATTCTCTGTCAAATCTGACAGTGAGATAAGGAGTAGATATGATTCCTAGAATTACTGCTAGGAAGATGATAAACATTATTTGGGTAATGTTAGTAAGTGTATTTGGATGGCCAAAAGGAGTGCTCTGTCAATATGATGGTAATAATATAAATGATTCCTAATTTTTTTTAGGAAAATGATTTGTGGGTTTAAGAAAATAGACTTGAGCCATACTCAAGAAACTCTGAATCTGCTAGGTGAAGAGGTGCTACCCTCTGGGAATGTGCCCTGTAGCCTAGCAGCTGTAGTACATACTTTTCTAGTAATAAGCTGGATAATAAGCTGATGATGCTATATCATGCAAGGCATGATCTTAGACAGATATGAATTTGAATATGCAAAGTAGATTTTCTTTATCTACAAAATTGTTTGATATCTGATTGAATGATTCCTAGATCAAATTATCTTAGGAAAATGATTTAAATCATGCTCTGATTGCTTGCAAGGATTCATAGATTGATTAGCTAGGAAGATGATATAAGGAACTTAATGAACCTTGCTGAGAGGTAATGTAGAAGTATCATACTTATCTATTTCTGTTGACAATAATGTAGATGGCTTCTGCCCTTCTATAAATCCTGGTGTGGTGACTCCTTATGGAGTGTGCGCACTAAAATCCCAGGGAGTATGGTATGCTATTTATGTTCTTGCCTTGGCTTATTAAGATTGTTTGCCTGATGGTTTAATGATGGGAACTAAGATGGATTAGTTCCTTGCTTGTGATGCAAAGACTGGGGCCTTGATAGAAATAAGAACATGTATTTATTTATTATGGTGGCTTTCATTCTCTGTGATGAGCTTGCGTAGCACCTCTATGCAAGGCTGAGAGAAAACTCTCCATCCAATCCTCCTAGATAAAATCTAGTAGAAGGGTAGATGGAGTTAGTTGCTAGGTATTATTTACCTTTTGTTCCCAAATCTTTATGCAGGATATAAGAACAGATGCTACATGATCTAGTGGTTATTTCTGATGATTTTTACCTGCTACTGTAGAGTCAACAAATGATTTGTGCTGGGATTTTGTCTACTCTTGATCAACTAGATCTTCTTGCTCTTGGGCTTGAACTGCTCCACCTTGGTATGTTGTGGATCCTTCCTTCTTCCTAGCTACTGGCCTGCTCCTCCTCCTCTTGAGCTAGCTTATTATCCTGTCCTGATTTTCTTCTTGTTCTAGCTCTTGGATGGCTTTTAGGGAGCAACCAGAGTTGGGGTGTGGAGATGAAATCTGGCTAGTGGTGTGGTTGGTTTGTTTAGATGAGATCCAAAGCTAGAGTTATATGTGATGTGGTCTTGTGTTTTGAGTTGATTAGCTTGTGCTGTCCTGGAAGAGAATGAATGTGTGATCAGCACCTCTCCCAGTAGTGGCTGCAGTTGCTCTTTCTATATTGGTCACTTCCCTTGCTTAATCGACAACACATCACATGCAGCTGTGTGTGTAAGCTGCCTGCCTGTTCTAGGGGTTTTGTCCCATTGCCAGATATTTCCTAGTCTGGAAGCTGATCCCTTGTGGATGTGCTCGGCTAGTTTGAATATTATCTCTTTGCCACTTACCTGTCCTTGGTGAAACTTGCCCCTGTACCAGCCTATGATGCACTAGTCTGAGGCAATATTCCAGAATAAGAACAAATACTACTCTTTGGCCCCTTTTTAAAGAAATACTCAATGATGTGTTCAGCAATGCATCACATTGCCAGACTGAGAGTAGCATTCATCTCAAACAATTCTCTTTATTTTATTCTTTTTCTATTGTTTTGTTATCTTTTGCGCTATTTTGCAGGGACAAAGGAATAAGAAGAAAATAAGATACCAGAGATGAATTAGGAAATTGAGTTTAGAAATAGTTTTAGGGTTTTACTTTATTCTTTTGTAATTTACCCTTTTATTTATTTTGGTGAGGTGGAAAGCATTGTAATTTAAATATAATTGTAATAAAGAAATTCTTTTTATTCTTAGTACTTGTAATTTTCTTTATCCATTTTGTAAACTTTGGATTATTCTAATTGTAATAAAGTAAATGCTTTATTTTATTTCATTTCTAAATTGTACTAGTTACTAATTGTTGGACCTCTTATACACTTGTATTATTAAATAATATGTAATATTTATTGTTTTTGAAATAATAATACCAAATTATTGTATAATTTAAATGTATTGTGAATGTGATGATATCTATTTGTTTATTCAAGAATTTTACCATTCCAATTATATTATTAATTCTTTTCAATTTACTTTTGAATTCAAATAAAGTATTTGAATATTTAACTCAAACTGTTTTCCCTCAAACATGAACATTTAGTAGAGGTTATGTCAAAATCCGTCGCACTTGCTCTATTGTTTCCTTTAGAACAAGAGAGACCTCGATCCCTCTATAGGTCTTTTTGCTTTGCGCGAAAATTCTCCGGATTTTCTTATGCATGAATGCAATGCACAAACCGGTGTCCTCTATAATTCTAGGTGCTAATCCTGGGATGTTACAAAGTTGTTCCATCCTGAAATCTTCATTAGGCAAGCTATTTTCACAAGGAGCTTTAGCATATTTGGAAAAGTTAAACTCATAAGAATCTCCATCAAACTTAGTTAAAACTTTTTCCTTTTTACAATCTAAAATAGCTCCACAAGTGTTCAATAAAGGTCTACCAAAAACGATAGGGAAAGTTTTACTAGCTGATGAATTAAGCACTAGAAAATCAGCAGGATACTTAATCTTACCACAAAGAACCTCCACATCTCTTACAATACCAATAGGTCAAATGGTTTCCTTATTTGCAAGGTGAATAACCACATCAACGTCCTCAAGCTCACAAGGACCAATTTCATGCATAATTTCCCTATAAAGCTCATAAGGAATAGCACTAGAACTAGCACCAATATCACATAAACCATAGTAGCAATGATCACCAATTTTAACAGAAAGCACAGGAACACTAGCTTTTCTAGCCATACTAGGATAAGAGATAATATTAGAAGCGTCTTCACAGAAGACAATGTGCTCATCGTCTATATTTCTAGTGACAGGGTCTTTCACAATAGCTACCACAGGTTCCATATTCAATTGCTCATCAGGTTCCACAGTTTTCTTTATACCTTTGTTATTCGCACTAATCATCATAGAGTACTCCTTTACCTTAGCTGGGAAAGGTATTTTCTCAACATAAGGTTCGGGCACAATATGATTAGTAGTACAAACTTCAGTATTTCTAATAGGAACATGAACAACAACATCTTTATAAGGTGCATGGTACTTATTCCACTTCTTCTTGGGAATTTCTATGTAAGAGGCAAAGTCCTTAAAACAATTGGCAATACTTTGGGAATGAAGACCAAACTCATTGCTAATATCACGGAAGTCATCAGTTCTCATAAAAGATTTAATGCATTCATAATCATAGTTTATACCTGACTTCCTGCCTTTGTCATTCTCCCAAGCTTCAGTGTTTCTCTTGAATACGGTCTAGTAGATTCCATTTAGCTTCTTCCTTCATACGTGTGAATGATCCAGTAGAAGAAGCATCTAGTAAATCTTTATCAAGAATATAAAGCCTAGCATAAAACTTATTGATAATAATATTGTTAGGGAGTTCATGAATAGGACATTTAAGCATTAGTAACTTCAATCTCCCCCAAGCTTGAGCTGTACTCTCTCCATCACGAGGCCAAAAGTTATATATCAGATTCCTATCCTTATGAATCTCACTGGGAGGATAGAATTTAGAATAAAAGAGAGATGCCATTTCCTCCCATTCCATGGATTGCCCATTCTTCAGTAGCTTATACCATTCTTCGGCTCTCCCTTTCAAGGATATAGAGAGTAACTTCTTCTTCAACTGTTTAGTTGTGATACCTACACACTTAAACAACCCACATAATTCATGGATAAAAAGCAAATGATCACCAGGGTGGACAGTTCCATCCCCTAAATAATAAATATCCATAACACGATCAACAATACTTGTAGGTATCTTAAAAGGATCTATCTCAACAGATGGTGGTTCATCTACTACCCTAACAGTGGTAGTAGTTTTCCCAAACAGAAAACCAAGTGGGTAATTCATAATGGAAACAAAGCAACAAACAGAAAAAAAAGCAATACTCACAGTAGAAGTTTTCCTTACCAGTTCCACTCTTAAATAGTGCTTCACTCCCTGGCAACGGTGCCAGAAAATAGTCTTGATGACCACAAGTATTGGGGGCGTATCATAGTACTTTCGATAAATAGGAGTGTCAATCCCAACGAGGAGCAGAAGGTGTTGACTAGTGGTAAGGAGCAGGAAATATCTGTAAGTACTTAGCAAACGGATTTTTAGGGGTTTTCTGATAATGCAAAGAAACAAGGTGCAAGTAATAAAGATGACGAACAAACGCAGCAAGTGGCCCAATTCTTTCTTAGCAAAGGACAAGCCGGTGGAAATACTTGTAAGGACCAAATGTTCTCGAGGACAAATGGGAATTATGTCAAGTGGTTTCGCTTCAAATAGCTGAGTACTCTTCTTTGGTGTTGTAAGTGTTGTGTGGGTGAACCTGTGCTAATGTACCGACCTTACTTGGACTAATACATACTTGCGATTAAAACCCCTGCAAGCATCCGCAACTACGGGAAAGTAATTAAGATATAAACCTAACCACAACCTTAAACTCTGAGATCCTACACTCCCTTGTGCAAAGGTGTCCTAACGGGGGTTCGGGTTTCTGTCACTTCGGCAACCCCACAATTAGTAGCCAAATACACAATGCATTCCCCTAGGCCCATAAATGGTGAAGTATCATGTAGTCGATGTTCACATGACACCACTAGAAGAATAGCACCACAACTTAAATACTAAACCATTGAATAATAACTCAACACAAATCCACTACTAACAACATGACTTCTCCCATGTCCTCAAGAACTAGACGAACTACTCACAAGACATCATATGGATCAAGATCAAAGATGATATGGTGATGGATAACAATCTGAACATAAACAATAGTTCAAAGGTTCCACTCACAAGCATCAACTACAATAGTAATTAACACCAGAAAAGTTTCCCCTAAGAACTAATGCAAGATCTAACACAATTGTTACAGCGGGATGGAGTGGTGATGATGGTGCTGGTGGAGATGATGGTGTGGATGATGATGATCCAGATGAAGTCTAGCTTGATGATGGTGTTGATGGCGATGGTCTCCCCTCTTCGGGAAGGTATTTCCCCGATAGAAATTTGGCTACTAGAGAGCTCTTTCTCTCTCGGTGTTTTCCGCCCCGCAGAGGCGGCATAAATCTTTCTGTGGTTGCCCCCATGGTATTAGGGTTCCGAGAGGAAGATATAGGCGAGAGGGCAGAGTCGGAGGCCGTCCAATTGGGCCACACCTGCCCTAGGCACGGCCTAGGAGGGACCCACGCCTAGGGGGGGTGTGGGCCCTTTGTGGCCCAGCTATGCCTCCCCTTCTGGCTTCCTTCGTCTTCTGGGAAAATATAATTTTCCAATATTGTCTGGTATTTTTCTGATCTTCCCAAAATTGCATCAAAACACTTCTTTTTCCATCAGAAACCTGACTCCGGCAGTTCATCCTCCAAGAATCATCCAACATGCAAAAACATAGGAAAATACATAAGTAAGACCTCATAATAAGACATATATTAATGAATAGAGGCAAAATATGATATAGAACGGTGATGCAAATTGGACGTATCACCTCCCCGTGCTTTTGATCTGTCAAAGTGAAGGGTCCAAAACTCCGGGTCTGGAGGACTTGTATTTTCTTCCGTATCTGTCCAATCAGCGACAAAGTCGGTGAGGATTTGGGACTATATACATGTGTGTGGCCTGTACTCAATGTCTAAAGCTGCAAGCTCTATTCCCCACTTTGCGACACATCTTGTGGTGTCATGGTTATTGATTATATCTTTCTAGGGAGTATTACTCACCACTGTGATCTTGTGCTCTTGAAAATAATGACGTAGCTTTCTGGCAGCAAAGAATACACCTGAAGGGTTTCGCGGCATAGTAAATCAAAATTTTCTACGGATGCGAACAGAGGGAAAGCCAAGATCTAATCTAGGAGATGCAAACAACGAGAGAGATTGGATTAGATCTTCATACCCTTGAAGATTCGCACAGCGGAACGTTCGTCGGAACGTGGGTGATGTAGTCGTACTCGCTTCTCCTCCTCGCGATCCGATCCGATCTAGCACCACGAGTGGCGGTGCCTCCGTGAGATGCACACGTGCAGCACCTCCACGTCTCCTCCTTCCTCGGACCATAAAGTATGGTGGAGAGACGGATTGGATCTACAACATGACGGCGTGGTGTATATGGTGGAGAATTTCTGCAGCAGAGCTTCGCCTACAAACAGTCGGGAGGGAGAGAGGAAGGGCAGCAGGGCGGCTAGGGTTGGAGGGGAAGGTGTGGGGGGTGGTGCGCCCCCAGCCCTCTTTATATAGAGGGGTGGTGTGGAAACCCTAGCCCCCTCCCCCAAGCCAAGGCCAGCGGCCAAGGAGGAGGAGTGGGGGGCAAGGAAACCCCCCCTTCTAGAAGCTCTATCTAGAGTTTAAACCCTCTTGGCCGGCTGGGCCCTATGGGGCCTTGTGCCCCTGGCCAAATGCGGCCAGGGCACTCCCTCATAGGCCCATGCCCCCTCCCGGAAGGTGGGGCCATGTTGGTCCCCTTCCGGAAGGTTCTAGAAGCTTCCGGTACAATACCGATTAACCCGGAACAATTCCGAACTCCAAAAACTGCACTGCCTTATATGAATCTTATTCTCCGGACCACTCCGGAACCTCTCATGATGTCCCGGATCCCATCCGAGACTCCGAACAAAAACTCATAAACCAATTATCCAATCTATCATAGCGTCGAGACACGTTAAGTGTGTGACCCTGCAGGTTCGAGAATATGCAGACATGATCTTCTATCAATAATCAACAGCGGGGTCTGGAAACCCATATTGACTCCCACACATTCATCGATGATCATATAGGATGAACCACGATGCCAGGATTCAATCAATCCCATATATATATTCCCTTCGTCTCGCGATATTTTACTTGCCCGAGATTCGATCGTCGGTACCGTCATACCTAGTTCAATCTCGTTCACAGCAAGTACTTTACTCGTTCCGTAATCCGATATCACTTTGTGATTAACTCCTTAACCACATGCTTGAAAGCGGTGTTGATATCGATTACCGAGTGGGCCCGAAGTATATCTCTCCGACTTGGGAGGGACAAATCCCATCTCGATACATACAACCCAACAGATACTTTCCGATCACCTGAGAGACACCTTTATGATCACCCTCTCATAGGATGACGTTTGATGACCTCAAAGCTTTCTTCCGATACCAGGGAGTTGTATTATCTCATGGTCTAAGGAATACAATATTTGACATAAGAAAAGCTTTGCAAAGACGAACACGATGACACGATCTAATTGCTTCGCTTAGTTTGGGTCTGTCCACCATATCATTCTCCCAATGATATGATCTCATTATTAATTGACAACTCATGTCCATGGTTAGGAAACCTTAACCATCATTAATCAATGAGCTAGTCCTTAGAGGCGTACTAGGAACACGGTGTTGTTCACAAACCACACAAGTATTAAAGTTTCCGCTTAATACAATTCTAGCATGGAATATAAACATTATCATGTACAAGAATTATAATAATAACATCTTTATTATTGCCTCTAGGGCATAATTCCAACAGTCTCCCAGTTGCACTAGAGTCAATAATCTAGTTTACATCTGGCAACAATCTCACACCCATGGCACTGAGGTGCTGATCATGTTTTACACGTGGAAGAGGTTTAGTCAATGGATCTGCGACATTCAGATCTGTATGTACTTTGCTAATATTCAGATCTCCATCTGCTATATAATCTCGGATTATATGAAACTTGCGGTTGATATGCTTGGTCTTTGGATGATATCTTGGTTCCTTAGCGAGTGCTATGGCGCCAGTGTTGTCACACAATATCTCCAGTGGGTCCAATGCACTTGGAACCACGCCAAGCTCAGTGATGAAGTTCCTGATCCAAACTCCTTCACTTGACGCTTCTGCAGCAGCCATGTATTCCGCTTCTACTGTAGATCCCGCGATCATGCTTTGCTTGCAGCTTCTCCAGCTCATAGCTCCTCCATTCAAAATATACACGTATCCTGTCTGAGATTTAGAATCATCCTTGTCGGTGTCAAAACTAGCATCGACGTAACCTTTTACGACGAGATGTTCATCACCCCCATAGACTAAGAACATTTATTTAGTCCTATTTATGTACTTTAGGATGTTCTTCACGGCTGTCCAGTGTTCCACTCCTGGATCACTTTGATACCTGCTCGTCAAACTAAGAGCATTGGACACATCCGGTCTAGTACACAGCATGGCATACATGATAGAACCTATGGCCGAGGCATAAGGCACTTTGCTCATAGCTTCCCTATCATTTACCGTAGCTGGACACTGAGCCTTGCTCAATATCTTACCCGACAACATAGGCACTGAACCTTTCTTTGCCTTATCCATTCTGAACCTTTTCAGAACTTTGTCTAGGTATGTACTCTGGCTTAAAGCTATCAGGCGTCTTTGTCTATCTCTATAGATTTTGATGCCCAATATATAAGCAGCTTCACCTAGATCTTTCATTGAAAAACACTTGTTCAAATAACTCTTCACATCGTTAAGCATGTTAATGTCATTTCCAATAATCAATATGTCATCCACATATAGTACCAGAAATGTCACCGAGCTCCCACTCACTTTCTTGTAGATACAAGCATCGTAGCAATTTGGAACAAATCCAAAGCTCTTGATCACTTGATCAAAACGAAGGTTCCAACTCCGAGATGCTTGCTTCAGTCCATAAATGGAACGCTGAAGTTTGCATACTTTATCAGCATCCTTAGGATCGACAAAACCTTCGGGTTGCATCATATACAACTCTTCATCAATGTTGCCATTGAGGAAAGCAGTCTTGACATCCATCTGCCATATTTCATAATCATGAAACACAACAATTGCTAATAAAATCCGAATGGACTTAAACATCGCTACGGGAGAGAAAGTCTCATCGTAGTCAACACCTTGAACTTGTCGAAAACCTTTCGCGACAAGCCGTGCTTTATAGACAGTAACATTACCATCCGCGTCCGTTTTCTTCTTGAAGATCCATTTGCACTCAACGGCCTTTCGGTCGCTAGGAGGGCCCACCAAAGTCCATACTTGGTTTTCGCTCATGGATCCCAATTCGGATTTCATGGCTTCTAGCCATTTCTTAGAGTCCGGGCTCATCATCGCTTCCTCATAGTTCGTAGGTTCACTGTCTTCTACTAACAAGACAGTCAAGACAGGGTTGCCGTACCACTCAGGAGGGGCACGCGACCTTGTCGACCTGCGACGTTCAGTAGCAGCATCGTCCGAAGCTTCATGATCCTTGTCATTAGCTTCCTCTATCGTTGGTGCAGGCGGCACTGGAACAATTTCAGGTGCTGCGCTACTCTCCAACTCAAGAGAAGTTTCAATAACCTCGTCTAGCTCTACTTTCCTCCCACTCACTTCTTTCGAGAGAAACTCCTTCTCAAGAAAGGAAACGTTCTTTGCGACAAACACTTTGCCTTCGGTTCTGTGATAGAAGGTATACCCAATAGTTTCCTTAGGGTATCCTATGAAGACGCATTTCTCCGCTTTGGGTTCGAGCTTGTCCGACATCAACTTCTTGACATAAGTTTCGCATCCCCAAAATTTAAGAAACGACAACTTAGGTTTATCACCAAACCAAAGTTCATACGGTGTCGTCTCAACGGATTTAGATGGTGCCCTATTTAAAGTGAATGCAGCGGTTTCTAATGCATAACCCCAAAATGATAATGGCAAATCAGTAAGAGACATCATCGATCAGACCATATCTAATAGGGTTCGGTTCCGGCATTCAGACACACCATTGCGCTGTGGTGTTCCGGGTGGCGTGAGTTGTGAAACGATTCCACTTGCTTTAAGATGCGTGAGAAAATCATAACTCAAATATTCACCTCCACGATCGGATCGTAGAAACTTAATATTTCTGTTACGATGGTTCTCCACTTCATTCTGAAATTCTTTGAACTTTTCAAACGTTTCAGATTTATGTTTCATTAAATAGATATACCCATATCTACTTAAGTCATCGGTAAAAGTGAGAAAATAGCGATATCCACCGCGCGTCGAAACACTCATCGGTCCGCATACATCGGTATGTATGATTTCCAACAAGTCCGTTGCTCGCTCCATTATACCGGAGAACGGGGTTTTGATCATCTTGCCCATGAGGCATGGTTCGCATGTGTCAAATGATTCAAAATCAAGGGACTCCAAAAGTCCATTAGAATGGAGTTTCTTCATGCGCTTTACACCAATATGACCTAGACGACAGTGCCACAAATAAGTAGTATTATCACTATCTACTTTGCATCTCTTAGCTTCAATGTTATGGATGTGTGTTTCATCCCTTTCGAGATTTAGAAGAAATAAACCATTCACAATAGGTGCATGACCATAAAAGATGTTACTCATATAAATAGAACAACCATTATTCTCCGATTTAAATGAATAACCGTCTTGCAATAAACAAGATCCAGAAATAATGTTCATGCTCAACGCAGGCACATAATAACATTTATTAAGGTTTAAAACTAATCCCGAAGGTAAAACTAAGGAGAGCGTGCCGACGGCCATCACATCAACTCTTGATCCGTTGCCAACGCGCATCGTCACCTCATCCCTCGCAAGCCACCGTCTATTCCGTAGCTCCTATTTCGAGTTACAAATATTAGCAACTGAACCGGTATCAAATACCCAGGCACTACAACGAGGGATAGTAAGGAAAACATCAATAACATGTATATCAAATATACCTTTGATGGTGCCAGCCTTCTTGTCCGCTAAGTACTTCGGACAGTTGCGCTTCCAGTGACCCTTGTCCTTGCAATAGAAGCACTCAGTGTCCGGCTTAGGACCAGACCTGAGCTTCTTCTCAGCAGGGGCAACGCGCTTGCCGCCGCCTTTCTTGAAGGGCTTCTTTGCACCCTTACCTTTCTTAAAGGTGGGGGGCTTGTTGACCATCAACGCATGATTATTTTTCTTAGTATCCACCTCCGCAACTTTCAGCTTAGCGAAGAGCTCAGTGATCATATCAGTGGAACCAATCTGATTGTGAGCAACTACAAAACTTTTGTAGCTAGGAGGGAGTGATTGCATAACTCTGTCAATCTTGAGCTCTTCTGGAATCTTGCAGTCCAGTTGCTCAAGGCGTTGAGTGTAGCCCGGCATCTTAATGGCGTGCTCACTAACGGAACTCCCTTCCTCCATCTTGCAGTTAAAGAATTTCTTAGAGATCTCATATCTCTCAGAACGGGCTTGAGTCTGAAACATGTTTTTCAGCTCCTCGAGAATCTCAAAGGGCCCGGCGAACTCCTCAAAACGATTTTGAAGATCCGATTCCATAGCAAACAACATGGCGATCTTAATCAAATCATAATCATCCTTGCGCGACTGATAAACAACTTTCTCATCAGCCGGCGCATCTATAGCAGGGGCGTCACCTAGCGCTTTCTCAAGGACATAGTCCTTTTGTCCGCCAGCGAGAATGATTCTCAGAATGCGGAACCATTTGGTGAAGTTAGACCCATTGTTTCTAAGCTTTTCTATCTCAGCAAAAACGTTGAAGTTGAAGTTGGACTTAGCCATGTGATCTACAGTATTTGCAAGTACAATTTAGACTATGTTCATGATAAATAGTTCAACTTAATCAAATTACTAGATGAACTCCCACTAAATTCAACATCCCTCAAGTTGTTTAGTGAACATGATCCAAATTCACCACACCTGATCCGATCTTCACAAGAAGAGATGTGGTTTCAATGGTGGACAACGAAATGTCGATCATATCATTCATATGACTCATGCTTAACCTTTCAGTTCATGTGTTACGAGGCCATGTCTGTACATGCTAGGCTCGTCAAGTTAGACCCAAGTATTTCCGTGTGTGCAAAACTGGTTTGCACCCGTTGTATGTGAGCGTAGAGTCTATAGCACCCGATCATCACGTGATGCTTGGACACGACGAACTTTTGCAACGGTGCATACTCGGGGAGAACACAGTTTTTATCTTGATCTTTAAGTGAGGAATCATCTTATAATGCTACCGTCGCGATCTAAGCATAATAAGATACATAAAATGATAAACATCACATGCATATAACTTTATGTGACATGGTATAGCCAATCTTCGCGCAATGATCTCCATCTTGTGCGTGCCGGCATGATCTCCATCACTCCACCAT
Source organism: Avena sativa (assembly GCA_916181665.1). Lineage (NCBI taxonomy): Eukaryota > Viridiplantae > Streptophyta > Magnoliopsida > Poales > Poaceae > Avena > Avena sativa. The sequence continues at coordinate 357,753,795 of OV702283.1, forward strand.
GATTGCCTCCACCACGAATAGCAACTACAACTATTGCTAACTACTTAGCGATAAAGTGAAACTATTACATGGCGCATAAGAAGTTGACACACAGGTCATACACAATTATAAAGACAACCATATGGCTCCTGCCGTTTGTGTACTCATCGACATGCAAGTCGTGAAACATTACAAAACATGATCATCGCATACATTATACACATCACATCTTGGGCCATACCATATCACAGAAAACACTCCCTGCAAAAACAAGTTAGACGCCTCTACTTTGTTGTTGCATGTTTTACGTGGCTTATGGGAGTAGATGCTAAGAACGATTCTTACCTACGGAAAGCCACAACGGTGATATTATGGTTGCCAAACTCCGGTGTTAATCCCATGACAACTATAGTGAGAGAAACTGACATCCACCAGCCGCATGTGTGGAACAAGCCACACGTCAAGTGCGGAGCCGGTCTCGCGAACGACGTCGCGTAAGGTTGGCCTGGACCGCTTCAATCTCACTATCCCGCGTCATAAGAAGAACACAAACAAGAGGCTTGCAACAGAAAACATCAACGCCCGCAACAACCATGTTGCGTTCTACTCGTGAAACACATCTACGCATAGATCTAGCTCTGATACCACTGAAGGGTTTCGCGGCATAGTAAATCAAAATTTTCTACGGATGCGAACAGAGGGAAAGCCAAGATCTAATCTAGGAGATGCAAACAACGAGAGAGATTGGATTAGATCTTCATACTCTTGAAGATTCGCACAGCGGAACGTTCGTCGGAACGTGGGTGATGTAGTCGTACTCGCTTCTCCTCCTCGCGATCCGATCCGATCTAGCACCACAAGTGGCGGTGCCTCCGTGAGATGCACACGTGCAGCACCTCCACGTCTCCTCCTTCCTCGTACCAGCAAGTATGGTGGAGAGACGGATTGGATCTACAACATGACGGCGTGGTGTATATGGTGGAGAATTTCTGCAGCAGAGCTTCGCCTACAAACAGTCGGGAGGGAGAGAGGAAGGGAAGCAGGGCGGCTAGGGTTGGAGGGGAAGGTGTGGGGGGTGGTGCGCCCCCAGCCCTCTTTATATAGAGGGGTGGTGTGGCAACCCTAGCCCCCTCCCCCAAGCCAAGGCCAGCGGCCAAGGAGGAGGAGTGGGGGGCAAGGAAACCCCCCTTCTAGAAGCTCTATCTAGAGTTTAAACCCTCTTGGCCGGCTGGGCCCTATGGGGCCTTGTGCCCCTGGCCCAATGCGGCCAGGGCACTCCCTCATAGGCCCATGCCCCCTCCCGGAAGGTGGGGCCATGTTGGTCCCCTTCCAGAAGGTTCTAGAAGCTTCCGGTACAATACCGATTAACCCGGAACAATTCCGAACTCCAAAAACTGCACTGCCTTATATGAATCTTATTCTCCAGACCACTCCGGAACCTCTCGTGATGTCCCGGATCCCATCCGAGACTCCGAACAAAAACTCATAAACCAATTATCCAATCTATCCTAGCGTCGAGACACGTTAAGTGTGTGACCCTGCGGGTTCGAGAATATGCAGACATGATCTTCTATCAATAATCAACAACGGGGTCTGGAAACCCATATTGACTCCCACACATTCATCGATGATCATATCGGATGAACCACGATGCCAGGATTCAATCAATCCCATATATATATTCCCTTCGTCTCACGATATTTTACTTGCCCGAGATTCGATCGTCGGTACCGTCATACCTAGTTCAATCTCGTTCACAGCAAGTCACTTTGTGATTAACTCCTTAACCACATGCTTGCAAGCGGTGTTGATATCGATTACCGAGTGGGCCCGAAGTATATCTCTCCGACTTGGGAGGGACAAATCCCATCTCGATACATACAACCCAACAGATACTTTCCGATCACCTGAGAGACACCTTTATGATCACCCTCTCATAGGATGACGTTTGATGACCTCAAAGCTTTCTTCCGATACCAGGGAGTTGTATTATCTCATGGTCTAAGGAATACAATATTTGACATAAGAAAAGCTTCGCAAAGACGAACACGATGACACGATCTAAGTGCTTCGCTTAGTTTGGGTCTGTCCACCATATCATTCTCCCAATGATATGATCTCATTATTAATTGACAACTCATGTCCATGGTTAGGAAACCTTAACCATCATTAATCAATGAGCTAGTCCTTAGAGGCGTACTAGGGACACGGTGTTATTCACAAACCACACAAGTATTAAAGTTTCCGCTTAATACAATTCTAGCATGGAATATAAACATTATCATGAACAAGAATTATAATAATAACATCTTTATTATTGCCTCTAGGGCATAATTCCAACAACACCATAGGCTAGGTTTTGGTAATATGGATACCTTTGCTTCAACTTTGTCAAGACCTCTCTTATGTAATAATTTAGACGCTATAGTGGGTGTTCATGATTTTATTCATTGTGCTCCACTAATGTTATGACACTTACGACTTTGTTTGTCACTGCGATATAGAGTAACATAGGCTCCTGTGGCTCTGGTGCAGCAAATATTGGTGGATTTGAAAGTAGGTATTTCAAACTTTGCAGGGCAGCGTCGACTTCCTTGGTCTAGACAAATTTGTTGGTTTTCTTCCAGAGCTTGTATAAAGGTGCGACTATTTCTTCGAGCCGGCTGACGAACCGGCTTACTACTGCGATGCAGCTAGTGAGTCATTGTACGTTCTTCAGGCGAGTTGGCCTGGTAATATTCGGTATAGCCTTGATTTTGACCCGGTTTACCTATATGCCTCTCTCAGAGACGGTTAAACCTAGCAATTTTCCGGCTAGTATTTCGCCGAAGCATTTCTTCGGATTTAGCATCATACTGAATTTTCATAGGCTAGCAAATGTTTCCTCTAAGTCAGAAATTAGTGTTTCCTTGTTTTTAGACATCATTGCTATATTGTAACATCCCAAATCTCACCAAATGCAAAGTCATGTTATTGCATTCATATCATCATAGCATATTTACCTTGCATAAAATTTTCAAATCAAAACCCTAAATAAAACCATATTTAAACCCCTCTTTATATATTATATATGGGGCATGGTTTTATTTTTATTGCAAAGGCCAAAGTGTTTTTTAGTGGTTAGATGTGTGTTGCACACCTTTTGACACTAGGATCACAGTACAAAACTTTGTGAAGATTTGAATTCAAATAGATTTAATTCAGGGTTTCAAAACCATTTCTGAAAATCAAAACAGAAAAGAAAAAGGAGAAAGAAAAAAATAAAACCAGGCGCTGCCTATCTAGCCCAGCAACCCTTTCGGCCCAGCAAGCCCATCCGGCTTCCCCCTCCTCCCCCTCTCACTTTCTTACCGTGCCCGCGCTGCACCCGCTCACTGACAGCACAGCCCCACTGCCACATCAGATCATCGTCCCCAAATCCCCGTGCGACGACGTGCTCCACCGACCGTTTCTTCCCCAAATCAATTCGAATCAATCCCATTGATTCCGGCAGTAATCCTCTCCCCCAACGCCTGCTACTTAACCCTCACCTCGCTGCGGCCATTTCCCCTTAAACCCCATCGCCCGAGCGGCCCTAGGCTGCCAGTAATCGAGCTTGCACCGCCACGGCACCGCACGTCTCCGGCGACACATTCCGGTGAGCACCGTGTTCATCTCTGTCTCTCGTTCATGCAAGCGTGTTCCTATTACTCTTGCGCGTCTAACCATGCCCCTGGTTCGTCCTATATCGCCCCAGGTCGCCGTCCCCGTCAACCTCCGCGAGCACCCGAGGCGTCGAACAACTCCGACAAGTAATTCTGGTAATATCCACACGCCCCTTGACCTCTAAACCACACTACTGTGTTCTCCTTGATCTTGCGAAGCTTCTAACACCCACCGTTTGCCTGCTTGCATCCTAGGTCATCGAATCTGTCGCCGTTCGTGAGCACCGACACCAGTGAGAACTCCGACCAGCTCCCGCGCCCGCGTCAGTACGCCCCTGTCCAAGCCAGTTGCACGACGAGCTTCACTGCGCCTTCGCGACTCTGATAAGCACCAGCACCCTTCTCCTAACCCCCTAGGTTGTCGGGGTACCCGGACGTGTGTGCGATCGCGGATGCACCACTACTTTACGGTGCTGGACGTGATGGTGCTAGACCGGCTGGACCAGATGGACTTCATCACGATCTTGAGCTCGGCAAGCGTTCGACTACATCATCCACGAGTACAACCTTGTTAATGCTATACGGTCTTCAAGGGTATGTATTCTATGGATGTATATCCACCCGTTGCTTGTATCTAGTAGATAGATCTTGGTACTTAGATGTTCCCATCGTAGGAAATTTTTTCTTTTCTATGCTGCGAACCCTACGGTGGTACCAGAGCCGGATCTATGCGTATATGCTTTGCACGGGTAGTACACATATGAGTATGTGGGTGATGATGATCATTTTATTGCTTCTTAGTTGTACTTTGGATATTGGTGGCATAGTGGTATGAAGCGGCCCGGACAAACTTTACATGTCCTCTCACATAAGACCTATTCCACGCTTGACATGCAACTAGTTTGCATAAGTGGCTAGCGGGTGTCTTTCTCTCCTACTATAGTCAATATCTAATTTGCAACGAGTTGTCAACAATTTGGTTATCCTCGTTGTGGTTCATGTTCGTAGGTGAGAACGGTTCTATCTTCGAAAGCCCTAAGCCATGTAAAACTTGCAATGGATAAATTAGAGGCGTCTAGTTTAGATTGTTGCTGGGCTAGTGTTATGATATGGTGATGTTGTAAGTAGAAGTATGAGATGATACTCTTACAACACACATAACGTGTAAGCACCATAGACCTTGGCCATACACATAGAGGTATGATAGTGATCATACCAAGGAGCACATGATGGAGATCATATGCAAGAACCATATCATTTCACTTAGAAACATGTGATGTTTGATTGCATCTTATATTGCTTGTTTGGCATTTTATTAGCATAATAAGATGATCCCTCATTTATATATCAAGATAAAAATGTGTTCTTCCTTAAGTATGCACCGACAATGTTTCTTCGCTTCAAGACATCACGTGATGATCGGGTGTACTTGAATCCACGAGCATATCTCGGGTATAAGACAATTACACACGTGAATACTAAGGTTCTTACTTGGAGAGCCTAGCATGTACAGACATGGCCTCGGAACATGGACCGAAAGGTTAAGCATGAGTCATATGTTTGATATGATGACCATATGTATGCTCGCCTTTGAAGCTACACCGACTCACGTGATGATCGGACTTGGTGTAGTGGATTTGGTTCATGTAATCGCCAAAAAGGCATGAGGGATGTCATTTTTGAGTGGGAGTTCATTTCTAATTTGGATTAGTAGAACTCAATTTATCATAAATTAAATCAAAGTGAATTTTCATAATTTGTTGTAGTCATTGGCATTCGTTCACCACCTTATGCTTAGTTGTAATTGAGATAATAGAACTATAGAATTCTGGATATATACTTTACGAACTGGTATCGTATTATGTTGAGTGTCAATCTAAAGTTTAAAGTCCTATTGCAAACTTTCAGCAAACTCTGTTTACTCCGTGAAGTTTAATAATTAGTATTAAATCAAGAGTAACAATTCTAGTGTTAGTATCTTAAGTATCATGTTTGCCTCCATGATTCTTGATTGTTTTAATATCAAGTTTATCTAGGAGCTGAAAGAATTGTTTCAGAAACCATCGTGTGTGGCAGATATAATGATATCTTAAACAATGTTTTTGGTTGCAATATGATAGAGTATAATATATGTTCTCATATTGGATGAGAATTTGCAAAGGTTGGAGATGCTAGACATCCTAATCGTCCAAAAGGGTTTTGGAAAGTAATGTTATACTCACGATTCGCCTTTATAAGCTACAGTAGCTTGATCATGAAAGTCGTCATCATAAGGGTAAATAGAAGATGTATGTAAAGTGTTTACTACACTAAAATATTACTAAAGAATGGATTTTGAAAGAATGCCGATCATTTTGATGATGGTGATCTACTTCAAAGTGCAAGTCCAAAGGTATTATTATTTGAATATACACGCTTTGTACTATGTGTCATGTATATGGCGCCACTTTTGATGTTGATAGATTCTTTTAAAAGGAAAGGAAATGCTGAAAGAGAATCTATAAAATATATTTGGTAGAAAAGAAAATATTGAAAATATCCAATTTAGGTATATGGATGATATATATGTTATGGTTGTATTCTTTGCTTGTTAAGCAATGTGGTTCTTGGGTATTGGATACCGAATTGGTTAGTATGAAATTTCATACAGAATGACGCAATTCATGAACCACAATGGCCTAAGTAACTAGCAAGAGAATATGTGATGATGTTCATCGAAAACAAAAAAATCGTTGTTTGTATTTCTCGTTGACATCAAAAAGCTTGCCTTCAAGATTTGTTTTAATAATAGTTATTTAAATCAGGTATTATGAGAACAAAGGTTGTTCAAATAATTACCGTATTCCATATAAGATGGATGATTTACAAATCTAGATAGAGAAATCACATCCATAAAAACTAATGCTAAAATGTCGCAAGACAAATGATTGGAAGATCACTTACGAAGTGACATCGCCGTTTAAATTATATTGGAAAGAAAACATGAAGAAACTCCATTTTCATGGATTTTTGGAGTCTTTTATTTGATCAAGTGACGCTTTTGAGACTTTCCTCGGGATAATTAAAACTTTGTTCAAAGGCCAAAGAAGAACGAATGACAAAAATATTTGAATTTATACATATTGATGTATGTAGTCCATTATGTGTAGTCGTAAGCGGTGGAATTCAACTTCATATGCTTTCTCTAGAAATTTGAGTGAATATTCACTTAATGAGAAAGAAGTGTGAAATATTTGAAAACGTTCAAAGACTTTCAAGATGAAGTGGAAAATCATTGTAACAAGAAAAAAAATGATTTATGATTTTATCATAAGGGATTTATTTGAGTTGCAAGTGTAACAAGAAAATAAATGATTTATGATTTTATCATAAGGGGATTTATTTGAGTTGCAAGTTTAGCAAAACACCTAGATTTACATCTCCCGAAAACACCATAGGATTATGGAGTGTTTGAGATTTGTAATGAAACCTTGTTTGGCATGGTTGGATCAAAGGTTGTAGGGGTTTGTAGCATGGAAAACAAAAATTTTCTATCGCATACAAACAAACAAGCCAAGATCTATCTACTAGATTGCAGCAACGAGTCGATGGAATAACTCACCCTTGAAGATTCCAAAGTGTTTAACGAGAGCAGATTCTCGTGGGTGATGTAGTCGTACTCTTTCCGATCTCAAGATCGCGTAGACGATCCTTCCGGCGCCGCGTTCCCGCAGCGCTCCCGCAGTCGGTCACACGTTCGGTACTCGACGAAGACCTTCCTCTCCCTTGTTCCAGCAGGCAGCGGAGGTTGTAGCACTCTCCTCGCGATTCCGGCAGCACAACGGCGTGGTACCGGAGGTAGAGGGGAGATCCCGCAGGGCTTCGCCTTAAGCCGGTGCGAGTATGGTGGAGCTTATGAGAGAGGATATTAGTGGTCTAGTAATTAGACACACCAATTAGAGGGCTCTAAACCAATTAGAAGGCTCTAAACCGAATAGCTCTAAACCGGGGTCTAGATCTAGGGTTTAGTTTAGAGGATAGGAAACTTGTGTGTAGGAGGGGAGCCCTGCCCCTCCCTTTATAGGTGGGAGGGCCGGCGGCCAAGGGGAGGAGTCCCTCCCCAAGTCGGCCTTGGGAGGCGCGCCGGCCAAGGGGACTCCTCCCCCAAGTCGGTCTCCACCTCCTCCTCTTTTCCCACTTCCCAAAACTGCCGTTTGACTTTCAAACTAGCCGTTTGACTTTTCAATTTAGGATTTAAATAAATCCTTTATTTGGGACAGCAAGAACACTTAGTACATGATGCAATCATTCCAATATGTAATGACACACTCATGTACCCTTCCCCCTCCGGAGTGCCGGACATTCCGGGACCTTCTAGAATGTTCCCGATGAAAACACCGGAACCATTCCCCAACTCCGAAACGGAACTTTCCTTATATGAATCTTATTCTCCGGACCATTCCGGATCACCTCGTGATATCCCGGATCCCATCCGAGACTCCGAACAACATTCGGTCTCTTTCTCATAATACCATAACTACTCAAACAACGTCGAATCCTTAAGTGTGTCTCCCTACGGTTCGTGAATTATGCGGACATGATCGAGACACTTCTCCGAACAATAACCAATAGAGGAATCTGGAAATTCATATGGCTCCCACATATTTCTACGATTACTTTGCGATCGAATGAACCACTTACATACGATACCAATTTCCCTTTGTCTCATGATATGTTACTTATCCGAGGTTATGATCGTCGGTATCTTTGCATACCTAGTTCATCCTCGTTACTGATAAGTACTCTTTTCTCGTTCCCGTGATATGTGATCCCTTGTGACCAAGTCACATGCTTGCAAGCTAATTGGATGACATTTCACCGAGAGGGCCCAGAGAATATCTATCCGTCATGTGGATGGACAAATCCCACTCTTGATCCATGTGTTTCAACCAATACTTTCCGAACACTCAATGCCACCTTTATAGCCACCCTGTTACGGTGTGGTGTTTGATGACATCAAAGCATCCATCCAGCAAAGGTGATATGCATGATCTCATGGTCGAAGGAATTAGGTTACTATGTATCAGAAAGCATATAGCAATTGAACTATTGAAATGACTTGATCTTTATGCTACGCTTGTCTATAGGAGTATGTCCACCATATCATTCTCCTAACGATATGATCTTGTTGTTGATAACATCTCAATGTTCATGACAAAGAAACCACATCATCAATCAACCAACAAGCTAGTGAAGTATAGAGGCTATACTAGGGACTTTCAAATTAAGTTTACAAATCACACAAGTATTAATGGTTTCCTTGTTAATACTATTATAGCATGAATGCAAACATTTATCATAAACACAAAGATATATAATAATAACTATATTTATTATTGCCTCTAGGGCATATCTCCAACAGTCTCCCACTTGCACTAGAGTCATCTAATCTAGATTACATGGTAATATACCGAACACCCATGGCAGTTTGGTGTTGGTCATGTTTTGCCCTCGGGAGAGGTTTAGTCAACGGATCCGCCACATTCAGATCTGTGTGTACTTTGCAAATCTTTATATCCCCATCCTGGATATGTTCTCGAATAGCGTGAAAACGCAGCTTGATATGCTTCAGCTTCTTGTGTGACCTTGGTTCTTGCGCATTGGCTATGGCGCCCATGTTATCACAGTAGATAGACATTGGGTCCAGCGCACTAGGAACCACACCCAGCTCTGTAATGAACTCTTTCATCCATATCGCTTCTTGTGAAGCCTCCGAAGCAGCCATGTATTCCGATTCAGTTGAAGATCTCGCCACAACGCTTTGCTTTGCACTCCTCCAGCTAACTGCTGCACCATTCAAAATAAATACGTATCCAGATTGTGATTTAGAATCATCCGGATCGGTGTTCCAACTAGCATCGGTGTAACCATTAACAACGAGCTGTTCATCACCTCCATAAGAAAGAACCATATCCTTAGTTCTTCTCAAGTACTTAAGGATGTTTTTGACCGCTGTCCAATGATCCACTCCTGGATCACTTTGATATCTGCTAGTTAAACTAACAGCATATGCGATGTCGGGTCTAGTACATAGCATGGCATACATTAGAGATCCTATGGCTGAGGCATAGGGAGTCTTACTCATCCTTTCTCTATCTTCTGCCGATGTCGGACTTTGAGTTTTACTCAAGGTCGTATTGGGCAACATGGGCAAGAACCCTTTCTTGCTATCTTCCATTCCAAACCTCTTTAGAACTTTGTCCAAATATGTACTTTGTGACAATGATATTTGGCGTTTCGATCTATCTCTATAAATCTTTATGCCTAATATGTAAGCTGCTTCGCCAAGATCCTTCATTGAAAAACTATTATTCAAATACTCTTTGACACTATTAAGAAGGTCTACATCATTCCCAATCAACAATATGTCATCCACATACAGTATTAAGAATGCTACAGAGCTCCCACTCACTTTCTTGTAAATACAAGCTTCTCCATAAGTTTGTATAAAACCAAAACTTTTGATTACCTTATCAAAACGTTGATTCCAACTTCGGGATGCTTGCTTCAATCCATAGATGGACCGTTGAAGCTTGCATACCTTGTTAGCATCTTTAGGATCGACAAAACCTTTGGGTTGTATCATATACAACTCTTCATCAATGTCTCCATTGAGGAATGCTGTTTTGACATCCATCTGCCATATCTCATAATCATAATATGCAGCGATTGCTAACATAATCCTCACAGACTTTAGCTTCGCTACCGGTGAGAAAGTCTCATCGTAGTCAACTCCTTGAATTTGTCGAAACCCTTTTGCGACAAGTCGAGCTTTATAGACAGTAACATTACCATCAGCATCTGTTTTCTTCTTGAAAATCCATTTGTTCTCGACAGCCTTCCGGCCATCCGGTAAGTCCACCAAAGTCCATACTTGGTTTTCGTACATGGATCCAATCTCGGATTTCATGGCTTCTTGCCATTTATTGGAATCTGGGCTCATCATCGCTTCCTCATATGTCTCGGGGTCATCGGTGTTGTCCACCAACATGACATTCATAACGGAATCATACCAATCTGGAGTGGTACGAGTTCTCGTTGACCTCCGAGTCTCTGTAGCAACTTCAACCGAAGTTTCATTATCACTATCATTAGCTTCCTCTCTTATTGGTGCAGGCACCACAGGAACTTCTTCCGGTGCTGCGCTACTCGCAATTTCGAGAGAAGGTTCGACAACCTCGTCAAGTTCTACTTTCCTTCCAGTCACTTCTTTCGAGAGAAATTCCTTCTCTAGAAAGGATCCATTCTTGGCAACGAAGATTTTGCCTTCGGATCTATGATAGAAGGTATACCCAATAGTTTCCTTCGGGTATCCTATGAAGACGCATTTTTCCGCTTTGGGTTCAAGCTTGTCCGGCTGTAACTTCTTTACATAGGCTTCGCATCCCCAAACTTTAAGGAACGACAATTTAGGTTTCTTCCCAAACCATAATTCATACGGTGTCATTTCAACGGATTTAGACGGTGCCCTATTTAAAGTGAATGCAGCTGTTTCTAATGCATAACCCCAAAATGATAGTGGTAAATCTGTAAGTGACATCATAGAACGAACCATATCTAAGAGAGTTCGATTACGACGTTCAGACACACCATTACGCTGTGGTGTTCCCGGCGGTGTCAATTGTGAAAGTATTCCGCATTTCTTAAAATGCTCGCCAAACTCGTAACTTAGATATTCACCTCCACGATCAGAACGTAGAAATTTAATCTTCTTGTTACGTTGATTCTCTACCTCACTTTGAAACTCCTTAAACTTCTCGAAAGTTTCGGACTTATGTTTCATGAAATAGATATACCCATATCTACTCAAATCATCCGTGAAGGTAAGAACATAACGATAACCACTGCGCGATGCTACACTCATTGGACCACACACATCGGTATGTATGATTTCCAATAAGTCTGTAGCTCGCTCCATCATACCAGAAAATGGAGTCTTAGTCATTTTACCCATCAGACATGCCTCGCATCTTTCAAGTGATTCAAAATCAAGTGATTCAAGAAGTCCATCGAAATGGAGTTTCTTCATACGCTTCACTCCAATGTGACCAAGACGACAGTGCCACATATAGGTCAAATTATCGCTTGATTTCAAACGTTTAGCCTCAATGTTATAAATATGTGTATTTCTACTATCGAGATTCAATATGAATAGACCATCTATCAAAGGTGCATGTGCATGAAACATGTTACTCATATAAATCGAACAACCATTATTCTCGGATTTAAACAAGTAACCGTCTCGCAATAAACAAGATCCTGATATAATGTTCATGCTTAACGCAGGCACCAAATAACAATTATTTAAGTATAAAACTAATCCCGATGGTAGATGAAGAGGTAGCGTGCCGACCGCGATCACATCAACCTTTGATCCGTTTCCTACGCGCATCGTCACCTCGTTCTTTGCTAGCTTCCGTTTATTTTGCAGCTCCTGTTTCGAGTTACAAATATGAGCAACCGAACCAGTATCAAATACCCAGGCACTACTACGAATACTAGTGAGATACACATCAATAACATGTATATCAGATATACCTTTCTTCTTGATGTTGCCGTTCTTCAAATCTGCCAAGTACCTTGGGCAATTCCGCTTCCAGTGACCTTCTCCCTTGCAGTAAAAGCACTCAGTTTCAGGTTTAGGTCCAGCCTTGGTCTTCTTCGTCGGCGTGGTAACTTTCTTACCACCCTTCTTGAAGTGTCCCTTTTGCTTAGACTTGCCTTTCTTGAATTTGGTGGTCTTATTGACCATCAACACTTGGTGCTCTTTCTTGATCTCCACTTCTGCAGATTTTAACATAGCAAATAGTTCTGGCAACTCTTTGTTCATGTTCTGCATGTTGTAGTTCATCACAAAGTTCTTGTAACTTGGTGGTAGTGATTGGAGGATGCGGTAAACTCCCAAAGTATTAGGAATCACTATACCCAAACTTTGAAGTTTATTTGCGTGCCCAGACATCTTAAGCACATGCTCACTGACGGAGCTACCCTCTTCCATCTTGCAGTTAAAGAACTTTTCAGAAGCTTCATAACTTTCAATTGCCGCATGAGTCTCAAAGATTAATTTGAGATCCTCGACAATATCATATGGATCTGACTCTTCAAACCTTTTCTGAAGCTCCGATTCTAAACCATACAAGATAGCACACTGAACTATGGAGTACTGATTCTTCCGAGCAAGGTAAACATTCTTTACTTCATCGGTAGCATCAGCTGCAGGTGGGTCACCTAGCGGTGCATCCAGCACATAGGTCAAATTACCAGCTGTGAGGACAATCCTCAAATTGCGGAACCAATCCGCGAAGTTGCTTCCATTGTTTTTCAACTTTTCTTTCTCTAGGAACGCATTAAAATTGATGGTAGGGGCTGCCATTGATCTACAACATATTTGCAATAGTTTGGACTAAGTTTATGACAAATTGAGTTCAAATTAATTAATGAAATTAAACTAGGTGAACTCCCACTCAAAACAACATCCCTCACATTGTTTTAGTGATCACACGAACCAAATCCACTACATCAACACCGATCATCACGAGAGCTGATATAGTTTTAATGGCGAACAATCATCATGTTCATCATATCTACTATATGATTCATGCTTTGCCTTTCGGCGATCCGTGTTCCTGAGGCCATGTCTGTACATGCTAGGCTCGTCAAGATCAAACCTTAGCTTCCGCATAAGCAAATCTGGCTTGCTTACGTTGTATTCACCCGCGGAATCAAAGACACCCGATCATCACGTGGTGCTTCGAAGCAGCAAGCTTTGGCAACGGTGCATACTAAGGGTGAACACTTTAGAACTTGAAATTTATGTGCATGAGGGATCATCTTATAATGCTACCGTCGTCTACTAAGCAATACAAGATGCATAAAGGATTAACATCACATGCAATTCATAATATGTGATATGATATTGCCTTTCTTCTTTGTGCTTCCGATCTCCATCTTCAAGCATGAATATGATCTCCATCATCACCGGCATAGCATCAAGGTCAATGACGCTTCTCCATGGTTGTCGTCCACCAGCTTCAACTATTACAACTATTTTGAATAGACACGCAGGTCTTAACAGAAATTAAAGACAACCATATGGCTCCTGCCGGTTGCTAACTTACAATAAGGAACATTGCATACATCAAATATAATCACAATCATGGCCATATCACATCACTGCACACCCCTGCAAAACAAAGTTAGACGCTTCTACTTTCTTTGCATATTTTACGTGGTTTGGGGCTTTCCATAAGTGTCGTTCTAACTTACGAACAATAACCACAACATTGATACTAGCATTGTTGATCACCCGTTGTAAATTGGATCTTTACTATGCTAGGAGAAACAGGCACCCGCAAAGCCACTTATGCAAAACGAGTTGCATGTCAAGCGTGGAGCAAGTCTCATGAACGATGTCATGTAAGGTTAGCCCGGGCCGCTTCATCCCAACATACCGCAAGATGCAAAGTACACAAAAGGCAATCTACAATAAAAGCATCAACGCCCACAATGACCATTGTGTTCTACTCGTGCAACAGATCTACATATAGACACGGCTCTGATACCACTGTAGGGGTTCGTAGCATGGAAAACAAAAATTTTCTATCGCATACAAACAAACAAGCCAAGATCTATCTACTAGATTGTAGCAACGAGTCGATGGAATAACTCACCCTTGAAGATTCCAAAGTGTTTAACGAGAGCAGATTCTCGTGGGTGATGTAGTCGTACTCTTTCCGATCTCAAGATCGCGTAGACGATCCTTCCGGCGCCGCGTTCCCGCAGCGCTCCCGCAGTCGGTCACACGTTCGGTACTCGACGAAGACCTTCCTCTCCCTTGTTCCAGCAGGCAGCGGAGGTTGTAGCACTCTCCTCGCGATTCCGGCAGCACAACGGCGTGGTACCGGAGGTAGAGGGGAGATCCCGCAGGGCTTCGCCTTAAGCCGGTGCGAGTATGGTGGAGCTTATGAGAGAGGCTATTAGTGGTCTAGTAATTAGACACACCAATTAGAGGGCTCTAAACCAATTAGAAGGCTCTAAACCGAATAGCTCTAAACCGGGGTCTAGATCTAGGGTTTAGTTTAGAGGATAGGAAACTTGTGTGTAGGAGGGGAGCCCTGCCCCTCCCTTTATAGGTGGGAGGGCCGGCGGCCAAGGGGAGGAGTCCCTCCCCAAGTCGGCCTTGGGAGGCGCGCCGGCCAAGGGGACTCCTCCCCCAAGTCGGTCTCCACCTCCTCCTCTTTTCCCACTTCCCAAAACTGCCGTTTGACTTTTCAATTTAGGATTTAAATAAATCCTTTATTTGGGACAGCAAGAACACTTAGTACATGATGCAATCATTCCAATATGTAATGACACACTCATGTACCCTTCCCCCTCCGGAGTGCCGGACATTCCGGGACCTTCTAGAATGTTCCCGATGAAAACACCGGAACCATTCCCCAACTCCGAAACGGAACTTTCCTTATATGAATCTTATTCTCCGGACCATTCCGGATCACCTCGTGATATCCCGGATCCCATCCGAGACTCCGAACAACATTCGGTCTCTTTCTCATAATACCATAACTACTCAAACAACGTCGAATCCTTAAGTGTGTCTCCCTACGGTTCGTGAATTATGCGGACATGATCGAGACACTTCTCCGAACAATAACAAATAGAGGAATCTGGAAATTCATATGGCTCCCACATATTTCTACGATTACTTTGCGATCGAATGAACCACTTACATACGATACCAATTTCCCTTTGTCTCACGATATGTTACTTATCCGAGGTTATGATCGTCGGTATCTTTGCATACCTAGTTCATCCTCGTTACTGATAAGTACTCTTTTCTCGTTCCCGTGATATGTGATCCCTTGTGACCAAGTCACATGCTTGCAAGCTAATTGGATGACATTTCACCGAGAGGGCCCAGAGAATATCTATCCGTCATGTGGATGGACAAATCCCACTCTTGATCCATGTGTTTCAACCAATACTTTCCGAACACTCAATGCCACCTTTATAGCCACCCTGTTACGGTGTGGTGTTTGATGACATCAAAGCATCCATCCAGCAAAGGTGATATGCATGATCTCATGGTCGAAGGAATTAGGTTACTATGTATCAGAAAGCATATAGCAATTGAACTATTGAAATGACTTGATCTTTATGCTACGCTTGTCTATAGGAGTATGTCCACCATATCATTCTCCTAACGATATGATCTTGTTGTTGATAACATCTCAATGTTCATGACAAAGAAACCACATCATCAATCAACCAACAAGCTAGTGAAGTATAGAGGCTATACTAGGGACTTTCAAATTAAGTTTACAAATCACACAAGTATTAATGGTTTCCTTGTTAATACTATTATAGCATGAATGCAAACATTTATCATAAACACAAAGATATATAATAATAACTATATTTATTATTGCCTCTAGGGCATATCTCCAACAAAGGTGTTATTTATAAAACTACCATTATGTTTTAAAAGATTAATGCTTTAGAGACTACCGCTTTTAAACTGAAAAGAGCTCCATATTGATCCGTTGAAATGACACCATGGAAGTTATGGTTTGGGGTAAAATCCAAATTGTCATTTTTTAAATTTGGGTATGCTAAACATCAGTAAGATGTTTACAACCGAAGTCGGATGAGCATGTCTTTGTAGGTTATTTCTAATAACAATTGGTTATTCCTCCATAACACCAAGGACAAAAGGGTTTGTCGCTTGAAATGTGAAGTTTCTTGAAAAAGGAATATTTCGCCAAAGTTAAGTGGGAGGACAATAGAACTTTGATAAGGTTAACGAACCTTAGCTAAAAGTGCTGAGTTGCACAGCACCGGAAATGGTTCCAGAGGCTGCCATAATGCCCATAGCTTATGTGCCTCAAAGGTTGTGGTCACGGAGATCTAAGTTCCTATTGAACCAAGTCGGTCGGATAAACAATCAAACACTGAGATTTGAGAGTAAATCATTATTGTTTGACAATGATGAACCGACTACATGCAAAGAAGCGATGATGGGCCCTAACTCTGTCAAATGGCTTGAAGCCATAAAATCCATGATAGTTCCATACACGAGAAATAAAGTTTTGAACTTGGAAGACCCTCCTAAAAGGTGTAAAAACCTATCGGTCGTATTTGGATCTATAAAGAAACAGACATGGATGTCTCACATCTATGAAATAGTCGACATGTTGTAAAGTATTTTATGACAATGTTCAAGGAGTTGACTATGACAAGATTTGATCTTTCATAGCGATATTTAGTCTGGACGGATTAAAGTAGCAACCACTACATATAATTTGGTATATGGTAGATGAATAAACAAAACAAAGTTCTTCTAATAGAATGATTACCTAGGACGTGTACATGACACGGTCCAAAGGGTTTTTGTTAAATTAAAAGGATGCTAAAAGGGCATGCAAACTTCAATGGTTGAAGTAAGCATCGCGGAGTTGGAATCTTCACCATGATGAAAAAAGAGTTTTTCATCAGGAGACGATGAAGATGCTTGCATTTGCAAGAAATTAAGTCGGAGCGCTAAGACATATTTCTAATACATTATGTGGAGGACATCCTGTTGATTAGAAATGATGTAATTTTTATTGACAAAGGTTAATAATTTCATTTTGATGAAAGACTTAGGCAAAACCCGAATATTTAGCAAGAATGTCTATAGTGGATAGACTGTGACGCTAATATGGTTTTGCCAAACGTACATACATGAGATATTGAAGGAGTTCAATATAGAAAAGACAAGAAACAGTTCTTGTCGCATGGAAAGGAATTGAATCAAGATTCAAGTGTATCGACACATGATAAGTGAAACAAGATTCAAGTGCTTTGACACTTGATGAGTGAAATCACAAGAATGTTTTGATCAATCATACCATGATATGTACACATCCAGATATGTCCTATGCTCTAAGTGTTATGAGCATATGCCAGAATGAATCATAAAATGATCATTTGACGATAGTGGGGATGTTCTTATGATCTTTTGGAAGAACTAAGAATATATTTGTGTAGAGGTGACAAACAATTACAAATAGTTCATTGTAAAGCGTTACATTGATACTAGTTTTGTCACCAGATACAAATTAAGTTTATCTCAATTTAAACTATGGGTGGCACAATGAAATGGAAAGAAAGTTTCCATGATGGATTTGGATGAATTCCAAAGTTAAGACATTATGAAGAATACTACAACAAAAGGCTAAGTATATGACTGCTATAGTAGCAGCAAAGGAGGGCATCCGTGTCAAGTAGTTTGTTATCAAACTAAGGTGTGGTTCGCAACGGGCTAACACTAAAGATATATTGTATGACAATAGTATCGACATGATTTAACCCCAAGGAACTAAAGGTCTCACCAAAAGACCAAATTTATACAATGCCATCTCATTGGATAATGAGTGATGCGTGAAGACGCAACGACATGCAAATACACACGGACCTGAAGCGTCAGATCCGTAGATTATGTTAACCACTTGCAATTGCGTATATGGAACACCAAAAAGCCATATATGTTCAATACGCAAAGTTTTCAAACTAGATTATTGTCTCTAGTGCAAGTGGGAGACAGAAGGGAATATGCCCGAGAGGCAATAATAAAGTGGTTATTATCGTATTCCTTATTTATGATAAATGTTTATTTTACATACTATAATTGTATTAATATGGAAACGTTAATACATGTGTGTTTAATAAACAAAAAGGAAGTTCCTAGTTATGCCTCTCTTATAAACTAGCTCGTTGATTAACAATATGATCAAAGGTTTCCTGATCATGGACATTGGATGTTGTTAATAACGAGGTGACAACATTAGTGTAATGATGCGATGAACATTCATCTGAAGTATAGCATTATGATCAAGGTCATTATGTTTATATTGCTATAACATCATACAAAGTAATCTTAGTCCTTAGACCATGAGATCATGTCAATCACTAACACCAGAAGAGTATCTTGATAACATCAAACGTCACACCGTAACAGGGTGATTATAAAGATGGGTTCAGTGCTACGAAGGTGTTATGTTGAGGCTCATGGATCAAGAGTGGAATTTTTCCATCCCGATGACGGAGGGATATACTCCGGTTCCTCTCGGTGATATCACATTGGTTAGCTTGCAAGCAAGTGATTTGATCACTAGAATGTTATATCACGGGAACGAGAAAAGAGTACATGTCGGTAACGAGATCAAACTAGGTATGGAGATACCGATGATCGAATCTCGGACATGTAATATATCGTGAGACAAAGGGATTGAGTTACATGCGTATAAGGTTCACATGGTCACAGAAGTCATCGTTGAATATGTGGGAGTCAGTACGGATCTCCAGGTCCCGCTGCTGATTATTGATCGGAGAGGGGTCTCGATCATGTCTACATTATTAGTGAACCGTAGGGTGACACACTTAACATGTATCCCCCTTGGGATGCCCCTCCCCTATAAAAGGACCCCCTCCTCTCACTTGTCACTCACACCTCCTCGTGAAGGATCTCTCCCCCTTTAGAATTTCCCCATGGTCTCGGATCAGCGAGATACATGTTCCTGGTGGCTTTTTCTGGAAGGATTTGATGCTTCCACTGCTTCACTGGAGCGAGGGCGCATAGGTTGTCGGGGTACCCGGACGTGTGTGCGATCACGGATGCACCACTGCTTTGTGGTGCTGGACGTGATGGTGCTGGACCGGCTGGACCAGATGGACTTCATCACGATCTTGAGATTGGCAAGCGTTCGACTACATCATCCATGAGTACAACCTCGTTAACGCTATACGGTCTTCGAGGGTATGTATTCTATGGATGTATATCCACCTGTTGCTTATATCTAGTAGATAGATCTTGGTACTTAGATGTTCCCATTGTAGGAATTTTTTTGTTTTCTATGCTGTGAACCCTACACAGTTGGTGGTAGGGTTGATAGGATGGAACACGTCCGTGGTGGTGTAATGTCAACACCCAGATTTTTAATCCCAGATGCCTGTTATGCCATACATCACAATCCCAGGATTACCATTTTTGCGAGACATAACAGATTTGATATCACAGTACATCATCCATTACAAACCATACATAAGGTCTTACACAAATAAGGATCTCATGATCCAGTTCTTAATACAATTCAAGCAGCAGAATAACATAATAGTAATGTTAGCATAGTCAAAGCTCCATCTTCATGGTCACGGACAATGCTGACGATGGGAGATGATCCTAGTTGTCGTAACCTTCCTACGGCCCGTCATCCTGATACTCCTCTTCATATTATGGCCACGGGCATAGCCAGGGACAAAGCCATGAGTACTCTTTAAGTACTCAAAAACTAATACTAATAAGTGAAGGGTTTTTGAATAGGATATACTAAGCTCTAGGGTTGTTTTGCAAAAAGCCAGATTTACCTCTACTAAGTTCAGAAGCAAAGAAAGCTAGTTGAAAGTTTTATAACACCTAAGTGGGAACTTGCATTTCATGTAACAACACTGTTGTGGTCAATTCAAAGTCATAAATCATTTCATAAGTCATTTTGAAAACATCTGATGATAGAATAGTATGGCCACTCCAACTGTCCATAACCGCGGACGCGGCTATTCGAATAGTTTGACACTCTTCAGAGATTGTACACTTTCACCACAACATTCGATACATCCATCAGGAACAATCCTGAATTCACCATACTCAGTATGCGGATAATCAATCCTAACCTTCCAATTACATGCCCTAGTCTAGGCACCTCTCCTGTGAGTTTGGCCTCCCAACCATGACCAACTGTCATCTTGGGGGCTGCACAGGTGGACAATCTTCACAAGGTAGCCTCAACTCAGACCTTGGCCGCAAGGGAACCCATACTAAGGTATATAAATTTCCAGTCAAGTCCTACCCAATTTTCGGGTATTGTGGTTGTACGGTAAAATTGGAATGGTATTGCATCCAGACAACCATCAGTTTTATAAAGGGCTAAGGCTCATGCCTTAACATTTTCATCATCAAAATCATCTGGTGTTCAGAAACACATGTCAAAACATTTTAGTAGAATGACTCATCATTCTAACGTTTTCATAACCATTTTCACCAAGTATTCCCATCTAAAGTTGATCAAGTTTTATGCTTAGCACTAGCATCTACAAGTGGGGGTAAATACTAATGAGGGGTGGTAAACAAGTGAGGATTATCTAAGTTCAATCTCATGCCTTAGGATGACATCAAGATTATCTAACTTAGGCCAAATTTTATGCTCTTTATGCTGCCTTCAGTTATCTTCTTAGAATCTATAAGTCACTAAGTAAACTCTAAGAGAAAGCTTTGATCAGAAAAATAAAGTATTACGCTTGCAAGTAAAACTAGGATTGGGTATCATGGGGTGTAAGCTTTCTAAGTTAATAGCTTGCTAATTCAACTAGTAGTATTAGGCTTGCCTTGTGCAGAGCAGTGGTTGAAGTTCTCCTCGGATTCTTCCTCATAGTATCCCCCTTCCTCCTCGTATCCTTGGTCGCTACTAGCGTCTATAAATAAATACGAGGTACACAATCACCAAACAGTACTTAACTATTTCCAATCATCACACAATGGTTCACAGTAGATGATCTAGCATCATCACTAACATTACAAGATTGAGGCACTTGTCTTATTTATTTTATTGTAGAAAAGTAATTTCTACTCATTGAAAACTACTTAAGATTTAATATTCTCCATCTCAAACATGGGATCATGTTGACACATGTCACCACATATTTCAGCACATGGGAATGTGATTTAAAGTTGTGTCACAATTTAATAAGGTTTAACCCTTTTATTTTATTAAATTAAAGTGACTAGAGATGCCTATGTGGCATTCTTTTATTACTTGATCATTATTTCTGTAAGTAAACCTATATATTTTTATATATTCTGGAAGGTATGGTCAAATGTGATTTTTGAGGGTTGGAATGAACTCAAAATCTCTTATGGTTGAATTTTGAAAAATGTTCGAATGCAGAAAAGCTTCTGCCTTGTTATTTGTACAATGGGTGATCTACAAATCTAAATGGTTTGAATCCAACAGGCTTGGATTAAGCTTTCCAGTACCTTCTAACAAAATTGGTTTCATGCATTTTGGTTCAGTGAATCGAGCTGGGTTGATTTTTGAATCTAGGTACATAACTGTGTTTGAAAATAAATTAATAAAAATAAATTTGAAAATAAATGGGTTGTACCCACTACGCACAGTGCACGCGCGGGCTGGTTAAGTGAGCGACCCCACTCGTCAGTGAGACAACGAGGGGCGGTATGGGACGATGTGGACCGTAGGATATAATTCTAATCGAACGGCTCGAGTTCATCGTCCACGCCTGAACAGGACGCGACGAGAAAGAACCCTAGCGCGGTCAGTGGGGGTCGTGGGAGGCTCACCGGGGCTCCGGCGATGGTCGGCGATGGGGGCGAACGACGAAGTCGACGATGGCGGTTCTCCTGGTACCGGTAGTTTCTCCTGGGGCGGCTCCAATCGACGGTGTCTCTCCTCATCTGCGGCGGCGAACTCCGGTGAAATTCCGGCGATGCGCTGCTCGCCTTGCTCCCGGAGAGGTGGGGAGTGAACCGGTGTGAAGAAAACGAGCGGGGGAGGTCTCCTTTTATAGCACGACGAGGGGACCGAAGGTTACGGGCTGAGCTCGTCGTGGTCGACGGCACAGAGGGCTAATGGCATGGGCGGCGATAGGGGGCGGTGTTGTGCTCCCTGGCGAAGCTCAACAGCGTGGTGGAGAGGTGTGGGGCGGTGCTTATCAGTCGGAACACGTCGACGCTCTGGGCGGGTCTGACGACGATTTTAATGGCACACGGGTGCTCCTGGTCGCGCGGCGGCGAACAAGGTTGACTAGCGGGGTGCTGGAGTGTTGGCGATCACGCACGCAAGCGGCGAGGGCGGCGCGCGGTCTGTGGGTGCTGGTCGAGGGTGGCGCACTAGCGCGCTCTCGGCTCGCACGCAGAGAGGTTTGGCATGAGCTTGCCGTGTGGTCGAGGGGCTGGCAGTGCTCGAGGCTTGGACAGGGAGTGGCGGTGGACGGTGGTCAGTGCTCCAGACATGCTTTCTAGGCTTGGTGCTTCTCCTAGCTTGTTGTCGATATGTGGGTGGCAAGTTAGGCTCGGCATGGTCACCATTAATGGCTATGCCAAGCTCACAGTGGTGCTAAGTCTTGTTAATTGGGCTAGATCATCTACTGAGAGTATAGAGTAAGCTAGAGAGGGAACAAGGTTGGCCAAAATCACTGCTCACTATAGTGTTTGTTGTTTGTTTGTTTGATGCCAGCAAGGTGTTTGATAAAATGGCCGAAAGAAATTCAAATTTGAATTTTGGATTCAAACTTGGTGGATTTGCTAGGCATATACTAGGGAGTCTCTGGTTAGTTGGATTAGTCAAGGGGCACTGGTTTTGTTGGGTTTTGAAAATGTGTGATCTTCACATATGATGAAGATTCAATTTTTACTTGTGATTTGAATGAGGTTGCCAAATGTTTCTGTAAGTTTGAAAGGTGGTCTTTGCTTCACTTTTACTTGGTCTTGCAAGGGGTGAAAAGAATTGGAAAAGTTTCTGTTTGAAATCTTGGACTAGAAACACTCAAAGTGACCTAGTGAGCAAGATTGGCAAAAATGACCATTTGCCTTATTTGATTTGTTTTTGATTTTCTCTTGATTTGTTTCTTCTTGGAAATGTTTTAGATGATGTTATTTTCATCTTTGAACCATTCCTTACTATTTAGGTTAATCACACAAGTTCATTCATGCATTTATAAAATCATCACATACACACATGCATTCATATGATTTAAATTAATCAAAGTTTTTGTTAACCCTAATTTTAGTGATTAGAGTTTGATGATCATTGTTTTATATTTTTGGGATGTTACAAACTTCCCTCCTTAAACAAATTCTCGTCCCGAGATTTGAAAAAGAAGGAAAAAGATTACCTAGGATTTAAAGAGATCGGGAAACTCCGTCCTGATGTGATCTTCTCGCTCCCAGGTAGCTTCTTCTTCGGTGTGGTTGCTCCACTGAATCTTGAGAAACTTGATGCTTCGGTTTCTGTTGGTTCTGAAAGCTTCTTCCAAAATACGGATGGGTACTTCGGGATAGGTCAGGTCATCGTTGATCTCTATGGTCCGATGATCAATGTTCTTGAAAACTTCAGTCTTCTCCAAAACTTCAAGACATTTGCGAAGTAACGATATATGGAACACATTGTGCACTGCTGACATTTGCCCGGGCAGTTCCAATCGATATGATACCTCTCCTCGATGATTCAGAATCTTGAAGGGTCCGATATATCTGGGGGCTAACTTTCCTTTGAGCTGGAAACATTGCATTCCCTTCAAAGGCGACACTTTAAGATACACAAAATCTACGATATTGAAAGCGAGGTCTCGACGTCTCTTGTCGGCTTAACTTTTCTGTCTTGACTGGGCGGTCTTGAGGTGCTCATGAATCTTGTGAACTTTCTCTTCTGCTTCTTGTAGGATGTCGGGTCCGAAAATTTGACTCTCTCCTACTTCCGACCAATTCAAAGGGGTGCCATACTTCCTTCCATACATGAACTCAAATGGGGCCATTTGTAGACTAGCTTGATAACTATTGTTGTATGAAAATTCTACGAAAGGCAGACAGTCTTCCCATTTAGATCCATACTCTAGCACACATGCTCTCAACATATCTTCGAGTATTTGATTTACTCGCTCTGTTTGTCCATCGGTCTGAGGGTGATACGCTATGCTGAAATCCAGTCGGGTTCCTAAACCTTCTTGGACTTTCTTCCAGAATCTCGAGGTAAACTGGGTTCCTCGATCTGATACGATGTCCTTGGGGACTCCGTGCAAATTGACGATTCTAGCGATGTACAACTCTGCTAGCTTCGAACTCTGGTATGTGGTCTTGACTGGTAAGAAATGGGCTACCTTGGAAAATCTATCAACTATGACCCAAATAGAGTCATTTCCCCTACTAGAAGTAGGCAATCCGGTGATAAAGTCCATTCCAACGAAATCCCATTTCCATTTCGGAATTTGTAAGGGTTGCAACAGCCCTGCAGGTCTTTGATGTCCCGCCTTGACTCTCTGACATATATCACACTTGGCGATATAGCTTCCGATTTCTCTCTTCATTTTATGCCACCAAAATTGTTCCTTCAAATCCTGATACATATTTGTTCCTCCGGGGTGGATAGAATAAAGAGTATCATGGGCCTCTTTCAAAATAAATTCTTTCAATTCTGAATCTACTGGTACACAAAGACGTCCTTTGTACCACAAAACTCCTTCTTCGTCTTCGGTGAATCCGGGTACCTTGCCTGTACCGATACGACGTTTGATTTCATCGATACTAGCATTTCCCTTCTATGCCTCTTTGACCTGACTGATCAAAGTGGGTTGAAGTTCTATGCTAGCCAAAAATCCTTCACTCACTAATTCCATTCGGAAATCTTCCATCTCTTTGTGCAAACTTGGTTGCTCCTTAAAAATCATGGAGTTCAAGCGGCATAGCAATCTGCTAAGGGAATCTGCTACCACATTGGCTTTACAGGGGTGATAGTGAATGTCCAGATCATAATCCTTGATTAGCTCAATCCATCTTCTCTGCCTCATATTCAGCTCCTTCTGAGTGAATATATACTTCAGGATCTTGTGAATAAATATCACAACGGTTTTCCATCAGATAATGTCTCCATGTCTTCAGGTCTAGAACTATGGCTGCTAGTTCAAGGTCATGGGTTGCATAATTCTGTTCATGTTGTTTCAGTTGTCAGGATAGATAAGATATAACTTTGCCTTCTTGCATTAGCATACATCCGAGACCGATCTTGGATGCGTCACAATACACATCAAAGGGCTTCGTGATATCCGGCATGATCAAGGTTGGGGCTGAAATCAATCTTCTCTTGAGTTCTTGAAAACGCGCTTCACATTTGTCAGTCCATTCAAACTTCTTGTCCTTCTTCAGCAATTGGGTCATGGGTTTGGCGATACTCGAGAATCCTTCTACAAACTTGCGGTAGTATCCTGCTAATCCGAGAAATGCACAAACTTGGGTTTGAGTGTTCGAGGCTTGCCAATCTTCAACATCTTTCACCTTCGTAGGGTCAACGGCAATTCCTCCGGCTGATACAATGTGTCTGAGAAATCCTACCTCCTGTAACCAGAATTCACATTTGCTAAACTTGGCATATAGCTTATGCTCTCTAAGGGTTCCAATAATGGTCCTTAGGTGTATCTCATGTTCTTCTTCTGATTTGGAATAAATCAAAACGTCGTCGATGAAAACAACAACAAACTTATCCAGGAAGTCCATAAAAATCTTATTCATGAGGTTCATGAAATAAGCGGGGGCATTGGTTAATCCAAAAGACATGACCGTATACTCGTATAATCCATATCTGGTGGTAAAGGAAGTCTTTAGAATATACTCTGCGAATCTTGAGTTGATGATAGCCAGTTCTAAGATCAATCTTAGAAAACACTTTGGCACCAGTCAACTGGTCAAACAGGTCTTCTATCTTTGGTAGTGGGTACTTGTTCTTGATGGTGACATCGTTCAACTTCCGATAATCCGTACACAAACGGTTACCTCCATCTTTCTTGTCCACGAATAAAACAGGGGATCTCCAAGGTGACGCACTTGGTTGAATCAGTCCAATTTCTAGCATAGCATCCAGTTGTTTCTTCAGTTCTGCTAGTTCAGACGGGTTCATACTATATGGTCTGTAGGCTATGGGTCCGGTTCCAGGTATTAGTTCAATGATAAACTCGATATCCCGATCTGGGGGCATTTCGGGCAAAACATCTGGAAATACATCGGGATATTCACAGACTATCCTGACTTGGTCAATGGTTGGCTGGGCTATACTCTTGTTGCACTTGAATTGACGGGGCAAGGTTTCAGATACATGCTCAACTGATATTCCGGCTGTACTGGTCATGGTTATGGCTTTCTTGGCACAGTCAATTAATCCTTTGTGTTTGGACATCCAATCCATTCCTAGTACTACTTCCAAACCTTTAGTTTCGAGTACTATTAGATTAGCATAAAAATCTATGCCATGGATTCGGATAGGGACGGCTTTGCAAATTTGTCTAGCTTTGGTGGTTGAACCAGGTATTTGAACAATCATAACATGCTTAAATTTGGTTGGTTGAATATTACTAGTGCATGCAAATTCTTTAGTAACAAATGAGTGCGATGCTCCATAATCAAACAACACTCTTGCAAGTACTGAGTTAACAGAAAACATACCCAGCACGACATCTGGCGCTTCCTGGGATTTTTCAGCATGCATGAGAAAGAGACGGCCGTTGAGGTTGAGCGAGTTCCCTGGGGCAAACCTTCTTCCAGGATGAACACGACGCTACTGCTGAGAGGCTGCGGCAATCTTCTTGGGGCACTCATTGAATAGTGACCCTTGGTTCCACATTCATAACAAGACACTTGCGACTTGTCCTTTGCTGCAACAGGAACAACATTACTTCCAGTCCTTGGGGCAGTGTTGGTGTTGGGGGCAGCATTGTTGTTGTTGAACTTGGGTGGGGCACGGTTGAAATTGCTGGCGTTGCCGGGGTTGTTGTGATTTCCTCTGGGCCTTGGGTTCCACGGTTGGGATAGGTCGGACGGTTCATCGGGGGTCTGTTGGTTCTCGGAGCAAATCCTGGAGATGGGTTGGGGCGATACTTTGGTGTATGGTGGGAGCCTGGTTGATGCATCATGCGACGCTTGAGGTTCTCGTTAGCTTGATTGATCTTTCCTTCCATCTGAATGGCAGAGTCAACTAAGGCTTCAATCTCAACAAAGGGGATATTGGCTAACACCGTCTGCATCTCATCGTGCAGACCATTCAAGAATCTCTCTTTCTTCTTGGCTTCAGTGTCGATCTCATCCGGTGCATACCTAGACAATGCATGAATTTGTCACGGTATTCTACTACTGTCACCCTTCCTTGTTTTAGTTCCCTGAATTCATCTCTCATCCTCTTGATTAAACCCGGTGGCACATGGGTTCTGCTGAACTTGACTTTGAACTCATCCCAAGTCATCATCTGACCTCCTGTCATTGCGCGAACGCTGTTCCACCATGCTCTTGCATCTCCAGCTAGATACTGGGTGGCAAACAACACATTCTCGTTAGCTTCCACTCCTGCAACTTCCAGATTGTTCTCCATGGTTTGCAACCAGTCATATACATCTAGGGGCTCTTCTGACTTAGTGAAAACAGGTGGATTGGTGTTTTGGAAATTCTTGAGCTTAGATCCATGGTTGTCCTGATTTCCATGGCCTTGATTGTTGTTGGCCATCTAGGCAATGTATTGAAGGGTGGCTAAGTTGGCTTGATGTTCGGCTCTTTCACTTCGCGGTCAGAAACCAACATTTGCAAGATCTGCAACATCGGGTCCGGGATGAACCGCTTCCTCCGCGAGGCATCTGAAGATTGAGATAGATCATGAGAAAAGAGGGAAATTTCTAAGGTTCAGGGGTTTTTGTAAAGTTGTTAAAGTTTGACTCAGATTTTTCTAGCAACTTGATTTTCATTCATTCATAGCACACGATACAAACACACACCACAACAAAGAAAAACAGATGGTTTTAAGAACCATTCTGGGAAACTACGATACAGTGGGACCGAATACAACTCACTAACGCTAGTGCTCAAGTGCTACTACTCCTTAGAGTCAGTGTCCTCATCATCCTCATCCTCATCCTCATCATCATCATCATCATCATCGATGAAGGCGAAGTCATCCTCATCGGTGAAGAAGTCCATGGCCTGATCCTCTAGAAAGTCATCATCATCGCTGAGATAGGAGTAGGGGTCTCCACAAAGGTCTTCCCCTGCATTCTCCCTTTCCTCCAGCTGCATGTCTCTCTCGTGGATGGTCTCCTCCAAATCCGTGATCCGGTGGCGAAGACGGGCAATGATGCGCTCCTTCTTGTCGATCTGACAGCAACGAGACTTGCGATCCTTAACTAGCATGGCAATGGTCTGATCCTTCTTAGCGGCGATGGCGTACTTGTGTTTGGCGTAGGAACGGGCATAGTCCAACTCCTTCTGACGGTCATACATCATGAAGCTGAGGTGGTCCAATTGACTCTTCAGCTCGTGGTGATATGGGTCCTCCGGTGGCTGTCCCATAACATCACGCCTTGGGTAGAACTCAAAACGGGTACCCTTGATTTGATTGATACTCTGTCCACACAGACGGGCAAGAGCTTCCTGCATTGATCTGGCCAATCCATCGAGCCAGTTGTTCTCTCTTAAGGTTAACTGAATTCCCTCAGTAGTGGGAGGTTCAATCTTTCCTCGGAGACTTGCAACAACTAGCCACTGCAAATCTTCTCCTTCCTGATCATTGAGATGAGCTCCGAAGAACTCACGGTGTGGATGCTCCAGCATCTCTGACAGTGGTTCAGGTCACGCTCAAAGATGAGGTCTCCTCCATTCCCCAACTAATAAAACTTGATGTACTTCACGTCCATCTATAAGAATATAGGATGAGTAAGTTAGTAGAGTGATCAAGTGTGTCAAATTTTATGTACTTTGCAAGAATTTTTGAGGAACATGAATTTTCATGAAAGAATCCAAGTGATAAGAATGAGAGTAGGTTTTTGTAAATACTCACTACCTTTGGTTTTGAAACTAAGTTTTTGATTTGAACGTCCATTCTAACTAGGGTCTCCTATGGTCAGGATGGCTCTGATACCAACTTGTAACACCCGGATTTTTAATCCCAGATGCATGTTATGCCATACATCGCAATCCCAAGATTACCATTTTTGCGAGACATAACAGATTTGATATCACAGTACATCATCCATTACAAACCATACATAAGGTCTTACACAAATAAGGATTTCGTGATCCAGTTCTTAATACAATTCAAGCAGCGGAATAACGTAATAGTAACGATAGCGTAGAAGCTCCATCTTCATGGTCACAGGCAATGCTGACGATGGGAGATGATCCTAGTTGTTGTAACCTTCCTGCAGTCCGTCATCCTGATACTCCTCTTCATAGTCTGGCAACAGGAATAGCCAGGGACAAAGCCATGAGTACTCTTTAAGTACTCGCAAACTAATACTAATAAGTGAAGGGTTTTTGAATAGGATATACTAAGCTCTAGGGTTGTTTTGCAAAAAGTCAGATTTACCTCTACTAAGTTTAGAACCAAAGAAAGCTAGTTGAAAGTTTTATAACACCTAAGTGGGAACTTGCATTTCATGTCACAACTCTGTTGTCATCAAGTCAAAGTCATAAATCATTTCATAAGTCATTTTGAAAACATCTGACGATAGAACAGTATGGCCACTCCAACTATCCATAACCGCGGACGCAGCTATTCGAATAGTTTGACACTCTGCAGAGATTGTACACTTTCACCACTACATTCGATACATCCGTCAGGAACAATCCTGAATTCACCATACTCAGTATGCGGATAATCAATCCTAACCTTCCAATGACACGCCCTAGTATAGGCACCTCTCCCGTGAGTTTGGAATCCCAACCATGACCAACTGTCATCTTGGGTACTGCACAGGTGGAAAATCTTCAAAACGTAGCCTCAGCTCAGACCTTGGCCGCAAGGGAACCCATACTAAGGTATATAAATTTCCAGTCAAGCCCTACTCAATTTTCGAGTATTGTGGTTGTACGGTAAAATTGGAATGGTATCGCATCCAGACAACCATCAGTTTTATAAAGGGCTAAGGCTCATGCCTTAACATTTTCATCATCAAAATCATATGGTGTTGAGAAACACATGTCAAAACATTTCAGTAGAATGACTCATCATTCTAACGTTTTCATAACCATTTTCACTAAGTATTCCCATCTAAAGTTGATCAAGTTTTATGCTTAGCACTAGCATCTACAAGTGGGGGTAAATACTAATGAGGGGTGGTAAACAAGTGAGGATTAGCTAATTTCAATCTCATGCCTTAGGATGACATCAAGATTATCTAACTTAGGCCAAATTTTATGCTCTTTATGCTGCCTTCAGTTATCTTCTTAGAATCTATAAGTCACTAAATAAACTCTAAGAGAAAGCTTTGATAAGGAAAATAAAGTATTAAGATTGCAAGTAAAACTAGGATTGGGTATCATGGGGTGTAAGCTTGCTAAGTTAATAGCTTGCTAATTCACCTAGTAGTATTAGGATTGCCTTGTGCAGAGCAGTGGTTGAAGTTCTCCTCGGCTTCTTCCTCGTAGTATCCTCCTTCCTCCTCGTATCCTTGGTCGGTACTAGCGTCTATAAATAAATACGAGGTACACAATCACCAAACAATACTTAACTATTTCCAATCATCACACAATGGTTCACACTAGATGATCTAGCATCATCACTAACATTACAAGATTGAGGCACTTGTCTTATTTATCTTATTGTAGAAAATTAATTTCTACTCATTGAAAACTACTTAAGATTTAATATTCTCCATCTCAAACATGGGATCATGTTGACACATGTCATCACCACATATTTCAGCACATGGGAATGTGATTTAAAGTGGTGTCACAATTTAATAAGGTTTAACCCTTTTATTTTATTTAATTAAAGTGACTAGAAATGCCTGTGTGGCATTCTTTTATTACTTGATCATTATTTCTGTAAGTAAACCTATATATTTTTATATATTCTGAAAGGTATGGTCAGATGTGATTTTTGAGGGTTGGAATCAACTCAAAAGCTCTTATGGTTGAATTTTGAAAAAGTTTGAATGCAGAAAAGCTTCTGCCTTGTTATTTTTACCATGCGTGATCAACAAATCTAAATGGTTTGAATCCAACGGGCTTGGATTAAGCTTTGCAGTACCTTTCTAACAAAATTGGTTTGATGCATTTGGAGGGGTTCGTACCATGGAAAACAAAAAATTCTACCGCATGCACACAAACAAGCCAAGATCTATCTACTAGATTGTAGGAACGAGTCGACAGAAAAACTCACCCTCGAAGATTCCAAAGCGGTTAACGAGAGCAGATTCTCGTGGGTGATGTAGTCGTACTCTTGCCGATCTCAAGATCGCGTAGATGATCCTTCCGGCGCTGCATTCCGTCAGCGCTTCCACAGTCGGTCACACGTTCGGTACTTGATGAAGACCTTCCTCTCCGTTGTTCCAGCAGGCAGCGGAGGTTGTAGCACTCTCCTCGTGATTCCGGCAGCACGACGGTGTGGTGTCGGAAGTAGAGGGGAGATCTCGCAGGGCTTCGCCTTAAGCCAGAGCGAGTATGGTGGAGTAAGAGAGGGTCCTTGGCGATCTAGGGTTTAGAGGCACCATGGGGGTGGTGTGGACGGCGGCTAGGGCTTGGGGAAGCCCCAAGTTGCCGACTTGGGAGGAGGCCCTGGCGGCGGCAGCACTTGGAGGTGGTGGCGCCAAGGAGCTAGGGTTTGGGTGTGAGGGGTAGGGGGCGCCCTACCCCTCCTTATATAGGTGGGAGGGAGGCGGTTTGGGAGGAGGGAGTCCTCCTCCAACTCATCCTCATGGCCGGCGGGTGGAGGGAGTAGGACTTCCACCCTAGGTAGGTTTCCTACTCTCCCTCCACCAAGCAAACTTCGGATTTGACTTTTCAAATTGGCGTTTGACTTTCAAACTTGGATTTGATTTCTCTCTCCATATTGCCCAGCCAAGTGACCTAGTACATGATGCAACCATTACACATTGTCATGACACATCCATGTACCCTTCCCCTCCGGAGTGCCGGACCTTCCAGACCCTTCTAGAACATTTCTGGTGAAAACACCGGAATTATTTCCGAACTCCGAAACAGGACTTTCCTTATATGAATCTTATTCTCCGGACCATTCCAGATCACCTCGTGATATACCGGATCCCATCCGAGACTCCAAACAACATTAGGTCTCTTACTCATCATTCCATAACTACACAACAACATCGAATCCTTAAGTGTGTCTCCCTACTGTTCGTGAATTATGCGGACATGACCGAGACACTTCTCCGATCAATAACCAATAGAGGAATCTGGAAATTCATATGGCTCCCACATATTTCTACGATTACTTTGCGATCGAATGAACCACTTACATATGATACCAATTTCCCTTTGTCTCACGATAGTTTACTTATCCGAGGTTTTGATCGTCGGTATCTCTGCATACCTAGTTCAACCTCGTTACTGATAAGTACTCTTTTCTTGTTCCCGTGATATGTGATCCCTTGTGAGTCAGTCACATGCTTTCAAGCTAATTGGATGACATTCCACCGAGAGGGCCCAGAGTATATCTATCCGTCATATGGATGGACAAATCCCACTCTTGATTCATGTGTCTCAACCCATACTTTCCAAACACTCAATGCCACCTTTATAGCCACCCAGTTACGGTGTGGTGTTTGATGTCATCAAAGCATCCTTCCGGTCATGGTGATTAGCATGATCTCATGGTCGAAGGAATTAGGTTACTATGTATCATAAATCTTATAGCAAACGAACTATTAAAATGACTTGATCTTTATGCTACGCTTATCTATAGGAGTATGTCCATCATACCATTCTCCTAATGATATGATCTTGTTGTTTAACAACATCTCAATGTTCATGATCGGGAAACCACGATCATCTATTCACCAACAAGCTAGTATTATAAAGAGGATTTACTAGGGACTCTAATTTAGTTTACAAATCAAACAAGTATTAATGTTTCCGGTTAATACTATTATAGCATGAATGTAAACATTTATCATAAACACAAAGATATAATAATAACTACTTTTATTATTGCCTCTAGGGCATATCTCCAACAGTCTCCCACTTGCAGTAGAGTCAACTAATCTAGATTACATGGTAATATACCGAACACCCATGGCAGTTTGGTGTTGGTCATTTTTTGCCCTCGGGAGAGGTTTAGTCAACGGATCTGACACATTCAGATCTGTGTGTACTTTGCAAATCTTTATGTCACCATCTTGGACATGTTCTCGAATAGCGTGAAAATGTAGCTTGATGTGCTTCAGATTCTTGTGTGACCTTGGTTCTTGCGCATTGGCTATGGCGCCCATGTTATCACAGTAGATAGACATTGGGTCCAGCGCACTTGGAACCACACCAAGCTCTGTAATGAACTCCTTCATCCATATCGCCTATTGTGAAGCCTCCGAAGCAGCTATGTATTCCGATTCAGTTGAAGATCTTGCCACAACGCTTTGCTTTGCACTCCTCCAGCTAACTGCTGCACCATTCAAAGTAAATACGTATCCAGATTGTGATTTAGAATCATCTGGATCGGTGTTCCAACTAGCATCGGTGTAACCATTAACAACGAGTTGTTCATCACCTCCATAAGAAAGAACCATATCCTTAGTTCTTCTCAAGTACTTAAGGATGTTTTTGACCAATGTCCAATGATCCACTACTGGATCACTTTGATATCTGCTAGTCAAACTAACAACATATGCAATGTCGGGTCTAGTACATAGCATGGCATACATTAGAGATCCTATGGCTGAGGCATAGGGAGTATTACTCATCCTTTCTCTATCTTCTGCCATTGCAGGACTTTGAGTTTTACTCAAGGTCGTATTGGGCAACATGGGCAAGAACCCTTTCTTGCTATCTTCCATTCCAAACCTCTTTATAACTTTGTCCAAATATGTACTCTGTGACAATGATATTAGGCGTCTCGATCTATCTCTATAAATCTTTATGCCTAATATATAAGCTGCTTCGCCAAGATCTTTCATTGAAAAACTATTATTCAAATAATCCTTGACACTATTAAGAAGGTCTACATCATTCCCAATCAATAATATGTCATCTACATACAGTATTAAGAATGCTACAGAGCTCCCACTCACTTTCTTGTAAATACAAGATTCTCCATAAGTTTGTATAAAACCAAAACTTTTGATTACCTTATCAAAACGTTGATTCCAACTTCGGGATGCTTGCTTCAATCCATATATGGATCGTTGAAGTTTGCATACCTTGTTAGCATCTTTAGGACCAACAAAACCTTTGGGTTGCATCATATACAACTCTTCATCAATGTCTCCATTGAGGAACGCCGTTTTGACATCCATCTGCCATATCTCATAATCATAATATGCAGCGATTGCTAACATAATCCTTATAGACTTTAGCTTCGCTACTGGTGAGAAAGTCTCATCGTAGTCAACTCCTTGAATTTGTCGAAACCCTTTTGCGACAAGTCGAGATTTATAGACAGTGACATTACCATCAGCATCTGTTTTCTTCTTGAAAATCCATTTGTTCTCGACAACATTCGGCCATCCGGTAAGTCCACCAAAGTCCATACTTGGTTTTCATACATGGATCCAATCTCGGATTTCATGGCTTCTTGCCATTTATTGGAATCTGGGCTCATCATCGCTTCCTCATATGTCGCAGGGTCATCAGTGTTATCCACCAACATGACACTCATAACGGGATCATACCAATCAGGAGTGGTACGAGTTCTCGTTGACCTGCGAGGTTCCATAGTAACTTCAACGAAGTTTCATGATCAACATCATTAGCTTCCTCTCTTATTGGTGTAGGTGCCATAGGAACTACTTCCGGTGCTGCGCTACTCGCAAGTTCGAGAGAAGGTTCAACAACCTCGTCGATTTCTACTTTCCTTCCAGTCACTTGTTTCGAGAGAAACTCCTTCTCTAGAAAAGATCCATTCTTGGCAACGAAGATTTTGCCCTCGGATCTATGATAGAAGGCATACCCAATAGAATCCTTCGGGTATCCTATGAAGACGCATTTTTCCGCTTTGGGTTCAAGCTTGTCTGGCTGTAACTTCTTTACATAAGCTTCGCAACCCCAAATTTTAAGGAACGACAATTTAGGTTTCTTCCCAAACCATAATTCATACGGCGCCGTTTCAACGGATTTAGATGGTGCCCTATTTAAAGTGAATGCGGCTGTTTCTAATGCATAACCCCAAAATGATAGCGGTAAATCTGTAAGTGACATCATAGAACGAACCATATCTAAGAGAGTTCGATTACGACATTCGGACACACCATTACGCTGTGGTGTTCCCAGCGGTGTCAATTGCGAAAGTATTCCGCATTTCTTAAAATGCTTGCCAAACTCGTAACTCAGATATTCACCTCCACGATCAGATCGTAGAAATTTAATCTTGTTGTTACGCTGATTCTCTACCTCACTTTGAAATTCCTTAAACTTCTCGAAAGTTTTGGACTATGTTTCATGAAATAGATATACCCATATCTACTCAAGTCATCCATGAAGGTAAGAACATAACGATAACCACCGCGTGATGCTACACTCATTGGGCCACACACATCGGTATGTATGATTTCCAATAAGTTCGTAGCTCGCTCCATCATACCAGAAAATGGAGTCTTAGTCATTTTACCCATCAGACATGCTTCGCATCTCTCAAGTGATTCGAAATCAAGTGATTCAAGAAGTCCATCGGAATGGAGTTTCTTCATATGCTTCACTCCAATGTGACCAAGACGACAGTGCCACAAGTAGGTCGAGTTATTTCTCAATTTCAAACGTTTAGCTTCAATGTTATTAATGTGTGTATTACCACAATCGAGATTCAATAAGAATAGACCATCTATCAAAGGTGCATGTGCATAAAACATATTACTCATATAAATTGAATAACCATTATTCTTGGATTTAAACAAGTAACCGTCTCGCAATAACAATGATCCAGATATAATGTTCATGCTCAACGCAGGCACCAAATAACAATTATTTAAGTATAAAACTAATCCCGATGGTAGATGAAGAGGTAGTGTGCCGACCGCGATCACATCAACCTTTGATCCATTTCCAACGCGTATCATCACCTCGTTCTTCGCTAGCTTCCGTTTATTCTGCAGCACCTGTTTCGAGTTACAAATATGAGAAACCGAACCAGTATCAAATACCCAGGCACTACTATGAGTACTAGTGAGATACACATCAATAACATGTATATCGGATATACCTTTCTTCTTGATGTTGCCGTTCTTCAAATCCGCCAAGTACTTTGGGCAATTCCGCTTCCAGTGACCCTCTCCCTTGCAGTAAAAGCACTCAGTATCAGGCTTAGGCCCAGCCTTGGTCTTCTTCGCCGGCGCGGCAACTTTCTTACCGCCCTTCTTGAAGTTTCCCTTTTGCTTAGACTTGCCTTGCTTCTTGAATTTGGTGGTCTTATTGACCAACAACACTTGGTGCTCTTTCTTGATCTCCACTTTTGCAGATTTCAACATGGAGAAGAGTTCTGGCAATGTCTTGTCCATGTTTTGCATATTGTAGTTCATCACAAAGATCTTGTAACTTGGTGGTAGTGATTGGAGGACACGGTGAATCCCCAAAGAATTAGGAATCACTATACCCAAACTTTGGAGTTTATTTGCGTGCCCAGACATCTTAAGCACGTGCTCAGTGATGGAGCTGCCCTCTTCCATCTTGCAGTTAAAGAACTTTTCAGAAGCCTCATAACTCTCAACTGCCGCATGAGCCTCAAATATCATTTTGAGTTCACGGACAATATCATGTGGGTCATGGTTCTCAAACCTTTTCTGAAGCTCCGATTCCAAACCATACAAGATAGCACACTGAACTGTGGAGTACTGATTCTTCCGAGTGAAGTAAACATTCTTTACTTCATCGGTAGCAGTAGCTGCAGGCGGGTCACCCAGCGGTGCATCCAGCACATAGGTCAAATTACCAGCATTGAGGACAATCCTCAAATTGCGGAACCAATCCGCAAAGTTGCTTCCATTGTTTTTCAACTTTTCTTTCTCTAGGAGCGCATTAAAATTGATGGTAGGGGCCTCCATTGATCTACAACATATTTGCAATAGTTTAGACTAAGTTTATGACAAATTGAGTTCTAATTAATAGTTAAATTAATCTAGGTGAACTCCCACTCAAAACAATATCCCTCAAATTGTTTTAGTGATCACACGAACCAAATCCACCACATCAAAAACCGATCATCACGAGAGTTGATGTAGCTTCAATGGCGAACAATCAACATGTTCATCGTATCTACTATATGACACATGCTTTACCTTTCCGTGATCCATGTTCCGAGACCATGTATGTACATGCTAGGCTCGTCAAGATAAAAATTTAGCTTCCGCATGAGCAAATCTGGCTTGCTCACATTGTATACACTCGCAGAATCTAACACACCCGATCATCACGTGGTGCTTCGAAACAACAAGCTTTAGCAACGGTGCTTACTAAGGATGAACACTTTAAAACTTGAAATTTGTGTGCTTGAGGGATCATCTTATAATGCTACCGTCGCAAACTAAGCAATACAAGATGCATAAAGGATTAACATCACATGCAATTCATAATATGTGATATGATATGGCCTATCTTCTTGTGCTTCCGATCTCCATATTCAAGCACAAACATGATCTCCATCATCACCGGTATGGCGTGAAGGTCAATGGCGCCGTTTCATGGTTGTCGTCCACCAGCTTCAACTATTACAACTACTTTGAATAGACACGCAGGTGTTAACGGAATTTAAAATACAACCATATAGCTCCTGCTGGTTGCCAACTTACAATAAGGAACATTGCATACATCATATATAATCACAATCATGGCCATATCACATCACAGCACACCCCTGCAAAACAAAGTTAGATGCCTCTAATTTTCTTTGCATGTTTTACGTGGTTTGGGGATTTCAATAAGTGTCGTTCTAACTTACGAATAAGAACCACAAAGTTGATTCTTGAACTATCAAGTGCCTGTTATAAATTAAATCTATACTATGATGGGAGAGACAGACACCCGCAAAGCCACTTATGCAATACAAGTTGCATGTTGAGCGTGGAGCAAGTCTCATGAACGATGTCATGTAAGGTCAGCCCGGGCCGCTTCATCCCATCATACCGCAAGATGCAAAGTACACAAAAATCAATTGATAATAAAAGCACCACCGCCCATAATGACCATTGTGTTCTACTCGTGCAACAGATCTACATATAGACACGGCTCTGATACCACTATAGGGGTTCGTAGCATGGAAAACAAAAAATTTCTACCGCATGCACACAAACAAGCCAAGATCTATCTACTAGATTGTAGCAACGAGTCGATAAAAAACTCACCCTCGAAGATTACAAAGCGGTTAATGAGAGCAGATTCTCGTGGGTGATGTAGTCGCACTCTTGCCGATCTCAAGATCGCGTAGACGATCCTTCTGGCGCTGTGTTCCGGCAGCGCTTCAGCAGTCGGTCACACGTTCGGTACTCGATGAAGACCTTGTAGCACTCTCCTCTTGATTCCGGAAGCACGACGGTGTGGTGTCGGAAGTAGAGGGGAGATCTCGCAGGGCTTCGCCTTAAGCCGGAGCGAGTATGGTGGATTATGAGAGAGCTCCTCGGCGATCTAGGGTTTAGACACACCAAGAGGGTCCTTGGCGATCTAGGGTTTAGAGGCACCAAGGGGTGGTGTGGCCGGCGGCTAGGGCTTGGGGAAGCCCCAAGTCACCGACTTGGGAGGAGGCCCTGGCGGCGGCAGCAGCACTTGGAGGTGGTGGCGCCAAGGAGCTAGGGTTTGGGTGTGAGGGGTTTGGGTGTGAGGGGTAGGTGGGAGGGAGGCGGTTTGGGAAGAGGGAGTCCTCCTCCAACTCCTCCTCATGGCCGGCGGGTGGAGGGAGTAGGACTTCCACCCTAGGTAGGTTTCCTACTCTCCCTCCACCAAGCAAACTTCGGATTTGACTTTTCAAATTGGCGTTTGACTTTCAAACTTGGATTTGATTTCTCTCTCCATATTGCCCAGCCAAGTGACCTAGTACATGATGCAACCATTACACATTGTCATGACACATCCATGTAACCTTCCCCTCCGGAGTTCCGGACCTTCCAGACCCTTCTAGAACATTCCTGGTGAAAACACCGGAATTATTTCCGAACTCCGAAACAGGACTTTCCTTATATGAATCTTATTCTCCGGACCATTCCGGATCACCTCGTGATATCCCGGATCCCATCCGAGACTCTGAACAACATTCGGTCTCTTACTCATCATTCCATAACTACACAACAACATCGAATCCTTAAGTGTGTCTCCCTACGGTTCGTGAATTATGCGGATATGACCGAGACACTTCTCCGATAAATAACCAATAGAGGAATCTGGAAATTTATATGGCTCCCACATATTTCTACGATTACTTTGCGATAGAATGAACCACTTACATACGATACCAATTTCCCTTTGTCTCACGATAGTTTACTTATCCGAGGTTTTGATCGTCGGTATCTCTGCATACCTAGTTCAACCTCGTTACTGATAAGTACTCTTTTCTTGTTCCCGTGATATGTGATCCCTTGCGAGCCAGTCACATGCTTGCAAGCTAATTGGATGACATTCCACCGAGAGGGCCCAGAGTATATCTATCCGTCATATGGATGGACAAATCCCACTCTTGATTCATGTGTCTCAATCCATACTTTTCGAACACTCAATGCCACCTTTATAGCCACCCAGTTATGGTGTGGTGTTTGATGTCATCAAAGCATCCTTCCGGTGATGGTGATTAGCATAATCTCATGGTCGAAGGAATTAGGTTACTATATATCAGAAATCTTATAGCAAACGAACTATTAAAATGACTTGATCTTTATGCTACGCTTATCTATAGGAGTATGCCCATCATACCATTCTCTAATGATATGATATTGTTGTTTAACAACACCTCAATGTTCATGATCGGGAAATCACGATTATCTATTAACCAACAAGCTAGTATTATAAAGAGGCTTTACTAGGGACTCTAATTTAGTTTACAAATCACACAAGTATTAATATTTCCGGTTAATACTATTATAGCATGAATATAAACATTTATCATAAACACAAAGATATAATAATAACTACTTTTATTATTGCCTCTAGGACATATCTCCAACAGCATTTTGGTTCAGTGAATCGAGCTGGGTTGATTTTTTAATCTAGGTACAGAACTGTGTTTGAAAATAAATGAATCAAAGTAAATTTTAAATGTAGGGTCACGCGGGAGGTTTAACTGGGTCGGCACACTACGGACAGCACACGCGCGGGCTGGTTAAGTGAGGGAACCCACTCGTCAATGAGACAACAAGGGGCGAAGCGGTATGGGGCGATGTGGACCATAGGATCTAATTCTAATCGAAAGGCTCGAGTTCATCGTCCACGTCTGAACAGGACGCGACGAGCACGAACCCTAGCGCGGTCAGTGGGGGTCGTGGGAGGCTCACCGGGGCGAACGACGAAG
Source organism: Avena sativa (assembly GCA_916181665.1). Lineage (NCBI taxonomy): Eukaryota > Viridiplantae > Streptophyta > Magnoliopsida > Poales > Poaceae > Avena > Avena sativa. The sequence goes on from OV702283.1 coordinate 357,794,683, forward strand.
TCGATGACGGCGGTTCTCCTGGTACTGGCAGCTTCTCCTAGGGCGGCTCCAATCGACGGTGCCTCTCCTCCTCTGCGGCGGAAAACTCCGGTGAAATTCCGGCGATGCGCTGCTCGCCTTGCTCCGGGAGTGCGTGGGTGTGATCAGTGAGAGGTGGGGAGTGAACTGGTGTGAAGAAAATGAGCGGGGAGGTCTCCTTTTATAGCGCGGAGAGGGGATCGAAGGTTACGGGCTGAGCTCGTTGTGGTCGACGTCACAGAGGTCTAATGGCATGGGCGATGATAGGGGGCGGTGCTGTGCTCCCTGGATAAGCTCAACGGCGTGGTGGCGAGGCATGGGGCGGTGCTGATCGGTCGGAACACGTCGACGCTCTGGGCGGGTCCGACGGCAATTTTAATGGCGCATGGGTGCTCCTGGTCGCGGGGCAGCGAACGAGGTTGTTTGGTGGGGTGCTGGAGTGTTGGCGATCACGCAAGCAAGCGGCGAGGGAGGCGCGCGGTCTTTGGGTGCTGGTCGAGGGTGGAGCACTGGCGCGCTCTCGGCTCGCACGCAGAGAGGTTTGGCATGATCTTGTGGTGTGGTCCAGCGGCTGGCAGTGCTCGAGGCTTGGACAGGGACTGGCGGTGGACGGTGGTCAGTGCTCCAGACATGCTTTCTAGGCTTGGTGCTTCTCCTAGCTTGTTGTCGATATGTGGGTGGCAAGTTAGGCTCGGCATGGTCACCATTAATGGCTATGCCAAGCTCACAGTGGTGCTAAGTCTTGTTAATTGGGCTAGATCATCTACTGAGAGTATAGAGTAAGCTAGAGAGGGAACAAGGTTGGCCAAAATCACTGCTCACTATAGTGTTTGTTGTTTGTTTGTTTGATGCCAGCAAGGTGTTTGATAAAATGGCCGAAAGAAATTCAAATTTGAATTTTGGATTCAAACTTGGTGGATTTGCTAGGCATATACTAGGGAGTCTCTGGTTAGTTGGATTAGTCAAGGGGCACTGGTTTGGTTGGGTTTTGAAAATGTGTGATCTTCACATATGATCAAGGTTCAATTTTTACTTGTGATTTGAATGAGATTGCCAAATGTTTCTGCAAGTTTGAAAGGTGGGATTTGCTTCACTTTTACTTGGTCTTGCAAGAGGTGAAAAAAATTGGAAAATTTTCTGTTTGAAATCTTGGACTAGAGACACTCAAAGTGACCTAGTGAGCAAGATTGGCAAAAATGACCATTTGCCTTATTTGATTTGTTTTTTATTTTCTCTTGATTTGTTTCTGCTTGGAAATGTTTTAGATGATGTTATTTTCATCTTTGAACCATTCCTTACTATTTAGGTTAATCACACAAGTTCATTCATGCATTTATCAAATCATCACATACACACATGCATTTATATGATTTAAATTAATCAAAGTTTTTGTTAACCCTAATTTTAGTGATTAGAGTTTGATGATCATTGTTTTATATTTTTGGGATGTTATATGTAAGGGAATGCTTCTGAAAAGTCTCGTCTCGATGCATGTCGAGTCTTGTGTGGAAAGTGCACCACCTCTCGAGAGGGTAAAACCTAAGTACTTAGCTGTGTCCCCAGCAACGGACAATTTGAGCATCAAAGACATTGAAGTGATCAAGAATCTCCTCATCTCAATTTCTTTAAGTTAAAACTTGTGGTTGAACAAGGGCAAAGGTTCACCAATGTATATTGGTGGTTCCTTGGGTGTTTTGTCAAACCAAAACTTAGTGTTTTCAACTAATAAGAAAAACCTTATTTTGAGCAAAGCCAGCCTAAACTACACTTAGCCAAATTCATATAGTTATTAGATACTACTATTCTACTATGGTATCACTTGCCAATACAATTCCAAATGTATTGACCCTCTGTGGCTGTAACTTATGATGTTGCAGGTTACTCTGATGGAGACTAGGGTTATGAGTCTACACTCAACATGTTTGCCTGTGGCACATGAAGATGAAGACTTTTATTTATCTACTTATGTATGAACTTTATTGTATTAGCCTTGGGCTAATGAGTTGTAAAGACTATGTTATCTCTGGAAGGACAATGTAATAATGACCTTTGTTTGTGTACTTCATTTTAAACTATGGATGCTAGCAATTCGATCCAGGGACTAGCATTGCAATCACAGGGGCCTTTACCTTAAATGGTGGGGTCTTACATATATCATCTATGTATACGTGGATATTGCGTCTGATTTGATCATTAAGGAAATGCTACATAGTGTGTTGATAAGTTGATCTGCGTTCTTTAAGCCAAAAGGCATAGTTTTGTAGCAGAAGGTTCCAAAAGGAGTGATGAAAGATGTCTTGATTTGATCCAATTTTTTCATCGGTATTTGATGACATCCAGAATATGCATCGAGAAAACAGAGTAATTCTGATCCTACCATGGAGTTGAAAACTTGATCGATCCTTGGCAAGGGAAATGTATCTTTGGCACAAGTCTTGTTTAAGACGGTATAATCAACACACATACTTAATTTAATAGTGTCCTTCTTAGGGACAAGTACATGATGTGCCACCCAGTCTGTATGGATGACCTCTGTTATGAATCCGGCCAAATCTAGTTGGTCTAATTCCTTAGCTATAGCTTTGCGCATTTCATCACCAAACCGGCGTAAGGACCGTTCGACGGGTCTAGCATCGGGATACACATTAAGAGAGTGCTCGGAAAGTTCCCTAGGTACTCCAGTCATGTCAGAAGGTTTCCATGCAAAGATATCATTATTAGCTTTGAGGAACTCGATGAACGCGCTTTCCTATGCGAGGTCTAAGCCTACTCCTATGTTGGTCATCTTGGAGGGATCAACTTTCTTTAGCGATGTTTTCTTCATCTCTTCAGATGCCTTGAACTACAGACTCGGTTTCAACACCTCATTCTTTGTTGCGGGCATCTTGGACAGGTCAGTATTTTTCTTGATCTCCTAGTACTCCTGGGCGTGCATCACGGCTTCAGCAAAGGCAACGGACCCGCCTTCGCAATCTCGTGCTCTCTTCGGGTTTCCCCAGATGGTTATGACGCCGCTAGGACCCAGAAGTTTCATCATGTTGTAGATGTAGAAGGGACGGGCCATGAACGCCCAGTAAGCCGGACGTCCGAATATGGCGTGGTAGGCACTTTTGAACGGTACCACCTCGAAGGAGAGTGAATCGATCCGGTAATTATCCGGAGTTCCGAATGTCACGTCCAGTGTGATCTCACCCAGTGAATCCACCTGTCTTCCTGGTACAATGCCATGGAAAATCACATTGTCGTGGTTTAACTGGCTTTCGTGGATCTTCATGTGGTGGAGTGTCTCAATGTAGAGGATATTGATGCTGCTACCACCATCCATAAGAGTTTTAAAGAACTCATAGTCATCAATAAGAGGATTTATGACCAGAGGGTACTTTCCCCGATGATGTCTTTTCTTCGGGTGATCATTACAGTCAAAGGTGATGGTTACATCCGACCAATCCAGAAATTCGGGGACAGCCAGAACCGTTGCATTAAGCTCATGGAGAACCGCCTTTCTAACCTTTGCTGGCTGAGTTCCAAGGAAGAAGATATAAGTGTCTTCTTTATAGATTAATCCTCCTTTCCGTTCGACTTGGGTTGTGCGTCTCTCGCTTCTTCTATGTCGGAATCTTCCTTGGGCTTCTTGCCTTTCTCGGAGTTTTTCTTTCCTTTTCATCGCTTAGCTCTGTAGCCAGCAGATTCGTCTCTCTTGATGTCGTCATTGAAACGACACTCAGCATTGGTGTGGATAGAACCCCCGTTCATGTTCGGTTGATGTACACAAGGGTTGTTGGCAATGTCGGCCTAGGAATATGTTCTTCCCGGCTTTTGATCTCCTCTACCCTGGAGTCGAGAAGTTCTGTGGCCTCGTCCCCGGCTGCCTTCGCGCCCTCCTCGTTCTCCAGATCTGAATGTTGTGTTCACAACTGCATTATCCAGAGCCGGTTTATCTTCTGAGGTGTTCTTGTGCTTCCGAGTTTGCTGCTTTTGCTGTTTGGTTACATTTGGGTTAGACAAAACATTCCGCAATCCATCTGAATCATCATCGGCGTCTGCATATTTGCTCGATATTTCTATCATCTCCCCCAAATCGGTAACATGGTCACACTTCATCCTGTGATGTAGTATCCGACTAGGAGCCCTGTGATGAAAGCTTCAATTGTGGTTTTCTCATTTACTCCTTCACAGGAGTTCTTCATGCCAATCCATCATTCGAGGTAATCCTGGCAAGTTTCTCCGGGTCTTTGAGTGCAATGCTGCAAGTCTCCGACTGTGCAGGGCCTCCTATATGTTCCCTCGAAGTTTGAAAAGAACTCTCTTTGTATATCATACCAGTTGTGAATCGATTTCTCTAGCACTTCATTGAGCCAAGATCGAGCCATCTTTCACAACATAAGTGGGAGATACCAGACTACAACCAGGTTGGTTCCTCCTTTGGCGATGCAGCAAGCCTGGAAAAAATCTTGGAGCCAAGCATCTGGTTGAGCTACGCCGTCATAGGGTTGAATGTGCTTGGCTATGCCGAAGCCAACCAAAAAAATTATTTTACATATGCGTGGGCCAAAGCATTTGGGTCCCACATACACGTCTTCTTCCTCATACCGTCGCGGTTCTATCTTAGCTTCGATGTGATGGCGGGCGTCATTGGGCGTGAGAGATCTTCGCCTTGGTTGCTTGTTATGCCTGCGTGGTGGCGTAGTAGTATTTATGCTTCTTCCTCCATTGCCTCCTCCACCCCCGCGGCTTCCATGGCTATGATGAGATCCTTCATGGCCATTGCTGGGTGGTGATGGTGACTCTAGTGGGTTATTTCCGACTGAGCGACGAGCTGCTGGAGATTCGTTATGCTATCTCCGATGTTGGTTTCGTCAGGCTCCATCCCTGCTTGATTCAGGGTGATGCTCGTCGTCTCTTGGTTCGACGTTGTTATCAGTCGGGCGACAAGTGTGCCTGGGAGGCGACATTCTTTGTCGGTCCCGCTCCTGCCGGCGTCGCGCTTCCTATTAATCCATGTGGCTATTATTTTGCCGACGAGGGGGTTGGTGAGGGACCAATTGCATGATTGCATCTCGAGACGCAGCCAGAAGTACTCCCGACCAGTCCCCCGTGACCCTGCGATGATGACCGTTTGATTCGGTCCTTAAATTTTCTTCCTCCCTAGGGTGATGACGTTGATCTATATCCCTTTGGGGTCTTACATCAGTATTGTGACCTGCATCAGTGTGACAAAATTCCGACTTTGATGCCAGCTTCCCACTGAATGATGTGACTGTCTTCTGCTGCTGCAGTCCTTTGTCGAGCAATGCTACGCACTGCTGACCCTGTTCTAGAGACGGATTATTGGCGAGGTAGCTCGAGCAGCTGCAGCACTTTCCACTTGTGTGCTATAGACTCAAATCTTCTCTCCATTTTTTCGTCAAATAAATCCTTGTGGACTTCTGGGTTCTTGTTAGCAAGAATCGGGCCATCTCTAGTCTTACTCGGCACTCGCTTGTATTCTGACTGGTACTGGGTGGGATTGTTGTCTATATGTTGCTTAATTCGATGATGCGTGCAGCTTCATCGAACAAAAGCAAACGATGCTTCTCTAGATCCTCGGCCCATTTCTCCAGCTCCTCCGGTGTTAGATCCGAAGTAGTTGGGATTGGTACTGTTAGCACATCTCTGTAAATTTCACGTGCACCCTGGGACATCGCTGGCGTAGAGTATGCGACTGATGGTGATTGTTTCGCCGATTCCTTCACGCGCAGATTCCGCTCGGAACGAAGGTCCGAAGGTCACCTTCCGTACGGTGGGCGCCAACTGTCGTCGGATTGATGACAAGTATACCATAGGGGGTCCTAAAGGTGTTGATAAGATGGTGTGTGTCGTACGGTGTTCCAGGAGTGGTGAGCATAAATTTACCCAGGTTCAGATCCGACTACGGTGATTAGATCCTACTGTTGCTAGCAACCTAATAATATATCGACAAGAGCCGGATATTACAGCGGATTACAAGAGAGGTTCGCCTGTGCGAGTTGGTTGTGGTGATCTATGATCTGGTACCCTAAAGGCCATGCAGGTCTGGCTTATAAAGGCGCCAAGACCTAGGGTTACAAGAGAAACCTATCCGGTTACGTCACAGAGTCGGTATCTAAGTATAGCTTGGATCACAAATAATACTATAGGCCTAATTCAGTAAGTTTTCCGGGCCTTGTCATAGCAATATTGGACTTCGACTTCTTTCCCTGGTTGGGCCACCCGTGAAGCAAAGCTCTAACCTGTCGGTGGGCCACCCTGGTCAGTGAGTCCTGTAGGTATACCCGAAAAGTATATCCCCAAGAACTAGCTTGTTATTGTATTATGTGAATGGCTTCCTCTCTGCACATGGCAACACTGCTGTGGTGCAATTCTATTACAGTCTATAGTTCATAGACTGTCGTAGGGTTCAACCCTACTTGACCGAAAATTAAATATTGCAACTATTAATTCTATCTATGTTGCAACAGGTCAGATCATATATAAGTATGAAAGTGTACAGCGACATCTCCATATAATTATTCGGTCCCTCCATTAGCAAAATTTTCTCCATTTTTAAGAGACAATACGTGATATTAGATTCTATTTCTCAACCTGATGAGATACTAAATAAGGAGTCCTCATATAACCATGATACATACCAGGTCAAAGATTCTGAGAATTTTGAACTTAACTAGAATTTAATTCGATCTTTATATTTAATTTGTGGAATATATGTTTTACAAAAGGTGATTCTAATGATTCATTCCAATAATTACCTCCATGATTTATACTAATTAAAGGTCCTTTAAGAAGTATTGGGAAACCATTCAAGGGATGTATTAGATTTTTTCTATGTATTCGACAATCAAAGTACACAACCAGTTTGAATCAAAGGATTTCAATATTTTTGTAAATTTGAAATCCCTATAATATTTTCCCATGTGAGTTGTCGGATTTAACACTTAGATTTCTATAGGATTTTTCACATATTTTATTAGAGATGTTTTTCCGAGGGATTCATTAGAGACTTTAAAGAAAATACAAGACAAGAAAACACTAGAGAAAAGGGAACAAGGGAATGACTAGATTATAAAAGCAAACGATCAAAGGTTTTCCTCTCTCCGTTTTATTCGGTCTTACGCTCCCGTGCCTACCCCGTTATATAATGGGGACCTTTTTCTTTATGCACTTCTATAAGGTAACGAGTGACATATTTGCTAAAGATAGTATTTATTTATTAATTTATGCAAGAAGTGGTGGGGTAACCAATAGTAACTTATTGCTAGCATTATTTACCTTGAGTCTAAGAAATTGTATATTGCCGATATAACTTAACCCCTTTGGTGATACTTCCATCCCATATAACAGTTTTTTACGTAACATTTCCATTATACTACTTTGAGTTGTTCTATCTATAAAGCAATGTTATGTGAGATTATAAGAAGAGTTTAGGCATATAGATCAATAGGTGTAATTTTTACATTTGATCGTTGTGAGTTTTATGATATGCATTGGTTGAAAATATCTCATTCCCTAGGTTCTAATATGCATGTACATCTGATATGAACTGGTTCATGGGATTAAATTTCATTATTTAATATGGAGAGAGGCTACAATTTCTGTTGTGAAATAGTGGCACCTTGTGTTTCTTCAAATGGTATCTATATTCTAATTCTGCTTAAACAACATTTTATTTGTCGTATAATTTACTGTCTCTCTTGGTGCATTTGTGCTCTCTATCCTTTTAGTTTAGAAATTGCATACCACAACAAGGTCTTTCTTCTTGAGTTAATGTAAGAACTGAAGCAACGATGTTTATGTTTAACTAAAACACCTAAGTTTTGAACAGGAGATGCAATTCAGTTATGTTCAAGAGATCATATTAGACCATATGGACTTCCTTTTATCTTTTTTGTTTATTAGATTAGATACTACTTAGCTCTTTCATCCTCACTTTGTGCAAAGTTTTTTTAGTCGCGTCTTGCTCCAAACCTATGGAGTATTAATAGTTGGTAATAAGCTCTATATGCTTTGGATGTATGTGACATGCCTTGTTCTCAGTTTTTGTAATGTTATTGTTATTTGTAGCATAGCATACGTTTTTGAATAGTGTAGATTGCTTATACTTCTATCCACGCAAAAAGCCATCAGGCCACAATGGATCAATTCTTTCTAGATACTTTATACCAGCCACAAATTCTTTCCCTCTTGCTAATTTTTATCCATAAGCCTTAGGAGTATGATGGATGCATTGTTAAAAACATGGTGCCTAACACAGAGATTTTGATGCTTCGAAATTTCTAAAACTTGGTCCTATGAATTGCTCAACCATCCATGTCAATTTCTCATCCTACCATGGTGTCAAGAATTACATGTTACAACAATTTCTCATGCTACCATGAGTTCACTGAGAGTAGAAGCGGTTTTTGCATGTCAATTTCCATGACATGCTAGCATTTAATTAGTCATAAAGAATCTTACAACATATATATTGCTGATGTTTACCTTCAGTTTCTCTCTCTTTTCAGGTGCAAACTATAACTGGATGTTTTGGAGAAGAATCTCATCAATTTTTTTAATTTCTTTGAAGAAACATCTCAATTTATTTGATAGGATAGTTGGTTCTATTACTACCAGTACAGTGGTGTCATTTATGATTTGACATGCTTTTTTATCAAGTTTAATTGAGTAGTAGTCAAAATTATAATAGCAAGCAGAAAATGTTCTAATTGTATTCCTTTGCATCTAAAGCAGCAGGATCTCTCTTGCTTTGTTTCTATTTTTCAAACCTTTGTTTAGACTTTCCATATGATTTTGTCCTACACTATTTGTAGCTAAGTTGTAACTACCTCGGTGAATTACGCTCCTAGTTACAAGCCTGGATGAGCGGAAATGGTTGAAATAGTACGGTGGGCCCAAATGCCACTCACAGGTAGACCTTCCGGCCGTCCCAACCATTTTCAAACATCGGGACAAGAACGGGCGGCGTAATCGGCAGGCGAAGGGATCAACTACATACACAAATGAGTATGTATGCAAGCCACCATACAACAGTACATCAGAGCCATTCCATCTAAAAAGAAAGGAAATATAGCAACGCCATACGGCAAGATTCAAATGTCCTAGATAGATATAATAGTTTAGGATATCTCCTCATACATCAAACATCAGAGTATCAGGCGGAAGCGGCAAACAAGATCCGAGTACGGATAAGAAGCAAATCGGCATAAGATGCCCCATAAATAAACACATCCCGCCCACAGATCTCACGGATCCCCGTTCCCGGAATCTCTACACCGAATGATCGTTGCCCACATCGTCCGTCTCCTCCACCCAGTATCCATCCTGAGAGTGTACCTGTTCATCTGAATCAAATAATTTATCGTGTGAGACCCTAGGGGTACTCAGCAAGTATTTATGCCTCTAAAGGGGACACAACCTGGGGTGACGCAATTGCAGCAAAAGATAAACCCTAACAATTCTATAGATACTCGCTAACCATCCGCCTAACCAAAGATAGACGGATGTCCGTGAATTGATAACAACAGTTATAACGGTAATATAAACAGATCCATCCTCCTCCTCGCTTACCAACGAGGAAGCGGACGAACAACCCCCCATCCGTTGGCAGTTTTATTATCCATTCCATGAGTGTTGCACTATTTACTAGTCAGTTATGTAGTCAAGTTAAAAGCGATACTTTAGTTATGCTTGTCTATGATCGAGAAACTGTGCTCCAAGTCGTCCATAACCGCGGACATGGCTTTCAGAAAGTTTTACCCTGCAGGGGTGCACAAATAGCAACACACACTCGATCAACCTCGGAAAAACCAAATCAAAACCCAACGAGGCTTTCACGACAAAGCAATCACAAGATTCAGAAATATTTCAGGGGGCCACCCCATTAAGTACACCCGCAACGAAGTTAGCTGACTTCGAGACGGACTCAAGGTTTGTGGGGCCGGCTGTAAACGACTGGGAACCCGAAAGTGTGACTGGGCTTGTCGATACCGCGAAAACGGGTCACGATCCTAAACAGTACAGGTGCTCCTCGCACAATCGTAAATAAAGCAGTAAAGCATGGCATAAGTACAGGATAGTAAATAAAACCTCAAACTAGTTTGTGGCCCCAAGAAATAAGAATGAATCAAGCTCTGGCTCAGGGGGGTCCCATAAGCCTCCCGGATGTGGATAGCGCGAATATTCAAGGAACAGGAATCAAGTACTCGGGGTCCTACGGGACACAAGTGAGCATGAAAAACCAAATAGCAGATATTGCTCACCGGTGCCACTTTCATTAGTTATCCCATTACTACTCAGGTTAAGTTGTTTAGGTACCTTGTTATCCATCAGACACTCACATACCCTACACATGCTGTCCTACGACTCGCATGGCTCAAACAACTCCTGTAGTAATGGCTCATGGGATGGAGGAACAAGCTTCGGTGGGGTTTAAAAGTAAAGGCTATGCAGTACTTGGGATTCAGTTTAATGCAATCGCGACTCAATGATGCAAGAGTAAGATAGAGGCAATAGGTACTATATGTATGCAATCATGTGGTAGTGCTTGCCTGGAAGCTCAGTTGAAGCGAGAGAAGGATCTGGGTAGTGCTCCTGGGTTTCTTGATATATCCCCTGCTCAGCGTCTATTCGAAGAAGAACCAAACAAACAAGGGCCAACATAAATACAGTGCACAAGCATATGAATAAAATGCGACAAGCAAACAATCATGCCATGATGAATGATGCACAAGTTGCATGGCAATAATGTAGCATGGCATGGGTGAGGTGTAGAATACAAGAAATGAACATTTTATTGAGTTTTGGCCACATTTTATCCTCATAATAGTTGCTGTTTACATTATATTTATATGATGCATGCTGCAAAACAGAACATGGAATGCATCAACAGAAAGGTCTCGTCGAGCTAATCATTTTAGACATATCATTTGTCAAATTTGGAGTTATAAATCAAAAGTTATTAATTAATTAAGAAAAGGGCATTTTATTGTAATTTTTGTCAACTTGAAAATTAAAGTGTCCAAAATATATTTTGGATGGCATATTTGAAATCCTCACATTTTTCTGATTTGAAAACATATATTATTTGTATTATTTGGAATTATGAATTTAAATTTATTTTAAAGTCAAAATTAGTCAAATGGAGTCAAAGTCAAAGGTTTGACTAGTTTGAATTAGTTCTGAAAATATTTGGCTAAAGATTTGAATTAACATTCAAAAACAAAACATATTTCATATAGAGTTTGAATTCAAATTCCAAATCATTTGAAAGTTATGAATTAGTTTATAAAATATATTTGAATTTGGATTTTTTGAAAGCTTCTGGTCTTTTGCTACCCAGGAGAAGTTCACCCAAGAAGGATGACAGGCGGGGCCAGGCTGACTCAGCAGCAGGGCCACGCACGCGCTCGGCTGGCTAGCCGACACGTGGCCATCCTGGCCCGCGGGTTGAGGACGGAAAAGCGTGGGTGGCTTTTTGCAAAAAGGGTGAGAAGGGAGGGACCGCGGGTTAGGTAGAAGGAAAGGTCAGGGGTTTCTTTGCAAAACGTATAGGAGCTGTCGGTTAAGAGCCTGACGAAACTGAAGAACTGACAGCGAATTAGGCTAGCTGAATCGAATCTTGTGACGAATATGCCGACCAAACCATTGAGAATTTTGCTTCGACGTAAAGACCAAAGTTGTAGAGGAGAGAAAGATTTACAAGTTTCATTCAGGGTGTTTCTACAGAGGAGGCCTGCATAGACCGGCAATCGGAGAAGAACAGAGACAAAACTCATGCACAAATCTGACGAAACTGAAGAATAGAATCGACCGAACTGCTAGCTGACTCGATCTTCGGAAGACGATGGCGACGATTCCATCGAGAATTCCGGCATTCCACAAAAACAAAAGACGGAGAGGGTTCAACGAACTACAAGTTTCCTACAGGGAGAACTCGACGAAGATCAACAGGGCGCCGGTAAAAATTGACGCGAACAGGGTGGCGGTGGGGTGTGGGGGCTTAACCTGTCGGCCGACTCTCTCTGATCCTACGAACACCTGCGCGCACGGCGGAAATTGGCGACGAGGCGAGCTACTGGCTAGTAGGGAGGACAAAGGAAGGAGGGGAATCATAGCGGGGCCTCACCGGAAGGTCGTGATCGTGCTCGACGCGGTCGGAGGAGGACTAGGGCAGCCGGAATCGACCATGCACGACGGTGGCCGAAGCTATTGTTGAGGACGATTCCATCGCGTGCGAAGACTCCCAGCTCGATTCCTTTCGCCAGGGCAAAGAGGAGGACCTGACGGAGACGGGGCCGTGATCATCTCGGCTTAAGGGCGACCATGGAAGCAGGGCAGCGGTGAGGTCATGCTCGGTTTCCTCTCTGGTCTGGAGAACTCGAAGAGAAGAGAGGGAGGCAGATAGCAAGGAACCGGCGGCGTGGGGAAGGGATAAAGGGAGAAGCTAGGGTTCCAAGGCTCGATCTGGGGATGGATAAGAAGGGCAGGTGGTGACGCGGCTGACGGGAGGCGACGGCCACCTGCTTCCTTCCGTGAGTCGCAGAGAGGGGGGAGGCCGACAGAGGAAGAGAAACAGAAGACGGCGTCGGGGTGAAGGGGTACTGGGCCATGAAGAGGGAGAGAAGGACCCCGAGTGGGCCTTGCTGCTGCTAGATGCCGCCTGGGCTAGGTGGCTGCTGCTGCTCCTCTCTCACTATTTTTCTTTATGCTCTATTTACTATTTATTTGTTGTTGTTTGTTTGTTTAAAATCCAAACAAGTTACTAATTCAAAACCTTTTGAACTTTGCAGGAGCATTGGAAGGAGGTTTAGGGAAACAAGTTAGATGAGAGGGAACAAGATCAAGAGGGGAGATGATGCCCACATACATAATAGGTGTATGTGTCTATTTGGCATTTTACTAGATTAGGGTTTTAGTAAAAGAACAAAACTCTTTTTCCAAAATATTGGACCCTAACAATGGCCCTGGTTTGTATAAAACAAGATAGGGATACAAAGAGGGAGAGAGATGAGATGAGAGATGATCCACTCAAGAATTCAAAGAAAATCCAAAAGACTTAAATGTGGTGATACTTGCATGGGCCATGCATAAATAATAAATGCCTCCTCTAGTAGTGAAAACCACTAGATTATCTCATGGCACTTGTATAAGCAAGCTTCCCAAATTTTGGAATTAGGCCCAACAAAAGAAAAGAGAGCTCGTTTACCACATGGATTAAATAAAAGATCATGCATGAATATAAGGTGGCCAAGCTTGTGTGTATGTGCCACTAGCCAACATGACCCCAATGGTATTCCTACATGAGCTTATATTCATATTTAAACCATATGAAAGCTTGACAAGGGGTTCCACTCACATAGCATGCAAAGGTGGCCATGTGGCTCTCATATACCAATAATGTGAAAACAACATGGTGCATACATGGGAGCATGTGGAGCTAGAATGGATCCACACCAACACATATGAGATAGAGGTAAAACCAAATAAGTTGCAATGCTCATATATGGTGGAATGGTGGAAAGATGGGGTGATGACAAGAAAGGTGGTGGAGTTAAATAAAAGATATGCCCCCAACTCAACTTGGGCATTTAACAATATATCAACAACCAAATACAATATCAAGAGGCAAATACAATTAACAATGCATATGAGAGAAGAACCAAATCAAAAGGGTTTTGTATGATGCTCAAATGCAAGGTGGCATGATGACATGAGCATGATATAATGATGATGCAACAATTATATATATGAAGTAGCCATTATATAGACTAGGCTAGTAGCATTGCAATTGTTAGACAATTGGGATGCTACAACTCTCCCCCACTAAACAAGAATCTCGCCCCGAGATTCCTAGGAAAAAGAAAACAACACAAGGAGAGGCGGGTGTTCGAACGAAGGTGACCCTCACGTTCCCAAGTTGATGAACAACGGAATGTTGCGACCACTACACCTTGCAAAACTTGCTAGACTTGTTGCGAGTCTTGCGTTTTGCTTGAGAAACCACGGGTTAGAAGAGTTGAAGGATTGTCGTGAGACAAGAAGGATAGGATGGACATAGCTCCGGTTTTCCCAAGAATCATGATAAAAGAATATAACCACTTGTGAAAGAAAAGGAGAAGATGATGTATCATGGATAAAGAAAGACACACCATTAAGATTAAAGATTTACCGATACGAGAGAGGATGAATCTTTGTCTCGCCGAAAGAAAGGAGCTAGATTGGAGAGGTTTTGAACCACTATTACAATAGCATCGTATCTTCTCTCGGATTTGAGAAAAGAAGTTCGGAAACAATATTGCCTTCAAACAATAGAGTCCCTTGATATCAACAGAAAGATTTAGTTAGACATCATCGGATTAGATTCTTCTTGCGCCGGTAATAACCAAGGATCACGCAATTGAGGTGCGCGGATATAACTTCCCGAGATGGATGTGAAGCCAGATCATGGTGGAATCCCGAGAAGCAAAGAATATGGAGGATTTGGAGTTTATTATAGAGATACCTATTGCTTTCTTTAACCTTGAGGCTAATGCAATAGATTTGCGGCTGATGGCATCAACCATAATTGGCTTTACCACAGAAAAAGAATTGATGAGACAAAGAGAGAGATAGTTTCCTTTCATCTTGTTTGGGGATATCGAGCATCGGTAGAAAGACGAGGATAGAAAAAGAGTTTGCGTCTATTCCCACCAGATGATTGAAGATTTTGCTCCATCTAGAATAGACAGACCACCCACAAGAGATTATTGATTACTTTCTTCGAGAGAGCACTCCGGAAAAACAAGGACGGAAGTAAAAGTATCGAGGGATAAAGGCCACTTCTAACTTCCGTGGAATGAGTGAAATCACATAAATTCACCAATTCAATGTACAAGAGCGAATGATAAGAGTAGTGGTATGGTAGCTACTCCATCCCGCACTCAAAGCATTACTCCGCACATGAATAAGAAAATCATGCAACCCAACTACCGAAACAGACTGAAGGTGTTGGCAAAAACTCATAGAACTCCGTTAGAAAACAAGGATAGATTCAAACGATTCGCCGGATTCATAGATAGATAAAGATGATGATGTTGTCGTCATGTCGGAAGTACCAAGCCACCGGAAAGATATAAAGGAAGATCACGGAGACAACTGCAAAATTTCATAGATATAGAAAAAGATAGCACCACTTGAACAGAAGGAATACAAGATCTGGAAGGTCTTCATGGCCTCCGGTGGATTGAGCATAGACGACAGAGCGAGAGGGTTTCAAGAGATTACTTAACGAGATGGAGGTGGAAAGAACTCCATGTTGTTCTTGAAAAGATTGAGAGAGATTTAGCAGTCTTGAGGAAATCTTCAGCGGAACGACGATGATAACTCGCCAACAAGGAAAGGCTCTAGGTTTGATTGAAGATGGAAAATGGAATTAACAATGGACTTGCTGATTCCAGAGTTGAAGTAATGTATTTAGCAGAAGGCCGTGGTCGAGATATGTGACTTTAAAAAGTCAGAATTCTCACTTTGAGACTTTGCACACAGGCAGTGCTCACGAAGCTTGAGAGAAAGAGACATGATGATCTTCCATGTCCTTCCATAGATATCGAATAGGCAAGCATATTATCAACATATACCACCATGGATTAACAAGATATTCCCAGAATACCAAGTTCAAGAGGCGGGAGAACTAACAAATGCTCGAAACACTTTCTGAGCTTAACGCTCTTTGAAAGATCAACTTTACGAGTAAGGATTCCTGTTGAAGAAGATGCGCTGACAGAATAGGTTAACTGGTCCTTCAGAAGAAAAAGAGATGTCACCTGGTTCACATTGTCGATCGGATCACCGGTTACAAAGATAAAGAGATCTTGGATAAGAACCGATGATAGCTCATACCTTAAGCAAAGCTATCAGAGGCGAAAAGATGCAATTTCCTCGTATCCAGGAGAATTGTGCAGATATGGGGTTCAAAAGGATGTGCAGCATGATGGACAGATGATAGACCGCCGTAGTGCTTGGAGAAACTCTGGATTGCCAAATATGCTTGAATATGCATAGATATGATCACGGTGTACTCAAAATCACAGGAGATAACCGTCACCATTTGGAGGATAGAGTTGATTGCATTTTTCCATATTCCACTCCATCATTCAGATCGATATGACACTTATCATGAGTGGAATATAGCTATGCCGAGAACCAAATTACAATCACCAGCATCGGATCGACACATGTTATGTAATTAGCCCAAGAGAATTGGAGATGAAATGAAACTCCGGATTAAGCGCCGATGACAAAAAAAAAAGAGTTAGCATGGACATGCTGATAAAAGGGAGATAGATAATGTTTCACACACGACTGAAAAGGAGTGTGGAAGCACAGATGTATCAAAGAAAATTTTTCCGCATTTTTCGGCATTAAAATACCAATAGATGCGCAAAAACACTTATCAGGTAGCGATTAGCAACTGATGGTTTCACAGAATGTGGAGTTGCTAGAAGGAAGGACACCCTTAAGAAGATGGCACCGGTTAACAAGGAGTCAGATAGATCGCGCCGGTATTCAAAAGCCGGTCAGTATGGAATGTACCAACAGTTGATAACCAAAAGGCAGATAAAGATAACATGTTGGATGCAACAGATAGACAAGGAATTACACACACACACACACATTCTATGGTACTACGGAAACCCAGAACACGTGAATCCTAGTTTGAACTTTTAAGAAGAGGATTGAAAACGTTACACTTCCTTACTAGAAAAGGGTGGTGGGTGGGTAAGAAGAAAAGTGGAAGCAGTCCTACTCTCGCGTTTTGTTTTTCCCTAGTATACATAGCTACCAAAAATATTTGCTAGACTGACAACGACCATTTGGCTGAGACCCTGAAGGGCGGGATGGCTCTGATACCAATTGTAACTACCTCGGTGAATTACGCTCCTAGTTACAAGCCTGGATGAGCGGAAATGGTTGAAATAGTATGGTGGGGCCCAAATGCCACTCACAGGTAGACCTTCCGGCCGTCCCAACCATTTCCAAACATCGGGACAAGAACGGGCGGCGTAATCGGCAGGCGAAGGGATCAACTACATACACAAATGAGTATGTATGCAAGCCACCATACAAAAGTACATCAGAGCCATTCCATCTAAAAAGAAAGGAAATATAGCAACGCCATACGGCAAGATTCAAATGTCCTAGATAGATATAATAGTTTAGGATATCTCCTCATACATCAAACATCAGAGTATCAGGCGGAAGCGGCAAACAAGATCCGAGTACGGATAAGAAGCAAATCGGCATAAGATGCCCCATAAATAAACACATCCCGCCCACAGATCTCACGGATCCCCGTTCCCGGAATCTCTACACCGAATGATCGTTGCCCACATCGCCCGTCTCCTCCACCCAGTATCCATCCTGAGAGTGTACCTGTTCATCTGAATCAAATAATTTATCGTGTGAGACCCTAGGGGTACTCAGGAAGTCTTTATGCCTCTAAAGGGGACACAACCTGGGGTGACGCAATTGCAGCAAAAGATAAACCCTAACAATTCTATAGATACTCGCTAACCATCCGCCTAACCAAAGATAGACGGATGTCCGTGAATTGATAACAACAGTTATAACGGTAATATTAACAGATCCATCCTCCTCCTCGCTTACAAACGAGGAAGCGGACGAACAACCCCCCATCCGTTGGCAGTTTTATTATCCATTCCATGAGTGTTGCACTATTTACTAGTCAGTTATGTAGTCAAGTTAAAAGCGGTACTTTAGTTATGCTTGTCTATGATCGAGAAACTGTGCTCCAAGTCGTCCATAACCGCGGACACGGCTTTCAGAAAGTTTTACCCTGCAGGGGTGCACAAATAGCAACACACACTCGATCAACCTCGGAAAAACCAAATCAAAACCCAACGAGGCTTTCACGACAAAGCAATCACAAGATTCAGAAATAGTTCAGGGGGCCACCCCATTAAGTACACCCGCAACGAAGTTAGCTGACTTCGAGACGGACTCAAGGTTTGTGGGGCCGGCTGTAAACGACTGGGAACCCGAAAGTGTGACTGGGCTTGTCGATACCGCGAAAACGGGTCACGATCCTAAACAGTACAGGTGCTCCTCGCACAATCGTAAATAAAGCAGTAAAGCATGGCATAAGTACAGGATAGTAAATAAAACCTCAAACTAGTTTGTGGCCCCAAGAAATAAGAATGAATCAAGCTCTGGCTCAGGGGGGTCCCATAAGCCTCCCGGATGTGGATAGCGCGAATATTCAAGGAACAGGAATCAAGTACTCGGGGTCCTACGGGACACAAGTGAGCATGAAAAACCAAATAGCAGATATTGCTCACCGGTGCCACTTTCATTAGTTATCCCATTACTACTCAGGTTAAGTTGTTTAGATACCTCGTTATCCATCAGACACTCACATACCCTACACATGCTGTCCTACGACTCACATGGCTCAAACAACTCCTGTAGTAATGGCTCATGGGATGGAGGAACAAGATTCGGTGGGGTTTAAAAGTAAAGGCTATGCAGTACTTGGGATTCAGTTTAATGCAATCGCGACTCAATGATGCAAGAGTAAGATAGAGGCAATAGGTACTATATGTATGCAAGCATGTGGTAGTGCTTGCCTGGCAGCTCAGTTGAAGCGAGAGAAGGATCTGGGTAGTGCTCCTGGGTTTCTTGATATATCCCCTGCTCAGCGTCTATTTGAAGAAGAACCAAACAAACAAGGGCCAACATAAATACAGTGCACAAGCATATGAATAAAATGCGACAAGCAAACAATCATGCCATGATGAATGATGCACAAGTTGCATGGCAATAATGTAGCATGGCATGGGTGAGGTGTAGAATACAAGAAATGAACATTTTATTGAGTTTTGGCCACATTTTATCCTCATATTAGTTGCTGTTTACATTATATTTATATGATGCATGCTGCAAAACAGAACATGGAATGCATAAACAGAAAGGTCTCGTCGAGCTAATCATTTTAGACATCATTTGTCAAATTTGGAGTTATAAATCAAAAGTTATTAATTAATTAAGAAAAGGGCATTTTATTGTAATTTTTGTCAACTTGAAAATTAAAGTGTCCAAAATATATTTTGGATGGCATATTTGAAATCCTCACATTTTTCTGATTTGAAAACATATATTATTTGTATTATTTGGAATTATGAATTTAAATTTATTTTAAAGTCAAAATTAGTCAAATGGAGTCAAAGTCAAAGGTTTGACTAGTTTGAATTAGTTCTGAAAATATTTGGCTAAAGATTTGAATTAACATTCAAAAACAAAACATATTTCATATAGAGTTTGAATTCAAATTCCAAATCATTTGAAAGTTATGAATTAGTTTATAAAATATATTTGAATTTGGATTTTTTGAAAGCTTCTGGTCTTTTGCTACCCAGGAGAAGCTCACCCAAGAAGGATGACAGGCGGGGCCAGGCTGACTCAGCAGCAGGGCCACGCACGCGCTCGGCTGGCTAGCCGACACGTGGCCATCCTGGCCCGCGGGTTGAGGACAGAAAAGCGTGGGTGGCTTTTTGCAAAAAGGGTGAGAAGGGAGGGACCGCGGGTTAGGTAGAAGGAAAGGTCAGGGGTTTCTTTGCAAAACGTCTAGGAGCTGTCGGTTAAGAGCCTGACGAAACTGAAGAACTGACCGCGAATTAGGCTAGCTGAATCGAATCTTGTGACGAATATGCCGACCAAACCATTGAGAATTTTGCTTCGACGTAAAGACCAAAGTTGTAGAGGAGAGAAAGATTTACAAGTTTCATTCAGGGTGTTTCTACAGAGGAGGCCTGCATAGACCGGCAATCGGAGAAGAACAGAGACAAAACTCATGCAGAAATCTGACGAAACTGAAGAATAGAATCGACCGAACTGCTAGCTGACTCGATCTTCGAAAGACGATGGCGACGATTCCATCGAGAATTCCGGCATTCCACAAAAACAAAAGACGGAGAGGGTTCAACGAACTACAAGTTTCCTACAGGGAGAACTCGACGAAGATCAATAGGGCGCCGGTAAAAATTGACGCGAACAGGGTGGCGGTGGGGTGTGGGGGCTTAACCTGTCGGACGACTCTCTCTGATCCTACGAACACCTGCGCGCACGGCGGAAATTGGCGACGAGGCGAGCTACTGGCTAGCAGGGAGGACAAAGGAAGGAGGGGAATCAGAGCGGGGCCTCACCGGAAGGTCGTGATCGTGCTCGACGCGGCCGGAGGAGGACTAGGGCAGCCGGAATCGACCATGCACGACGGTGGCCGAAGCTATTGTTGAGGACGATTCCATCGCGTGCGAAGACTCCCAGCTCGATTCCTTTCGCCAGGGCAAAGAGGAGGACCTGACGGAGACGGGGCCGTAATCATCTCGGCTTGAGGGCGACCATGGAAGCAGGGCAGTGGTGAGGTCATTCTCGGTTTCCTCTCTGGTCTGGATAACTCGAAGAGAAGAGAGGGAGGCAGATAGCAAGGAACCGGCGGCGTGGGGAAGGGATAAAGGGAGAAGCTAGGGTTCCAAGGCTCGATCTGGGGATGGATAAGAAGGGAAGGTGGTGATGCGGCTGACGGGAGGCGACGGCCACCTGCTTCCT
Organism: Avena sativa; assembly: GCA_916181665.1. Classification (NCBI taxonomy): domain Eukaryota; kingdom Viridiplantae; phylum Streptophyta; class Magnoliopsida; order Poales; family Poaceae; genus Avena; species Avena sativa. The sequence continues at coordinate 357,815,314 of OV702283.1, forward strand.
TCCGTGAGTCGCAGAGAGGGGGGAGGCCGACAGAGGAAGAGAAACAGAAGACGGCGTCGGGGTGAAGGGGTACTGGGCCATGAAGAGGGAGAGAAGGACCCCGAGTGGGCCTTGCTGCTGCTAGATGCCGCCTGGGCTAGGTGGCTGCTGCTGCTCCTCTCTCACTATTTTTCTTTATGCTCTATTTACTATTTATTTGTTGTTGTTTGTTTGTTTAAAATCCAAACAAGTTACTAATTCAAAACCTTTTGAACTTTGCAGGAGCATTGGAAGGAGGTTTAGGGAAACAAGTTAGATGAGAGGGAACAAGATCAAGAGGGGAGATGATGCCCACATACATAATAGGTGTATGTGTCTATTTGGCATTTTACTAGATTAGGGTTTTAGTAAAAGAACAAAACTCTTTTTCCAAAATATTGGACTCTAACAATGGCCCTGGTTTGTATAAAACAAGATAGGGATACAAAGAGGGAGAGAGATGAGATGAGAGATGATCCACTCAAGAATTCAAAGAAAATCCAAAAGACTTAAATGTGGTGATACTTGCATGGGCCATGCATAAATAATAAATGCCTCCTCTAGTAGTGAAAACCACTAGATTATCTCATGGCACTTGTATAAGCAAGCTTCCCAAATTTTGGAATAAGGCCCAACAAAAGAAAAGAGAGCTCGTTTACCACATGGATTAAATAAAAGATCATGCATGAATATAAGGTGGCCAAGCTTGTGTGTATGTGCCACTAGCCAACATGACCCCAATGGTATTCCTACATGAGCTTATATTCATATTTAAACCGTATGAAAGCTTGACAAGGGGTTCCACTCACATAGCATGCAAAGGTGGCCATGTGGATCTCATATACCAATAATGTGAAAACAACATGGTGCATACATGGGAGCATGTGGAGCTAGAATGGATCCACACCAACAGATATGAGCTAGAGGTAAAACCAAATAATCTGCAATGATCATATATGGTGGAATGGTGGAAAGATGGGGTGATGACAAGAAAGGTGGTGGAGTTAAATAAAAGATATGCCCCCAACTCAACTTGGGCATTTAACAATATATCATCAACCAAATACAATATCAAGAGGCAAATACAATTAACAATGCATATGAGAGAAGAACCAAATCAAAAGGGTTTTGTATGATGCTCAAATGCAAGGTGGCATGATGACATGAGCATGATATAATGATGATGCAACAATTATATATATGAAGTAGCCATTATATAGACTAGGCTAGTAGCATTGCAATTGTTAGACAATTGGGATGCTACATAAGTATTTCATCCTTATTTCTATGTGCTTTGGTATTATATATACCTGCTGACTTCCATTCTCATTTTTCTTTTGTTAGTCTTAGTGATCCTTGAGTTGTTATCTTCTTTCGTATTCTTAACTATAGTAAATAAATAAAAGAGTTATAATCATGGATGCATATGTCGGGGTTTTAACCCCCTTTTGGAAAAAATCTTAGTTTATGGCCTATTTCCTCTATTTCATAATATAAGATGCTTTAGCTTTGTGAAAGGAGTGTATCTAGATTCCTTTTAGTGCATAGCTTCACTCTGAATCTAAGTGAACTTACACACTAAAAGGGGTCTAGATACACTTATTTCATAAATCTAAAATATATTATATTTTAAAACGGAGAGAGTACATGGTCATTTTGAAACAATGTGTAACGGTATCTAGACATTAAGTCTCGATATTGTTAATCTTTTTTGTCGTCCTTTGCATACATCTATGAAAGCCAACGAGGAACAACCTTATGTGACTATTGAGCTGTTAGACTGCGAAAAATTTAGAGCTTAATTTTTCTCTTTGGTGATGCTTATGAAGATACCTAGAATTGTAGTGATATTCTGGAGAGATTTTTACCGTCTTACTTGCAAACTATATTGGTTTTGGCTTTTGATCCTCTTTTCTAAAATAAAGAGCTGTAGAAATCTCAGAGACCGTAATTTTGCGCGCTTGAAGTGTTGAGCATGCATATTTGACTATGGAACAATTGTGTGCTTTATTTTGGATTTTTATATTTTGCGCACTCATAAATATTTGGAGGGATTGCATGTTTGACTTGAATCATTTGTTCAGTTTGTAGACCAAAATTGAAATACCACCGTGATGGCCATGCAGTGCAAGAACGAAGTGCAGGCGGCGCAGCGAAGCGCGCCTTTACACCTAGTAGACACTATACTCTTCCAAATTCCTATAGGTATGAACCTCTAAGTTGCTAACATGTTCCAATTTTAAGATTATAGAGACAGATACACATCAGAAAGCTCAAGCAAGCATAACACCTTCAATAGGATTGAATAGATGGAGGTAAATGTGGAGACTGTTTGCAACTCTCCTGTGTATTTTATCATATGTAAAATACTTCAACAAGATGAACCATGAAGGCACATTATGATTAAGTTGCTCCATAATTTTTACTCAAAATATGCAAAATAATGATTGACATGCATTGTCTCCATAGAAGATATGGACTTTATAAGGCGGGAATGCCATATCTCATCTTGGTGATCAGCCAATGGTAAGTCATCTATTTTGACGTGGTTGTATGGAATCCTTTTTTTCTAGGTGCAGTCATTAAAAAAAGCAAAGTCTTAAAGTACACACGGAGAAATGACTTGCATGATGAAAACAATGGCTGAAAAGTTGATTTCATGAATTAAACATGTTTTATAGTCCAAATCATTTTGCATTTGATAATCACTTTGTGCAATTAATTCGAATGGGCAAAGGCATCAAAATTAGATCCCACATGAGTATGTTTCAGTAAACTCTTTTAAACTCTCTATACCTCGTGATAATGCACTAGTTATATATGTCATCATATATCATGCTTACCATCTTAGTTGTAGCAATTAAGATGCATTGCAAAGCTCCCTGACCACTTGCCGGTGGCGCTGCGCCGCCCGGGGGAATCCACCGCCGCTGTCGGCCATGTCGCCGATCAAAGCACGCATGGCCCGGCGGCGGCAGAGCGTCAGCTGGGCGCAATATTGAGGAGAGACGACGCTCCGGACTTTCATCTAGGAGCGGTGGCTCGTGGTGGCATTGGTCGTAGGCCAGGCGGCGGGGTTGAGGCGTCGGTGGTGGGTCTGACCCACAGGGTCTGGACCTCGTGTGTCGGCACCCATCTTTCACATGGACGACGATCTTCTCCCCACGTACCATATGGAATCCGGGACGGCGGTTCTGGGCATGGTGGCGGCGGACTCCTCCTCATCGGAGGTGTGACACATAGAACCTCAGAACGACTGTGTGTGTGTGTGAGTGTGTGTGTGTGTGTGTGTGTGTGTCTATGGCGCTGGCCACATAGCGATGTGGCCTACTCCAACTTTAGTTGCTCATCAGTCCAAAGATCTGGCTGGTGGGTGCTGCCTCGCGGCAACTTCTCGGCAGCAGATCAAGTTGATGAGGAGACGGTGAACAGACTGCTGAAACGGGTGAGGATTCCAACATCGACGATGGCACCTGAGGGTATCGTTTTCCTCATTGGAGGCAAAGGTGGGGGCATCCCTTGCTCCATTGTTTCAGAGGGAAACATCAGATCTGGGGGAGGCCACCATTTACGGCGGCGCCCATGGGTGTCGGATCCCTCATTGGAGGCGGGCCTTGTGGGGGCCTCCTGGATCGGATGATGGTGACGTCTTCGTCGTCACCCCCATGGGGGGCATCATCTTTGGATACATTCAGTGGCTGGACGGGCACATGGGCGGCTTGGTGGCTGGGCGTCGGTCTCCGTGTGTTTCTCGCGTGGGGACCAAGGTGGAGCGGATTTTTCTTGCACATAGCTTCAGCGACAAAGTCAAGTCATGTCTAGCCGACAAGTTCTACACTGAGTCATGCCTGGTCGGCAGGTGCTACACACGACAGATCCTCCGGTGACTTCAAGCTGTGTTGGTTGGTCACTACTGTTAGATGTATATATTTGTATATTGTAGTTTCCCCATATGTTAGGGGGATTCCTGCATATTTGTACATGTACCTGTACTATATATTATGGACTTTTCCCCTAGATAATACAAGTTGCTCTTCATCTAACATGGTATAGAGCCCCAGGTTAGGGTTTCTCTCGCACGCTCGCAACTTCCGTGCTAATTTTTCTCGGACTGCCGCCGCAGCTCGTCGCCGGCCCCGTCCCCCTCACCGTCGGCTTCGATCGGGTCTGCCGAGATCGGCCCCCGTCCCCCACCCCGTCGGCTTTGATCGGGCCAGATCGGCCCCGTCCGGCCTCGATCTGACCGAAATCAGTCTGGCCGGCCACCAGAGACACTTTTCTGGCCTCGTCCTCACTCGATCTGTCTCGGGATCCTGCTCCACTACTGGCCTCGTTCCGCCCCGCCTTGTCCTCGTTATGCCCGTCCGCCAGTCCCTGGGGCCCCCTCCAGGACTTGCTTCGATCGGCTGCTGGTCCGGCCGTCCGGATCTCGCTGGCTCTTTGCTTAAATTCGCTGGATTTGCTTTAGTCAGGCCGAATTTCGCCGGATTTTGATCCTGATCAGTTGTCAAAAAAAAAGCCTTTCGGCATGGTTTCCTGCTCCGATGATGTCGCTTTCGCTACTCCCGTCTTGCACCCATGTCCTCCCTCGTTACTTGGTGCTCGTCCGCCGGCTCCCTCTTTGCCGACTTCGTCTCCATCGGTTTGCCGCTCTACACAGACTTTCGTGGCCTCTTCACGCGGCTATGGCCGCCCTTCGCCGACTTCGTCTACGTCGGCCTGCCGCTCTACGTCGATTTTTGCGGCCTCTTCACGCGGCTATGGCCGCCCTTCGCAAACTTCGTCTACATCGGCCTGCCGCTCTACATCGATTTTCGCGGCCTCTTCACGTGGTTATGGCCGCGCTTCACCGACCCCGTCTATGTCGGCTCGCTGCTCGACATCGACTCTTGCGGCTTCTTCAGGCGGTTGTGACCGTCTTTCGTTGACTCCGTCTTCATCGGCGTGTTGCTCTCCGTCGCCACCTTTGGCGGCCTCTGTGTGGGTGGGTGACAACTCCTCGTCGGCACCTAATTGTACCTCGACCTCTCCACTCGTGCCCCTTTCTGCGCATGAGATAGCGCAGCTTTGTTGCCTGCTTGATGCTTGGGACTCTTCACCGATAGGTTCTGCTGGTTCTGCGACTGGGTTTTCTGGCATTGAGCGACCACCTCCTCCTTTTGTAGGTACATCCCCATGGCTTCTTGATACTGGAGCTTATTTTCATATGACTCCTGATTCTTCCTTGTTGCATTTTGTTCGACCTGTTGACCCTCCTGTTCGTGTTCTTACTGCCGATGGTACCCCCTCCCAGTCATTAGTCGAGGCATTCTTAGTACTTCCTCGTTTCATGTTCCTTCTGTTGCGCATGTTCCTCAACTTAACATGCAACTCTTTTCTGGTAGTCAGATCGTCGACTCTCGTTGTAGCATCACTCTCGACTTTGATTCCTATTCTGTTCAGGATCGTCGCACCGACACTATGCTTGGTGCTGGCCCCCACCGCCATGATGGCCTCTGGAAGCTTCACTGGCTTCGTCTTCCTTCTGATGCCACCATCGCCAGTTCCTTGGCATGTGTAGCCATCGCTACTAGCTCTTTTCAGCAGTGGCATCATCGCCTTGGACATTTATGTGGTTCTCGACTCTCGTCTTTAGTTCATCGTGGTGTTCTGGGGTCTGTCTTCGGAAACGCTTCTTTGGATTGTCAGGGCTGTCGGCTTGGTAAGCAGATTCAGCTACCGTATCCTCACAGTGAGTCTGTGTCCGAGCGTCCTTTTGATCTTGTTCACTCTGATGTTTGGGGTCCAGCTCCCTTCCCCTCGAAAGGGGGTCATCGCTACTATGTTCTCTTTATAGATGATTTTTCTCATCACACTTGGATATATTTCATGTCTTCTCGTAGTGAGGTCTTGTCTATCTATAAGAAATTTGCTGCCATGGTTCATACCCAGTTCTCCACTCCTATTTGTGTGTTTCGTGCAGATTCTGCTGACGAGTATATCTCTCATTCACTGCGCGCTTTTCTTGCTGAGGAGGGTACTCTTGCTCAGTTTTCTTGTCCTGGTGCTCATGCTCAGAATGGTGTGGCTGAGCGCAAGCATCGTCACTGTCTTGATACGACTCGTGCGTTGATGATTGCCGCTTCTCTTCCGCCTCACTTTTGGGCTGAGTCTGTTTCCACTGCCACCTATCTCGTCAATATTCAACCCACTGCTGCTCTGCAAGGTGGTATTCCTCTATAGAGCCTCTCTGGTCATCCTCCTGATTACTCATGCTTCGTTCATTTGGTTGTGTTTGTTATGTTCTTCTTGCCCCTCGTGAACGCACCAAACTGACCGCTCAGTCTGTTGAGTGTGTCTTTCTTGGATACAGTGATGAGCATAAGGGCTATCGGTGTTGGGACCCCATTGGTCGTCGGATGCGCATTTCTCGTGATGTCACGTTTGATGAGACGCGTCCTTTCTATCCTCGCCCCACCTCCTTGACCTATCTGATGGAGGATATCTCCTTTCTACTTTTTCCTGACACACCTCCCTCTGTTCCTATTGATCCTCCTTCGGGACCTATTATTGCTGATGTCTCACCTTCGACCCTATTGTCTTCCTCCCACCTAGTTCTCCTCCTTCTTCTCCTGATCCTCCACCCACCTCACCGTTGTCTCCTTTTCCCTTCCATTATTATCGTCGCTCTCATGTTTCAGATCCTCCTCCTAATGTCCCTTCTTCTTCTTCTTTCGATATGTATTCTTCTTCTGACGAGATTCCCTCTCCTCTTCTGGTGACTCGTCTTCGTCGTCCACCTGATCGTTACTCTCCTAGTCAGTACGGTCTCTCTGTTGCCCTCGAGCCGACTTATTATCGGGATGCTGAGCGTCATCCCGAATGGCAGTTTGCCATGGCTGAGGAGATTGTTGCGCTTGAGCGCACTGGCACCTGGGATCTTGTCTCTTCCCCTCCCGGTGTTCGTCCCATCACGTGCAAGTGGGTCTATAAAATTAAGACCCGCTCTGATGGATCTCTTGAGCGCTATAAAGCGCGTATTGTGGCTCGTGGCTTTCAGCAGGAGCACGGTCGTGACTATGATGAGACTTTTGCCCCTGTGGATCATATGACCACTATGCGCACTCTTCTTGATGTTGCTTCTGTTCGACACTGGTCTGTGTCTCAGCTTGATGTTCAGAATGCTTTCCTCAATGGTGAATTGAGTGAGGAGGTTTACATGCAGCCTCCTCCTGGGTATTCTGTTCCCGATGGGATGGTTTGTCGTCTTTGACGTTCTCTTTATGGCCTGAAACAGGCCCCTCGTGCTTGGTTTGAGCGCTTTTCCTCTGTGGTGACTGTTGCTGGTTTCTCTCCTAGTGCTCATGATCCAGCGATGTTCGTTCACACTTCTCCTCGTGGACGCACTCTTCTCCTTCTCTATGTTGATGATATGATCATTACTGGTGATGATCCTGAGTATATTGCCTTTGTTAAGGCTCGTCTTCGTGATCACTTTCTTATGACTGATCTTGGTCCTCTCCGCTACTTTCTTGGGATTGAGGTCTCCTCCACTTCTGATGGATTTTCTATCTCTCAGGAAAAGTATATTCAGGATCTTCTTGCTCGTGCTGCTCTTAGGGATGAGCGCACTGTTGAGACTCCTATGGAGCTTAATGTTAAGCTTCGTCCTACTGATGGTGATCCTCTTCCTGACCTGACGCGTTATCACCATCTTGTTGGGAGTCTTGTTTATCTTGCTGTCACTCGTCCTGACATATCTTATCATATTCATATTCTGAGTCAGTTTGTCTCAACTCCTACCACTGTTCACTATAGTCATCTCCTTCGTGTTCTTCGCTATCTTCGTGGCACGATCACTCGTCGCATTTTCTTTCCTTGTTCCAGCCCCCTCCAGCTTCAGTGCTACTCGGATGCTACGTGGGCGAGTGATCCTATGGATCATCGTTTCCTTTCTGCTTACTGCGTGTTTCTTGGTGGTTCGCTCATTGCTTGGAAGACGAAGAAACAGACAGCGGTTTCCCGTTCGAGTGTTGAGGCTGAGTTGCGAGCTATGGCCTTGTTGACTGCTGAGGTGACTTGGTTACGGTGGTTGCTTGCGGATTTTGGTGTCTCTGTTACGACACCTACTCCAGTTTTGTCTGATAATACAGGTGCTATCAGTATTGCACTTGATCCGGTAAAGCATGAGCTGACCAAGCATATTGGTCTTGATGCTTTTTATACACGTGTTCAGGTGCAGGCTCAGGTTATTACACTTCAGTATGTGCCTTCAGAGTTACAGTTGGCCGACTTTTTTACAAAGACACAGACTAGAGCGCAGCATGATTTTTTACTCTCCAAACTTAGTGTTGTGGATCCACCATGAGTTTGAGGGTGGTGTTAGATGTATATATTTATATATTGTAGTTTCCCCATATGTTAGGGGGCTTCTTGCATATTTGCACCTGTACCTGTACTATATATTGTGGCCTTTGGCCCCAGATAATACAAGTTGCTCTTCATCTAACAACTACTAGGGAAACACTTATAGAAAAAAGTCTACCGTGCGGGCACGTGCGTCGGTGGTAGCCCATTTTAACGCGCCGGCGATAAGGCTTTTCCTAGTAGTGGCTGGTACTTGGCGACGGCATGGTGCTGTGGGGTACCATGGCAACCGCGACGTGCTTTGGAGATAGTGCGTAGGGAGGTGGTGCTACTTGCCATCGCGGTGGTGTCGATGGCTGGTGTGGCGAGAGTTGGCATATCGATCTACATGCTAAGATGGTTTTGCGGAAGATAGTGGAGGCAGCGACATCCAGAGCGAGTGTGTGGACGCCGTTTCGTGGATATGCTGGGCGGATCTAGGCTCCTGACTTGCATGGGGAAGTTGAGTGTTTGCTAGGTCTCGTCGGGGAGATGGCGATACAGTTACCGTTATTCTCGGTGTTTTGTTTTGACGGTCTTTATTGTATGATCTTTGTAATGACTTTTGCCGGACTTTGTTGTTCTAATAATGAATAAAGATTGTGTGCATCGCTTGATGCAGAGACCGGGGCTTCGCTCCCCATTTCGAAAAAAAAAACACTTACACATATGCTAAATGCTCTATCATTGATGCATCTAGAACTAAAACACATCATCATCGATTCTCTTGAACTAAACGAATAAGCTAAACTGTGGTAACTTTAGTACCAATCCATGGAAAAAATATAACTATGGTCTTGTTTTGAAATACTCGTCAGGACAACGATGGTGAAGACGGTTTTTTTTAGCCTTGCTACTGCTAATTTTTATAAATTTTGGGGGTGTAAGTGAGGTTCGGTACAAGCTATAAATTTTTGGGGTTTGTCAACTGAGTACTGAGTTTGAGAGTTAAAGCAATTTTTAATTTCAAGTTTTAAAGAGTCTCGATACCCTAAACTATTTTGTCTCTTTTGCATGCACACAAAATTACAAATAGACCAAAATAATTAGGCGTCCTAACTGATACTTTGGGGTATTCCCTAGTGCAATGTTTCACTCGCAAATGCATGTTGTTACTGCAGTTAACATACCAAAAAAGGTTAGACTTCGGTTTTGCATGTACCTAACGATGTCTATATGTTTACCTGTCGGACCTATACCGAAACAAGGAAAAAAGAAGATGCAGGGAACCCTCGGTTCTTGGCTTGCTTCGTATTTTCTGTTCTTTGTCAATGTTTCTTTTTGCATTTTTGTGCATTGCAATCTATTCTGTTTTCACTTTAATATAATCATGGTATCTTTCGTGAAAAAATGAACATCTTGCTCCCAGATTTAGTTACATGGAAGGCATGAAAGTAACCAACAGCAGCAGCAGTAAACAGCGAAATGTTCAAACTGGTCCACGCTGCAGACATTTAGAACTTCTCGATGGAAGATTCAGCAGAAAGACTGAAAGAGCACAAGGCATAAAAGTAATTTGAAGCAAACGATGTTCATTCCATTCATACAAGAATTCGATTACATCGTACAGGTCCATGATCCAGGACTTCGAGTGTTACATGGACAAGGTTCACATTACATTACAACCTGCTAATTAAGTAGAAGGCGCGCCACTTGATCACTTGATGGATGGCATGTTCTTCACCTGATCCAAGGCGATCCGCACGGCCGTTCGAGCACGAGGGTAGTTGCCCTTGTAGATGACTTCAACGTAGCCATCCTCTGCGTCAGAGACGACGACGGAAGGGTGCCAGATGACGAGACGCTGCCCGTTTGGCAGGGTCCCCGCCGGCACGCGCACCTTCACGGTCATGCCCTTCTTCACCGAGGTCGACGAGGAGCGTGGCTGGATCGGCGCCGAAGAGGGCTTCTTGATCGACATGGACGAGAGCTTCTTGATCGGCGCGGGCGAGGGCTTCGTGGCGGCATCTGACGCGTGCGCCGCCGTCGTGGCATCAGACTTGGCCACCTTCTTCATGGCGAACGGGATCAGCGCCTCTCGTCGTGGGGCAGTGCACCTCCTTGGAGCTTCTCCCAAGTCCAGGTAGACGATCTTCTTAGTGGCAGCGCCGGGTGCTCCGCCCGGGATGAGCACGCGCGGGTGCGGCGGCGGGGCAGAGCATTGCCTCGCAACTCCTTCACTCGGCGGTGCGTTGGCGAGCTTGAGGGTCGCAGCGGCGGCGCCCGACACGGGCGGCGGCGGCGCGGCAGAGGACTTCTTCACGACTCTCCCCTTGGCGACGTTGATGGCCTTCCTCCGGCGCTGGAGCTCGCGACGGATCTCGTTGCGCATGGCGGACGAGCGCTGCGCCATGAGAGCGGGCATGCTGCGATGGTGGCGGACGGCGGCGAGGACGGTGACGAGGAGGGTTGGATCAGCGAGAGAGAGCGTCCTTCATGCAGGGCGGCCCTAGGCTTTTATCGTGTGGGAGCCTGGGAGGTCGCGGAGCTGGAGTCGGAGTCGGACTCGCAGCGAAGCGTGGGTGTCAAGCAGAGCGAGGCGAGAGCGCTGTAACTCGATGGCAATGGCGGTGTCGCCTCGATGCATTTGCACGCGGTCTGGATCGACAGGATGGACGCGCTTCGTAGCAGCGGAGCCGCGGAGGTGGAGTCGGACTCGCAGCGAAAGCGTGGATGCTGGCAATGGCGGTGTACCTGGCGCGTTTGAAATTTTCACTGTCCGGTCTTGGTTCGTAGTACGAGTACGATGCATGCGCGTCCGGTATCCGAGTCCCCACTCCAAATGGAGAGAAAAAAAAGGGATCTGGCCCACAAATTATGGTGAATGTCAAGTTAACTCTGGATTTGCAGCAATCCACTTGCCACTTCTATCTAGCAAGAAATTACAATGCAAATCCAATAGTAGTAATAACAATCTAAGCTAATTATCGGTCAACCAAGAACTAGCAAAACTGTTTAGTTTTGGGTATTACATGCACGAATATTTTGTACCGTTATAAGCATAAAAATATTAGTTCTAGCCTTCTAGGATACTCCCACAGGAGGAACAAATATCGACCCAAGTGATTACACGCTGCAAGCTTATATACAAACGATTTCATAATACAACTTTATCTTGAAATGCAATACTATACAAACTAATGACACTTCAATCGTAATTCAGAAAAAATAAAGAAAAATGGTACTTCAGCCGTAATTCAGAAAAAAGAAAAGAAAAATAGACCACCACCGTAGAACAGATGCATTACACATGCGCATGCACGACATGTCCTAGTAGCTACCGTGCAATGACGATCCATTTGCCCTAAGAAACCTCATCAGTTTGAGATAAACGTCATCTTTCGCCTTCACGCTCATGACGGAGTTGATGTAGCCGTAGTCGCCAATGTGGCCAATGTACAACAGCTCCGGCTTAGATCTCAACTCCTTGATGGTACGATCGACGTCTGTTACATCAACTAATGCATCGAGGCCTTCGTATCCCATCCACATTCGAAGTGATTCTGGTATGTTGCTTAGGTCAAACGAAGGAGGGCGCAGCTGACCGTAGCGCCTTAGACTTCCCCACAGTCTATAGTCATACCTCGTGAAAGTGTCTTTCCTGATCACTGGAGCTAATAAAAACCTTGTTTTAGGATGATAAAAAAAGATGGTGTGGATTCAATGACAAAAAAGATTATTGTAAGTATCGAGCAGTTGTATCTACAAGTAATGTCCCGTGAAAGTTATTCTTGGAGAGAAAGAGGAGCTAGATACAGTATCAGTGGCAACAAAGTGAGCACTAAACTCAAATAAATAAAAAACCTTTCTCGATCGGCCGTCCACTGAAGTATAGACATTAGAGGTTTGAATGACTTGTCATTTGTTGTCCTGAATTTGCAACAGACCCTTATATCCTTCTCCAGTTTTAAGTTTACTAGCTACTATACCATGTCTCAAAAGTAGGGGAGGTGATTGAAAGCCTCATGTCACTGGTCGTGCAAATTTACTCAATTCGGTGCTTTTGGAGGTTATTAAAAGCACCTCCACTCGTGCGGCGTTTTCAGGCTGAAATCTGGCACTATTTAGTGTCAGATGGATGAAACGTTTGGTCTGAGAATGACTGAATTTCCACTCGCGTTTCCAGGTGGGGTTTTCAGGCGTGCGTGTTTTCGACAAATTTGGCGACATTTCACCCCAATTCGGATCAAATTCACACAGTTCGACATTAATATGAATATAAAGCATTGTTAGGCATAGTTTGACATGAAGTTAAACACATAATAGTTCTGCATAGTTCGCCATAGAACGAAACACAACATAGTTCAACATAATTCGGCCAGATCATATTCGGCATAGCAGTTATGTGTTGCCTCTACGTATCCATATGTGCTCGACTAGATCATCCTATAGCTATTGATGTACCGTCGGGTCTCGAATCTCCTCACGTAGAAGGCAGCCCATGATGCCGACACCTAGTGATCAGGCTCTACAAGAGACCCCTGTATGTAGTATGGCTATTCCTACTCAACCAAATCTACTGAATGCTTTCACTCATCCTCAATGATCATGTTGTGCAAGATCACACAACAATTCATCACTTCTCACATCTGATATTTTGACAAGGTCATGGTAAGGAACCTGACAACTATAAATCTCTGTTGGAGCATACCAAATGCCTGCTCCACGTAGGCGAAATAGTCGGTGTACAACATGCAGTATCCCACCATCCGCTGCCTTGCTTTACACTTCCGGCGATCCTTCGCTGAGCCTGCACGCTTCGGCGTTGCAGTCTACGTGTATAGTCTAGCCAGAGAGCCGGGAATCCGCATATGCTCTTCATCTTCAGCGGCTGCAGCATTCTCTTCCTCCAACAGCATGGTGAACATCTCCTCGTCGTCGGAGTCCATGGTCGAACAGGCAAAACGCCAAACGCTTCGTGGTCGCGGTGGGAACGAGAGCTCGGAATGTAGTCGAGCTGCCGGCGATGCCGCGAAAAGGCGAAACAAGGCCAGCAGTGACGGGAGGGGATGCGGTGGCGGTGGACCTTTCTATTGGCATGGATTTGGCTGGGCGACGTGGGGCATTGTCGGTGGTGGCATCGCGGCGAGGGGAAGGTGGGGAGAAGGCTCTGTATCGTGGGAGAGCCGAATCGCGGTGGGGGAAATGGAATGTCGCGCCGACAAGGTTAGCCTACCAGTTTTTTCTTCCATCCGCCGTTCCTAGGTTATACCCGGCGCATCGGGTTCGGCCTGAAAATGCCGGATAAAAATTAGATCAAATCCTGTGAAAAACAATGTCCTAGAAATGCGACCGGACGAAATTCGTCCTACGGATAAAAACAGACTAGGGAGTTTATCCTGGGAATGCTAGTGGAGACTCAAACATCACAACCATGAGATGGCATATGGGATGATGGTTGGTGTTCTTACCACGAAGTCTGAAATAATGTTACCTATTGGGACAAAAACGGCCCACGGAGGGGATTCTTTGTGATGCCACTATTATCCTATAGATTAGGCCACTCCTGGCGGGTGTCTTCACGACAGTTGGATCTTGGATGAGGAGTCGTATGGAACATTGATCGGGGCTGGTAAGCTGGCCCGCGACGCTTCCGAACTGAGCCGCCGCACCAAGTTAGGCGAGCGGACGCCATCCCACCTCGATTCTGGCCACATGAGTGCAGCCCTCCGCCTACCAAACTGATTCCAGGACCGATCCTGCCGTTTCTCGCGCCTCCATCCCGCCATGGACGCCGCCATCCAGAGCACATCGTCATGGGGAACGAGGGCCAGCCAGGTTTGCCACAAACTGCGTAGCGACTCCGGCCCCTGTGGAGCGGCGTTGTGGCTGTCTGTCGTTGTTGTTAGGCTTCAAAGGCCCGGATGTGGTGGTGACAGGGGAGGACTAGGCGGAGCTTGCCTACGGCCAGTTCGAGTACCCTCGAGTCTGTCGTGTTGACTTAATTCAGATTTCAGGAGTTCCAATTTTGGTAGATGGTATGTGTTGGTTCATGTGTTCTTGGTTCATTTTCCATGTTCACTATTAGGTTCAGTCAAGTCAACATCGCCAGTTTACCACAAAACTCTTTTCCGTTCAGCTCAATATAGATTTTGATATTCCCCAATTCCCGTACAACACGATGCATTATTAGAGATACATGGAGTATTACAAGTCATTTTTTCTTATGATTTTGCAACTGGTTCCTTAGGTCCCTACGCTTTCATTTGCATCATTGATTCATGTCATCTTAATTGTTGCAGGTTTGAGGACCTAATCGAAGATGGTGTTCAAATCGCTTATGTAAGTTTGTAGAGATGGACTATATAAGATGTTGCAGATAGTTGTTGATTTGGTAAAATGGAATAATGAATTCTGTTCCTTCCCGGTCATTATTGAAATGAAGTTTTGATTTAGATGGTAAATTCCAAAACATGAATATGGTACTGCTTTGTTTGTCCATCGGGTGGAGAACAAAGTTTAGTTTCCGCTATTTCTTCAAATTTTTGTTTATTGAGTTCCAACTCTCGATTCAGAAATTGCAAGGTGTAAAATTCTATGATGTTGTAGGATTTTCAGATTCTGAAAAATAGGAGCTTGTCACTGCATTGTTTTGTCTGTCGAGTATTCCACCTAAAGTTGTCCACTGCAAGCAACGACTCTTACTATCTTGCCCTGGCTGGTAGGCCAGATGGGTTTATTCTTAAGGGACATTGCCAATGATGACATCTTGAGGCAATTAGAGGCGTTCTCACTGCTATAAGATGTGTTGATTATATGTTATTTTGTTGCAGACCTAGAACATATCATATGTTTTCCCTGTTTTGTGAAGCTAAAAAAATAAATGGTTGCACCTATTCCATTAGTAAAAATATAAAATATACCATTGTATGTAAGCTAGTTTCTTTTAATCTTTGGGTACACCTAAATAATTATACGTCTTTTTATGATGTCATCTCATATCATGGCGTCCTCTTTTTGCTATACTAGGTGTCTGTTATTCGGAATGTTGAAATCAGAATCATCTTCGGTGTTTTATTTAGCTTGACAAAGTACAGGGCTCTAACACCATCGACATTACAATGGACGGGTGTGCCTTGCACCAATTTCAATCTTCATCTAATTGTATTATTAAGAATGAAAGTGTGTATCAGTGTCATCGGATTGATGACATGTACGCCATAGGAGGTCCAAAAGGTGTTGAGAAGATGGGGTGTGATCCGTACAGTGTTCCGAAAGCGGTGAGCATAGATTTACCCAGGTTCAGATCCGACTGCGGTGATCGGATCCTACTCCTGCTAGCAACCCAGTAATATATCAGCAAGAGCCGGATGTTTCAGCGGATTACAAGAGAGGTTCGTCTGTGCGAGTTGGTTGTGGTGATCTATGATCTGGTGCCCTAAAGGACCCGCAAGTACGGCTTATAAAGGCGCCAAGACCTAGGGTTACATGAGAAACCTATACGTCTACGTTATAGAGTCAATAACTAAGTATAGCTTGGACCATAAGTAATACTATAGGCCTAAGTCGGTAATTCTTCTAGGCCTTGTTGTAACCGGATTGGACTCTGTCTTCTTTCCCTGGCTGGGCCGCCCGTGAAGCAAAGCTCTAACCCGTCGGTGGGCCACCCTGGTCAGTGAGGCTTATGGGTATATTCGGAAAGTATATCCCCAACAGTAGCCTCCAGAAGTCTCCAAGATCCAAAGTCGGAATAATCGTCTAGCTTGATGGTTCCTTCAGCTTGAG
Organism: Avena sativa; assembly: GCA_916181665.1. Taxonomy (NCBI): domain Eukaryota; kingdom Viridiplantae; phylum Streptophyta; class Magnoliopsida; order Poales; family Poaceae; genus Avena; species Avena sativa. Next base: position 357,831,442 of record OV702283.1, read on the forward strand.
ACTCTTGAAGGGTTCTGAAAATTTCATTCAATTGTGTAGGATTTAGAGTCTCCTTCTGAGTCGGATATAATTTTTTTACTTCAGTCATTCCCTTGCTGGATTCAAACTTGCGCTGGAATTTGAGATGTGGACGTGCCTGACAACTGTTCAGACATATGTTGTGTCTGATAGAACATTTCGTGAGCATGACCGTTGGTGGGTCCGTATTTTATGGAACTGAGGCATTGTTACTGTGCACACACGGAGATCGATGTGGTGGAGTCTTCGTGAGGAAGCTGCCGGTATTGTTCCTTGATGCGTGGCACAATCTCAATGGTTTCGCACTAATCTTAGTGCAGTAGGGTTTATAAATGGTAAGAGGTTCCTTTATTTTTCTTCATCTACCCCCATTATCTCCCTTCGTCTCCACTACCGCTCGTTCTCCTCGTCTTCCTCGCGTTCTCCCCGCCGGAAGGATCTAGCCAGGGTCGCGCAGAAAATCCCCATCCTCGTATCAATGGAAGAGGCGTCAGGCTCCAGCGCCGCCTACCCTTCTGCAGTGGAGGACAAGGGCTACATGGGGTTATGGATCCCTTGTGTGCTCGACGATGAAAAACTGAAGGCCACAAAGGAGGAGGGTCTTCTCCTTGTTGGTGACTGGAGGAGCGGCTACGGCGAGCTCGTCCCCGTGCCCCGCGCCGGTGAGCGGGTACACTTTAGGACTCACCTCAATAGAGGATTGAGTCTCCCTCCATTGAAGTTCTTCACCGAGGTATCTTCACACTACGGTGTCCAACTCCACAATTTCCCCCCAAACTCCATTCTTGAGCTTAGTTTGTATGCTTCCCTCTATGAGGGTTTCATCGGCATTAAGCCGGATCTCACCTTGTTTCGGTACTACTTTGGTACCTGGAAAAATTCTATCACTGCTGGTGTTCCTTACAACACTAGCACACTTAGTTTAGTCCTTAGGAGAGACCGAGTCTAACCTAGGATTAAGGAGGGTGAGTCGGTTAGGAGATGGGCCTCCACTTTCTTTTACCATAAGGATAAACCGGCTCCCAGGAAGACCGGAGGTCTTCCGGGTTTTTTTGACGGTGGCGCTACCCACCAAGAGTCTTGGGATGTGGAGGCACCGGCTCTTTTTGATGATCTGATCCTCGCCAAGCGGCAGATTGAATATTTGATAAAGCATCAAGGCCTGAGGGGATCCGACTTAATCCACTGTTGGTTAATTCATCGGATTCAACCACTCCAGCACCATGGGGACCGGCTCATGCACACAGTCACCCTCGACAAGAAGGATAGCATGAAGCTGAGCCCGCTTTTGATCCCCCCAAAGAGTATGAAACCCGTGTCAAGTGGTTGATCAAGGAATGAGTGAACAGGAAAATGTTGGAATTATGCCCTAGAGGAAATAATAAAGATGTTATTATTATAATTCTTGTTCATGATAATGTTTATATTCCATGCTAGAATTGTATTAAGCGGAAACTTTAATACTTGTGTGGTTTGTGAACAACACCGTGTCCCTAGTACGCCTCTAAGGACTAGCTCATTGATCAATGATGGTTAAGGTTTCCTAACCATAGACATGAGTTGTCAATTGATAATGAGATCATATCATTGGGAGAATGATATGGTGGACAGACCCAAACTAAGCGAAGCAATTGGATCGTGTCATCCTGTTCGTCTTTGCGAAGCTTTTCTTATGTCAAATATTGTATTCCTTAGACCATGAGATAATACAACTCCCTGGTATCGGAAGAAAGCTTTGAGGTCATCAAACATCATCCTATGAGAGGGTGATCATAAAGGTGTCTCTCAGGTGATCGGAAAGTATCTGTTGGGTTGTATGTATCGAGATGGGATTTGTCCCTCCCAAGTCGGAGAGATATACTTCGGGCCCACTCGGTAATCGATATCAACACCTCTTGCAAGCATGTGGTTAAGGAGTTAATCACAAAGTGATATCGGATTACGAAACGAGTAAAGTACTTGCTGTGAACGAGATTGAATTAGGTATGACGGTACCAACGATCGAATCTCGGGCAAGTAAAATGTCGCGTGACGAAGGGAATATATATATGGGATTGATTGAATCCTGGCATCGTGGTTCCGATATGATCATCGATGAATGTGTGGGAGTCAATATGGGTTTCCAGACCCCGCTGTTGATTATTGATAGAAGATCATGTCTGCATATTCTCGAACCCGCAGGGTCACACACTTAACGTGTCTCGGCACTAGGATAGATTGGATAATTGGTTTATGAGTTTTTGTTCGGAGTCTCGGATGGGATCCGGGACATCACGAGAGGTTCCGGAGTGGTCCGGAGAATAAGATTCATATAAGGCAGTGCAGTTTTTGGAGTTCGGAATTGTTCCGGGTTAATCGGTATTGTACCGGAAGCTTCTAGAACCTTCCGGAAGGGGACCAACGTGGCCCCACCTTCCGGGAGGGGGCATGGGATTATGAGGGAGTGCCCTGGCCGCATTGAGCTAGGGGCACAAGGCCCCATAGGGCCCAGCCGGTCAAGAGAGGTTTAAACTCTAGATAGAGCTTCTAGAAGGGGGGGTTTCCTTGCCCCCCACTCTTCCTCCTTGGGGCCGCCGGCCTTGGCTTGGGGAGGGGGCTAGGGCTGCGCCCAACCCTCTATATATAGAGGGCTGGGGGCGCACCAACCCCCTACACCTTCCCCTCCAACCCTAGCCGCCCTGCTGCCCTCCTCTCTCCCTCCCGACTGCTTGTAGGCGAAGCCCTGCTGCAGAAATTCTCCACCAATTGCACCGCGCCATCGCGTTGTAGATCCAACCCATCTCTCCACCATAATTGCTGGACCAAGGAAGGAGGAGACGTCGAGGTGCTGCACGTGTGCATCTCACGGAGGCACCGCCACTTGTGGTGCTAGATCGGATCGGATCGCGAGGAGGAGAAGCGAGCACGACTACATCACCCACGTTCCGACGAACGTTCCGCTGTGCGAATCTTCAAGGGTATGAAGATCTAATCCAATCTCTCTCGTTGTTTGCATCTCCTAGATTAGATCTTGGCTTTCCCTCTGTTCGCATCCGTAGAAAATTTTGATTTACTATGCCGCGAAACCCTTCAGTGGTATCAGAGCTAGATCTATGCGTAGATGTGTATCACGAGTAGAACGCAACATGGTTGTTGCGGGCGTTGATGTTTTCTGTTGCAAGCCTCTTGTTTGTGTTCTTCTTATGATGCGGGATAGTGAGATTGAAGCGGTCCAGGCCAACCTTACGCGATGTCGTTCGCGAGACCGGCGCCGCACTTGACGTGTGGCTTGTTCCACACATGCGGCTGGTGGATGTCAGTTTCTCTCACTATAGTTGTCATGGGATTAACACCGGAGTTTGGCAACCATAATATCACCGTTGTGGCTTTCCGTAGGTAAGAATCGTTCTTAGCATCTACTCCCATAAGCCACGTAAAACATGCAACAACAAAGTAGAGGCGTCTAACTTGTTTTTGCAGGGAGTGTTTTCTGTGATATGGTATGACCCAAGATGTGATGTGTATAATGTATGTGATGATCATTTTTTGTAATGTTTCACGACTTGCATGTCGATGAGTACACAACCGGCAGGAGCCATATGGTTGTCTTTATAATTGTGTATGACCTGTGTGTCAACTTCTTATGCGCCATGTAATAGTTTCACTTTATCGCTAAGTAGTTAACAATAGTTGTAGTTGCTATTCGTGGTGGAGGCAATCATGGTGGAGTGATGGAGATCATGCCGGCACGCACAAGATGGAGATCATTGCGCGAAGATTGGCTATACCATGTCACATTAAAGTTATATGCATGTGATGTTTATCCTTTTATGTATCTTATTATGCTTAGATCGCGACGGTAGCATTATAAGATGATTCCTCACTTAAAGATCAAGATAAAAACTGTGTTCTCCCCGAGTATGCACCGTTGCAAAAGTTCGTCGTGTCCAAGCATCACGTGATGATCGGGTGCTATAGACTCTACGCTCACATACAACGGGTGCAAACCAGTTTTGCACACGCGGAAATACTTGGGTCTAACTTGACGAGCCTAGCATGTACAGACATGGCCTCAGAGCACATGAACCGAAAGGTTAAGCATGAGTCATATGAATGATATGATCGACACTTCATTGTCCACCATTGAAACCACATCTCTTCTCGTGAAGATCGGATTAGGTGTGGTGAATTTGGATCGTGTTCACTAAACAACTTGAGGGATGTTGAATTTAGTGGGAGTTCATCTAGTAATTTGATTAAAAGTTAAACTAGTTATCATGAACATAGTCTAAATTGTACTTGCAAATACTGTAGATCACATGGCTAAGTCCAACTTCAACTTCAACGTTTTTGCTGAGATAGAAAAGCTTAGAAACAATGGGTCTAACTTCACCAAATGGTTCCGCATTCTGAGAATCATTCTCGCTGGCGGACAAAAGGACTATGTCCTTGAGAAAGCGCTAGGTGACGCCCCTGCTATAGATGCACCGGCTGATGAAAAAGCTGTTTATCAGTCGCGCAAGGATGATTATGATTTGATTAAGATCGCCATGTTATATGCTATGGAATCGGATCTTCAAAATCGTTTTGAGGAGTTCACCGGGCCCTTTGAGATTCTCGAGGAGCTGAAAAACATGTTTCAGACTCAAGCCCATTCTGAGAGATATGAGATCTCTAAGAAATTCTTTAACTACAAGATGGAGGAAGGGAGTTCCGTTAGTGAGCACGCCATTGAGATGACGGGCTACACTCAACGCCTTGAGCAACTGGACTGCAAGATTCCAGAGGAGCTCAAGATTGACACTCCTAGCTACAAAAGTTTTGTAGTTGATCACAATCAGATTGGTTCCACTGATATGATCACTGAGCTCTTTGCTAAGATGAAAGTAGCGGAGGTGAACATCAAAAAGAATAATCATGTGTTGATGGTCAACAAGCCCCCCACCTTCAAGAAAGGTAAGGGTGCAAGGAAGCCCTTCATTAAAGGCGGCGGCAAGCGCGTTGCCCCTGCTGAGAAGAAGCTCAAGTCTGGTCCTAAACCGGACACTCAGTGCTTCTATTGCAAGGACAATGGTCACTAGAAGCGCAACTGTCCGAAGTACTTAGCGGACAAGAAGGCTGGCACCATCAAAGGTATATTTGATATATATGTTATTGATGTTTTCCTTACTAGCCCTCGTTGTAGTGCCTGGGTATTTGATACCGGTTCAGTTGCTAATATTTGTAACTCGAAATAGGAGCTACGGAATAGACGGCGGCTTGCGAGGGATGAGGTGACGATGCGCGTTGGCAACGGATCAAGAGTTGATGTGATGTCCATCGGCACGCTCTCCTTAGTTTTACCTTCGGGATTAGTTTTAAACCTTAATAAGTGTTATTATGTGCCTGCGTTGAGCATGAACATTATTTCTGGATCATGTTTGTTGCAAGGCGGTTATTCATTTAAATCGGAGAATAATGGTTGTTCTATTTATATGAGTAACATCTTTTTATGGTCATGCACCTCTTGTGAATGGTTTATTTCTTCTAAATCTCGAAAGGGATGAAACACACATCCATAACATTGAGGCTAAGAGATGCAAAGTAGATAGTGATAATACTACTTATTTGTGGCACTGTCGTCTAGGTCATATTGGTGTAAAGCGCATGAAGAAACTCCATTCTGATGGACTTTTGGACTCTCTTGATTTTGAATCATTTGACACATGTGAACCATGCCTCATGGGCAATATGATCAAAACCCCGTTCTCCGGTATGATGGAGCGAGCAACGGACTTGTTGGAAATCATACATACCGATGTATGCGGACCGATGAGTGTTTCGACGCGCGGTGGATATCGCTATTTTCTCACTTTTACCGATGACTTAAGTAGATATGGGTATATCTATTTAATGAAACATAAATCTGAAACGTTTGAAAAGTTCAAAGAATTTCAGAATGAAGTGGAGAACCATCGTAACAGAAAGATTAAGTTTCTACGATCCGATCGTGGAAGTGAATATTTGAGTTATGATTTTCTCACGCATCTTAAAGCAAGTGGAATCGTTTCACAACTCACGCCACCCGGAACACCACAGCACAATGGTGTGTCTGAACGCCGGAATCGAACCCTATTAGATATGGTCCGATCAATGATGTCTCTTACTGATTTGCCGTTATCATTTTGGGGTTATGCATTAGAAACCGCTGCATTCACTTTAAATAGGGCTCCATCTAAATCCGTTGAGACGACACCGTATGAACTGTGGTTTGGTGCTAAACCTAAGTTGTCGTTTCTTAAAGTTTGGGGATGCGAAGCTTACGTCAAGAAGTTGATGCCGGACAAGCTCGAACCCAAAGCGAAGAAATGCATCTTCATAGGATACCCTAAGGAAACTATTGGGTATACCTTCTATCGCAGAACCGAAGGCAAAGTGTTTGTCGCAAAGAACGGTTCCTTTCTTGAGAAGGAGTTTCTCTCGAAAGAAGTGAGTGGGAGGAAAGTAGAGATAGACGAGGTTACTGAACCTTCTCTTGAATTGGAGAGTAGCGCAGCACCTGAAATTGTTCCAGTGCCGCCTGCACCAACAATAGAGGAAGCTAATGACAAGGATCATGAAGCTTCGGACGATGCTGCTACTGAACGTCGCAGGTCGACAAGGTCACGTGCCCCTCCTGAGTGGTACGGCAACCCTGTCTTGACTGTCTTGTTAGTAGAAGACAGTGAACCTACGAACTATGAGGAAGCGATGATGAGCCCAGACTCTGAGAAATGGCTAGAAGCCATGAAATCCGAATTGGGATCCATGAGCGAAAACCAAGTATGGACTTTGGTGGACCCTCCTAGCGACCGAAAGGCCGTTGAGTGCAAATGGATTTTCAAGAAGAAAACGGACGCGGATGGTAATGTTACCGTCTATAAAGCACGGCTTGTCGCGAAAGGTTTTCGACAAGTTCAAGGTGTTGACTACGATGAGACTTTCTCTCCCGTAGCGATGTTTAAGTCTATTCGGATTTTATTAGCAATTGCTGCGTTTCATGATTATGAAATATGGCAGATGGATGTCAAGACTGCTTTCCTCAATGGCAACATTGATGAAGAGTTGTATATGATGCAACCCGAAGGTTTTGTCGATCCTAAGGATGCTAGTAAAGTATGCAAACTTCAGCGTTCCATTTATGGACTGAAGCAAGCATCTCGGAGTTGGAACCTTCGTTTTGATCAAGTGATCAAGAGCTTTGGATTTGTTCCAAATTGCTACGAAGATTGTATCTACAAGAAAGTGAGTGGGAGCTCGGTGACGTTTCTGGTACTATATGTGGATGACATATTGATTATTGGAAATGACATCAACATGCTTAACGATGTGAAGAGTTATTTGAACAAGTGTTTTTCAATGAAAGACCTAGGTGAAGCTGCTTATATATTGGGCATCAAAATCTATAGAGATAGACAAAGACGCCTGATACCTTTAAGCCAGAGTACATACCTAGACAAAGTTCTGAAAAGGTTCAAAATGGATAAGGCAAAGAAAGGTTCAGTGCCTATGTTGTCAGGTAAGATATTGAGCAAGGCTCAGTGTCCAGCTACGGTAAATGATAGGGAAGCTATGAGCAAAGTGCCTTATGCCTCGGCCATAGGTTCGATCATGTATGCCATGTTGTGTACTAGACTGGATGTGTCCAATGCTCTTAGTTTGACGAGCAGATATCAGAGTGATCCAGGAGTGGAACACTGGACAGCCGTGAAGAACATCCTAAAGTACCTAAATAGGACTAAAGAAATGTTCTTAGTCTATAGGGGTGATGAACAACTCGTCGTAAAATGTTACGTCGACGCTAGTTTTGACACCGACAAGGATGATTCTAAATCTCAGACAGGATACGTGTATATTTTGAATGGAGGAGCTGTGAGCTGGAGAAGCTGCAAGCAAAGCGTGATCGCGGGATCTACAGTAGAAGCGGAATACATGGCTGCTGCAGAAGCGTCAAGTGAAGGAGTTTGGATCAGGAACTTCATCACTGAGCTTGGCGTGGTTCCAAGTGCATTGGACCCACTAGAGATATTGTGTGACAACACTGGCACCATAGCACTCGCTAAGGAACCAATATATCATCCAAAGACCAAGCATATCAACCGCAAGTTTCATATAATCCGAGATTATATAGCAGATGGAGATCTGAAGATTAGCAAAGTACATACAGATCTGAATGTCGCAGATCCGTTGACTAAACCTCTTCCGCGTGCAAAACATGATCAGCACCTCAGTGCCATGGGTGTGAGATTGTTGCCAAATGTAAACTAGATTATTGACTCTAGTGCAAGTGGGAGACTGTTGGAATTATGCCCTAGAGGCAATAATAAAGATGTTATTATTATAATTCTTGTTCATGATAATGTTTATATTCCATGCTAGAATTGTATTAAGCGGAAACTTTAATACTTGTGTGGTTTGTGAACAACACCGTGTCCCTAGTACGCCTCTAAGGACTAGCTCATTGATCAATGATGGTCAAGGTTTCCTAACCATAAATATGAGTTGTCAATTGATAATGAGATCATATCATTGGGAGAATGATATGGTGGACAAACCCAAACTAAGCGAAGCAATTAGATCGTGTCATCGTGTTCGTCTTTGCGAAGCTTTTCTTATGTCAAATATTGTATTCCTTAGACCATGAGATAATACAACTCCCTGGTATCGGAAGAAAGCTTTGAGGTCATCAAACGTCATCCTATGAGAGGGTGATCATAAAGGTGTCTCTCAGGTGATCGGAAAGTATCTGTTGGGTTGTATGTATCGAGATGGGATTTGTCCCTCCCAAGTCGGAGAGATATACTTCGGGCCCACTCAGTAATCGATATCAACACCTCTTGCAAGCATGTGGTTAAGGAGTTAATCACAAAGTGATATCGGATTACGGAACGAGTAAAGTACTTGCTGTGAACGAGATTGAACTAGGTATGACGGTACCAACGATCGAATCTCGAGCAAGTAAAATGTCGCGTGACGAAGGGAATATATATATATATGGAATTGATTGAATCCTGGCATCGTGGTTCATCCGATATGATCATCGATGAATGTGTGGGAGTCAATATGGGTTTCTAGACCCCGCTGTTGATTATTGATAGAAGATCATGTCTGCATATTCTCGAACCCGCAGGGTCACACACTTAACGTGTCTCGACGCTAGGATAGATTGGATAATTGGTTTATGAGTTTTTGTTCGGAGTCTCGGATGGGATCCGGGACATCACGAGAGGTTCCAGAGTGGTCCGTAGAATAAGATTCATATAAGGCAGTGCAGTTTTTGGAGTTCGGAATTGTTCCGGGTTAATCGGTATTGTACCGGAAGCATCTAGAACCTTCCAGAAGGGGACCAACGTGGCCCCACCTTCCGGGAGGGGGCATGGGCTTATGAGGGAGTGCCCTGGCCGCATTGAGCCAGGGGCACAAGGCCCCATAGGGCCCAGCCGGCCAAGAGAGGTTTAAACTCTAGATAGAGCTTCTAGAAGGGGGGGTTTCCTTGCCCCCCACTCTTCCTCCTTGGGGCCGCCGGCCTTGGCTTGGGGAGGGGGCTAGGGCTGCGCCCACCCATCTATATATAGAGGGCTGGGGGCGCACCAACCCCCTACACCTTCCCCTCCAACCCTAGCCGCCCTGCTGCCCTCCTGTCTTCCTCCCGAATGCTTGTAGGCGAAGCCCTGCTGCAGAAATTCTCCACCAATTGCACCGCGCCGTCGCGTTGTAGATCCAACCCATCTCTCCACCATACTTTCTGGACCAAGGAAGGAGGAGACATCGAGGTGCTGCACGTGTGCATCTCACGGAGGCACCGCCACTTGTGGTGCTAGATCGGATCGGATCGCGAGTACGACTACATCACCCACGTTCCGACGAACGTTCCGCTGTGCGAATCTTCAAGGGTATGAAGATCTAATCCAATCTCTCTCGTTGTTTGCATCTCCTAGATTAGATCTTGGCTTTCCCTCTGTTCGCATCCGTAGAAAATTTTGATTTACTATGCCGCGAAACCCTTCAGAAAATTCCGGGGATCTCCACGCATATGTATACTGCTGAGAAGCCTTTGACCCCGGTTAGATTTCCGATTTACTTTTCTTGTCGTTTTGTTGTTTGAGTGTTTGCAATACTAAGCTGTTTTGTTCCGACTTTCAGCTTGCTAACCTCCCCGAGTCAGAGCTTGTTCCCCTCGAGGGATATCCTCTAGAAGATCTTGATATTTCGGAGGAAGAAGAATCTAAAGAAGTACCTGATGCTGCAACCCGGAAATGAAAGAATCCGGGTGTATCTGTCGGCCCTCAATTGGTGCATGTCTTTAAGAGGTATACTTCTACCAGAATTTCTTGTTTTCTGATTTTTTCTTGATTCCGAATTTTAACAATCATAACATGCTTTTGTCTAGATCCAAGTATTTCGTAAAGGGAAAGGGAAAACCGGGGAAGGCGTTGCGCCATTAGAAGCTGTCAATACCTTCTCCAGTTGTTGCTCCTTCGACTCCCAATCCAATCTAGCCCACAGCGCCAGACGAGACTCAATCTCCGCGCGCTGGTGAAACTGAAGTTGCATCTCAGAGCTCGCAACCCGATGTCGGCATTGACGAGTCGGTTAAAGAGAAGGGTGAACCCTCCATGGGTAGTGATCCCTGAAGGGAATATGCCCGAGAGGCAATAATAAAGTGGTTATTATCGTATTCCTTGTTTATGATAAATGTTTATTTTGCATGCTATAAGTGTATTAATACAGAAACGTTAATACATGTGTGTTTAATAAACAAACAGAAAGTTCCTAGTCATGCCTCTCTTATAAACTAGCTCGTTGATTAACAAGATGATCAAGGTTTCCTGATCATGGACATTGGATGTTGTTAATAACGGGATCACAACATTAGTGTAATGGTGTGATGAACATTCATCCGAGGTATAGCATTACGATCAAAGTCATTGAGTTTATATTGCTATAACAACTTACGAAGATCCTAATCCTTAGACCATGAGATCATGTCAATCACTAACACCGGAAGAGTTTCTTGATAACATCAAACGTCACACCGTAACAGGGTGATTATAAAGATGGATTCAGAACTAATAAAGTGTTATGTTGAGGCCCATGGATCGAGAGTGGAATTTTTTCATCCCGATGACGGATAGATATGCTCTGGGCCCTCTCGGTGATATCACATTGATTAGCTTGCAAGCAAGTGATTTGATCACTAGAATGTTATATCACGGGAACGAGAAAAGAGTGCATGTCGGTAACGAGATCAAACTAGGTATGGAGATACCGATGATCGAATCTCGGACATGTAATATATCGCGAAACAAAAGGATTAAGATACTAGCGTAAAAAGGTTCCGACGATCACAAGAAAGTCATCGTTGAATGTGTGGGTGTCAGTATGGGTCTCAAGATCACGCTTCTGATTATTGATCCGAGAGGGGTCTCGATCATGTCCGCATTATTCACGAATCGTAGGGTGACACACTTAAGAGACACCGACATCCAACTGGAGCAAAAGTTTCATGCCGAAAGAATAAACAAGCGCAGGAATTTATTTCACTAGATACCGAAACAGGTTTTCGGGTGAAATTGCATAAACTGGTTATGCATGTGAAATGGAATTCTAGCAAGGGGTTATTTGTGAATGTTTGTCATTAAAGTAATTGACAAAATTCTGAATAAAATAAAAGAGTTTTATTTAATGAGAGTTTGCATTAAATTTGGTGGAAATTTAATGGGAATTTGAGTGGACTTTTGAGTGGAGGGAATTTAAAGGGCATTTTGTGAGTGGAGTGTCCACCCACATGAATGAAGGAGGGGAGGGGGCAGCCCCCCATGGCCAGCGGCCACACCTTGGGTGCCCCCCTCCTCCTATAAAAGGAGCCCCCCTCCTCACTTGTCTCTCACACCTCCTCGTGAAGGATCTCTCTCCCCCTCTAGAATTTATCCCCCATGGTCTCGGACTAGCGAGATACATGTTCCCGGTGGCTTTTCGGCAAGAAAGAGTTGTGCTTCCGCTGCATCGCTGGAGCGAGGAGGCGGAGGTTGCTCGGTGCCTCGAACGTGTGTGCGAGCACGGATGCGCTGCTGTTTTGCGGCGCTAGGACTTTCTCTCGATCTTGAGATCGGCAAGAGATCGTCTACATCAACCACGAGTTTGGACTCGTTAAGCTTTGTCGGTCTTCAAGGGTATGTTCTCTACGGATATACATCCGCCCGTTGTTTGTATCTAGTAGATAGATCTTGGTACACAGTTGTTCCCATCGTAGGAAATTTTTTGTTTTCTATGCTGCGAACCCTACAGTGGTATCAGAGCCGGATCTATGCGTAGATGCTTTGCACGGGTAGTACACATATGAGTATGTGGGCGATGATGATCATTTTATTGCTTCTTAGTTGTACTTTGGATATTGGTGGCATAGTGGGATGAAGCGGCCCGGACAAACTTTACATGTCCTCGCACATGAGACCTGTTCCACGCTTGACATGCAACTAGTTTTGCATAAGTGGCTAGCGGGTGTCTGTCTCTCCTACTATAGTCAATATCTAATTTGCAACGAGTTGTCAACCATTTGGTTATCCTCGTTGTGGTTCATGTTCGTAGGTAAGAACGGTTCTATCTTCGAAAGCCCTAAGCCACGTAAAATTTGCAATGGATAAATTAGAGGCGTCTAGTTTAGATTGTTGCTGGGCTAGTGTTATGATATGGTGATGTTGTAAGTAGAAGTATGAGATGATACTCTTACAACATACATAACGTGTAAACTCCATAGACCTTGGATTTACACATAAAGGTATGATAGTGATCATACCACGGTGCACATGATAGAGATCATATGCGAGAACTATATCATTCCACTAATAAACATGTGATGTTTGATAGCATCTTATATTGCTTGTTTGGCGTTTTATTAGCATAATAAGATGATCCCTCATTTAGATATCAAGATAAAAATGTGTTCTTCCTTAAGTATGCACCGACAATGTTTCGTCGCTTCAAGACATCACGTGATGATCGGGTGTACTTGAATCCACGAGCATATCTCGGGTGTAAGACAGTTACACACGCGAATACTAAGGTTCTTACTTGGCGAGCCTAGCATGTACAGACATGGCCTCGGAACACGGACCGAAAGGTTAAGCATGAGTCATATGTTTTGATATGATGACCATATGGATGCTCGCCTTTGAAGCTACGCCGACTCACGTGATGATCGGACTTGGTGTAGTGGATTTGGTTCATGTAATCACCAAAAAGACACGAGGGATGTCGTTTTTGAGTGGGAGTTCATTTCTAATTTGGATTAGTAGAACTCAATTTATCATAAATTAAATCAAAGTGAATTTGCATAATTTGTTGTAGTCATTGGCATTCGTTCACCACCTTATGCATAGTTGTAATTGAGATAATAGAACTATAGAATTCTGGATATTTACTTTACGAACTGGTATCGTATTGTGTTGAGTGTCAATCAAAGTTTAAAGTCCTATTGCAAACTTTCAGCAAACTCTATTTACTCCATGAAATTTAATAATTGGTATTAAATCGAGAGTAAAAATTCCAGTGTTAGTATCTTAAGTATCATGTTTGCCTCCACGATTCTTGATTGTTTTAATATCAAGTTTATGTAGGAGCTGAAAGAATTGTTTCAGAAACCATCATGTGTGGCAGATATAACGATATCTGAAACAATGTTTTGGTTGCAATATGATAGAGTATAATATATGTTCTCATATTGGATAAGAATTTATGAAGGTTGGAGATGCTAGACATCCTAATCATCCAAAAGGGTTTTGGAAAGTAATGTTATACTCACGATTCTCCTTTATAAGCTAAATTGGCTTGATCATGAAAGTCGTCATGATAAGGATGAATAGAAGATGTATGTAAAGTGTTTACTACACTAAAAGATTAGTAAAGAATGGATTTTGAAAGAATACCCATCATTTTGATGATGGTGATCTACTTCAAAGTGCAAGTCCAAAGGTATTATTATTTGAATATACACGCTTTGGACTATGTGTCATGTATATGGCGCCACTTTTGATGTTGATAGATTCTTTTAAAAGGAAAAGGAAATGCTGAAAGAGAATCTATAAAATATATTTGGCAGAAAAGAAAAGATTGGAAATATCCAATTTAGGTATATGGATGATATACATGTTATGGTTGTATTCTTTGCTTGTTAAACAATGTGGTTCTTGGGTATTGGATACCGAATTGGTTGGTATGAAATTTCATACGGAATGATGCAATTCATGAACCACAATGGCCTAAGTAACTAGCAAGAGAATATGTGATGATGTTCATCGAAAACAAACAAACCGTTGTTTGTATTTCTCGTTGACATCAAAGCTTGACTTCAAGATTTGTTTTAATAATTGTTATTTGAATCAGGTATTATAAGAACAAAGGTTTTTCAAATAATTACCGTATTCCATATAAGATGGATGATTTACAAATCTATTTGGAGAAATCACATCCATAAAACCTAATGCTAAAATGTCGCAAGACAAATGATTGAAAGATCACTTACGAAGTGACATCGCTGTTTAAATTATATTGGAAAGAAAACATGAAGAATTTCCATTTTCATGGATTTTTGGAGTCTTTGATTTGATCAAGTGACGCTTGTGAGACTTTCCTCGGGATAATTAAAATTTCGTTCAAAGGCCAAAGAAGAACTAACGACTAAAATATTGGAATTTATACATATCGATGTATGTAGTCCATTATGTGTAGTCGTAAGCGATGGGTTTCAACTTCATATACTTTCTCCGGAAATTGAGTGAATAATTCACTTAATGAGAAAGAAGTGTGAAATATTTGAAAATGTTCAAAGACTTTCAAGATGAAGTGAAAATTATTGTGACAAGAAAAATAAATGAATTATGATTTGATCATAAAGGGATTTATTTGAGTTACAAGTGTAACAAGAAAAATAAATGAATTATGATTTGATCATAAAGGGATTTATTTGAGTTACAATTTTAGCAAAACACCTAGATTTACATCTCCTAAAACACCATAGGAATATGGAATGTTTTGAGATTTGTAAGGAAACCTTGTTTGACATGGTTGGATCAAAGGTGTTATTTATAAAACTGCCATGATGTTTTAAAAGATTAAAGCTTTAGAGACTACCGCTTTTACACTGAAAAGAGCTCCATCTTGATCCGGTGAAATGACACCATGGAAGTTATGGTTTGGGGTAAAACCCAAGTTCTCATTTCTTAAATTTTGGTATGCTAAACATAAGTAAGATGTTTACAACCGAAGTCGGATGAGCATGTCTTTGTAGGTTATTTCGAATAACAATTGGTTATTCCTCCATAACACCAAGGACAAAAGGGTTTGTCGCTTGAAACGTGAAGTTTCTTGAAAAAGGAATTTTTTCGTAAAAGTTAAGTGGGAGGACAATAGAACTTTGATAAGGTTAACGAACCTTAAATATGCTGAGTTGCGCAGCGCCGGAAAATGTTCCGGAGGCAGCCAGAATGCTCATGGATTACGTGCCTCAAATGTTGCGGTCACGGAGATCTAAGTTCCTATTGAACCAAGTCGGTCGAATAAACAATCAAATACTAAGATTTGAGAGTAAATCATTATTGTTTGACAATGATGAACCGACTATATGCAAAGAAGCGATGATGGGCCCTGACTCCGTCAAATGGCTTGAAGCCATAAAATCCGTGATAGTTCCATACACGAGAAATCAAGTTTTGAACTTGGAAGACCCTCCGGAAAGGTGTAAAAACCTATCGGTCGTATTTGGATCTATAAAAAAAACAGACATGGATGTTTCACATCTATGAAATAGTCGACATGTCGTAAAATATTTTACGACAATGTTCAAGGAGTTGACTATGACAAGATTTGATCTTTCATAGCGATATTTAGTCTGGACGGATTAAAGTAGCAACCACTACATATAATTTGGTATATGGTAGATGAATAAACAAAACAAAGTTCTTCTAATAGAATGGTTACCTAGGACGTGTACATGACACGATCCAAAGGGTTTTGTTAATTCAAAGGATGCTAAAAAGGGCATGCAAACTTCAATGGTTGAAGTAAGCATCACGGAGTTGGAATCTTCACCATGATGAAAAGGAGTTTTCATCAGGAGACGATGAAGATGCTTGCATTTGCAAGAAATTAAGTGGGAGCGCTGAGACATATTTCTAATACATTATGTGGAGGACATCTTGTTGATTAGAAATGATGTATCTTTTATTGACAAAGGTTAAGAATTTCATTTCGATGAAAGACTTAGGCAAAACCCGAATATTTAGCATGAATGTCTATAGTGGATAGACTGTGACGCTAATATGGTTGTGCCAAACATACATATATGAGATATTGAAGGAGTTCAATATAGAAACGACAATAAACGGTTCTTGTCGCATGGAAAGGAATTGAATCAAGATTCAAGTGTATTGACACTTGTAAGTGAAACAAGATTCAAGTGCTTTGACACTTGATGAGTAAAATCACAAGAATGTTTTGATCAATCATACCATGATATATACACATCCAGATATGTCCTATGCTCTAAGTGTTATGAGCATATACCAGAATGAATCCTAAAATGATCATTGGACAATAGTAAGGATATTCTTATGATCTTTTGGAAGAACTAAGAATATATTTGTGTAGAGGTGACAAACAATTACAAATAGTTCATTGTAAAGCGTTACATTGATACTAGTTTTGTCACAAGATACAAATTAAGTTTATCTCAATTTAAACTATGGGTGGCACAATGTAATGGAAACGAGATTCCATGATGGATTTGGATGAAATCCATAGTTAAGACATTATGACGAATACTACAACAAAAAGTCTAAGTATATGACTGCTATAGTAGCAGCAAAGGAGGGAATTTGTGTCAAGTAGTTTGTTATCAAACTAAGGTGTGGTTCGCAATGGGCTAACACTAAAGATATATTGTATGACAATAGTATCAACGTGTTTTAACCCCAAGGAACTAAAGGTCTCACCAAAAGACCAAATTTATACAATGCCATCTCATTGGAGAATCAGTGATGCGTGAAGACGCAAAGACATGCAAATACACACGGACCTGAAGTGTCAGATCCGTAGATTATGTTAACCACTTGCAATTGCGTATATGGAACATCGGAAAGCCATAAGTGTTCAATACACAAAGTTCTCAAACTAGATTATTGTCTCTAGTGCAAGTGGGAGACTGAAGGGAATATGCTCGAGAGGCAATAATAAAGTGGTTATTATCGTATTCCTTGTTTATGATAAATGTTTATTTTGCATGCTATAATTGTATTAATACGGAAACGTTAATACATGTGTGTTTAATAAACAAACAGAAAGTTCCTAGTTATGCCTCTCTTATAAACTAGCTCGTTGATTAACAAGATGATCAATATTTCCTGATCATGGACATTGGATGTTGTTAATAACGGGATCACAACATTAGTGTAATGGTGTGATGAACATTCATCCGAGGTATAGCATTACGATCAAAGTCATTGAGTTTATATTGCTATAACAACTTACGAAGTGATCCTAATCCTTAGACCATGAGATACAGTCAATCACTAACACCGGAAGAGTTTCTTGATAACATCAAACGTCACACCGTAACAGGGTGATTATAAAGATGGATTCAGAACTAATAAAGTGTTATGTTGAGGCCCATGGATCAAGAGTGGAATTTGTTCATCCCGATGACGGATAGATATTCTCTGGGCCCTCTCGGTGATATCACATTGATTAGCTTGCAAGCAAGTGATTTGATCACTAGAATGTTATATCACGGGAACGAGAAAAGAGTGCATGTCGGTAACGAGATCAAACTAGGTATGGAGATACCGATGATCGAATCTCGGACATGTAATATATCGCGAAACAAAAGGATTAATATACTAGCGTAAAAAGGTTCCGACGATCACAAGAAAGTAATCGTTGAATGTGTGGGAGTCAGTATGGGTCTCCAGATCCCGCTTCTGATTATTGATCCGAGAGGGGTCTCGATCATGTCCGCATTATTCGCGAACCGTAGGGTGACACACTTAAGAGTTGTGCTTCCGCTGCATCGCTGGAGCGAGGAGGCGGAGGTTGCTCGGTGCCTCGAACGTGTGTGCGAGCACGGATGCGCTGCTGTTTTGCGGCGCTAGGACTTCCTCTCGATCTTGAGATCGGCAAGAGATCGTCTACATCAACCACGATTTTGGACTCGTTAAGCTTTGTCGGTCTTCAAGGGTATGTTCTCTATGGATATACATCCGCCCGTTGTTTGTATCTAGTAGATAGATCTTGGTACACAGTTTTTCCCATCGTAGGAAATTTTTTGTTTTCTATGCTGCGAACCCTACAATCCCTCAGTTAAAAAAATTGCCGATGATCCCCTAAAAGTTTCGGTGGCTTCATACAGAAAACTACGGAGGAGTTGAACAAGCTCGCACAGGAATGCCTTGAACGCCGAAACATCTCAGCAGAGGAGGAGGCACAAGAAGTTGAAGATGTTAAACTTGTAGAGCTGCTAAAACAAGTTCGTCTTTGGGACGAGAAGCTGAAGGCCAAAGAAGATCCGCCTGCACCTTTCGTTCCATTGACCCTTTCTGAGAAGGTCACGCTGGAGATCAAGACCAGCCTCCACAAGCTCCAACATGAACATGTTGTAAGTTGTCTTTTTGATTCTTTTAATTTTTGTATACCTTATCCTCTAGCCCCCAAGCATGAAGTTGGATAGAAATCCGAGTTTATGCTTATATATGATGTCAAAGAACAATGTAGTATAGCCCCCAAGGCTCATACTAAAATGTAGTTGAAATTGCAGCCCGAGTCTAGTATAAATCTGACTTTGGTTATTATTCTGACTTAAAGAAAGTTAATGTTTACAACCAGGAATTGTTGAAGAATATCTGTGATAAGCGAAGAGAAGTAAAAACTCTTCATATTTAAAATGCTCGGTTGAAAGTGAAGAAGGATGAAGCCAAAGGTAAATTCTTCTGGCTATCTCTTCTCGAATAATTTTCTTCAGTCGAATTTATTTATCTATGACTTATTTTTGTTTGTTTTCATTCCAAACTTATTGAAGCAATCGTTCAAGGTCGCTGAGAATGCCGAGAACTTCTGAGCCTTGGAGTCGGAAAATGCTGGGCTCCGTGAGCAGATCCAGAAATTAAGGGCTCACCACGAACATAGTGTCACCAATATTCTGGAGTCCAGCAATCTTGCTACCGAGGAACTTGAACGCTCCGTTGCTCGCAAGGACCAACAAATCTCCTATGTAAAGGCAGAGATGGATCGGTAGAAGGACACCATTGAGGCACTTCGGGATGAACTCCAGAGTTTGAGAGAGGAAAGGACCAAAGTAGATGAATCTATCTTTGGAAAGTTTTACTGTCCTTCTGTCTCCTGTTTTTCCTTTGTTTCTTGAATTTTCTGACAATGTGATGTCAGATTTTTATCTTTGTGCTTTGAACTATAGGACCTCTCAAACTCCTGGAATCTTCATCATCCGAGTCACGCATGAGCTATCTTGAGGTAGTCGGAGATCTTATTCATGATTACCATCAGTCTCTTAAAGAGATTGGCGAAGCCATTGATCTTTCCGACCTTCACAAGTTTTTGGCTCAAGAGCTGCGTGACAAGGCGAAGGATTGCCTCAGTTGGTTCAGGACTGTAAAATGTACTATGCCCGCACGACCGCATAGAATGCCCTCTCTATTGTAATGAGCCACCATGGAAACATGGAAATTTGGCAAGTTACCAAGGGTTATGCAACTGTTGAAGAAGATGGAAAGAAGTAGAACTTTGGAGAGATATGGAAATCTTGTGCCGGATATGCTTGTCGCGTGGCCGAGATGAACAAATTTGACAACCCATTTTTCACTCTTGTTGCTTTGTCGCAAAGCCCTCTAGCCGAAGCCGAAGAAGATTCTGAGGACGATGAAGAGACCGATTCTGACGAAGTCCCCATCCCGGAAAAAGATCAAGGAAGCACCACTGACTCGGCAAATCCTTTGCCACCTGCAGCATAGATTTCAAAAAAACTTTGCATTATTCTATGCCAGGCATCTATGTAATAAGTAAACTAATTTTTTTTGTGGTGCTGATGTGTAAGAACTGATGCTTTTACTTCTTAGCACTTTTGTAGTATATTTGATGTGTGCTTAAAATTTTTCTTAAGCACTTTGTGTTTACACTTTTCATTTTACCTAGCTCTTTGCCTCATCCCTTTCATGAGTCGGCTAACCTTTAGCACAGAAACTTTGCCGAGCAACGAAGCTTAATTGCTAAACCAGTTTAAACTCATAAACAAAGCCAGCTTCCATCACCAACAATTCATTACTCGGAAAATTCCCGCGTCTAAGCAATCAGGTAAAAAACCAAAGTATAAACATAAAATGAGATTTACACCCGAAGGTAACATTTATATATATATATATTCAAAAATCATAACCAGAACGAACATGAGCATAAAGTACTTTCAAGCATTCTGGGATTTTTGAAACTGACATGCTCTTTTGGAAATAAGATGGTAAAAACTTCTCAAAAAAATATGAGGTAACCAATACTTTAATTCACTTTGAACATATACATATGATTACAAGGAAATATAACTAAGAACAAAAGGGACATAGCTGTGCAATATTCCATGGACGGTCTAATTCATCTGGGTCCGTGCTACCACCAGCTCTCTTTCTCTTCCGAGTATCAGGTCTATTCTTGATTGGTCTCATATTAGTTAAATAATATGACCCATTATGCAGAACTCTAATGATCATAAAAGGTCCTTCCCAAATCAGGAAAAGTTTGTGCTTTTTTTGCACAAGTCGGAGAACCAAATCACCCTTTTGAAAGAACGATTTGAACTCTTTGACTATGATACTTGTGTAACTTCTACTGATAGGATGTAGATCTATGCTCAGAAATGACACGAACTTCTTTGATTATATCGAGATCATCTTGTCGGGGAATTTGTGCATCTTATTTGATATACGCTTTGACTCGAGGAGATTGATGGATTAAATCACTCGGAAGAACTGCTTCTGCATCGTAGACCAAGAAGAAAGGTGTATATCTGATTGATCTGTTAGGAGTTGTTCGCAAGCTCCATATGACATATGGTAATTCTTCTGCCCAAGCCCCCGCAGCATGACGAAGTGGTGCTTATATACGAGGTCGGAGTCCTTGTAAAATGAGATCGTTTGCTCTTTCTACTTGTCCATTGGCTTGTGGATGTGTGACTGACGCAATATCGAGTCGGATCCCTTGATCTTCGTAGAATTTGGCTAGTTCTCCCATGAAAAAGTTGCTCCCATTATGTAACACCCTAGTTTTAGTTAATATAATATTTAAGGCTGATTGTGCATTCATGAGCATCATATTCTAAAAATGCATGAAACAAGAAATAATGCAAACCCTAAACCCTATTTTCCCTCTCTCTTTGAAAGCAATTCAAAATGTTTTTGTATTTTGGAAAGTACCAAAATTGTGGATCCCAAATGGATTACAAGAGCCCTGCAATATTTTCAGATATTTTACAAAGTCTCTAGTATTTCTGGATTATTCAAAACAGAATCCAAATGAAAATATACAAAGAGGAAATACAAATAGAAATAGAAAATGTTTTTGGAATAAAAATACATAGCCAGAGCTCAAGCAGGCCCGCCAATTATTTTCCCTCTCTCTTTCCTACCGCCCGCGCACTGCTCCCGCAGCCCACCCCGGCCCAGTCGAAGCCCGCTACCAGCCCTGTACCCCTTTGCCGATCTTTTGACGTCTTCCACCTCTCGCTAGAAGGACAAGCACCTCGCTGTCGCCACCGTCGTCGTCGATCCCGCCGCCTGATCCTCGTTGTACGTTGAGCTCGGGAGAAGGATAAGACCTCCATGGGCGCCTCTGCCTTGTCCCTATCTCCTCCCTCTCCCCAGCGACCTCTCTCTTCCTCTTCTTTCTAGGACCCGAAACCCTAGCTTCGGGCTCCTTCGCTCGCCGTCGTTACGCATCGCCCCGAGGCCAGCTGAGCATGCCAACACCTCCGCCTTGTCCTCTTGGTTCTTCCTAGCCAAGCCACGGAAGCGTGCGCGCCCTCAATCGAAGGAATCGAGCCGATCTTCCTTGCCACCGATGCCGTTCGCCGTCGCCATTGCCGCCGCTCCAGTCATCCTCGTTGCCTCCGTTCGAATCATGGTGAGATGGTGGTCCCCTAGGACCTCTCCCTCGACCCCCTCTCGCTCTGTAGCCGTCGCTCGCTGTCGAACCCTAAGCCCCGCCACCTCCGCTCGCCGTAGCCTTGCTCCGGTGACCAATCCCTAGCGGCGCTGCTGTAGTTAGATCCGCTGAGTTGCGCTGTGTCTAACACGTGTAACCACGCTTCCCAGGCCGCTCTCCTTCGCCATCTCTGGCGACCACCCGACGGTGGCCGTCGCGTGACGTCACACCGACGCGGTCCTGACGTAGACCGTGGACCCGCTAGCTACCTATGAGGCACCTAATGTGGCCCTGGGCCCACGAGTCAGCAATAATGGCTAGATCTAGCCCCAGTACGAAATAACCCAACCCCCTTGCTGATGTCAGCCTTGTGTCATGCTGGCGCAATAAAAGTTTAATAAATTCAGGAAATGAATAAAATTTGTAAATTCAATAACTTATTATATATAAGTCAGAAAAATATGTAAAATATAAATGTTTAAAAAATGAGATCTACCTATCTAAGCTATATTCATGCATTGTTAAACAACTTCCATGACAAG
Organism: Avena sativa; assembly: GCA_916181665.1. Classification (NCBI taxonomy): domain Eukaryota; kingdom Viridiplantae; phylum Streptophyta; class Magnoliopsida; order Poales; family Poaceae; genus Avena; species Avena sativa. Next base: position 357,854,187 of record OV702283.1, read on the forward strand.
TTTAAATAGAAGAACATAGTAACCCCTCACCGGTGATTCCGGAGTTTCCCCGAGTTAGGGTTTATACCCCTTGGAACCACGATTAAATGGTCGAGCATGCTTTAGTGGTTTAATTCTGTATAATTTAACTTGTCATATCATCATCCTTGCTTGAGCATTGCATCGATGCCATGTATTGATTGTTTCCCTTTCTTTCCGGTGATTTGGTTCTTCTCCGGTAGAATACGATATCGAGATCGAGATCGAAGACCGAGATCAAGACCGTCGAAGATCGAAGCACAATACTTGACCAATTATAATCAAGTCAAGCACCAGATGTCTGAAGCTCTGCTTAATGGTTATCAACAGGCAAAGGCAAGCATAGCCCCACCATGATATAATCCTATGATTTCGAAAGCATTTCAATTCCTACCATGATGCATACGATTCTACTGTGGTCTTTTATCGATAGATAGAGTATCCTATCTATTGCATTACTCCTTTGAGCTTATATTACCTGATCCACTGCTCCTAGCATAACTAGGTTTTGGCTTGTGTGCACTGCTAGAGCTTATATCTATGTCCTCCTTAGCCGTGCATATCTGTCAGTACTGGTTTATCCAAATGATGTATCAAATGCAGATAATCTAGTATGACAGGAGATCGAGATATACTGATAAGGTGAGATCAGTGGTACAGGTTAAACATGCTAAGGCTTGTATGGGAGGCCATGGTGGGATGTGGTTTTTATAGTCCCATGCTCGCCACCACTAGGAACCGGGTTCTTTCCTTTGGAAACGAGACAAGCGTACAAGCACACGGGGCCTGGAAAACCTCACGAGTGACTAACTTGCCTAGTAGATTCCATGAGTCACATAGTTCGAGCATTCCATTCGACATACACATTGAAAACGTTTTGAAAGATTTGGCGGGTGAAGGTGCATCATAACAGGTAGGTAAGCGTGGCCGAGGTTGCTTGGGGTAGATAGCGCCCCTCGTAAACGAACCTCGCCTCACATCTCTAGGGACTTCGGGATTTGACCCGTTACGGCAGAACCATCCTTAGGGCATGACTCATGGTCTCGGCGAAAGCAAGGTAAAGTTCGTGTCTAACCACCCTCTGCCGGCCTTCCAAGGAAGAGGGCTTATCTAGTGGCATTAAGAGAAGGTTAGTACGTGTGGGTAAAGTTGTACACCCCTATAGGGTTAAATCTTTTCGAAAAGCCATGTTCACGGTTATAAACGCTTGGTGACCGAATTCTATAATCATAGAGAACTTTAACCTAATGATAAAACTTGGTAGATCAACGTGTGCTTAAGGATGCTTCCTCATGGGTATGAGGGGGTGATCCTAGTTGAGTTTGGATGATGATGACTTGGTGGATATCAAAGAATATGATCAATACTTTGGAGATGTCACTCTCTTATCCCTTTTTTAAAATTTTCTGATTAGACGAGATACTTCTCTCTCTCTCTCTCTCGTTTTATAAACAAAGATGGCTTTATGCAGAACAACTCCACCAGCCATAAGTCTTACGGAGTACACCCTGTACTCACCCTTGCTGTGTTGATACTTTTGTAGTAGAGAAAGTGTTCCTCTGAAGATCAGTTTGGTACTACATCGACACCGACGAGTAGCTTGGGGTTCCCGGCCGGTAGCCTGGAATCTATGGGCTGGGACGTCATCGTTATGCTTCAGGCCTCTTAGTCCATTTGTTAAGTTTGATATACTTAATAGCATAATTTGCCTTCCGTTGTTAGATGTTTGTGGTTAGTGACCTCTGCTTGTAATAATTTGGTTCTCTGCTCAGTTATGAGCTTGCTATAATAAATTTTGTGTCGTAGGGTCACTGTTGTGTTACCAATTTCTTCACTGGATATCCTCGAGCTCAAGGTTAAGCTTATGCCAGACAAAGGTCTGGGATTTGTTTAGACTTGATCCCAGGGGTGTCACACATTATCAGTAATGATACTATGCGAATATCTGAATCGGATGATCACGTCCTTGACAAACTTTCTTGATCTGGCTCCATCGCAATTTGTTACAGGTTTAGCCTGAATCCATTTTGTAAATTTATAAACCATCACTAAAAGGTGAGTAAATCCACATTTTTCCATTAGAAACGGTCCACCATATCAAGCACCCTGACCGTGAATGTCCATATAATAGGGATTGTTCGCAACTGATTAGCCGGGACATGTGCTTGACGGGCGTACTTTTAGCAGCCTTTGCACGTTTTGACCAGTTTGTTGGCATCTTCCTTAGCTGTGAGCCAAAAGAATTCGTGTCGAAAAGCTTTTTCCACTAAGGATTTGGCTACGGCGTGATGACCGCATTTGCCTTTGTGGATATCTCGTAATATTTCTACTCCTTCCGGAGAAATACAGCGCTGGAAAACCTGAGAAACACTTCGCTTATAGAGATCGCCACTTATGATCGTGTAAGCTTTTGCTCGTCGGATGATCTGCCGACCCAGAACTTCGTATTTGGGTAATTTTCCGTCTATCAGAAAATCCAGATAGGGTTATGTCCAGCTGGGAATCACAGCCAGAACTGCTACTAAAGGTGATTTGGATTTCGTCGGATAGTCCTCATCAACTCCTGTGATAGAGGGAAATCTTAAGTACTCTATAAAAGCACCATCCAGAACTTGTTTCCGTGCAAAGCCCATCCTTGACAGTGCATCTGCTTCCTCATTTTCTTATCGAGGGATGTGTTGAGCCTCAAAACCCTTGAACAATTTGGATAATTCATCCACAACAGCTTTGTATGATGCCATGTGTTTATTCGCATTGCATATATCGGATACTTGTTGGGAAACTAAATTCGAGTCTCCATGACACATGAGTCAAGTTACACCAATGTTTTTGGCCATGTGTATTACATGTAATAGTGCTTCATATTCGGCAATATTGTTGGTTGCCGTAAAGTGAATATGTAGCACACAGAACAACTTATATCCTTGGGGTGATTTGATAACCACGCCAGCCCCCGAGCCTCCCCGTGCTTTCGATCCATCAAAGTGAAGGATCCAAAATTCCGGGTCTGGGGGACTTGTATTTTCTTCCGTATCTGTCCAACCAGCGACAAAGTCGGTGAGGATTTGGGACTATATTCATGTGTGTGGCCTGTAGTCAATGTCAAAAGCTGCAAGCTCTTCCCCACTTTGAGATACGTCTTGTGGTGTTGTGGTTATTGATTATATATTTCTAGGGAGCAGTACTCACCACTGTAATCTTTTGCTCTTGAAAATAATGACGTAGCTTTCTAGCAGCAAAGAATACACCATAGGCTAGTTTTTGTTAATATGGATACCTTTGCTTCGACTCTGTCAAGACCACGCTTATGTAAAAAGTTGGACGTTGTACTGGGTGTTCATGATTTTCTTCATTGTGCTCCACTGATGTTACGACACTTACGACTCTGTTTGAAACTACAATATAGAGTAACATAGGCTCCTGTAGCTCTGGTGCAGCAAGTATTGGTGGATTTGAAAGAAGGTATTTGATGACCCACAAGTATAGGGGATTGCAATAGTCTTCGCGGGTAGTATTACCCAATTTATTGATTCAACACAAGGGGAGACAAAGAATACTTGCAAGCCTTAACAACTGAGTTGTCAATTCAGCTGCACCTGGAAATAGTTCTTGCTCACAGAAGTTTATCAGTAGCAATAGTTTGTAGTAGAAATAGCACAACAACAGCAACAGTGAAACATGAGCAATAGTAACAGTAACAGTAAACAGTGGGATTCGAGTGCGGTAGGCATAGGGATGGATGGACGGGCATTGCATGGACGAGTCTAAACATGTAACTTCGAGATCTAGGGCATTGGAGATAAATAATAACAAGCATCCAAGTACTAAATAATCCTAGGCATGTGCTCAAAATATAGTCATACGTGCTCGCAATGAGAACTTGCACAACATCTTCTGTCCAGCCAGCCCGTGGCAGCGGGGCCTCTAGGGAACTACTGGCAATTAAGGTGCTCCTTTTAATAGAGCACCGGAGCAAAGCATTAACACTCCATGAACACATGTGATCCTCACACCACAGCCATCCCCTCCGGTTGTCCCAATTATTGTCACTTTGGGGCCTTTGGATCCGGACAATGATATGTGTACACAACTTGCAGATAAGATCACAAACAATACTATCATAATGATTCAATAATAAGTTTATATCTAAGATCATGGCACTCGTGCCCTAGTGACAAGCATTAAGCACAACAAGTTCCAACAATGTCAAATAGCACTAATAGAGATACTAGGCACTATGCCCTAACAGATCTTATTCGATTACATGAAAGAAATCATCTAATCCCTACCATCCCCAAGCCTACAATGGGGGATTACTCACTCATGGATGAGGGAAACATCGATGGTTCGTTGGTGATGACGATGGCGATGATCCTCTCCAAATTTCCCGTCCGACAGGGTGCCAGAATGGAGTTTCTGGATCCAAATCTTGGTTTCTGGTGGCGGTGGCGGAGCGGAACTCTTTCTAGAAAACTATCGACCCGCCCCCCCATTTTTAGGTCGAGAGGCAACTTGTAGGAGCAGAGGGAGGCCGAGGGGGTGCCTGGGGTGGTTGCACCCCTAGGCGCGGCCAGTGGTGGGCCCGCGCCTGGCAGGGGTGTGGCCCCCCCAGGCCCCTTCCCCGTCTCGTCTTCTGGCTCCGTGGATCTTCTGATGAAATATAATTTTTGGCATATTTTCCGGGATTTTTCCTGATAGTTCAATTTCTGCACAAAAACTAGACACCAAGGTAATTCTGCTGAAAACAGCGTTTGTCCGTGTTAGTTGTATCCAAATCACACAAGTTTAGAAGATAAACAATAGCAAAAGTGTTCGGGAAAGTAGATACGTTTTGGACGTATCAACTCCCCCAAGCTTAGCTTATTGCTTGTCCTCAAGCAATTCAGTTGAAAACTGAGTGCGGTAAAAGAACTTTCACTAACACATTTGCTTCATATAATGTAAATATTCTCAGCACAGGAGTAGATGCTTAGACAATTCATAATAAAGAGTATGCAACTAAGTCTACTCAATAGTCATTGCAAGCTATGAAGAGAAACCAACTCAATAATAATAAGTAGCATGAAACATAAACATAAGCAACATTGCAATGTTCATAGTAAGGTATGATAGAGTGGTATCTCGCTTGCCTTTATTTGAAGAGCACAATATAAATGCCAAGGCACCTCTGAAGTTCAAGTGAAGACTAGAAGTAAAGATATCAAAGATACAAGCATCAAAGTCGTGACATAATTAACAAAGTTTTGAAACAAACACAAAAATGACAACTATGCTCTCAAGAAGGTGCTCATAGAATAAGTGGTGACTCAACAAGGTTGTGAAAACGGTTTTGAAAGGTTTGAAAGGCTTCCAAATGCTGAAAGGAAGGTACTCATTAGCTTTGAGCTCTCATTGCCCCTATCATAGGCATCTTCATGTGGTTAAGGTGAAAGTGAGGTCCACTTTGAATCATATGCTTGACAGACCATTAACTAGAAATCCCATGTCCCTCGAGTATGAGGGTCGCACCGCATGCTACTCAACTTTGGTTACCTGAAAGTTCTTGTCATTGTTCATACATGCATATCATAGAGAACCGCCAACGGGGTACCCCTTACACATGATACAGGAGAGATCCCATGATCAAAATGACAAGGCAAGCAGACAATGAGCATCTCAGCAATTTTTTTATTTACTATGTGTATAGCTTTTTATTGAGGATGCTTCATAAATGCTCATTATGGTGATGCTGCAAGTTTCCACCATGATTAGGCATGGCTTAGGCTAGCGGCCCAGGAGTTTCTCTAACACAATGTATAGACTCCATGAACTCACAAGCTCCCCTTTTATTTCACACCGTCGACATCCACAAACAAAAGAGCAAGGTATCAACTGGATGAGATATCCAAAAAGTGTTGAAAGCGTTCCCCGTGACATCACGGTTCTGCTGACTCCCAGCATATAATTTGCAAGCATATAACTTTCATGGACAAGTCACAATGGTTCAGGATTATTAAGCGCAAGGAATAAAGTGTGCCATCAAGTTCGTGAGAGCTTTACTATCTAACTTTCTCAAAACAGACAAACATTTTATTTTCGAAGAAAACAAGGCATATTGAATATGCACTGAAGTAGCAAATGATGCTGATAGGCAGGTATAGTGGACACAGCTGGCAATATTGGTTTTGGGGAGTTGGAAGCACAGGTAAAGCTCATACTCAGTGCAAGTGAAGGCTAGTAATAGAGAGGGAGCGACAAACGAGAGAGCAATAACTGTCATGATCATGCTTGCAACAAAACATGACTAATTATGGCATGAAAGTGATACAATAACTCTGAGGCAAAATAAATCATCGAGGCTTACTGACTATTGATTAGTCATATGCATGCGTGAGCATGTGCCAAGTCGACTCACATGAACAGTCAGAGGAGGATACCACAATATCATACCAAAGTATGAATAAAACAATGCAAGCAACCATTCATATGACATGATACAAACTATTAGCAAGCTGGAGCTAATCACAAGCAAGCAAGAACTACTAAGCATCCATAATGACATACACCTTACACAAACAGGCTAAGCATGCTCACAATGATGAGTAGATGTACAAAAATGAAACAAATAGAGTTCGTTACCAGCCTCTTACCACTCCTCAAGTTGTCTTAATCTTCATTATTGCCCTTCACTTGTGTGACTTGAATAATAAGATGAAACCAAAATCCACTGAGGACGGATGAACCCTGCAAAGAACTCACAAAACCAAAGAAGAACAACAAATATTTTTGGTGTTTTTGATTTTTAAAAGAAAGCAAACAAAGAAAAACCATACAAAGAAAAAGGCAAACCAAACAAGAAGCAAACAAAGGAAAACAAACAAAGCAAAATCTTTTTGGATTTTTTTATTTTAAGGCAAACCAAAACAAAGAAACAAACCAAGAGGAACAACGAAAATATTTTGGTATTTTTGTGTTTTTGACAAAGAAGCAACAAGAACCAAAAAGATAGCGAAACAATGGATATACAAATAACCGACCGAATATGATATATATATATATATATATATATATATATATGAGTGTGATGTTGGTATACCTCCCACCAAGATTAGGCTTTTGGCCTAAGTGGGGCTCAATCCCATGGTGCCCAAGTAGATGCACCTCCGTAGTATGGTGAGGAGGCTCCCTCGTCCTGGTACGAGCTCGTGGACTCCCCTGTGTAGTGTACAACGGGGTCATATGAGGGCGCTTCCTCCTGATAGTGCCCATGGAAGTTAAGGAAATGTAGCTTGTCGTCCATCTCCTCCTTGGAGCGTGACCAAGATCCCTGGGAAATATTGAACAAAGTGGTTTGTGGGAGAGGGATCTCTCTCTCTTCCTTGTCAATAAACAACATTCTATAAACCAAGTTCTCAAGGGTAGAGCTAGTGGTGACAAATTGATGCGCCTTCATGAGAGCAAGATCAAGCCTCTCAGGATCCAAGACTGTATCATTTGGATCAACAGCAATGTACAAGGAAGTAGCAACACGCGTAGCAATAATTCCTTCATAAATGGGTCCCTTAGCAGTTAACCGACGAGCAATGAGAGAACCAAGATTGTATTTGGTGTCATTGTTGAGCGCATCAGCTAAGAAAGCCAAATGATAGCTGGAAATATTACTAGTGTTCTCCCTACCAAGAATACTAGTGGAAAGATAGTAAGCGAAGTACCTGATGACTGGAAGTTGAATGTTTCTTATCTTTCCCCGTTGAGCTCTACGGCTATCATCATTGGTTATTCCTCGGTAAAGCTCCAACAAATCAGCGGGTTGAGATGGAATCTTCTTTGCTGACCCAGCTGTACTAAGTCCAAGAGCCCCACAAAATTTCTTCAATGTCATGTGGTAAGACCTGCCATAAACTTTGAAAGAAACATCTGGATGGAACACACTGTTAGTAAAGGAGAAACTCTCCACAAATGTTTTGGTGAGCGTAGCATATTGCGCGCTCTCATCCTGCATAAAGCTCGTTAGTCCAGTCCTCCGAACCAAGGTCATAAAATCATTAAGAATCCCAGCAGCCCGCAAGAAAGTTTGGCAAGGAAAGGTGGAGGGGTGCGCATCCCCCTCATCTCCCTCGTCACCAAATGGCAGAGTAATGAGATCCTCATTATATGAGGGCCTGACACTGGTGGATGATCTTGGAAGCCTTGCCCTTCTAGGTGCATCACCCTCAAATATTTCACCAAAAGTGTGGTGGTCCATGACTTCCCTTTTCTGAAATTTTAGACAAGCATCAAACCAAGTGATTTCTAAGTTGATAAACTGTGATCAACTACTATAGGAACTTGCTAGAGGGCTACACATGCATCAAAATAATATTTCTAAGCATAGAACAAGCATGCAAGCTCAAACAACCTGACACCTATAGGAACAAAATACTCAAGATACAATCTACCAATCACAAATCTAATTGGAAAAGTGGAGGAGGCACATTCCAAGGAGCAATCCCTCCAAAAATTAGTACTTAAGATGGGATGAACAAGGAGATCAAAAATCGCGAGCAAGAACAGCAAGAACTCGAGCTTGAGCAAGTTTTATGGTGTTTTTCGGGAGAGAGAAAGAAAATGGCTATGAGGGGGCACCTTGAAGGGGCCTAGGTGGGCCAGACCCCCCTAGGCGCCACCCATAGGTAGGTCGCGCCTACCATGGGTATGGTGGCCTGGGGTCGCCCCCTGGGTCACTTCAGGTGTCTCTCTGCCCCTTTTTTGAGGAAAAAATTATTTTGAATTTTCTGGGATTTTTCGGTAAACTTTATTTTTGGCCAATTTTCACGGTATGAATATTGATTTTCTTGCAAAAATAGTTTTTTCAGAAGAAGCAAAAGCAAACCAAAAGCCAAACGACAGGAGCTCTAAGAAACTCTAACAAACAAACAACTAACAAAACCAAAGCTAGCAAAATAAAAGCAAAGACTAGGAAGGAGAAAAAGTAAAAGAAAGCAAGAATAACCACAGTGGAAATATTATTTTGTTCATCAAAATCCTTTTGTTAACAAGGTTGTGTAGGGTTTCGTAGCATGGAAAACAAAAAATTTCTATCGCATACAAACAAACAAGCCAAGATCTATCTACTAGATTGTAGCAACGAGTCGATGGAATAACTCACCCTCGAAGATTCCAAAGTGTTTAACGAGAGCAGATTCTCGTGGGTGATGTAGTCGTACTCTTCCCGATCTCAAGATCGCGTAGACGATCCTTCCGGCGCAGCGTTCCGGCAGCGCTCCCGCAGTCGGTCACACGTTCGGTACTCGACGAAGACCTTCCTCTCCCTTGTTCCAGCAGGCAGCGGAGGTTGTAGTACTCTCCTCGCGATTCCGACAGCACAACGGCGTGGTACCGAAGTAGAGGGGAGATCTCGCAGGGCTTCGCCTTAAGCCGGAGCGAGTATGGTGGATATGAGAGAGCTCCTCGGCGATCTAGGGTTTAGACACACCAAGGAGGAGGTGCTAGAGCCGGCGGCTAGGGCTTGGGGCAGCCCAAGTCGGCGGCTAGGGCAACCCTAGGAGGCGGCGGCAGCTGCAGGAGGTGGTGGCGCCAAGCTAGGGTTTGGGGCAGGGAACTTGTGTGTTAGGAGGGGCAGCCCTGCCCCTCCCTTTATAGGTGGGAGGTGCGGCCAAGGGGAGGGGAGTCCCTCCCCAACTCGGCTTGGAGGTGGGCCGCCGGTTGGAGGAGGGAACTCCTCCCCAACTCGGTTTCCACCTCTCCTCCTCTTTCCAAAAACTGCCGTTTGACTTTTCAAACTAGCCGTTTGACTTTTCAAACTAGGATTTGAATAAACCCTTTATTTTGGACAGCGATGACACCTAGTACATGATGCAATAATTCCAACTTGTAATGACACATTCATGTACCCCTTCCCCTCCGGAGTGCCGGACATTCCGGAACCTTCTAGAACATTCCCGATGAAAACACCGGAACCATTCTCCACCTCCGAAACAGGACTTTCCTTATATGAATCTTATTCTCCGGACCATTTCGGATCTCCTCGTGATATCCCGGATCCCATCGGAGACTCCGATCAACATTCGGTCTCTTTCTCATCATACCATAACTACTCAAACAACGTCGAATCCTTAAGTGTGTCTCCCTACGGTTCGTGAATTATGCAGACATGATCGAGACATTTCTCCGAACAATAACCAATAGAGGAATCTGGAAATTCATATGGCTCCCACATATTTCTACGATTACTTTGCGATCGAATGAACCACTTACATACGATACCAATTTCCCTTTGTCTCACGATAGTTTACTTATCCGAGGTTATGATCGTCGGTATCTCTGCATACCTAGTTCAACCTCGTTACCGATAAGTACTCTTTTCTCGTTCCCGTGATATGTGATCCCTTGTGAGCCAGTCACATGCTTGCAAGCTAATTGGATGACATTTCACCAAGAGGGCCCAGAGTATAACTATCCGTCATATGGATGGACAAATCCCACTCTTGATCCATATGTTTCAACCAATACTTTCCGAACACTCAATGCCACCTTTATAACCACCCAGTTACGGTGTGGTGTTTGATGTCATCAAAGCATCCATCCGGTAAAGGTGATATGCATGATCTCATGGTCGAAGGAATTTAGATTACTATGTATCAGAAAGCATATAGCAATTGAACTATTAAAATGACTTGATCTTTATGCTACGCTTATCTATAGGAGTATGTCCACCATATCATTCTCCTAACGATATGATCTTGTTGTTAATAACATCTCAATGTTCATGATATGGAAACCACAATCATCTATTAACCAACAAGCTAGTATTATATAGAGGCTTTACTAGGGACTTCAACTTAAGTTTACAAATCACACAAGTATTAATGTTTCCTTGTTAATACTATTATAGCATGAATGTAAACATTTATCATAAACACAAATATATAATAAAAACTACATTTATTATTGCCTCTAGGGCATATCTCCAACAGTCTCCCACTTGCACTAGAGTCATTTAATCTAGATTACATGGTAATATACCAAACACCCATGGCAGTTTGGTGCTGGTCATGTTTTGCCCTCGGGAGAGGTTTAGTCAACGGATCCGCCACATTCAGATCTGTGTGTACTTTGCAAATCTTTATATCCCCATCTTGGATATGTTCTCGAATAGCGTGAAAACGTAGCTTGATGTGCTTCAGCTTCTTGTGTGACCTTGGTTCTTGCGCATTGGCTATGGCGCCCATGTTATCACAGTAGATAGACATTGGGTCCATCGCACTAGGAACCACACCCAGCTCTGTAATGAACTCTTTCATCCATATTGCTTCTTGTGAAGCCTCCGAAGCAGCCATGTATTCCGATTCAGTTGAAGATCTCGCCACAACGCTTTGTTTTGCACTCCTCCAGCTAACTGCTGCACCATTCAAAATAAATATGTATCCAGATTGTGATTTAGAATCATCCGGATCGGTGTTCCAACTAGCATCGGTGTAACCATTAACAACGAGCTGTTCATCACCTCCATAAGAAAGAACCATATCCTTAGTTCTTCTCAAGTACTTAAGGATGTTTTTGACCGCTGTCGAATGATCCACTCCTGGATCACTTTGATATCTGCTAGTTAAACTAACAGCATATGCAATGTCGGGTCTAGTACATAGCATGGCATACATTAGAGATCCTATGGCTGAGGCATAGGGAGTCTTACTCATCCTTTCTCTATCTTCTGCCGATGTCGGACATTGAGTTTTACTCAAGGTCGTATTGGGCAACATGGGCAAGAACCCTTTCTTGCTATCTTCCATTCCAAACCTCTTTAGAACTTTGTCCAAATATGTACTTTGTGACAATGATATTTGGCGTTTTGATCTATCTCTATAAATCTTTATGCCTAATATGTAAGCTGCTTCGCCAAGATCCTTCATTGAAAAACTATTATTCAAATATTCCTTGACACTATTAAGAAGGTCTATATCATTCCCAATCAACAATATGTCATCCACATATAGTATTAAGAATGCTACAGAGCTCCCACTCACTTTCTTGTAAATACAAGCTTCTCCATAAGTTTGTATAAAACCAAAACTTTTGATCACCTTATCAAAACGTTGATTCCAACTTCGGGATGCTTGCTTCAATCCATAGATGGACCGTTGAAGTTTGCATACCTTGTTAGCATCTTTAGGATCGACAAAACCTTTGGGTTGCATCATATACAACTCTTCATCAATGTCTCCATTGAGGAATGCTGTTTTGACATCCATCTGCCATATCTCATAATCATAATATGCAGCGATTGCTAACATAATACTCACAGACTTTAGCTTCGCTACTGGTGAGAAAGTCTCATCGTAGTTAACTCCTTGAATTTGTCGAAACCCCTTTGCGACAATTCGAGCTTTATAGACAGTAACATTACCATCAGCATCTGTTTTCTTCTTGAAGATCCATTTGTTCTCGACAGCCTTCCGGCCATCCAGTAAGTCCACCAAAGTCCATACTTGGTTTTCGTACATGGATCCAATCTCGGATTTCATGGCTTCTTGCCATTTATTGGAATCTGGGCTCATCATTGCTTCCTCATATGTCTCAGGGTCATCGGTGTTGTCCACCAACATGACACTCATAACGGGATCATACCAATCTGGAGTGGTACGAGTTCTCGTTGACCTGCGAGGCTCTGTAGCAACTTCAACCGAAGTTTCATGATCATCATCATTAGCTTCCTCTCTTATTGGTGCAGGCACCACAGGAACTTCTTCCGGTGCTACGCTACTCGCAATTTCGAGAGAAGGTTCGACAACCTCGTCAAGTTCTACTTTCCTTCCAGTCACTTCTTTTGAGAGAAATTCCTTCTCTAGAAAGGATCCATTCTTGGCAACGAAGATTTTGCCTTCGGATCTATGATAGAAGGTATACCCAATAGTTTCCTTCGGGTATCCTATGAAGACGCATTTTTCCGCTTTGGGTTCAAGCTTGTCCGGCTGTAACTTCTTCACATAGGCTTCGCACCCCCAAACTTTAAGGAACGACAATCTAGGTTTCTTCCCAAACCATAATTCATACGGTGTCGTTTCAACGGATTTAGACGGTGCCCTATTTAAAGTGAATGCGGCTGTTTCTAATGCATAACCCCAAAATGATAGTGGTAAATTTGTAAGTGACATCATAGAACGAACCATATCTAGGAGAGTTCGATTACGATGTTCGGACACACCATTACGCTGTGGTGTTCCCGGCGGTGTCAATTGTGAAAGTATTCTGCATTTCTTCAAATGCTCGCCAAACTCGTAACTTAGATATTCACCTCCACGATCAGAACGTAGAAATTTAATCTTCTTGTTACGTTGATTCTCTACCTCACTTTGAAATTCCTTAAACTTCTCGAAAGTTTCGGACTTATGTTTCATGAAATAGATATACCCATATCTACTCAATTCATCCGTGAAGGTAAGAACATAACGATAACCACCGCGCGATGCTACACTCATTGGACCACACACATCGGTATGTATGATTTCCAATAAGTCCGTAGCTCGCTCCATCATACCAGAAAATGGAGTCTTAGTCATTTTACCCATCAGACATGCTTCGCATCTATCAAGTGATTCGAAATCAAGTGATTCAAGAAGTCCATCGGAATGGAGTTTCTTCATACGCTTCACTCCAATATGACCAAGACGACAGTGCCACATATAGGTCGAGTTATCGCTCGATTTCAAACGTTTAGCCTCAATGTTATTAATATGTGTATTTCCACTATCGAGATTCAACAATAATAGACCATCTATCAAAGGTGCATGTGCATAAAACATATTACTCTTATAAATCAAACAACCATTATTCTCGGATTTAAACAAGTAACCGTCTCGCAATAAACAAGATCCCGATATAATGTTCATGCTCAACGCAGGCACCAAATAACAATTATTTAAGTATAAAACTAATCCCGATGGTAGATGAAGGGGTAGCGTGCCGACCGCAATCACATCAACCTTTGATCCGTTTCCAACGCGCATCGTCACCTTGTTCTTTGCTAGCTTCCGTTTATTCTGCAGCACCTGCTTCGAGTTACAAATATGAGCAACCGAACCAGTATCAAATACCCAGGCACTACTACGAGTACTAGTGAGATACACATCAATAACATGTATATCAGATATACCTTTCTTCTTGATGTTGCCGTTCTTCAAATCCTCCAAGTACTTTGGGCAATTCCGCTTCCAGTGACCTTCTCCCTTGCAGTAAAAGCACTCAGTATCAGGCTTAGGTCCAGCTTTGGTCTTCTTCGTCGGCGCGGTAACTTTCTTACCACCCTTCTTGAAGTGTCCCTTCTGCTTAGACTTGCCTTTCTTGAATTTGGTGGTCTTATTGACCAACAACACCTGGTGCTCTTTCTTGATCTCCACTTCTGCAGACTTCAACATGGCAAACAGTTCTGGCAACTGCTTGTTCATGTTCTGCATGTTGTAGTTCATCACAAAGTTCTTGTAACTTGGTGGTAGTGATTGGAGGACACGGTAAATCCCCAAAGCATTAGGAATCACTATACCCAAGCTTTGAAGTTTGTTTGTGTGCCCAGACATCTTAAGCACATGCTCACTGACGGAGCTGCCCTCTTCCATCTTGCAGTTAAAGAACTTTTCAGAAGCCTCATAGCTTTCAATTGCCGCATGAGTCTCAAAAATCAATTTGAGATCCTTGACAATATCATATGGGTCTGAATTCTCAAACCTTTTCTAAAGCTTCGATTCTAAACCATACAAGATAACACACTGAACTATGGAGTACTGATTCTTCCGAGCGAGGTAAACATTTTTTACTTCATCGGTAGCATCAGCTGCGGGTGGGTCACCCAGCGGTGCATCCAGCACATAGGTCAAATTACCAGCTGTGAGGAAAATCCTCAAATTGCGGAACCAATCCGTGAAGTTGCTTCCATTGTTTTTCAACTTTTCTTTCTCTAGGAACGCATTAAAATTGATGGTAGGGGCTGCCATTGATCTACAACATATTTGCAATAGTTTAGACTAAGTTTATGACAAATTGAGTTCAAATTAATAATAAAATTAATCTAGGTGAACTCCCACTCAAAACAATATCCCTCACATTGTTTTAGTGATCACACGAACCAAATCCACCACATCAACACCGATCATCACGAGAGTTGATATAGTTTCAATGGCGAACAATCGACATGTTCATCATATCTACTATATGATTCATGCTTTACCTTTCGGTGATCCGTGTTCCGAGACCATGTCTGTACATGCTAGGCTCGTCAAGATCAAACCTTAGTTTCTGCATGAGCAAATCTGGCTTGCTCACGTTGTATACACTTGCGGAATCTAACACACCCGATCATCACGTGGTGCTTCGAAACAACAAGCTTTAGCAACGGTGCTAACTAAGGGTGAACACTTTATGACTTGAAATTCATGTGCATGAGGGATCATCTTATAATGCTACCGTCGTCTACTAAGCAATACAAGATGCATAAAGGATTAACATCACATGCAATTCATAATATGTGATATGATATGGCCTTTCTTCTTTGTGCTTCCGATCTCCATCTTCTAGCACGAACATGATCTCCATCATCACCGGCATTGCATCAAGGTCAATGACACTTCTCCATGGTTGTCGTCCACCGGCTTCAACTATTACAACTACTTTGAATAGACACGCGGGTATTAACATAAATTAAAGACAACCATATGGCTCCTGCCGGTTGCCAACTTACAATAAGGAACATTGCATACATCAAATATAATCACAATCATGGCCATATCACATCACAGCACACCCCTGCAAAACAAAGTTAGACGCTTCTACTTTCTTTGCATATTTTACATGGTTTGGGGCTTTCAATAAGTGTCGTTCTAACTTACGAACAAGAACCACAACATTGATACTAGTATTGTTAATCACCCGTTGTAAATTGGATCTTAACTATGCTAGGAGAAACAGGCACCCGCAAAGCCACTTATGCAATACAAGTTGCATGTCAAGCGTTGAGCAAGTCTCATGAACGATGTCATCTAAGGTTAGCCCGGGCCGATTCATCCCAACATACCGCAAGATGCAAAGTACACAAGAAGCAATCGACAATAAAAGCATCAACGCCCACAATGACCATTGTGTTCTACTCGTGCAACAGATCTACGTATAGACACGGCTCTGATACCACTGTAGGGTTTCGTAGCATGGAAAACAAAAATTTTCTATCGCATACAAACAAACAAGCCAAGATCTATCTACTAGATTGTAGCAACGAGTCGATGGAATAACTCACCCTCGAAGATTCCAAAGTGTTTAACGAGAGCAGATTCTCGTGGGTGATGTAGTCGTACTCTTCCCGATCTCAAGATCGCGTAGACGATCCTTCCGGCGCTGGGTTCCGGCAGCGCTCCCGCAGTCGGTCACACGTTTGGTACTCGACGAAGACCTTCCTCTCCCTTGTTCCAGCAGGCAGCAGAGGTTGTAATACTCTCCTCGCGATTCCGGCAGCACAACAGCGTGGTACCGGAAGTAGAGGGGAGATCTCGCAGGGCTTCGCCTTAAGCCGGAGCGAGTATGGTGGATTATGAGAGAGCTCCTCGGCGATCTAGGGTTTAGACACACCAAGGAGGAGGTGCTAGAGCCGGCGGCTAGGGCTTGGGGCAGCCCAAGTCGGCGTCTAGGGCAACCCTAGGAGGCAGCGGCAGCTGCAGGAGGTGGTGGCGCCAAGCTAGGGTTTGGGGCAGGGAACTTGTGTGTTAGGAGGGGCAGCCCTGCCCCTCACTTTATAGGTGGGAGGTGCGGCCAAGGGGAGGGGAGTCCCTCCCCAACTCGGCTTGGAGGTGGGCCGCCGGTTGGAGGAGGGAACTCCTCCCCAACTCGGTTTCCACCTCTCCTCCTCTTTCCAAAAACTGCTGTTTGACTTTTCAAACTAGCCGTTTGACTTTTCAAACTAGGATTTGAATAAACCATTTATTTTGGACAGCGATGACACCTAGTACATGATGCAATCATTCCAACTTGTAATGACACATTCATGTACCCCTTCCCCTCCGGAGTGCCGGACATTCCGGAACCTTCTAGAACATTCCCGATGAAAACACCGGAACCATTCTCCATCTCCGAAACAGGACTTTCGTTATATGAATCTTATTCTACGGACCATTTCGGATCTCCTCGTGATATCCCGGATCCCATCCGAGACTCCGAACAACATTCGGTCTCTTTCTCATCATACCATAACTACTCAAACAACGTCGAATCCTTAAGTGTGTCTCCCTACGGTTCGTGAATTATGCAGACATGATCGAGACACTTCTCCGAACAATAACAAATAGAGGAATCTGGAAATTCATATGGCTCCCACATATTTCTACGATTACTTTGCGATCGAATGAACCACTTACATACGATACCAATTTCCCTTTGTCTCACGATAGTTTACTTATCCGAGGTTATGATCGTCGGTATCTCTGCATACCTAGTTCAACCTCGTTACCGATAAGTACTCTTTTCTCGTTCCCGTGATATGTGATCCCTTGTGAGCCAGTCACATGCTTGCAAGCTAATTGGATGACATTTCACCAAGAGGGCCCAGAGTATAACTATCCGTCATATGGATGGACAAATCCCACTCTTGATCCATGTGTTTCAACCAATACTTTCCGAACACTCAATGCCACCTTTATAACCACCCAGTTACGGTGTGGTGTTTGATGTCATCAAAGCATCCATTCGGTAAAGGTGATATGCATGATCTCATGGTCGAAGGAATTTAGATTACTATGTATCAGAAAGCATATAGAAATTGAACTATTAAAATGACTTGATCTTTATGCTACGCTTATCTATAGGAGTATGTCCACCATATCATTCTCCTAACGATATGATCTTGTTGTTAATAACATCTCAATTTCATGATATGGAAACCACAATCATCTATTAACCAACAAGCTAGTATTATATAGAGGCTTTACTAGGGACTTCAAATTAAGTTTACAAATCACACAAGTATTAATGTTTCCTTGTTAATACTATTATAGCATGAATGTAAACATTTATCATAAACACAAAGATATAATAATAACTACATTTATTATTGCCTCTAGGGCATATCTCCAACAGGTTGATCAAGTCTTGTTACCAAAACAATCTTATATGAAACAAAACTTTGCATTCCACAAGGTGATTATGTTACCTCATACTTGATAGTAATGGTCCCAATCATAATAGTTTCAAAATTTTCTTGTGGAATGGGACAATAAATTTCTCCAACCTTGATGCTCTTCAATATTTTCAATGGAATTCAGGCAATAGCTCTTAGCAACCTTCTTGGGGAAATAAACAGTATGCTCTTTGTCATTAATATTGAATGTTACTTTCCCTTGATTACAATTGATGCCAGCACCTGCAGTATTAAGAAAAGGTCTCCCAAGAATAATATACATATTATCATCTTCAGGCATTTCAAGCACAACAAAATCAGTTAAAACCATGCAATTATGATCTACTTGAATAGGAACATCCTCACATATACCAACAGGAATAGTAGTTGACTTATCAGCCATTTGCAAAGATATATCAGTTCATATAAAATTTTCTAGCTGGAGTCTCTTATAGAGGGAAAAAGTCATAACACTAACTCCAGCTCCCAAGTCACATAAAGCAGTTCTAACATAATTATTCTTAATAGAGCAAGGAATAGTTGGTATACATGGATCACCAATTTTCTTTGGAACCTTACCATTGAAGGAGTAATTAGCAAGCAAAGTAGAAATCTCCTCATTAGGAATCTTCCTTTTATTAGAGACAATATCCTTCATATACTTTGAATAAGGAGGCAACTTAATAGCATCAGTCAAAGGAATTTGCAAAAATAAAGGTTTCATCCACTCACAAAACTTGTTGTAGTGTTCTTCCTTCTTTGACTTGTGTTTCTTACCTGGAAAAGGCATAGGTTTTTGCACCCATGGTTCTCTCTCTTTACCATGTTTATTAGCAATAAAATCTTCCTTTGTGTACCTAGTGTTCTTAGTGTGCTTCTCAGGTTCTTCCTCAACTTCCTCCTTATCAGGAGCATCATTTTTATCATTACCACTCTCAGTTTTAGCATCAGAGACAGATATACTAATAGGATCTACAGCAGGTTCAAGTGGTTCCTCAACTATCTTATGTTTCTTTTTCCTTCTATTACGAGGACTACCACTACTCTCACCTTGTTGAGAATCCTGATCAATTATTTTAGGGTGTCCTTCAGGATATAAAGGATCTTGAGTAGTTATACCACTCCTAGTTCTAATTCCATAAGCATGTTTATCCCCTGAAGAATTAACTAGCATATCCTTTTGTACCTTAGAAAGTTGATCAAGTTGGGTTTGAACCATTTGAAAGTGTTTACAAAGCATTTTAATATCATTTGAAGTTCTTTCTACAATATCTTTCAACTCTCTAATAGCTCTAGAGTTTTCCAATAAATGATTCTGAACTTGTTTATTAAAATTACCTTGCTTAACAATAAAAATGTCAAGTTCCTCTAAACATTGATCAGGAGGCTTACCATAGGGAATATCACCTTCATCAAAGTGTTGGAGAGAGTGTACCTCAATAGTAGATGAGTGGGGAATTGGCTTACATAATTCTTCTATAGGAGGTAGATTCTTCACATCTTTAGCTCTAATACCTTTCTCCCTTAGACATTTCGTAGCTTCCTTCATCACTTCATCATTTAATGCAATAACTCCCCTCTTCTTTGGTGTTGGTGTTGGAACTGGTTCAGGCATAACTGGTTTAGGAGTAATAGGTTCAGGTGTATTTAGCTCAGCTGAAGTCCAATCATCATAATTCTTCCTTATCTTAGCCATTAATTCTTCAGCATCTGTAGGAGTTCTTTTCCTCAAAACACAATCAGCAAAGCTATCTAGGTAGGTCCTAGAATCATCAGTTAGTCCATTATAATAAATATCAAGAAGCTCATTTTTAGGTAATGGACATCCAGGATGTGCATGAATCAAGGCACAGAACCTTGTCCATGACTCAGGCAATTTCTCTTCTTCTCCCTGTTTAAAATCAAAAAAGTCTCTGCAAAGCAGCATGTCTAGCACTAGGAGGAAAATATTTCTAGAAGAAAGAAGCAATCAAGCAATCAGGGCTATCAATGGAACCAGGAGGTAATCTATTAAACCAAGCCCTAGCTTCTCCTTTTAGTGAAAAAGGGAAGATCTTAGTAACAAAGTACTTGCGCATCTTAAAATCATCAGAGAATAAAGTACTCATAGTAGAAAGCTCATTCATATGAGCCACAACACTCTCATTTTCAGTCCCACAGAAAGTTTCTTTCTCAGCAATATCTAAATAAGATAAATCAAGAGAGAAATCATAATCTTTATCTTTAATATCTATGGGAGAAGTGGCAAACTTAGGATCAGAGGACAACTTAGGCATAATGGTGTGTCTAGCAAGGAGACTCTTAATAGCACTAGTACCATGTGTGTTTCGGCACTCTTCAACAAAGTCATCAGTGAACTTAGTGTAACCATCATTAATATCATAACTCTCACTAGACTGAGGTGAGCTAACAGGTGTAACAGTGTCTTCACTAGGAGTTTTGGTATTTCCTAGACTAGCCATAGTAGCATCTATAAAATGACCTAATGAACCACTCGCATCAAGCACAGTAGAAGTAACATCATGAGCATCAAAAGCAGTTTCAGACTCAGCAGTAATAGCAGTGTGTGTAGCATGAGTATGTGGTGGTTGTGTAACAAGCTTACTTATAACAGACTGTGAATCAAGAGAAGCAGAGGTGTTTAGGACTGTACCTCTTCTTGTAGTGGATGGTAAAATAGGTAACTTTCCATCACGAGACTTCCCCATGATGAAAGGAGTAGCAGTGAACAATAGTAGATCCAAGTGAACTTACAAATAAAGCTATTCTCCCCGGCAATGGCGCCAGAAAATAGTCTTGATGACCCACAAGTATAGGGGATCGCAACAGTCTTTGCGGGTAGTATTACCCAATTTATTGATTCGACACAAGGGGAGCCAAAGAATAGTTGCAAGCCTTAAAAACTGAGTTTTCAATTCAGCTGCACCTGGAAATAGTTCTTGCTCACAGAAGTTTATCAGTAGCAACAGTTTGTAGTAGCAACAGCAAAGCAACAACAACAGTAAAACAGGAGCAATAGTAACCGTAATAGTAAACAGTGGGATTCGAGTGCGGTAGGCATAGGGATCGATGGACGGGAGTTGCATGGATGAGTCTAAACACGTAACTTCAAGATCTAGGGCATTGCAGATAAATAATAATAAGCATCCTATTACTAAACAATCCTAGGCATGTGCTTCAAATATAGTCATACATGCTCGCAATGAGAACTTACACAACATCTTCTGTCCAGCCAGCCCGTGGCAGCGGGGCCTCTAGGGAACTACTGGAAATTACGGTGCTCCTTTTAATAGAGCACCGGAGCAAATAATTAACACTCTGTGAAGACATGTGATCCTCACACCACAGTCATCCCCTCCGGTTGTCCCAATTATTGTCACTTTGGGGCCTTTGGATCCGGAAAAAGATATGTGTACACAACTTGCAGATAAGATCACAAACAATACTATCATAATGATTCAATAATAAGTTCAGATATGAGATCATGGTACTCGGGCCCTAGTGACAAGCATTAAGCACAACAAGTTGCAACAAAGTCAAATAGAACTAATAGAGATACTAGGCACTATGCACTAACAGATCTAATTCGATTACATGATAGAACTCATCCAATCCCTACCATCCCCAAGCCTATAGCAGGGTATTACTCACTCATGGATGAGGGAAACATCGATGGTTGATGGAGATGTGTTGGTGATGACGATGGCGATGATCCTCTCCAAATTCCCCGTCCCGGCAGGGTGCTAGAACGGAGTTTCTGGATCCGAATCTTGGTTTCTGGTGGCGGCGGCGGAGCGGAACTCTTTCTGGAAAACTATCGACCCCTCCCCACGGTTTTTAGGTCGAGAGGCAACTTATAGGCGCAGAGGGAGGCCGAGGGGGTGCCTGGGGTGGTTGCACCCCCTAGGCGCGGCCAGTGGTGGGCCCGCGCCTGGCAGGGGTGTGGCCCCCCAGGCCCCTTCTCCGTCTCGTCTTCTGGCTCCGTGGATCTTCTGATGAAATATAATTTTTGGTATATTTTTCGGGATTTTTCCTGATAGTTCAATTTCTGCACAAAAACTAGACAGCAAGATAATTCTGCTGAAAACTGCGTCAGTCCGTGTTAGTTGTATCCAAATCACACAAGTTTAGAGTAGAAACAATAGTAAAAGTGTTTGGGAAAGTAGATACGTTTTGGATGTATCAGTATTTCAAACTTTGCAGGGCAGCGTCGGCTTCCTTGGTCTAGACAAATTTGTCGGTTTTCTTTAAGAGCTTGTATAAAGGTGCGGCTCTTTCTCCGAGCCGGCTAACGAACCGGCTTACTGCTGCGATGCAGCCAGTAAGTCGTTGTACGTTCTTTAGGCAAGTTGGCCTGGTAATATTCAGTACAGCCTTGATTTTTCCCGGTTCACCTCTATGCCTCTTTCAGAGACGATGAAAACTAACAATTTTCCGGCTAGTATTTCGAAGAAGCATTTCTTCGGATTTAGCATCATATTGAATTTTCATAGGCTAGCAAATGTTTCCTCTAAGTCAGAAATTAGTGTTTCCTTCTTTTTGGACATCAATGCTATATCTTCTATGTATACGTGGATGTTGCGTCCAATTTGATCACTAAGGAAATGTTGCATCGTGTGTTGATAAGTTGATCTGCGTTCTTTAAGCCAAAAGGCATAGTTTTGTAGTAGAAGGCTCCGAAAGGAGTGACGAAAGATGTCTTGATTTGATCCAATTTTTCATCGGTATTTGATGATATCCGGAATATGCATAAAGAAAACATAGTAATTCTGATCCTACCATGGAGTTGATAACTTGATCAATCCTTGTCAAGGGAAAAGTATCGTTGGGACATGTCTTGTTTAAGATGGTATAATCAAGGAACATACTTAATTTAATAGTGTCCTTCTTAGGGACAAGTATAGGATTTGCCACCCAATCTGTATGGATGACCTCTGTTATGAATCTGGCCAAATCTAGTCGGGCTAATTCCTTAGCTATAGCTTTGCGCTTTTCATCATCAAATCGTCGTAAGGAATGTTTGATGGGTCTAGCATCGGGATACACATTAAGAGAGTGATCGGCAAGTTCCCTATGTACTCCGGTCATGTCAGAAGGTTGCCATGCAAAGATATCATTATTAGCTTTGAGGAAATCGATGAACGTGCTTTCCTATGCGAGGTCTAAGCCTACTCCTATGTTGGTCATCTTGGAGGGATCTACTTTCTTCAGCGATGTTTTCTTCATCTCTTCCGATGCCTTGAACTATAGACTCAGTTTCAACACCTTGTTCTTCATTGCGGGCATCTCATGCGGGTCAGTATTTTTCTTGATCTTCTAGTACTCCTGGGCGTGCAGCACGACTTTGGCAAAGGCAGCAGACCTGCCTTCTCAATCTCGTGCTCTCTTCGGGTTTCCTCGGATGGTGATGACGCTGTTGGGACCTAGAAGTTTCATCATGTTGTAGATGTATAAGGGACGGGCCATGAACGCCTAGTAAGCTGGACGTCCGAAGATGGCGTGGTAGGCACTTTTAAACGGTACCACCTCGAAGGAGAGTGGCTCGATCCGGTAATTATCCTGAGTTCTGAATGTCATGTCCAGTGTGATCTCACCCAGTGAATCCACCTGTGTTCCTGGTACAATGCCATGGAAAATCACATTGTCGTGGTTTAACTGGCTTTCATGGATCTTCATGCGGTGGAGTGTCTCAATATAGATGATATTGATGCTTCTACCACCATCCATGAGAGTTTTAGAGAACTCATAGTCATCAATAAGAGGATTGATGACTAGAGGGTACTTTCCTCGACGATGTGTTTTCTTCGGGTGATCATTGCTATCAAAGGTGATGGTTACATCCGACCAATCCAGAAATTGGGGGAAAGCCGGAACCGTTGCATTGAGCTCATGGAGAATCGCCTTTCTGACATTTGTTGGCTGAGTTCCAAGGAAGCAGATATAAGTGTCTTTCTTTGTAGAGTAATCCTTCTTTCCGTCCGACTTGGGCTGTGCGTCTTCCGCTTCTTCTATGTCGGAATCTTCCTTGGGCTCCTTGCCTTTCTCAGAGTTTTTCTTTCCCTTTTGTCGCTTGGCTCTGTAGCCAGCGGATTCATCTCTCTTGATGTCATCATTGAAACGACACTTAGCATTGGTGTTGGTAGAACCCCCGTTCCTGTCCGGGTGATGTACACAAGGGTTGTGTAACAACCCTGGTTTCATTAAATAGTACTTAGGATTTGATTTGTGCATTCATGAGCATCATCATCATTTAAAATGTATGCATGAAATAAAAAGGCTCTCAAAACCCTAAACCCTAATATCTTCCCCCTCTCTTTGAGCCTATTCAAATGGTTTTGATTATTTAAAAAAAATAACAAAAATTTTGGAACCCAAATTGTTACAAGGGTCCTTGCAGTATTTGAATATTTGTAAAAGCTCTGGTATTTTAAAATGTATCAAAACAGATTTGAAATTTTTTTACAAAAGAGAGAAAAGAAAAACAGAAATAGAAAAACAATCTGCAAAGGAAAAAACCTACAGCTCAGCTATCTGGGCCGAGCCCAACTTCCCTCCCTCTCTATCTTCCACCAGCGCAGTGCCTAGCAGCCTCTCTCCCTTGCTTCGCTGCGGCCCGTTACTAGCCAAGCAGCCGACCCACCTCAGCCCAACACCGGCCCGATACCCCTTTGCTCTGTTTCCCTTTCTTCTTCCTCGACGACAGAAGGACGGCGATGCAGCCAAGCTGTTGCGTGTCAACGCCGGCGCTGTCTCCGCCCCACCGTGATGCCTGCTGCAAGGAGATGCGCGCTACCGACGTCCTGAACGACTACAAGTACCCCTTCGCCGACAAGATGAACCCAAATCCCCTCTTTTGCCCCAATTTCTCTCTGGACGGAACCGAAGCCCGTAGGTGCCGTGTTGCCCTGCCGTACCAGGCCTCCCCAAGCCAAGCCGATGCTCCCCGGAGCTTCACCTCATTGCCATGACCTCCCCCGCCAGAGGAATCGGCCGCGTATGTCCCTAGTCGAGCTTCCCGTCCGCTTCTTCTCTGACAACGGTCGTCGTCGTTGACGTCGATTCAAGCCGCGCCTCGCCTCACCGACCATCCTACCGCATTCCTGGTGAGCTTGCGAGCATGCCAGTGCTCTCCTCTTCCTCCCTTGCCCTCTGGTTCTTCTTCCCCACGAGCAACTGTGAGCACCGCCGCCGTTTGTCGTTGCCAGCCAAGCTCCGACGACCATTCGAGGGCGGCGCTACCACCACCAGGACCGCCTCTCTCTCCTCTTCCCAACGCCCCCAACCACAGCCTCTCTCGCACGCTCAATAGCCAGTTCCATAATCGATCTGAGAGCAAATCCATGGATGATGTCAGCATGACATCATCATGATGTCATTAAGCCTTTTTCTTTAATAATTTCAGTAAATCATTTCTGTAAATAATAAATGTATGACATGTGGGCCCCTGTTGTAAGTCAAATAAATATTTTAGAAATGTTTTCTGTTTAATAAAATTATTAAAGTAATTCCAAAATGTAAATTATTTTATAATATTCCAAAAATGATTTAAAATGAATTAAAATTGGAGAAATTCATAACTAATTCATTTTAAATCAGAAAAATACAAATAATATATCAAAATGTTCAGAAAAATGAGAACTATCTAACTAAGCTATAATCATGCATTGTTAAACAACTTTTATGACAAGTATAATTAGAAGAACCTAGTAACCCTCATAGGTGATTCCGAGGTTTCCTCTGTTTTAGGGTTTGAACCCCTCGGACCCCGATTAAACTACCAAGCATGTTATGGTTTCAATTTAAATGAACTTGTCATATCATCATACTTGATTGAGCATTGCATAGATGCCATGTGTTGATTGTTTCCATCTCTTTCCGGTGTTTCCTTATTCTCGGTAGAATACGATATAGAGATCAAGATCGAAGGCCGAGATCAACACCGTCGAAGCTCGAAGACCAATACTTGGCCAATTACAACTAAGTCAAGTACTAGGTGTCCGAAGATCTGCCTTCTGGATATCAACTGGCAAAGGCAAGCGAAGCCCCACACATACATATGAATCCTACGCTTTCAAAGTCTTTCAGTTCTTGACATGTGCATATGATTCCAAAGACTTTTATCGATAGATAGAGTACTCCTATCTGATGCATGTTCCATTTTAGCCTAAATTCCCTGATCCACTGCTCCTATCATAACTAGGGTTTGTCTTGTGAAGCATTGCTAGAGCTGTTACATCTATTGTGCTTAGCCATGCTTAGCTGTTACCACTGGTCCATCTGGTTGATGAATTAGAGCTGCGAATGAACCTAGTATGACAAGATGACATGGTATGATCAGAGATGGATAATAAAGATGCTAAGGCTTGTACAGGAGGCCACGTGGGTTGTGGTTTTTGCAGTCCCATACTTGCCACCCTTAGGACCCGATGTTCTTGCCTCTTGAACCAAGACGAGTGTATATCCACACGGGGGCCTGGAAACCCCCTCGACCAACTAACTTGCTGATTAGATTCCATGAGTCACATAGTCGGGCATTCCATTTGACATACGCATTATGGCTCTTCTCGAAGGAGGTGAAGGAGGTGCATTCATACAGGTAGGTAAGCGTGGCAGGGAACAAGAGATGCCCGGCATCCATAATCTTTAACCCTGTTCACATCATTAGGGATCGACTTCGGGACTCGACCCGTTACGGCGGCATCTCCCTAGTGTGTGACTCATGGTCTTGGCGAAAGCAAGGTAAAGGTCGTGTCTAACCACCCTCTGCCGGCCTTCCAAGGAAGAGGGCTAATGTACTGGCATTAAGAGAAGGTTAGTACATGTGGGTAAAGTTGTACACCCCTGCAGGGTTATTAATCTTTTCGAAAAGCCGCGTCTGTGGTTATGGACGACTTGGGAACGGACGTGAAGATCATAGATAACTTGAACCTAATCGTAAAACTTGGCAAGTTGAGTAACGTGTGCTTAAGGATGCTTCCTCAGGGATCGAGGGGGTGATCCTAGATAGGTTCAGCTGATGATGATTCGGTGGATATCAAAAGATTAGCATAGCTAGTGATATCGCTCTCTTATCCCTTTTTAAAATACTCTGATTAGTCGAGATTCTTCTCCCTCTTGTTCTACAAAACAAAGATGGATTTATGCAAAATAACTCCACCAACCATAAGTCTTGCGGAGTACACTCTGTACTCACCCTTGCTTCGTTGATACTTTTGCAGCAGAGTAAGTGTTACCATTGAAGATGAGTTCTTTAGGGCATCGACATCGACGAGTAGTTCGGAGTTCCCAGTCGGCAGTCTGGGATCTATGGATTGGACGTCATCGTTATGCTTCAGGACTCTTAGGCCATTTGTTAAGTTTTCTATACTTAATAGCATAATTTTCCTTCCGTTGTTTGGTGTTTGTGGTCAGTGACCTATGCTTGTAATATTTTGATTCTTCGCTCAGTTATGATCTTGCTATAATAATTTTTGTATCGTAGGGTCACTGTTGTGTTATCAATTCTTTATCTGTATGCTTCCGAGATTTAGGTTAGGCTTATATCAGACAGAGGTCTGGGATTTGTCTAGCCCTAATCCCGGGGGTGTCACAGGTTGTTGGCAATGTCAGACAAAGAATATCTTCTTCCCGACTATTGATCTCCTCTACCCTGCACTCGAGAAGATCCGCGGCCTCGTCCCCGGTCGCCTCCACGCCCTCCTCGTTCTCCGGATTCGAATGTTGCGTTGACAGCTGCATTATCTAGAGTCGGTTTATCTTCTGAGGTGTTCTTGCGCTTCTGAGTTTGCTGCTTTTGCTGTTTGGCGACATTTGGGTTAGACAAAACATTCATCAATACATCTGAATCATCATCGGCATATGCATATTTGCTCGTTGTTTCTATCATCTCCCCCAAATCGGTAACATGGTCACACTTCATCCTGTGTCGTAGTAATCTGACTGGGAGCCCTAGGATGAAAGCTTCAATTGCAGTTTGCTCATTTACTCCTTCACAGGAGTTCTTCGTGCTGATCCATCATTCGAGGTAATCCCGACAAGTTTCTCCGGGTCTTCGAGTGCAATGCTGCAAGTCTCCGACTGTGCAGGGCCTCCTGTATGTTCCCTCGAAGTTTGAAAAGAATGCTCTTTGCATATCATACCAGTTGTGAATCAATTTCTCTAGCAGTTCATTGAGCCAAGATCGAGCCGTCTTCCGCAACATAAGTGGGATATACCGGACTACAACCAGGCTAGTTCCTCCTTTGGCGATGCAGGAAGCCTGGAAAAAATCTTGGAGCCAAGTATTTGGTCGAGCTGCACCATCATAGGGTTGAATGTGTTTGGCTATGCCGAAGTCAACCAGAAATTTTGTTTTACATATGCGTGGGCCAAAGCATTTGGGTCCCACGTACATGTCTTCTTCCTCATACCGTCGCGCTTCTATCTTAGGTTCGATGCGATGGCGAGCGTCATTGAGCGAGAGAGATCTTCGCCTTGGTTGCTTGTTATGCCTACGTGGTGGCGTAGTCAGATTTCTGCTTCTTCCTCCATTGCCGCCTCCACCCCTGCGACTTCCATGGCTACGATGAGATCTTTCATGGCCACTGCTGGGTGGTGATGGTGGCTCTGGTGGGTTATTTTTGGCTGAGCGACGAGCTGCTGGAGATTTTTTAAGCTGGCTCTGATGTTGGTTTTGTCAGGCTCCATCCCTGCTTGATTCAGGGTGATCCTTGTCTTCTCTTGGTCCGGCGTTGTTATCAGTCGGTCGGCTAGTGTTCCTGGGAGGCGGTATTCTTTGTCGGTCCTGCTCCTGCCGGCCTCACGCTTCCTCTTAATCCATGTGGCTATTATTTTGCCGACAAGGGGGTTGGTGAGGGACCAATGCCCTGATTGCATCTTGAGACACAGCCAAAAGTACTCACGACAATTCCCCCGTCACCCTGGGATGATGACCGTTTGATCCAGTTTTTGAATTTTCTTCCTTCCTAGGAGATGACATTGATCTATATCCCTTTGGGGTCTTACATCAGTATTGTGACCTACATTAGTGTGCCTAAATTCCGACTTTGACGCCAGCTTCCCACTGAATGGTGCAGCTGTGTTCTGCTGCTGCAGTCCTTTGTCGAGCAATGCTACGCACTGCTGGACCTGTTCTGGAGACGGATTATTGGCGAGATAGCTCGATAAGCTGCAGCGTTTTCCACTTGTGTGCTATAGACTCGGATCTTCTCTCCGATTTTCCGGAAAATAAATCTTTGTGTACTTCTGATTTATATTAGCAAGAACCAGGCCTCCTCTAGTCTCGTTCGGCACTCGCTTGTATTCTAATTGGTACTTGGTGGGATTGTTGTCTATCTATTGCTTAATTTCAACGATGCGTGCATCTTCATCGAGCAAAAGCAAATGATGCTTCTCTAAATCCTCGACCCATTTCTCTAGCTCTTATGGTGTTAGATCCGAAGTAGTTGGGATTGGTACTGTTAGCACATCTCCTTAAATTTCATGTGCACCCTGGGATGTCGTTGGCATAGAGAATGCGACCGATGGTGATTGTTTCGCCAATTCCTGCACCCGCAGATTCTGCCCGGAATGAAGGTCCGAAGGTCACCTGCCCCATGGTGGGCGCCAACTGTCGTCAGATTGATGACAAGTATGCCATAGGGGGTCCTGAAAGCGTTGAGAAGATGGTGTGTGAGTCATACGGTGTTCCGGGAGCGGTGAGCACCGATTTACCTAGGTTCAGATCCGACTATAGTGATCAGATCCTACTCCTGTTAGCAACCTAATAATATATCGACAAGAGCCGGATATTACAGCGGATTACAGAAGAGTTTCTCCTATGCGAGTTGGTTGTGGTGGTCTATGATATGGTGCCCTAAAGGCCCTGTAGGTCTGGCTTATAAAGGCGCCAAGACCTAGGGTTATAGGAGAAACATATCCGGCTACGTTAGATAGTCGGTAACTAAGTACAACTTGGACCACAATTAATACTACAAGCCTAAGTCAGTAAGTTTTCTGGACCTTATCATAGCCAGATTGGCTTCGACTTATTTCCCTGACTGGGCCGCCCGTGAAGCAAAGGTCTAACCTATCGGTGGACCACCCTAGTCAGTAAGTTCTATGGGTATATCCGAAAAGTATATCCCCAATAATCAGTTTGCTATTGTCTTATGTGAATGGCTTCCTCTCTGCACATGGCAACGCTGTTGTGGTGCAATCCTATTACACTCTATAGTTCACACATAGTCATTGGGTTCAACCCTACTTGACTGAAAATTTAATATTGCAACTATTAATTCTATCTATGTTGTAACAGGTCAGATCATATATAAGTATGAAAGTGAACAAGGACATCACCATATAATTATTCGGTTCCTCCATTAGCAATTTTTCTCCATTTTTAAGAGACAATACATGATATTAGATTCTATTTCTCAACCTGATGAGCTACTAAATAAGTAGTCCTCATATAACCATGATACATACCAGGTCAAAGATTCCGAGAAATTTGAACTTACCTAGAATTTAATTCGATCTTTATATTTAATTTGTGGAATATATGTTTTACAAAAGGTGATTCTAATGATTCATTCCACTAATTACCTCCATGATTTATACTAATTAAAGGTCCTTTAAGAAGTATTAGGAAACCATTCAAGGGATGTATTAGATTTTGTCTATGTATTCGACAATCAAAGTACACAACCAGTTTGAATCAAAGGATTTCAGTAATTTTGTAGATTTAAAATCCCTATAATATTTTCCCATGGGGGTTATTGGATTTAACACTTAGATTTCTATAGGATTTTTCACATATTTTATTAGAGATGTTTTTCCAAGGGATTCATTGGAGACTTGAAAGAAAATACAAGACAAGAAAACACTAGAGAAAAGAGTACAAGGGAATGACTAGATTATAAAAACAAACGATCAAAGGTTTTCCTCTCTCCATTTTCTTCAGTCTTATGCTCCCGAGCCTACCCCGTTATGTAATGGGGACCTTTTTCTTTATGCACTTCAATAAGGTAACGAGTGACATATTTGCTAAAGATAGTATTTATTTATTTATGCAAGAAGTGGTGGGGTAACCAATAGTAACTTATTGCTAGCATTACTTACCTTGAGTCTAAGGAATTGTATATTGCCGATATAACTTAACCCCTTTGGTGATACTTCCATACCATATAACAGTTTTTTACGCGACTAAAATATGAACGTGACATTTCCATTATACTACTTTGAGTTGTTTTGTCTATAAAACAATGTTATGTGATATTATAAAAAGAGGTTATGCATGTAGATCAATAGGTGTAATTTTGACATTTGATCGTTGTGAACTTTCTCAATGCATTAGTTGAAAATATCGCATTCCCTAGGTTCTAATATGCGTGTATGTCCGATATGAACTGCTTCATGGGATTAAATTTCATTATTTAATATGGAGAGAGGCTACAATTTCTGTTGTGGCATAGTGGCACCTTCTGTTTCTTCAAATGGTATCTATATTCTAATTCTGCTTAAACAACATTTTATTTCTTGTATAATTTACTGTCTCTCTTGATGCAGTTGTGCTCTCTATCCTTTTAGTTTATAAATTGCATACCATAACAAGGTCTTTCTTCTTGAGTTAATGTAAGAACTGAAGCAACAATTTTTATGTTTAACTAAAACACCTAAGTTTTGAACAGGAGATGCAATTCAGTTATATTCAGTAGATCATATTAGACCACTTGGACTTCCTTTTATCTTTTTTGTTTATTAGGTTACATAGTGCTTAGCTCTTTCATCCTCACTTTGTGCAAACTTTTCTTAGTCGCGTCTTGCTCCAAACCCGTGGAGTATTAATAGTTGGGAATAACCTCTATATGTTTGGGATGTATGTGACATGCCTTGTTCTCAGTTTTTTGTAATGTTATTGTTATTTGTATCATAGCATACATTTTTGAATAGTGTAGATTGCTTCTACTTCTGTCCAGGCGCAAAAATCCATCAGACCACAATGGATTAATTCTCTCTAGATACTTTATACCAGCCACAAATTCTTTCCCTCTTGCTAATCTATACATAAACCTTAGGAGTATGATGGATGCATTGTTAAAAATATGGTGCCTATCGCAGAGATTTTGATGCTTAGGAATTTATAAAACTTGGTCCTATGAATTGCTCAACCATCCATGTCAATTTCTCATCCTACCATGGTGTCAAGAATTACATGTTATAACAATTTCTCATCCTACCATGAGTTCACTGAGAGTAGAAACGGTTTTTGCATGTCAATTTTCCATGACATGCTAGCATTTTATTAGTCATAAAGAATCTTACAACATATATATATTACTGGTGTTTACTTAAGATTGCTTCCGTTTCTCTCTCTTTTCGGGTGCAAACTACAACTAGATGTTTTGGAGAAGAATCTCATCAATTTTTTTAATTTCTTTGAAGAAACATCTCAATTTATTTGATAGGATAGCTGGTACTATTACTACTAGTACAGTGGTGTCCTTTGTGATTTGACGTGCTTTTTTATCAAGTTTTAATTGAGTAGTAGTCAAAATTATACTAGCAAGCAGAAAATGTTCTAAATGTATTCCTTTGCATATAAAGTAGCAAGATCTCTCTTGCTTTGTTTCTATTTTTCAAATCTTTGTTTAGACTTTCCATATGATTTTGTCCTACACTATTTGTAGCTGAGTATTTCATCCGTATTTCTATGTGCTTTGGTATTATATATACCTGCTGACTTCCATCCTCATTTTTCTTTTGGTAGTCTTAGTGATCCTTGAGTTGTTATCTTCTTTCGTCTTCTTAACTATAGTAAATAAATAAAAGAGTTATAATCATGGATGCATATGTCGGGGTTTTAACCCCCTTTTGGAAAAATCTTAGTTTATGGCCTATTTCCTCTGTTTCATAATATAAGATGTTTTAGCTTTGTGACAGGAGTGTATCTAGATTCCTTTTAGTGCATAGGTTCACTCCGAATCTAAGTGAACTTACACACTAAAAGGGGTCTAGATACACTTATTTCATAAATCTAAAACATCTTATATTTTGAAACGGAGGGAGTGCATGGTCATTTTGAAACAATGTGTAACGGTATCTGGACATTAAGTCTCGATATTGTTACTCCTTTTTGTAGTCCTTTGCATACATCTATGAAATCCAACGAGGAACAACCTTATGTGACTATTGAGTTGTTAGTCTGCGAAAAATTTAGAGCTTAATTTTTATCTTTGGTGATGCTTATGAAGATACCTAGAATTGTAGTGATATTCTGGAGATATTCTTACCATCTTTTTTGTAAACTATATTGGTTTTGGCTTTTGATCCTATGTTCCAAAATAAAGAGCTATAGAAAGCTCAGAGACTGTAATTTCGCACGCTTGAAGTGTTGAGCATGCATATTTGACTATGGAAAAATCGTGTGCTTTATTTTGCATTTTTTATTTTGGGCACTCATAAATATTTGGAGGGATTGCATGTTTGACGTGAATCATTTGTTCAGTTTGTAGACCAAAAGTGAAATACCACCGTGCTGGCCATGCAGTGCAAGACCGAAGTGCAGGCGGCGCGGCGAAGCGCGCCTTTACACCTAGTAGACACTATGCTCTTCCAAATTCCTATAGCTATGAACCGCTAAGTTGCTAACATGTTCCAATTTTAAGATTATGGATACAGATACACATTAGAAAGTTCAAGCAAGCATAACACCTTCAATAGGATTGAATAGATGGAGGTAAATGTGGAGACTGTTTGCAACTCTCTGTGTGTATTTTATCGTATGTAAAATACTTCAACAAGATGAACCAGGAAGGCACATTACGATTAAGTTGCTCCATAAATTTTACTCAAAATATGCAAAATAATGATTGGGCTACATTGTCTCCATAGAAGATATGGAGTTTATAAGGAGGGAATGCCATCTCTCATTTCTTTTGGAAAGGAGCATATATTAATATCGCAAGATACCAATTGCACCCGTCCTCTACAACAATGCATTACCCTATTGGTATTACGGATGCATACAGCCAAACAAAGAAGAAGAATTACAAAAAAGAAAAGTCATGCTAAAGCGATCAGATTCTTAGCAGCAGCGACACTAACACCAACAAAACAACACCAGAGTCCAACCCCTCAAAAAACAACGCCTCCAAGAAGGAAACAGTGCAAGGGCCATTGCCAGGCACAACGCTGTTGTCACTCAATCAAAGATACTAGGTTTTCACCCTGGAGGAAGTCTTTGCTCGCAAAACAATGCCTTCTGCAGGGCCATTGCCAGGCACAACCAATGAAGGCCAGACCTTGGGTTTCACCCTACAAGGAAAGACTGTGAACATATCCTGTGTTCTCACCCCCTCTAACAGACGCTGTCGCGAGTCACATATTACCAAGCCAGATCCTCAACACCCCAAAGACTCAATCCACCATAGCTAGCCCTTATGTTCCTGTCCTCATGAAATTCTCTACATCTGACTTCACCATGGATCGTCAAAGACATGACACATGATGGTAACAGGTAGCAGAGCTTCGCCATGCTCCATCTGAAACCAAACGGCCAGCAAAACATACAGGTGCGCATGACTGAATTCCTTTTGATCCAACAATCTCCAGGCATGATGCACCGATGGGAGTTCGCTGGTAGAGCCGTCCAGAACTAGACACTCTAGACATATCCATTAGGGACGCATCAAGTATATCTTTGTCTTGATGTGAGAGAGATCCGAGGACCACCACCATTATTCATGCCTAGCCGGCACCCCCCACGCCACCACCCAACAACCTGCAAGATCCGTCGCTCCAACCCCTAGCAGTAGCCCTTGGGCTAGGCTAGCATGGAGTAAGGAATCGGCAGATCAGGATCGACCCTCCACCGGATTCGGCCCAACCATGCATCGAAGAGGAATTGGGGGACGACACACGAGAGACCCAGAGTTTAATCTAGGGTTTCGTCCATGGCCACCAGGTCCAACCCCACCTCCGTTGCCGGCCATGGTGCCGCCGGGAGAGGATCTCCACCACCACCCCGACCAGGGACGCCACCCTATCCGTTGCACGTCAGTATGCCGACGATCCTTGCCCCGACAGATCCAGCGGGAACCTCCGTCAACCACCACCCCAAACCTCCTTCGAAGGCTGGGGGCCGCCGCCACCGCGGCGAGGGCCGGCGGCAGCGGCGGCGAGAGAGGCAGGTGTGGGGGGGTATGGCGGTGGCACGTGAGGGGGCCTGGCATTGCCCTGGGGAGTGACGGTGTGAGGGGTATGTACGCGCGAGGGGTTCCGGTCTCTAATTTCTAGTAGATGCGAACGTAGAAGTATGCCATCTTGGTGATCAGCCAATGGTAAGTCATCTATTTTGACGTGGTTGTATGGAATCGTTTTTTTCTAGATGCACTCATTAAAAAAACAAAATCTTAAAGTACACATAGAAAAATGACTTGCATGACGAAAACAATGGCTGAAAAGTTGATTTCATGAATTAAACATGTTTTATAGTCCAAATCATTTTGGATGTGCTAATCACTTTGTACAATTAATTCGAATGGGCAAAGGCATCAAAACTAGATCCCACATGAGTATGTTTCAGTAAACTTTTTTTAAACACTTTGTACCTCTTGATAATGCACTAGTTATATATGTCATCATATATCATGCTTACCACCCTAGTTGTAGCAATTAAGATGCATTTCAAATCTCCCTGACCACCTGCCGGCGGAGCTGCGACACCCAGGGGAATCCACTGACATGGTTATACCCTACGGGTACATGATCTTAGCATACCTGGTCCAGCCCAAGGAAGGCCCACGACAAATGTACGCCGGCCATGAAGATTTTCGGGTGGCCAAGGCCCATGACGCCTTCGGATCCTTGGAGAGCAAGACTAGAGTAGATAGGAAATTCAAAGGGATAAAACCCTAGAACCTGTAACCGACTAGGTCTATGCCCGGGACCTGCCTGAGTCTATATAAAGGCTAGGAGGACACGACCTAGATCTCTCTCTCATACTTTCGCATACACACCTCCACGCCAGATCGCGTCTGCGCACCCTGTAATCATCGGTTCCATCATAATCAAGAGAAGACAAGCAGGAGTAGGGTTTTCCCTCCGGGGGCCTGAACCTGGGTAAACCTCGTGTCCCGTGTTGCTTGTTTGCTAACCGTTCCGCGATCTCCAGTATCCCCATCTTCTCCAAAACCCAAGTCCATAACAATGGGCATTGACGAGATTAAACCTCGTCAATTGGCGCCGTCTGTGGGAACTGGGGACGCTGATTGTGTGATCGTGACGGTCCCAACCCAAACGATCTACAACTCCGCGTCGACGGAGAGTCACCTCCTCTTCGGCGCTTTCGACTTCACCGCCCACTCTCCGGCCACCATGAAGGACTTCGAGCCGGTAGGCAACGGACTCGAGATCCTATTCGGGAGCTTGTGCTTCCAGGTTGGGCAGACTGGCACCCTCCGCCTCCCTAAGAGGGTGCCCCTACCATCAATCAGGCCCGCTTCATGGGCCCCACACCCTGTGCTACTCACATAATCATCAACAGATGAGTCCTACGATAGCAGCAGCTGCAACTCCGATCTGTACGATCCGCCATCGGATGAAGGGACCTACGGTTCCGGATCCGAAAGCTGCGGTAGCAGCGGACCAATCTACGAGTGCTACCAATGCGCCGTAGTCATCCAGAGTGACCCGGATCAGCAACCGCCCAACCCGCCACGTAACCCGCAGGACAGAAACGGCGGGAACAGAAGAAGCCAGTCCCCCCCCACCCGAAGGGGAGA
Source organism: Avena sativa (assembly GCA_916181665.1). Classification (NCBI taxonomy): domain Eukaryota; kingdom Viridiplantae; phylum Streptophyta; class Magnoliopsida; order Poales; family Poaceae; genus Avena; species Avena sativa. The sequence continues at coordinate 357,891,096 of OV702283.1, forward strand.
ACAACGGCCACGTCATCCGCCTCAACAAAGAAGGATGGGCCCAGGCACGCGCCGCCGTGGCGGGCAGCACGGCCCTGCCTGCAGACGCCTCACGGGACCTGCTGATGGCATACCACTTACTCCTCATCGAGAAGCACAAGAAACAGGTCAAGATGCAAGAGGTGCTTGACAAACGCAAGCAAGCAGCCTCAGAGTCCAGCGCGCGACGAGCTGCGCTCTCCGCCATGGGCATCGGCTCCAGCACAAACGGCAACCAAGGCAACAAGCACCGCTCTCGGATGGAGAACATGGATCCCAAGGAGCGCCGTGAGGTGACCCGAACCCTCCACACATCCTTCATGGAGATGGACGCTGACGGCAACGTCATCCCGAAAACGCCGCAGGATGCAATCATGGCAGCCACTGCGTACCTCGCGGCCCACCCACCTTCGGAGGGGGACCCGAAAAGAGCCATGCACAAGTCCGCACTTACCGGACTCGGACTCGTTGGAGCCGCGCTCCACCAGGAAGATCCTACGGAGCCGAAGAAGAAAGCTCCGGTCAGGTTCGACCGCAGCCCCACCCCTTCATCCGAAGAAGAGGACCATGACCTTCCTCGAAGGAAAAAGAATTCACGCCATCGCAACCGCGATTACGACGCCAGGGACGCACTCACATAGCGCAAAATCGACAAAGTGTGAGCCCAGCGCGCATGCTCGTCTGAATCCAAGATGGACGAAGACGAAGGAGAACTCTGCGGGGCCAGATGCTTCAGCAGATCTATTCGACGAACAAAGATGCCGCGAAATTTCAAACTTCCTTCGGATACTCCGAAGTTCGACGGCACACAAGACCCAAAGGCGTGGCTCAGCGACCACCTGTCATCCGTCAAATTGCACAACGGAAACAAGGAAAACGCCATGCAATGCCTTCAGCTGCAGCTGACAGGCGCAGCCCGGATCTGGCTTAGCAGCCTCTCCTCCGGGTCCATCCGAAGCTAGGAGGAGATAGCTTACAGCTTCATCCGAAACTTTAAAGGTACCAGCAAGAGGCCCGCCTCAATCGAATAGTTGCGGGCCTGCACTCAACGAACGGGCGAATCCATTCGCTCGTACATACTATGCTGGTCCAACACCAAGAACTCCGTAGCGCACATCTCCGAAGAGAGGGCCATCGACGCCTTCAAGGACGGCGTCAAGTGCCAGGACTTCAAGGAGGAACTTGGGCGCATCAAGACCAAGACACTCGACCACCTCATGAACATCGCCAACAGATGGGCTGACGGCGAAGATTCCGTCCACTGGGCGCACTCGGAGGAAGAAGACGACTACGGCCGACGGCGAGAGCGCCGTAGCAAGAGAAGATCGCGTGTCTACGACGATCGCGATGGACCCGACATGGTCGCAGCCGGCTACGCCGACCGCCGCAACGACGCCAACCGCAACAACGGAGGATACCGCAGAGGAAACTTCCGCGATGGAGCGCGCCCAACACAGTCGTGGCAGCGCCGTGATCGCGATAATGGACCCTCAGCATACGACAAACTTTCGGTTCCATGCACCATCCACTTCTACATCGACAAGCAGGATGGCAAGAAGAAGGCAAGCCACATGCTCAAGGACTGCCGCGAGTTCTAGAAGCTCAGCGAAAGCATGGTCCAGATGAGGCAGCAAGCTCCACTTCCTGGATTCGGGAACGCACCCGCGCCAGGTGAGATAGCGCATGGAGCTCCTCCACCGCCACCTGTAGGAGGCCCGAACCAACCAGTCGCACCAGCACAGAACAACGCTGGGAATGGGTATCCCCCGCCAAAAGGAGCACTAATGATCTAGAAGGGGCGCCCCACGAATAGGGTGTAGAATAAAATCACCCGTCAGATCAACCTGGCCGTAGCAACTCCACCCGCCATCCCTGAGTACCTTAGTGGATCGGAATCCTGCATCACGTTCAGTCGTTCGGATCACCCTTGCTAGATCCCTCGCCTAGGTCATGCTGCCTTGGTGCTGGAGGCGCAGATCGGAGGCTTCGAGATGAGCCGCGTCTTCATGGACGGCGGCAGCGGCATCAACCTGATGTTCGCAAGTACTCTAGCAGCAATGTGGATCCCGCAGTGCAGCCTGGAACAGTCAGACACAACATTCCACGGCATCGTCCCAGGAAAGGGCATATTCCCCCTGGGCAAAATATGGCTCGACGTCATCTTCGGCAAACTGGACAACTTCCGACTCGAGTGGCTCGAATTCGAAGTGGTGGACTGGCCATCACAATACCACGCCATCCTCGGGTGTGTAGCATTCGCAAGGTTCTTGGCTGTCCCACATTACGCATAACTGCTACTCAAGATGCCAGGACCCAGGGGTATCATCACAGTCCACGGGAGCTTCACCCGATCGGACCAATGCGACAGGGACTTCAACAGAATCTCCCAGTCATTCGGCATGCAGGACGAGCTCGTAAGGCTCTGCGAGGTGACGGACAATGGGGCTCCCCCAGTCGCACGACAAAACGCACCCGACATGTCCTTCAACTCCACCGTCAACACAAAGAAGGTGCAGGTCCACCCCACGGATGCCTCCAAGACGGCGCTAATCGCCAATGACCTCAGCCCCGCATAGGAAAGCGCGCTCGTCGAATTCCTCCGTGAGCGCTGGAAATCTTTGCCTGGTGTCCTGCGGACATGCCAGGAGTTCCCAGGGAATTCGCCGAGCATGCACTCAACGTCTTTCCAGACACCAAGCCCATCAAGTAGTCCATCCGGAGACTGTCCGAGCCACGGGCCGAAGCCATCGGGATGGAAATCAATAGACTACTCGCTGCAGACTTCATCAGGGAGATCAAAGAAAGCGAGTGGCTCGCAAACATAGTGATGGTCCCAAAGAAGGACACGGACATCCTGCGGATGTGTGTGGATTTCACATCGCTGAAGAAGCACTGCCCAAAGGACCACTTCCCTCTTCCTCGGATCGACCGGACTCGGACTCGTTGGAGCCGCGCTCCACCAGGAAGCTCCTACAGAGCCGAAGAAGAAAGCTCCGGTCAGGTTCGACCGCAGCCCCACCCCTTCATCCGAAGAAGAGGACCATGACCTTCCTTGAAGGAAAAACAGTTCACGCCATCGCAACCGTGATTACGACTCCAGGGACGCACTCACACAGCGCAAAATCGACAAAGCGTGAGCCAAGCGCGCATGCTCGTCTGAATCCAAGATGGACTCAGACGAAGGAGAACTCTGCGGGGCCAGATGCTTCAGCAGATCTGTTCAACGAACAAAGATGCCGCGAAATTTCAAACTTCCTTCGGATACTCCGAAGTTCGACAGCACACAAGACCAAAAGGCGTGGCTCAGCGACCACCTGTCATCCGTCAAATTGCACGACGGAAACAAGGAAAACGCCATGCAATGCTTTCAGCTGCAGCTGACAGGCGCAGCCCGGATCTGGCTTAGCAGCCTCTCCTCCGGGTCCATCCGAAGCTGGGAGGAGCTAGATTATAGCTTCATCCGAAACTTTAAAGGTACCAGCAAGAGGCCCGCCTCAATCGAATAGTTGCGGGCCTACACTCAACGAACGGGCAAATCCATTCGCTCGTACATACTACGCTGGTCCAACACCAAGAACTCCGCAGCGCACATCTCCGAAGAGAGGGCCATCGACGCCTTCAAGGACGACGTCAAGCGCCAGGACTTCAAGGAGGAACTTGGGCACGTCAAGCCCAAGACACTCGACCACCTCATGGACATCGCCAACAGATGGGCTGACGGCGAAGATTCCGTCCACTGGGCGCACTTGGAGGAAGAATATGACTACGGCCGACGGCGAGAGCGCTGTAGCAAGAGAGATCGCGCGTCTACGACGATCGCAATGGACCCGACATGGTCGTGGCCGGCTACACCGACCGCGACAACGACGCCAACCGCAACAGCAGAGGATACCGCGGAGGAAAGTTCCGCGATGGAGGGCGCCCAACACAGTCGTGGAAGCGCCGCGATCGCGATAACGGACCCTCAGCATACGACAAACTTTCGGGTCCATGCACCATCCACTTCTACATCGACAAGAAGGATGGCAAGAAGAAGGCAAGCCACATGCTCAAGGACTGCTGCGAGTTCTAGAAGCTCAGCGAAAGCATGGTCCAGATGAGGCAGCAAGCTCCACTTCCTGGATTCGGGAACGCACCCGCGACGGGTGAGATAGCGCATGGAGCTCCTCCACCGCCACCTGTAGGAGGCCCGAACCAACTAGTCGCACCAGCACAAAACAACGCTGGGAACGGGTATCCCCCGCCGAAAGGAGCACTGATGATCCAGAAGGGGCGCCCCACGAATAGGGTGCAGAAGAAAATCACCCGTCAGATCAACCTGGCCGTAGCAACTCCACCCGCCATCCCTGAGTACCTTAGTGGATCGGAATCCTGCATCACGTTCAGTCGTTCGGATCACCCTTGCCAGATCCCTCGCCCAGGTCATGCTGCCCTGGTGTGGTAGGCGCAGATCGGAGGCTTCGAGATGAGCCGCGTCTTCATGGACGGCGGCAGCGGCATCAACCTGATGTTCGCAAGTACTCTAGCAGCAATGCGGATCCCGCAGTGCAGCCTGGAACAGTCAGACACAACGTTCCACGGCATCGTCGCAGGAAAGGGCATATTCCCCCTGGGCAAAATATGGCTCGACGTCATCTTCGGCAAACTGGACAACTTCCGACTCGAGCGGCTCGAATTCGAAGTGGTGGACTGGCCATCACAATACCACGCCACCCTCGGACGTGTACCATTCGCAAGGTTCTTGGATGTCCCACATTACGCATACCTGCTACTCAAGATACCAGGACCCAGGGGCATCATCACAGTCCACGGGAGCTTCAACCGATCGGACCAATGCGACAGGGACTTCAACAGAATCTCACAGTCATTCGGCATGCAGGATGAGCTCGTAAGGCTCCGCGAGGTGACGGACAATGGGGCACCCCTGTCGCATGACAAAACGCACCCGACATGTCCTTCGACTCCACCGTCAACATAAAGAAGGTGCAGGTCCAACCCACGGATGCCTCCAAGACGGCGCTAATCGCCAACGACCTCAGCCCCGCATAGGAAAGCGCGCTCGTCGAATTCCTCCGTGAGCGCTGGGAAATCTTCGCCTGGTGTCCTGCGGACATGCCAGGAGTTCTCAGGGAATTCGCCGAGCATGCACTCAACGTCTTTCCAGACACCAAGCCCGTCAAGCAGTCCATCAGGAGACTGTCCGAGCCATGGGCCGAAGCCATCAGGATGGAAATCAACAGACTACTCGCTGCATACTTCATCAGGGAGATCAAAGAATGCGAGTGGCTCACAAACACAGTGATGGTCCCAAAGAAGGACACGGATATCCAGCGGATGTGCGTGGATTTCACGTCGCTGAACAAGCACTGCCCAAAGGACCACTTCCCTCTTCCTCGGATCAACCGAACTCGGACTCGTTGGAGCCGCGCTCCACCAGGAAGCTCCTACGGAGCCGAAGAAGAAAGCTCCGGTCAGGTTCGACCGCAGCACCACCCCTTCATCCGAAGAAGAGGACCATGACCTTCCTCGAAGGAAAGAGAGTTTACGCCATCGCAACCGCGATTACGACGCCAGGGACGCACTCACACAGCGTAAAATCGACAAATCGTGAGCCAAGCGCGCATGCTCGTCTGAATGCAAGATGGACGAAGACGAAGGAGAACTCTGCGGGGCCAGATGCTTCAGCAGATCTGTTCGACGAACAAAGATGCCATGAAATTTCAAACTTCCTTCGGATACTCCGAAGTTCGACGGCACACAAGACCCAAAGGCGTGGCTCAGCGACCACCTGTCATCCGTCAAATTGCACGACGGAAACAAGGAAAACGCCATGCAATGCCTTCAGCTGCAGCTGACAGGCGCAGCCCGAATCTGGCTTAGCAGCCTCTCCTCCGGGTCCATCCTAAGATGGGAGGAGCTAGCTTACAGCTTCATCCGAAAATTTAAAGGTACCAGCAAGAGGCCCGCCTCAATCGAATAGTTGCGGGCCTGCACTCAACGAATGGGCGAATCCATTCGCTCGTACATACTACGCTGGTCCAACACCAAGAACTCCGCAGCGCACATCTCCGAAGAGAGGGCCATCGACGCCTTCAAGGACGGCGTCAAGCGCCAGGACTTCAAGGAGGAACTTGGGCGCGTCAAGCCCAAGACACTCGACCACCTCATGGACATCGCCAACAGATGGGCTGACGGCGAAGATTCCGTCCACTGGGCGCACTCGGAGGAAGAAGACGACTACGGCCGACGGCGAGAGCGCCGTAGCAAGAGAAGATCGCGCGTCTACGACGATCGCGATGGACCCGGCATGGTCGCGGCCGGTTACGCCGACCGCCGCAATGACGCCAACCGCAACAGCGGAGGATACCGCGGAGGAAACTTCCACGATGGAGGGCGCCCAACACAGCCGTGGCAGCGCCGCGATCGCGATAACGGACCCTCAGCATACGACAAACTTTCGGGTCCATGCACCATCCACTTCTACATCGAGAAGCAGGATGGCAAGAAGAAGGCAAGCCACATGCTCAAGGACTGTCGCGAGTTCTAGAAGCTCAGCGAAAGCATGGTCCAGATGAGGCAGCAAGCTCCACTTCCTGGATTCGGGAACGCACCCGCGCCAGGTGAGATAGCGCATGGAGCTCCTCCACCGCCACCTGTAGGAGGCCCGAACCAACCAGTCGCACCAGCACAGAACAACGCTGGGAACGGGTATCCCCCGCCGAAAGGAGCACTGATGATCCAGAAGCGGCGCCCCAAGAATAGGCTGCAGAAGAAAATCACCCGTCAGATCAACCTGGCCGTAGCAACTCCACCCGCCATCCCTGAGTACCTTAGTGGATCGGAATCCTGCATCATGTTCAGTCATTCGGATCACCCTTGCCAGATCCCTCGCCCAGGTCATGCTGCCCTGGTGCTGGAGGCGCAGATCGGAGGCATCGAGATGAGCCGCGTCATCATGGACAGCGGCAGCGGCATCAACCTGATGTTCACAAGTACTCTAGCAGCAATGCGGATCCCGCAGTGCAGCCTGGAACAGTCAGACACAATGTTCTACGGCATCGTCCCAGGAAAGTGTAGGGTTCGCAACATAGAAAACAAAACTTTTCCTACGATGGGAACAACTATGTACCAAGATATATCTACTAGATACAAACAACGGGCGGATGTATATCCGTAGAGAACATACCCTTGAATACCGACAAAGCTTAACGAGTCCAACCTCGTGGTTGATTTAGACGATCTCTTGCCGATCTCAAGATCGAGAGGAAGTCCTAGCGCCGCAAAAGAGCAGCGCATCCGTGCTCGCACACACGTTCGAGGCACCGAGCAACCTCCACCTCCTCGCTCCAGCGATGCAGCGGAAGCACAACTCTTTCTTGCCGAATAGCCACCGGGAACATGTATCTCGCTAGTCCGAGACCATGGGGAATAAATTCTAGAGAGGGAGAGAGATCCTTCACGAGGAGGTGTGAGAGACAAGTGAGAGGAGGGGCTCCTTTTATAGGAGGAGGGGGGCACCCAAGGGGGTGGCCGCCGGCCATGGGGCTGCCCCCTCCCCTCCTTCATTCATGTGGGTGGACACTCCACTCACAAAATTCCTTTAAATTCCCTCCACTCAAAAGTCCACTCAAATTCCCATTAAATTTCCACCAAATTTAATGCAAAATCTCATTAAATAAAACTCTTTTATTTTATTCAGAATTTTGTCAATTACTTTAATGACAGACATTCACAAATAACCCCTTGCTAGAATTCCATTTCACATGCATAACCACTTTATGCAATTTCACCCGAAAACATGTTTCGGTATCTAGTGAAATAAATTCCTGCGCTTGTTCATTCTTTCGGCATGAAACTTTTGCTCCAATTGGATGTCGGTGTCTCTTAAGTGTGTCACCCTACGGTTCATGAATAATGCGGACATGATCAAGACCCCTCTTGGATCAATAATCAGAAGCGGGATCTGGAGACCCATACTGACTCCCACACATTCAACGATGACTTTCTTGTGATCGTCGGAACCTTTTACACTAGTATATTAATCCCTTTGTTTCGCGATATATTACATGTCCGAGATTCGATCATCGGTATCTCCATACCTAGTTTGATCTCGTTACTGACATGCACTCTTTTCTCGTTCCCGTGATATAACATTCTAGTGATCAAATCACTTGCTTGCACTCTTTTCTCGTTCCCGTGATATCACCGAGAGGGCCCAGAGTATATCTATCCGTCATCGGGATGAACAAATTCCACTCTCGATCCATGGGCCTCAACATAACACTTTAGTAGTTCTGAACCCATCTTTATAATCACCCTATTACGGTGTGACGTTTGATGTTATCAAGAAACTCTTCTGGTGTTAGTGATTGACATGATCTCATGGTCTAAGGATTTGGATCACTTCGTAAGTTGTTATAGCAATATAAACTCAATGACTTTGATCGTAATGATATACTTCGGATGAATGTTCATCACATCATTACACTAATGTTGTGACCTTGTTATTAACAACATCCAATGTCTATGATCAGGAAACCTTGATCATCTTGTTAATCAATGAGCTAGTTTATGAGAGAGGCATAACTAGGAACTTCCTTTTTGTTTATTAAACACACATGTATTAACGTTTCCGTATTAATACAATTATAGCATGTAAAATAAACATTTATCATAAACAAGGAATACGATAATAACCACTTTATTATTGCCTCTCGGGCATATTCCCTTCAGTCTCCCACTTGCACTAGAGACAATAATCTAGTTTGAGAACTTTGCGTATTGAACACTTATGGCTTTCCGGTGTTCCATATACGCAATTGCAAGTGGTTAACATAATCTACGGATCTGACGCTTCAGGTCCGTGTGTATTTTCATGTCTTTGCGTCTTCACGCATCACTCATTCTCCAATGAGATGGCATTGTATAAATTTTGTATTTCGGTGAGACCTTTAGTTTTTTGGGGTTAAAACACGTCGATACTATTGTCATACAATATATCTTTAGTGTTAGCCCGTTGCGAACCACACCTTAGTTTGATAACAAACTACTTGACACAAATTCCCTCCTTTGCTGCTACTATAGCAGTCATATATTTAGCCTTTTGTTGTAGTATCCGTCACAATGTCTTAACTTTGGAATTCATCCAAATCCATCATGGAAACTTTCTTTCCATTTCATTGTGCCACCCATAGTTTAAATTGAGATAAACTTAATTTGTATCTTGTGACAAAACTAGTATCAATGTAACGCTTTACAATGAACTATTTGTAATTGTTTTGTCACCTCTACACAAATATATTCTTAGTTCTTCCAAAAGATCATAAGAATTTCCTTACTATTGTCCAATGATCATTTTATGATTCATTCTGGTATATGCTCATAACACTTAGAGCATAGGACATATCTGGATGTGTACATATCATGGTATGATTGATCAAATCATTCTTGTGATTTTACTCATCAAGTGTCAAAGCACTTGAATCTTGTTTCACTTACCAAGTGTCGATACACTTGAATCTTGATTCAGTTCCTTTCCATGCGACAAGAACCGTTTCTTGTTGTTTCTATATTGAACTCCTTCAATATCTCATATATGTACATTTGGCACAACTATATTAGCGTCACAGTCTATCCACTATAGACATTCATGCTAAATATTCGGGTTTTGCCTAAGTTTTTCATCGAAATGAAATTCTTAACCTTTGTCAATAAAAGATACATCATTTCTAATCAACAAGATGTCCTCCAGATAATGTATTAGAAATATGTCTCAATGCTGCCACTTAATTTCTTGCAAATGCAAGCAACTTCATCGTCTCCTGATGAAAACTCCTTTTCATCACGGTGAAGATTCCAACTCTGCGATGCTTACTTCAACCATTGAAGTTTGCATGCCCTTTTAATATCCTTTGAATTTTAACAAAACCCTTTGGATCGTGTCATGTACACGTCCTAGGTAACCATTCTATTAAAAGAACTTTGTTTTGTTTATTCATCTACCATATACCAATTTATATGTAGTGGTTGCTACTTTAATCCGTCCAGACTAAATATCGCTATGAAAGATCAAATCCTGTCATAGTCAACTCCTTGAACATTTTCGTAAAATACTTTACGACATGTCGACTATTTCATAGATGTGAAACATCCATGTCTGTTTCTTTATAGATCCAAATACGACCGATAGGTTTTTACACCTTTCCAGAGGGTCTTCCAAGTTCAAAACTTGATTTCTCGTGCATGGAACTATCACGGATTTTATGGCTTGAAGCCATTTGACGGAGTCAGGGCCCATCATCGCTTCTTTGCATATAGTCGGTTCATCATTGTCAAACAATAATGATTTACTCTCAAATCTTAGTATTTGATTGTTTATCCGACCGACTTGGTTCAATAATAACTTAGATCTCCGTGACCACAACCTTTGAGGCACATAAGCTATGAGCATTATGGCAGCCTTCGGAACGATTTCCGGCGCTGCACAACTCAGCACATTTAGCTAAGGTTCGTTAACCTTATCAAAGTTCTATTGTCCTCCCACTTAACATTTATGAAAAATTCCTTCTTCAAGAAACTTCACGTTTCAAGCGACAAACCCTTTTGTCCTTGGTGTTATGGAGGAATAACCAATTGTTATTCGAAATAACCTACAAAGACATGCTCATCCGACTTCGGTTGTAAACATCTTACTTATGTTTAGCATACCAAAATTTAAGAAATGACAACTTGGGTTTTACCCCAAACCACAACTTCCATGGTGTCATTTCAACGGATCAAGATGGAGCTCTTTTCAGTGTAAAAGTGGAAGTCTCTAAAGCTTTAATCTTTTAAAACATAATGGCAGTTTTATAAATAACACCTTTGATCCAACCATGTCAAACAAGGTTTCATTACAAATCTCAAACACTCCATATTCTTATGGTGTTTCGGGATATGTAAATCTAGGTGTTTTGCTAAACTTGTAACTCAAATAAATCCCTTTTTGATAAAATCATAATTCATTTATTTTCTTGTTACACTTGTAACTCAAATAAATCCCTTATGATAAAATCATAAAATATTTATTTTCTTGTTACAATGATTTTTCACTTCATCTTGAAAGTCTTTGAAACATTTTCAAATATTTCATACTTCATTCTCATTAAGTGAACATTTACTCAAATTTCCGGAGAAAGTATATGAAGTTGAAACCCATCGCTTACGACTATAAATAATGGACTACATACATCGATATGTATAAAATCCAATAATTTAGTCGTTCGTTCTTCTTTGGCCTTTGAACGAAGTTTTAATTATCACGTTGAAAGTCTCACAAGCGTCACTTGATCAAATCAAAGACTCCAAAAATCCATGAATATGGAGATTCTTCGTGTTTTCTTTCCAATATAATTTAAACAGCGATGTCACTTCATAAGTGATCTTTCAATCATTTGTCTTGCGACATTTTAGCAATAGGCTTTATGGATGTGATTTCTCCAACTAGATTTGTAAATCATCCATCTTATATGGAATACGGTAATTATTTGAACAACCTTTGTTCTCATAATACCTGATTTAAATAACAATTATTAAAACAAATCTTGAAGTCAAGCTTTGATGTCAACGAGAAATACAAACAACGGTTTGTTTGTTTTCGATGAACATCATCACATATTCTCTTGCTAGTTACTTAGGTCATTGTGGTTCATGAATTGCGTTGTTCCATATGAAATTTCATACCAACCAATTCGGTATCCAATACCTAAGAACCACATTGTTTAACAAGCAAAGAATACAACCATAACATGTATATCATCTATATACCTAAATTAGATATTTCAAATCTTTTCTTTTCTGCCAAATATATTTTATAGATTCTCTTTCAGCATTTCCTTTTCCTTTTTAAAAGAATCTATCAACATCAAAAGTGGCACCATATACATGACACATAGTCCAAAGCGTGTCTATTCAAATAATAATACCTTTGGACTTGCACTTTGAAGTAGATCACCATCATCAAAATGATCGGTATTCTTTCAAAATCCATTCTTTAGTAATCTTTTAGTGTAGTAAACATTTTACATACATATTATATTCACCCTTATCATGACGACTTTCATGATCAAGCTACTTTAGCTTATAAAGGCGAATTGTGAGTATAACGTTACTTTCCAAAACCCTTTTGGATGATTAGGATGTCTAGCATCTCCAACCTTCGTAAATTCTCATCCAATATGAGAACATATATTATACTCTATCATATTGCAACCAAAACATTGTTTCAGATATCGTTATATCTGCCACACATGATGGTTTCTGAAACAATTATTTCAGCTCCTAGATAAACTTGATATTAAAACAATCAAGAATCATGGAGGCAAACACGATACTTAAGATACTAACACTGGAATTGTTACTCTCGATTTAATACCAATTATTAAATTTCATGGAGTAAACAGAGTTTGCTAAAAGTTTGAAATAGGACTTTAAACTTTAGATTGACACTCAACACAATACGATACCAGTTCGTAAAGTATATATCCAGAATTCTATAGTTCTATTATCTCAATTATAACTAAGCATAAGGTGGTGAACGAATGCCAATGACTACAACAAATTGTGCAAATTCACTTTGATTTAATTTATGATAAATTGAGTTCTACTAATCCAAATTAGAAATGAACTCCCACTCAAAAACGACATCCCTCGTGTCTTTTTGGTGATTACATGAACCAAATCCACTACACCAAGTCCGATCATCACGTGAGTCAGTGTAGCTTCAAAGTCGAGCATCAAATGGGCATCATATCTTCCATATGACTCATGCTTAACCTTTCGGTCCGTGTTCCGAGGCCATGTCTGTATATGCTAGGCTCGCCAAGTAAGAACCTTAGTATTCGCGTGTGTAACTGTCTTACACCCGAAATATGGTCGTGGATCCAAAAACACCCGATTATCACGTGATGTCTTGGAGCGACGAGAACATAATCGGTGCATACTAAAGGAAGAACACATTCTTATCTTGATATTTAAATGAGGGATCATCTTATTATGCTAATAAAACGCCAAAAAAGCAATATTAGATGCAATCAAACATCACATGTTTATTAGTGGAATGATATGGTTCCCGCATATGATCTCTATCATGTGCACCGTGGTATGATCACTATCATACCTATATGTGTAAGTCCAAGGTCTATGGAGATTACACGTTATGTGTGTTGTAAGAGTATCATCTCATACTTCTACTTACAACATCACCATATCATATCACTAGCCCAGCAACAATCTAAACTAGACGCCTCTAATTTATCCATTGCAAATTTTACGTGGCTTAGGGCTTTCGAAGATAGAACCGTTCTTACCTACAAACATGAACCACAACGAGGATAACCAAATTGTTGACAACTCGTTGCAAATTAGATATTGACTATAGTAGGAGAGACAGACACCCGCTAGCCACTTATGCAAAACTAGTTGCATGTCAAGCGTGGAACAGGTCTCATGTGCGAGGACATGTAAAGTTTGTCCGGGCCGCTTCATCCCACTATGCCACCAATATCCAAAGTACAACTAAGAAGCAATAAAATGATCATCATCGCCCACATACTCATATGTGTACTACCCGTGCAAAGTATCTACGCATAGATCCGGCTCTGATACCACTGTAGGGTTCGCAGCATAGAAAACAAAAAATTTCCTACGATGGGAACAACTATGTACCAAGATATATCTACTAGATACAAACAACGGGCGGATGTATATCCGTAGAGAACATACCCTTGAATACCGACAAAGCTTAACTAGTCCAACCTCGTGGTTGATGTAGACGATCTCTTGCCGATCTCAAGATCGAGAGGAAGTCCTAGCGCCGCAAAACAGCAGCGCATCCGTGCTCGCACACACGTTCGAGGCACCGAGCAACCTCCACCTCCTCGCTCCAGCGATGCAGCGGAAGCACAACTCTTTCTTGCCGAATAGCCACCGGGAACATGTATCTCGCTAGTCCGAGACCATGGGGAATAAATTCTAGAGGGGGAGAGAGATCCTTCACGAGGAGGTGTGAGAGACAAGTGAGAGGAGGGGCTCCTTTTATAGGAGGAGGGGGCACCCAAGGGGGTGTCCGCCGGCCATGGGGCTGCCCCCTCCCCTCCTTCATTCATGTGGGTGGACACTCCACTCACAAAATTCCTTTAAATTCCCTCCACTCAAAAGTCCACTCAAATTCCCATTAAATTTCCACCAAATTTAATGCAAACTCTCATTAAATAAAACTCTTTTATTTTATTCAGAATTTTGTCAATTACTTTAAAGACAAACATTCACAAATAACCCCTTGCTAGAATTCCATTTCACATGCATAACCACTTGATGCAATTTCACCAGAAAACATGTTTTGGTATCTAGTGAAATAAATTCCTGCGCTTGTTCATTCTTTCGGCATGAAACTTTTGCTCCAATTGGATGTCGGTGTCTCTTAAGTGTGTCACCCTACGGTTCGTGAATAATGCGGACATGATCAAGACCCCTCTCGGATCAATAATCAGAAGCGGGATCTAGAGACCCATACTGACTCCCACACATTCAACGATGACTTTCTTGTGATCGTCGGAACCTTTTACGCTAGTATCTTAATCCCTTTGTTTCGCGATATATTACATGTCCGGGATTCGATTATCGGTATCTCCATACCTAGTTTGATCTCGTTACTGACATGCACTCTTTTCTCGTTCCCGTGATATAACATTCTAGTGATCAAATCACTTGCTTGCAAGCTAATCAATGTGATATCACCGAGAGGGCCCAGAGTATATCTATCCGTCATCGGGATGAACAAATTCCACTCTTGATCCATGGGCCTCAACATAACACTTTAGTAGTTCTGAACCCATCTTTATAATCACCCTGTTACGGTGTGACATTTAATGTTATCAAGAAACTCTTCTGGTGTTAGTGATTGACATGATCTCATGGTCTAAATATTTGGATCACTTCGTAAGTTGTTATAGCAATATAAACTCAATGACTTTGATCGTAATGCTATACTTGGATGAATGTTCATCACATCATTACACTAATGTTGTGACCTCGTTATTAACAACATCCAATGTCTATGATCAGGAAACCTTGATCATCTTGTTAATCAACGAGCTAGTTTATGAGAGAGGCATAACTAGGAACTTCCTTTTTGTTTATTAAACACACATGTATTAACGTTTCCGTATTAATACAATTATAGCATGTAAAATAAACATTTATCATAAACAAGGAATACGATAATAACCACTTTATTATTGCCTCTCGGGCATATTCCCTTCAGTCTCCCACTTGCACTAGAGACAATAATCTAGTTTGAGAACTTTGCGTATTGAACACTTATGGCTTTCCGGTGTTCCATATACGCAATTGCAAGTGGTTAACATAATCTACGGATCTGACGCTTCAGGTCCGTGTGTATTTTCATGTCTTTGCGTCTTCACGCATCACTCATTCTCCAATGAGATGGCATTGTATAAATTTTGTCTTTCGGTGAGACCTTTAGTTTTTTGGGGTTAAAACACGTCGATACTATTGTCATACAATATATCTTTAGTGTTAGCCCGTTGCGAACCACACCTTAGTTTGATAACAAACTACTTGACACAAATTCCCTCCTTTGCTGCTACTATAGCAGTCATATACTTAGCCTTTTGTTGTAGTATCCGTCACAATGTCTTAACTTTGGAATTCATCCAAATCCATCATGGAAACTTTCTTTCCATTTCATTGTGCCACCCATAGTTTAAATTGAGATAAACTTAGTTTGTATCTTGTGACAAAACTAGTATCAATGTAACGCTTTACAATGAACTATTTGTAATTGTTTTGTCACCTCTACACAAATATATTCTTAGTTCTTCCAAAAGATCATAAGAATTTCCTTACTATTGTCCAATGATCATTTTATGATTCATTCTGGTATATGCTCATAACACTTAGAGCATAGGACATATCTGGATGTGTACATATCATGGTATGATTGATCAAATCATTCTTGTGATTTTACTCATCAAGTGTCAAAGCACTTGAATCTTGTTTCACTTACCAAGTGTCGATACACTTGAATCTTGATTCAGTTCCTTTCCATGCGACAAGAACCGTTTCTTGTTGTTTCTATATTGAACTCCTTCAATATCTCATATATGTACATTTGGCACAACTATATTAGCGTCACAGTCTATCCACTATAGACATTCATGCTAAATATTCGGGTTTTGCCTAAGTTTTTCATCGAAATGAAATTCTTAACCTTTGTCAATAAAAGATACATCATTTCTAATCAACAAGATGTCCTCCAGATAATGTATTAGAAATATGTCTCAATGCTGCCACTTAATTTCTTGCAAATGCAAGCAACTTCATCGTCTCCTGATGAAAACTCCTTTTCATCACGGTGAAGATTCCAACTCTGCGATGCTTACTTCAACCATTGAAGTTTGCATGCCCTTTTAATATCCTTTGAATTTTAACAAAACCCTTTGGATCGTGTCATGTACACGTCCTAGGTAACCATTCTATTAAAAGAACTTTGTTTTGTTTATTCATCTACCATATACCAATTTATATGTAGTGGTTGCTACTTTAATCCGTCCAGACTAAATATCGCTATGAAAGATCAAATCCTGTCATAGTCAACTCCTTGAACATTTTCGTAAAATACTTTACGACATGTCGACTATTTCATAGATGTGAAACATCCATGTCTGTTTCTTTATAGATCCAAATACGACCGATAGGTTTTTACACCTTTCCAGAGGGTCTTCCAAGTTCAAAACTTGATTTCTCGTGTATGGAAATATCACGGATTTTATGGCTTGAAGCCATTTGACGGAGTCAGGGCCCATCATCGCTTCTTTGCATATAGTCGGTTCATCATTGTCAAACAATATTTGATTGTTTATCTGACCGACTTGGTTCAATAATAACTTAGATCTCTGTGACCACAACCTTTGAGGCACATAAGCTATGAGCATTATGACAGCCTTCGGAATGATTTCCGGCGCTGCACAACTCAGCACATTTAGCTAAGGTTCGTTAACCTTATCAAAGTTCTATTGTCCTCCCACTTAACATTTATGAAAAATTCCTTCTTCAAGAAACTTCACGTTTCAAGCGACAAACCCTTTTGTCCTTGGTGTTATGGAGGAATAACCAATTGTTATTCGAAATAACCTACAAAGACATGCTCATCCGACTTCGGTTGTAAACATCTTACTTATGTTTAGCATACCAAAATTTAATAAATGACAACTTGGGTTTTACCCCAAACCACAACTTCCATGGTGTCATTTCAACGGATCAAGATGGAGCTCTTTTCAGTGTAAAAGCGGAAGTCTCTAAAGCTTTAATCTTTTAAAACATAATGGCAGTTTCATAAATAACACCTTTGATCCAACCATGTCAAACAAGGTTTCATTACAAATCTCAAACACTCCATATTCTTATGGTGTTTCGGATATGTAAATCTAGGTGTTTTGCTAAACTTGTAACTCAAATAAATCCCTCTATGATAAAATCATAATTCATTTATTTTCTTGTTACACTTGTAACTCAAATAAATCCCTTATGATAAAATCATAAAATATTTATTTTCTTGTTACAATGATTTTTCACTTCATCTTGAAAGTATTTGAAACATTTTCAAATATTTCATACTTCATTCTCATTAAGTGAACATTCACTCAAATTTCCGGAGAAAGTATATGAAGTTGAAACCCATCGCTTACGACTATAAATAATGGACTACATACATCGATATGTATAAATTCCAATAATTTAGTCGTTCGTTCTTCTTTGGCCTTTGAACGAAGTTTTAATTATCACGTGGAAAGTCTCACAAGCGTCACTTGATCAAATCAAAGACTCCAAAAATCCATGAATATGGAGATTCTTCGTGTTTTCTTTCCAATATAATTTAAACAGCGATGTCACTTCATAAGTGATCTTTCAATCATTTGTCTTGCGACATTTTAGCAATAGGCTTTATGGATGTGATTTCTCCAACTAGATTTGTAAATCATCCATCTTATATGGAATACGGTAATTATTTGAACAACCTTTGTTCTCATAATACCTGATTTAAATAACAATTATGAAAACAAATCTTGCAGTCAAGCTTTGATGTCAACGAGAAATACAAACAACGGTTTGTTTGTTTTCGATGAACATCATCACATATTCTCTTGCTAGTTACTTAGGTCATTGTGGTTCATGAATTGCGTTGTTCCGTATGAAATTTCATACCAACCAATTCGGTATCCAATACCTAAGAACCACATTGTTTAACAAGCAAAGAATACAACCATAACATGTATATCATCTATATACCTAAATTTGATATTTCAAATCTTTTCTTTTCTGCCAAATATATTTTATAGATTCTCTTTCAGCATTTCCTTTTCCTTTTTAAAAGAATCTATCAACATCAAAAGTGGCACCATATACATGACACATAGTCCAAAGCGTGTCTATTCAAATAATAATACCTTTGGACTTGCACTTTGAAGTAGATCACCATCATCAAAATGATCGGTATTCTTTCAAAATCCATTCTTTAGTAATCTTTTAGTGTAGTAAACATTTTACATACATATTATATTCACCCTTATCATGACGACTTTCATGATCAAGCTACTTTAGCTTATAAAGGCGAATTGTGAGTATAACGTTACTTTCCAAAACCCTTTTGGATGATTAGGATGTCTAGCATCTCCAACCTTCGTAAATTCTCATCCAATATGAGAACATATATTATACTCTATCATATTGCAACCAAAACATTGTTTCAGATATCGTTATATCTGCCACACATGATGGTTTCTGAAACAATTATTTCAGCTCCTAGATAAACTTGATATTAAAACAATCAAGAATCATGGAGGCAAACACGATACTTAAGATACTAACACTGGAATTGTTACTCTCGATTTAATACCAATTATTAAATTTCATGGAGTAAACAGAGTTTGCTAAAAGTTTGAAATAGGACTTTAAACTTTAGATTGACACTCAACACAATACGATACCAGTTCGTAAAGTATATATCCAGAATTCTATAGTTCTATTATCTCAATTATAACTAAGCATAAGGTGGTGAACGAATGCCAATGACTACAACAAATTGTGCAAATTCACTTTGATTTAATTTATGATAAATTGAGTTCTACTAATCCAAATTAGAAATGAACTCCCACTCAAAAACGACATCCCTCGTGTCTTTTTGGTGATTACATGAACCAAATCCACTACACCAAGTCCGATCATCACGTGAGTCAGTGTAGCTTCAAAGTCGAGCATCAAATGGGCATCATATCTTCCATATGACTCATGCTTAACCTTTCGGTCCGTGTTCCGAGGCCATGTCTGTATATGCTAGGATCGCCAAGTAAGAACCTTAGTATTCGCGTGTGTAACTGTCTTACACCCGAAATATGGTCGTGGATCCAAAAACACCCGATTATCACGTGATGTCTTGGAGCGACGAGAACATAATCGGTGCATACTAAAGGAAGAACACATTCTTATATTGATATTTAAATGAGGGATCATCTTATTATGCTAATAAAACGCCAAAAAAGCAATATTAGATGCAATCAAACATCACATGTTTATTAGTGGAATGATATGGTTCCCGCATATGATCTCTATCATGTGCACCGTGGTATGATCACTATCATACCTATATGTGTAAGTCCAAGGTCTATGGAGATTACACGTTATGTGTGTTGTAAGAGTATCATCTCATACTTCTACTTACAACATCACCATATCATATCACTAGCCCAGCAACAATCTAAACTAGACGCCTCTAATTTATCCATTGCAAATTTTACGTGGCTTAGGGCTTTCGAAGATAGAACCGTTCTTACCTACAAACATGAACCACAACGAGGATAACCAAATTGTTGACAACTCGTTGCAAATTAGATATTGACTATAGTAGGAGAGACAGACACCCGCTAGCCACTTACGCAAAACTAGTTGCATGTCAAGCGTGGAACAGGTCTCATGTGCGAGGACATGTAAAGTTTGTCCGGGCCGCTTCATCCCACTATGCCACCAATATCCAAAGTACAACTAAGAAGCAATAAAATGATCATCATCGCCCACATACTCATATGTGTACTACCCGTGCAAAGTATCTACGCATAGATCCGGCTCTGATACCACTGTAGGGTTCGCAGCATAGAAAACAAAAAATTTCCTACGATGGGAACAACTATGTACCAAGATATATCTACTAGATACAAACAACGGGCGGATGTATATCCGTAGAGAACATACCCTTGAATACCGACAAAGCTTAACGAGTCCAACCTCGTGGTTGATTTAGACGATCTCTTGCCGATCTCAAGATCGAGAGGAAGTCCTAGCGCCGCAAAAGAGCAGCGCATCCGTGCTCGCACACACGTTCGAGGCACCGAGCAACCTCCACCTCCTCGCTCCAGCGATGCAGCGGAAGCACAACTCTTTCTTGCCGAATAGCCACCGGGAACATGTATCTCGCTAGTCCGAGACCATGGGGAATAAATTCTAGAGAGGGAGAGAGATCCTTCACGAGGAGGTGTGAGAGACAAGTGAGAGGAGGGGCTCCTTTTATAGGAGGAGGGGGGCACCCAAGGGGGTGTCCGCCGGCCATGGGGCTGCCCCCTCCCCTCCTTCATTCATGTGGGTGGACACTCCACTCACAAAATTCCTTTAAATTCCCTCCACTCAAAAGTCCACTCAAATTCCCATTAAATTTCCACCAAATTTAATGCAAACTCTCATTAAATAAAACTCTTTTATTTTGTTCAGAATTTTGTCAATTACTTTAATGATAAACATTCACAAATAACCCCTTGCTAGAATTCCATTTCACATGCATAACCACTTTATGCAATTTCACCAGAAAACATGTTTTGGTATCTAGTGAAATAAATTCCTGCGCTTGTTCATTCTTTCGGCATGAAACTTTTTCTCAAATTGGATGTCGGTGTCTCTTAAGTGTGTCACCCTACGGTTCGTGAATAATGCGGACATGATCAAGACCCCTCTCGGATCAATAATCAGAAGCGGGATCTGGAGACCCATACTGACTCCCACACATTCAACGATGACTTTCTTGTGATCGTCGGAACCTTTTACGCTAGTATCTTAATCCATTTGTTTCGCGATATATTACATGTCCGAGATTCGATCATCGGTATCTCCATACCTAGTTTGATCTCGTTACTGACATGCACTCTTTTCTCGTTCCCGTGATATAACATTCTAGTGATCAAATCACTTTCTTGCAAGCTAATCAATGTGATATCACCGAGAGGGCCCAGAGTATATCTATCCGTCATCGGGATGAACAAATTACACTCTCGATCCATGGGCCTCAACATAACACTTTAGTAGTTCTGAACCCATCTTTATAATCACCCTGTTACGGTGTGACGTTTGATGTTATCAAGAAACTCTTCTGGTGTTAGTGATTGACATGATCTCATGGTCTAAGGATTTGGATCACTTCGTAAGTTGTTATAGCAATATAAACTCAATGACTTTGATCGTAATGCTATACTTCGGATGAATGTTCATCACATCATTACACTAATGTTGTGACCTCGTTATTAACAACATCCAATGTCTATGATCAGGAAACCTTGATCATCTTGTTAATCAACGAGCTAGTTTATGAGAGAGGCATAACTAGGAACTTCGTTTTTGTTTATTAAACACACATGTATTAACGTTTCCGTATTAATACAATTATAGCATGTAAAATAAACATTTATCATAAACAAGGAATACGATAATAACCACTTTATTATTGCCTCTCGGGCATATTCCCTTCAGAAAGGGCATATTCCCCGTGGGCAAAATATGGCTCGACGTCATCTTCGGCAAACCGGACAACTTCCGACTCGAGCGGCTCGAATTCGAATTGGTGGACTGGACATCATAATACCACGCCATCCTCGGGTGTGTAGCATTCGCAAGGTTCTTGGCTGTCCCACATTACGCATACCCAAGGAAAAAAATAGCGCGCTATTTAATTTAGCGTGGACCCTCTTCAAACGCTATGCAAGTTATAGCGTGCTAATAGCGCGCTATTTTTTAAAATAGCGTTTCGCAAAATAATCAAAAAAATAACATGTATACTAAAAAATAAGGATTTCAGCAGCTAAAAAAATTATGAGTACAATAGTTCAGTGTTAATCATGCCCAGCCTCTTACGTAGTCAAGATTCTAAAACTAAAGAGTACAGAGCTAAATTAAACTAAAATTCTAAAACTAAAACTACAGTTGTCACTTACATAGTCAAGATCAAAATCAACAATTAACAGATGAAACCATGAAGTTTACAGGCTACGACTACATCAATTACCACTATATATGTCAAATTAAATTAGCACATGCTAACCTTCCAATTACAGGTCCTAAATCCTAATGTTTTTCAAATCAAATCTTTTCAAATTTACATACCATATACTATACACAACTATAGAATACAGATATGATATATATGAGATGAGATGAAAAATATAAATCAGAAAAAAGGCTAGAATCGGGAGGAGGTTCTAGTCGCTCTTATGTACCTGATGGCTGGCTTGTCGATGGCGCGTGCTGCAGCAAGAGGAGTAGAGGAGAATGGCTTGCAGGAAAGACCAATATCGGATCAAGCTACATGTCCTGTTAAAACTTCTGGCTGGGACGTGCCGGCCGACCGATTGGAGCTAGAGGAGATTGGGCTGCTCCAAGCCGTCACAGTCGCCTCTCGTGGAGAAGTGGTTGCTGAGGTAGTTGCCAATCTGAGGTCGAGTTTAGTTAGGTAACAGTTTGGGGTTGTGGGTTGAATGGGTTCGTGACTTTCTAGGCTATTGTATATTTCCTAAGGAAAAAATAGCGCCACTATAACGTTACAAGAAATAGCGTCTTTAGCGTGCTAATAGCGAGCTTAGCGTCATAGCGAGCGAAACATGCATAGCATAGCGTTTGGTTTTCAAATACGCTGTAGCCACGCTAAAACGGAGAAATAGCGTGCTATTTTTTTCCTTGCGCATACCTGCTACTCAAGATGCCAGGACCCAGGGGCATCATCACAGTCCACGGGAGCTTCACCCGATCGGACCAATGCGATAGGGACTTCAACAGAATCTCCCAGTCATTCGGCATGCAGGACGAGCTCGTAAGGCTCCGCGAGGTGACGGACAATGGGGCTCCCCCAGTCGCACGACAAAACGCACCCGACATGTCCTTCAACTCCACCGTCAACACAAAGAAGGTGCAGGTCCACCCCACGGATGCCTCCAAGACAGCGCTAATCGCCAATGACCTCAGCCCCGCATAGGAAAGCGCGCTCGTCGAATTCCTCCGTGAGCGCTGGGAAATCTTCGCCTGGTGTCCTGCGGACATGCCTGGAGTTCCTAGGGAATTCGCCGAGCATGCACTCAACGTCTTTCCAGACACCAAGCCCGTCAAGCAGTCCATCTGGAGACTGTCCGAGCCACGGGGCGAAGCCATCGGGATGGAAATCAACAGACTACTCGCTGCAGACTTCATCAGGGAGATCAAAGAAAGCGAGTGGCTCGCAAACACAGTGATGGTCCCAAAGAAGGACACGGACATCCTACGGTTGTGCGTGGATTTCACGTCGCTGAATAAGCACTTCCCAAAGGACCACTTCCCTCTTCCTCGGATCGACCAGATCATCGATTCGACTGCAGGATGCGAGAAACTCTCCTTCCTCGACGCCTACTCCGGCTACAACCATATTCGACTCAAGGTCGAAGATCAAGAGAAAACGGCGTTTATCACACCATTCGGAGTGTTCTGCTTCAACACAATGCCCTTTGGACTAAAGAACGCAGGTGCCACGTACCAGCGATGCATGCAGGCATGCCTGAAGGACCAGATCAGTCGCAATGTCCAAGTCTATGTCGACGACATAGTCATCAAAACCAGGGAGGCGAAAATGCTCATCGACGATCTCCGCGAGACGTTCGATAACCTCGACCGCTACAGGACCAAGCTCAATCCCGAAAAGTGTGCATTCGGCGTCCCATCAGGACAACTCCTTGGCTACTTCATCTCCCAGCGAGGGATTGAGGCGAACCCTAAGAAAATCCGGGCCATCATGGCGATGGAGAAGCCAAAGAATCTCAAGGGTGTCTAGCAGCTCCCAGGGGGAATAGCGGCATTGAGCAGGTTCATCAGCCGCATGGGCGAGAAGGCCCTGCCATTCTACCAGCTGCTACACAAGGCAGATAAATTCGAGTGGACGCCCGAAGCCGACGATGCATTCGAAAGTCTCAAACGACTACTCTCCACCTCGCCCGTTTTGGTCACGCCAAAGGAGCGCGAGCCTCTACTTCTGTACATAGCAGCCACACACCAGGTGGTCAGCATCGTGCTAGTGGTCGAACGACCCGAAGAAGGTAAGACCCATGGGGTCCAACGCCCAATTTACTACCTCAGCGAGGTATTGACGCCAAACAAAGCAGAGGTACCCTCACTACCAAAAACTCGCCTACGGCGTGTTCATGACGGCTCGTCGATTGAGCCATTACTTCCAGGAGCACCAGGTGATGGTCGTCAACGAGGCACCCCTGAACAGCATCCTGAATAACCCAGAGGCCACAGGACGCGTGGCCCTGTGGGGTATCAAGCTGTCACCCCTAGACACCATCTACGAGAAACAACTCGCAATCAAGTCTCAGGTCCTACCGGACTTCCTTGTACACTGGATGGAGCTACAGCTGCCAGACACCCCAGACATGTCGCAGTCATGGACGATGCACTTCGACGGCTCCAAGCGTGAAGCTGGAGCAGGAGCCGGGGTCATACTGACCTCCCCGCAAGGCAACAAGATGAAGTACGTCCTTCGGATGAAATTTCGAGCTTCCAACAACGAGGCCGAATACGAAGCCCTCATCCACGACATGAGGATGGAAAAGATCTGCGGCGCAACACGCCTGGTCATCTACGGTGACTCTAACCTCGTCGTCCAACAAACGATGAATGAGTGTGACGCACACGCCGAAAACATGATCGCGTACCGCGCGCTCTACAACGCACTCGAAGGAGAATTCGACGGCTGCGAGCTTCGGCACGTTGGAAGAGAAAGCAACGAGGAGGCCGACATACTCGCCAACATCGGCTCCACTTGCGCCAAGGTACCACCAGGCGTGTTCCTCGAACAGATCTGCGTGCCATCCATCAAGCGGAAATTCCCCAAGGGATCACCCGAAGAAGCAGAACACTCGGGGGCTACGCTACCCGAAGGTCATGAAGGACCCGAGAAACTGGACGCGACCGTACCTCCAGTTCTTGACAAATTCCGACCGTACCTCCAGTTCTTGTCTACCTCCTGGTCGTAGTAGACAAATTCACCAAGTGGCTATGGTCAACCTGATGCAGGTCATGGCAGTCGAAGAAACCTGGACGCGACCGTACCTCCAGTTCTTGATAAACGGAGAACTGCCTGACAGCCCGACAGATGCCCGGCGCATATCTCGCCGGTCAAAAGCTTTCACCATCATCAATGGCGAGCTGTACAAGCGCAGTATTACGGGTGTACTACAAAGGTGCGTCACTTTCAGTGACGGGAAAACCATCCTCCAAGACATCCACGAGGACATTTGCGGCCACCACGCAGGCAGCCGCTCCCTTGTCGCCAAAGCTCTACAAGCTGGATTCTACTGGCCAACGGCCATGAGAGATGCAAAGGACATTGTCCGGAGATGCAAGGGGTGCCAAAGGTTCGCCGACAAACCACATGCACCCGGGTCAGAACTCAGGCCCATACCTATAGCCTAGCCCTTTGCTCAATGGGGTCTCGACATGATCGGCAAACTGCCAAAGTCCTCGAAAGGGGGGCACGTCTACCTCCTGGTCGCAGTCGACAAATTCACCAAGTGGGTCGAAGCCATGCCAGTCACTAACCAAAAGGGCAAGACCGCCATCAAGTTCTTTGAATCCATTGTCTACAGGTTCGGCGTACCGCACAGCATCATCACCGACAAAGGATAGAACTCCATCTCCAAAGAATTCCAAGACTTCTGCGAAGGCCTCGGGATCAACATCACATACGCCTCAGTGGCTCACCCGCAACCGAATGGGCAGGTGGAAAAGGCCAACGGCCTAATCGGCGCTGGCATCAAGAAGCGCCTCATGAGCCCACTCGAGCGAAAGGCCGGAGCCTGGACGGAAGAGCTACCATCCGTCCTATGGAGCTTGCGCACCACGCTAAACAGCTCCACCGGCTACATGTCGTTCTTCATGGTGCATGGAGCCGAAGCCGTGCTACCAGCTGAATTACGCCACCAGGCCCCCCGGATCGTCGCTTACAGCGAAGCCAAATCCACGGTTGCACTCGAAGATGCCGTCGACACACTCGACGAGGCAAGAGACGTAGCAGCAGCTCGATCAGAGGTGTACCAGCAGAGTCTCCGCGACTACCACAGCCACCGGCTACGCCCAAGGTCCTTCGTCGAAGGAGACCTCGTCTTGCGACTCAAGCAAGAGCGACCGAAGAAATTCGATTCACCATGGGAAGGACCCTACATCATCACCGAAGTCATCCCAGGTGGCGCCTATCGCCTCAAGCACGTGGAATATGGAGTCGCATACTCCAACCCATGGAACATCGCACACTTGCGACGATTCTACCCCTATCTACCTACCCCTTTACTTTCAATTAGGCTATTCAGCCAAGGCTACTCAGCCGAACAATATACTTCCTCCATTACGATATAAATAAAGCTAAGTGTCTCGCCCCAAAATTTTGTTTCGCTATTCGCACCTTTACTGCATGCTACAAACGCACTCGGGGGCTCCCCCACCTCACGATTTCATCGACTGAGGATAACACGTGTACACCTGAGTAGCTGACCACGTCAGGATAACGAAAAGGACACATATGCAAACAAAGCACTGCGTGCTCAAACAACAACCACATCTTTATAACAAAGGGCAAAACACGCCCAATCGAACATATACAAATTTTACATCTATCTCTTTTACAGGTACTACCTATTCTGAAGAAAAACCTGAGCGCGCTGCTCAAATAGATCTACAATATCTTTGGCATACTGCCTTACAGCCGCGTAATGCGGACGCATATCCCACACACCACCATCTGGTCGAGGGGGCGTCTCAGCCGCAACAATAGACAGATCTACATCAGGGTGATGCAGCCTCAAAAGGGACAACGCAGCCTTCACTCCTGCGACGAGCTGGTGCCGCACCAATTCCTTGACATTATTCACGTTCCGAAACTTCGACAGAAGACTAGCAAGGGTAGTTGGCGCGGCATCCAGCGGAAACATAACATGCAGCACCGACGCAAGCGACGTCTGCACCTGACGAAGCACCCGCAAAACTTGGTGAACACGATCTTGCACCGTCGCAAGGACCATAGCATGGTCGCGATCCATCCAGAAGAACCCCCCGGTTACCATGTCCTGCTGAGTCAAACAATTGACCCGAACAGCAACACGCTCCTTCTCTTCCTTTGGAGCAAGGTTAGCACCTGCGATACTCGCACAAAAGTAAGATGCAAGGCCAGCAAGCGCATCCGAAGTAATGAGCAACAGTTTGAAAAAAAAAACTTACACTGAAGTTGCTCAGACAGTCGAAGCAATTCCGCCATCAAGTACTCCTCTCTGGCCGCGCCACGATCCGCCTTGGACTTCCAAACGTCGGCATGGCCACGCACCCCAAGCAACTCCTTCTCGAGACTACGAACACGGTCTCGAAGAAAAGCAAGCTGCGATGAATCATCCAAGGATGGCCGCAGCCGCGCGGCAGGCGAGGTGTCAATGGGATCAGCAACCGAAGGACCCCTAGAGCAGCAGAAAGGCAAAAGACATGAACACTCAGACGGAGGAGAACACAACTCAACAAATTCATTAAGTGAATAAAAAGCCACTACGTGGCACAGGGATTTGTTCATCAACATAATTACAACAAAAGAAGACTACAACTATCCTACAGCTGCAACGCCTAAGATGCGGCACCCTGAGTAGCCTCGGAGCCGGATTGCCTCGCCTTGGCTTCCCCCTGCTGCCGTAGCGCGTACTCGGCCAGCAGATCAATCAGCTTTGGCCCATATCGCTTACAGCGAGCAGAATAGGTAGCGAAGGCTACCTCGGATCCATCCGCAGTCGTCGGCATCCGGGAGGTAATCTGGGGAAGGTCCAGCTCCGCTCCATCCGCCAAAGCCATCGCCAGCCCGACAGATGCGCTGATGCCCTTCTGCTTGCACTTGTACGCCGCAGGTTCTTCGGCTGACAGTGCCTCCGCCAGAGCATCCACATCATAAAGGGCCGCGCCCTTCGGGACAAGCTCCTTGTAGAAGCGCCCAAGGACCTCCTTGGCCTTGGCGAGCGAGCTGACGACGGTGCTGCAGCGATCTTCGACCGCTGCAGTAGCATCATCTAGAGCACTCCCGTGCTCCAGCGCACCGCGGTCAAACTCGATGACTGCGGCATCTGAGACAATAAAGAGAAGGAATGAACAAAGCACCGCAGAAGAAAGCCAAGAAAACCAAAAAAACGCAAGTGAAGACACTCACCCGAAACAGCCTTGGCAGCCGCCATGAGCTTGCCAGCCACCTCTCTTTCATGCGCAGTCGCAGCAGTGGCAAGCTGCTCATCGCGGTCCGTGGCCTCCTACTGCAGGCGCTCCTTAGCCTCGTCCGCAGTGGCTAGCTCTAGCTCGAGGCGCTCTTTCGCACCAGTGGCGACCTCGGCCTTCTTCTCCGCTTGACCGAGGCTCTTTTTGAGAGCATCAATCTCACGGAGGGAGGTGTTATGCTCCTCTACATTCAAATATTACAAGCGTCAGATAACAAGACAAGAATACAAGAATAAAGAAACATCAACGCATAAAAGTACCTCGAAGCTGTTGGAGGCTGGCCTCCAGCACCAGGTGCTCTTGCACCAGTCGTCTGGCATCCTGCACAAAAGGCTGCAAGAAAAAGACCTACTAGTCAGGAAAAGGACTCAGGGGCTGCGCCCAAAAGAAAAGGCAGAAGCAAACCACACACGCGAAAACGCTCGGGGGCTCCCCCTAAGACTCGAAAGAAAAACAAACGACAAAACTCTTTTACAGATGCTCGGGGGCTCCCCCCGTGGCAGGAGACAGAACTACTTACATGATCCGATGGTGACTCCGAAGGCCCGCTTGCAGCCTTCTCAGGCGCAACCACCTGAACCTCCTGCGGAGAAGGGTCCGGAGCAGCGCCCGCAGACGTAGCCACCGTCTGCGAAGGAGGAGACGCAACTTTCGACTCCCCCATCATCTCCCGAGCACCATCGCTGGAGGAGTCGTTGGAAGAGTGCCTGCACAAGGACAAATTAACACAAGTACAAAGTAAACAGCAAAAGAAAAGCAGTACAGAGGAAACTTACGAGTCCAGCAAGCTCAGGTTGAAGACAGGAGGGGTCCTTCGGACTCTCTTCTCCTCTTTCTTCTCTTCCTTCTTCTCTTCCTTCTTTTCTTCCTTCTTCCGCTTCACCGGCGGGTGTGGCGCTACAGCCCGCACGGTAAGGGCAGGAATTGGAGAGGAAGAGCCTCCGTGCCCATCACTGTGACGCTCAATACACAGCGGGTTCCTAGGAGTCGGAGGAGTCGAGGCATCCAAAGACTCGCTGGAGCTCCGTGATCTTTTGCGAGTGTGGTCCTCGCTCGACTCCGCGGCCTCTTCAGCCGGAGATCGCGCTGACGGTAGCTCGGACATGGAATCCACCACATCATTATTCGGAGCATCCGGAAATATTTTGGGTAATGGAGGCGCCATACCCGGCACTTTGAAGCTCTGCACAAAAGAAGAAAATTTGTTAGCAAACAAAGGGAAATACAATGCAGTCGAAAATAGCATTACGCGCACGAATCTACACCTGTGGAACGGCAAGCGTAGAAGAAAACGGAGGAGTCAGCGACTTCCCCGGGATATCCTCCCCAGCCTTGTACTTCAGCAGCGCACGAAGGGCCCTGTCGAGATCTCCCTGGGAGAGTTTCTCGGCCAAAACCCTTGTCGGATCACGGCGCCCAGCATAAAGAAACATCGGGTGCACCCTAGCCTGGAGGGGCTGCACCCGACGCTCAAGAAACGTGCGGATGATGTCCACACCGTTCACTTCCTTCTCCGGAATCAACTGCAGATCCTCCACTCGACGGTAGAGAGCCTCTATTTCCGCTACCTCGCCATCCAAGATCTGGTTTTTCCAGGACCTCTTCGGCTCGATTATTTGGGAGGAGTCGAAAGGAGCAAGACCAAAATGCTGCCCAGCCACTGTGGAGTTGCGAATGTAAAACCATCGCCTCCGCCAGTACTGGACAGATTCGGACATGGAAAAAGAAAAGAAAAGCAGATTGGGCTTGAGGGAGATGATGCAACCCCCAATGGGATACACACCATCCGAACCAGATTGCCTCTTCACAGAATAGAGTTTCCGGAAGAGGCCAAAGTGCGGCTCGATACCGAGCCAGCACTCGCAGAAAGTGATAACATAAGCAATGTGAAGAAGAGAATTGGGGGAAAGATCATGAAGTTGGACACCGTAAAGAAAGAGTAGCCCACGAAGGAAGTCGTGGACTAGGAAGGAAAATCCGCGAATAACGAAGGCGAGGAACATAACCCGATACCCAGCGGGGGGACGGGGGATTACCTCATTGCCTGGGAGTTTGACGGCCTCCCTATCCTGCGGGATTAGACCCCGCTCGTGAAGCTTGCGGAGATCACTCTCCCGCGTCTCCGATCGCCGCCAGCCACCATCGGTGACACGGGTAGCGGCGGCACCTTTCTTCCCTCCAGCGGCACTGGTACCAGCCGCAGATGAAGACTTCTTCGGTTTCCCCATCACGGTACGGCGGCGCCGGCGGCGAGAGCGCGGGATGGAAGAAGGAAATGTGAAGGGATATTCCAGCGCGCAGCAAGAACTCTCAGAGAACAAGGAAGCAGTGAAAACAAGAATAGATGCGGTGAAAACAAACTGAAGTTTTCCCCAATGATTATAAAGACGAAGACAACGCACGGCAACCGTCCATCGAGAAGACCTAACGCCAACGGCAGGATCTGTCCATACACGTGTCAGCATCGCAATGAACCGTCGCTAACACGACGTCCACTACACGCGGAAATCAAGGCGACGCCGTAATTATCTCCATGCCGCGTGTGACCGGTCAATTCAAGGTCAGAAAGTGGGACCCACGTTCGTCCAGTCAAGTCATCTCTGGCGCAGCAGACGCTTGAGGTCATCGATCGTCAGCACTGACGTCATCAAAAGCTATACTAGCAATAGCTATAATTTCTTCGGCTTCAAAGTTAAGAGTACTCACTCGAATCTACGATTCGGCTAAATACTCGGGGGCTACTCCTATCAGGAGCGCTGGCCGCGCACCCGAAATATGAATAGAAACGAACTATTTCTTTGAGTCCTACGTCGAGTCTGCGACTCCACTACGGACTCGGGGGCTACTCCCATAGGGAGGATGGATTTAAGCATCCGAAATTTTTTGTGTCCTACGGACTTAACACTGAACAACGTCTGAATTAAAGTCTCCGCTCGAGTCTACGACTCGAACAGACACTCGGGGGCTACTCCCATAGGGAGCGCTGGTCGCGCACCCTATGAATTCTTCGACTGCGATCCTTCGAATCAGCATGCAAAAACTTTTCGGCAACTCTGCCCTAAGTAAACGCTAAGTGAGCAACGTTCTCCTTGGCCACCCGAAACACCTCCACGGTGATAAACATTCGGATGATGTGTATGTGACACAAAGATAAGACCTACAGATATCATCTGATGGCCTGGCAACGCACACGACTGAGCTCTGCTAGTAAAAACCCATGCCAGCAGGCGCGATGAAAAATCCCGACGGACGCGTTGGGTACATCAATTAAATTCACTGGAATTCCACTCATGTAAGTCATGCGTGGCCTGAGTCGAATTACGCCAGCATATGTTCCAGGTCCAAGTTGAGGGACTCGAACCTGAAGAAGATCGTGATGTTTCGTCCTAAGACAGTTAACTGACCCTGACCCATCGGGTGAGTCAGGCACACGCATCAACAATCCCTACACATGAACTATTGAAATACATAGTCGCACCCGAAGGATTGAAGAGTCCTCAGCCGAATCTACGATTCGATTGATCACTCGGGGGCTACTGACATGGTTATACCCTACAAGTACATGATCTCAGCATACCTGGTCCAGCCCAAAGAAGGCCCATGACAAATGTACGCCGGCCATGAAGATTTTCGGGTGGCCAAGGCCCATGACGCCTTCGGATCCTTGGAGAGCAAGACTAGAGTAGATAGGAAATTCAAAGGGGTAAAACCCTAGAACCTGTAACCGACTAGGTCTATGCCCGGGACCTGCCTGAGTGTATATAAAGGCTAAGAGGGC
This sequence comes from Avena sativa, assembly GCA_916181665.1. Lineage (NCBI taxonomy): Eukaryota > Viridiplantae > Streptophyta > Magnoliopsida > Poales > Poaceae > Avena > Avena sativa. The sequence goes on from OV702283.1 coordinate 357,923,521, forward strand.
ACGACCTAGATCTCTCTCTCATACTTTCGCATACACACCTCCACGCCAGATCGCGTCTGCGCATCCTGTAATCATCGGTTCCGCCGTAATCAAGAGCAGACAAGCAGGAGTAGGGTTTTCCCTCCGGGGGCCTGAACCTGGGTAAACCTCGTGTCCTGTGTTGCTTGTTTGCTAACCGTTCCGCGATCTCCAGCATCCCCATCTTCTCCAAAACCCAAGTCCATAACAATGGGCATTGACGAGATTAAACCTCGTCATCCACTGCCGCTATCGGTCGTGTTGCCGAGCAAAGCCCGCGTGGCCCGGCGGCGGCAGAGCGTCAGCTGGGCACAATATTGAGGAGAGACGACGTTCCGGACTTTCCTCTTGGAGCGGTGGCTCGTGGTGCATTGGTCGGAGGCCAGGCGGCGGGGTTGAGGCGTCAGTGGTGGGTCCGAGCCACAGGGTCTGGACCTCGTGTGTCGGCACCCATCGTCTACGTGGACGATGATCTTCTCCCCACGTACCATATGGAAGCTAGGACGGCGGTTCCAGGCATGGCGGCGGCATGGTGTTGTGGGGTACTATGGGAACCGCGACGTGCTTTGGAGATAGTGCGCAGGGAGGTGGTGCTACTTGCCATCGCGGTGATGTCAGTGGCGAGAGTTGGTGTATCGATCTACATGCTAAGATGGTTTTGCGGGAGATAGTGGAGGCAGCGACATCCAAAGCGAGTGTGTGGACGCTGTTTCGTGGATATGCTGGGCGGATCTAGGCCTCTAACTTGCATGGGGAAGTTGAGTGTTTGCTAGGTCTCGTCGGGGAGATGGCGATACAGTTAGCGTTATGCTCGGTGTTTTGTTTTGACAGTCTTTATTGTATGATCTTTGTAATGGATTTTGCCGGACTTTGTTGTCCTAATAATGAATAAAGGTTGTGTGCATCGCTTGATGCAGAGATCAGGGCTTCGCTCCCCATTTAAAAAAAACACTTACACATATGCTAAATACTCTATCATTGATGCATCTAGAACTAAAACACATCATCATCGATCTCTTGAACTAAATGAATAAGCTAATCTGTGGTAACTTTAGTACCAATCCATGGAAAAAAATATAACTATGGTCTTGTTTTGAAATACTCGTCGGGACAAACGAGGGTGAAGACGGGTTTTTTTAGCCTTGCTACTGCTAATTTTTATAAATTTTGGGGGTTTAAGTGAGGTTCAGTACAAGCTATAAATTTTTGGAGTTTGTCAATTGAGTACTAAGTTTGAGAGTTAAAGCAATTTTTAATTTCAAGTTTTGAAGAGTCTCGATACCCTAAACTATTTTGTCTCTTTCGCATGCACACAAAATTACAAATAGACCAAAATAATCCTTAGGCGTCCTAACAGATACTTTGGGGTATTCCCTAGTGCAATGTTTCACTCGCAATTTGAAGCAAACGATGTTCATTCCATTCATACAAGAATTCGATTACATCGTACAGGTCCATGATCCATGACTTCGAGTGTTACATGGACAAGGTTCACATTACATTACAACCTGCTAATTAAGTAGAAGGCGCGCCACTTGATCACTCGATGGATGGAATGTTCTTCACCTGATCCAAGGCGATCCGCACGGCCGTTCGAGCACAAAGGTAGTTGCCCTTGTAGATGACTTCAACGTAGCCATCCTCTGCATCAGAGACGACGACGGAAGGGTGCCAGATGACGAGACGCTGCCCGTTTGGCAAGGTCCCCGCCGGCACGCGCACCTTCACGGTCATGCCCTTCTTCACCGAGGTCGACGAGGAGCGTGGCTGGATCGGCACGGAAGAGGGCTTCTTGATCGACATGGACGAGAGCTTGTTGATCGGCGCGGGCGCGGGCGAGGGCTTCGTGGCGGCATCTGACGCGTGCGCCGCCGTCGTGGCATCAGACTTGGCCACCTTCTTCATGGCGAACGGGATCAGCGCCTCTCGTCGTGACGGGGCAGTGCACCTCCTTGGAGCTTCTCCCAAGTCCAGGTAGACGATCTTCTTAGTGGCAGCCCCGGGTGCTCCGCCCGGGATGAGCACGCGCGGGTGCGGCGGCGGGGCAGAGCATTGCCTCGCAACTCCTTCCCTCGGCGGTGCGTTGGCGATCTTGAGGGTCGCAGCGGCGGCGCCCGACACGGGCGGCGGCGGCGCGGCAGAGGACTTCTTCACGACTCTCCCCTTGGCGACGTTGATGGCCTTCCTCCGGCGCTGGAGCTCGCGACGGATCTCGTTGCGCATGGCGGACGAGCGCTGCGCCATGAGAGCGGGCATGCTGCGATGGTGGCGGACGGCGGCGAGGAGGGTTGGATCAGCGAGAGAGAGCGTCCTTCATGCAGGGCGGCGCTAGGCTTTTATCGTGTGGGAGCCTGGGAGGTCCCGGAGCTGGAGTCGGAGTCGGACTTGCAGCGAAGAAGCGTGGATGTCAAGCAGAGAGGCGATGGCAATGGCGGTGTCGCCTCGTTTGACAGGATGGACGCGCTTCGTAGCAGCAGAGGTGGAGTCGGGCTCGCAGCGAAAGCGTGGATGCTGGCAATGGCGGTGTACCTGGCGCGTTTGAAATTTTCACTGTCCGGTCTGGGTTCGTACGAGTACAGGCGCGTCCGGTGTCCGAGTCCCAGTCCAAATGGAGAAAAAAAAAGGGACCTGGCCCACAAATTATGGTGAATGTCAATTATTATCTATTACTTCCTCTGTTTCAAAATATAAGATGTTTTAGTTTTATGAAGCAAATGTATGTAGACTATTTTTAGTACGTAGATTCACTCATATTTGAATTGAATCTACGCACTAAAAGAAGTCTAGATATTTTTTTTTTATAAACCTAAAACATCTTATATTTTGAAACGGAAGGAGTAGTATTATATTGGAGGGAGTGAGCCAGTGAATAAACTTAATTCTGGATTAGCTGCAATCCACTTGCCACTTCTATCTAGCAAGAATTACAATGCAAATCCAATAGTAATAAGAACAATCTAAGCTAATTATCGGTCGACCAAGAAACAAATATCATGTAACGTTATAAGCATAAAGAATATTAGTTCTAGGATAGTCCCATGAGGAACAAATATCCACGCATGTGATTGCACGCCGCAAGCTTATATACAAACGATGTCATAATACAACTTTATCTTGACATGCAATACATACTAACGGTACTTCAATCGTAATTCAGAAAAAGAAAAGAAAACTGGCAATACTTCAATCGTAATTTAGAAAAAGAAAAGAAAACTGGCAATACTTCAACCGTAATTCAGAAAAAGAAAAGAAAAGAGACCACTGTACAACATATGCTTTACACACGCGGCGATCACGACGGGTCCTAGTAGCTACTGTGCAATGACGATCCATTTTTCCTAAGAAACCTCATCAGGTCGACGTAAACGTCATCTTTTGCCTTCACGCTTATGACCAGGGGCGGAGCCAGAAACTGAGCTCAAGGGGGGCAAGAAATATGTGTGATCTCAATGAGGGGGGCAAAGCTAGCTAAATTAGGTCAAACAAGGAGTTTTCATTGCTAAATTTTCATTGAAAATCACAAGCATAGGGGGGGCGTAGCCCCTGCTCGTCCCCCCTTGTCCCCGTCCCTGCTTATGACGAAGTCGATGTGGCCCCTTGATGGTACGGTCGACGTCCGTTACATCAGCCAATGCATCGAGGCCTCCTTATCCCATCCATATTCGCAGTGATTCCGGTATGTTGCTTAGGTCAAACGGAGGAGGGCGCAGCTGACCGTAGCGCCTTAGACTTCCCCATGGTCTGTAGTCATACCTTGTGAAAGTGCCTTTCCTGATCACTGCACGATAGAGCAAATAAAATCCTTGTTTTAGGATGACAAAAAAATATGGTGTGGATTCAATGACAAAAAAGAATTATTGTAAGTATCGAGCAGTTGTATCTGCAAGTAATGCCCCTAAAAGTTATTCTTGGAGAGAAAGAGGAGCTAGATTCTTGGAGAGAAAGAAAGTAATGCCCATATTATGTTCTCTTGTTCGGCGGCTCTATTCATGTGGAGCTGTGTTAGGGATGCGTTGGGACCGTCATGGCAGACGCAGGAGCTTGGGAAGTTCCTGCAGGCCGCGGCCAACTGCGCCGGAAGGGGCCGCCACCTCTTCTGGATGGTCTTTGCTGCTCTTGCCTGGTCCCTTTGGAATGTGCGGAACAAGACGGTGATTGAGCATATTTTTCCCTCACGGGCGTCTGACTCATTTTTTTCTCTTATTGCCTTCCTCCAGCAGTGCTCCCCGTTGGTGCGCTAGAGTGACCGGACGGCCTTCGACAACACTCTTCGGGCCCTGAGATCGGCGGCAGCCCTCCTCTCGGCTCCGGCTCCGGCTCCGGCTCCGGCGTCTTCCGCTCCAGGCGGGCCATAGGGTGTCGTGGTGGTGTTGTCGCTTTCTTTAGTTTTTTGGGTCTTGTTGTGCTGTGGCCCCAGCTGTCGTACCCCTCGTCTTCCTTTATGTGTTGGCCTTGGTCATTGGTTGTGCTGTGGATGTTGTATGCACTTGGATTTGGCTTTATTTATAAAGCAGGGCGAAATCCTGTTTCGAGAGAAAAGAGGAGCTAGATGCAGTATCAGTAGCAACAAAGTGAGCAATGAACTCAAAAAAATAAAAAACCTTTCTCGATCGGCCGTCCACTGAAATAGACGGTAGAGGTTTGAATGACTTGTCATTTGTCGTCCTGAATTTGCAACAAACACTTATATCCTCCTCTAGTTCTAAGTTTACTAGCTACTATACCATGTCTCAAAAGTAGGGGAGGTGATTGAAAGCCTCATGTCACCGGTCGTGCAAATCTACTCAATTCGGTGTTTTTGGAGGTTAAGAGCACCTCCACTCGTGCGGCGCTTTCAGGACAAAATCCGGCATTATTTAGTGTTAGATGGATGTAATTTTGGTCTGAGAATTACCGAATTTCCACTCGCTCGTTCCTAGGTGGGGTTTCTAGGCAGGCGTGTTTTTTGGCAAATTGGCGACATTTCACCCTAATTCGGGTCAAATTCACAGTTCAGCATAAATATGAATACAAAGCATTGTTCGGCATAGTTTGACATAAAATTAAACACAACATAGTTCTGCATAGTTCGTAATAGAATGAAACACAACATAGTTCAGCATAATTCGGCCAGATCATGTTTGACATAGTAGTTATGTGTTGCCTCTGCGTATCCATATGTGCTCGACTAGATCATCCTGCAGCTGTTGATGCACCGTCAGGTCTCGGATCTCTTCACGTAGAAGGAAACCCATGATGCTGACACCTGGTGATCATGCTCTGCAAGAAGTCCATGTCTGTAGTATGGCTCTTCCTGATCAACCAAATCCACTGGATGCTTCCGCTCGTTCTCGATGATCATGTTGTGCAAGATCACACAACAGTTCATCACTTCCCACATCTGATCTTTTGACCAGGTCATAGTAGGGAACCTGACAATTACAAATCTCTATTGGAGCACACCAAATGCCTGCTCCATGTAGGAGAAGTACTCGGCGTACAACGTGCAGTAGACCTTCATCTGCTTCCTTACTTTACACATTCGGCGATCCTTCGCTGAGCTTCCATGCTTCAGCGTTGCAGTCTGCGTGTATAGTCTGGCAGAGAGCCGAGGATCCGCATATGCTCTTCATCTTCGGTGGCTGCAGCGTTCTCTTCCTCCAACAGCATGGCAAACATCTCCTCGTCATCGGATTCCATGGACGAACAGGCAAAACGCCAAACGCTTCACAGGCGCAGTGGGAACGAGAGCTCGGAACGCAGTCGAGCTGTCAGCGATGCCGCGAGAAGGCGAAACAAGGCTAGCTGCGAGGGGAGGGGATGCGGCGGCGATGGACCTTTCTATCGGTGTGGATTTGGTGGGTGACGCGGGGCATCGCTGACGGTGGCATCGTGGAGAGGTGTAGGTGGGAAGAAGGCTCTGTATCGAGGGAGAGCCGAATCCCGGTGGGGGAAATGGAATGTCTTGCCGAAAAGGTTGGCCTACCAGTTTTTTCTTCCATCCGGCGTTCCTAGGCTATACCTCGCGCATCGGGTTTGGCCTGGAAACGTCGGATAAAAGTTGGATCAAATCCGATGAAAAACGACATCCTAAAAATGCTACTGGCCAAAATCTGCCGTCTGGATAAAAAACGGACTAGGAAGTTTATCCTAGGAATGCTAGTGGAGACTCAAACATCACAGCCATGAGATGGCGGATGGGATGATGGTCGGTGTTCTTACCATGAAGTCTAAAATACTATTACCTATTGGGACAACAACGGTCCACGGAGGGAATTCTTTGTGATGCCACTATTATTCTATAGATTAAGTTTGCTCATGACCCAGCCAGCTGAGGCCACTCTGGCGAATGTCTTCATGACCGTTGGATCTTGGATGAGGAGTCATCTGGAACATTGATCGGGGCTGGTAAGCTGGCCCACGATGCAACGGCCAAGTAATCTCTCCCGTATTCCTCTCTCCCGAACTGAGCCGCCGCACCAACTTAGGCGAGCCCCCGCCATCTCACCTCGATTCTGGACACAGGAGTGCAGCCCTCCGCCTACCACACTGATTCCTGGACCGATCCTGCCGTTTATCGCGCCTCCATCACGCCATGGATGCCGCCATTCCGAGCACATCGTCATGGGGAACAAGGGCCAGCCGTGTTCGCCACAAACTGCGGGGCGGCTCCAGCCCCTGTGGAGCGATGCTGCAGCTTCCGGTTATTGCCTTTAGGCTTCAGAGGGCCGGATGCGGTGGTGACAGGAGAGGACAAGGTAGATCTTGGCTATGGCCAGTTCGAGTACCCTCCAGTCTGTCATGTTGACTTAATTCAGATTTCAGGAGTTCTGATTTTTCTAGATGGTTATATAATATTAGGTTCATGCGTTCTTGGTTCATTTTCCATGTTCACTATTAGGTTTAGTCAAGTCAACATCGCCAGTTTACCACAACACTCTTTTCCGTTCAGCTTAATGCAGATTTTGCTATTCCCCAATTCTTGCAGAACACGATGCATTATTAGAGATACAAGGAGTATTACAAGTCATTTTTCCTTATGATTTTGCAACTGGTTGCTAGGTCCCTGCGCTTTCATTTGCATCATTGATTCACGTCAGCTTAATTGTTGCAGGATTAAGGACCTAATCGAAGATGGTGTTCAAATCACTTATGTAAGTTTGCAGAGATGGATTGTATAAGATGTTGCATGTAGTTGTTGATTTGGTAAAATGGAATAATGAATTCTGTTCTTTCCCGTTCATTATTGAAATGAAGTTTTGGTTTAGATGGTAAATTTCAAAACATGAATATGGTAATGCTTTGTTTGTCCATCGGGTGGAGAACAAAGTTTAGTTGCTGATTTTTCTTCAATTTTTTGTTTATTGAGTTCCAACTCTCGATTCAGAAATTGCAAGATGTAAAATTCCGTGATGTTGTAGGATTTTCAGATTGTGAAAAATAGGAGCTTGTCACTGCATTGTTTTTTCTGTCGAGTATGCCACCTAAAGTTGTCTACTCCAGGCAACGACTCTTACTATCTTGTCCTGGCTGGTAGGCCAGATGGGTTTATTCTTGAGGGACATGTCCAATGATGACATCTTGAGGCGATTGGAGGCGTTCATAAGATGCATTGATTATATGTTATTTTGTTGCAGACCTAGAACATATCATATGTTTTTCCTGTGGGCCGCTTCGATCATGTGGTCAGAGAAGAGGCTAAACAGGCGCGGTCAAAAGTAACCTCCAGCGCAGCCTCGCGTCGCCCCCTCTAGGCGACCAAGGGAGCCAAACCTAGCGCACGCCGCCACCCTCTCCCCTCCTTCTCTTCCCCCACCTCGTCGCCCCCGGAGGGCCGCCGGCCTAAGGCGCGCGTGGATCCGGTGAAGGGGGTGGCGAGGATCTGTCTTGGTGTCTCTCGCGCGGCTGAAGGGAGGAAACTCTCCTGCGCTGGAGAGCCTCGGATCCGAGGAGGCGGCCTCGCGCGGGTGGACGGCGTCGACGTGCGGAGGTCACAGGATCTGAAGAGGGCTGCTCCTCCCTGCGCTTCTCCTCCCCGGCCCTAGACCCTATTTTGGCGGCTGGTGGATGCTGGAGGCAGGGCTAACCGGGGGAAACCCTTGGCTGACGGCGGACACGATGTCGACGATGTTGTGGGCGCCGTTCTCCTTACTAAGGTGACATCGAGGTGGAAGCATCGACCATTCAGGTGGCTAAGTCAGCACGCTTGATCCGAACATATCATATGTTTTCCCTGTTTTGTGAAGCTAAAAAAATAAATGGTTGCACCTATTCCATTAGTAAAAATATAAAATATACCATTGTATGTAAGGTAGTTTCTTTTAATCTTGGGTACACTTAGATAATTATACATCTTTTTATGATGTCATCTCATATCATAGCGTCCTTTTTTGCTATATTAGGTGACTGTTATTTGGAATGTTGAAACCAGAATCATCTTTAGTGTTTTATAAGTACAGGGCTCTAGCACCATCAGCATTACAATGGAAGGGTATGCCTTGCACCAATTTTAATCTTCATCTAATTGTATTATTAAGAATGAAAGTGTATATCAGTGTCGTCGGATTGATGAAAAGTACCCCATAGGGGGTTCTGAAGGCATTGAGAGGATAGGGCATGAGCCGTACGGTATTCCGAAAGCGGTGAGCATGGATTCACCCAGGTTCAGATCCGACTGCGGTGATCGGATCCTACTCCTACTAGCAACTCAGTAATATATCGGCAAGAGTCGGATGTTACAGCGGATTATAAGAGAGTTTTGCCTGTGCGAGTTGGTTGTGTTGATCTATGATCTGGTGCCCTAAAGGCCCCGCAGGTCCGGCTTATAAAGGCGCAAAGACCTAGGGTTATAGGAGAAATCTATTCGGTTATGTTACAGAGTCGGTAACTAAGTACAGCTTGGACCACAAATAATACTATATGCCTAAGTCAGTGAGTCTTCTAGGCCTTGTTATAACCGGATTAGACTCCGTCTTGTTTCCCTGGCTGGGCCGCCCGTGAAGCAAATATCTAACCCGTTGATGGGCCACCCTAGTTAGTGAGTCATGTGGGTATACCCAGAAAGTATATCCCTAACAGTAGCCCGTGGAAGTCTCCAGGATTCAAAGTCAGAATAATCGTCTAGCTTGATGGTTCCTTTGGCTTGAGAATATTAAAGGTTCCCGAAAACTTCATTCAATTGTGTAAGATTTCGAGTCTCCTTCTGAGTCGGATATAATTTCTTGACTTCAGTCATTTCCTCGCTCGATTCAAACTTGAGCCGGAATTTGATATGTGGACGTGTCGGACAACTGTTTAGACATGTCTTGTCTCTTACAGAACATTTCGTCAGCATGACCATTGGTGGGTCCGTATTTTACGGAACTGGGGCGTTGTTACTGTACGCGCATGGATATCGATGTGAAGGAGTCTTCGTGAGGAAGCTGTCAGTACTATTCCTTGAAGCGTGGCACAATCTCAACGGTTTCACACTAACCTTGGCATAGTAGGGTTTATAAAGGGTAAAAGGTTACTTTATTTTTCTTCATCGCCCCCATTCTCTCCCTTCGTCTCCACGACCGCTCGTTCTCCTCGTCTTCCTCGCGTTCTCCCCGCCGCAAGGATCTAGCTAGGGCCTCGGAGAAAATCCCCATCCTAATATCAATGGCAGGAGAAAATGATAAGGAACTACCACATTTGCGGCATCATTGACATGAAAACTACCGACTTTGCTCATTTTGTCTGAAAACTATAAACATTGAGGCTGGTTATTCACAGATAGCACTGATTGCATGTTTTATCCATTGTAATCAGTTTCTGACCGGTCGGCCCCACTGTTAGATCCACGTGCAAAGATTAGGACAATTTATATATTTTTTTTGTAATTTATGGAAGGAGGAGGAAAAGAAAAGCCTTTTGTGTTGACCCATCCCCATGACTGTGGGAGCACGAGCGGCCGGCGGCCAGCAGGAACTCTCCGTGCCCGCGCTCGTCGGCGCCGCAGACGACCCTGAAAGATCTCCCCGTGTTGTATCTGGCGGAGCTCGCCCGTGACGGCCCCTAGCGGAGCTCACCTGCGCCGAACCTATTTGTACTATGATGTAGGAGAGCTCATGTGCGGAGTCTTCTCGGCTGATCCTTGTACGTCCCTGTACAGCTCCGCGGGCCCCCATGAGCATCTGCATCCTCCACCTCCTGCTGCTGCCATCTACGGGATGCATCGTCGGATGCTATAGTGCTAACTACAGAGGAAGGGAGTGGAGTCGCATCAGATGCAGGGAAAAGGGTGGCCGGCCCACGAGCTATGGCGAGTAGAGGGGCGAAACGAGTTGGGGGGAAGCGGTATCGGTTGAGAGAGGAGGGCAGGGGGATCACCGTGCGGTCTAGTGCGGGCGACACCATTGATATTGGTAATTGCCACCAGTGGCTAGCATAGGCTCTCTGCGGCCCCAGACCAGGTAGTTGGATGTCGCCGCTTACGAGCACCCACGCCGGTCGTGAGCACGCCTGTTGTCGCGGCACACGCGCACACCACCGTCGAGAGCATGCCTTCCCATGTACAAGTGACATGGATATACCCTACGGGTACCTGATATTGGTATACCCGGTCTAGCCCAGTGAAGGCCCACGTGAAGACTTGCTGCCCAAGGAGACTCCGGGTGGCCCAAGCCCAGTAAAAGTTCGACTCCTTGGAGAACACGGCCAAGCTATAGATAGAATATTAAAGGGCGAAACCATAACTTGTAACCGACTCGACCTACCCCTGGGACCTGGCCTGTCTATATAAAGGCCAAGAGGGCACAACGAGGAGGCTCTCCCCCAACTCATACACACAAGAAGGAGTAGGGTTTTCCCTCCGGAGGCCTGAACCTGGGTATAACTCGTGTCCCCTTGATGCGTGTCTGTTAACCGTCTCGTGATCTCCAGCACCCCCATCTTCTCCAAAACCCAAGTCCATAACAATGGGCATTGACGAGTCGAACCCTCGTCAATTGGCGCCGTCTGTGGGAACTGGGGACACTGATCGTGCGGTCGTGATGTTTTCATCCGGAGTGATCTTTGATTCCTCGGCGACAGAGAATCACCTCCTCTTTGGCTCTCTCGACTTCACCGCCCACTCACCGGCCACCCGCAAAGATTTTGAGTCCGTAGGAGACGGATTCGAGATGCTGTTCGGGAGCTTATGCTTCCAGGTGGGACAGATGAGCACCCTCCGCCTCCCAGAGAGGGTGCCACCTCCGTCAATCAGGCCCGTTTCATGGGCGCCACCAATCGATGCCTTTGCACAACGTCGCTAACAAGCGATTCAGATGACAACAATAGCTGCAACTCCGATATGTGCGATCCTCCCACTGATGAAGGAACCTACAGTTCCGGATCTGAAAGTTGTGCGAGTAACAACCTCCTCCCGCGCTACATGTGCACGGTCATCCACAACAGCAACGTCGATGACGGAACCGAGTCTCCGCCGAATCCCCCTCCCAACCCCCAGGCCGAGAACGGAGGAAACGGGGCACCTCCTCTCATCCCAACGGGAACATGGAACCCAATAATGCTGAAGGAATCAATCGCATCCATCAAGAGATCAACCTCAACGATGCTGATTGGGAAAGGGTGCGTGACGTCGTGCGAGGCACTCACCCCCTACCAGTCGACGCCCCTCGTGATATGATGATGGGCTACCACTGGTTCCTCATCAAGGAGCACAATCGACAGATCGAGCAGAAAAATGAGCTCGATCAGCGCAGGCGAGCGGCTGATGAGTCAAGCGCGAGGCGAACTGCACTCTCTGCTGGTGGCTCTAACTCGAAGGGCTATGATGGCCGAAACTATCATTCCCGCTTGGAACACATGGATCCCGCCATGCGACGCGAGGCCACAAAGACACTTGACATGTCTTTCATGATGATGGACTCTCAGGGAAACATCATGCCCAAAACATTGTAGGCCGCGATCATGGCGGCCACCACCTACCTAGCATCCAACCCGCCTCCGGCGGGAGACCCGCGGAACGCAATCCACAAATCTGCGCTTGCAGGTCTCGGACTTGTCGGAGTTGTGCTCCACGACGAAACACCCGCGGAGCCGAAAAAGAAGACCACGGTAAAATTCTGTCGAAGCCGCACACCCTCATACGAAGAGGAAGGGCATGAACTGCCATGACGCCGCCGCAGCCCATGGCGCAGGAGCAGCAACTATGACGCTCGTAATGAGCTCGTGCAGCGCAAGATCGACAAGTCACGTGCAAAACGCGCGTGTTCCACGGAGTCCGAAGACGAGGACATGGAGTTGTGTGATGCTAGGTGTTTCAGCAGGGCCGTGCAGAAATCGCGGATGCCCAAAAGCTTCAAACTTTCTTTGGAAAACCCGAAGTTCGACGGCGCGCAGAAGCCAAAGATCTGGCTCGACGATCACCTGTTGTCAGTCAAGCTCGATGGCAGGAGCAAAAACACAGCCATGCAGTGCCTTCAGCTACAGCTGACAGGCGCAGCCAGAGCTTGGCTCAACAACCTCCCTTCAGATCCATCCACAGCTGGGAAGAGCTAGTGTAGTGCTTCATTCGCAACTTCAAAGGTACGAAAGAGACCAGCGTCAGTCGAAGAACTACGCGCCTGCTGCCAGCGGTCCAACGAGTCCATTCGCTTGTACATACTGCGCTGATCCATCATCAAAAACTCTACCGCAAACATCTCAAAGAAAAGGGCAATCGATGCCTTCAATGATGGCGTAAGGCGCCGTGAATTCAAAGAAGAGCTAGGGCGCTTCAAGACCAAAACCATCGATCACTTTATGGACATCGCCAATCGCTGGTTCGATGGTGAAGATGTCGTCAATCGAACATGCTCGGATGACGAGGACGACTACGGCCGCAGACGCGGCCGTTGCGGAAAAAGAAGATCGCGCGCCTACGACGACCACAAAGAGGTCGACATGGTTGCGGCTGGCTATGCTGATCGTCGTGATGATGGCAACCGCAATAGCAGGTACCACGGTGGCAACTACTGCGACGGCGAAAGACCCACACAAACATGGCTGCGCCGCAACCGCGATGATGAGCCATCTACATTCGAAAAGTTGTCGTGTCCCTGCACCATCCACTTCTACACCGACAAACAGGATGGTAAGAGGAAGGCTAGCCATATGCTCAAGGATTATAAGAAGTTCCAAAAACTCCACGAGGGCTTTGCGCAGATACGATGCCAAGCGGTGAATCCAGGATTCGGCCCCGATCCAGGAGATGTTGCACACGGAGCTCCACCTCCACCACCAGGAGGACCCACGCAGCCTGCGGCTGCACCGGCGCAGAATAACAGGGCAGACGCATACCCGCCACCATTGGGGTCTCTGATGATACAGAAGGGGCGCCCAACCAATAGGGTGCAGAAGAAGATCACCGGCCAGGTCAACTTGGCCGTCACATCTCCGCCAGCCATACCTGAGTACCTCAGCGGCTCAGAGTCGTGCATCACATTCGATTGCTCGGATCACCCGTGCCAGATACCTCATCCAGGTCACTCTGCCCTGGTACTTGAAGCCCAGATTGGAGGATTCGAGATGAGCCACGTCTTCATGGACGACGGTAGTGGCATTAACCTGATGTTCGCCAGCACACTCGCAGCCATGAGGATCTCGCTATGCAGAAGACCTCGCCAAGAGGGCATGCCTATCACTAACCAAAGCGGCGCCGCCGCCATCAAGTTTTTCAAGTCCATTGTCTACAGGTTCGGAGTGCCCCATAGCATCATAATGGACAACGACTCGAACTTCACCTCAAAGGAGTTCCGAGACTTCTGCGAAGACCTCGGCATCAACCTCACGTACGCCTCCATGGTGCATCCGTAGACCAACGGGCAGGTCAAAATGGCTAATGGCCTCGTCGGCAGCGGCATCGAGAAGTGACTGTTGCGCCCACTCGAAAGGCTTGCGGGAGCTTGGGCAGAAGAGCTACCCTCCGTTCTCTGGAGCCTGCGCACAACACCAAACAACTCGACCGGATACATGCCCTTCTTCATGGTGCACGGAGCCGAAGCCATGCTTCCTACTGAGGTACGCTACAAGGCCCCACGGGTCATCGCCTACAACGAAGCCTAATCATCGGTCGCACTCGAAGACGCCGTCGACACGTTGCACGAAGCACGCGACATCACCGCGGCCTGTTCTACGGTATATCAGCAAAGTCTCCTCAACTACCACAGCCGTCGGCTGCTCCATGGTCCTCCGTCGAAGGAGACCTCGTCCTGCGACTCAAGCAGAAGGGGCACCTGAAGCTCGAATAACCCTGGGAAGGACCCTACGTAGTCATTGAAGTAATCCTAGGTGGCGCCTACTTCCTAAAGGAGGTCGAGTCCGGAGTCGAATACTCCAACCCCTGAAACGTCGCACTACTATGACGCTTCTACCTTAGTTGTATTTTACTTTCAATAAGGCTATTCAGCCAGGCTACTCAGCCGAACACTGTACCTCCTACATTACAATGAATACACGCTAAGTATCTTGGCCCAAAATTTCTCTCTTGCATACGTTTACATTGTTAAAAAATGCTCAGGGGCTGTGCCTCACCTTACGACTTCGTCAATTGACAAACAATGCATAAACCCTAAGTATCTAACCACGTCAAGCTAACAAAAAGGACATGCACAACCTATAATCAAACAATGCACTACGTGCCAATACATACAACTTTACAAGGGCGCTAAATCCCACTCAATATTATACAGAGTTTACATTGTTTTGTTTTCTATTTACAGTATTCAACCATGCTAGAGCAGGACGTTCGTCTGCTCCTCGAAAACATCTACGATTTCCTCAGCATGCTGTGCCACGACCACATAATGCGGACGCATGTCCCATGCCATACCATCCGGAGGAGGGGGCGGCCCAGCTGCTATCTCCGCGAGGTTGACATCGCAACGATGGAGCCAAACAAGTGATAGGGACACCTTCACACCCGCCACCAACTGATGACGCACCATCTCCTTCACGGCGCTCGTGTCACGAAATCTTCCAAGCAAGCCCAAGAAGCTGGAGGGAGAAGCATCCAACAGAAACATCGTGGCCCAGACTACTGTGAGTGATGACCTCACATGCTTCAGCACCTGAAGCACTTGATGTAAGCAGTCTTGAACTATTAGAAGCACAACTGCTTGATCCCGGTCCATCCAGAAGAAGCCACCGTCCTCCAACTCCTGTTGCGTTAAGTAATTTATTTGAATTGCAACACGCTCTTTCTCTTCCTTCGGAAGAAGATTCACAACTGCACAAAGAAGAAGCAGGTGAGAAGACATAGAACATGGCGCAGTCAAAAAGAAGAGGATCGTGGTGATTTACACTGGAGTTGCTCGCCAATCTACCGAAATTCCTCAAGGAGAAACTCCTCCCTCGCAATGGCCCGTTCGGCCTTGGACTTCCAAACGTCTGCATGACCACGGATCATGAGAACGTCCTTCTCCAGGCTTCGGATGCAATCACATAGTAGCGACAATTGCAACGTCTCACTCGCCGGCGGACGGGCACCAAAGAAAGAAGGAGGCATTACCACCGGATCAGCACTTGAAGGACCCTAAGGGTGTGCAATTAGCAGAGTATAAAAATAAAGGCATTTGACAGTAGTCAAAACAGACACTTATATTTACATCAATAAGACACTACATGGCAGAATAATACTTTTTCAGCTCGAAGCATTACATGCGCAGAAGGCAAAAACAAACTAGGCTAAGCAAACTACAAGGCAGATGGCCTAAGCAGCTGCATCAGGAGCAGCTTCGGACCCCAAGGCTTTCGCCTTGGCTGCTCGCTGCTCCAGCGCATATGTGGCCTGGAGATTGATAAGCTTCGGGCCAAAATGCTTGCACTTTGAGGCGAAGGGAGCAAACGCTACCTCGGAGCCACCTGCTATTGTCGGCATCTTGGAGGTGATTTGCAGAAGATCCAGCTGCGCGCCAGACGCCACCGCCATTGCTAGCCCTAGACCCATAGCGGCGCCCACCCTCTTCTGCGCTCTCTTGTAGCTCACAGGAGCATCACCCGCCAAAGCTTATGCGAGGGAGTCGACGTCGTCAAGGGTGACGCCCTTCGGATTGATATCCTTGTAGAAGCGGGCGAGGACCTCCTTGGCCTTGCCTAGCGATACCACATCAAATCTACATCGATCTTTGATTGCCGCAACGACATCCTCCATGGGATCCCCGTGCTCCAAGACACTGCGACCAAACGCAACGCCAGTAGCACCTACAAGACGCGGTCAAATTTCGGATGAGACAAAAGGAACTACACCCGAAGAAAACACAAACTCAAAGAAGACGAAAATGGTAACTAACCGGATAGCGCTTTGGAAGCATCCATAAGCTTCTCCGCCATGGCCTTCTCTTGAGACACGTTGGCAGTCGCAAGCTGCTTCTCACGGTCCTGGGCCTCTTTCTGTTGGTGCTAGAGGGCCTCCGCATCATCCTTCGCCTTGGTCTCCGCTTGGCCGAGACTCTTCTCGAGTGCATTCAGCTTGCGGAGGGCCTCATTGTTCTCATCCATAAAATTCAAAAAGGAACAAGTCAGCACAACCTGTACTTACAAGTACTCGCAAAAGGAACAAAAGAAATCTGCGTACCTCGGAGTTGCTGGAGGTCGCCCTCCAAGGCAAGATATTGTTGTCCCAAGCGACTGACGGGCTCGAGGGCTCACCCATGGGAAGAAATAGATCACTTAGGTGGTCACTCGAAGACTTCGAAGGTTTTGTTTGCATCTTCTGAGCAACAATTGCACGAGCCCCTGGCATCAAGGAGCTCAAATTGTCGTCTTCGGAGTCGGCCACCATCTTTGGGAACGTTAAAACAACCTTTGACTCCCCATGCATCTCTTCAAGCTCCTCCTCGGGAGATTCATCTGAGGAGTTCCTCCTAAAAAGCACACAAAACATTTGAAGCTGGTCAACAAGACAGTGAGATAATACTTAACACACTACAAATGCAAAGACATCAGAAAACTTACGAGGGATTGTCGGATAAGTCGAAGACCAGAGCCTCCTTCTCCTTCTTCTTCTTCTTCTTCTTCTTCTTCTTGGTTGGCGGCTGAGGAGCCATGGCCCGAATGGGCACAACAGAAATAGGAGAGGACACACCCTCGTCCCCAGCATGACGCTCAAGGAAGGCAGGGCCCCTTGGCGTCGGCAACGTTCCTCCATCTGAACTTTCACTTTGGGACCTCTTGCGATACATCCCATTCGCTATGCTCCAGGGCTTCGGTGGTAGGCGACTGAGCAGGTGGAAGTTCGGAGTCAGACTCCGTGTCCCCACCATCAGGCGCATCTATATACTTCTCAGGCAGAGGCGGCATCATGTCCGCTACCTTGTAGTCCTGCGAGTCAAAGACAAAGGCAAAATTCAGCCAAACAAAACAGCAAGCAAGAAGCACCCGAAAAGCATTACATGCAACCACAGGTTTCACGTAAGGGACTTTCTTCTTCGTGTGAAAGGGGAAGTCAGAGACTTCCCTGGCAAATCCTCGTCGGCTTTATGCTTCAGTAGAGGCCGAAGTACTCCCCCAAGCTCGATCGAGGGCATCTCCTATTCTGATACCCTTGTCGGGTCGCTGGCGCCAGAGTACAAAAACATCGGATGCACCCTCGCTTGGAGTGGCTGCACCCGATGCTTGAGGAAGGTGCGAATGATGTCAACACCACTAACCTCCTAGCCTGGTACCAGCTGGAGCGCCTCTACCCGCTGATACAGCTTCTCCACCTCCTCGACTTTGCCCTCCATGATGTCATTCGACCGAACACTTTCGGATGACTAGCTTGCTGGAGTCGAAAGGGTCCAGGCCGTAATGATGTCCGTCGAGCTTGACGTCACGAATGTAGAACCATTTGTTCCGTCGCTGCTGGACGGACTCACAGAGATAGAAGGAGAAGAACTTGACAGTGGGCGGATGGAAATTCCGCACCCACCCAGTGGATAAATACCACCGGTGCCAGATTGCCTCTTAAGAGAGTAGAGTCTCTTGAAGAGGCCAAAGTGTGGCTTGATACCGAGCCAGCACTCATAGAGTGTGATGAAACACGCGATGTGGAGAAGAGAGTTGGGCGACAACTGGTGGAGTTATAGCCCATAGAGAAAAAGAAGCCCACGAAGAAATTCGTGGGCAGGAAAAGAAAGGCCGCGAACAACGAAAGCGTAAAACATGACTCGAAACCTTTCGGGTGGGTTCGGGATTACCTCGTGGCCGGGAAGGATAGCGTCATCTTTGTTTTTCGAGATCCGACCAGACTCGTGCATCTTGAGCAGGTTCGTATCCCTCATCTGGATGAACCGCACCCACCATCGGTGATGCGGCTGGCATAGAAGGCTTTCTTGCTGGCGCCAGCGGCGCTCGACCCTGCTGCAGCGGAGGAACTCTAATTCGGATTTCACATATTGGCGGTGCAGCGAGCGATGCGATGAGAACGGAGAAAGGAGGAAGGAAAGACACGGAGAATGTCCAGCGCGTAGCACGAGCTCTAGAAATGGAATCAACGGAGAAGATGAAAGCAAATGGAAAAGGGGTAAAACTACTCTATTTCCCCCATAGTATCAAAGGAAGAAGAAGATGAAGCGGCGCCATTAATGTATAAGCCATAACGCATGCCCTTCATCTCACCGTACATGTGTCAATAGTCGCCCGAACCGTCGTGAAACACGCCGCCCACTACGCATGGGAATCGAGGAGGAGCCGTAATTTTCGTCAAAATTACATGGACTAGTCAAAATCCATGTCAGAAGGTGGGACCCACGATCATCTCGTCGCATCGCCTCTGCTACCGCAGACGTTTGAGCTCACCAGGCATCAGCAATAACGTCACCAAAGCAAAAGCTAGCAACGGCTCAAAACTTTCGGCTGAACAAAAAGTACTTACTCGAGTCTACGACACAACCAACTACTCGGGGGATACTCCTATCAAGAGCGCTGGCCACGCACCTGAGAAAAATAAACATGATGAAAAATACTTCTTCGTGTCCTATGTCGATTCTGCGACTCCACTACGGACTCGAGGGCTACTCCCAGAGGAAGCGCTGGTCGCGCATTCGAAAAAACAAAGGCGTTGATGACATCTGCATAACTAAAGTCTCTACTCGAGTCTACGACTCGAACAAACACTCGGGGGATACTCCCATAGGGAGCGCTGGTCGTGCACCCTATGAACTATTCGGATGAGATCCTTCGGATCACATGTAACAAAAATCTTTTTGGCAACTTTTCCCAAACTAACGCTAAGTGAGAATCCCTCTCCTTGGTCACCCAAAGCACCTCTGTGGTGATAAACTTTCGGATGTTGTGTCTACGACACAAAGATAAGCCCTATAGATATCATTTAATGGCCTCGTATCGCACCAGACTGCACTCTGCCAGTAACATACCATGTCAACAGGCACGATGAAAAATTCTGACGGATGCGTTGGGTACCTAACTTAAAACACTGGAATTCGATGCCTGTAAGACCTCAACAGCCTGAATCGAATTACACCAGCATTGTACTAGATTCGAGTCTGAGGAAGATCGTGTTGTTTTGTCCAAAGACAGTTAACTGACCCTAATCTGCAAGAGAGTCAGCCACACGCATCAACAATCCCTATGAACTAGTATATCCATTCAAAAACATGCTCGGGTGAGAAAGCACTCGAAAGACTATAGAGTCTCTAGTCGAATATGCGATTTGACTAAACACTCGGGGGATACTAACATGGATATACCCTACGGGTACCTAATATTGGTATACCCGGTCCAGCCCAGTGAAGGCCCACGTGAAGACTTGCTGCCCAAGGAGACTCTGGGTGGCCCAAGCCCAGTAGAATTTCGACTCCTTGGAGAACACGACCAAGCTTAGATAGAATATTCAAGGGTGAAACCCTAACTTGTAACCGAATAGACCTACCCCCGGGACCTGGCCTATCTATATAAAGGCCAGGAGGGCATGACGAGGAGTCTCTCCCCCAAATCATACACACACCTCATGCCAGATTGCATCTGTTCACCCCCTGAAAACCTTCAGTTCCGCCATCAATCAAGAACAGACAAGCATGAGTAGGGTTTTCCCTTTAGGGCCCTGAACCCGGGTAAACCTCGTGTCCCCTTACTGCATGTCTGTTAACCGTCTCGTGATCTCCATCTTCTCCAAAACCCAAGTCCATAACAATGGGCATTGACAAGTCGAAACCTCGTCACCAAGAGCCAGCCCACCGGCCCGGCAGTGCGTGAGCTCCGGCAGGGTGGCGCGAGCAATCTCAACCAAATGTGGTGCAGGCGAGCGCCGCCAGGTATCGGCATGGGCAGGTGCGGGTGAGACCCGATAGGACGGCACGAGGGCAAGCTTTGTCCAGACGATGGGGAGAGCTCCTGCAGGGCGTCACAGGAGAGAGCAGGCGAGCTCTGGCAGTGTCGTTTCTCATCGTGGGATTGGTCAACGTCAGAAAAAATTCCCCCTCCCAGCCCTAATATTTGCCATGTGGATCTGACAGTGGGGCCGACCAGTCAGAAAACTGATTAAAATGGATAAAATGTGCAATTAGTGCTATCTGTCAACAACCATCCTCAATGTTTGTAGTTTTCAAACAAAATGATCAAAGTCGGTAGTTTCATGTCAATGTTGCCGCAAATCTGGTAGTTCCTTGTCATTTTTTCCAATGGCAGAGGCGACAGGCTCCGGCGTCGTCGGCCCTTCTGCAGCGGAGGACAAGGGCTACAGGGGGTTATGGATCCCCTGTGTGCTCGACGATGAAAACTAAAGGCGACAGAGGAGGATGGTCTTCTCCTCGCCGGCGACTGGAGGAGAAGCTATGGCGAGCTCGTCCCTAAGCGCTGCGCCGGTGAGCGGGTTCACTTTGGGACTCACCTCGATAGAGGATTGAGTCACCCTCCATCAGAGTTCTTCACTGAAGTATCTTCACACTACGGTGTCCAACTCCACAATTTTCCCCCAAACTCCATTCTTGAGATTAGTTTGTATGTTCCCCTCTGTGGGGGTTTCATCGACATTAAGCTGGATCTCACCTTGTTCTGCTACTACTTTTGTACCCGGAAAAAATTTGTCACTGCCGGTGTTCCTAACAACACTGGAACGCTTAGTTTAGTCCTTAGGAGAGACCAAGTCTACCCTAGGATTAAGGCGAGCGAGTCGGTTAGGAGATGGGCCTCCACTTTCTTATACCATAAGGATAAGCCGGCTCCCGGCAAGACTGAAGGTCTACCATTTATTTTGACGGTGTCGCTACCCACCAAGAGTCTTGGGATGTGGAGGCACCGGCTCTTTCTGATTATATGATCATGTCCAAGCGGTGTATTGAATATTTGATAAAGCATCAAGGCCTAAGGGGTTATGACTTAATCCATTGCTGGTTAATTCGTTGGATTCAACCACTCCAGGACCGTGGGGACCGACTCATGCACACGATCACTCTCGACAAGAAGGAAAGCATAAAGCTGAGCCCAATTTTGATCCCCCCAAAGAGTATGAAACCCGTGTCAAGTGGTTCATCAGGGAACAAGCGAACCGGAAAATTCCGGGAATCTCCATGCATATGTATACTGCTGAGAAGCCTTTGACCCCGGTAAGATTTCTAATTTACTTTTCTCGCCGTTTTTTTGTTAGAGTGTTTGCAATACTAAGGGGTTTTGTTTTTGACTTTTATCTTGCTAACCTCCCTGAGCCAGATCTTGCTCCCCTCGAGGGATATCCTCTAGAAGATCTAGATCTATTGGAGCAAGAAGAATCTATAGAAGTACATGATGCTGCAACCTGGAAACGCAAGAATCCAGTTTTATCTGTCGGTCCTCAACTGTTGCCTATCGTTAAGAGATATACTTCTTCTACCAGAATTTCTTGTTTTCTGATCTTTCTTGATTCTGGATTTTAACAATAATAACATGCTTTTGTCTAGAGCCAAGTCTTTGATAAAGGGAAAGGGAAAACCGGGGAAGGTGTTGCGCTAGCTAAAGCTGTCAATGCTTTCTCCTGATGTTGCTCCTCCGACTCCCAATCCAATCTAGCCCACATCGCTAGAGGAGACTGAATCTCTGCGCGCAGGTGAAACTAAAGATGCGTCTCAGAGCTCACAACCCGACATCGTCATTGACGATTTGGTTAAAGAGAAGGTTGAACCCTCCATGGGTAATGATCCCTCAGTTAAAAATATTGTCGATGATCCCCTAAAAGTTTCGGTGACTTCATACGGAAAATTGTGAAGGAGCTGAACAAGCTCGCCCAGGAATGCCTTGAATGTCGAAACATCTCACCAGAGGAGGAGGCACAAGAAGCTAAAGATGTTAAACTTGCGAAGCTGCTGGAACAAGTTCCTCTTCGGGACGAGAATCTGAAGGATGGAGAAGCTCCGCCTGCACCTTTCGTTCCGTTGAACCTTGCTAAGAAGGTCACGCTGGAGATCAAGACCAGCCTCCACAAGCTCCAACATGAACATGTTGTAAGTTGTCTTTTCGACTCTTTTACTTTTTGTATGCCTTATCCTCTATCCCCCAAGCATGAAGTTGGATAGAAATCTGAGTTTATGCTTATATAGGATGCCAAATAACGATCTAGTGTAGCCCCCAAGGCTCGTGCTGAAATGTAGTTGCAATTGCAGCCCGAGTCTTAGTAGCAATCTGACTCTGGTTATTATTCTGACTTACAAAAAGTTAATGTTTACAACTAGGAATTGTTGAAGAATATCTGTGATAATCAAAGATAAGTAAAAACTCTTCATCTTGAAATGCTCAGTTGAAAGTGAAGAAGGATGAAGCCAAAGGTAAATTCTTTCGGCTATCTCTTATCAAATAATTTTCTTCGGTCAGATTTTATTTCTGTTTGACTTATTGTTGTTTGCTTTCATTCTAGACTTGTTGAAGCAATCGTTCAAGCTCGTCGAGAATGCCGAGAACTTACGAGCCTTGGAGTATAAAAATGCTAGGCTCCATGAGCAGATCCAGAAATTAAGGGCTAACCACGAACGTAGTGTCACCAATATTCTGGAGTACAACAATCTTGCTACCGATGAACTTGAACGCTCTGTTGCTCCCAAGGACCAAGAAATCTCGAATGTAAAGGCAGAGTTGGATCGGCAGAAGGATACCACTCGGGCACTTCGGGATGAACTCCGGAGTTTGAGAGAGGAAAGGACCAAAGTAGATGAATCTATATTCATGATTACCATCAGTCTCTTGAAGAGATTGGCGAAGCAGTTAATCTTTCTGACCTTCAGAAATTTCTGTCTCAAGAAGTGCGTGACAAGGCGAAGGATTTGCCTTAGTTGGTTCGGGACTAGAAAATGTCCTATCCCCGCATGGCCGCACAGAATGCCCTCACTATGGTAATGATCCACCATGGAAACATGGAAATTTTTCAAGTTACCAAGGGTTATTAAACTATTGCCGAAGATGGCAAGAAGCAGAACTTCAGAGTGATATGGGAATCTTGTGTCAGATACGCTTGTCGCGTGGCTGAGATGACCAACTTTGACAACCCATTCTTCACTCATGTTGATGTGCCACCAAGCCCTCCAGCCAAAACCAAAGAAGATTTCAAGGACGAGGAAGAGACCAGGTCTAACGAAGTCCCCATCCCGGAAAAAGATCAAGGCAGCACCACTAACTCGGCAAATCCTTCTCCACCTGCATCATAGATTTTAAAAAAGCTTTGCATTATTTTGTGCCAGGGATCTATGTAATAAGTAAACTACTTTTATTTTGTGGTGCTGATGGGTAAGAACTGATGCTTTTAATTCTTAGCACTTTTGTAGTATATTTGATGTGTGCTTGAAAATTTGTTAAGCACCTTGTGTTTACTTTTCGTTTTATCTGGCTCTCTGCCTTGTCCCTTTCATGAGCCGGCTAACCTTTAGCACAGAAACTTTGCCGAGCAATGGAGCTAAATTGCTAAACCAGTTTAAACTCGAAAACGGAGCCGACTTCCAGTACCAATTATTCATAACTCGGAAAATGCCCGCGTCTAAGCAATCAGATAAAAACCAAAGTTTAAACATAAAATGAGATTTACACCCAAAGATAACATTTTATATATATATTCAAAAAATCATAACCAGAACGAACAGAGCATAAAGTACTTTCAAGCATCCTGGGATTTTTGAAACTGACATGATCTTTTGGAAATAAGATGGTAAAAACTTCTCAGACAAAAATATGAGGTAACCAATACTCTATTTCACTTTGAACATATACATATGATTACAAGGAAATATAACTAAGAAAAGAAGGGATGTAGCTATGAAATATTCTATGGACGGTCTAATTCATCCGGGTCAGTGCTACCACTATCTCTCTTTCTCTTATGAGTATCATGTCTTTCATTAATTGGTCTCATATCCGTTAAATAATATGACTTGTTATGCAGAAATCTACTGATCATAAAATGTCCTTCCCAAATCGGGGAAAGTTTATGCTTTATTTTTTGCACGAGTTGGCGAACCAAATCACCCTTTCTAAAAGATAGAATTTGAACTTTTTGACTATGATACTTGCATAACTTCTGCTGATAGGTTGTAGATCTCTGCTCAGCAATGACACGAACTTCTTCGATTATATCGATATCATCTTGTTAGGAAATTTGGGCATCTTCTTCGATATACGCTTTGACTCGAGGAGATTTATGGATTAAATCATTCGAAAGAACTGCTTCTGCACCATAGACCAAGAAAAAAGAAGTATATATGGTGGATTTGTTAGGAGTTGTTTGCAAGATCCATATGACAGACGGTAATTCTTCCGCCCAAGACCCCACAGCACGATGAAGTGGTGCTTCTAGACAAGGTCAGAGTCCTTGTAAAATGAGACCGTTTGCTCTTTCGCCTTTTCTATTGGCTTTTGGATGTGCGACTGATGCAATATCGAGTCGGATCCCTTGATCTTCGTAGAATTTGGCTAACTCTCCCATGGAAAAGTTGCTCTCTGATACGTCGGAAACGTATCTATAATTTTGATGCTCCATGCTTGTTTAGTATCTACTTCAGTTTGCTTTGTCTATGCTTTGAGGTATTTTTATATCTTTTCTGGAACTAACCTATTAACAAGTTGCCACAGTGCTAGTTGACTGTTTTCTTCTGTTTTTGGTTCCAGAAAGGCAGAAAATCAATATTCTTGGAATTGGACGGGACAAAATCCAAAGTCAATATTTTACCGTGGGGGACACGAAGCCAGAAGACGAGACGGAGAAGCAAACCAGGGCGGCCACACTCCCCCTAAGCACGGGTAGGGTGTGGGCCCCCTGGCCGCCTCCCAGCCTCGCCTCTTCGCCTATAAGAAGCCCCCGATGCAGAAACCCTAGGCACCCGATCAAAACTCCACGAAACCTTCTGTAGCCGCCGCCACCGTCGTCCCTATATCGGGGGATCTAAAGTTCTTCCCGGCACCCTGCCGTAGGGGAGATCATCTCGGAGGCCTTCTCTCTGGTATGAATCGTGAGTAGTTCCACCTTGGACTATGGGTCCATGTAGTAGCTAGATGGTTGTAGCTCCTCCTTGTGGTTTCATGTATAGATCTTGTGAGCTCCGTTCATGATCAAGATCTAATCTATTTGTAATCATGCATGTTGTGTTTGAGGGGATCCGATGGATATTGAGATTACTATGTCAGATTGATTAATGGTTTTGTCTATTTGATACTATCATGTCTGTGTTGTTTGTGATCTTGCATGTTCTCCGTTGTTAGTAGCTATCTTGGCCAAGTAGTTGCTAGTGACTCCAATAGGGGGTATTTATGCTCGATAGTGTGTTCATGCCTCTAGTTTCCAAGGGAAGTGACAGAAATCTCTTTGGTTGTAGATGTGTTGTTGCCACTAGGGAGAAAATAACGGTCTCTTGTTCATGGAACAAGTGGATTGTTTACCTTACACACTTTGCTTAAAGTAGTTGTCTGTTGCTTGCAACTTAATACTGGGGGGGGGGGGTTCGGATGATAACCTGAAGGTGGACTTCTAGTCATAGATGCAGTTGGATGGCGGTCTATGTATATTGTTGTATTTCCCAATTGAATCTCATAGGATCTTTTTGTCTAGTATTGCATTGTTATGCCTTACTCAGTTCCTGTCAATTGCCCTGCTGTAATTTATTTACCTTCATGCCATGTTGTTTATCTAAGGAGAGCACCTCTAGTGAACTATGGACCCCGGTCCAATCTTTACCATTGATACATCTCCCACCGTTACTTGTTTACTTGCTGCAAACCATTACCTTCCACACCATACGTTTAATTCTTTGTTACAGCATACCGATGAGCTTGACAACCTCACTGATTCGTTGGGGCAAAGTCTTGAGTTTGTGTTGTGCAGGTCTCCGTGTTGCTTGCAACACATGTGTGACGTTTCCTTCCTCCTACTGGTTCGATAACCTTGGTTTCTTACTGAGGGAAAACTTGCTGATGTGCTCATCACACCTTTCTGTTGGGGTTTCCAACGAAGCGTCCCATGACAGTGTTGGGCGTCATCAAGCTTTTCTGGCGCCGTTGCCGGGGAGGCTAAGGACGTCTTCACAAGGGGAGTCCTCCTCAACCTTTCTCTTTACTTTTTTTTTGTTTGCATAGTTTCTTTTGCTTGGTTTTGTTTGCCTCTTTTAATCAAACATTAAAAAAAAAATTAGTTTAGTTTGGTTTGCTTTCTTTATTCAAAAACACAAAAAAAAATAGTTCCTGCTCTAGCTGCTGCTGGTGTTTTTGGCTTGCCCACCTTTGCCAAAATGGAATCTGCTGAGAACACCTTGTTGCTCCCCAAGTTCACCCTGAAAAACGTTTCAATAGGTAGTGGCTCCATAATTGAGAAAGATAATATTGAAGAATTCTTTAATAATATTAGCAAGCATGAGGATATTGAGGATAAATCTATAGCAGAGCTTTCTCCTAATTATGAGATTTCTGTAGCTTCTATAGTTCATATGTTGGAGGCTAGGTTTGTTAGCCTTAACCCCATGATGCAAATTTTGTTCCTAAAGCTAAAGAAAGAGAAGAATGCTGAAAAGAGAGAATTTATTCTTGAAACTTTACTCAAAGAGTTCCATGATGTTGCTAGGGAAGCCAAAAAAGTCTTTGAGCATTTCAATATGCTAGGATCATGTGTAGATGTTGTGGGTACTTCAGATAAAACCAAGCCTATAGAGGAATTTAAGATACCCATACCCTTTAAGCTTGTTGGAATGCATGAAGCCTTTGAGAAGAATTTTGATTGGATTATTCCTAAAAATCCTTTTTATGAAAGTAGTAAACCAAAGAGAAATGAGAAGGGATCCTCCAAGACTCATTTGGATGAGATACCTCTCATAGTTGAATACTTTGCAAGTATTGACCTTAATGCTTCTTCATTTGAAAATACTTGATTCTTCTTGCTTCTTGTGCCTAACTTAAAGGCGTTAAAGAAAAGTACTTGTTAGGAGATAACCCAGAAGTTTCCTTGAGTCTTGAAAGTTATTACTTCTTTAATGACCTCTCCTTATCCTTTTTGTTTGCTTTTTGTGCCAAGAAAGACCTCTAATGAGAGGGAAGTAAGATTTGGGGAGTTGCTGTCCCGAAACAGATTTTTGTCCTCCACCAAAAAAATCGTGAGGAGTCTATGTAACTCGGATTGAGCTGAACATTTACGAATGAATCCCCCAGTAGGTTATCTAACTTTCGTTAGAACAACACTTTTTGATTTGAGCAACAGAAGATTTTCCAAAAAATCGGTTTCTACCTGCTGGTTTGTTTTGACAGATTTCTGCCATTACTTGCATTTGCTTCTTATTGATTCCTTTTTGAGTTCTCTTTTGGAGAATTGAGATTTTTGAAGGAGTTGCTACATTATCTTGTCTTTTTAGTGAAAAATCTTGCTGTTCCAAAGCTTTGCCTAAAGTTCTATTATCTTTTGAATACACTAATGTTGCTAATGAAGATTGTGTGAAGTTTTCTATGAAGGAAAAATTTCAGGTGTAGAGAGAGAATGATGTAATGAGATGAAGAATGGACAAAAGATCAAGCTTGGGGATGCCACCCCGGTGTCACCCCAAGAAATATCCAAGAGGTACAAGCGTCAAAGCTTGGGGATGCCCAAGGCATCCCCTTCTTCATCAATAAAAAGCTCAGGTCTGTCTAGACACTTCGTCTTTATTGTTTCATGCACAAGTTGTGTTGTTCTTGGAGCGTCTTAGTTTTTGTTTGGTTTGCTTAGTTTGTTTAGTTTGATTGAATAAAGTAGTTTGGACCCCCGTTCTCGCTGTGTTGTTTCAAATAAGTTGCTTGGTGTTGGAAAGGAGTAGGAAGTTCCTGCTTGAAAGTGCAAGAGGAGCTTGCATTGACTATGACTGAGACTTTAGCATGACATGTTAGGTGTTGTTTTGACCTTATGCTTAGTGATTATTGTTGTAGCATGTCTTGTTCCAATCAATTGGGATTGCTTAGTGTGCCTTGAAAAAAATTATACACTGTTTTAGCATACAAAAGCATAGTATTGTGGTATTCTCATTTGATGCTTTGTTTGGGTTGACTTGGCACATGATCACACCATGTTATGACTATAACAAGTCACCATAGACTCTATGATCATTTAGTCCTTGACTTGTAGTACCACTCTATGCTTTGATTAGTAATGTTTTGTTGCTCTGCATGATTTTGGCCATTATTGCTCTCTTAGTTGGTTGCTCCCAGTCTTTTGCTAGCCTCCACTTTTATGAGTAAGCTCTACTCATTCTTCCAACTCCCAAGAAACCAAATTATTCCAAAGTGTCCACTATTAACTCCTATGCATGGTGTGTTACACCATTCCAAGTATATTCTTGTTTTCAGCTATCTTCCAATTAAAAAGTATTTTGTTATGTGAAAACTGAGTGATTAAAGCTCTCATGAACTTGATGGCACACTTTATATTCTTTGCCCCTAATAAACTTGAACCATTGTGTCGTCTATGTTGTATATGCTTGCACTTATACGTTGGAATTAGTAGAACTGTGCTGTCACGGGGAACGTTGTCAACATTGCACTTGTACTTTGTACTCAGTTGATATCATGCTCTTTTGTCTATGGATGTCACCGGTGTGAAATAAAGAGGGAACTTGTAAGTCCATCGAGTATGTATTTTGTGTTAGATAAATGCCTGGGCCGCTAGCCTAAGCCATGCCTAATCATGGTGGAAACTTGCCGCATCACCATAGTGAGCTATCTATGAAGCATCCTCAATTAAAAATTATGCATATAGTAAATAAAAAGATCCCTGAGATGCTCATTCTCTGCTTGCCTTGTCATTTTGGTTATGGGATAGCTCCTGTACCATGTGCAAGGGGTACCCCGTTGGCGGTTCTCTATGATACGCATGTACTTACAATGACAAGAACTTACAGGTGACTGAAGTTGAGTAGCATGAGGTGTGGCCCTCGTATTCAAGGTACTTGATATTGCCAACTTATACTTTGTCAAGCATATACTCCATCTTTGTTCACTTTAACCTTAATCACTTCAAGATGCTTATGATAGGGGCAATGAGAGCTGAAAGCTAACAAGTACCATAATTTTTGGAAGATCTTTTGAAACTTGAAATCCCTGCTTCCCTACGAAGGGACTTTCTTCCACCATTATTTGAGTCTCCAACTTCTACTTTTAGGCACCATTAAGAGAGCATAGTTGTCATTCTGTGTGCAGTGTTCCAAAACTTATTGATCGATGCATATTATGATATTACTTGTTCTTGTGCTATTTGTTTCTAGTCACCCTTGTGAACTTTGAAGGTGTCCTATGCATCTATTTGCTACTCCATGAGGGACAAGTTGAATGCCACTATGCCATGTTTTCTGTATGTGAAACAAACAAAAGTTTTTCAATGCATGTTATTCATGATCTTTGTTTGTAGCCTTTCATGTTGCATGCATAGTTACTATGTCCTATTGTTAGAACTCCATCTTTCATGCACATGTTTAGAGTTCTCTGATCCCAGCTTTCAATGTTTACAAATGGTTTGGCCTTGGTTTTGATGGTGCATGTCACCTCAAAAATTATTCTTTTACCATTTACCTACTCGAGGACGAGCAAGAGTTAAGCTTGGGGATGCTTGATACGTCGGAAAGGTATCTATAATTTTTGGTGCTCCATGCTTGTTTAGTATCTACTTTGCTTTGCTTTGTCTATGCTTTGAGGTGTTTTTATATTTTTTCTGGAACTAACCTATTAACAAGTTGCCACAGTGCCAGTTACCTGTTTTCTTCTGTTTTTGGTTCCAGAAAGGCAGAAAATCAATATTCTCGGAATTGGACGGGACGAAAGCTAAAGTCAATATTTTACCGTGAGGGACACAAAGCCAGAAGACGAGACGGAGAAGCAAACCAGGGCGGCTGCACCCCCTAGGCGCGGGTAGACCCACCCCGCGCCTGGGTAGGGTGTGGGCCCCATGGACACCTCCCAACCTCGCGTCTTTGCATATAATAAGCCCCCGATGCAGAAACCCTAGGCACCCGATCAAAACTCCACAAAACCTTCTGTAGTCGCCGCCACCGTCGTCCCTAGATCAGGGGGGTCTGAAGTTCTTTCCGGCACCCTGCCGGAGGGGAGATCATCCCGGAGGCCTTCTCTCCGGTATGAAGCGTGAGTAGTTCCACCTTGGACTATGGGTCCATGTAGTAGCTAGATGGTTGTATCTCCTCTTTGTGCTTTCATGTATAGATCTTGTGAGCTCCGTTCATGATCAAGATCTAATCTATTTGTAATCATGCATGTTGTGTTTGAGGGGATCCGATGGATATTGAGATTACTATGTCAGATTGATTAATGGTTTTGTCTATTTGATACTATCATGTCTGTGTTGTTTGTGATCTTGCATGTTCTCCGTTGTTAGTAGCTATCTTGGCCAAGTAGTTACTAGTGACTCCAATAGGGGGTATTTATGCTCGATAGTGTGTTCATGCCTCTAGTTTCCAAGGGAAGTGACAGAAATCTCTTCGGTTGTAGATGTGTTGTTGCCACTAGGGATAAAATAACGGTCTCTTGTTCATGAAACAAGTGGATTGTTTACCTTACACACTTTGCTTAAAGTAGTTGTCTGTTGCTTGCAACTTAATACTGGAGGGGGTTCGGATGATAACCTGAAGGTGGACTTCTAGTCATAGATGCAGTTGGATGGCGGTCTATGTATATTGTTGTATTGCCCAATCGAATCTCATAGGATCTTTTTGTCTAGTATTGCATTGTTATGCCTTACTCAGTTCCTGTCAATTGCCCTGCTGTAATTTATTTACCTTCATGCCATGTTGTTTATCTAAGGAGAGCACCTCTAGTGAACTATGGACCCCGGTCCAATCTTTACCATTGATACATCTTCCACCGTTACTTGTTTACTTGCTGCAAACCATTACCTTCCACACCATACGTTTAATCCTTTGTTACAGCATACCGATGAGCTTGACAACCTCACTGATTCGTTGGGGCAAAGTCTTGAGTTTGTGTTGTGCAGGTCTCCGTGTTGCTTGCAACACATGTGTGACGTTTCCTTCCTCCTACTGGTTCGATAACCTTGGTTTCTTACTGAGGGAAAACTTGCTGATGTGCTCATCACACCTTTCTGTTGGGGTTTCCAACGAAGCGTCCCACGACAGTGTTGGGCGTCATCACTCCCATTTTCAGTAATGATACTATACGAATATCCGAATTGGATGATGACATCCTCGATGAACTTTCTGGATGTGGCTCCATCACAATTTGTTACAGGTTTAGCCTGAATCCATTTTGTAAATTTATACATCATCACTAGTATGAGAGTAAATCCACATTTTGCCATTCGAAACGGTCCTACCATATCAATCCCCCAGAACGTGAATGTCCATGCAATAGCGATTGTTTGCAGGTGATCAGCCAGAACATGTGCTTGACGGGCATACTTTTGGCAGCCTTTGCACGTTTTGACCAGTTTCTCGGCATCTGCCTTAGCTGTGAGCCAAAATAATTTGTGTCAAAAAGCTTTTTCCACTAAGAATTTGGCTGCAGTGTGATGACCACATTCACCTTCGTGGATCTCTCGTAAGATTTCCACTCCTTTTTCCAGAGAAATACATCACTGGAAAACCCTAGAAACACGCCGCTTACATGATTATGTAAGATTTTGCTCGTCGGACGATCTGCCGGCCCAGAACTTCGTATTTGGATAATTTTCCGTCTATCAGAAAATCCAGATAGGGTTGTGTCCAGCTGGGAATCACAGCTAGAACTGCTACTAAAGGTGTCCTCATCAACTCGTGTGATAGAGGGAAATCTTAAGTGCTCTAGAAAATCACCATCTGGAACTTGTTTCCGCACAGAGCCTATCCTTGAAAGTGCATATGCTTTCTCATTTTCTTCTCGAGGGATGTGTTGAACCTAAAAAATCCTCGAACAATTTGGATAATTCATCCACAACATCTTTGTATGCTACCATGTGTTTATTCGCATTGCAGATATCAGATACTTGTTGGGCAACTAAATCCGAGTCTCCGTAACACATGAGTCGAGTTACGCCAATGTTTTTGGCCATGCGTATTACATGTAATAGTGATTCATATTCGGCAATATTTTTGGTTGCTATGAAGTGAATATGTAGCACAAAGAAGAGCTTCTCTCCTTGTGGTGATTTGAGAATCACGCCAGCCCCTAAGTCTCCCCATGCTTTTGATTCACCAAAGTGAAGGGTCCAAAATTCTGGGTCTAGAGGACTTGTATTTTCTTCCGTATCTGTCCTATCAGCGACAAAGTCGACGAGGATTTGGGACTTTATTCATGTGTGTGGTTTGTACTCAATGTCAAAAGCTACAATCTCTCTTCCCCACTTTGCGACACGTCCTTTGGTGTCGCGGTTATTGATTATTTCTCGCAGAGGAGCAGTACTCACCACTATAATCTTGTGCTCTTAAAAATTATGACATAGCTTTCTGGCAGCAAAGAATACACCGTAGGCTAGTTTTTGGTAATATGGATACCTTTGCTTTGACTCTGCCAAGACCTCACTTATGTAATAAGTTGCACGATGTACTGGGTGTTCATGATTTTCTTCCTTGTGATCCACTGATGTTATGACACTTACGACTCTGTTTTTCACTGCAATGTAGAGTAACATAGGCTCCTGTGGCTCAGGTGCAGCAAGTACTGGTGGATTTGAAAGTAGGTCTTTCAAACTTTGCAGGATAGCATCAGCTTCCTTGGTCTAGACAAATTTGTTGGTTTTCTTCAAGAACTTGTATAAAGGTGCAGCTCTTTCTCCGAGCCGGCTGATAAACCGGCTTACTACTGCAATGTAGCCAGTGAGTCATTGTACGTCCTTCAGACGAGTTGGCCTGGTAATATTCAGTATAGTCTTGATTTTCCCGGTTCACCTCTATGCCTCTTTTAGAGACGATGAAACCTAACAATTTTCCGGCTGGTATTCCGAAGAAGCATTTCTTCGGATTTAGCATCATATTGAATTTTCATAGGCTAGCAAATGTTTCCTTTAAGTGATAAATTAGTGTTTCCTTCTTTTTGGACACCACTGCTATATCATCTATGTATACGTGGACGTTGCGTCCGATTTGATCATTAAGGCAACGCTGCATAGTGTGTTGATAAGTTGCTCCTGCGATCTTTAAGCCAAAAATAATAGTTTTGTAGTAGAAGATTCTGAAAGGAGTGACGAAAGACGTCTTGATTTGATCCGATTTTTTCATCGGTATTTGATGATATCCGGAATATGCGTCGAGAAAATAGAGTAATTCGATCCTGCCGTGGAGTCAATAACTTGATCAATCCTTGTCAAGGGAAACAGATCTTTGGGACAAGTCTTGTTCAAGGCGTTATAGTCAACACACATCCTTAATTCAATAGTGTCCTTAGGAACAAGTCAGGATTTTCCATACAATCTATATGGATGACCACTGTTATGAATCCGGCCAAATCTAGTCGGGCTAATTCCTTAGCTATAGCTTTGCACTTTTCATCACCAAACTGTCATAAGTACTGTTTGACTGGTCTAGCATCGGGATACACATTAAAAAAGTGCTCGGCAATTTCCCTAGGTACTCAGGTCATGTTAGAAGGTTTCCATGCAAAGATATTATTAGCTTTGAGGAACTCGATGAACGCGCTTTCCTATGAAAGGTCTAAGCCTACTCCTACGTTGGTCGTCTTGGAGGGATCAACTTCCTTCAGTGATGTTTTCTTCATCTCCTCCGATGCCTTGAACTATAGACTCGGTTTCAGCACCTCGTT
The DNA here is from genome assembly GCA_916181665.1 of Avena sativa. Lineage (NCBI taxonomy): Eukaryota > Viridiplantae > Streptophyta > Magnoliopsida > Poales > Poaceae > Avena > Avena sativa. The sequence continues at coordinate 357,957,676 of OV702283.1, forward strand.
CTTCGTTGTGGGCATCTCGGATGGGTCGGTATTTTTCTTGATCTCCTAGTACTCCTAGGCGTGCAACATGTCTTCGGCAAAGGCAGAAGACCGACCTTCACAATCTCGTGCTTTCTTCGGGTTTCCCCGGATGGTGATGACGTTGTTGGGACCCGGAAGTTTCATCGTGTTGTAGATGTAGCAGGGACGGGCCATGAACACCCAGTAAATCAGACGTCCGAAGATGGCGTGGTAGGGACTTTTTAACGGTACCACCTCAAAGGAGACTGTCTCGATCCAGTAATTATCCAGAGTTACGAATGTCACGTCTGGTGTGATCTCATCTAGTGAATCCGCCTGTCTTCCTGGTACAATGCCATGGAAAATCACATTGTTGTGGTTTAACTGTCTTTTGTGGATCTTCATTCGATGGAGTGTCTCAATGTAGAGGATATTGATGCTGCTACCACCATCCATGACAGTTTTAGAGAACTCATAGCCATCAATAAGAGGATTGACGACCAGATGGTACTTTCCCTGATGATGTGTTTTCTTCGGGTGATCATTGTAGTCAAAGGTGATGGTTACATCCGACCAATCCAGAAATTGGGGGACATCTAGAACCATTGCATTGAGCTCATGGAGAACCGCCTTTTTGACCTTTTCTAGTTGAGTTCCAAGGAAACATATATAAGTGTCTTTCTTTGTAGAGTAATCCTTCTTTCAATCCTACTTGGGATGCGTCTTCCGCTTCTTCCATGTTAGAATCTTCCTTGGGCTCCTTTCCTTTCTCAGAATTTTACTTTCCTTTTCATCGCTTGGCTCTATAGCCAGCGGATTCGTAGCTCTTGATGTCGTCATTGAAACAACACACATCATTGGTGTGGGTAGAACCCCCGTTCCCATCCGGGTGATGTACACAAGGGTTGTTGGCAATGTCGGCCTAGGAATATGTTCTTCTGGGTTGTTGATCTCCTCTATCCTGGACTCGAGAAGTTTCACGGCCTTGTCCCCGGCTGCCTCCACGCCCTCCTTGTCCTTCGGATCCGAATGTTGCGTTGAAAGCTGCATTATCCGGAGCCGGTTTATCTTCCGAGGTGTTCTTGCACTTCTGTGTTTGCTTCTTTTGTTGTTTGGCTACATTTGGGTTAGCCAAAACATTCAGCAATCCATCTGAGTCATCATTGGCGTCTGCATATTTGCTTGCTATTTCTATCAACTCCCCCAAGTCGGTAACATGGTCACGCTTCAGCCTATCCCGTAGTAATCTGACTGGGAGCCCTGCGATGAAAGCTTCAATTGTGGTTTGCTTGTTTACTCCTTCACAGGAGTTCTTCATGCTGATCCATCGTTCGAGGTAATCTCGGCAAGTTTCTCCGAGTATTTGAGTGTAATGCTACAAGTCTCTGACTATGCAGGGCCTCCTGTATGTTCCCTCGAAGTTTCAAAAGAACACGCTTTGCATATCATACCCGTTGAGAATCGATTTCTCTAGCAGTTCATTGAGCCAAGATTGAGCCGTCTGCCGCAACATAAGTGGGACATACCGGACTGCAACCAGGCTGGTTCCTCCTTTGGCGATGCAGCAAGCCTGGAAAAAATCTTGGAGCCAAGTATCTGGTCGATTTGCGCTGTCATAGGGTTGAATGTATTTGGCTATGCCAAAGTCAATCGGAAATTTTGTTTTACGTATGCGTGGTCCAAAGCATTTTGGTCCCACGTACATGTCTTCCTCCTCATACTGTGGCGCTTATATCTTAGCTTCGATGTAATGGTGAGCATCATTGGGCGAGAGAGATCTTCGCATTGGTTGCTCGGTATGCCTGCATGGTGGCGGAGTCGGATTTCTGCTTCTTCTGCCATTGCTGCCTCCACCCCTGCGGCATCCATGGTTATGATGAGATCCTTCATGTTCACTACTAGGTGGTGATGGTGGCTCTGGTGGGTTATTTCCGGCCAAGCGAATGAGCTGCTGGAGATTCATTATGCTGGCTCCAATGTTGGTTTCGTTAGGCTTCATCACTGCTTGATTCTAGGAGATCCTCATTGTCTCTTCGTCCGGCGTTGTTATCAATCAGGAGGCTAGTGTTCCTGGGAGGCACAATTCTTTGTTGGTCCCGCTCCTGTCGGCGTCGCACTTCCTCTTCATCCCTGTGGCTATTATTTTTCCGACGAAGGGGTTGGTGAGGGACCAATGCCCTGATTGCATCTCGAGACGCAGCTGGAAGTACTCCTGACCAGTCCCGCATGACCCTGCGATGATGACCGTTTGATCCGGTCCTTGAATTTTCTTCCTCCCTAGGGCAATGATGTTGATCTATGTCCCTTTGGGGTCTTACATCAGTATTGTGACCTGCATCGGTGTGACAAAATTTTAACTTTGACGCTAGCTTACCCCACTGAACGATGTGACTGTCTTCTACTGCTGCAGTCTTTTGTCGAGCAATGCTACGTGCTGTTGGACCTGTTCTAGAGACGTGTTATTGGCGATGATAGCTCAAGCAGCTGCAGAGTTTTCCACTAGTGTGCTATAGACTCAGATATTCTCTCCGTTTTTTCTGTCAAATAAATCCTTGTGGACTTCTGGGTTCCTATTAGTAAGAACCAGGCCACCTCTATTCTTGTTCGCCAATCGCTTGTATTCTAACTGGTACTCAGCGGGATTGTTGTCTATCTGTTGCTTAATTTTGACGATGCGTGTAGCTTCATCGAGCAAAAGCAAATGATGCTTCTCTAGATCCTCGACCCTTTTCTCCAGCTCCTCTAGTGTTAGATCCGAAATAGTTTGGATTGGTACTGTTAACACATATCCGTAAATTTCACACCCTGGGTGACTATGTGTCCTTCAACCAGAGGATCGATCGATGTGGGTTTAATCGGATTTTCGTCCTGGTTCTCCATCTCGATCTCGTTGTTGACTTCTTTGTCGTTGGCTTCCTCTACCGGCTCTATCGGTGTTGGGTTTTTGTTCTTCTTCTTCCTCTTTGATCGCCTAGTAGCCTTTACGTGCGTACCGGTGGCAAAGACGGCTTTTGGTCCGGTACCGGGGGATAACCTTTCGTTGGTACTTTCTGTCATGGTTGGCTTCTGGACCTCGGAAGAGTCTCTGGTGTCCATGTCATCTTGCGAGGTGTAATCTTTGTCCATGCTATGATACGGACTCGGGGATGTCTCTGATTCACCTTGCACTTTCTTGGAGTTGTATTCTTGTTCATACGCATCCATATCCTTCTCGATGTCACGGAGCTACTGCGCGTGAGTGATTCCTGAGGGGAATCAGGTGAGTCAGCATTTTCTTTGCTTGCATCAAGGACTGAATCGTTTCCGGCTCCAACATCGATAGAGTCGGATCCGGAACCAACGTATCACATGAAGCAATGCTTCTTTTTCTTCATGGGCTCGAGGTATAGGGACAGCTGAGTTTCCACCTCCGCTTCTTCAAAGCTCTGCTTGATGTCAGCAATTGCTTCGTAGTCGATGTAGGGGCATTTCATCATTTGATTTATCCTATGTCTCAAGAGTGATTTTTCTACTCCAGTGTCGGTAGAACCGGATCCAAAGCAATATACTCTGCATCCATGTATCCGACCTCAACAGGGAGATCAGATCCGGATTTTTCTTCCACCACTTCTTCCACTACGGGAGCGGGCTGGGTGGATCAGCTTTTTCCGAGATCTTAAACTCTTTTGCCTCCACAAACAAAGTAGATCCGGATTTTTCTTCCGCCATGGTCATCACCTCAAGGGTGGGTTGGGCGGGTTCAGCGAAACCGAGATAGATATCGATCTCGCCAATTGCATGATGGTGAAGGTCGTCACATGCTCCTTAGCTGGAATACAGGTCTCGTCGAGGAGAACGAGAGGGACATCGCTGGTGTAGAGAAAGTGACTGGCGGCAATTGTTTCGCCGATTCCTGGATGCACAGATTCCGCCCGAAATGAAGGTCTGAAGGTCACCTGCCCCACGGTGGCTGCCAACTGTCGTCAGATTGATGACAAGTACTCCATAGGGGGTCCTGAAGGCGTTAAGAAGATGGGGTGTGAGTCGTACGGTGTTCCGGAAGCGGTGAGCACAGATTTACTCAGGTTCAGATCCGACTGCGGTGATCAGAACCTACTCCTACTAGCAACCCAGTAATATATCAGCAAGAGCTGGATATTACAGTGGATTACAAGAGAGGTTTGCCTGTGCGAGTTGGTTGTCATGATCTATGATCTGGTGCCCTAAAGGCCCTGCAGGTCCGGCTTATAAAGGCGCCAAGATCTAGAGTTACAGGAGAAACCTATCCGGCTACGTTATAGAGTCGATAACTAAGTACAGCTTGGACCACAAGTAATACTACAAGCCTAAGTCAGTAAATTTTCTAGGCCTTGTCGTAGCCGGATTGGACTCTGTCTTTTTTTCCTGGCTAGGCCGCCCGTGAATCAAATCTCTAACCCGTCGATGGGCCACCCTGGTCAGTGAGTCCTATGGGTATACCCATAAAGTATATCTCCAACAATCAGCTTGCTATTGTCTTATGTGAATGGCTTCCTCTCTGCACACGGTAACACTGTTGCGGTGCAATCCTATTACAGTGTGTAGTTCACGGATAGTCGTTGGGTTCAACCCTACTTGATTGAAAATTTAATATTGCAACTATTAATTTTATCTATGTTGCAACAGGTCAGATCATATATAAGTATGAAAGTGTACAGCGACATCACCATATAATTATTTGGTCCCTCCATTAGCAGATTTTTCTCCATTTTTAACAGACAATACGTGATATTAGATTCTATTTCTCAACCTGACGAGCTACTAAATAAGGAGTCCTTATATAACCATGATACATACTAGTTCAAAGATTCCGAGAAATTTTAACTTAACTAGAATTTAATTCGATCTTTATATTTAATTTGTGGAATATATGTTTTACAAAAGGTGATTCTAATGATTCATTCCACTAATTACCTCCATGATTTATACTAATTAAAGGTCCTTTAAGAAGTATTGGGAGACCATTCAGGGGATGTATTAGATTTTGTCTATCTATTCGACAATCAAAGTACACAACCAGCTTGAATCAAAGGATTCAGTAATTTTGTAGATTGAAATCCCTATAATATTTTCCCATGGGAGTTGTTGGATTTAACACTTAGATTTCTATAGGATTTTACACATATTTTATTAGATATGTTTTTTCGAGGGATTCATTGGAGACTTTAAAGAAAAGACAAGACAAGAAAACACTAGAGAAAAGGGAACAAGGGAATGACTAGATTATAAAAACAAACGATCAAACATTTTCCTCTCTCCATTTTCTTCAGTCTTACGCTCCCGAGCATACCCTCGTTATTTAATGGGGAACTTTTTCTTTATGCATTTTGATAAGGTAACGAGTGACATATCTGCTAAAGATAGTATTTATTTATTGATTTATGCAAGAAGTGGTGGGGTAACCAATAGTAACTTATTGCTAGCATTACTTACCTTGAGTCTAACGAATTGTATATGCCGATATAACTTAACCCCTTTGGTGATACTTCCATCCCATATAACAGTTTTTACGCGACTAAAATATGAATGTAACATTTCTATTATACTATTTTGAGTTGTTCTGTCTATAAAACAATGTTATGTGGGATTATAGAAAGAGTTTAGGCATGTAGATCAATAGGTGTAATTTTGACATTTGATTGTTGTGAGTTTTATCATATGCATTAGTTGAAAATATCTCATTCACTAGGTTCTAATATGTGTGTATCGTACCATATGAACTGCTTCATGGGATTAAATTTCATTATTTAATATGGAGAGAGGCTACAATTTCTGTTGTGGCATAGTGGCACCTTATGGTACCTATATTCTAATTGTGCTTAAACAACATTTTATTACTTGTATAATTTACTGTCTCTCTTAGTGCAGTTGTGCTCTCTATCCTTTTAGTTTAGAAATTGCATACCACAACAAGGTCTTTCTTCTTGAGTTAATGTAAGAACTGAAGCAACAATGTTTCTGTTTAACTAAAACACCTAAATTTTGAACATGAGGTGCAATTCAATTATGTTCAATAGATCATATTAGACCACATGGACTTCCTTTTATATTTTTTGTTTATTAGGTTACATAGTGCTTAGCTCTTTCATCCTCACTTTGTGCAAACTTTTCTTAGTCGCGTCTTGCTCCAAACCCGTGGAGTATTAATAGTTGGGAATAAGCTCTGTATGTTTTGGATGTATGTGGCATGCCTTGTTCTCGATTTTTTGTAATGTTATTGTTATTGTAGCATAGCATACGTTTTTTAATAGTGTAGAATGCTTCTACTTCTGTCCAGGCACAAAAATCCATCAGACCACAATGGATCGATTCTCTCTAGATACTTTATACCAGCCACAAATTCTTTCCCTCTTGCTAATTTTTATCCATAAGCATTAGAAGTATGATGGATGCATTGTTAAAAACATGGTGCATATCGCAGAGATTTTGATGCTTAGAAATTTCTCAAACTTGGTCCTATGAATTGCTCAACCATCCATGTCAATTTCTCATCCATCCTACCATGAGTTAACTGAGAGTAGAAGCAGTTTTTGCATGTCAATTTTCCATGACATGCTAGCATTTAATTAGTCACAAAGAATTTTACAACATATATACTCCCTCCATCACGGTTTGGAGGGCGTCTTACAAAATCCATGTGTTTTAAAACTCCTTTCCTTCCTAGTGTGTTAGACTTAATTATAAAATTAATGCCCCCTTTTTCCTCCCCACTTCCTACTCCATGCAGCCAAAGAATTAATTCTTGCATGCAACTCCACCAATGCATGTCCCTAAACTCCTCGTTTCCATTAAGTAATTACGTTTAATAGGGCGTCGAATAATTAATGAGCTTATATTTTTGGCACAAATCTGGCCCCAATCAGCGCCCACCTAGGTTCCAACAATCTCTCTAAAACGCCCTCCAAACCGTGACGGAGGGAGTATTACTGATGTTTACCGAAGATTGCTTTAGTTTTTCTCTCTTTTCAGGTGCAAACTATAACTGGATGTTTTAGAGAAGAATCTCATCAATTTTTTAATTTCTTTGAAGAACCATCTCATTTTTTTGATAGAATAGCTGATACTATTACTACCAGTACAGTGGTGTCCTTTGTGATTTGACATGCTTTTTTATCAAGTTTTAATTAAGTAGTAGTCAAAATAATAGTAGCAAGCAGAAGATGTTCTAAATGTATTCCTTTGCATCTAAAGTAGCAGGATCTCTCTTGCTTTGTTTCTATGTTTCAAATCTTTGTTTAGACTTTCCATATGATTTTGTCCTACACTATTTGTAACTGGGTATTTCATCCTTATTTCTATGTGCTTTGGTATTGTATATACCTGCTCACTTCTATCCTCATTTTTCTTTTGTTAGTCTTAGTGATCCTTGAGTTGTTATCTTCTTTCGTCTTCTTAACTATAGTAAATAAATAAAAGAGTTATAATCATGGATGCATATGTCGGGGTTTTAACCCCCTTTTGGAAAAAATCTTAGTTTATGGCCTATTTCCTCCGTTTCATAATATAAGATGTTTTAGCTTTGTGAAAGGAGTGTATCTGGATTCCTTTTAGTGTGTAGGTTCCGAATCTAAGTAAACTTACACACTAAAATAAGTCTAGATACACTTATTTTATAAATCTAAAACATCTTATATTTTGAAACGGAGGGAGTACATGGTCATTTTGAAACAATGTGTAATGGTATCGATATTTTTACTCTTTTTTGTAGTCCTTTGCATACATCTATGAAACCCAACAAGGAACAACCTTATGTGACTATTGAGTTGTTAGTCTGTGAAAAAATTAGAGCTTAATTTTTCTCTTTGGTGATGCTTATGAAGATACCTAGAATTGTAGTGATATTCTGGAGAGATTTTTACCATCTTACTTGCAAACTATATTGGTTTTGGCTTTTGATCCTATGTTCCAAAATAAACAGCTATAGAAAGCTTAGATACTGAAATTTTGCGCACTTGAAGTGTCGAGCATGCATATTTGACTATGGAACAATCGTGTGCTTTATTTTGCATTTTTCTATTTTGGGCACTCATAAATATTTGGAGGGATTTCATGTTTGACGTGAATGATTTGTTCAGTTTGTAGACCAAAATACATGAAATACCACCTTGCTGGCCATGTAGTGCAAGAACAAAGTGCAGGAGGCGCGGCGAAGATCGCCTTTACACCTAGTAGACACTATACTCTTCCAAATTCCTATAGCTCTGAACCGCTAAGTTGCTAACATGTTGCAATTTTAAGATTATGGAGATAGATACACATCAGAAAGCTCAAGCAAGCATAGCACCTTCAATAGGATTGAATAGATGGAGGTAAATGTGGAGACTGTTTGCAACACTCCGTGTGTATTTTATCATATGTAAAATACTTCAACAAGATGAATCAGGAAGGCACATAATGATTAAATTGCTCCATAATGTTTACTCAGAATATGCAAAATAATGATTGATCTGCATTGTCTCCATAGAATATATGGACTTTATAAGGAGGGAATGCCATCTCTCATCTTGGTGATCAGACAATGGTAAGTCATCTATTTTGACGTGGTTGTATGGAATCCTTTTTTTCTAGGTGCACTCATTAAAAAAACCAAAATCTTAAAGTACACATGGAGAAATGACTTGCATGATGAAAACAATGGCTGAAAAGTTGATTTCATGAATTAAACATGTTTTATAGTCAAATCATTTTGCATTTTATAATCACTTTGTACAATTAATTCGATTGGGCAAATGCATCAAAATTAGATCCCACTTGAGTATGTTTCAGTAAACTTTTTTTAAACTCTTTGTACCTCGTGATAATGCACTAGTTATATATGTCATCATATATCATGATTACCATATTAGTTGTAGCAATTAAGATGAATTTCAAAGCTCCGTGACCACCCGCCGCCGGCGCTGCGCCGCCCGGGGGAATCCACCGCCACTGTCGGCCGGGTCGCCGAGCAAAGCCCGCGTGGCCCGGCAGCGGCAGAGCATCATCTGGGCGCAATATTGAGGAGAGACCAAGCTCCGGACTTTCCTCTGGGAGTGGTGGCTCATGGTGGCATTGGTCGGAGGCAAGTCGACGGGGTTGAGGCGTCGGTGGTGGGTCTGGGCCACAGGGTCTAGACCTCGTGCGTCGGCACCCATATTTCACGTGGACGACGATCTTCTCCCCACGTACCATATGAAAGACAAGACGGCGGTTCCGGGCATGGTGGCGGCGGCCTCCTCCTCATCGGAGGTGCGACTGGGTTGGGGGCTTGGGGCTGGTCTGGGGGATCTTGGGATCTCACACCGAACCTCGGAATGACGTGTGTGTGTGTGTGTCCATGGCGCTGGCCACGTTGCGATGCGGCCTACTCCAACTTTAGATGCTCATCACTCCAAAGATCTGGCTGGTGGGTGCTGCCTCACGGCGACTTCTCGACAGCGGATCAAGTTGAGGAGGAGATGGTGAATGGACTGCTGAAATGGGTGAGGATTCCAACATCGATGATAGCACCTGAGGGTATCGTTTTCCTCATTGGAGGCAAAGGTGGGGGCATCCCTTGCCCCATTGTTTCCAAGGAAACATCATGCCTGGGAGAGGCCACCATTTACAGCAGCGCCCATGGGTGTCGTATCCCTCATTGGAGGCAGGCCTTGTGGGGGCCTCCTAGATTGGATGAGGGCGACGTCTTCGACGTCACCCCCATGGGGCATCATATTTGGAGACATGCAGCAGCTGGATGGGCACGTGGGCGGCTTCGTGGCTGGGTGTCGGTCTCCGTGTGTTTCTCGCGTGGGGACCAAGGTGGAGCGGATTTTTGTTGCACTGAGCTTTGGCGACGGAGTCAAGTCATGCCTGGTCGACAGGGGCTACGCTGAGTCATGCCTGTTCGACAGGTGCTACACACGACAAATCCTCCAATGACTTGAAGATGTGTTGGCTGGTCACCGCTATGGAGACGCTTATAGAAAAAGTCTACCGTGCGGGCACGTGCACCGGCGGTAGCCCATTTTAGTGCGCCGTCGTTAAGGCTTTTCCTAGTAGTGGCTGGTACTTGGTGGCATGGTGCTGCGGGGTACCGTGGCAACCACGACGTGCTTTGGAGATATTGCGCAGGGAGGTGGTGCTACTTGCCATCGCGGTGGTGTCGGTGGCTGGTGTGGAGAGATTCGGCGTATCGATCTACATGCTAAGATGATTTTGTGGAAGATAGTGGAGTCAGCGACATCTGGAGTGAGAGTGTGGACGCCGTTTCGTGGATATGCTGGGCGGATCTAGGCTCCTGACTAGCATGATGAAATTGAGTGTTTGCTAGGTCTTGTCGGGGAGCTGGCGATACAGTTACCGTTATGCTCGGTGTTTTGTTTTGACGGTTTTCATTGATTTTGTAATGGCTTTTGCCTGACTTTGTTGTTCTAATAATGAATAAAAGTTGTGTGCATCGCTTGATGCAGAGGTCGGGGCTTTGCTCCCCATTTCGAACAAAAACACTTACACATATGCTAAATACTCTATCATTGATACTTCTAGAACTAAAACACGTTGTCATTGATCACTTGAACTAATCGAATAAGCTAAAGTATGGTAACTTTAGTACCAATCCATGGAAAAAATATAACTATGGTCTTGTTTTGAAATACTCGTAGGGACAAACGATGGTGAAGGCGGGTTTTTTTTTTACGAAAACAGTAGCCTTGCTACTGCTGATATTTATAAATTTTTGGGGTTTAAGTGAGGTTCAGTACAAGCTATAAACAAAAGGAAACTACTGAAAGCGAGAACTAGGTTACAAAATATAAAAACTTACAAGAAGGAATCTATCAAAGAGCTGAAAGCTGCATAATATTTCCTCTTAGCTCTGAATTTGATCCACTTCAAGTCATCCTTGAAGAGTGCTTTGGTTATGTGGATACTTGGCTTATTATTCTGGAAGATGTATGCATTCCTTATATGCCATATGGCCCAGGCCGTTAGAATAGCAATTTCCATAAAAAATGGTTGCTGTTGCTTGAACATTTCCAGATGGTGAAGACGGTTTGTCAATTGAGTACTAAATTTGAGAGTTAAAGCAATTTTTAATTTCAAGTTTTCAAGAGTCTCGATGCCCTAAATTATTTTGTCTCTTTTGCATGCATACAAAATTACAAATAGACCAAAATAATCCTTATTGGTGTCCTAACTCATACTTTGGGGGTATTCCCCTAGTGCAATGTTTCACTCGCAAATGCATGTTGTTACTGCAGTTAACATACCCAAAGAGGTTAGACTTTGGTTTTGATATCTACAACCGAATATTCAGAATGTTTGATCGTTTACTTCCATAAAAGTATTAAGATGTCCTCTCTTTAGCTTTTTAGCTTTCTTTTTTCTTTCATAGTTTGTATATATTTATAAACCCCTAGTATTTATTATTCAATAAAGGACTGTGGGGGTCTCCGCTGCAGTAGTTAAGCTTCAAAAATATAATATTAAGATGTTTTTACGGACAAATTTGGTGTAATAGTTACCCAGTCGAATACGGGAAGCTGCAACATAAATGTGTTGGTTCAGGCAAACCGAAGAATTTGCCTGTACCTAACGATGTCTATATGTTTACCTGTCTGACCTATACCGAAACAAGGAAAAAAGAAGATGCAGGGAAGAACCCTCGGTTCTTGGCTTGATTCGTATTTTCTGTTCTTTGTCAATGTTTCTTTTTGCATTTTTGTGCATTGCAACCTATTTTGTTTTCACTTTAATATAATCATGGTATCTTTCGTGAAAAAATGAACATCTTTCTCCCAGATTTAGTTACATGGAAGGCATGAAAGTAACCAACAGCGCGCACCGCGCAGCAGCAGTAACACTAGTGCAGAGCCCCCCCTTTAACTCCGGTTGGGAGGGCCCTCTAACAGCGGTTCCCCAACCGTTGTTGAGGGTTCGGTGTTAAAGGGGGGGGCCTTAAACACCGGTTCTTACACGAACCGGTGTTAAAGGGTGGCGCACGTGGGGCTGCCGCAGGCCTCAGCCCCCCCCCCCCCCTTTAACACCGGTTCGTATCTGCAACCGGTGTTAAAGGTTCTTCTGCCGCGGCAGAGATTTAGGCTGTTTTCCTGCCGCGGCAGGAAAACGGCCTAAATCTCTGCCGCGGCAGACTTCTGCATCTGCCCCGTTCTGGGCGTATTTCTGCGGGAGGAGGGGAGCGAGGGGGAATCGATCAGGAGCGGTATACACATAAATCGTCATCGGTACATACGAGTACATGAATAATTAAGCAACTATTATTATACACAAACATCGTCATCGGCACATACATCGTCATCGGCACATACATCGTCATCGTTCATTTTGGTGGATATCTAAAGAGTTCTCCGCCAGGCGTGACGACCTCATCAAGTATGAACCCCGCCAATTCCTCTTGAATGGCTCGTATGCGTTCAAATGGTAGGAGTTGGTCCCGCATCCGTTCGATCTGAATATATATGAAGAATGGGCCGTCAATATATATATATATAAGAATAAAACTCAACACAATTGATGGTAATAAAATAATGTTGTGGAATTTGTTTACTTACTCTAAGTTGTTCTAGTGCGGCTTGGCCCGTCGCACATATCGTGTTGCGAATGAATTCGCAAACATAGTACCCACATAAGTTATTGCCGTGTCCCTGATGCGCGCACTTTACGAGAATAGAGAGTTTAATCAAAATAATAATCAATAAAGCATGATATAATGGAATTGGAAGCTATCTAGTATTACTTACATTTTGGTCTACAAATTTTAGTTCTTCTGACCATTCACCCACGGCCCTGCCCGTGAACCTTTTCCAAACCCTGTCCGACAAAGAAAATGGATAAAGGAGTAATTAATTACTTATTGTCACGAAAGTTGCCGATCTAGTGCGATAATATGATTGAAATTACCTCTGGGGCATCTCTCTAAAGTTTGCCCATATCTCTTTTTCTTTTTGTAACGAGTCCATGACAAGGACTTTTCCTGAGTCGGGTTGAATGACTAGCAGAATAAAGTGGAACCTACGCACGCATAACTCATCATCAGTTACACTTAACATCGAGTAAGCTGAAATAGAATGTGTACAAGAGAGAGGGTAACAGTACTCACGAGAAGTTGTAAGGCAATAGTATTTTCCTTTTGGTTTGTTGTCTCAGTAAAGACGTTAGCAAGTAATCTTATGTTTGCCCGGGTTTGGTTTCTACCACTTCTTCATGAACTCTATTTGGGTCAACGAACCCAATGTCAAAAGGGCCTCCTTTCCTGCATTCCATAACCTTTTTCCTGCATAATAGTATATACATATATGGTGATCATATATATATACATGCAACTAATAAAGTGAATGAGATGAGATATAAATTATAGAAATAGTACTTACACACAATAAAGGCTGATGGCAGCTTTGTCGAGTTCCTTCTGATTGAATAGAAAATGCAAGTCTTGAATGTTGAAGTCAATCGCGTCATCTCCGCAGAAGAAAATATCATCTCTTATATGCGTCGTGATCCATTCTACCTTTCTCGTCTTGCAGAAATGAAGGTACCACTTGTGCAATTTTTGCATCTTTGTTGGTAGAGTCTTGAGCTCCTCTTTCTTGACGAGATTCTTCCCATACTTCCATGGCTGTATGGGGTTGGCATCGCATTTGGGCAAGTTGTCTCCCATGACGTTCAAGTATGCAATATAAGTCATCCCCATCTCATTGGCCTTTCTTTGTAGCTCTGCCTCGTAATCATTTACGGGAGGAGCGTCTCGTGTGTCGAACATTTGGAGCGGGGCACATGATTGGTTTTCCTGCTCTCCGAGCATGGGAACTGTTTTCTGGGGTGCCTCACGACTGCTACTTTCAGTCTCCCTACGGCGCCTTGCATCCGCCTTCAAAATCTGGCGCTCGTAGTCCGGCACAAGTGGGGTTTCAGGTTTCAAAAGATTATTGTAAAACTTCTCCACCACAGCCGGATCTATTTTCTCCTTTGGCTCGGCCCGTCTAGGTGCAAAGAATTTCTTGACCTGTTCTTCCGAGATCCTATTGGTCTCCTCGTCGCTGCGATTCCACGGTAAAACTAGCAATGGCTTGGCGGAAGGCTGCGGGACATAGTTATTTGAACTCTTTGGCGTACGGTTTCCTGCGGATTTCTTTGTGGCAGTGCTACTGATGCTCCTCGTGGCAGTGCTCTTCCGCTTACGCTGAGGAGATGGCTGCCGCGCAGGAGATGGCTGACGGGCCGGAGATGGCTGCCGCGCAGGAGATGGCTGACGGGCCGGAGATGGCTGCCGCGCAGGAGATAGCTGAAGCGGCTCAGACTGCTGACGCTGCGAAGACGGCGGGGGTGCCAGTGACCTCCAATTTGGAAGCACAATGTGTTCCTTCTTCCAAAGAATGGTTGTTTTCACTGCAAATTTGAGTTGAGTTTCCCCTTCACCTGTAGCATGGTCAAGCTGTGCTTCCTCATATTCCTTCACAACCTCATCCACCCCGACAATAGCATAGCCATCTGGAATCGGTCGGCAGTGGTAAGTTCCACCGGCTACAGGAGGTAAGGCATAGCCGACAGCCACCTTAATGGATAAGCCCATTAATCTCACATGCAGCTCAGCGTGTTCGCTCTCCGTGATCTCATCCACGGGGTATCGAGGACCCGTCATTTCAAGCGTGGGCTGCACGTTCTCCGTGGAAGCCACACTACTTTTCCGCACAGAGTCTGGGCCGCGGGCAGCTTCCAATGCAGGCTCTTCGTGCCGCTGAGATGGGCCGGTAGCTTGATGGCTCTGTTGTGCATTCACTTGCGCCTGCAGCGCCGCAAGTGCATGTTCTATCTGTGTCATCCGCTCTGTACGCTCTTTTTCTTTTCTGCCGCGCCATCTGTAAGAGTCGCTCCAGTCGGCAAACCCATCCTTCCATGTCATACCCCCTGTGCCTCGTGCATGTCCAGGGTGTTCTTTTTTACCGATGGCGCGTGTGAGCTGGTCATTCTCTCTGTCGGGATAGAAGGTCCTGGCGGATGTTTCCTCGTATGCCGTGATGAGTTCAGTGACGGGTTTGGCAAGGATGGTTGGGAAGATACACAATCCTGTTTCTGGGTCCAACCTTGCCCCGATTCCGTAGAACCAAGTCTTTGCACGTAGGTCCCACCCATCTGTCTGGGGTGTGATCCCTCTCTCGCGTAGGGCCTTCTCAGCTTCCTCCCACTTAGGCCTCTGAGATATGTAGCCACCTGACCCCGTCCTCTGATGATATTACTTCTTCAGGGCATTAAGCGTATTGGTTTCTGACCTCTTTTTAGCTATAGCACTTTTTTTATATGTCTCAAATTCGGGCCAGTGAGGTCTTATCTTCGCATAATATGCGTCTTCGAAATTTGGAGTCTCGCCAGATTTGACAAATTTGTTCAATTTTGTCTTCCAGTTGTGGAAAGCGTCAGTCATCTTCTTTAGAGTCCACTCTTTGACCTTTTCCTTTATAACCGGGTTGTTTTCATCCTCCTCTGGCGGAAGGGTGAAATTTACCAACAACGAATTCCAAAGCGTTTCTTTGGATCTGTCATCGACAAAGATACCGTCGCCTTTCTTTGGCTTATTCCAATTTTCAATTGTGATTGGGATTTGGTCCCTAACAAGAACTCCAGCCTGACGTACAAATTTGTCTGCGGCCTTCTTGGGCTCCATCGGCCTGCCATCAACACGGACTGCTTCGATCGTGAACTTTGCACGATCTTTCAACCGCTGGCTCGCGCCTCGCTTGCTCTTTTTCGTAGATGAAGATGGTTGTTGGCTGGTCGATCCAGAGGGCTAAAAGAAGAAAGAAGCGTTAGTTAATACATGTAGAAGAAGATTGTTGGTGGAAGTCAGCAGAGGCTTAATCAATGCATATACCTCGCCGGACTTTGTAACCATTAAATTGCGTTCACCGGAGTCTTCATCTTCTCCATGATTAGTACTTGAGCTGTCGTCATCATGTCCCTCCAAGTTCAGATATTGTGAGGTGTCCTCATCAATAATGTTCTCCATTATTTCTTCTTCTTCAAGGTTTCTACTAAGTGGATCCATAGTTTCTAAAACAATAATATTATCTAGAGTAAGAGTGTAAACATTCAAGTGGACTTGGATTCATACACAAATATACATATTATTCATACCAAAATACACAAATAAATATACAAATGAAATTAAAACCCTAAGGATTCTTGATCATTTTAAACGAGTTCCGAGGGGTCGAAACCCTAATCAGGATGAGTCAGAGGTCCAATTTGTATACAAGTTTTAATCTATGCATGTAGTACAATTTATATTAGCTAATGAAACTACGTTGCCCGCGAACCCGCCCCGCTTGACACCCTATCTATACTACTACTCCCTCCATAATTACATGTCATCTTAGTTTCGAGTTTCCCAATTTTGACCATCAAGTTCACCACCAACACTAAGTAAACAATATTATTGATGTTACAACATCAGAAACTTTACTCAAATATGAATACACGACTACATCTTTTATACGTCACACATATTCCCCACATTGTTCACATTGTTCACATTGTGCCGCCAACTTTGACACATTGTTCACATTGTGCCGCCGCCGACTGCCAGACGCAGAGGCGTGGACGGCGGCTCCGACGGCGAGGGCGAGGGCGGCCGCTCCGAGGGCGAGGGCGGCGGCTCCGACGGCGAGGGCTGGACGCGGTGCCGGCGCGGCTGCTCTCTGCTCTCTGCGTGCGGATGCATTATAAAATAATTGAATTTTCAATTATTTCATTTTAAATTATTTTTTGGAATATTATAAAACCATTTGCATTTTTGGAATTTACATAAAGAATTTTCTTAATTAGAAAACATTTATGGAAATGTTTTTGTCGCTTACAGATAGGGCCCACATGTCAGGTATTTTCTTCACTGAAATAATTACAGAAATAATAAAAGAAAAAGAAAACGAATATTGCATCACGCTGACGTCAGCAATGGAGCTCCTCTCAGGTCGATCTTGCTCCCGTCGATCTGCTACACGCGGGGACTTGTGGTTGGGCTGGTTGGAAAGAGGAGGTCGAGGCGGACCTAGTAGTGGCGGCGCCTCCCCTTTTTGGTCGCCGGAGAACAGAGAACGACGAGGAACTGCGGCGGTTGGCGGCGGTTACACGATGCGGAGGCGATATAGACCGTGAGGGAGGAAGAGAAGATGTGCCTGAGCACCAGAGGCTCACCAGGAAGCCGATGGTGGGGTCGACGAGGTCGGGGAAGGTCGGGGACGCCGGCGTTGTCGATGGCGAGCGGCGGACAGAGGTGGGTGACAGGGCCGACGATTCAGGGCACCCACGGACGATTCCTCCCTCACTCTCCGAGGGCGGTGGAGGCCGGCGGTGGCTTCTCTCTGCTCCGATGGGCGGTGGCGGTGGCAGCGCTTCTCTCTGCTCTGATGGCGCGCGCGCGGTGGCGGTACGGTGGCGGTGGCGATCTGGCTGCTCTGGGGGGAAGAAAGGAAGGGGAAGGTGAATTTAATACCCCCCCCTTTAACACTGGTTCGTGGCTGGAACCGGTGTTAAAGGGGGGGAATTCGTTTGCGCGCGTATTTATTACCCCCCCCCCCTTTAACACCGGTTCCAGCCACGAACCGGTATTAAAGGGGGGGAATTCGTTTGCGCGCGTATTTATTACCCCCCCTTTAACACCGGTTCCAGCCACGAACCGGTGTTAAAGGGGGGTGGGTGCGCGCGGGAAACGAAATAAATGCCCCCCCCCCTTTAACACCGGTTCCTGTCTGGAACCGGTGTTAAAGGGGGGCATTTATTTCATGCATTAAAGGGGCTTTTTTAATTCAAAAAATATGATATGAATTTAGAAAATTTATATCTTTTTCATTTCAACTCAGAAAAATATGAATAATATATCATAATTTTCAGAAAAATAATATCTATCCATTCATGTAAATCATTTTATATTTACTTTACATGAAATGTTTTAAAATAATTAAAACACTTACATATAAATTTTGATTATTCAATTCAAACAAAAATAAATTGTTAAATCCTAAAACTTTGAACATAAGAAATATTAAGCATCTAAAAAATGATTTTTATTAGATCAAATCATATTTTAATGCCGCATGTTTTGTATTAACATTTTTGAATTGATTGGATATTTAAATGTCGCATCTTTTGTATACACTTGAATCTCACCAAGCCTCGCTCAACTTGCATTGTTTTTTGATAAAATAGCATATTGTGAACCTAAAAATGTGTTGGTGGTTTTTTGAATTAGCCATTTGGTGGTTGCTTCACAAAACCTTCCGTTTTTTATGCTCGGAAAATAGAAAATGCCTTTTTGGTGCGATAAAAAGGAAAACTCCTCTTGCAAACTATGCCTTGATTCTATCCATAACATTGGTCATTTGACCCGAAAGCCAAGAAACCTCGAATGAGATAGGTCATTTTGAGACAGTTACATAAAGCCGAACTGGAACTGAAAATTAAGATACATAAAAGAACTGAAAATTAAGATACATGGCCAGATTAAGTAACAATCGGCCGAACTGGAACTGAAAATTAAGATACATAAAAGAACTGAAAATTAAGATACATGGCCAGATTAAGTAACAATCGGCCGAACTTGTTTCGGAATGTTGGAGTGATTCAGTCATGCTCCTGCCTACACCTGTAATACTCGCCATTGTAGTCGTCGTACTCGCCTCCGCCGTCATCGCTGTCGTCGTCGGGGTCGCCGTAATTGAACCTCTGGAGAGTACGCGTGGGCTGGACTTGAGGGTAGCGCGTGGGCTGGACTTGAGGGTAGCGCGTGGGCTGGACTTGAGGGTAGCGCAGACGGGGGTTAGAGTCGGCGGCAGTGTCATAGGCCATGACGCTCTGAAGAGTCCGACCGCGCCACCATAGCCGACGGCCGGCCTCGTTGAAGTTAGGAGGAGGTGGGCCGTCCTCCTCGTGCCTGGCGAGCGCCCTCTCATGCCGATCCACGAAGAAGGCTTCCCAAGTAGGGAAATAGTCGGGATGCCATCTGGGATTCCTCCGCTGCTCCGGCATGAGCTCGAAGTAGTAGTGGTTCGTGATGGCCATCCGGCGCGCCACACCTAGAGGGACAGGAGGAACCGGCACGCCTCCGATGCTCAGCATCCATCCGACGGGGACACAGTAGCCCGGCGGGCAGGGGTAGTTCGAGGCGCAAAGCGCCTCCGCCTCCCTGGGGGTTAGTGCTACGGTGGAAGCCATGGGAAAGAGTGATGAGGTTGCAGATATGAGTCTAGAGATGTGCAATGACAATGGAGGCCAACCCCCTACATATATATATAGTGAACTAGCGGGAAGAACTGGAGGGAAGAACTGGCGGGAAGAAAAATGGCGGGAAGAAAAATGGCGGGAAAAAATGGCGGGATGAACCTTTAGTCCCGGTTGGAGACACCAACCGGGACTAAAGATGAACCTTTAGTCCCGGTTGGAGACACCAACCGGGACAAAACACGAGTCAGCACTAATAATAGGGGTGAGTGCATGTCGACATTATGTCGTGCGGCGTGTACCTTGTCCCGGATGGTGTCACCAACCGGGACTAAAGATGAACCTTTAGTCCCGGTTGGAGACACCAACCGGGACTAAAGATAAACCTTTAGTCCCGGTTGTAGACACCATCCGGCACAAAACACGAGTCAGCACTAATAATAGGGGTGAGTGTCGACATTATTTTGTAAGTGTCAACACTATGTCGAGCTGCTTGTACTATAAATAGGCATCCTTGTGAGTCCAGTCCTCCAGCCAGTTTGAGGCAGGGACACCACTACGGCCAGTTTCAGGGAGATGCCGACGGAGCCCAGTCCTCCGGCATCTCCGAGAAACTGGTCATAGAGGCACTCCCTAATATGTGAAATTAGTTAGCTCCCTGGTGTATATATTGATCTAGTTAGAGAAGTTACAAAGCTGCAAGATGGTTTTCGAGAGCAGGGACACCACTACGGCCAGTTTCAGGGAGATGCCGACGGAGCCTAGTCCTCCGGCATCTCCAAGAAACTGGTCATAGAGGCACTCCCTAATATGTGACCGCGCGCGTTTGGAGATCAGATCTTAATGGTAAGTACGAATCGGGACAACTTCTTCTCATAGTCCCGGTCCATCCACAAAACATGACTAACACTCAAGACATGTATTAATATTAAAAACATGAACTAGAGTTACATAATATGAGCATGAACTTCTTGGCATATGCCCTTCCTTATGATCGCTTTAGACGTAACCATGGAGCATCTTCTTTACTTAACGGAATGCTTGGGTCAGTTTTCACTGTGAAGGGCGGAATTTCATCAAACTTATTATAATCTTCTGACATGTCTGTCTTGTCCTCGATTCCCACGATGTTTCTTTTCCCTGAAAGAACTATGTGACGCTTTGGCTCATCATATGATGTATTCGTTTGCATATTTTTTCTTTTTTTGGTCTGGAGGACATGTCCTTCACATAGAAAACCTGAGCCACATCATTGGCTAGGATGAATGGTTCGTCTAAGTTCTTCATAAGATTGTTGAGATCCACCGTTGTCATTCCGTACTTCTTGTCTACCTCAACCCCTCCTCCTGTTAGCTTGACCCATTTGCATCGAAACAAGGGGACCTTAAAATTAGGTCCATAGTCAAGTTCCCATATCTCCTCTATGAACCCATAATACGTGGTCTTTTGCCCATTGTCTTCTGCTGCATCGAAGCGGACACCACTGTTTTGGTTGGTGCTCTTTTTATCTTGGCCTATCGTGTAAAATGTATTCCCATTTATCTCGTACCCTTGGAAAGTACATACAGTCGAAGACGGTGTCCTGGCCAACAAGTACAGCTGATCCCCAACAGTGGTGTTATTCGTGAGAAGTCTTTGCAGCCAGCCGCCAAAACTCGCCATGTGTTCACTTATAATCCATTCATCAGACTGTCCCGGGTGTTTGAGGCGTATTAAATTCTTGTGTTCATTGATATATGGGGCAACCAAGATAGATCTTTGTAAAACCGTGTAGTGTGCTTGATTGAGAGAATGCCCGTCCCTACATATCATTGCTTTACATCCTAGGGTGCCTTTTCCACGCAGTCTCCCCTCATGTCGTGATTCTGGAACACCAATCGCCTTAAGATCAGGAATAAAATCAACACAGAACTCAATGACCTCCTCTGTTACATAGCCCTTGGAGATGCTTCCTTCTGGCCTAGCACGGTTATGAACATATTTCTTTAAGACTCCCATGTACCTCTCAAAGGGGAACATATTGTGTAGAAATACAGGACCGAGAATGGCAATCTCTTCTACTAGGTGAACCAGGAGATGCGTCATAATATTGAAGAAGGATGGTGGGAACACCAACTCAAAGCTGACAAGACATTGGGCCACATCTGTTTGTAACCCTGGTAGGCTTTCTGGATCGATTACCTTCTGAGATATTGCATTGAGGAATGCACATAGCTTCACAATGGGTACTCGAACATTTTCAGGTAGAAGCCCCCTCAATGCAATCGGAAGCAATTGTGTCATAATCACGTGGCAGTCATGAGACTTCAGGTTTTAGAATTTTTTCTCTGCCATATTTATTATTCCCTTTATATTCGACGAGAAGCCAGACGGGACCTTGATACTGCTCAGACATTTAAAAAAGATTTCCTTCTCTGCTTTGGTAAGAGCGTAGCTGGCAGGAGTTAAGTGGCATCGTTTACCCTTCTCGTTCTCAGGATGCATAGGCTCTTCAGGGGCCTTCAGACGTTGCTGGTCCTGTCGTGCTTCCGGTGTATCTTTTGTCTTCCCATACACTCCTATAAAGCCTAGCAGGTTCACGCAAACATTCTTCGTCACGTGCATCACGTCGATTGAAGAGCGAACCTCTAAGACTTTCCAATAGGGTAGGTCCCAAAATATAGATTGCTTCTTCCACATGGGCGCGTGTCCGGCATCGTCATTCGGAACAGATAGACTGCCAGGACCTTTTCCAAAGATTACATCTAGGTCCTTGACCATACCAAATACCTCCTCACCGGTACGGAGGACAGGCTTCCTCCGGGGTTCTGCCAGATGTTTGAAATGCTTGCCTTTCTTTCTTACTGGATGCAGGTTCGGAAGAAATCGGCGATACCCTAGGTACACAACCTTCTTACATTTATCCAAATATACACTTTCGGTATCATCTAAACAGTGTGTGCATGCATTGTATCCCTTGTTTGTCTGCCCTGAAATGTTACTAAGAGCAGGCCAATCATTGATGGTTACGAAAAGCAATGCTCGTAGGTCAAATGGCTCCCCTTTGTGCTCATCCCACATACGTACACCTGGTTTGGCCCACAGCTAAAAAAGTTCTTCAACTAATGGCCTTAGGTACACATCAATGTCGTTGCCGGGTTGCCTCGGGCCTTGGATGAGCACTGGCATCATAATGAACTTCCTCTTCATACACAACCAAGGAGGAAGGTTATAGATACATAGGGTCACAGGCCAGGTGCTGTGACTGCAGCTCTGCTCACCAAAAGGATTCATGCCGTCTGTACTTAGACCAAACCTTAAGTTCCTTGCGTCACGTGCGAAGTCCGGGTACTCTCGCTCGACTTTTCTCCACTGTGACCCATCAGCGGGGTGTCTCAACATCGCGTCTTTCTTACGGTCTTCCATGTGCCATCGCAATAACTTGGCATGCTCTTTATTTCTGAAGAGACGTTTTAACCGTGGTATTATAGGAGCATACCACATAACCTTGGCGGGAACCTTCTTCCTAGGGGCCTCGCCCTCAACATCGTCAGGATCGTCTCGTCTGATCTTATACCGCAGTGCAGTGCATACCGGGCATGCATCCAAATTCTCGTACTTCTCACCGCGGTAGAGGATGCAGTCATTAATGCAGGCATGTATCTTCTGCACGTCTAATCCTAGAGGGCAGACAACCTTCTTTGCTTGGTATGTACTGTCAGGCAACTCATTATTTCTTGGAAGAAGATTCTTCATTTTTACCAACAACTTTGAAAATACGCTGTCAGTCACACCATTCTCTGCCTTCCATTGCAGCAAATCCAGTGTGGCACCTATCTTTTTGTGGCCATCTTCGCAAGTTGGATACAACAATGTTTTGTGATCCTTTAACATCTGCTCCAGCTTCTCCTTCTCCTTTTCAGTTTCACATTCTTCCTTTGCATCAGTAATGGCCCGACCAAGATCGTCATCAGCGGGCCCATCTGCTCCCTCTTGATCTTCATTATCTACCTCCGTTGCATTATCATCATATTCAGGATACATATTATGATAGTTTTCATCATCCTCTTCTTCTTTGTTGTCTTCCATCACAACCCCTTTTTCTCCGTGCTTGGTCCAACAATTATAGCTGGGCATGAAACCGGATCGAAGCAGATGGGCGTGAATGGTTCTGGTATTTGAGTAGTCTTTCTTGTTCTGACAATGAACACACGGACAGCACATAAAACCATTGTGACCACGGTTTGCATTAGCCACACCGATGAAATTTTGGAGGCCCGTAATGTACTCGGAAGTGCGGCGGTCACCGTACATCCATTGCCGATTCATCTGCATTAATATGTAGTATATATCAAAAAATAATAGGGAGATGACCATTTATATATATAGTACATCAATGACACATGAAACTATAGTTGCCGACCTCGACCGAGACGGAAAGAGCAACAAGAAAGCTTATTTTGAGCTCTCGGGCATTTCACCGAACACCTCTAGTGCATATGAAAAAAACACAAACTAGCACTCTTCACACCCTCTTGCTAGGCTCCAAAATGTGAAAGAATGGAAGAGTGGGGTGTGTGTGGGATGGGGTGGTGTCTTATATAGCCCCGCCCCCCTTTAACACCGGTTCATGCCACGAACCGGTGTTAAAGGGGGGGTGCGCGGGCCGCTGGTGCTGGGACCTTTAACACCGGTTCGTGGCACGAACCGGTGTTAAAGGGGGTGCTCCTTTAATGCCGAGGGGCCACGCTGGTACGGCCCCCCCTTTAACACCGGTTCGTAGAAGAACCAGTGTTAAAGCCCCTTTTCGGGATCAACAAAAGACCTCGTTTCCACTAGTGTAAACAGCGAAATGTTCAAACTGGTCCACGCTGCAGACATTTAGAACTTCTCGATGGAAGATTCAGCAGAAAGACTGAAAGAGCACAAGGCATAAAAGCAATTTGAAGCAAACGATGAATCGATGATCATTCCATTCATACAAGAATTCGATTACATCGTACAGGTCCATGATCCAGGACTTCGAGTGTTACATGGACAAGGTTCACATTACATTACAACCTGCTAATTAAGTAGAAGGCGCGCCACTTGATCACTTGATGGATGGCATGTTCTTCACCTGATCCAAGGCGATCCGCACAGCCGTTCGAGCACGAGGGTAGTTGCCCTTGTAAATGACTTCAACGTAGCCATCCTCTGCGTCGGAGACGACGACGGAAGGGTGCCAGATGACGAGACGCTGCCTGTTAGGAGACTACTAAGGATCACTCGATTATACAACCAGGATTTGAGTTTCTCTCTTACAAATACTGATTTAGGAAGTAGCTAAGGGATACAAAGGAAATAAGAACAATTCTCCGCCACCGCCGCCGCCAGTTCCTGATCCCTCGGATGCCCTGTTTCAGGAGTGCCGATGCCTTTAAGTAGTGGCTGTGGTCTTGTTGCGTGGCTGTGTTCGCACCCAGTCTGGGCCGGTGTATTTGCGGTTGGGCTGCACCAACCGTGTAGGTCTTTTGTCGCGTCTGCTTATGCCCATGC
Source organism: Avena sativa (assembly GCA_916181665.1). NCBI lineage: Eukaryota > Viridiplantae > Streptophyta > Magnoliopsida > Poales > Poaceae > Avena > Avena sativa. Next base: position 357,982,396 of record OV702283.1, read on the forward strand.
CACCGTCAGGTACCGCGCGTGTATTCGGGGCGCTAACATCCCCTCCTCCTTGAGTATTGGCTTGTCCCCAAGCCTCCGCTCCGGGAAATCTTTGCTGAAGCTCAACAGCGTCTTCCCAAGTAATGTCCGTAGTCGTTGGCTCAGACCACTCAACCTGCACTTGCTCGCGTGTGCCATTTGCTGCTCGGCGCCAGCGGCGAGCGAGAACCTTCACAGGAGTGACAAGGTTATCAGGAGGTGCAGGTAGTGTAGTGGAGGCAGGTGTACCTGGAGTTAGTACGCGACGCAGCTGAGACACATGAAAAACTGGGTGTATCTTTGAATTTTCTGGCAGTTGAACTTCATAGACCACCGGATTGATACGTTTCAGGACAGAGTAAGGCCCATAATATCTGAACGCCGTTTGTGATGAGCGCGTGGTGCTACCGAGACTTGTACATAGGGTTGTAGCTTGACGAATACTGAATCTCCCACTTGGAAAGTTCTCAGTGATCTTTTTTTGTCTGCTTGTTTCTTCATTTGCTGTCTAGCGTGATGCAAGTTCTGTTGCAGGACCTGCTGCATCAACTTGCGCTCGTTGAGCCACTCCTGTAGCGGTTTGAAATCACACACTGAATCAGCTTCTATCCCCCAGTGCCGCGGCTCGTGTCCATATAATGCTACAAAAGGAGAGGTTTTCAGAGCTGTGTGATAGCTGGTGTTGTACCAGAATTCGGCTAGAGATAGCCATTGACTCCATTTGCGAGGACAAGCATGAGTGAAGCATCGGAGATAAATCTCCAGGCACTGGTTTACTCTTTCAGACTGGCCATCAGTCGCTGGGTGGTATGCCGAGCTCATGCGTAGATCAGTGCCCACTTTCTCGAACAATTCTTGCCAGAATCGAGTGGTGAATATCGGGTCTCGGTCAGACACGATGACCTTGGGCAAACTGTGAAGTTTGAAAACGTTGTCAACATAGACGGCTGCTACTTTAGCTGTTGTAAATGGATGGTGGAGTGGGATGAAGTGTGCATATCGAGTAAACTTGTCTACCACCACCATGATACAGTTAGCAGACCCGGATGCTGGCAAACCCTCTATGAAGTCCATTGTCACTGTTTTCCATGCACCATCAGGCGTGTCGAGTGGTTCGAGCAGTCCCGGATACTTGACTCGCTCTGGTTTCGCCTGTTGACACACCATGCAGGTCTGCACTGCTTCCTTGATGTGTGACTTCATTTTCGGCCAAGCAAATAAGCGTCGTATGCGACTGTATGTGACCAGAAATCCTGAATGCCCTCCAATGTTACTAGCATGAAATGCATGTATGATCGATGCTTGTAGCTTTGGTGCTCCTCCCAACCAGATACGGTTGTGGAAATACAGTAGGTTGTCACGTAGGAGAAATCTGCCCTTAGGATCCGGTTGAAGCTGGAGTTTCTGAATCCATTTACTAGCTTGTGGATTGTCTTTGTAACTCTGCTTCACATCATCTAACCATGCAGGCTGACAGACTGACATAGCTGATAGACTTTCTTTCTTTGAATGTTGCCTTCTAGATAGTGCATCTGCTGCCTTGTTATCCTCGCCTTTGCGATAACAAATTTTATACTGCAGACCAAGAAGTTTTGTAAAAGCTTTTTGCTGCCACGCTGTTGTGAGTTTCTGTTCCTCCAAGTGTATGAGACTCTTTTGATCTGTCCTGATCAGAAACTCCCCATGATGTAGATACGGTCTCCATTGCTCTACCGCCATAAGGATCGCAAGGCATTCCTTTTCATAAGTTGAAAGCCCTCGATGTCTTGGCCCTAATGGTTTGCTCATGTAGGCAATGGGGTGGCCCTCTTGCTGCAATACTGCCCCTACCCCTGTGTCACAAGCATCGGTATCGATGACGAAAGATTTGGAGAAATCTAGTAGTTTAAGTACAGGGGCTTCGATCAATCCTTGCTTCAGTAGCTGGAATGATGTGTCGGTTTCCTGTGTCCACACAAACGGTGTGTGCTTCTTCATCAGATTGAATAAGGGCCGAGCTATAATGCCAAAATGTTTGACGAATTTACGGTAGTATCCTGCTAATCCCAGAAAGCTCCTGACATCTTTGCTGGATTGAGGTGTAGGCCATTGTGCTACTTTTGCAATCTTGGCAGGATCAGATGAGACACCATCTGCATTGATAACATGGCCTAAGTACGCAATTTGTTGCTGGCCAAATGAGCACTTAGACAACTTAATTTTCCATTGATCACATTTGAGGAGTTGCAATACTTCCTTGAGGTGTTGAACATGCTCCTTAAGTGTGTTGCTATAGACGAGAATGTCATCAAAGAAAACAACCACACATTTCCGGAGTAACTTTTGCAGAGTAGTGTTCATTGCACCAAGGAAAGTTGCAGGGGCACCAGCTAAACCAAATGGCATCACTTTATACTCCCAATGGCCAGAATGTGTTGTGAATGCTGTTTTGAATTCTTCCCCTTCAGCTAGCCTGATCTGGTGATAACCGGCTCGTAAGTCTAGTTTTGAAAACCATCTTGCGCCTGACAGCTCATCGAGGAGTTCATCTATGATAGGGACAGGGTATTTGCTGATGACTGTCATCGAATTCAGAGCTCGGTAGTCAACACATAAGCGCCACGTACCATCTTTCTTCTTCACCAAGATGGCTGGTGATGAAAATTGACTAGTGCTCTTTTGAATGATACCTGATGCTAGCAGTTCGGCTACCTGCCGTTCTATTTCAGACTTGAGCTCTGGTTTATGTCTATAAGCACGCATGTTTACTGGTTGGGCCCCCGACATTAGAGGAATCCGGTGATCACATTCTCGCCGTGGTGGTAAAGAGGTTGGCTCGGTGAAAATTTCTGGAAAACCATCCAAAACTGACTGAATTTCCTTTGGAGTAATTTCTTCAGTGATTATTTGTCCATCAACGGCATACAGATGTATGAGGTGTGCAGCCGCCCCCTGTTTGCATATGGTTTGTAGTTCAGAAGCTGATATTGCTGAGCACTGGATGTTTTCCGAACAGTGACCCTGTAGCTGAAATTTTCTCTCTGTATTTTCAAATTTCAGAGTCTTGCCCACCCAATCGATATTGGGGTTGTGCTCCTCGAGCCAGTCCATACCAAGAATGACGTCATAAGCTCCCAACGGCAAGATTTTTAGATCAGTAGCGAACTGTTGCCCTTGTGAGAACCATGTGCATTGAGGAATAAAGGCTTGACATGGGTGTTGAGAGCCGTCAGCAACATGAACACGACATGGAGTTTTCAGAGGAATTGCACCTGTCAATTTGTCTGCCAGTTGCTTGTTAACGAATGATGTGGAGCTGCCAGAATCAACCAGAATTAGGACTTCATGATTCTGCAAAACTGCATGCAACTGAATTACCCTTGCAGAGCCAGTTGCAATCCCAGCAAAAGCCTGAACCGAAATTAGACAGGCAATTTCGTTTTCTTCAGGTTGACTGTCAACTTGTTCTTCACCAGTAACCTCTTCAGTTGAAAACAAAGCCAGAAGTTCTTCCACGATGTGCATTTGTACGGTGGTTGGACAGGTATGATCACTTCCCCAGCGTTCTCCACACTTAAAACATAAGCCCTTTGCACGGCGATAGTTACGGAGTGCCGTGATCTTGTCTTGACTTGAGTTGCGTGCACTTTCTACACCTCTTGCATCTTCAGACTTGGCAATATGTTTGACAGGAGTTTGCGAGTATATTGGGAAATTTTTCGCTGGAATTCTCACATGCCGGTGTTCTTGGAAATGCTGAGATGGCAATGGTTCACCCTCTGCTACCTCTTCTTGCAAAAGGGCCAGAGAACATGCTGTATCCAAGTCATTTGGTCTTTGTACCATGACAACAGAGCGGATATCCGGGCGCAGCCCCTCGATGAAACGTGTCAGGAAATAGTAGGGATGAGTTGAGTCAGAATAAGAAACCAAGTGGTTCATAAGAACATCAAATCTTTCAATGTAATCAGCTACTGTAGACATTTGCTTAATAGAGTAAAATTGACGGATCAACAATTGATGTCGATCGCGTCCAAATCGTGTGCATAATAAGGAAGTGAAAGAAGTCCAATCTAATCCTGTTAATTTCTTAATCACCGACTGCAGCCAAATGCCTTCTGCACCCGTGAAGTGAAGTGTAGACATGGTAACCCAATAAGTGTCATGAATAGCAAACAAGTGAAAATATTGTTCAGCCAGTGTCTTCCACAAATTCGGATTCTCTCCGGTGAATTTGGGGAAGTGCATGGCTGGTGCTGTGTTACCGAGACCGTTCATGATTTGACTGGAAATCAGACTTGCATCAGTAGTGTTCATGGGACTTTGGAGGGAAGTCATACCCGTGACCGGAGGTACTGCCGATGAATCCGGATTCATCAACGAGTAACCCCCGGAGATGATTCCCTCGCCGTGGCCTAGCCCGTGGACGTCCTCAAGGCCAATTGGTGATGGCGAGGCCTTGGCAGCGAACGGGGTTGCTGTCGGTCCACCATTAACCGCCGCCGTACGAGGAAAGGCACGCTGAAGATCCGCCACGGTCGCGTGGAGCTGCGCGAACCGGGCTTCCAGGAACACAGATCGGAGAGTTGGGACGACTGCGCGTCCATCTTCTGCTCCAGCTTGATGTGCGCCGCCTTGAACTCCTCTTTCTGGGACAGCACCGCCTCCGTGAGCGCCTTCGCATCGCTCTTCATGCTGTCCAGATACTCCTTCAACGCTGGATCCATGGCGTCCAGAAGCCGACGCCGATCTGCCGTGTATCGACGGGTTTCCAGTTCGATCTCTCTCAGGAATTTGTGGTGGATTTGGGGAATCGTTGGCTAACTGATACCAGATGTTAGGAGACTACTAAGGATCACTCGATTATACAACCAGGATTTGAGTTTCTCTCTTACAAATACTGATTTAGGAAGTAGCTAAGGGATACAAAGGAAATAAGAACAATTCTCCGCCGCCGCCGCCGCCAGTTCCTAATCCCTCGGATGCCCTGTTTCAGGAGTGCCGATGCCTTTAAGTAGTGGTTGTGGTCTTGTTGCGTGGCTGTGGTCGCACCCAGTCTGGGCCGGTGTATTTGCGGTTGGGCTGCACCAACCGTGTAGGTCTTTTGTCGCGTCTGCTTATGCCCATGCCACCGTCAGGTACCGCGCGTGTATTCGGGGCGCTAACACTGCCCGTTTGGCAGGGTCCCCGCCGGCACGCGCACCTTCACGGTCATGCCCTTCTTCACCGAGGTCGACGAGGAGCGTGGCTGGATCGGCGCCGAAGAGGGCTTCTTGATCGACATGGACGAGAGCTTCTTGATCGGCGCGGGCGAGGGCTTCGTGGCGGCATCTGACGCGTGCGCCGTCGTCGTGGCATCAGACTTGGCCACCTTCTTCATGGCGAACGGGATCAGCGTCTCTCGTCGTGACGGGGCAGTGCACCTCCTTGGTGCTTCTCCCAAGTCCAGGTAGACGATCTTCTTAGTGGCAGCCCCGGGTGCTCCGCCCGGGATGAGCACGCGCGGGTGCGGCGGCGGGGCAGAGCATTGCCTCGCAACTCCTTCCCTCGGCGGTGCGTTGGCGAGCTTGAGGGTCGCAGCGGCGGCGCCCGACACGGGCGGCGGCGGCGCGGCAGAGGACTTCTTCACGACTCTCCCCTTGGCGACGTTGATGGCCTTCCTCCGGCGCTGGAGCTCGCGACGGATCTCGTTGCGCATGGCGGACGAGCGCTGCGCCATGAGAGCGGGCATGCTGCGATGGTGGCGGACGGCGGCGAGGAGGGTTGGATCAGCGAGAGAGAGCGTCCTTCATGCAGGGCGGCGCTAGGCTTTTATCGTGTGGGAGCCTGGGAGGTCCCGGAGCTGGAGTCGGAGTCGGACTTGCAGCGAAGAAGCGTGGATGTCAAGCAGAGAGGCGATGGCAATGGCGGTGTCGCCTCGTTTGACAGGATGGACGCGCTTCGTAGCAGCAGAGGTGGAGTCGGACTCGCAGCGAAAGCGTGGATGCTGACAATGGCGGTGTACCTGGCGCGTTTGAAATTTTCACTGTCCGGTCTGGGTTCGTACGAGTACAGGCGCGTCTGGTATCCGAGTCCCAGTCCAAATGGAGAAAAAAAAGGGACCTGGCCCACAAATTATGGTGAATGTCAATTATTATCTACTATACCCTCTGTTTCAAAATATAAGATGTTTTAGTTTTATTAAGCAAATGTATATAGACTATTTTTAGTACGTAGATTCACTTATATTTGAATTGAATCTACGCACTAAAAGAAGTCTAGATATATTTTCTTTATAAACCTAAAACATCTTATATTTTGAAACGGAAGGAGTAGTATTATATTGGTGGGAGTGAGACAGTGAATAAACTTAATTCTGGATTAGCTGCAATCCACTTGCCACTTCTATCTAGCAAGAATTACAATGCAAATCCAATAGTAATAAGAACAATCTAAGCTAATTATCGGTCGACCAAGAAACAAATATCATGTAACGTTATAAGCATAAAAAATATTAGTTCTAGGATAGTCCCATGAGGAACAAATATCCACGCATGTGATTGCACGTCGCAAGCTTATATACAAACGATGTCATAATACAACTTTATCTTGACATGCAATACATACTAACGGTACTTCAATCGTAATTCAGAAAAAGAAAAGAAAACTGGCAATACTTCAATCGTAATTTAGAAAAAGAAAAGAAAACTGGCAATACTTCAACCGTAATTCAGAAAAAGAAAAGAAAAAAGACCATTGTACAACAGATGCTTTACACACGCGGCGATCACGACGGGTCCTAGTAGCTACTGTGCAATGACGATCCATTTTCCCTAAGAAACCTCATCAGGTCGACGTAAACGTCATCTTTTGCCTTCACGCTTATGACCAGGGGCGGAGCCAGAAGCTGAGCTCAAGGGGGTAAGGAATATGTGTGATCTCAATGAGGGGGGCAAAGCTAGCTAAATTAGGTCAAACAAGGAGCTTTCATTGCTAAATTTTCATTGAAAATCACAAGCATAGGGGGGGGCGTAGCCCCTGCTCGTCCCCCCTTGTCCCCGTCCCTGCTTATGACGAAGTCGATGTGGCCCCTTGATGGTACGGTCGACGTCCGTTACATCAGCCAATGCATCGAGGCCTCCTTATCCCATCCATATTCGCAGTGATTCCGGTATGTTGCTTAGGTCAAACGGAGGAGGGCGCAGCTGACCGTAGCGCCTTAGACTTCCCCATGGTCTGTAGTCATACCTTGTGAAAGTGCTTTTCCTGATCACTGCACGATAGAGCAAATAAAAACCTTGTTTTAGGATGACAAAAAAATATGGTGTGGATTCAATGACAAAAAAGGATTATTGTAAGTATCGAGCAGTTGTATCTACAAGTAATGCCCCTAAAAGTTATTCTTGGAGAGAAAGAGGAGCTAGATTCTTGGAGAGAAAGAAAGTAATGCCCATATTATGTTCTCTTGTTCGACGGCTCTATTCATGTGGAGCTGTGTTAGGGATGCGTTGGGACCGTCATGGCAGGCGCAGGAGCTTGGGAAGTTCCTGCAGGCCGCGGCGAACTGCGCCGGAAGGGGCCGCCACCTCTTCTGGATGGTCTTTGCTGCTCTTGTCTGGTCCCTTTGGAATGTGCGGAACAAGACGGTGATTGAGCATATTTTTCCCTCACGGGCATCTGACTCGTTTTTTTCTCTTATTGCCTTCCTCCAGCAGTGCTCCCCGTTGGTGCGCTAGAGTGACCGGGCGGCCTTCGACAACACTCTTCGGGCCCTGAGATCGGCGGCAGCCCCCCTCTCGGCTCCGGCTCCGGCTCCGGCGTCTTCCGCTCTAGGCGGGCCATAGGGTGTCGTGGTGGTGTTGTCGCTTTCTTTAGTTTTTTGGGTCTTGTTGTGCTGTGGCCCCAGCTGTCGTACCCCTCGTCTTCCTTTATGTGTTGTCCTTGGCCATTGGTTGTGCTGTGGATGTTGTATGCACCTGGATTTAGCTTTATTTATAAAGCAGGACGAAAGCCTGTTTCGAGAGAAAAGAGAAGCTAGATGCAGTATCAGTAGCAACAAAGTGAGCAATGAACTCAAAAAAGTAAAAAAAAAAACCTTTCTCGATCGGCCGTCCACTGAAATAGACGGTAGAGGTTTGAATGACTTGTCATTTGTCGTCCTGAATTTGCAACAAACACTTATATCCTCCTCTAGTTCTAAGTTTACTAGCTACTATACCATGTCTCAAAAGTAGGGGAGGTGATTGAAAGCCTCATGTCACCGGTCGTGCAAATCTACTCAATTCGGTGTTTTTGGAGGTTAAGAGCACCTCCACTCATGCGGCGCTTTCAGGAAGAAATCCGGCATTATTTAGTGTTAGATGGATGTAATTTTTGGTTTGAGAATGACCGAATTTCCACTCGTTCATTCCTATGTGGGGTTTCTAGGCAGGCGTGTTTTTTGGCAAATTGGCAACATTTCACCCTAATTCGGGTCAAATTCATAGTTCAACATAAATATGAATACAAAGCATTGTTCGGCATAGTTTGACATAAAATTAAACACAACATAGTTCTGCATAGTTCGTAATAGAATGAAACATAACATAGTTCAGCATAATTCGGCCAGATCATGTTTGGCATAGTAGTTATGTGTTGCCTCTGCGTATCCATATGTGCTCGACTAGATCATCCTGTAGCTGTTGATGCACCGTCAGGTCTCGGATCTCTTCACGTAGAAGGAAACCCATGATGCTGACACCTGGTGATCATGCTCTACAAGAAGTTCCTGTCTGTAGTATGGCTCTTCCTAATCAACCAAATCCACTGGATGCTTCCGCTCGTTCTCGATGATCATGTTGTGCAAGATCACACAACAGTTCATCACTTCCCATATCTGATCTTTTGACCAGGTCATAGTAGGGAACCTGACAATTACAAATATCTATTGGAGCACACCAAATGCCTGCTCCACGTAGGAGAAGTACTCGGCGTACAACATGCAGTAGACCTTCATCTACTGCCTTACTTTACACATTCGGCGATCCTTCGTTGAGCTTCCATGCTTCAGCGTTGCAGTCTGCGTGTATAGTCTGGCCAGAGAGCCGAGGATCCGCATATGCTCTTCATCTTCGGCGGATGCAGCGTTCTCTTCCTCCAACAGCATGGCGAACATCTCCTCGTCATCGGATTCCATGGACGAACAGGCAAAACGCCAAACAAGAGCTCGAAACGCAGTCGAGCTGTCAGCGATGCCGCGAGAAGGCGAAACAAGGCTAGATGCGAGGGGAGGGGATGCGGCGGTGATGGACCTTTCTATCGGTGTGGATTTGGTGGGTGACGCGGGGCATCGCCGATGGTGGCATCGTGGCGAGGTGTAGGTGGGAAGAAGGCTCTGTATCGCGGGAGAGCCGAATCCCGGTGGGGGAAATGGAATGTCTTGCCGAAAAGGTTGGCCTACCAGTTTTTTCTTCCATCCGGCGTTCCCAGGCTATACCTCGCGCATCGGGTTTGGCCTGGAAACGTCGGATAAAAGTTGGATCAAATCCGATGAAAAACGACATCCTAAAATGCTACTGGCCAAAATCTGCCGTCTGGATAAAAACGGACTAGGAAGTTTATCCTAGGAATGCTAGTGGAGACTCAAACATCACAGCCATGAGATGGCGGATGGGATGATGGTCGGTGTTGTTACCATGAAGTCTAAAATACTGTTACCTATTGGCACAACAACGGTCCACGGAGGGAATTCTTTGTGATGCCACTATTATTCTATAGATTAAGTTTGGTCATGACCCAGCCAGCTGAGGCCACTCTGGCGAATGTCTTCATGACCGTTGGATCTTAGATGAGGAGTCATCTGGAACATTGATCGGGGCTGGTAAGCTGGCCCGCGATGCAGCGACCAAGTAATCTCTCTCGTATTCCTCTCTCCCGAACTGAGCCGCCGCACCAACTTAGGCGAGCCCCCGCCATCTCACCTCGATTCTGGCCACAGGAGTGCAGCCCTCCGCCTACCACACTGATTCCCGGACCGATCCTGCCGTTTCTCGCGCCTCCATCACGCCATGGACGCCGCCATTCCGAGCACATCGTCATGGGGAACAAGGGCCAGCCGTGTTCGCCACAAACTGCGGGGCGGCTCCAGCCCCTATGGAGCGATGCTGCAGCTTCCGGTTGTTGCCTTTAGGCTTTAGAGGGCCGGATGCAGTGGTGACAGGAGAGGACGAGGTAGATCTTGGCTAATGCCAGTTCGAGTACCCTCCAGTCTGTCATGTTGACTTAATTCAGATTTCAGGAGTTCTGATTTTTCTAGATGGTTATATGATATGTGTAGGTTCATGCGTTCTTGTTCATTTTCCATGTTCACTATTAGGTTTAGTCAAGTCAACATCGCCAGTTTACCACAACACTCTTTTCCGTTCAGCTTAATACAGATTTTGCTATTCCCCAATTCCTGCAGAACACGATGCATTATTAGAGATACATGGAGTATTACAAGTCATTTTTCCTTATGATTTTGCAACTGGTTGCTAGGTCCCTGCGCTTTCATTTGCATCATTGATTCACGTCAGCTTAATTGTTGCAGGATTAAGGACCTAATCGAAGATGGTGTTCAAATCACTTATGTAAGTTTGCAGAGATGGATTGTATAAGATGTTGCATGTAGTTGTTGATTTGGTAAAATGGAATAATGAATTTTGTTCCTTCCCGTTCATTATTGAAATGAAGTTTTGGTTTAGATGGTAAATTTCAAAACATGAATATGGTAATGCTTTGTTTGTCCATCGGGTGGAGAACAAAGTTTAGTTGCTGATTTTTCTTCAATTTTTTGTTTATTGAGTTCCAACTCTCGATTCAGAAATTGCAAGATGTAAAATTCCGTGATGTTGTAGGATTTTCAGATTGTGAAAAATAGGAGCTTGTCACTGCATTGTTTTTTCTGTCGAGTATGCCACCTAAAGTTGTCTACTCCAAGCAACGACTCTTACTATCTTGTCCTGGCTGGTAGGCCAGATGGGTTTATTCTTGAGGGACATGTCCAATGATGACATCTTGAGGTGATCGGAGGCGTTCATAAGATGCATTGATTATATGTTATTTTGTTGCAGACCTAGAACATATCATATGTTTTTCCTGTGGGCCGCTTCGATCATGTGGTCAGAAAAGAGGCTAAACAAGAGCGGTCAAAAGTAACCTCCAGCGTAGCCTCGCGTCGCCCCCTCTAGGCGACCAAGGGAGCCAAACCTAGCGCACGCCGCCACCCTCTCCCCTCCTTCTCTTCCCCCACCTCGTCGCCCCCGGAGGGCCGCCGGCCTAAGGCGCGCGTGGATCCGGTGAAGGGGGTGGCGAGGATCTGTCTTGGTGTCTCTCGCGCGGCTGAAGGGAGGAAACTCTCCTGCGCTGGAGAGCCTCGGATCTAAGGAGGCGGCCTCGCGCGGGTGGACGGCATCGACGTGCGGAGGTCACAGGATCTGAAGAGGGCTGCTCCTCCCTGCGCTTCTCCTCCCCGGCCCTAGACCCTATTTTGGCGGCTGGTGGATGCTGGAGGCAGGGCTAACCGGGGGAAACCCTTGGCCGATGGCGGACACGATGTCGACGATGTTGTGGGCGCCGTTCTCCTTCCTAAGGCGACATCGAGGTGGAAGCATCGACCATTCAGGTGGCTAAGTCAGCACGCTTGATCCGAACATATCATATGTTTTCCCTGTTTTGTGAAGCTAAAAAAATAAATGGTTGCACCTATTCCATTAGTAAAAATATAAAATATACCATTGTATGTAAGGTAGTTTCTTTTAATCTTGGGTACACTTAGATAATTATACATCTTTTTATGATGTCATCTCATATCATAGCGTCCTTTTTTGCTAAATTAGGTGACTGTTATTTGGAATATTGAAACCAGAATCATCTTTAGTGTTTTATAAGTACAGGGCTCTAGCACCATCGGCATTACAATGGACGGGTATGCCTTGCACCAATTTCAATCTTCATCTAATTGTATTATTAAGAATGAAAGTGTATATCAGTGTCGTCGGATTGATGACAAGTACCCCATAGGGGGTTATAAAGGCGTTGAGAGGATAGGGTATGAGCCGTACGGTATTCCGGAAGCGGTGAGGATGGATTCACCCAGGTTCAGATCCGACTGCGGTGATCGGATCCTACTCCTACTAGCAACTCAGTAATATATCGGCAAGAGTCGGATGTTACAGCGGATTATAAGAGAGGTTCGCCTGTGCGAGTTGGTTGTGTTGATCTATGATCTGGTGCCCTAAAGGCCCCGCAGGTCCGGCTTATAAAGGCGCAAAGACCTAGGGTTATAGGAGAAATCTATTCGGCTATGTTACAGAGTCGGTAACTAAGTGCAGCTTGGACCACAAATAATACTATATGCCTAAGTCGGTAAGTCTTCTGGGCCTTGTTATAACCGGATTAGACTCCGTCTTGTTTCCCTGGCTGGGCCGCCCGTGAAGCAAATATCTAACCCGTTGATGGGCCACCCTGGTTAGTGAGTCATGTGGGTATACCCGGAAAGTATATCCCTAACAGTAGCTTACGGAAGTCTCCAAGATTCAAAGTCAGAATAACCGTCTAGCTTGATGGTTCCTTTGGCTTGAGAATATTAAAGGTTCCCGAAAACTTCATTCAATTGTGTAGGATTTCGAGTCTCCTTCTGAGTCGGATATAATTTCTTGACTTTAGTCATTTCCTCGCTCGATTCAAACTTGAGCCGGAATTTGATATGTGGACGTGCCGGACAACTGTTTAGACATGTCTTGTCTCTTACAGAACATTTCGTCAGCATGACCATTGGTGGGTCCGTATTTTACGAAACTGGGGTGTTGTTACTGTGCGCGCATGGATATCGATGTGAAGGAGTCTTCGTGAGGAAGCTGTCGGTACTATTCCTTGAAGCGTGGCACAATCTCAACGATTTCACACTAACCTTGGCATAGTAGGGTTTATAAAGGGTAAAAGGTTCCTTTATTTTTCTTCATCTGCCCCCATTCTCTCCCTTCGTCTCCACGACCGCTCGTTCTCCTCGTCTTCCTCGCGTTCTCCCCGCCGCAAGGATCTAGCTAGGGCCTCGGAGAAAATCCCGATCCTAATATCAATGGCAGGAGAAAATGATAAGGAACTACCACATTTTCGGCATCATTGACACGAAAACTACCGACTTTGCTCATTTTGTCTGAAAACTACAAACATTGAGGCTGGCTATTCACAGATAGCATTGATTGCATGTTTTATCCATTGTAATCAGTTTCTGACCGGTCGGCCCCACTGTTAGATCCACGTGCAAAGATTAGGACAATTTATATTATTATTTTTTGTAATTTATGGAAGGAGGAGGAAAAGAAAAGTCTTTTGTGTTGACCCATCCCCATGACTGTGGGAGCACGAGCAGATTGAGGCCGGCGGCCAGCAGGAACTCTCCGTGCCCGTGCTCGTCGGCGCCGCAGACGACCCTGAAAGATCTCCCCGTGTTGTATCTGGCGGAGCTCGCCCGCGACGGCCCCTAGCGGAGCTCACCTGCGCCGAACCTATTTGTACTATGATGTAGGAGAGCTCATGTGCGGAGTCTTCTCGGCTGATCCTTGTACGTCCCTGTCCAGCTCCGCAGGCCCCCATGAGCATCTGCATCCTCCACCTCCTGCTGCTGCCATCTACGGGATGCATCGTCGGATGCTATAGTGCTAACTACAGAGGAAGGGAGTGGAGTCGCATCAGATGCAGGGAAAGGGGTGGCCGGCCCACGAGCTATGGCGAGTAGAGGGGCAAATCGAGTTGGGGGGAAGCGGTATCGGTTGAGAGAGGAGGGCAGGGGGATCATCGTGCGGTCTAGTGCGGGCGACGCCATGGATATTGGTAATTGCCACCAGTGGATAGCATAGGCTCTCTGCGGCCCTAGACCAGGTAGTTGGATGTCGCCGACTACGAGCACCCACGCCGGTCGTGAGCACGCCTGTTGTCGCCGCACACGTGCACACCACCGTCGAGAGCATGCCTTCCCATGTACAAGTGACATGGATATACCCTACGGGTACCTGATATTGGTATACCCGGTCTAGCCCAGTGAAGGCCCACGTGAAGACTTGCTGCCCAAGGAGACTCCGGGTGGCCCAAGCCCAGTAAAAGTTCGACTCCTTGGAGAACACGGCCAAGCTATAGATAGAATATTAAAGGGCGAAACCATAACTTGTAACCGACTCGACCTACCCCCGGGACCTGGCCTTTCTATATAAAGGCCAAGAGGGCACGGCGAGGAGGCTCTCCCCCAACTCATACACACACCTCACGCCAGATTCCATCTGCGCACCCCTGTAAACCTTCGGTTCTTCCATCAATCAAGAATAGACAAGAAGGAGTAGGGTTTTCCCTCCGGAGGCCTGAACCTGGGTAGAACTCGTGTCCCTTGATGCGTGTCTGTTAACCGTCTCGTGATCTCCAGCACCCCCATCTTCTCCAAAACCCAAGTCCATAACAATGGGCATTGACGAGTCGAACCCTCGTCAATTGGCGCCGTCTGTGGGAACTGGGGACGCTGATCGTGCGGTCATGATGGTTTCATCCGGAGCGATCTTCGATTCCTCGGCGACGGAGAATCACCTCCTCTTTGGCTCTCTCGACTTCACCGCCCACTCACCGGCCACCCGCAAAGATTTTGAGTCCGTAGGCGACGGATTCGATATGCTGTTCGGGAGCTTATGCTTCCAGGTGGGACAGATCAGCACCCTCCGCCTCCTAGAGAGGGTGCCACCTCCATCAATCAGGCCCGCTTCATGGGCGCCACCAATCGACGCCTTTGCACAACGTCGCTAACAAGCGATTCGGATGACAACAATAGCTGCAACTCCGATATGTGCGATCCTCCCACTGATGAAGGAACCTACAGCTCCGGATCTGAAAGTTGTGCGAGTAACAACCTCCTCCCGCGCTACATGTGCACGGTCATCCACAACAGCAACGTCGATGACGGAACCGAGTCTCCGCCGAATCCCCCTCCCAACCCCCAGGCTGAGAACGGAGGAAACGGGGCACCTCCGCTCAATCCCAATGGGAACATGGAACCCAATAATGCTGAAGGAATCAATCGCATCCGTCAAGAGATCAACCTCAACGATGCTGATTGGGAAAGGGTGCGTGACGCCGTGCGAGGCACTCAGCCCCTACCAGTCGACGCCCCTCGCGATATGCTGATGGGCTACCACTGGTTCCTCATCAAGGAGCACAATTGACAGATCGAGCAGAAAAATGAGCTCGATCAGCGCAGGCGAGCGGCTGATGAGTCAAGCGCGAGGCGAACTGCACTCTCTGCTGGTGGCTCTAACCCGAAGTGCTATGATGGCCGAAAGTATCATTCCCGCTTGGAACACATGGATCCCGCCATGCGACGCGAGGCCACAAAGACAATCGACATGTCTTTAATGATGATGGACTCTTAGGGAAACATCATGCCCAAAACGTTGTAGGCCGCGATCATGGCGGCCACCACCAACCTAGCATCCAACCCGCCTCCGGCGGGAGACCCGCGGAACGCAATCCACAAATCTGCGCTAGCAGGTCTCGGACTTGTGGGAGTTGTGCTCCACGATGAAACACCCGCGGAGCCGAAAAAGAAGACCACCGTAAAATTCACTCGAAGCCGCACACCCTCATACGAAGAGGAAGGGCATGAACTGCCATGACGCCGCCGCAGCCCATGGCGCAGGAGCAGCAACTACGACGCTCGTAATGAGCTCGTGCAGCGCAAGATCGACAAGTCACGTGCAAAACGCGCGTGTTCCACGGAGTCCGAAGACGAGGACATGGAGTTGTGTGATGCTAGGTGTTTCAGCAGGGCCGTGCAGAAATCGCGGATGCCCAAAAGCTTCAAACTTTCTTTGGAAAACCCGAAGTTCGGCGGCACGCATGTGGCATCCCGCAAAACCACTACTAGAAAATCGCGTTGTTTTTGTGCATTGCATCGTCATGACCGCATGCTCATGTCATCATGCCACATTGCATTTGAGCATCGTCATCATCTTGCATTTGCTTGCATAAAATTATTTGCGGAAAAACCTAGTTTTGTTTTCTAAACGCCCCGCCTTTGTTCAACACGCAAAACCGGGTCTCCGGATTATTTTGTTTTGCCTGTTATCGGTTTGCAAAAGCCCTGTTTGAAATAAATAAAATATTTAATTATTTTAGTGGGGCAGTCGAACGGGCCGAATCGACCCGAACGACCACCCCCAGTCCAAACAATCGGCCCACCCCAAAATCCCTAGTCTACCCAGTCCTATCCTACCCAACCCCTCTCCACCTCACCCCAGCCTATCACCTCTCGCAACCTCACCTCTACCCAAATCCCCACCACTAGGAAGCTGCCACCTCACCCAGCCACTCCCTCTCTCTCTCCATCTCTCTCCCCAGCCGGCCACACCCTGGTACACACACGCGGCCACGCGCACCCCCCAGACCGACCCACCCGCGCCCTGGGACCCACCCCTCCGTCCCCAACCTCTCACCCTCTCTCTCTGGTCGCTCGCTCCTCACCCCGCGCGCGCCCGCATCCTTCCGCCTCTCCATGGCTCCTCGCCCGCTCTCCCCTCCTCTGGCCTCCCGCCGCTCCCTCCGGCCCCGCACCCCCGCTAGCCATCACCCACCTCCGCCGGAGCCGCCTCACCTCCGCGCCCGAGCCCCGCCGCCAAGCTCCGCCTCGGCCGCCCCCGACAACCCCCTCGACGCCGGCGCTGGCTCCCACCTCCCTCGTTCCGCCGCCTCCTCCCGCGGTCCCGCTCCTCCCCGAGCCGGCCCCGCTCTGCCTCGCCTCCTCGCAGGCGCCCCTCCTCCGCCTCCTGTCGTTGCCCGCCGGCGCCTGCTCTCTCCTTCCCTCCGGCGAGCCGCCAAGCTTCCTCCCCGCCGCCCGCGGCCTCCGGCTCGCCCGTCTCCCTCTGCATCCGCCGTCCGCCGCTCGTCCCCGCCCTCCGGCCGACCTGCTCCAGCACCGCCGGCCCCGCACGTCCCCGGCCACGCCCTCCCCTCCGCCGGAAGTTCCTCCGCCGCCTCCTGCCGTTGGCCGCCGCGCCAGGACCCGCTGCAGCCGCGCGCCTCCGAGCCGTCCCGGCGTCCTCTCCCTCGCGCCCCGGGTAACCGTCCTCGAGCCCCGAGCTCGTCTCCAGCTCGCAGCCGGTCCCGTCGACCTCGCCGGCGACCCCGCGCCGGTCTCGCGCTCCCTGGCGCCCTGCTCGCCCCTCCCTCCCAGCGAGTCGCCACCACCCCCGCCGCACGCGTGCCAGGCCGCGACCCTGTCATCCGCTTCGGCCAAGTTCAACTAGTAACAGGAGGGTTGCAAGGTCGACAGGACGAAGACACGGAATCGCCCCGCGACGACTGAACCCGAGGATCCACCAAGCTCGACAACGACCCGTATGAATTCAATGTACCGCCGGCACCAAACAAGTCGCCCTCGAATACCGTCGCCGAGACCCCCGAACCCGAAGACCGATCCCGTACCCGGTGCCGCGCCATGAACTCCAAAAAGCCCCGGAACCGGACAAGTTCGCCATGACCTTCGGCAAGGACCCGACAAGATCGCCCACACAAACGTAAAGTTCTCCACCCCAAAGACCGAACCCGGCACGCATAGCTCTCCCTCTCGGACTCGAGGACGCCGAGACCCCGATGCGACAAGTACTGCATCCCGGACGCCATGACCTCCTTCAAGGATCCGATGGCCGAGACCCTGAAGACCGATCTAGAGCGCCAAGGCCTTCGTATGGAGTCGGCAAGATCATCCGGAAACAACAAGGTCAACTGCGCGGGCCCGACAGGTTCGACACCGTCCAGGGCGAGACCGATGCGCCCCGACGCCACGCCAAGATCGTCTACCCGAACGCCAAGTTCTACTCTGCCATCCGAGAACGATCCCGCCGAGCCCATCGAACCCCGAACCCCAGATCCGAACCCTGAGACCGGACCCCGAACCTCGGAACCCCAAGATCTGCCGAACCCTAATGTGTGAACCCAAACCCGAGCCCTTATTTTATTAATGATATTACTTGTCGCATCTTAAATGTTCATGCATGCATATCATGTGGTTTGGGGGCCTTATGCCGATTCACCTAATAATTAAATATGGGGCCCATATGCGGGCAAATCTAGCCTTATATTGGCCTCATTTAAATTTGTGTAGCGAACCCGGTTCTATCTTCTGGCATGTTAAGACAACATTTAAATTGCGGGGTAGTTAAACAACTGGAACCATTTAATTAATTGTCGGGACCCCCGGTTCCGCTTAATATGACCTAATTGCATCGCACCTTTGCCATGCCATGCATCATACATGCATCATGCCCGATCTTTTGCCGTAGTATTAAATATTGCATCCGGTGTTTATTCTAGTGTTTTGCTTCTTCGCGGATAAGGCCGTTGAGTTGATGTGAGCTTCGCCCCGATCTTCGGTTGAACCTTCGGCAATGTTTTCAGGCGAGCATCTCCCTCTTTCTACCTATCTTACTTTTCTAGTATTTATTCCCTCCTGTTGATCTATTGCTATATGTGTCGCGATGCTCTAGTTTCCGTACCCGTGATATCCCTTGCAGCCCTATATTGCCTCGGACACACCCTATTACCTGTTGTTTGGTAGATAGTTGGACTTGCGCGTCGTAGTCGCTTGCTCAAGTGTTGATGCATGTCGTCAAGTACCACAGTTGTTGGAGAAGAGCCGCATGTTCAATGTTGGAGATGATCATGGCTTTAATTATTGTTCACTTTAATTACTGTTTAATAACTAAAATTGAAGTAAGTAAGCAGAGGCATCGGTGGGTGATAGGTAATATTTGGTTTCCGACCGCCCACTTGTGTCCCGTAGGACCCCGAGTTCTTGACACCTATTCCGAGATCGAGCGCGCTAACCACAGGTGGGGAGATATGGGCCCCCCATTGATTATTACCTGATTTCAAAGTATTGTACTGGGGGCCACAAACTAGTTTGAGGTTTTATTTACGATCCTGTACTTATGCCATGCTTTACTGCTTTATTACGTTTGTGCGAGGAGCACACTGTACTGTTTAGGATCGGGACACGATTTCGCGGTGTCGACAGTCCCCGTTTGGGGATTTGCTGTCGTTCACAGCCGTATACCCAAACCCTAAGTCCGTCTCGGAGACCGGCCGACTTCGTTGCGGGTGTCGACTTGGTGGGGTGGCCCCCATGTACTTGCTTTGGATCTGGGAACGTCGTGACTTAGGCCCCGCCGACATATCGATGGGTGTATGTTAACTGATCTGGCAAAAAGGGTCGAAGTGCTTGTGGATAATTTGGTGCACCCCTGCAGGGTTAAATCTTTTCGAGAAGCCGTGTCCGCGGTTATGGACGACTTGGAGCACAGTGCTTGATCATAGATAACGATAACTAAAGTTTATTGTTATAAATTGACTTGTATCCGATGTGACTAGTAATCAGCTTCACTACAACGGAATGGCTAAGTAAAAGTACCAACAACTGCTGGGTTTTGGGGTTATCTCACGCTAATTGTATCTGACTAGTAAGTGTTGCCACTATAACGGAATGGTTAACTAAAAGTACCCACTGCTTACTTTACCAGGATGATTATCTAAAACTGACTAGTAAAGTGCCGCAACTATAACTGAATAAGTAAAACTGCCAACTGTGTGAGTTCCTCGGTTGACTTCCTCGTTTGGTCTCGAGGGGGAAACGCCAGGATGGGTTTGTTTGATGATAGTATCAGGTTGGATCCGAATAGGTCTTCCTTACCCCTCTCTGATAGCCGCCAGTAGTATCGAGTCTCTATAGGTTGTTTAGTGCATGCTGCCGCTGCCGCTTCAGTCCACCATACCTATGTAGGCGAGGACCGCCGAATTCTAGCCTCGCCGTGTACTGGCCTCAGTACTGACGCTCCTCTTTTTCCTTTGCCCTTTGTCGGCACCCCTTTTGTTTTAAGCAGGTTTTGAGATCGACGTCGTTAGCAGGGTTACCCTTCCGGCTTGGCCTGGGCAGGGTTATGGACGCCATTGGTTATTCTTCAGGGCTCTTAGCCCCATTTGCATCTTGTCCGTAGCTGGACGCTCTATCGTTTTCAAGGTGATTTGGATCTTTGTATATTATATCTGTATTCTTGACTCTTTGAGTCGCTGTTGTATATATCTGTTCTGTGGGTCCCATCGAGGACTGTTGTGTAATGTTATCACTTCGTTTTCCACCCGCACGAAAGTGCCTGGTGGGCACCTTCGAATCGTTTCTATGCGGGTTTGGCGGGTTTCGCTAAAACTTGCATAGGGTCGATTCTGAGGGTGTTACAGAGTGGTATCAGAGCTCAGCAGTTGCGATACCCCACAAGTCCAGCCTGTAGGATAACCTAGCTAACGGCCGAAGTAGAGTGTCAAAACTATTTTTGAAAAATCGGTTGGATAGTTCTGATTAGGTCTGATCTTTATTCCTTACCCCTCTGCTATTCTCCTCTTACCCCTACGTGTTTTGAATCCGCTCTCTTCTCTCTCTTCGAGTCCAGGATTTCTCGTGGTTGGGTTCCGTCGTACCTTCAGGGTTTCGCTTCCTCCTTTGATAACGGTGTTCTACCACCCGGTGTTCATGCTATCTGAGTGATCCTTTATCTGTGGTACCATTCTTTGCTCCTTGTTTGTGCTTTCTGGAGTTCTCCGACGCGACGACATCCTCTACGCTAGATCCGATGCAGAGTCTGCATCACCCCTTTGTTCCTGAACCTTGTTTGTCGAGATCTTTAGTCTGAATCCTGAGGGTTGATTAAATAATCTGTCTATTCGTGTACATAGTAATGCTTTGAGTGCGGGATGGAGTCGCGACCATACCACTACTCTGATCATTCGCTTATGTACAATGAATGGTGGATCGATGCAATTTACTCCTTCCGCTGAAGTTAGAGGTGGCCTTACCTTTCACTTCATCCGTTGTTTATCCGGAGTGTTCTCTTGACGAACGTGAACAAGAACCTTGTTAGTGGTGTCGCGAAGATCTACACGAAGCGAGAAGACGCAGATCGCCGACCTTCCTTTCCGGTACCATGAGGCAGATCTCGAGGGCGAGATCCATTGTTAGTGGTGTCGAATTGTGGCATCCCGCAAAACCACTACTAGAAAATCGCGTTGTTTTTGTGCATTGCATCGTCATGACCGCATGCTCATGTCATCATGCCACATTGCATTTGAGCATCGTCATCATCTTGCATTTGCTTGCATAAAGTTATTTGCGGAAAAACCTAGTTTTGTTTTCTAAACGCCCCGCCTTTGTTCAACACGCAAAACCGGGTCTCCGGATTATTTTGTTTTGCCTGTTATCGGTTTGCAAAAGCCCTGTTTGAAATAAATAAAATATTTAATTATTTTAGTGGGGCAGTCGAACGGGCCGAATTGACCCGAACGACCACCCCCAGTCCAAACAATCGGACCACCCCAAAATCCCTAGTCTACCCAGTCCTATCCTACCCAACCCCTCTCCACCTCACCCCAGCCTATCACCTCTCGCCACCTCACCTCTCCCCAAATCCCCACCACTAGGAAGCTGCCACCTCACCCAGCCACTCCCTCTCTCTCTCCATCTCTCTCCCCAGCCGGCCACACCCTGGTACACACACGCGGCCACGCGCACCCCCCAGACCGACCCACCCGCGCCCTGGGACCCACCCCTCCGTCCCCAACCTCTCACCCTCTCTCTCTGGTCGCTCGCTCCTCACCCCGCGCGCGCCCGCATCCTTCCGCCTCTCCATGGCTCCTCGCCCGCTCTCCCCTCCTCTGGCCTCCCGCCGCTCCCTCCGGCCCCGCACCCCCGCTAGCCATCACCCACCTCCGCCGGAGCCGCCTCACCTCCGCGCCCGAGCCCCGCCGCCAAGCTCCGCCTCGGCCGCCCCCGACAACCCCCTCGCCGCCGGCGCTGGCTCCCACCTCCCTCGTTCCGCCGCCTCCTCCCGCGGTCCCGCTCCTCCCCGAGCCGGCCCCGCTCTGCCTCGCCTCCTCCCAGGCGCCCCTCCTCCGCCTCCTGCCGTTGCCCGCCGGCGCCTGCTCTCTCCTTCCCTCCGGCGAGCCGCCAAGCTTCCTCCCCGCCGCCCGCGGCCTCCGGCTCGCCCGTCTCCCTCTGCATCCGCCGTCCGCCGCTCGTCCCCGCCCTCCGGCCGACCTGCTCCAGCACCGCCGGCCCCGCACGTCCCCGGCCACGCCCTCCCCTCCGCCGGAAGTTCCTCCGCCGCCTCCTGCCGTTGGCCGCCGCGCCAGGACCCGCTGCAGCCGCGCGCCTCCGAGCCGTCCCGGCGTCCTCTCCCTCGCGCCCCGGGTAACCGTCCTCGAGCCCCGAGCTCGTCTCCAGCTCGCAGCCGGTCCCGTCGACCTCGCCGGCGACCCCGCGCCGGTCTCGCGCTCCCTGGCGCCCTGCTCGCCCCTCCCTCCCAGCGAGTCGCCACCACCCCCGCCGCACGCGTGCCAGGCCGCGACCCTGTCATCCGCTTCGGCCAAGTTCAACTAGTAACAAGAGGGTTGCAAGGTTGACAGGACGAAGACACGGAATCGCCCCGCGACGACTGAACCCGAGGATCCACCAAGCTCGACAACGACCCGTATGAATTCAATGTACCGCCGGCACCAAACAAGTCGCCCTCGAATACCGTCGCCGAGACCCCCGAACCCGAAGACCGATCCCGTACCCGGTGCCGCGCCATGAACTCCAAAAAGCCCCGGAACCGGACAAGTTCGCCATGACCTTCGGCAAGGACCCGACAAGATCGCCCACACAAACGTAAAGTTCTCCACCCCAAAGACCGAACCCGGCACGCATAGCTCTCCCTCTCGGACTCGAGGACGCCGAGACCCCGATGCGACAAGTACTGCATCCCGGACGCCATGACCTCCTTCAAGGATCCGATGGCCGAGACCCTGAAGACCGATCTAGAGCGCCAAGGCCTTCGTATGGAGTCGGCAAGATCATCCGGAAACAACAAGGTCAACTGCGCGGGCCCGACAGGTTCGACACCGTCCAGGGCGAGACCGATGCGCCCCGACGCCACGCCAAGATCGTCTACCCGAACGCCAAGTTCTACTCTGCCATCCGAGAACGATCCCGCCGAGCCCATCGAACCCCGAACCCCAGATCCGAACCCTGAGACCGGACCCCGAACCTCGGAACCCCAAGATCTGCCGAACCCTAATGTGTGAACCCAAACCCGAGCCCTTATTTTATTAATGATATTACTTGTCGCATCTTAAATGTTCATGCATGCATATCATGTGGTTTGGGGGCCTTATGCCGATTCACCTAATAATTAAATATGGGGCCCATATGCGGGCAAATCTAGCCTTATATTGGCCTCATTTAAATTTGTGTAGCGAACCCGGTTCTATCTTCTGGCATGTTAAGACAACATTTAAATTGCGGGGTAGTTAAACAACTGGAACCATTTAATTAATTGTCGGGACCCCCGGTTCCGCTTAATATGACCTAATTGCATCGCACCTTTGCCATGCCATGCATCATACATGCATCATGCCCGATCTTTTGCCGTAGTATTAAATATTGCATCCGGTGTTTATTCTAGTGTTTTGCTTCTTCGCGGATAAGGCCGTTGAGTTGATGTGAGCTTCGCCCCGATCTTCGGTTGAACCTTCGGCAATGTTTTCAGGCGAGCATCTCCCTCTTTCTACCTATCTTACTTTTCTAGTATTTATTCCCTCCTGTTGATCTATTGCTATATGTGTCGCGATGCTCTAGTTTCCGTACCCGTGATATCCCTTGCAGCCCTATATTGCCTCGGACACACCCTATTACCTGTTGTTTGGTAGATAGTTGGACTTGCGCGTCGTAGTCGCTTGCTCAAGTGTTGATGCATGTCGTCAAGTACCACAGTTGTTGGAGAAGAGCCGCATGTTCAATGTTGGAGATGATCATGGCTTTAATTATTGTTCACTTTAATTACTGTTTAATAACTAAAATTGAAGTAAGTAAGCAGAGGCATCGGTGGGTGATAGGTAATATTTGGTTTCCGACCGCCCACTTGTGTCCCGTAGGACCCCGAGTTCTTGACACCTGTTCCGAGATCGAGCGCGCTAACCACAGGTGGGGAGATATGGGCCCCCCATTGATTATTACCTGATTTCAAAGTATTGTACTGGGGGCCACAAACTAGTTTGAGGTTTTATTTACGATCCTGTACTTATGCCATGCTTTACTGCTTTATTACGTTTGTGCGAGGAGCACACTGTACTGTTTAGGATCGGGACACGATTTCGCGGTGTCGACAGTCCCCGTTTGGGGATTTGCTGTCGTTCACAGCCGTATACCCAAACCCTAAGTCCGTCTCAGAGACCGGCCGACTTCGTTGCGGGTGTCGACTTGGTGGGGTGGCCCCCATGTACTTGCTTTGGATCTGGGAACGTCGTGACTTAGGCCCCGCCGACATACCGATGGGTGTATGTTAACTGATCTGGCAAAAAGGGTCGAAGTGCTTGTGGATAATTTGGTGCACCCCTGCAGGGTTAAATCTTTTCGAGAAGCCGTGTCCGCGGTTATGGACGACTTGGAGCACAGTGCTTGATCATAGATAACGATAACTAAAGTTTATTGTTATAAATTGACTTGTATCCGATGTGACTAGTAATCAGCTTCACTACAACGGAATGGCTAAGTAAAAGTACCAACAACTGCTGGGTTTTGGGGTTATCTCACGCTAATTGTATCTGACTAGTAAGTGTTGCCACTATAACGGAATGGTTAACTAAAAGTACCCACTGCTTACTTTACCAGGATGATTATCTAAAACTGACTAGTAAAGTGCCGCAACTATAACTGAATAAGTAAAACTGCCAACTGTGTGAGTTCCTCGGTTGACTTCCTCGTTTGGTCTCGAGGGGGAAACGCCAGGATGGGTTTGTTTGATGATAGTATCAGGTTGGATCCGAATAGGTCTTCCTTACCCCTCTCTGATAGCCGCCAGTAGTATCGAGTCTCTATAGGTTGTTTAGTGCATGCTGCCGCTGCCGCTTCAGTCCACCATACCTATGTAGGCGAGGACCGCCGAATTCTAGCCTCGCCGTGTACTGGCCTCAGTACTGACGCTCCTCTTTTTCCTTTGCCCTTTGTCGGCACCCCTTTTGTTTTAAGCAGGTTTTGAGATCGACGTCGTTAGCAGGGTTACCCTTCCGGCTTGGCCTGGGCAGGGTTATGGACGCCATTGGTTATTCTTCAGGGCTCTTAGCCCCATTTGCATCTTGTCCGTAGCTGGACGCTCTATCGTTTTCAAGGTGATTTGGATCTTTGTATATTATATCTGTATTCTTGACTCTTTGAGTCGCTGTTGTATATATCTGTTCTGTGGGTCCCATCGAGGACTGTTGTGTAATGCTATCACTTTGTTTTCCACCCGCACGAAAGTGCCTGGTGGGCACCTTCGAATCGTTTCTATGCGGGTTTGGCGGGTTTCGCTAAAACTTGCATAGGGTCGATTCTGAGGGTGTTACAGCGCAGAAGCCAAAGATCTGGCTTGACGATCACCTGTTGTTAATCAAGCTCGATGGCAGGAGCAAAAACACAGCCATGCAGTGCCTTCAGCTACAGCTGACAGGCGCAGCCAGAGCTTGGCTCAACAACCTCCCTTCGGATCCATCCGCAGCTGGGAGGAGCTAGTGTAGTGCTTCATCCGCAACTTCAAAGGTACGAAACAGACCAGCGTCAGTCGAAGAACTACGCGCCTGCTGCCAGCGGTCCAACGAGTCCATTCGCTTCTACATACTGCGTTGATCCATCATCAAAAACTCTACCGCAAACATCTCAAAGAAAGGGGCAATCGACGCCTTCAATGATGGCGTAAGGCGTCGTGAATTCAAAGAAGAGCTAGGGCGCTTCAAGCCCAAAACCATCGATCACTTTATGGACATCGCCAATCGCTGGTCCGATGGTGAAGATGCCATCAATTGAACATGCTCGGATGACGAGGACGACTACGGCCGCAGACGCGGCCGCTGCGGAAAAAGAAGATCGCGCGCCTACGACGACCACGAAGAGGTCGACATGGTTGCGGCTGGCTATGCTGATCGTCGCGATGACGGCAACCGCAATAGCAGGTACCACGGTGGCAACTACTGCGACGGCGAAAGACCCACACAAACATGGCTGCGCCGCAACTGCGATGATGAGCCATCTACATTCGAAAAGCTGTCGTGTCCCTACACCATCCACTTCTACACCGACAAACAGGATGGTAAGAGGAAGGCCAACCATATGCTCAAGGATTATAAGTTCCAAAAACTCCACGAGGGCTTTGGGCAGATACGATGCCAAGCGGTGAATCCAGGATTCGGCCCCGATCCAGGAGATGTTGCACACGGAGCTCCACCTCCACCACCAGGAGGACCCACGCAGCCTGCGGCTGCACCGGCGCAGAATAACAGGGCAAACGCATACCCGCCACCATTGGGGTCTCTGATGATACAGAAGGGGCGCCCAACCAATAGGGTGCAGAAGAAGATCACCGACCAGGTCAACTTGGCCGTCACATCTCCGCCAGCCATACCTGAGTACCTCAGCGGCTCAGAGTCGTGCATCACATTCGATTGCTCGGATCACCTGTGCCAGATACCTCGTCCAGGTCACACTTCCCTGGTACTTGAAGCCCAGATTGGAGGATTCGATATGAGCCGCGTCTTCATGGACGGCGGTAGTGGCATTAACCTGATGTTCGCCAGCACACTCGCAGCCATGAGGATCCCGCTATGCAGAAGACCTCGCCAAGAGGGCATGTCTTCCTCATGGTGGCAGTCGAAAAATTCACCAAGTGGATCGACGCCATGCCTATCACTAACCAAAGCGGCGTCGCCGCCATCAAGTTTTTCAAGTCCATTGTCTACAGGTTCGGAGTGCCCCATAGCATCATAATGGACAACGACTCGAACTTCACCTCAAAGGAGTTCCGAGACTTCTGCGAAGACCTCGGCATCAACCTCACGTACGCCTCCACGGCGCATCCGTAGACCAATGGGCAGGTCAAAATGGCTAACGGCCTCGTCGGCAGCGGCATCAAGAAGTGACTGTTGCGCCCACTCGAAAGGCTTGCGGGAGCTTGGGCAGAAGAGCTACCCTCCGTTCTTTGGAGCCTGTGCACAACACCAAACAACTCGACCGGATACATGCCCTTCTTCATGGTGCACGGAGCCGAAGCCATGCTGCCTACTGAGGTACGCTACAAGGCCCCACGGGTCATCGCCTACAGCGAAGCCTAATCATCGGCCACACTCGAAGACGCCGTCGACACGTTGCACGAAGCACGCGACATCACCGCGGCCTGTTCTACGGTATATCAGCAAAGTCTCCTCAACTACCACAGCCGTCGGCTGCTCCATGGTCCTCCGTCGAAGGAGACCTCGTCCTGCGACTCAAGCAGAAGGGGCACCTGAAGCTCTAATAACCCTGGGAAGGACCCTACGTAGTCATTGAAGTAATCCTAGGTGGCGCCTACCGCCTAAAGGAGGTCGAGTCCGGAGTCGAATACTCCAACCCCTGAAACGTCGCACTACTATGACGCTTCTACCCTTAGTTGTATTTTACTTTCAATAAGGCTACTCAGCCGAACACTATACCTCCTACATTACAATGAATACACTCTAAGTATCTTGGCCCAAAATTTCTCTCTTGCATACATTTACATTGTTAAAAAATTCTCACGGGCTGCGCCTCACCTTACGACTTCGTCAATTGACAAACAATGAATAAACCCTAAGTATCTAACCACGTCAAGCTAACAAAAAGGACATGCACAACCTATAATCGAACAATGCACCACGTGCCAATACATACAACTTTGCCAATACATACAACTTTACAAGGGCGCTAAATCCCACTCAATATTATACAAAGTTTACATTGTTTTGTTTTCTATTTACAGTATTCAACCATGCTAGAGCAGGACGTTCGTCTGCTCCTCGAAAACATCTACGATTTCCTCAGCATGTTGCGCCACGACCACATAATGCGGACGCATGTCCCATGCCATACCATCCGGAGGAGGGGGCGGCCCAGCTGCTATCTCCGCGAGGTTGACATCGCAACGGTGGAGCCAAACAAGCGATAGGGACGCCTTCACACCCGCCACCAGCTGATGACGCACCATCTCCTTCACGGCGCTCGTGTCACGAAATCTTCCAAGCAAGCCCAAGAAGCTGGAGGGAGAAGCATCCAACGGAAACATCGTGGCCCAGACTACTGTGAGTGATGACCTCACATTCTTCATCACCTGAAGCACTTGATGTAAGCGGTCTTAAACTATTGCAAGCACAACTGCTCGATCCCGGTCCATCCAGAAGAAGCCACCGGCCTCCAACTCCTGTTGCGTTAAGTAATTTATTTGAATTACAACACGCTCTTTCTCTTCCTTCGGAAGAAGATTCACAACTGCACAAAGAAGAAGCAGGTGAGAAGACATAGAACATGGCGCAGTCAAAAAATAAGAGGATCGTGGTGATTTACACTGGAGTTGCTCGCAAATCTGCCGAAATTCCTTAAGGAGAAACTCCTCCCTCGCAATGGCCCGTTCGGCCTTGGACTTCCAAACGTCCGCATGACCACAGATCATGAGAACGTCCTTCTCCAGGCTTCGGATGCGATCACATAGTAGCGACAATTGCAACGTCTCACTCGCCGGCGGACAAGCACCAAAGAAAGAAGGAGGCATTACCACCGGATCAGCACTTGAAGGACCCTAAGGGTGTGCAATTAGCAGAGTATAAAAATCAAGGCATTTGACAGTAGTCAAAAGAGACACTTATATTTACATCAATAAGCCACTACATGGCATAATAATACTTGTTCAGCTCGAAGCATTACATGCGCAAAAGGCAAAAACAAACTAGGCTAAGCAAACTACAAGGCAGATGATCTAAGCAGCTGCATCAGGAGCAGCTTCGGACCCCAAGGCTTTCGCCTTGGCTGCTCGCTGCTCCAGCGCATATGTGGCCTGGAGATTGATAAGCTTTGGGCCAAAATGCTTGCACTTTGAGGCGAAGGGAGCAAACGCTGCCTCGGAGCCACCTGCTGTTGTCGGCATCTTGGAGGTGATTTGCAGAAGATCCAGCTACGCGCCAGACGCCACCGCCATTGCTAGCCCCAGACCCATAGCGGCGCCCACCCTCTTCTGCGCTCTCTTGTAGCTCACAGGAGCATCACCCGCCAAAGCTTATGCGAGGGAGTCAACGTCGTCAAGGGCGACGCCATTCGGATTAATCTCCTTGTAGAAGCGGGCGAGGACCTCCTTGGCCTTGCCCAGCGATACCACATCAAATCTACATCTATCTTCAATTGTCGCAACGACATCCTCCATGGGATCCCCATGCTCCAAGACACTGCGACCAAACGCAACGCCAGTAGCACCTACAAGACGCGGTCAAATTTCAGATGGGACAAAAGGAACTACACCCGAAGAAAACACAAACTCAAAGAAGACGAAAATGGTAACTAACCGGATAGCACTTTGGCAGCATCCATAAGCTTCTCAGCCATGGCCTTCTCTTGAGACACGTTGGCAGTCGCAAGCTGCTTCTCACGGTCCTGGGCCTCTTTCTGTTGGCGCTAGAGGGCCTCCGCAACATCCTTCGCCTTGGTCTCTGCTTGGCCGAGACTCTTCTCGAGTGCATTCAGCTTGCGGAGGGCCTCATTGTTCTCATCCACAAAATTCAAAAAGGAACAAGTCAGCACAACCTGTACTTACAAGTACTCGCAAAAGGAACAAAAGAAATCTGCGTACCTCGGAGTTGCTGGAGGTCGCCCTCCAAGGCAAGATATTGTTGTCCCAAGCGACTGACGGGCTCGAGGGCTCACCCACGGGAAGAAATAGATCACTTAGGTGGTCACTCGAAGACTTCGAAGGTTTTGTTTGCATCTTCTGAGCAACAATTGCACGAGCCCCTGGCATCAAGGAGCTCAAATTGTCGTCTTCGGAGTCGGCCACCATCTTCGGGAACGTCAAAACAACCTTTGACTCCCCATGCATCTCTTCAAGCTCCTCCTCGGGAGATTCATCTGAGGAGTTCCTCCTAAAAAGCACACGAAACATTTGAAGCTGGTCAACAAGACAGTGAGATAATACTTAACACACTACAAATGCAAAGACATCAGAAAACTTACGAGGGATTGTCGGATAAGTTGAAGACCAGAGCCTCCTTCTCCTTCTTCTTCTTCTTATTCTTCTTGGTTGGCGGCTGAGGAGCCATGGCCCGAATGGGCACAACAGAAATAGGGGAGGACACACCCTCGTCCCCAGCATGACGCTCAAGGAAGGCAGGGCCCCTTGGCGTCGGCAGCGTTCCTCCATCCGAACTTTCACTTTGGGACCTCTTGCGATACATCCCATTCGCTATGCTCCAGGGCATCGGTGGTAGGCGACTAAGCAGGTGGAAGTTCGGAGTCAGACTCCGCGTCCCCACCATCAGGCGCATCTGTATACTTATCAGGCAGAGGCGGCATCATGTCCGCTACCTTGTAGTCCTGCGAGTCAAATACAAAGGCAAAATTCAGCCAAACAAAACAGCAAGCAAGAAGCACCCGGAAAGCATTACATGCAACCACAGGTTTCACGTAAGGGACTTTCTTCTTCGCGTGAAAGGGGGAAGTCAGAGACTTCCCCGGAAAATCCTCGTCTGCTTTATGCTTCAGTAGAGGCCGAAGTACTCTCACAAGCTCGATCGAGGGCATCTCCTATTCTGATACCCTTGTCGGGTCGCTGGCGCCAGAGTACAAAAACATCGGATGCACCCTCGCTTGGAGTGGCTGCACCCGATGCTTGAGGAAGGTGCGAATGATGTCAACACCACTAACCTCCTGGCCTGGTACCAGCTGGAGCGCCTCTACCCGCTGATACAGCTTCTCCACCTCCTCGACTTTGCCCTCCATGATGTCATTCGACCGAACACTTTCGGATGAATAGCTTGCTGGAGTCGAAAGGGGCCAGGCCGTAATGATGTCCGTCGAGCTTGACGTCACGAATGTAGAACCATTTGTTCCGCCGCTGCTGGACAGACTCACAGAGATAGAAGGAGAAGAACTGGACAGTGGGCGGATGGAAATTCCGCACCCACCCAGTGGATAAATACCACCGGTGCCAGATTGTCTCTTAAGAGAGTAGAGTCTCTTGAAGAGGCCAAAGTGTGGCTCGATACCGAGCCAGCACTCATAGAGTGTGATGAAACAGGTGATGTGGAGAAGAGAGTTGGGCGACAACTGGTGGAGTTATAGCCCATAGAGAAAAAGAAGCCCACGAAGAAATTCGTGGGCAGGAAAAGAAAGGCCGCGAACAACGAAAGCGTAAAACATGACTCAAAACCTTTCGGGTGGGTTCGGGATTACCTCCTGGCCGGGAAGGATAGCGTCATATTTGTTTTTCGAGATCCGACCAGACTCGTGCATCTTGTGCAGGTTCGTATCCCTCATCTGGGTGCACCGCACCCACCATCGGTGATGCGGCTGGCATAGAAGGCTTTCTTGCTGGCGCCAGCGGCGCTCGACCCTGCTGCAGCGGAGGAACTCTAATTCGGATTTCACATCTTGGCGATGCAGCAAGCGATGCGATGAGAACGGAGAAAGGAGGAAGGAAAGACACGGATAATGTCCAGCGCGTAGCACGAGCTCTAGAAATGGCATCAGCGAAGAAGATGAAAGCAAATGGCAAAGGGGTAAAACTACTCTATTTCCCCCATAGTATCAAAGGACGAAGAAGATGAAGCGGCGCCATTGACGTATAAGCCATAACACATGCCCTTCATCTCACCGTACATGTGTCAATAGTCGCCCGAACCGTCGTGAAACACGCCGCCCACTACGCATGGGAATCGAGGAGGAGCCGTAATTTTTGTCAAAATTACATGGACTAGTCAAAATCCATGTCAGAAGGTGGGACCCACGATCATCTCGTCGCATCGCCTCTGCTACCGCAGACGTTTGAGCTCACCAGGCATCAGCAATAACGTCACCAAAGCAAAAGCTAGCAACGGCTCAAAACTTTCGACTGAACAAAAAGTACTTACTCGAGTCTACGACACAACCAACTACTCGGGGGATACTCCTATCAAGAGCGCTGGTCACGCACCTGAGAAAAATAAACATGATGAAAAATACTTCTTCGTGTCCTATGTCGAGTCTGCGACTCCACTACGGACTCGAGGGCTACTCCCAGAGGAAGCGCTGGTCGCGCATTCGAAAAAACAAAGGCGTTGATGACATCTGCATAACTAAAGTCTCTACTCGAGTCTACGACTCGAACAAACACTCGGGGGATACTCCCATAGGGAGCGCTGGTCGTGCACCCTATGAACTATTCGGATGAGATCCTTCGGATCACATGTAACAAAAATCGTTTTGGCAACTTTTCCCAAACTAACGCTAAGTGAGAATCCGTCTCCTTGGTCACCCAAAGCACCTCTGTGGTGATAAACTTTCGGATGCTGTGTCTACGACACAAAGATAAGCCCTATAGATATCATTTAATGGCCTGGTATCGCACCAGACTGTGCTCTGCCAGTAACATACCGTGTCAACAGGCACGATGAAAAATTCTGACGGATGCGTTGGGTACCTAACTTAAAACACTGGAATTCGATGCCTGTAAGACCTCAACAGCCTGAATCGAATTACACCAGCATTGTACTAGATTCAAGTCTGAGGAAGATCTGTCCAAAGACAGTTAACTGACCCTAATCTGCAAGAGAGTCAGGCACACGCATCAACAATCCCTATGAACTAGTATATCCATTCAAAAACATGCTCGGGTGAGAAAGCACTCGAAAGACTATAGAGTCTCTAGTCGAATATGCGATTCGACTAAACACTCGGGGGATACTAACATGGATATACCCTACGGGTACCTAATATTGGTATACTCGGTCCAGCCCAGTGAAGGCCCACGTGAAGACTTGCTGCCCAAGGAGACTTCGGGTGGCCCAAGCCCAGTAGAATTTCGACTCCTTGGATAACACGGCCAAGCTTAGATAGAATATTCAAGGGTGAAACCCTAACTTGTAATCGACTAGACCTACCCCCGGGACCTGGCCTATCTATATAAAGGCCAGGAGGGCATGACGAGGAGTCTCTCCCCCAAATCATACACACACCTCACGCCAGATTGCATCTGTTCACCCCCTGAAAACCTTTAGTTCCGCCATCAATCAAGAAAATACAAGCATGAGTAGGGTTTTCCCTTCGGGGCCCTGAACCCGGGTAAACCTCGTGTCCCCTTACTGCATGTCTGTTAACTGTCTCGTGATCTCCATCTTCTCCAAAACCCAAGTCCATAACAATGGGCATTGACAAGTCGAAACCTCGTCACCAAGAGCCAGCCCACCGGCCCGGCAGTGCGTGAGCTCCGGCAGGGTGGCGCGAGAAATCTCAACCAAATGTGGTGCAGGCGAGCGTCGCCAGGTATCGGCATGGGCAGGCGCGGGTGAGACCCGATAGGACGGCACGAGGGAAAGCTTTGTCCAGACGATGGGGAGAGCTCCTGCAGGGCGTATAGGAGAGAGCAGGCGAGCTCTGGCAGTGCCGTTTCTCATCGTGGGATTGGTCAACGGCAGAAAAAAAATCCCCCTCCCAGCCCTAATATTTGCCATGTGGATCTGACAGTGGGGCTGACCAGTCAGAAAACTGATTAAAATGGATAAAACGTGCAATTAGTGCTATCTGTCAACAACCATCCTCAATGTTTGTAGTTTTCAAACAAAATGATCAAAGTCGGTAGTTTCATGTCAATGTTGCCGAAAATCTGGTAGTTCCTTGTCATTTTCTCCAATGGCAGAGGTGACAGGATCCGGCGTCGTCGGCCCTTCTGCAGCGGAGGACAAGGGCTACAGGGGGTTATGGATCCCCTGTGTGCTCGACGATGAAAACTAAAGGCGACAGAGGAGGATGGTCTTCTCCTCACCGGCGACTGGAGGAGAAGCTATGGCGAGCTCGTCCCTAAGCGCTGCGCCGGTGAGCGGGTTCACTTTGGGACTCACCTCGATAGAGGATTGAGTCACCCTCCATCAGAGTTCTTCACCGAGGTATCTTCACACTACGGTGTCCAACTCCACAATTTTCCCCCAAACTCCATTCTTGAGATTAGTTTGTATGTTCCCCTCTGTGAGGGTTTCATCAGCATTAAGCTGGATCTCACCTTGTTCTGGTACTACTTTGGTACCCGGAAAATTTTTGTCACTGCCGGTGTTCCTAACAACACTGGAACGCTTAGTTTAGTCCTTAGGAGAGACCGAGTCTACCCTAGGATTAAGGCGAGCGAGTCGGTTAGGAGATGGGCCTCCACTTTCTTATACCATACGGATAAGTCGGCTCCCGGCAAGACTAAAGGTCTACCATTTATTTTGACAGTGCCGCTACCCACCAAGAGTCTTGGGATGTGGAGGCACCGGCTCTTTCTGATTATATGATCATGTCCACGGTGTATTGAATATTTGATAAAGCATCAAGGCCTAAGGGGTTACGACTTAATCCATTGCTGGTTAATTCGTTGGATTCAACCACTCCAGGACCATGGGGACCGACTCATGCACACGATCACTCTCGACAAGAAGGAAAGCATAAAGCTGAGCCCGATTTTGATCTCCCCAAAGAGTATGAAACCCGTGTCAAGTGGTTGATCAGGGAACAAGCGAACCGGAAAATTCCGGGAATCTCCATGCATATGTATACTGCTGAGAAGCCTTTGACCCCGGTAAGATTTCTAATTTACTTTTCTCGCCGTTTTGTTGTTAGAGTGTTTGCAATACTAAGGGGTTTTGTTTCTGACTTTTAGCTTGCTAACCTCCCTGAGCCAGAGCTTGCTCCCCTTGAGGGATATCCTCTAGAAGATCTAGATCTTTTGGAGCAAGAAGAATCTATAGAAGTACATGATGCTGCAACCTAGAAACGCAAGAATCCAGTTGTATCTGTCGGCCCTCAACTGTTGCCTATTGTTAAGAGATATACTTCTTCTACTAGAATTTCTTGTTTTCTGATCTTTCTTGATTCTGGATTTTAACAATAATAACATGCTTTTCTCTAGAGCCAAGTCTTTGATAAAGGGAAAGGGAAAACCGGGGAAGGTGTTGCGCTAGCTAAAGCTGTCAATGCTTTCTCCTGATGTTGGTCCTCCGACTCCCAATCCAATCTAGCCCACATCGCTGGAGGAGACTGAATCTCTGCGCGCAGGTGAAACTAAAGATGCGTCTCAGAGCTCACAACCCGACATCGTCATTGACGATTTGGTTAAAGAGAAGGTTGAACCCTCCATGGGTAATGATCCCTCAGTTAAAAATATTGCCGATGATCCCCTGAAAGTTTCGGTGACTTCATACGGAACTGTGAAGGAGCTGAACAAGCTCGCCCAAGAATGCCTTGAATGTCGAAACATCTCACCAGAGGAGGAGGCACAAGAAGCTAAAGATGTTAAGCTTGCGAAGCTGCTGGAACAAGTTCCTCTTCGGGACAAGAATCTGAAGGATGGAGAAGCTCCGCCTGCACCTTTCATTCCGTTGAACCTTGCTAAGAAGGTCACGCTGGAGATCAAGACCAGCCTCCACAAGCTCCAACATGAACATGTTGTAAGTTGTCTTTTCGACTCTTTTACTTTTTGTATGCCTTATCCTCTATCCCCCAAGCATGAAGTTGGATAGAAATCTGAGTTTATGCTTATATAGGATGCCAAATAACGATGTAGTGTAGCCCCCAAGGCTCGTGCTGAAATGTAGTTGCAATTGCAGCCCGAGTCTTAGTAGCAATCTGACTCTGATTATTATTCTGACTTACAGAAAGTTAATGTTTACAACTAGGAATTGTTGAAGAATATATGTGATAATCAAAGATAAGTAAAAACTCTTCATCTTGAAATGCTCAGTTGAAAGTGAAGAAGGATGAAGCCAAAGGTAAATTCTTTTGGCTATCTCTTATCAAATAATTTTCTTCAGTCAGATTTTATTTCTGTTTGACTTATTGTTGTTTGCTTTCATTCTAGACTTGTTGAAGCAATCGTTCAAGCTCGTCGAGAATGCCGAGAACTTACGAGCCTTGGAGTATAAAAATGCTAGGCTCCATGAGCAGATCCAGAAATTAAGCGCTAACCACGAACGTAGTGTCACCAATATTCTGGAGTACAACAATCTTGCTACCGATGAACTTGAACGCTCTGTTGCTCCCAAGGACCAAGAAATCTCGAATGTAAAGGCAGAGTTGGATCGGCAGAAGGATACCACTCAGGCACTTCGGGATGAACTCCGGAGTTTGAGAGAGGAAAGGACCAAAGTAGATGAATCTATATTCATGATTACCATCAGTCTCTTGAAGAGATTGGCGAAGCAGTTAATCTTTCTGACCTTCAGAAATTTCTGTCTCAAGAAGTGCGTGACAAGGCGAAGGATTTGCCTTAGTTGGTTCGGGACTAGAAAATGTCCTATCCCCGCATGGCTGCGCACAATGCCCTCACTATGGTAATGAGCCACCATGGAAACATGGAAATTTGGCAAGTTACCAAGGGTTATGAAACTATTGCCGAAGATGGCAAGAAGCAGAACTTCGGAGTGATATGGGAATCTTGTGTCAGATACGCTTGTCGCGTGGCTGAGATGACCAACTTTGACAACCCATTCTTCACTCATGTTGTTGTGCCACCAAGCCCTCTAGCCAAAACCAAAGAAGATTTCAAGGACGATGAAGAGACCAGGTCTAACGAAGTCCCCATCCCGGAAAAAGATCAAGGCAGCACCACTAACTCGGCAAATCCTTCTCCACCTGCATCATAGATTTCGAAAAAGCTTTGCATTATTTTGTGCTAGGGATCTATGTAATAAGTAAACTACTATTATTTTGTGGTGCTGATGTGTAAGAACTGATGCTTTTAATTCTTAGCACTTTTGTAGTATATTTGATGTGTGCTTGAAAATTTCTTAAGCACTTTGTGTTTACTTTTCGTTTATATGGCTCTCTGCCTTGTCCCTTTCATGAGCCTGCTAACCTTTAGCACGGAAACTTTGCCGAGCAATGGAGCTTAATTGCTAAACCAGTTTAAACTCGGAAACAAAGCCGACTTCCAGTACCAATTATTCATAACTCGGAAAATGCCCGCGGCTAAGCAATTAGATAAAAACCAAAGTTTAAACATAAAATGAGATTTACACCCAAAGATAACATTTTATATATATTCAAAAAATCATAACCAGAACGAACAGAGCATAAAGTACTTTCAAGCATCCTGGGATTTTTGAAACTGACATGATCTTTTGGAAATAAGATGGTAAAAACTTCTCAGACAAAAATATGAGGTAACCAATACTCTATTTCACTTTGAATATACATATGATTACAAGGAAATATAACTAAGAAAAGAAGGGATGTAGCTATGAAATATTCTATGGACGGTCTAATTCATCCGGGTCAGTGCTACCACTATCTCTCTTTCTCTTATGAGTATCATGTCTTTCATTAATTGGTCTCATATCCGTTAAATAATATGACTTGTTATGCAGAAATCTACTGATCATAAAATGTCCTTCCCAAATCGGGGAAAGTTTATGCTTTATTTTTTGCATGAGTTGGCAAACCAAATCACCCTTTCTGAAAGATAGAATTTGAACTTTTTGACTATGATACTTGCATAACTTCTGCTGATAGGTTGTATATCTCTGCTCAGCAATGACACGAACTTCTTCGATTATATCGATATCATCTTGTTAGGAAATTTGGGCATCTTCTTCGATATACGCTTTGACTCAAGGAGATTTATGGATTAAATCACTCGAAAGAACTGCTTCTGCACCATAGACCAAGAAAAAAGGAGTATATATGGTTGATCTGTTAGGAGTTGTTCGCAAGCTCCATATGACAGACGGTAATTCTTCCGCCAAAGACCCCACAGCATGATGAAGTGGTGCTTCTAGACGAGGTCAGAGTCCTTGTAAAATGAGACTGTTTGCTCTTTCACCTTTTCT
Organism: Avena sativa; assembly: GCA_916181665.1. Classification (NCBI taxonomy): domain Eukaryota; kingdom Viridiplantae; phylum Streptophyta; class Magnoliopsida; order Poales; family Poaceae; genus Avena; species Avena sativa. The sequence continues at coordinate 358,020,307 of OV702283.1, forward strand.
ATTGGCTTTTGGATGTGCGACTGATGCAATATCGAGTCAGATCCCTTGATCTTCGTAGAATTTGGCTAACTCTCCCATGGAAAAGTTGCTCCCTGATACGTCGGAAACATATCTATAATTTTGATGCTCCATGCTTGTTTAGTATCTACTTTAGTTTGCTTTGTCTATGCTTTGAGGTGTTTTTATATATTTTCTGTAACTAACCTATTAACAAGTTGCCACAGTGCTAGTTGACTGTTTTCTTCTATTTTTGGTTCCAGAAAGGCAGAAAATCAATATTCTTGGAATTGGACGGGACAAAATCCAAAGTCAATATTTTACCGTGGGGGACACGAAGCCAGAAGACGAGACAGAGAAGCAAACCAGGGCGGCCACACTCCCCCTAGGCACGGGTGGGCCCACCCCGCGCCTGGGTAGGGTGTGGGCCCCCTGGCCGCCTCCCAGCCTCGCCTCTTCGCCTATAAGAATCCCCCGATGCAGACACCCTAGGCACCCGATCAAAACTCCACGAAACCTTCTATAGCCGCCGCCACCGTCGTCCCTATATCGGGGGGATCTGAAGTTCTTCCCGGCACCCTGCCGGAGGGGAGATCATCTCGGAGGCCTTCTCTCCGGTATGAAGCGTGAGTAGTTCCACCTTGGACTATGGGTCCATGTAGTAGCTAGATGGTTGTAGCTCCTCCTTGTGCTTTCATGTATAGATCTTGTGAGCTCCGTTCATGATCAAGATCTAATCTATTTGTAATCATGCATGTTGTGTTTGCGGGGATCCGATGGATATTGAGATTACTATGTCAGATTGATTAATGGTTTTGTCTATTTGATACTATCCTGTCTGTGTTGTTTGTGATCTTGCATGCTCTCCGTTGTTAGTAGCTATCTTGGCCAAGTAGTTGCTAGTGACTCCAAGAGGGGGTATTTATGCTCGATAGTGTGTTCTTGCCTCTAGTTTCCAAGGGAAGTGGCAGAAATCTCTTCGGTTGTAGATGTGTTGTTTGCACTGGGGAGAAAATAACGGTCTCTTGTTCATGGAACAAGTGGATTGTTTACCTTACACACTTTGCTTAAAGTAGTTGTCTGTTGCTTGCAACTTAATACTGGAGGGGGTTCGGATGATAACCTGAAGGTGGACTTCTAGTCATAGATGCAGTTGGATGGCGGTCTATGTATATTGTTGTATTGCCCAATCGAATCTCATAGGATCTTTTTGTCTAGTATTGCATTGTTATGCCTTACTCAGTTCCTGTCAATTGCCCTGCTGTAATTTATTTACCTTCATGCATGTTGTTTATCTAAGGAGAGCACCTCTAGTGAACTATGGATCCCAGTCCAATCTTTACCATTGATACATCTTCCACCGTTACTTGCTTACTTGCTGCAAACCATTACCTTCCACACCAAACGTTTAATCCTTTGTTACAGCATACCGATGAGCTTGACAACCTCATTGATTCGTTGGGGCAAAGTCTTGAGTTTGTGTTGTGCAGGTCTCCGTGTTGCTTGCAACACATGTGTGACGTTTCCTTCCTCCTACTGGTTCGATAACCTCGGTTTCTTACTGAGGGAAAACTTGCTGATGTTCTCATCACACCTTTCTGTTGGGGTTTCCAACGAAGCGTCCCACGACAGTGTTGGGCGTCATCAAGCTTTTCTGGCGCCGTTGCCGGGGAGGCTAAGGACATCTTCACAAGGGGAGTCCTCCTCAACCTTTCTCTTTACTTTGTTTTTTTGTTTGCATAGTTTATTTTGCTTGGTTTTGTTTGCCTATTTTAATCAAAAACTCAAAAAAAATAGTTTAGTTTGGTTTGCTTTCTTTATTCAAAAACACAAAAAAAAATTAGTTCCTGCTCTAGCTGCTGCTGCTGTTTTTGGCTTGCCCACCTTTGCCAAAATGGACTCTGCTGAGAACACCTTGTTGCTCCCCAAGTTCACCCTGAAAAACCTTTCAATAGGTAGTGGCTCCATAATTGGGAAAGATAATATTGAAGAATTCTTTAATAATATTAGCAAGCATGAGGATATTGAGGATAAATCTATAGCAGAGCTTTCTCCTAATTATGAGATTTCTGTAGCTTCTATAGTTCATATGTTGGAGGCTAGGTTTGTTAGCTTTAACCCCATGATGCAAATTTTGTTCCTAAAGCTAAAGAAAGAGAAGAATGCTGAAAAAAGAGAATTTATTCTTGAAACTTTACTCAAAGAGTTCCATGATGTTGCTAGGGAAGCAAAAAAAGTCTTTGAGCGTTTCAATATGCTAGGCTCATGTGTAGATGTTGTGGGTACTTCAGATAAAACCAAGCCTATAGAGGAATTTAAGATACCCATACCCTTTAAGCTTGTTGGAATGCATGAAGCCTTTGAGAAGAATTTTGATTGGATTATTCCTAAAAATCCTTTTGATGAAAGTAGTAAACCAAAGAGAAATGAGAAGGGATCCTCCAAGACTCATTTGGATGAGATAAAGACTTTGCAAGTATTGACCTTAATGCTTCTTCATTTGAAAATACTTGATTCTTCTTGCTTCTTGTGCCTAACTTAAAGGCGTTAAAGAAAAGTACTTGTTGGGAGATAACCCAGAAGTTTCCTTGAGTCTTGGAAGTTATTACTTCTTTAATGACCTCTCCTTATCCTTTTTGTTTGCTTTTTGTGCCAAGAATGACCTCTAATGAGAGGGAAGTAAGATTTGGGGAGTTGCTGTCCCGAAACAGATTTTTGTCCTCTACCAAAACAAATTGTGAGGAGTCTCTGTAACTCAGATTGAGCTGAACATTTACGAATGAATCCCCCAGTAGGTTATCTAACTTTCGTTAGAACAACACTTTTTTATTTGAGCAACAGAAGATTTTCGAACGGTTTCTACCTGCTGGTTTGTTTTGACAGATTTCTGCCATTACTTGCATTTGCTTCTTATTGATTCCTTTTTGAGTTCTCTTTTGGGGAATTGAGATTTTTGAAGGAGTTGCTACAGTAGCTTGTGTTTTTTAGTGAAAAATCTTGCTGTTCCAAAGCTTTGCCTAAAGTTCTATTATCTTTTGAATACACTAATGTTGCTAATGAAGATTGTGTGAAGTTTTCTATGAAGGAAAAATTTCAGGTGTAGAGAGAGAATGATGTAATGAGATGAAGAATGGACAAAAGCTCAAGCTTGGGGATGCCACCCCAGTGTCACCCCAAGAAATATCCAAGAGGTACAAGCGTCAAAGCTTGGGGATGCCCAAGGCATCCCCTTCTTCATTAATAAAAAGCTCAGGTCTGTCTAGACACTTCGTCTTTATTGTTTCATGCACAAGTTGTGTTGTTCTTGGAGCGTCTTAGTTTTTGTTTGGTTTGCTTAGTTTGTTTAGTTTGATTGAATAAAGTAGTTTGGACCCCCGTTCTCGCTGTGTTGTTTCAAATAAGTTGCTTGGTGTTGGAAAGGAGTAGGAAGTTCCTGCTTGAAAGTGCAAGAGGAGCTTGCATTGACTGTGACTGAGACTTTAGCATGACATGTTAGGTGTTGTTTTGACCTTATGCTTAGTGATTATTGTTGTAGCATGTCTTGTTCCAATCAATTGGGATTGCTTAGTGTGCCTTGAAAAAAATTATACATTGTTTTAGCATACAAAAGCATAGTATTGTGGTATTCTCATTTGATGCTTTGTTTGGGTTGACTTGGCACATGATCACACCATATTATGACTATAACAAGTCACCATAGACTCTATGATCATTTAGTCCTTGACTTGTAGTACCACTCTATGCTTTGATTAGTAATGTTTTGTTGCTCTGCATGATTTTGGCCATTATTGCTCTCTTAGTTGGTTGCTCCCAGTCTTTTGCTAGCCTCCACTTTTATGAGTAAGCTCTACTCATTCTTCCAACTCCCAAGAAACCAAATTATTCCAAAGTGTCCACTATTAACTCCTATGCATGGTGTGTTACACCATTCCAAGTATATTCTTGTTTTCAGCTATCTTCCAATTAAAAAGTATTTTGTTATGTGAAAACTCAGTGATTAAAGCTCTCATGAACTTGATGGCACACTTTATATTCTTTGCCCCTAATAAACTTGAACCATTGTGTCGTCTATGTTGTATATGCTTGCACTTATACGTTGGAATTAGTAGAACCGTGCTGTCACGGGGAACGTTTTCAACATTGCACTTGTACTTTGTACTCAGTTGATATCATGATCTTTTGTCTATGGATGTCACCGGTGTGAAATAAAGAGGGAACTTGTAAGTCCATGGAGTATGTATTTTGTGTTAGAGAAACGCCTGGGCCGCTAGCCTAATCCATGCCTAATCATGGTGGAAACTTGCAGCATCACCATAGTGAGCTATCTATGAAGCATCCTCAATTAAAAACTATGCATATAGTAAATAAAAAGATCCCTGAGATGCTCATTCTCTACTTGCCTTGTCATTTTTGTTATGGGATAGCTCCTGTACCATGTGCAAGAGGTACCCCGTTGGCGGTTCTCTATGATACGCATGTACTTACAATGACAAGAACTTACAGGTGACTGAAGTTGAGTAGCATGAGGTGTGGCCCTCGTATTCAAGGTACTTGAGATTGCCAACTTATACTTTGTCAAGCATATACTCCATCTTTGTTCACTTTAACCTTAATCACTTCAAGATGCTTATGATAGGGGCAATGAGGGCTGAAAGCTAACAAGTACCATAATTTTTGGAAGCTCTTTTGAAACTTGAAATCCCTGCTTCCCTACGAAGGGACTTTCTTCCACCATTATTTGAGTCTCCACCTTCTACTTTTAGGCACCATTAAGAGAGCATAGTTGTCATTCTGTGTGCAGTGTTCCAAAACTTATTGATCGATGCATATTATGATATTACTTGTTCTTGTGCTATTTGTTTCTAGTCACCCTTGTGAACTTTGAAGGTGTCCTATGCATCTATTTGCTACTCCATGAGGGACAAGCTGAATGCCACTATGCCATGTTTTCTGTATGTGAAACAAACAAAAGTTTTTCAATGCATGTTATTCATGATCTTTGTTTGTAGCCTTTCATGTTGCATGCATAGTTACTATGTCCTATTGTTAGAACTCCATCTTTCATGCACATGTTTAGAGTTCTCTGATCCCAGCTTTCAATGTTTGCAAATGGTTTGGCCTTGGTTTTGATGGTGCATGTCACCTAAAAAATTATTCTTTTACCATTTACCTACTCGAGGACGAGCAAGAGTTAAGCTTGGGGATGCTTGATACGTCGGAAACATATCTATAATTTTTGGTGCTCCGTGCTTGTTTAGTATCTACTTTGCTTTGCTTTGTCTATGCTTTGAGGTGTTTTTATATCTTTTCTAGAACTAACCTATTAACAAGTTGCCACAGTGTCAGTTACCTGTTTTCTTCTGTTTTTGGTTCCAAAAAGGCAGAAAATCAATATTCTCGGAATTGTACGGGACAAAAGCTAAAGTCAATATTTTACCGTGAGGGACACGAAGCCAGAAGACGAGACGGAGAAGCAAACCAGGGCGGCTGCACCCCCTAGGCGCGGGTAGACCACCCCGCGCCTGGGTAGGGTGTAGGCCCCATGGACACCTCCCAACCTCGCGTCTTCACCTATAAGAAGCCCCCGATGCAGAAACCCTAGGCACCCGATCAAAACTCCACGAAACCTTCTATAGTCGCCGCCACCGTCGTCCCTAGATCGGGGGGTCTAAATTTCTTTCCGGCACCCTGCCGGAGGGGAGATCATCCCGGAGGCCTTCTCTCTGGTATGAAGCGTGAGTAGTTCCACCTTGGACTATGGGTCCATGTAGTAGCTAGATGGTTGTATCTCCTCCTTGTGCTTTCATGTATAGATCTTGTGAGCTCCGTTCATGATCAAGATCTAATCTATTTGTAATCATGCATGTTGTGTTTGCGGGGATCCGATGGATATTGAGATTACTATGTCAGATTGATTAATGGTTTTGTCTATTTGATACTATCATGTCTGTGTTGTTTGTGATCTTGCATGCTCTCCGTTGTTAGTAGCTATCTTGGCCAAGTAGTTGTTAGTGACTCCAAGAGGGGGTATTTATGCTCGATAGTGGGTTCATGCCTCTAGTTTCCAATGGAAGTGACAGAAATCTCTTCGGTTGTATATGTGTTGTTGCCACTAGGGAGAAAACAACGGTCTCTTGTTCACGGAACAAGTGAATTGTTTACCTTACACACTTTTCTTAAAGTACTTGTATGTTGCTTGCAACTTAATACTGGAGGGGGTTCGGATGATAACCTGAAGGTGGACTTCTAGTCATAGATGCAGTTGGATGGCGGTCTATGTATATTGTTGTATTGCCCAATCGAATCTCATATGATCTTTTTGTCTAGTATTGCATTGTTATGCCTTGCTTAGTTCCTGTCAATTGCCCTGCTGTAATTTGTTTACCCTTCATGCCATATTGTTTATCTAAGGAGAGCACCTCTAGTGAACTATGGACCCCGGTCCAATCTTTACCATTGATACATCTTCCACCGTTACTTCTTTACTTGCTGCAAACCATTACCTTCCACACCGTACGTTTAATCTTTTGTTACAGCAAACTGGTGAGCCTGACAACCTCACTGATTCATTAGGGCAAAGTCTTGAGTTTGTGTTGTGCAGGTCTCCGCGTTGCTTGCAACACCTGTGTGACGTTTCCTTCCTCCTACTGGTTCGATAACCTCGATTTCTTACTGAGGGAAGACTTGTTGTTGTGCTCATCACACATTGCTCTTGGGGTTTCCAACGAAGCGTCCCACGACAGTGCTGGGTGTCATCACTCCCATTTTCAGTAATGATACTATACGAATATCCGAATTGGATGATGACATCCTCGATGAACTTTCTGGATGTGGCTCCATCACAATTTGTTACAGGTTTAGCCTGAATCCATTTTGCAAATTTATACATCATCACTAGTAGGTGAGTAAATCCAAATTTTGACATTCGAAACGGTCCTACCATATCAAGCCCCCAGAACGTGAATGTCCATGCAATAGCGATTGTTTGCAGGTGATCAGCCAGAACATGTGCTTGACGGGCATACTTTTGGCAGCCTTTGCACGTTTTGACCAGTTTCTCGGCATCTGCCTTAGCTGTGAGCCAAAATAATTTGTGTCAAAAAGCTTTTGCCACTAAGAATTTGGCTGTAGCGTGATTACCACATTCACCTTCGTGGATCTCTCGTAAGATTTCCACTCCTTTTTTCAGAGAAATACAGCACTGGAAAACCCTAGAAACACGCCGCTTATAGAGCTCGCAACTTATGATTGTGTAAGATTTTGCTCGTCGGACGATCTGCCGGCCTAGAACTTCGTCTTTGGATAATTTTCCGTCTATCAGAAAATCCAGATAGGGTTGTGTCCAACTGGGAATCACAGCTAGAACTGCTAATAAAGGTGTCCTCATCTACTCGTGTGATAGAGGGAAATCTTAAGTGCTCTAGAAAATCACCATCCGGAACTTGTTTCCGCACAGAGCCTATCCTTGAAAGTGCATATGCTTCCTCATTTTCTTCTCGAGGGATGTGTTGAACCTAAAAAAATCCTCGAACAATTTGGATAATTCATCCACAACATGTATGCTACCATGTGTTTATTCGCATTGCAGATATCAGATACTTGTTGGGCAACTAAATCCGAGTCTCCGTAACACATGAGTCGAGTTACGCCAATGTTTTTGGCCATGCGTATTACATGTAATAGTGATTCATATTCGGCAATATTTTTGGTTGCTATGAAGTGAATATGTAGCACAAAGAAGAGCTTCTCTCCTTGTGGTGATTTGAGAATCACGCCAGCCCCTAAGTCTCCCCATGCTTTTGATTCGCCAAAGTGAAGGGTCCAAAATTCTGGGTCTAGAGGACTTGTATTTTCTTCCGTATCTGTCCTATCAGCGACAAAGTCGGCGAGGATTTGGGACTTTATTCATGTGTGTGGTTTGTACTCAATGTCGAAAGCTACAATCTCTCTTCCCCACTTTGCGACACGTCCTTTGGTGTCGCGGTTATTGATTATTTCTCGCAGAGGAGCAGTACTCACCACTATGATCTTGTGCTCTTAAAAATTATGACATAGCTTTCTGGCAGCAAAGAATACACCATAGGCTAGTTTTTGGTAATATGGATACCTTTGCTTTGACTCTGCCAAGACCTCGTTTATGTAATAAGTTGCACGATGTACTGGGTGTTCATGATTTTCTTCCTTGTGCTCCACTGATGTTACGACACGTACGACTCTGTTTTTCACTGCAATGTAGAGTAACATAGGCTCCTGTGGCTCAGGTGCAGCAAGTACTGGTGGATTTGAAAGTAGGTCTTTCAAACTTTGCAGGATAGCATCAGCTTCCTTGGTCAAGACAAATTTATTGGTTTTCTTCAAGAACTTGTGTAAAGGTGCAGCTCTTTCTCCGAGCCGGCTGATAAACCGGCTTACTACTGCAATGTAGCCAGTGAGTCATTGTACGTCCTTCAGACGAGTTGGCCTGGTAATATTCAGTATAGTCTTGATTTTTCCTGGTTCACCTCTATGCCTCTTTTAGAGACGATGAAACCTAACAATTTTTTGGCTGGTATTCCGAAGAAGCATTTCTTCGGATTTAGCATCATATTGAATTTTCATAGGCTAGCAAATGTTTCCTTTAAGTGAGAAATTAGTGTTTCCTTCTTTTTGGACACCACTGCTATATCATCTATGTATACGTGGACGTTGCGTCCGATTTGATCATTAAGGCAACGCTGCATAGTGTGTTGATAAGATGCTCCTACGATCTTTAAGCCAAAAATAATAGTTTTGTAGTAGAAGATTCTGAAAGGAGTGACGAAAGACGTCTTGATTTGATCCGATTTTTTCATCGGTATTTGATGATATCCGGAATATGCGTCGAGAAATCCTGCCGTGGATTCAATAACTTGATCAATCCTTGGCAAGGGAAACAGATCTTTGGGACAATTCTTGTTCAAGGCGGTACAGTCAACACACGTCCTTAATTCAATAGTGGCCTTCTTAGGAACAAGTCAGGATTTTCCACACAATCTATATGGATGACCTCTGTTATGAATCCGGCCAAATCTAGTCGGGCTAATTCCTTAGCTATAGCTTTGCACTTTTCATCACCAAACCGTCATAAGTACTGTTTGACTGGTCTAGCATCGGGATACACATTAAAAAAGTGCTCGGCAATTTCCCTAGGTACTCCGGTCATGTTAGAAGGTTTTCATGCAAAGATATTATTAGCTTTGAGGAACTCGATGAACGCGCTTTCCTATGAAAGGTCTAAGCCTACTCCTACATTGGTCGTCTTGGAGGGATCAACTTCCTTCAGTGATGTTTTCTTCGTCTCTTCCGATGCCTTGAACTATAGACTCGGTTTCAGCACCTCGTTCTTCGTTGTGGGCATCTCGGATGGGTCGGTATTTTTCTTGATCTCCTAGTACTCCTGGGCGTGCAACACGTCTTCGGCAAAGGCAAAAGACCGGCCTTCACAATCTTGTGCTTTATTCGGTTTCCCCGGATGGTGATGACGTTGTTGGGACCCGTAAGTTTCATCGTGTTGTAGATGTAGCAGGGACGGGCCATGAACACCCAGTAAATCAGACGTCCGAAGATGGCGTGGTAGGCACTTTTGAACGGTACCACCTCGAAGGAGACTGTCTCGATCCAGTAATTATCCAGAGTTACGAATGTCACGTCTGGTGTGATCTCATCTAGTGAATCCGCCTGTCTTCCTGGTACAATGCCATGGAAAAACACATTGTTGTGGTTTAACTGTCTTTTGTGGATCTTCATTCGATGGAGTGTCTCAATGTAGAGGATATTGATGCTGCTACCACCATCCATGACAGTTTTAGAGAACTCATAGCCATCAATAAGAGGATTGACGACCAGAGGGTACTTTCCCTGATGATGTGTTTTCTTCGGGTGATCATTGTAGTCAAAGGTGATGGTTACATTCGACCAATCCAGAAATTGGGGGACATCTATAACCATTGCATTGAGCTCATGGAGAACCGCCTTTTTGACCTTTTCTAGTTGAGTTCCAAGGAAGCATATATAAGTGTCTTTCTTTGTAGAGTAATCCTTCTTTCCATCCTGCTTGGGATGCGTCTTCCGCTTCTTCCATGTTAGAATCTTCCTTGGGATCCTTTCCTTTCTCGGAATTTTACTTTCCTTTTCATCGCTTGGCTCTATAGCCAACGGATTCGTAGCTCTTGATGTCGTCATTGAAATAACACACATCATTGGTGTGGGTAGAACCCCTGTTCCCGTCCGGGTGAGGTACACAAGGGTTGTTTGCAATGTCGGCCTAGGAATATGTTCTTCTGGGTTGTTGATCTCCTCTATCCTGGACTCGAGAAGTTTCACGGCCTTGTCCCCGGCTGCCTACGCGCCCTCCTTGTCCTTCGGATCCGAATGTTGCGTTGAAAGCTGCATTATCCGGAGCCGGTTTATCTTCCGAGGTGTTCTTGCACTTCTGTGTTTGCTTCTTTTGTTGTTTGGCTACATTTGGGTTAGCCAAAACATTCAGCAATCCATCTGAGTCATCATTGGCGCATGCATATTTTCTTGCTATTTCTATCAACTCCCCCAAGTCGGTAACATGGTCACGCTTCAGCCTATCCCGTAGTAATCTGACTGGGAGCCCTGCGATGAAAGATTCAATTGTGGTTTGCTTGTTTACTCCTTCACAGGATTTCTTCATGCCGATCCATCGTTCGAGGTAATCTCGGCAAGTTTCTCTGAGTATTTGAGTGCAATGCTACAAGTCTCTGACTATGCAGGGCCTCCTGTATGTTCCCTCGAAGTTTCAAAAGAACACGCTTTGCATATCATACCCGTTGAGAATCGATTTCTCTAGCAGTTCATTGAGCCAAGATTGAGCCATCTGCCGCAACATAAGTGGGACATACCGGACTGCAACCAGGCTGGTTCCTCCTTTGGCGATGCAGCAAGTCTGGAAAAAATCTTGGATGTCATAGGGTTGAATGTGTTTGGCTATGCCAAAGTCAATCGGAAATTTTGTTTTACGTATGCGTGGGCCAAAGCATTTTGGTCCCACGTACATGTCTTCCTCCTCATACTGTGGCGCTTATATCTTAGCTTCGATGTAATGGTGAGCATCATTGGGCGAGAGAGAACTTCACCTTGGTTGCTCGGTATGCCTGCATGGTGGCGGAGTCGGATTTCTGCTTCTTCTTCTGCCATTGCCGCCTCCACCCCTGCGGCATCCATGGTTATGATGAGATCCTTCATGTTCACTACTAGGTGGTGATGGTGGCTCTGGTGGGTTATTTCCGGCCAAGCGACAAGCTGCTAGAGATTCATTATGCTGGCTCCAATGTTGGTTTCGTTAGGCTTCATCACTGCTTGATTCTAGGATATCCTCATTGTCTCTTCGTCCGGCGTTGTTATCAATCGGGCGGCTAGTGTGCCTGGGAGGCACAATTCTTTGTTGGTCCCGCTCATGTCGGCGTCGCGCTTCCTCTTCATCCCTGTGGCTATTATTTTTCCGATGAAGGGGTTGGTGAGGGACCAATGCCCTGATTGCATCTCGAGACGCAGCCGGAAGTACTCCTGACCAGTCCCGCATGACCCTGCGATGATGACCGTTTGATCCGTTCCTTGAATTTTCTTCCTCCCTAGGGCAATGATGTTGATCTATGTCCCTTTGGGGTCTTACATCAGTATTGTGACCTGCATCGGTGTGACAAAATTCTAACTTTGACGCTAGCTTACCCCACTGAACGATGCGACTGTCTTCTATTGCTGCAGTCTTTTGTCGAGCAATGCTACGCGCTGTTGGACCTGTTCTAGAGACGTATTATTGGCGATGATAGCTCAAGCAGCTGCAGAGTTTTCCACTAGTGTGCTATAGACTCAGATCTTCTCTCCGTTTTTCTGTCAAATAAATCCTTGTGGACTTCTGGGTTCCTATTAGTAAGAACCGGGCCACCTCTAGTCTTGCTCGCCAATCACTTGTATTCTAACTGGTACTCAGCGGGATTGTTGTCTATCTGTTGCTTAATTTTGACGATGTGTGTAGCTTCATCGAGCAAAAGCAAACGATGCTTCTCTAGATCCTCGACCCTTTTCTCCAGCTCCTCTAGTGTTAGATCCGAAATAGTTTGGATTGGTACTGTTAACACATATCCGTAAATTTCACACCCTGGGTGACTATGTGTCCTTCAACCAGAGGATCGATCGGTGTGGGTTTAATCGGATTTCCGTCCTGGTTCTCCATCTCAATCTCTTTGTTGACTTCTTTATCGTTGGCTTCCTCTACCGGCTCTATCGGTGTTGGGTTTTTGTTCTTCTTCTTCCTCTTTGACCGCCTAGTAGCCTTTACGTGCGTACCGGTGGCAAAGACGGCTTTTGGTCCGGTACCGGGGGATAACCTTTCGTCGGTACTTTCTGTCATGGTTGGCGTCTGGACCTCGGAAGAGTCTCTGGTGTCCATGTCATATTGCGAGGTGTAATCTTTGTCCATGCTATGATATGGACTCGGGGATGTCTCTGAATCACCTTGCACTTTCTTGGAGTTGTATTCTTGTTCATATGCATCCATATCCTTCTCGATGTCACGGAGCTCCTGCGCGTGAGTGATTCCTGAGGGGAATCAGGTGAGTCAGCATTTTCTTTGCTTGAATCAAGGACTGAATCGTTTCCGGCTCCAACATCGATAGAGTCGGATCCAGAACCAACGTATCACATGAATCAATGCTTCTTTTTCTTCATGGGCTCGAGGTACAGGGACAGCTGAGTTTCCACCTCCGCTTCTTCAAAGCTCTGCTTGATGTCAGCAATTGCTTCGTAGTCGATGTAGGGGCATTTCATCATTTGATTTATCCTATGTCTCAAGAGTGATTTTCCTGCTCCAGTGTCGGTAGAACCGGATCCAAAGCAATATACTCTGCATCCATGTATCCGACCTCAACAGGGAGATCAGATTCGGGTTTTTCTTCCACCACTTCTTCCGCTACGGGAGCGGGCTGGGTGGATCAGCTTTTTCCGAGATCTTAAACTCTTTTGCCTCCACAAACAAAGTAGATCCGGATTTTTCTTCCGCCATGGTCATCACCTCAAGGGTGGGTTGGGCGGGTTCAGCGAAACCGAGATAGATATCGATCTCGCCAATTGCATGATGGTGAAGGTCGTCACATGCTCCTTAGCTGGAATACAGGTCTCGTCGAGGAGAACGAGAGGGACGTCGCTGGCGTAGAGAAAGTGACTGACGGCAATTGTTTCGCCGATTCCTGGACGCACAGATTCCGCCCGAAATGAAGGTCCGAAGGTCACCTGCCCCACGGTGGCCGCCAACTGTCGTCGGATTGATGACAAGTAATCCAAAGGGGGTCCTGAAGGCATTGAGAAGATGGGGTGTGAGTCGTACGGTGTTCCGGAAGCGGTGAGCACAGATTTACTCAGGTTCAGATCCGACTGCGGTGATCAGATCCTACTCCTACTAGCAACCCAGTAATATATCGGCAAGAGCCGGATATTACAGTGGATTACAAGAGAGGTTTGTCTGTACGAGTTGGTTGTCGTGATCTATGATCTGGTGCCCTAAAGGCCCTGCAGGTCCGTCTTATAAAGGCGCCAAGATCTAGAGTTACACGAGAAACCTATCCGGCTACGTTATAGAGTCGGTAACTAAGTACAGCTTGGACCACAAGTAATACTACAAGCCTAAGTCAGTAAGTTTTCTAGGCCTTGTCGTAGCCGGATTGGACTCTGTCTTTTTTTCCTGGCTAGGCCGCCCGTGAATCAAATCTCTAACCCGTCGATGGGCCACCCTGGTCAGTGAGTCCTATGGGTATACCCGTAAAGTATATCTCCAACAATCAGCTTGCTATTGTCTTATGTGAATGGCTTCCTCTCTGCACATGGTAACACTGTTGTGGTGCAATCCTATTACAGTGTGTAGTTCACGGATAGTCGTTGGGTTCAACCCTACTTGATTGAAAATTTAATATTACAACTATTAATTTTATCTATGTTGCAATAGGTCAGGTCATATATAAGTATGAAAGTGTACAGCGACATCACCATATAATTATTTGGTCCCTCCATTAGCAGATTTTTCTCCATTTTTAATAGACAATACGTGATATTAGATTCTATTTCTCAACCTGACGAGCTACTAAATAAGGAGTCCTTATATAACCATGATACATACCAGGTCAAAGATTCCGAGAAATTTTAACTTAACTAGAATTTAATTCGATCTTTATATTTAATTTGTGGAATATATGTTTTACAAAAGGTGATTCTAATGATTCATTCCACTAATTACCTCCATGATTTATACTAATTAAAGGTCCTTTAATAAGTATTGGGAAACCATTCAAGGGATGTATTAGATTTTGTCTATGTATTCGACAATCAAAGTACACAACCAGTTTGAATCAAAGGATTTCATTAATTTTGTAGATTGAAATCCCTATAATATTTTCCCATGGGAGTTGTTGGATTTAACACTTAGATTTCTATAGGATTTTACACATATTTTCTTAGATATGTTTTTTCGAGGGATTCATTGGAGACTTTAAAGAAAAGACAAGACAAGAAAACACTAGAGAAAAGGGAACAAGGGAATGACTAGATTATAAAAACAAACGATCAAACATTTTCCTCTCTCCATTTTCTTCAGTCTTACGCTCCCGAGCATACCCCCGTTATTTAATGGGGAACTTTTTCTTTATGCATTTTGATAAGGTAACGAGTGACATATCTGCTAAAGATAGTATTTATTTATTGATTTATGCAAGAAGTGGTGGGGTAACCAATAGTAACTTATTTCTAGCATTACTTACCTTGAGTCTAAGGAATTGTATATTGCCGATATAACTTAACCCCTTTGGTGATACTTCCATCCCATATAACAGTTTTTTACGCGACTAAAATATGAACGTAACATTTCTATTATACTATTTTGAGTTGTTCTGTCTATAAAACAATGTTATGTGAGATTATAGAAAGAGTTTAGGCATGTAGATCAATAGGTGTAATTTTGACATTTGATTGTTGTGAGTTTTATCATATGCATTAGTTGAAAATATCTCATTCACTAGGTTCTAATATGTGTGTATCGTACCATATGAACTGCTTCATGGGATTAAATTTCATTATTTAATATGGAGAGAGGCTACAATTTCTGTTGTGGCATAGTGGCACCTTATGGTACCTATATTCTAATTCTGCTTAAACAACATTTTATTACTTGTATAATTTACTATCTCTCTTAGTGCAGTTGTGCTCTCTATCCTTTTAGTTTAGAAATTGCATACCACAACAAGGTCTTTCTTCTTGAGTTAATGTAAGAACTGAAGCAACAATGTTTCTGTTTAACTAAAACACCTAAGTTTTGAACATGAGATGCAATTCAATTATGTTCAATAGATCATATTAGACCACATGGACTTCCTTTTATATTTTTTGTTTATTAGGTTACATAGTGCTTAGCTCTTTCATCCTCACTTTGTGCAAACTTTTCTTAGTCGCGTCTTGCTTCAAACCCGTGGAGTATTAATAGTTGGGAATAAGCTCTGTATGTTTTGGATGTATGTGGCATGCCTTGTTCTCAGTTTTTTGTAATGTTATTGTTATTGTAGCATAGCATACGTTTTTGAATAGTGTAGACCGCTTCTACTTCTGTCCAGGCACAAAAATCCATCAGACCACAATGGATCGATTCTCTCTAGATACTTTATACCAGCCATAAATTCTTTCCCTCTTGCTAATTTTTATACATAAGCATTAGAAGTATGATGGATGCATTGTTAAAAACATGGTGTCTATCGCAGAGATTTTGATGCTTAGGAATTTCTCAAACTTGGTCCTATGAATTGCTCAACCATCCATGTCAATTTCTCATCCATCCTACCATGAGTTAAATGAGAGTAGAAGCAGTTTTTGCATGTCAATTTTCCATGACATGCTAGCATTTAATTAGTCACAAAGAATTTTACAACATATATACTCCCTCCGTCACGGTTTGGACTTTCCATATGATTTTGTCCTACACTATTTGTAACTGGGTATTTCATCCTTATTTCTATGTGCTTTGGTATTATATATACCTGCTGACTTCTATCCTCATTTTTCTTTTGTTAGTCTTAGTGATCCTTGAGTTGTTATCTTCTTTCGTCTTCTTAACTATAGTAAATAAATAAAAGAGTTATAATCATGGATGCATATGTCGGGGTTTTAACCCCCTTTTGGAAAAAATCTTAGTTTATGGCCTATTTCCTCCGTTTCATAATATAAGATGTTTTAGCTTTGTGAAAGGAGTGTATCTGGATTCCTTTTAGTGTGTAGGTTCCGAATCTAAGTAAACTTACACACTAAAATAAGTCTAGATACACTTATTTTATAAATCTAAAACATCTTATATTTTGAAACGGAGGGAGTACATGGTCATTTTGAAACAATGTGTAATGGTATCGATATTTTTACTCTTTTTTGTAGTCCTTTGCATACATCTATGAAACCCAACAAGGAACAACCTTATGTGACTATTGAGTTGTTAGTCTGTGAAAAAATTAGAGCTTAATTTTGCTCTTTGGTGATGCTTATGAAGATACCTAGAATTGTAGTGATATTCTGGAGAGATTTTTACCATCTTACTTGCAAACTATATTGGTTTTGGCTTTTGATCCTCTGTTCCAAAATAAACAGCTATAGAAAGCTTAGATACTGAAATTTTGCGCACTTGAAGTGTCGAGCATGCATATTTGACTATGGAACAATCGTGTGCTTTATTTTGCATTTTTCTATTTTGGGCACTCATAAATATTTGGAGGGATTGCATGTTTGACGTGAATGATTTGTTCAGTTTGTAGACCAAAATACATGAAATACCACCTTGCTGGCCATGCAGTGCAAGAACAAAGTGCAGGAGGCGCGGCGAAGATCGCCTTTACACCTAGTAGACACTATACTCTTCCAAATTCCTATAGCTTTGAACCGCTAAGTTGCTAACATGTTGCAATTTTAAGATTATGGAGATAGATACACATCAGAAAGCTCAAGCAAGCATAGCACCTTCAATAGGATTGAATAGATGGAGGTAAATGTGGAGACTGTTTGCAACACTCCGTGTGTATTTTATCATATGTAAAATACTTCAACAAGATGAATCAGGAAGGCACATAATGATTAAGTTGCTCCATAATGTTTACTCAAAATATGCAAAATAATGATTAATCTGCATTGTCTCCATAGAATATATGGACTTTATAAGGAGGGAATGCCATCTCTCATCTTGGTGATCAGCCAATGGTAAGTCATCTATTTTGACGTGGTTGTATGGAATCCTTTTTTTCTAGGTGCACTCATTAAAAAAACCAAAATCTTAAAGTACACATGGAGAAATGACTTGCATGATGAAAACAATGGCTGAAAAGTTGATTTCATGAATTAAACATGTTTTATAGTCAAATCATTTTGCATTTTATAACCACTTTGTACAATTAATTCGAATGGGCAAATGCATCAAAATTAGATCCCACTTGAGTATGTTTCAGTAAACTTTTTTTAAACTCTTTGTACCTCGTGATAATGCACTAGTTATATATGTCATCATATATCATGATTACCATCTTAGTTGTAGCAATTAAGATGAATTTCAAAGCTCCGTGACCACCCGCCGCCGGCGCTGCGCCGCCCGGGGGAATCCACCGCCACTGTCGGCCGGGTCGCCGAGCAAAGCCCGCGTGGCGGCAGAGCGTCATCTGAGCGCAATATTGAGGAGAGACGACGCTCCGGACTTTCCTCTGGGAGTGGTGGCTCATGGTGGCATTGGTCGGAGGCCAGGCGACGGGGTTGAGGCGTCGGTGGTGGGTCTGGGCCACAGGGTCTAGACCTCGTGCGTCGGCACCCATATTTCGCGTGGACGACGATCTTCTCCCCACGTACCATATGGAAGACAATACGGCGGTTCCGGGCATGGTGGCGGCGGCCTCCTCCTCATCGGAGGTGCGACTGGGTTGGGGGCTTGGGGCTGGTCTGGGGGATCTTGGGATCCCACACCGAACCTCGGAATGACGTGTGTGTGTCCATGGCGCTGGCCATGTTGCGATGCGGCCTACTCCAACTTTAGATGCTCATCAGTCCAAAGATCTGGCTGGTGGGTGCTGCCTCATGGCGACTTCTCGACAGCGGATCAAGTTGAGGAGGAGACGGTGAATGGACTGCTGAAATGGGTGAGGATTCCAACATCGATGGCAGCACCTGAGGGTATCGTTTTCCTCATTGGAGACAAAGGTGGGGGCATCCCTTGCCCCATTGTTTCCAAGGAAACATCATGCCTGGGAGAGGCCACCATTTACAGCGGCGCCCATGGGTGTCGTATCCCTCATTGGAGGCAGGCCTTGTGGGGGCCTCCTAGATTGGATGAGGGCGACGTCTTCGTCGTCACCCCCATGGGGCATCATATTTGGAGACATGCAGCAGTTGGATGGGCACGTGGGCGGCTTCGTGGCTGGGTGTCGGTCTCCGTGTGTTTCTCGTGTGGGGACCAAGGTGGAGCGGATTTTTGTTGCACTGAGCTTTGGCGACGGAGTCAAGTCATGCCTGGTCGACAGGTGCTACGCTGAGTCATGCCTGTTCGACAGGTGCTACACACGACAAATCCTCCAATGACTTGAAGATGTGTTGGCTAGTCACTGCTATGGAGACGCTTATAGAAAAAGTCTACCGTGCGGGCACGTGCGCCGGCGGTAGCCCATTTTAGTGCGCCGTCGTTAAGGCTTTTCCTAGTAGTGGCTAGTACTTGGTGGCATGGTGCTGCGGGGTACCGTGGCAACCGCGACGTGCTTTGGAGATATTGCGCAGGGAGGTGGTGCTACTTGCCATCGCGGTGGTGTCGGTGGCTGGTGTGGCGAGATTCGGCGTATCGATCTACATGCTAAGATGATTTTGTGGAAGATAGTGGAGGCAGCGACATCTGGAGTGAGAGTGTGGACGCCGTTTCGTGGATATGCTGGGCGGATCTAGGCTCCTGACTAGCATGATGAAATTAAGTGTTTGCTAGGTCTCGTTGAGGAGCTGGCGATACAGTTACCGTTATGCTCGGTGTTTTGTTTTGACGGTCTTCATTGTATGATTTTGTAATGGCTTTTGCCGGACTTTGTTGTTCTAATAATGAATAAAGGTTGCGTGCATCGCTTGATGCAGAGGTCGGGGCTTTGCTCCCCATTTCGAACAAAAACACTTACACATATGCTAAATACTCTATCATTGATACTTCTAGAACTAAAACACGTCGTCATTGATCACTTGAACTAATCGAATAAGCTAAAGTATGGTAACTTTAGTACCAATCCATGGAAAAAAATATAACTATGGTCTTGTTTTGAAATACTCGTAGGGACAAACGATGGTGAAGGCGGGTTTTTTTTTACGAAAACAGTAGCCTTGCTACTGCTGATATTTATAAATTTTGGGGGTTTAAGTGAGGTTCAGTACAAGCTATAAACAAAAGGAAACTACTGAAAGCGAGAACTAGGTTACAAAATATAAAAACTTACAAGAAGGAATCTATCAAAGAGCTGAAAGCTGCATAAGATTTCCTCTTAGCTCTGAATTTGATCCACTTCAAGTCATCCTTGAAGAGTGCTTTGGTTATGTGGATACTTGGCTTATTATTCTGGAAGATGTATGCATTCCTTATATGCCATATGGCCCAGGCCGTTAGAATAGCAATTTCCATAAAAAATGGTTGCTGTTGCTTGAACATTTCCAGATGGTGAAGACGGTTTGTCAATTGAGTACTAAATTTGAGAGTTAAAGCAATTTTTAATTTCAAGTTTTGAAGAGTCTCGATGCCCTAAATTATTTTGTCTCTTTTGCATGCATACAAAATTACAAATAGACCAAAATAATCCTTATTGGTGTCCTAACTCATACTTTGGGGGTATTGCCCTAGTGCAATGTTTCACTCGCAAATGCATGTTGTTACTGCAGTTAACATACCCAAAAAGGTTAGACTTTGGTTTTGATATCTGCAACCGAATATTCAGAATGTTTGATCGTTTACTTCCATAAAAATATTAAGATGTCCTCTCTTTAGCTTTTTAGCTTTCTTTTTTCTTTCATAGTTTGTATATATTTATAAACCCCTAGTATTTACTATTCAATAAAGGACTGTGGGGGTCTCCCCTGCAGTAGTTAAGCTTCAAAAAAAATATTAAGATGTTTTTACGGACAAATTTGGTGTAATAGTTACGCAGTCGAATACGGGAAGCTGCAACATAAATGTGTTGGTTCAGGCAAACCGAAGAATTTGCCTGTACCTAACTATGTCTATACGTTTACCTGCCTGACCTACACCGAAACAAGGAAAAAAGAAGATGCAGGGAACCCTCGGTTCTTGGCTTGCTTCGTATTTTCTGTTCTTTGTCAATGTTTCTTTTTGCATTTTTGTGCATTGCAACCTATTCTGTTTTCACTTTAATATAATCATGGTATCTTTCGTGAAAAAAATGAACATCTTTCTCCCAGATTTAGTTACATGGAAGGCATGAAAGTAACCAACAGCGCGCAGCAGCAGTAAACAGCGAAATGTTCAAACTGGTCCACGCTGCAGACATTTAGAACTTCTCGATGGAAGATTCAGCAGAAAGACTGAAAGAGCACAAGGCATAAAAGCAATTTGAAGCAAACGATGAATCGATGATCATTCCATTCATACAAGAATTCGATTACATCGTACAGGTCCATGATCCAGGACTTCGAGTGTTACATGGACAAGGTTCACATTACATTACAACCTGCTAATTAAGTAGAAGGCGCGCCACTTGATCACTTGATGGATGGCATGTTCTTCACCTGATCCAAGGCGATCCGCACGGCCGTTCGAGCACGAGGGTAGTTGCCCTTGTAAATGACTTCAACGTAGCCATCCTCTGCGTCGGAGACGACGACGGAAGGGTGCCAGATGACGAGACGCTGCCCGTTTGGCAGGGTCCCCGCCGGCACGCGCACCTTCACGGTCATGCCCTTCTTCACCGAGGTCGACGAGGAGCGTGGCTGGATCGGCGCGGAAGAGGGCTTCTTGATCGACATGGACGAGAGCTTCTTGATCGGCGCGGGCGAGGCCTTCGTGGCGGCATCTGACGCGTGCGCCGCCGTCGTGGCATCAGACTTGGCCACCTTCTTCATGGCGAACGGGATCAGCGCCTCTCGTCGTGGGGCAGTGCACCTCCTTGGAGCTTCTCCCAAGTCCAGGTAGACGATCTTCTTAGTGGCAGCGCCGGGTGCTCCGCCCGGGATGAGCACGCGCGGGTGCGGCGGCGGGGCAGAGCATTGCCTCGCAACTCCTTCCCTCGGCGGTGCGTTGGCGAGCTTGAGGGTCGCGGCGGCGGCGCCCGACACGGGCGGCGGCGGCGCGGCAGAGGACTTCTTCACGACTCTCCCCTTGGCGACGTTGATGGCCTTCCTCCGGCGCTGGAGCTCGCGACGGATCTCGTTGCGCATGGCGGACGAGCGCTGCGCCATGAGAGCGGGCATGCTGCGATGGTGGCGGACGGCGGCGAGGAGGGTTGGATCAGCGAGAGAGAGAGCGTCCTTCATGCAGGGCGGCGCTAGGCTTTTATCGTGTGGGAGCCTGGGAGGTCCCGGAGCTGGAGTCGGAGTCGGACTTGCAGCGAAGAAGCGTGGATGTCAAGCAGAGAGGCGATGGCAATGGCGGTGTCGCCTCGTTTGACAGGATGGACGCGCTTCGTAGCAGCAGAGGTGGAGTCGGACTCGCAGCGAAAGCGTGGATGCTGGCAATGGCGGTGTACCTGGCGCGTTTGAAATTTTCACTGTCCGGTCTGGGTTCGTACGAGTACAGGCGCGTCCGGTATCCGAGTCCCAGTCCAAATGGAGAAAAAAAAGGACCTGGCCCACAAATTATGGTGAATGTCAATTATTATCTACTACACCCTCTGTTTCAAAATATAAGATGTTTTAGTTTTATTAAGCAAATATATATAGACTATTTTTAGTATGTAGATTCACTTATATTTGAATTGAATCTACGCACTAAAAGAAGTCTAGATATATTTTTTTTATAAACCTAAAACATCTTATATTTTGAAACGGAAGGAGTAGTATTATATTGGTGGGAGTGAGACAGTGAATAAACTTAATTCTGGATTAGCTGCAATCCACTTGCCACTTCTATCTAGCAAGAATTACAATGCAAATCCAATAGTAATAAGAACAATCTAAGCTAATTATCGGTCGACCAAGAAACAAATATCATGTAACGTTATAAGCATAAAAAATATTAGTTCTAGGATAGTCCCATGAGGAACAAATATCCACGCATGTGATTGCACGCCGCAAGCTTATATACAAACGATGTCATAATACAACTTTATCTTGACATGCAATACATACTAACGGTACTTCAATCGTAATTCAGAAAAAGAAAAGAAAACTGGCAATACTTCAACCGTAATTCAGAAAAAGAAAAGAAAAGAAAAGAAAAGAGACCACTGTACAACAGATGCTTTACACACGCGCGATCACGACGGGTCCTAGTAGCTACTGTGCAATGACGATCCATTTGCCCTAAGAAACCTCATCAGGTCGACGTAAACGTCATCTTTCGCCTTCACGCTCATGACGAAGTCGATGTGGCCGTAGTCGCCAATGTACAACAGCTCCGGCGTAGATCTCAGCTCCTTGATGGTACGGTCGACGTCCGTTACATCAGCCAATGCATCAAGGCCTCCGTATCCCATCCACATTCGCAGTGATTCCGGTATGTTGCTTAGGTCAAACGGAGGAGGGCGCAGCTGACCGTAGCGCTTTAGATTTCCCCACAATCCGTAGTCATACCTTGCGAAAGTGCCTTTCCTGATCACTGCACGATAGAGCAAATAAAACCTTACTTTAGGTTGACAAAAAAAATGGTGTGGATTGGATGACAAAAAAGATTATTGTATGTATCAAGCATTGGATGACAAAAAAGATTATTGTAAGTATCGAGCAGTTGTATCTGCAAGTAATGCCCCATGGAAGTAATGCTTGGAGAAAGGAGCTAGATGCAGCATCAATAGCAACAAAGTGAGTTGTGCACTGAACTCAAATACTCTCTCTGTCCCGAATTACTTGTCACGGATTTGTCTAGATACGCATATATCTACACGTGATTTAGTGTATAGATACGTGCAAATCTAGACAAATCCGCGACAGCTAATTAGGGACAGAGAGTAAATAAAAACCTTTCTCAGCTGTCCACTGAAGTAGACGCTAGAGGTTTGAATGACTTGTCATTTATCAGTGCTGGGGGTCATAGTGTCATACTTCCCTATCAAAGTTGTTCAACCCAACAATTTTTCAGCTGAGTTGATCTCTATAAACTATTCTCCTGAAAGTAGCCATCAATCAACTTCAGTCCTGAATTGGCAACAGACACTTATATCCTTCTCCAGTTCTAAGTTTACTAGTAGCTACTAGACCATGTCTCAAAAGTTGGGGAGGTGATTGAAAGCCTAACGTCACTGGTCCTCAAATCTACTCAGTTCGGTGTTTTTGGAGGTTAACATCACAGCCATGAGATGGCAGATGGGATGACAGCCATGAGATGGCAGATGGGATGATGGTTGGTGCTGTTACCGCTAAGTCTGAAATACTGATACCTACTGGGACAACAATGGCCCACTGAGGGGATTCTATGTAATGCCACTCCAGAAACTAAACTCTTCCAAATTCCTACAGCTCTGGATCACTAACTTGCTTACATGTTGCAGTTTTAAGATTATGGAGATGGACACACATCAGAAAGATCAAAAGTTCTCGCAAGCAAGCATTACACCTTCAATAGGATTGAATAGATGGAGTTAAATGTGGACACTGTTTGCAACTCTCAGTTGCAATATATAAATGGGAAATAATGTCACAGACTATTCACATGACATTTTTTGTCTTTTTATACACGACACATAAAATGTTCTTTCATCCTGAAAACTTGTGAACCAACATAAAATGTTCGAATGCATATGTAGAATTTTTTTTCGAATTTTTTTACATTTCAAAATATGTTTTCTCACAATGGGTGCATTTGCACCTGCGAGCCGAAGTGAATATCTGTCCAAGACATTGACTACACAACTTAAGAATTAGACATCAGACAGAAAACATACTCTCAAAAAGATGATGTAAGTTTTTCGTTGATGATGGATGAGGTTCGTATTCCAAATAATAGTCAACCCTTGATCCATTGAAGCAACAATTTTCCCCTGGAAAAGTATGTGAATTAAACCAAAATAATAAGATAGCAGTTCATATATGCTAACATATGCAGGCACACCTAAAATTTGTTGTTCAGTCATCAACATCCCTTCTGATGTGATCTATTTTTAAATGGATAACTATATCGTTGTATCTCTCCAATGCAAAGTTTCTGTATCACCATATTACAAGTGTTGAAAGAGATAAAATAATTGCTCTTGTGTCATGTCATGCATATTCTACTATTACCAAAACAACAGAGCGTTAGAAATTTCTAACCAAAATCAAACTGCCCTTTCAAGCTGAGAGGAAAGCTACTCACTTCAGTCCTTTTGTCATTCTAAAGCAGTGAAACCTAGTAGGAAAATACTTGAGCTTATTGCTCAATACTTTAGGGTTATATGTCCTATTGATTTTCAGATTGCCACATAAACCTGCTGCCCACTTTCAGAGCCTTTTGGGTTTGAAATCCACATAAAGTAGTTTTTGTTAGAGATGAGGGAACAGCCGACCCTATCGGTTGTCCAGGAATATATCCATTGGATTATTTGGTAGCCGGTCAAGTTGATATTTGGATTGATCTCAGCTCAGGAATAAAACAAAGTTCCCTTGTCCACCTCTTTTCCCTACCCCCATGGTGCAGCGGCCACTGCCCACCGCGTCACTTCAGTCCAGGGAGGCCCTTGCAAAAACACTCACATCAGACATGCCTACAGAGAATGAAAATGTTCTCCCAAGGCTATCCTGTTCTCCACGTTCTCCCACCATTCCCCAATCCTGGCACATAGCAGTCTCGCCTCTCGGCAAATCTAGCAGCACATATACCTTTCCACGGGGAGAAGTCACATCGGGGAACATGAGGCTGTTACTGATGTGAAGCACTCACTCCCTAGCTCGTCGGTCATTGCTGTCATTGCCTGTTCCATGCCGACAATCCAACTCGAGAGTTGTCTATAGTTATTTCCAGAATGAACCATAGAGTTCATTAGTTCATTCTAGCATATTTATCTATATACAATGTGTAGGTTGGATCAGCTGTTGATTCCAAGCTGATTGCCACCAGCTAACGAATTCGTCCTTGACTGTCTGGTTAGAATCAGTTGTTCGTTCCACTCCACCATCGCAAGGAAAGGTTTATGCTTGTTGATAATATAGACCTACCCGTGCCAAAGTAGGTTTGTAGGCTAAGGTAGGGGCTTCATAAATAGTACCTGCGACTCCTACTTTGACCACTTCGCATATTGGCTTTAACAAAGGTGAAAAGACAGGATGTATTCCGACGAAATGCCTTGGATTCTAGGCAGACTATAATAAGTAGGAGGGGCCTTCGACATGGTTCTCTCGACGCGCCCTAGTATACTCTACTTGTTCACCTGTGTCGGTTTGGGGCGTGTGCCGACTGCAGAGACTACAAGCCGACTCGATTCATAATGAGACGGGACTAATTCTATTTTGATTCTATAGATTATTTCTCTTAGTACTATGTACAGAAGGGAGGAGCCGTATGAGATGAAAACGTCATTCTAGGAGTTGCCAGGAGTGATTCCCTTCAACAGGTGTGGAAAGGTCATTAGAGGCTCCTCTGGAGCAATTGAGATTTACCAAACGCGGAACATTCCATTGGGTAGGGCTTCCGTAACTAAACCTTCGAAAGTGACTTTTGCTTCTCTCGGGTTTTTTTTTCTCTCCTATTTTTTTTCTGTCATATTTTTTCTCCTATTTTTCTATTTTTATTTTCAAAATAGGAAGGTCGAGATAGAATTCGGGCACTATATTTTTTTTGATCCACTCTATCTATTTCGTGTTCCAGATACTAGAATAAATAATATCTGACGAGTTGGCCTACAAAATTCACTACCGGCAGAGCTTACGGCGTAAGGGTGTGGTGTGTGTTGCGGGTATTTCCGTTATTCGTAGTCCCACTGAACATAATTTTTTTTTATCTATCAATGCATTGAAACACAAAGCTTCCAATTTTCTCGAGAAAAAAAACTGTGAGCATAATTCTGACTTACACTCCAAGTAGCTTATAATATATGCAGTTTCAGTATCGGAATTATTTGGGACTGGTTACGTTCTACTGTACATGTAGTCAACGTTTGACTCGAGCCATAACAAATCTAGGAAAGTCTCATCATTCTCTTATAGAAAATAGAATATATAACAAATATGTAAGTAAGAATTGAAAACCTGTTATCGCAGACAACAAACTGTTGCAGTCCACATGTCCATCATCACATAAAGAATCTACTATCTGAACCCCCATATCGCTGTTCACCGAGTTGGACAATTACAATCACATCCAGAGAAAAAAAGGAAGCCCAGGGAAATAAGTGACATACCTCCGGAAGTTCAGCTGATGGATGCCCATGGTAAGAAGCATCTACGTCAAAGAGCACCATAAGTCAGTATGGAAGTTACTGGCATTTACCTGATGCATTTCTTCAGAGAATACTATATCACCTGGTCAAGATGCATGGCAACTGCTCTGAGAACAAAACGAGCACTAACATGATCGAGGTAAGTAATTGGACAAAGAAGCGCAGCAGAGCTAATCATCTTTGCAATTTCAGGCAGTGAAAAAGCAGCCAAACCCATAATAGTTCCCTGCAAAAAAAAGGAAAATAAATGTTACTGCCAACACTTTTTGGACTTGTAACAAACCTTTCTCACTCGGACCCCAACAGTTTTACCTGTGAATGTCCCACGTACAAAATTTTGGACTGTCTAACTGTATACACATAGCTTAACATTGCCAGAAGATCATATTCAGCAAGCTCTTGCCAGCTCCAATCCCAGAAAAGCTGCAAAGTTCCCAAAGGATACGGTCAGAATCAAAGACTAGAACCAGGAGCGCTGTGCAGTCTGCAATGGAATCTAGTTACATGATTACAGGAGTTTACTAATTCCATGTTATTATGATAAAAGTGTGCTTAGAACTAACTGCATATCCAAAACTAGAAAAACCTTGGGAGCTTTCACCGATGTCCAGTAGAGCCTAAACCATAGGGATCATGGGCTGGTAAGGGAACACTTTATGCTCTGTATATGTGGTTTAAAGCACCAAAGGCAGGCACCTTATGCAATTTCATCCAAATTATAACAATAGAAATCCTCATTTTTGTGAATTCCAGGTTCTACTAGAGGTCAATTCCGCACTATTTTTTCTATTATGCAATTGGGCGAGTCGTCAAAGCACAAGGTATTATACATATCCTATGTATTCCTGTTTGCAAAAAGTTGAGTTTCACAATGTAACTTCCTCTGGAATATATTAACCTTATCATGAACAGTCAAAGTTGAATGGCCTTTACTCCAGCGTGTTCCACGAACATTGCCAATCCAAACATCAAAGCCATTATCAGCAAGGATATATCCAAGCGACTGTTCAGCAGAATTTATGAACCATGTGTCTCCTCCCTGTCAGAGATTTGGATAAAGCAAAGCAATTGAAAGACTGATGTTATAGTTTAAAGTGATCGCATAATGGCAATTGAAGCTACAAACTCCATTATCTAAAGAAGCATCCAGATGTATTGCAGCATGATAAAGTCATAAGCTATAAGACACGTGGTTAGAATGGGAAAAACCTGAAAAAGGCCATGCTGAAGAAAAACCGGAGGTCCAGTATTGTCAGCAACTCCGTTTTTGCCATGCGGAATATGCTGAAGAGACAAAAGAAATCCATCACTGGTTTCAACCTGCAAGAAAAACAAATTAAGATCTATATAAGAGTGGCAATTACTATACATGTCAGTAACAGGAGAATCTTCTGTTCAGTTTGTTACTGTATATGTGGATTACCCACCTTCTTTCCATAAGTTCGGACTTTGGGTTCTACTGGTTGGTGCATGAAACTTACCTTGGTATCAGAGCAGAGGTCATGGTTCAAATCTCGGCTTTCACAATTTTAGAAAAAATTGCTCCTACCCTCTTTATGTCCACATATAGGCCTTATTGAGTCATATGTGAGATTCTATTCACGTGTTTAGCCTCATTGAGTCACACATGAGAGGGGTTGTTACAGTATATGTGGATTGCCCACCTTCTTTCAATAAGTTCGGACTTTTGGTTCTACTGGTTGGTGCATGCAACTTAACACAGTTCATACTTGATGAACTTTAATATCAAGAAGGAAAGGAAAAATAGAACACCATTTTTTAAAGGGTAATGACATTTGGTAAAAAAAAAAGATTGAACCACGCAGGAGGACCCGTGTGGCAGTTGGTTAATTTCTATTAAGATTAATTGACCTAACTACGCATAACAGCTTTGTTCTGATCAGCGACAAGCTTTCACTATATGGTGGTTTATGGAATAAAAACACTATTAGATAATGAAGGAAGACATGCAAGTGGATAATAAAGTTAACCCGTGGATGGAGTGGTAGGCTGGTAGAACCATCTAGTTATTCTCCTGCACATTACATTCCCTACTTTGTTACAGGTTGATGGCAAGGGCAGAGTTCAACACCGCTTGACACTGCATGAGCATTACCCTTGAAGAGGCCAAAGTGATTGGCATATTGTACCAAATCATTTAATCATTTCGGAAGCGAGCAGGTCGAATCAATCTCATGTATAATAAAATGATTGCTTAAGGGATACTCCAGGGCAGTCCTACATTATCAAGATATCAAATAGAGGAGTAACTAATAATTACATGGATATAAGTTGCCTTATCCAATCTAAATGGGGAAGATTCCCAGCCCCTCCTAACACACCACAAAAGAAGAGGTAATGCTTTTGTCACTTATCCCTTACAAGTCACTTATGGTTGGTCTGACAACCTCATAATCTACCTTTTTCCCATTATCTATCTAATTATTCAGAACCTCATGAGTCATGGGACATCAGCATCCATGAACATGTTGGATCTGCTACGCATCCTATCCCATGCCTTCCCACTTCTCTTTCCTCGCCTTTAGCGTCCCTCTTTGTTCACTATGGGTAGTAGGGTCACAATCATGTGTCTTGTGATAGCGGGATGATTGTCAGTCACTAATTTTTCATTAGTTGATTAAAAATTTCGCAATGGTGTTTAAATGAGAAAAAAAATGGACTTGCAAAGGGGGTATTTATTTGCACCGTGAAATGACCTGTGCTGGGTTCAACAAGTCAATATCTTCTATTACAAGACACCTCTATTTTTTTCGATAATGGGAGCTTTATTACAAGACAACTCTAATGTAAGTAAGTTTGAGTAAAGATGGATATGACAAAGGCTGTTGTTGTCCTGAAACCAGGACTTGGAGTAAAGAGTAGTGTAAGCACAGGCAGCCAGTAAGTGTGCGCTTGCTTGGAGTTGAGACCAAGGATATGAGCTACTTTGCCTGAGAGTAAAGGAGCTCCATGACACAAGTAATTGTTGCTACCAAATCATTAGAGAGAGAGAGACACACACACAGCTTGAAATGATGCGGTGGATTTTCGTACGAGGATTGAATTGTCTGTGAACGGAATCTGGGACAGAAGCCCGATTGAAACTGGAACGGTATGTCCATTTCATCCGGCAAGAAGACGGAAGAACACTGCCGTGTAACTGCACGCAAACCATACGTACGCACATAAAACAACTCGGTCCCCCCGATCACGATCCGGACATACACTATTGTGGCTCGATTTACAAAATGATAAAGGATCAGTTGACGAGCCCGTTGCTTCGCTTCGCAAGGGGGCACGGTGGAAATTGGCACGAAACGAGACTAAGCAGCAGAGGAAGTGTAAGGGGGAGGAGAGAGGGGGGAGAAGAGGACGTGCACATATAACAGCAGGGGAACGTACGTACGGTGTGCTCGGTGCACGGGTAGCCCAGCGGCAGGAGCATCTGCTCGCAGAGTCCGCCGTCGCCGGCGCCGCCGCGCGGCACGGCGCGGCGGAGGGCGGAGGAGGCGGAAGAGCCGTGGACCGCGCCGGAGACGCAGCAGCAGAAGAGAGGGAGGAGGGTCAAGGCGAGCGCAGCAGCGGCGGCGGCACCTCCTCCCGAGACCGCCATCTCGGTCGGGTAGTCGGGGGACGGCACGGCAGCGGCGGGTCGGGAGGGGCGGTTGGCAGTTACAGGCAAGGCAACACGAGCGAGGTGTACCGAAATGTTTTTATTGGATGAGCGGCCGACCACGGGCACCGGGCACGGAATGGATCGGGAGCCAACACTGTCTTTTATTTCCGTATATAGGAGTATTTATTTTTCTAAAAACGTCAGCATCAGTTGCAGTATGAATACGTACTCCGTATATGATAGTGATCCTAGATTTTTCCTCTACGAATCACGGCCCGAGGGAACATTTTAGCGAGCAGGCGCTAAAGAAAGTCCTCCCCTCCGAGTTCACTAATACAGATATTATCATGTGTTTTTTAAATTATACTCCCATCCGAATGGAAATAACTGACTTAATTTTGTCTAGATTCGAATGCATCTAGACGCATCTCAATGTATAGATACATTCAAATCTAAAAAATCTAAATTAGTTATTTCTGGACCGATAGAGTATATATGTAGACGTGTTTAAGTTCACCTACTTTGGACTTTAAAGTGTATCTAATTCACTTTAAAATATCTAAAATATATTAAATTAAAGAAAGGAGAAAGTATATTCTTTTAAAAAGAAGATTAAACTAGAAAACCCTAAATGAACTAACAGTATTAGGAAAACCCTTACCTGTATTTTTTAGACAAATATAAGTTAATTATTTCTACACCCCTCTCTCCCTCGTGTCCCTTTTGAGGGTGATGGGACGCCCTTCCCCACCTCTAGTCACCTCTCCTCCCTCCACCTATTCCCCCATCTCGCCGTCGGGGCAGCGGCTTGCCTCTTCTCGTGTTTCTGAGTAAGGGTCAGGGCTCTCCTCCTCATGGGCGGCGGTGCCAGTCGGGAGCTAGCGGTCTGGCGCGCGGGGCCAGATGGACATGGTGCGGCGACATCGGCTCCTCTGCGTGGAGCGACACGGTGCAGTGGTATGGGTGCCGGAGAGCCTTCCCGACCCAGATGTGGGCCCCATCTAGGCTTGGGCAGGCCTGCATGTCTAAAGGTTGCTTTGCCATCTGGAGATAGAGACGATGATGTTGCTCGAACTGGGGACAATGGTGACTTGTAGCCATGCATGTTGTAGCAGGGCGGTGGGGGCTTTACGGGCCCCGATCTGGCTCGAATGGGCCCTCCCGTGGCTGGTGTACCCCGGTGCTTTTAGGTGGTGGAGGTCATCCCTCCCGCGTGGTGGTGATGCTGATGTTCCTCGTCTAGCGATGTTGGATGTCCCTGTCTTGCAGGCCGCATACCAGGATCACGAAGAGATGACGACGATGACTGCGGATCGTGGTGGCGCAGAGTAGTGGGCAGTGAGGTCAGTGTTGTGCCCGGGTTTTTTGTGGGTAGGAATCGGGAGAAATCCTCGTCAGGCCGTCTAACACCGTCAGGGTGCCTCCTTCGAGTGGTGTCATTCCTTCCTGGAGGGCGGCGTGGGTATCCTCTTCCCACAGTACATCGAGGGCCAAGGGTAACCCTATGTCCAATGCGCTGGTTCGGGCAGCATCGTCGTGTTGACGGTTCCTTTGTAGGTGCTACTTGGTACTGGGGGCTTAAGAGTGCGTGGATCATGGTGGGACAAAGTCATAGGGCGCAACGAATTTTAAGTTCTTGCCATTTAGTTGATTTGTAGTTATCTTTATCTCTTTTCCTTTTGGGCATGTCTTTTGATGTTGGCCCAGCGTTTTGTGGTTTGAACTCTTGTATCGTATTGTAACATCCCAAAAATATTAAACAAGATTATCAATTCCAATCACCCAAATTTAGGGTTAACAAAAACTTTTGTTAATTAAAATCATATGAATGCATGTGTGTATGTGATGAATGTATGAATGCTTGAATGGACTTGTGTGATTGTTATGAATGGCAAGGAATGGTTTAAAGATGAAAACAACATCATCTAAATCAATCCAAGCAGAAACAAATCAAAAGAAATTAAAAAACAAACAAAATAAGCAAATGGTTATTTTTGCCAATCTTGCTCACTAGACCACTTTGAGTGTTTCTAGTCCAAAATTTCAAATAGAAATAAATTCATTTATTTTCACCCCTTGCTAGACCAAGTGAAAGTGAACCAAGCCCACCTTGCAAACCCACAGAAACATTTGGCAACCTTATTCAAATGACATTTAAAAATTGAATCTTTATCATGTGAGAAGATCACTATTTCTCAAAACCCAACCAAACCGGTGAACCTTGACAAATCCAAGCAACCATAGACTACCTAGTATGTGACCATTGCACCCACCAAGTTTCATAAAAAAATTCAAATTCAAATCTCTTACGGCCATTTTATCAAACACCTTCCAAATACAAACCAAATTAAACAACAAACATTATAGTGTGCAGTGTTTGTGCCTAACTTGTTCCCTCTCTAGCTCTCACTACACTCTCAGTAGATAAATCTAACTTGTTTAACCAGCTCTAGCTCACTGTAAACTTGACCATGCCATCAATGGTGACCATGGTCGAGCACACTTGCCACCCCCACTATCGACAGCAAGCTACAATCCTAACTAGCCTCGCCAACCTTATCTAGCAGGCACTCCACCGTCCACCGCCACCCCATGTCCATGCCTCGAGCCCTGCTAGCCACTGGACCACCCAGAACGCACGCGATCATTCTCTATGCGACCATGCCGAGAGCACGCCAGAGCGGCGCGCTCGACACGCTCGCACAGACCACGCCCCGCCTTCACCGCCCGTGTACATGATCACCACCGCCCAGGAACCGCCCAGACATGCTCGTTCGCCGTCCCGCGACCCGTAGCCACTGTGCGCCATTAAAACTTTCGTCGGAGCCGCCCAGAGCATCGAAGTGTTTCGACCAAACCACACCGCCACATGCCTCGCCATCAAGCCATTGAGCTTCACCAGGAGGCAACGCACCGTCCCCTACCCCTAGCCATGCCGTTAGCTCGTTGTGCAGCCGACCCCGACGAGCTCAGCCCGCACCCTTCGGTTCCCTCGTTGCAGTATAAATAGAGGTCTTCCCCATTCGTTTTCTTCACACATTCCACTCCCCACCTCTCACTGATCATTCCCACTTTTTCCCAGAGCAAGGCGAGCGTAGCATCGCCGGAATTTTGTCGAAGCCTGTCGCTGCTGGAGGAGAAGGGCGTCGTCGATTGGAGCCACCCTAGGAGGAGCCGCCAGTACCAGGAGAATCGCCGTCGTCGA
This sequence comes from Avena sativa, assembly GCA_916181665.1. Classification (NCBI taxonomy): domain Eukaryota; kingdom Viridiplantae; phylum Streptophyta; class Magnoliopsida; order Poales; family Poaceae; genus Avena; species Avena sativa. Next base: position 358,053,707 of record OV702283.1, read on the forward strand.
CTTCGTCGTTCGCCCCCATCGCCGACCATCGCCTAAGCCCCGGTGAGCCGCCACAGACCCCTACTGGTCGTGCTAGGGTTCGAGCCCGCCGCGTTCTGTTCGACGAGGACGATGGCCGTGAGCCGTTGATCCTCGATCTAATCCTACGGCCGTAGTTAGCCCGTACCCCTTCCGCACCCTCCTGTCCCACTGACGTGTGGGGAAAACCACTTAACCAGCCCCCACGCGCGCTGTGCGCAGTGGGCCGATCCAGTTAGATTTCCCGCGTGACCCAGTTAGTTTGAATTTAGGTTTATCTATTTAATTTCAAACCTAGTTCTGGCAGTAGATTCAAAAATCATTTTATAGATATTTACTGAACCAAATAGCATGAAACCAATTTTAAAATAAAGGTATGGAAATTCTTAATCCAAGCCTGTTGGATTCAAACCATTTGAAATTATAGATCACCTATAGTAAAAATAACAAGGCAGAGACTTTTCTGCCTTCAATTTTTTTTCAAAATTCAACCATAAATGCTTTTGAGTTGATTCCAACTCTCAAAAATCACATTTTATAAGACCTTTCTGAATATATAAAAATATCTAGGTTTACTTGCAGTAATAATGGACAAGTAATAAAAGAATGCCCCATAGGCATTTCTAGTCACTTTAATTAATTAAAATAAAAAGGTTAAACCTTTTTAAATTGTGACACCACTTTAAATCACATTACCAAGTACTTAAATATGTGGTGATTACATGTGTCAACATGATCTCATGTTTTAGTTGGAGAATATTAAATCTTAAGTAGTTTTTCAATGAGTAGAAATTATTTTTCTAAAATAAAATAAATCGAACTAGTTGCCTTAATTCATGTGATGATTGTAATGATACTAGATCATCTAGTATAAACCCTTGTGTGCCAAATATAAGTAGTTAAGTATTGTTTGGTGATTATGTATCTCGTATTTATTTATAGACGCTAGTACCAAGTAAGGATACGAAGAGAAAGGAGAATACTACGAGAAAGAAGCCGATGAGAACTTCAACCACTGCTCTGCACAAGGCAAGCTACCACTTGCATGTTACCTATGCAAGCTAACCCTTGCAACTGTGAAAGCTAAATAACCTATGCAATGTATTAGGCATGCCTTGGTTATACCAATGGATGATGCCCAATCCTAGTTTTACTTGCAAGCTTATTTATTTTTTATTTCTTTATCGAAGCTCTTTATTACTTTAACTTAGTGACTTGTAAGTTTTGGAAAGATACTAGAGGTAGCATAAAACTTGGCCTAAGTTAGATAAATCTTGATGTCATCCTGAGGCATGAGATTGAATTTAGATAAGTCACACTTGATTACCCCCCCCCCTCATTAGTGTTTACCCCCAACTTTAGTGGCTAGTGCTAAGCATAAAACTTGATCACTTTAGATGGGAATACTTGGTGAAAATGATTATGAAAACCTTAGAATAATGAGTCATTCTAATGAAATGGTTTGACATGTGTTCGTGAACACCAGATGATCTTGATGATGAAAATGTTGAGGCATGAGCCTTAGCCCTTTATAAAACTGATGGTTATCTGGATGCGATATCACTCCAATTTTACCGTATAACCATAATACCCGAATTTGGGTAGGGCTTGACTGGAAGTTTATATACCTTAGTATGGGTTCCCTTGCGGCCGAGGTTTGAGCTGAAGCTACCTCGTGAAGATTGACCACCTATGCAGTTCCCAAGATGACAGATGGTCATGGTTGGGAGGCCAAACTCATAGGAGAGGTGCCTAAACTAGGACGTGTAATTGAAAGATTAGGATTGATTATCCGCATACTGAGTATAGTGAATTCAGGATTGTTCCTGACAGATGTATCGAATATTGTGGTGAAAGTGTACCACCTCTGTAGAGTGTCAAACTATTCGAATAGCCGCGTCCGCAGTTATGGACAGTTAGAGTGGCCATACTGTTCTGTTGTCAGATGTTTTCAAAATGACTTATGAAATGAATCATGACTTTGACTTAACCACAACAGGGTTGTGATATGAAAACTTAAGTTCCCACTTAGGTGATGAAAACCTTAAACTAGCTTTCTTTGCTTCTAAACTCAGCTAGAGATAAACCTGGATTTTTGCAAAACAACCTAAAGCTTAGTATTTTTTATTTAAACCCCCTTGCTTGCTAGTGATAGTTTGCGAGTACTTAAAGAGTACTCGTGGCTTTGTCCCTGGCTATTCCCGTGGTCAGACTATGAAGATTACTATCAGGAAGATGGACCGCATGAATGTTACGATAACTAGGATCATCTCTCATCGTCGGGATTGCCTGTAACCATGAAGATGGAGCCTTGCCCACGCTACCGTTAACATTATATTATTCCGCTGCTTGAATGTACTAAGACTGGATCATGAGATCCTTTATTTGTTGTAAAACCTTATGTATGGTTTGTAATGGATGATGTACTGTGATATCCAATCTGTTATGTCTCGTAAAAATAGTAATCCTGAATTGTGATGTATGGCATAACAGGCATCTGAGATTAAAAATTTGAATATTGACATGTATGTGGTTGCTATATTAATATAATGTGATGAATTCCTATTTCGAGAAAGTCACTTATTTTCTAACAAGACTTCGCTAGATCTGACTTGCAACCCAAATTTGATCACTTATTGTCCACTTCCCACCGGTAGAAAGAAACACACACGTTGATGGCACATTTACATTGATATCTTATTCTTTAAAATGAAGAATATCTCGATCTACTCATAAAATGTGGTTGGGCCTTCCTAAATTAATTACACAGACTTGTCTAAGTTCATACTCATCCATACACTAAAACACATTTAGTTGTCATAGACACGTAGGAAATTTTCCAAGAGATCTAACCTCTTGTTAGAAATCTTATGGAATTGTAGTATAGGAAAGAAATTCATAGAAATTTTGGAGGGTTCAATCCTTTAAATCAAATATCCTCTGTAGAAAAAATTACTATTGATAAAAATTCTATGAATTTTTTTTATAAATCCTTTGAATCAAACATGTTCTAACTGGGTCGATGACCGATGAAAGGGCATGGAAAGGAACAGGCGCCAGCCCTCACAAGTTGAAACTTGAGTGGAAGACGTCAAGGCAACTGACCCTCGGTTTACTTGAAACAACCAGAGTTTGGTATGAGAAAGATTCATATAAATTCTAAACAAAAGCTGACTCCGTGGCCCAATGGATAAGGCGCTGGTCTACGAAACCAGAGATTCTGGGTTCGATCCCCAGCGGAGTCGATTATGTATGTCCATGTCTTCACTTTTTTGCACCATTTTTCTCGTAAAAATTTATCATTCCATTTTGATGCCACGTTTTTATTCCGAATCTTTTTACTGAACGAAAGAGTATGATAAATCGTAGGGTGCATTGGAGAAGTTTGACTCCACCAATTCCTTCTCTTGTGGTGGTGCCAATTCAAATACGGATGGCCACGCTAGTACTAGTATTTCCCTTCCGCCCTTCCGTCTCTTCCTAAATTTCCGGCGCCTGAAACCCCAAACCCTCGTCTCAATGCCTCCGGGCTCGTCGCCGTGCGGGTGCCGCCGCCACGGCGCCAGCAACCTCGAGTCCTCCCGTCCTTGCTGCCGCACTGCGCCGCCGTGGTTCTGCGCCCGGTGCACGTTATCCAACCCCCCCAATGTCGTCGTCTGCCAAGTCTGCGAGGCCGCGCGCCCCGTGGAGATAGACGCCGCCGAAGAGTCCCCAGGGATACCCCCGCACAGACGGTGCGAGAGAAAGAGGTGGGAGCGCGCGGCGTCGCCGGACGTCGTGGAGGTGTGCGCCGACGATGGCGATCCCGCCGACGGAGGGGATAACAGGGCGACTGCGGCCAATAAAGGTTTGTTTTTGGGGGTGCGGATCAGAATATCGGGGTTAATGTTGCTGAGTTGAAAGTACGAATCGTTTCTAGTGGCTTTTATTCGTGTGCTTGGGGTCTTGTCGCCGTCAATTTTTCATCATTTTTAATCGTGTTTAGGGTTTGTTTGGTTCTTGATTTGATTTTGCGATCTCATGCTGTCAGGGTTGCAAGGTTAGAGTATTTGTCGGCAAAGGCTTGTCTCCACACGAGTAGATCAATTGCACCTAAGGTCGATCTATTACTTAGCTTGTTGGAGATGCCAGACCACCAAACAGAATCCATGGTCACCTGTCATAATACTGGGTAAATTGTCTAGAATTTATGATAATGCTAGAGTGGATTGTCCTATTGAACATGCCTGATTGCTCATAATATTTTGCTAGCGTGATAAAACCAAAGTAGGCATTGTGATTAAACCGATTCGGGAGTAAATAATGCAACAATAAGCAAAAGTTATGGATGGGCAGTCATTGCGGTATATGGTGAACACTAAAATCACTCTACTTCAAGTTAGCTGCAATTTAATATCACTCGTTGAGCACTGCCGAAGACGATGACGGAGGTGTTGGTACCTCAGATGAGGCGCGTCGACTGCAATCAGCAAAAACATTGGAGTGTTGTATATCAAAACTGATAAGTAAAATGGATGTAGGCTGAACAATATACCTCGTTCTAATTTGTGGTGTGAATTTTTTTGTAAAGGTGTTACCATGGTTTCTAATTCTAGCCTGAACACGCTACTTCTCTTGATACAAGTTACCGGTGTTCTAATAAGCGGTGGCCGTCTAGGGTGGCTGCCTTGCCCTGACTAGCCTGTATATGCATTCCCGGTTTTAGAAAACTAAAAATTACAAAGTAATTTCCATCTGATGGGTTCTTTCATTTATCTTGCACTAAATGGCCTTGTTCATAAGGATGTCAATGGGTAGGGTATGGGCAGGGTAGAGCAATACCATACCCATACCCGTGTAGCCAATGGGTATAAAAATTTACTCATACCTGTACCCGCGGGTATAAAACTTTACCCATACCCATACCTGGCGGGTACCCGTACCCATTGGGTACCCGGCGGGTATATCCAATAGTATACAAGTTATTCAAAATTTTACTTTCAGCATATTTAAAAAAAGACAATAATCTCTACTTACTAATAGTAGATGAGTACATGAAAGTATCAAATTAAAGTTTAGAAGTTGTAATCTCATACTCGTCCCTAGGCTTCTCGGCCGCATAGGTTCAAACTCTAAGGGTAGGGTATGGGAACACTTTTATACCCATGGGTAATACCCATACCCTACCTGTTAAGTCACGGGTACGGGCACGGGTATAGACTTGTACCCATGGGTATACCCATACCCTGCCCGTTTAAACTGACGTGTCAAACTTATCTATAGAGTTTGAACCTATGCGGCCGAGAAGCCTAGGGACGAGTATGAGATTACAACTTCTAAACTTTAATTTGATACTTTCATGTACTCATCTACTATTAGTAAGTAGAGATTATTGTCTTTTTTTAAATATGCTGAAAGTAAAATTTTGAATAACTTGTATACTATTGGATATACCCGCCGGGTACCCAATGGGTACGGGTACCCGCCAGGTATGGGTAAAGTTTTATACCCGCGGGTACAGGTATGGGTAAATTTTTGTACCCATTGGCTACACGGGTATGGGTATGGTATTGCTCTACCCTGCCCATACCCTACCCATTGACATCCTTATTCAAACTCTATAGATAAGTTTGACACGTCAGTTTAAACGGGCAGGGTATGGGTATACCCATGGGTACAAGTCTATACCCGTGCCCGTACCCGTGACTTAACGGGTAGGGTATGGGTATTACCCATGGGTATAAAAGTGTGCCCATACCCTACCCATACGGGTACGGTACCCGCGGGTACCCGTACCCATGGGTAAAATTGCCATCCTTACTTGTTCATGTATTTTTCCTTCCTTCGAACTCAAACCCTATTTGTTCCATTATTTTATTTTTGAATTACAAAAGCCTTTCACTGAGCATGTTTTGATCATCCGTAGTTCCTTTCATATGTAAGATACATATACTATTTGAATCACCCGGACATTGTGAAATGGCTCCTATGCTCCCGGATTGAACAAAAGTCTCTAGAAATACTTAAGTGCGTCATCCGAATTTGTTTACACATGTACCTGTTCATGTCTTGTATATGATGGTTAATTTTCATTGGAAACAATAAACATTTGTTGCACCCAGGGGAAAAGAAATAGAAAGTCAGTGCTGTAAAAAGTAAAAAAGCAACTTTAAAGGCCTAAAGTTGGTTTTTAAACACAGGGCACACTGACCCCCTTTTCAGTAAAGTTTACAGACACCTAGAAGACTAATATGAACATGTGTAAATTGTCTATTTTTTTTCATTTAACATATTTTCTTTTTCCACCCGGCAGCATGTGTTCTGAGATGCATCTTTCAGTTAACCTGTCGCTGTCTTATATTCTCATGCAACGGCATTAATGGAGTTAGTTCAGTTGGTCACCTCTAGTCTACCTCTGAAATGTTGCCTTTTGTATCACACTTTAATATATGTAGATGTATCGACTGATTGTATTTGAGAAGCGTTGCATCTGCTCCTTTTATGTAACAGCATTCAGAATTAATCTAGTCAACCTCTGGAAAGATGTTTTTATACCATTCTTTAAGATATATAGCAATTGATTGCATTTCAGTGCCGTATTATATGCTCCCTTTTAGGCAACATGATTCTGAATTAATCTATCTTTAGTTTTTACTTTAAATGGTTAGTAAGTTTAACATTACTACATACTAAAAATATGTTGATTGTAATGACAACAATGATGCTTTTGTATTTACACTGTTGTGTTTATTGATTAATTAAAATATGATACCCCGGGCTTATCCTATTACCCATGAATGTTATACAGATTAATGCTAGTACACATTCGAGTGAAGGTTATCTTAGATATATTATTGTACCTGGTTGCCATTTTACCTCCTAAGTTGTTTACTTGTTTTTATAAACAGTAGACTGATGTACAAAACAAATGTTTACCACCCTTTGTGATGGTAAAATAGTCAGCTACTTATGCAAGTTATAAGTTACTATAATTTTTCAAGATGCCTTTGTGCTACTGTCTTGGTATAAACTAGGAAACTTATTCAGATAAGACCTTTAAAATCATGACATACAATGTCTGGTTCCGGGAGGATATAGAAGTACGCAGAAGGATGGATGCTCTTGGAGGTCTTATTCAATACCACAGCCCAGACCTTATATGCTTCCAGGTCCAGAATTCGAGCTTGCACTATCTTGTTTTCTCCATCTCAATGTACCTCATATATAGAATTGCAGGAGATTACACCATACATATATCAACTTCTGCAAAGCTCTAATTGGTGGCAAGAGTACAAGTGCTCGTTGTCTTCTGAGGAGGCCATGCGGAGACATTATTACTGCATGCAGGTAATCCCTACACTAAACTTTATAATGTACACACGAGTCGAAGGTTTCAAGCATGTAGAAATGTTGATTTGTAGGTCCTCTCTTATGAAGTCCGACATGCTCCCTCCCTCCCTCCCTCTGTGTGTGTGTGTATTACAAGATAAGAAATGAAGATACTTTGGGTAGGCTCATGGAGCATAGTCTACAGGCAAGGATTAAATCCAGGTTGGTTGCTTAGGCGCCATGGCTGGAAGCAGTAGGCGCTGCTCTACATACAACATAAACAAAGAACTAACTATTTCCCCTATCAATAAGAAACCACATGCGAGGGCAGAGAAGGGTATCTTTCTAATTCTTTCCCCTATCAATAAGAACACCACATGGACAGATGGACTGGGCTTCTATTATAATTTATACTCGTGTAACTGCAGCTCCCAGGGAGCCCTCCTGCTGAACTGTACCCTCCTAGTGTTCGCTGGTGCTAGACGTCATACATGCCTCTCGTATGGTATACCATATGCATTAAAAAGATAACATTTCCATCTAGGGATGCAAGCGGGCCTATATCCCACTTCTAGTTCATTTAAGCATTTCTTAGTTCAATTTTTGACAAAAAATTAAACTAAAAGTTCCCCAAATGAACTAGAAATAGGCGGAATCCTGCTTGACATCCTATTTCCATCTTTGACCATCCATTTGTATATTGCCAGCAGGAAATGTGTAAGTAAAGTTCATAAAAGCAACTTGACAAAAGACCCTATATCATTTCCACACAATGGACGATCCATACACATACATATATCTTGATATACTTTAGTGAAATGATCGTTTGCAGTTCTAGCATCGCTTTTTTTATACCCCTTCTGTTTATGGTAGTGAAACATTTTCTTCTGTAGTTCACTTATTTTTACTAATGCAATTCACTTGCCAACAAATGCAGCTGAGTAGATTCCCTGCAAAGTTTTATGGCGGCATCCCATTCTCTAACTCAACAATGGGAAGGGAACTATGCAAAGTAGATGTTAACCCTGGACAGCATATCAACCTGATGTTGGCCACAAGCCACCTAGAGAGCCCCTGCCCTGCACCTCCTCGCTGGGATCAAATGCACAGAAGGGAGCGAGTAATGCAGGCAAATGAAGCTCTGCGTATTCTGGGAGCCTACAGTAACGTGATCTTCTGCGGTGACATGAACTGGGACGACAAAGGAGACGGGCCCTTCCCTCTCCCGGATGGCTGGGTTGATCCTTGGCTTGAGCTCAAGCCTGGTGAAAATGGCTGGACCTATGACACAGAAGCCAATGACATGCTATCAGGCAACCGTAACGAGCAGAAGCGGTTGGACCGGTTTGTTTGCAAGTTGGTTGATTTTAAGATCAAGGACATCGAGATAATCGGGCAGGATGTGATACCAGGTGCCTTGTATCACAAGGACAAGATTGTCGACAAAGAGTTCCGTAGGATTGATCTATCTGTCTTGCCTAGTGACCACTTTGGGCTTGTCTTGACTGTCAGCCATCGGAACTAAACCCCCTGATTGCATCATACAATTGGGTGGATGTTAGGCCTATGTTTCTCCATGTGTTGAATTTTACAGTCTGTTTGGAAGGCCAGAAATTTATATGGAACATTTTAATTCCAACAGGATTCATGGGATGTTCTCGATTAGCTAAGCTTATTTTGCTCTTAAGAAATTTGTGCTTTGCAACTTGTATTTCATTGCATTGTCGCCGCTTGTCCCTAAGATGGTTTTGGTTGATTTTGTGTGTCTTCATTTTGTTCAGCTGGATCTATCTTGTGTGTCTTCATTTTGTTCAGCTGGGGGTTTGTGTTATGTTGACTGTAAGCTGCATCTATCTGGTAAAAATCATGATACATACTGTATTATTTTGAACCAGGTAAAATCATATACTCAAAAGATCACGCCACTGGTGAAGGTGCTAGGACAGGTGCCAAGATTAAAACGAGCACCAAAGAAGCAACGCACTTGTGATGCAATTCTGTGCATGCTTGGAGATATGAATACATCATTCAATGATGCTTTGAAGACAACCGAGCGATTACATATGCAACAGATTACTCCTCCTGCTGACATCCTTGCCGCACTTGATAAAATACCAGATTTTTCTCAGAGTGACAAGCTGCGTGCATATGGCAAGTTGGTCCTTAGTGAACGCTTGTTCCTAGCACTTATGGAGCTCCCCATAGACTTCAGGAAGGAATGGTTGTTGACGTTGAATTAGAAGAGTGGAGTCTGATTCATATCACATATGCTTACAGATTAGCAACTTGTTTCAAGAACTTGTCATTCGTGCTAGCTATCCAAGGACTTACTTATATGTTGTAATATTGTGTGTTAGACTATGATGTGTGGTGAACCTTCTGCTTGTGAATTCTTTATGTTTATGTTGAGACTGCAAGGACAATTTTGCATAATAGTACATGTCAGGATTACTTGGATTGAAATATGAGCACAAAATTATGCACTAGTAATGCTTACAGCCAACATTTGTGTCTTTTAATTAAATGCTGAAAGAGTAAAAAATAGAAACATGGACCGTTATATTTCTCCAAAAAACACAGTTTTTGTACGATTTAGTTTTTGTTTTCAAGAGAAGTCTGACATTCTTTGGTAAAATTTCATCAATCCATTTCTCTGCCATGTTTTTTGCTTTTCTTTAGAAAGACGGGGTAACATTATTTTTAGGATATCCCAGTGCTATACATAATAACTTACAGGCTGCATTTGTGTCTTTTAGTTTAAAATTAGAAATATAATTCATAACCTTTCAAAAAGCATATATTATACTCCCACTTTCTCGAAATAAATGTCAGAAATTTATCAATATTTGGATGTATCTATATACTAAACGGTGTCTATATTCATCCAAATTTTGACAAACCTGTGTATTTTTAGACAGAGAAAGGATATAATGAACCAACACGCAGGGAGGAGTGGCGTGTATGTGCATGTGTAACTAATTTTCTTGACCGACATGTGGTAATAAATGATCGTACCGTTTTCTCTTTAAAAAATATTTAAGTACATTCCGCGCCCGCATACAAACCACACACATGCATTCATTACTATGTAGATTAAGCGTAAGCAAAAGCAAGGCCTTTCAGACCATCTGCCGGGTGTGGTACCCCTCGCTGGCGCACGCGCACACTTCGAAAAGAAAAAAAACTGTAGACACCTACTTCTTGCTTTGGTTATTTCTCTCTCACAGCCCCTCTCTCTCCCAAATCGCCGCCGCCTTGGCCGCCGGATCTGGCCGCCTCAGCCGCCTTCCGGCGCACCTCCTCATCGATATGAGTTCTTCTTAGTTTCTCCGCTTCTACCCGCTGTCGCTGCTGCGTTCCGCCCCAATACGTCGGCATCGGCGGTGTAGCTTCTGCTAGCCGTCGGCATCGGCGGTGCGGCCTTTTCTTTCAGCGGTCGGGTGCATGCCGAACTATCGATCGTCGTTCAGCCACTCTTTTCAGTTGATCTTTGGGTTGTTGGTCCCGCTTGTTTTAATTAAGAACGAAGTGTTAGGCCATCTCCAACAGACACACTATATTTTAGCACTGTAAAAGCTGTTTGCAGCGTATTGTATCTCCTTTTAGCACACGATATTAGCTGACGCTTCACCGAGCGTTGTATTCTACAGCACGAGGCTAGCAGCGAAAATATAGTGCATGCACATGGCAAACACCATATTCCCACAGATATAGCATCCAACAAGATCAAATACACAAATATAAATTCACCAACAAATAGTCTAATTATTATTACAACACAAATTGTTCATCACCAATACAACAAACAGTACAGATTATTCATCACCAATATAGCGTGTGTGCGCCTAGCTGACGAAGGTGTTTGCGGAGCAGCGGAGGTGCTCGCGTACTAGCGCAGGTGCGTGCGGACCGACAATGACTCCAGAGCGTCACGACGGCCGAGGGTTGGCAGCGGATCCTAGATTTGATGCGAAGGTGCGTCGGCAACGGCTCCCGGAGCAACGCGGCGACGGAAGGTCGGCAACATCGCCACTGGTCTACCGCGGGGAGCGGCGGTGGCGCAAAATCGGAGGCAGCGGCGCCGAAGTAGGTGGGGAAATGGAGTTCACCGGCGCACGTAGATTTTCCAAGAAGGGAAATGGTAGTTGAGAGTTCGCGCGTGGCTGAATTTTTCCGCGCGCTGGAGTGCGAGCGCTAGATATTCAGCGTGCGGCAGCACAAATTTCCACGCGCTGGATTTTTTACCGCTCGCACTATTGTACAACATCTGCCGAAGCGCCTATTTCCCCCTCTCATGCGCTAAATTGGTAGTTTTTCTAATGCAAACGCGCGGCCTTTGGAGATTCCCTTAGACATATTGATATGGTCACTATGTACAGTATGTCATTTTCGTTTTGAAAAACCGAGTATGATATGTGGTTACACCATGCTCACATACAAGTTATACATCCAAACAGTTTCCTATTTGTTTTCTCTCATTAGTAGCGATAAATTCCTATGCCACTTGTCAACTAAGATGCCTATGCCACTTGTCAACTGAAAGGGCATGTACGCCCCCATGTGTGGTTTTGGTAATTAATGATAATCTCTATAGACTAATGTGTAAATTCAGTTTCACTTGTAGGTTTGTCCATTGGCATCGCTTGGGCCATGTGTTGGTCTCAAGGTTGGTAGATGAAGAAATGTCCAAGGACTTTGTTCCCATTGGAATCATGAAAAAAGAAGAAGCTTGAAGGTTGATCAAGACATGAGCAAAGAGTTGCATCAAGATGGATCAACCTCAAGAAGGGATGAAGAAGGGCGAGCTCAAGATGCACCATCTCTATAAGATCTCGTCCTTGAAGCTTGCCATCCTCGTGATCATGGGGTGATGAAGACAAGTTCAAATAAGAGGTTTCCCCATGGAGTATGGGGGAGCAATTTTCAAGTCTTCATCTTCATCAAGCAAGAGCAAACAAGAAAGGTGTTCCCACTCTAGATGAACAAGACGATCTACATCAAGTTCAAGTGGAATGCTCAAGGCAAAGGTATGTTCTTGATAGGGCTTCTCTATAGGGGTTCATAGCATGGAAAACAAAAAAAATCTACCGCATGCACACAAACAAGCCAAGATCTATCTACTAGATTGTAGCAACGAGTCGATAGAAGCACTCACCCTTGAAGATTTCAAAGCGGTTAACGAGAGCAGATTCTCGTGGGTGATGTAGTCGTACACTTGCCGATCTCAAGATCGGGTAGACGATCCTTCCGGCGCTGCGTTTCGGCAGCGCTTCCGCAGTCGGTCACACGTTCAGTAATCGACGAAGACCTTCCTCTCCCTTGTTCCAGCAGGAAGCAGAGGTTGTAGTTCTCCCCTCGCGATTCCGGTAGCGCGACGGCGTGGTGTCAGAAGTAGAGGAAAGATCCCACAGGGCTTCGCCTAAGCCGGTGCGAGTTATGGTGGATCTAGGGTTTCCTGATGATCTAGGGTTTAGAAAACCGGGAGGAGGAGGAGGTGTCGGCGGTGGCTAGGGCGACGGTGATGGGCCGGCGGCGGCTGGCGGCGCCGCGTCGACGGCTAGGCGGCGACAGCGCGGGTGTGGAGGGGCTAGGGCTTGGTGTTTTGGGGCATCCCTCCCCCTCTATTTATGAGAGGGGGCAGCCTTGGGAGGGGTGGGTTTGAATCCAAACCCAAACCCAAGTTGGATCGAGAGAAGGACTTGTTTCTTCTTCCACTAGGAAACCATTGTTCCAGTTTGACTTTTCAAACTTCCCGTTTGACTTTCAATTTAGAGCTTTAATCTCTTGCAAATGCCCACACCAAGTGACCTAAGATATGATCCAATCATTCCACTTACCAATGACACATTCATGTACCATTCCTCTTCTGGACCGGTGAACCTTTTAGACCCTTCTAGAACCTCTCCGATGAAAACATCGGAATCTTTCCCGAACTCCGGAATCAGACTTTCCTTATATGAATCTTATTCTCCGGACCATTCCGGATCTCCTCGTGATATCCCGGATCCCATCCGAGACTCTGAACAACATTTGGTATCCCTAATAACATTCCATATCTACTAAGCAACATCGAATCCTTAAGTGTGCCTCCCTACGGTTCGTGAATTTATGCGGACATGACCGAGACACTTCTCCGATCAATAACCAATAGAGGAATCTGGAAATTCATATGGCTCCCACATATTTCTACGATTACTTTGCGATCGAATGAACCACTTACATACGATACCAATTTCCCTTTATCTCACGATAGTTTACTTATTCGAGGTTTTGATCGTCGGTATCTCTGCATACCTAGTTCAACCTCGTTACTGATAAGTACTCTTTTTTCGTTCTCGTGATATGTGATCACTTGTGAGCCAGTCACATGCTTGCAAGCCAATTGGATGACATTCCACAGAGAGGGCCCAGAGTATATCTATCCATCATATGGATGGACAAATCCCACTCTTGATCCATGTGCCTCAACACATACTTCCCGAACACTCAATGCCACCTTTATAGCCACCCAGGTATGGTGTGGTGTTTGATGTCATCAAAGCATCCTTCGGGTGATGGTGATTAGCATGATCTCATGGTCGAAGGAATTAGGTTACTATGTATCAGAAAGCTTATAGTAAATGAACTATTAAAATGACTTGATCTTAATGCTACGCTTATCTATAGGAGTATGTCCATCATACCATTCTCCTAATGATATGATCTTGTTGTCAACAACATCTCAATGCTCATGATCGGGAAACCACGATCATCTATTAACCAACTAGCTAGTATTACATAGAGGCTTTACTAGGGACTCTAATTTAGTTTACAAATCACACAAGTATTAATGTTTCCGGTTAATACTGTTATAGCATGAATGTAAACATTTATCAAAAACACAAAGATATAATAATAACCACTTTTATTATTGCCTCTAGGGCATATCTCCAACAGTCTCCCACTTGCACTAGAGTCAACTAATCTAGATTACATGGTAATATACCGAACACCCATGGAGGTTTGGTGCTGGTCATGTTTTGCCCTTGGGAGAGGTTTAGTCAACGGATCCGCCACATTCAGATCTGTGTGTACTTTGCAAATCTTTATGTCACCATGTTGGACATGCTCTCGAATAGAGTGAAAACGTAGCTTGATGTGCTTCAGCTTCTTGTGTGACCTTGGTTCTTGCACATTGGCTATGGCGCCCATGTTATCACAGTAGATAGACATTGGGTCTAGCGCACTTGGAACCACACCGAGCTCTGTAATGAACTCCTTCATCCATATCGCCTCTTGTGAAGCCTCCGAAGCATCTATGTATTCCGATTCAGTTGAAGATCTCGCCACAACACTTTGCTTTGCACTCCTCCAGCTAACTGCTGCACCATTCAAAGTAAATACATATCCAGATTGAGATTTAGAATCATCCGGATCGGTGTTCCAACTAGCATCGGTGTAACCATTAACAACGAGCTGTTCATCACCTCCATAAGAAAGAACCATATCCTTAGTTCTTCTCAAGTACTTAAGGATGTTTTTGACCGCTGTCCAATGATCCACTCCTGGATCACTTTGATATATGCTAGTCAAACTAACAACATATGCAATGTCGGGTCTAGTACATAGCATGGCATACATGAGAGATCCTATGGCTGAGGCATAGGGAGTATTACTCATCCTTTACCTATCTTCTACCGTTGCAGACTTTGAGTTTTACTCAAGGTCGTATTGGGCAACATGGGCAAGAACCCTTTCTTGCTATCTTACATTCCAAACCTCTTTAGAACTTTGTCCAAATATGCACTCTGTGACAATGATATTAGGCGTCTTGATCTATCTCTATAAATCTTTATGCCTAATATGTAAGCTACTTCGCCAAGATCTTTCATTGAAAAACTATTATTCAAATAATCCTTGACACTATTAAGAAGGTCTACATCATTCCCAATCAACAATATGTCATATACATATAGTATTAAGAATGCTACAGAGCTCCCACTCACTTTCTTGTAAATACAAGCTTCTCCATAAGTTTGTACAAAACCAAAGCTTTTGATTACCTTATCAAAACGTTGATTCCAACTTCGGGATGCTTGCTTCAATCCATATATGGACCGTTGGAGTTTGCATACCTTGTTAGCATCTTTAGGATCGACAAAACCTTTGGGTTGCATCATATACAACTCTTCATCAATGTCTCCATTGAGGAACGTTGTTTTGACATCCATCTGCCATATCTCATAATCATAATATGCAGCGATTGCTAACATAATCCTTACAGACTTTAGCTTCGCTACTGGTGAGAAAGTCTCATCGTAGTCAACTCCTTGAATTTGTCGAAATCCTTTTGCGACAAGTCGAGATTTATAGACAGTAACATTACCATCAGCATCTGTTTTCTTCTTGAAAATCCATTTCTTCTTGACAGCCTTCCGGCCATCCGGTAAGTCCACCAAAGTCCATACTTGCTTTTCGTACATGGATCCAATCTCGGATTTCATGGCTTCTTGTCATTTATTGGAATCTGGGATCATCATCGCTTCCTCATATGTCGCAGGGTCATCGGTGTTGTCCACCAACATGACACTCATAACGGGATCATACCAATCAGGAGTGGTACGAGTTCTCGTTGACCTGCGAGGTTTCGTAGTAACTTCAACCGAAGTTTCATGATCAACATCATTAGCTTCCTCTCTTATTGGCGTAGGCGCCACAGGAACTACTTCCGGTGTTGCGCTACTCGCAAGTTCGAGAGAAGGTTCAACAACCTCGTTGAGTTCTACTTTCCTTCCAGTCACTTCTTTCGAGAGAAACTACTTCTCTAGAAAGGATCCATTCTTGGCAACGAAGATTTTACCCTCGGATCTATGATAGAAGGTATACCCAATAGTTTCCTTCGGGTATCCTATGAAGACGCATTTTTCCACTTTGGGTTCAAGCTTGTCGGGCTGTAACTTCTTTACATAAGCTTCGCAACCCCAAACTTTAAGGAACGACAATTTAGGTTTCTTCCCAAACCACAATTCATACGGTGTAGTTTCAACAGATTTAGATGGTGCCCTATTTAAAGTGAATGTGGCTGTTTCTAATGCATAACCCCAAAACGATAGCGGTAAATCTGTAAGTGACATCATAGAACGAACCATATCTAAGAGAGTTCGATTACGATGTTCGGACACACCATTACGCTGTGGTGTTCCCGGCGGTGTCAACTGTGAAAGTATTCCGCATTTATTCAAATGCTCGCCAAACTCGTAACTTAGATATTCACCTCCACGATCAGATCGTAAAAATTTAATATTCTTGTTACGTTGATTCTCTACCTCACTTTGAAATTCCTCAAACTTCTCGAAAGTTTCGGACTTATGTTTCATGAAATAGATATACCTATATCTACTCAAGTCATCCGTGACGGTAAGAACATAACGATAACCACCACGCGAGGCTACACTCATTGGACCACACACATCGGTATGTATGATTTCTAATAAGTCCGTAGCTCGCTCCATCATAGCAGAAAATGGAGTCTTAGTCATTTTACCCAGCAGACATGCTTCACATCTTTCAAGTGATTCAAGAAGTCCATCGGAATGGATTTTCTTCATACGCTTCACTCCAATGTGACCAAGACGACAATGCCACATATAGGTCGAGTTATCGCTCAATTTCAAACGTTTAGCTTCAATGTTATTAATATGTGTATTTCCACAATCGATATTCAATAAGAATAGACCATCTATCAAATGTGCATGTGCATAAAACATATTACTCATATAAATCGAACAACCATTATTCTCGGACTTAAACAAGTAACTGTCTCGCAATAAACATGATCCAGATATAATGTTCATGCTCAATGCAGGCACCAAATAACAATTATTTAAGTATAAAACTAATCTCGATGGTAGATGAAGAGGTAGCATGCCGACCGCGATCACATCAACCTTTGATCCATTTCCAACGCGCATCGTCACCTCGTTCTTCGCTAGCTTCCGTCTATTCTGGAACACCTATTTCGAGTTACAAATATGAGCAACCGAACCAGTATCAAATACCCAGGCACTACTACGAGTACTAGTGAGATACACATCAATAACATGTATATCGGATATACCTTTCTTCTTGATGTTGCCATTCTTCAAATCCGCCAAGTACTTAGGGCAATTCCGCTTCTAGTGACTTTCTCCCTTGCAGTAAAAGCACTCAGTATCAGGCTTTGGCCCAGCCTTGGTCTTCTTCGCCGGTGCGGCAACTTTCTTACCGCCCTTCTTGAAGTTTCCCTTTTTCTTAGACTTGCCTTGCTTCTTGAATTTGGTGGTCTTTTTGACCAGCAACACTTGGTTCTCTTTCTTGATCTACACTTCTGCAGACTTTAACATGGAGAAGAGTTCGGGCAACGACTTGTCCATGTTTTGCATATTGTAGTTCATCACAAAGTTCTTGTAACTTGGTGGTAGTGATTGGAGGACACGGTGAATCCCCAAAGCATTAGGAATCACTATATCTAAGCTTTGAATCTTGCTTGCATGCCCAGACATCTTAAGCACGTGCTCACTGACGGAGCTGCCCTCTTCCATCTTGCAGTTAAAGAACTTTTCAGAAGCCTCATAACTCTCAACTGCCGCGTGAGCCTCAAATATCATTTTGAGTTCACAGACAATATCATGTGGGTCATGGTTCTCAAACCTTTTTTGAAGCTCTGATTCCAAACCATACAAGATAGCACACTGAATTGTGGAGTACTGATTCTTCCGAGCGAGGAAAACATTCTTTACCTCATCGGTAGCATCAGCTGCAAGCGGGTAACCCAGCGGTGCGTCCAGCACATAGGTCAAATTACCAGCATTGAGGACAATCCTCAGATTGCGGAACCAATCCGCGAAGTTGCTTCAATTTTTTTCAACTTTTCTTTCTCTAGAAACGCATTAAAATTGATGGTAGGGGCCGCCATTGATCTACGACATATTTGCAATAGTTTAGACTAAGTTTATGACAAATTGAGTTCTAATTAATAGTTAAGTTAATCTAGGTGAACTCCCACTCAAAACAATATCCCTCACATTGCTTTAGTGATCACACAAACCAAATCCACCACATCAAAACCGATCATCACGAGAGTTGATGTAGCTTCAATGGCGAACAATCAACATGTTCATCATATCTAATATATGACTCATGCTTTACCTTTCGGTGATCCGTGTTCCGAGACCATGTATGTACATGCTAGGCTCGTCAAGATCAAACCTTAGCTTCCGCATGAGCAAATCTGGCTTGCTCACGTTGTATACACTCTCAGAATCTAACACACCCGATCATCATGTGGTGCTTCGAAACAACGAGCTTTAGCAATGGTGCTTACTAAGGATGAACACTTTATAACTTGAAAATTTTGTGCTTGAGGGATCATCTTATAAGGCTACCGTCATGAACTAAGCAATACAAGATGCATAAAAGGATTAACATCACATGCAATTCATAATATGTGATATGATATGGCCTTTCTTCTTGTTCTTCCGATCTCCATCTTCAAGCACGAACATGATCTCCATCATCACCGGTTTTTTTATGGCGTCAAGGTCAATGGTGCCGCTTCATGGTTGGTGTCCACCAGCATCAACTATTACAACTAATTTGAATAGACACGCAGGTCTTAACGGAATTTAAAAGATAACCATATGGCTCCTGCCGGTTGCTGACTTACAATAACAAACATTGCAAACATCATATATAATCACAATCATGGCCATATCACATCACAACCACTATTCAAAAAATCGGCTGATATGCTGATTAATCGTACAATTAATCGCTACTTGAGGGTGGCCGATATGCTGATTTTCTAATTTATCGTCTGATTTTTCGATTTATCGCCCGATAAATCGGGCGATACGCTGAAAAATCTCCAATTTTCAGTCGGCCGATAAATTACCGATAAGCGATATCCTTAACATTGATCACAACACACCCCTGCAAAACAATGTTAGACGCATCTAATTTTCTTTGCATATTTTACGTGGTTTGGGGCTTTTAATAAGTGTCGTTCTAGCTTACGAACAAGAACCACAACGTTGATGTTTGAACTATCAAGTGCCCGTTGTAAATTGAATCTATACTATAATGGGAGAGACAGACACCCGCAAAGCCACTTATGCAATACAAGTTGCATGTTAAGCGTGGAGCAAGTCGCATGAACGATGTCATGTAAGGTTAGCCCGGGCCGCTTCATCCCATCATACCGCAAGATGCAAAGTACACAAAAAGCAATTGATAATAAAAACACCACCACCCACAATGACCATTGTGTTCTACTCGTGCAACAGATCTACATATAGACACAGCTCTGATACCACTATAGGGGTTCGTAGAATGGAAAACAAAAAATTTCTACCGCATGCACACAAACAAGCCAAGATCTATCTACTAGATTGTAGCAATGAGTCGATAGAAGCACTCACCCTCGAAGATTCCAAAGCGGTTAACGAGAGCAAATTCTCGTGGGTGATGTAGTCGTACACTTGCCGATCTCAAGATCGTGTAGACGATCCTTCCGGCGCTGCGTTTCGGCAGCGCTTCCGCAATCGGTCACACGTTCGGTACTCGATGAAGACCTTCCTCTCCCTTGTTCCAGCAGGCAGCGGAGGTTGTAGTTCTCCCCTCGCGATTCCGGTAGCACGACGACGTGGTGTCGGAAGTAGAGGAAAGATCCTGCAAGGCTTCGCCTAAGCCGGTGCAAGTTATGGTGGATCTAGGGTTTCCCGGTGATCTAGGGTTTAGAAAACCGGGAGGAGGAGGTGTCGGCGGCGGCTAGGGAGACGGCGGCGGGCCGCCGGCGGCAGCAGCGGCTGGCGGCGGCGCGGCGACGGCTAGGCGGTGGCAGCGCGGGTGTGGAGGGGCTAGGGCTTGGTGTTTTGGGGCAGCCCTCCCCCTCTATTTATGAGAGGGGGCAACCTTGGGAGGGGTGGGTTTGAATCCAAACCCAAACCCAAGTTGGATCGAGAGAAGGACTTGTTTCTTCTTCCACTAGGAAACCATTGTTCCAGTTTGACTTTTCAAACTTCCCGTTTGACTTTCAATTTAGAGCTTTAATCTCTTGCAAATGCCCACACCAAGTGACCTAAGATATGATCCAATCATTCCACTTACCCATGACACATTCATGTACCATTACTCTTCCGGACCGGTGAACCTTATAGACCCTTCTAGAACCTCTCCGATGAAAACATCGGAATCTTTCCCGAACTCCAGAATCGGACTTTCCTTATATGAATCTTATTCTCCGGACCATTTTGGATCGCCTTGTGATATCCCGGATCCCATCCGAGACTCTAAACAACATTCGATATCCCTAATAACATTCCATATCTACTAAACAACATCGAATCCTTAAGTGCGTCTCCCTACGGTTCATGAATTTATGCGGACATGACCGAGACACTTCTCCGATCAATAACCAATAGAGGAATCTGGAAACATCACATACATATCCTTGGAAAGCAAAATCACACATGTCATGCATACATGAATCCATTACATCAACCAAGGTCCAATCTTATTTTAAGGTAACATTTTGGAAAATAAGGTGATAGGTGGTGGTCCAACTAACGAAGTACGTTTACAATCCTATCTAACTGGATCTGTTGGCTAACACAATGTTCCTAGAAGCAATCAGCCTATCTTGCTCACATGATTCCATCACTAAGTCTATAATATCTCCTCTTAAGGTTTGGTTGGTAGCTTCCAACTCTTGGGTAAGTTCCTTCTCTTTCATCAAGTCTTTTTGGAGGTTGAGCATTCTGCACTTGACTCTAGCACTAAGTTCTTTGATAGTCCTCCAAGCTGCTTCTCTTGCTGACTCAAAGAATGTGGTGTGCACCACAGTGTTGGTGTACATGCAGAATCCTGTTTCTTTGTGGTTGTCTTCCTTGTTTTTGTACAAGTGAAGTTGCACCCACCAGTACTCAACTCCTTCATCCATCACTGGAAAGCCTTTGTACACAGCTGCACCATGCATTTCCATTGCCACCATGAGGTCCTTGAGAATTTTGGGAAACCCAGTCTCACACTCGAAGGTCATGGTCATGAGTGGTCCTTTCTTTACGGCTTCGTTGATGGAGTTCATCTACAAATAGAGATGAGATAGAGAAGATTAGAAAAGTTTACGAGAAGAATAGACAAGTGTAGAAGTAGTTGAAAATTTTCCTTAGTGGTTTCCAATCCTAGGGTCATAATCCTACAGGCAACACAGTGCTCTGATACCATCTATAAGATCCCTCCTTTGTAAAGGAAAAGGATCCCTGTGATTGCAATGCTAGTCCCTGGATCATTGCTAGCATCCACAGTTTAAGATGAAGTACACAGATACAAAGGTCATTTATTACATCCATTCCAGAGATAAAACATAGTCTTTTACAACTTAAGGCCACAGGCCTAATACAAGAGTTTGGAATAAGTAAATAAACATAAGTCTTCATCTTCATGTGCCACAGGCAAGCATGTTGAGTGTAGACTCATGACACCTAATCATCATCGGAGTAACCTGCAACATCACAAGTTACAGCCACAGTGGGTCAATACTTTGGAATAGTATTGGCAAGTGATACCTTAGTAAATTTTAAGTGGACTATATTACTATATGCATTTTGTCTAAGTGTAGCTTGGCTTGCTTTGCTCAAAATAGGTTTTTCCTATTAGTTGAAATCACTAAGTTTTTCTTTGTCAAAAACTTTTCCCAAGAAACCACCAATAGACATTGGGGTCCTTCACCCTTGTTCACCCACAAATTTTTACTTAGAAGTTGGAGTGATGAGATTCTTGATAGCTTGCATGTCTTGATGCTCAAGTTGTCCATTGCCATGGACTTGGCTAAGTACTTAGATTTTCCATCTGCAGAGGTTGTGCACTTTCCCCACCAGACTTGGTTTCCCAAGACAGAACCTTTCAGAAGCCTTTCCTTAGACCAAATGGACGCGCTCCAACCTATCATTCCCACTACCACCAACTGTCCAAATGGCTAAGTTCTAGCAACTTATGTGATCCAGGCAGAGCCCATATTGCCAAGTGGCTGCACTATAAGCTTCTCAACACTTGGACTCTAAAATCCCTTTGTGCCTGGGTGGCATACCACAAGTGAGATACACAAGGTAAACCATATCCATGGGCCTTGTGTAACCACTCAACCAAATGTAGGGGTTCGTAGCATGGAAAACAAAAAATTTCTATCGCATACAAACAAACAAGCCAAGATCTATCTACTAGATTGTAGCAACGAGTCGATGGAATAACTTACCCTCGAAGATTCCAAAGCGGTTAACGAGAGCAGATTCTCGTGGGTGATGTAGTCGTACTCTTTCCGATCTCAAGATCGTGTAGACGATCCTTCCGGCGCTGCGTTCCGGCAGCGCTCCCGCAGTCGGTCACACGTTCGGTACTCGATGAAGACCTTCCTCTCCCTTGTTCCAGCAGGCAGCGGAGGTTGTAGCACTCTCCTCGCGATTCCGACAGCACAACGGCGTGGTACCAGAAGTAGAGGGGAGATCCCGCAGGGCTTCGCCTTAAGCCGGAGCGAGTATGGTGGATTATGAGAGAGGGCTATTAGTGGTCTAGAGATTAGACACACCAATTAGAAGGCTCTAAACCGCAGGCTAAAGCAATTAGAATCTCTAAACCAAACGGCTCTAAACCGGAGATTAGAGGTAGAAACTTGTGTGTCTCAAGGAGGAGCCCTGCCCCTCCTTTTATAGGTGGAGGGGCTAGGCGCGCCAGGGAGGGAGGGAGTCCCTCCCCAACTCGGCCTAGGGCTGGGCGCCGGCTTGGAGGAGAGGAACTCCTCCTCCAAGTTGGTTTCAACCTCCTCTTGCTTGTTTCCCACAGTTTCTTGTTTCTCACAGTTTCCTGTTTTCCACAGTTTCCTGTTTTTAGCCGTTTGACTTTCAAACTGGCAATTTGACTTTCATGTTTTTGGAACAGCAAGAACACTTAGTACATGATGCAATCATTCAATGACACATTCATGTACCCTCCCCCCCCCCGGAGTGCCGGACAATCCGGAACCTTCTAGAACATTCCCGATGAAAACACCGGAATCATTCCCGAACTCCGAAACGGGACTTTCCTTATATGAATCTTATTCTCCGGACCATTCCGGATCACCTCGTGATATCCCGGATCCCATCCGAGACTCCGAACAACATTCGGTCTCTTTCTCATAATACCATAACTACTCAAAACAACGCCGAATCCTTAAGTGTGTCTCCCTACGGTTCGTGAATTATGCGGACATGATCGAGACACTTCTCCGAACAATAACCAATAGAGGAATCTGGAAATTCATATGGCTCCCACATATTTCTACGATTACTTTGCGATCGAATGAACCACTTACATACGATACCAATTTCCCTTTGTCTCACGATAGTTTACTTATCCGAGGTTATGATCGTCGGTATCTCTGCATACCTAGTTCAACCTCGTTACCGATAAGTACTCTTTTCTCGTTCCCGTGATATGTGATCCCTTGTGAGCCAGTCACATGCTTGCAAGCTAATTGGATGACATTCCACCGAGAGGGCCCAGAGTATATCTATCCGTCATATGGATGGACAAATCCCACTCTTGATCCATGTGTTTCAACCAATACTTTCCGAACACTCAATGCCACCTTTATAGCCACCCAGTTACGGTGTGGTGTTTGATGTCATCAAAGCATCCATCCGGTAAAGGTGATATGCATGATCTCATGGTCGAAGGAATTAGGTTACTATGTATCAGAAAGCATATAGCAATTGAACTATTGAAATGACTTGATCTTTATGCTACGCTTATCTATAGGAGTATGTCCATCACATCATTCTCCTAATGATATGATCTTGTTGTTAATAACATATCTATGTTCATGATCAGGAAACCATGATCATATATTAACCAACAAGCTAGTTTAACAAGAGGCTTTACTAGGGACTCTTATTTTAGTTTACAAATCACACAAGTATTAATGTTTCCGGTTAATACAATTATAGCATGGTATGTAAACATTTATCATAAGTGTGAAGATATGATAATAACCACTTTATTATTGCCTCTTGGGCATATCTCCAACAGTCTCCCACTTGCACTAGAGTCAATAATCTAGTTTCAAACCTTTGTGTATTCAACACCTATGGCTTTCTGATGTTATGTACACGATTGCTAGTGGTCAACTGATCTCCGGATCTGACACTTCCAGGTCCGTGTGTAATTGCATGTCTTTGCGTCTCTACGCATCACTCATTCTCTAATGAGATGGCTTTGTATAAATTTGGTCTTTCGGTGTGACCTTTAGCTCTTTGGGGTTAAAACATGTTGATAATATTGTCGCACAATATATCTTCATAGTATTATACCACTGTGAACTACACCTAGTTTGATAACAAACTACTTGACACAAATGCCCTCTTTTTGCTGCTATAATAGCAGTCATATACTTAGCCTTTTGTTGTAGTATCTGTCACAATGTCTTAACTTTGGAACTCATCCAAATCCATTATGGGACTCACTTTCCATTATATTGTGCCACCCTTAGTTTAGATTGAGATAAACTTAATTTGTACTTTGTGACAAAGCTAGTATCAATGTAGTACTTTTAGAATGAACTAACCATCTATTTGTCACTTCTACAAATATTATACTCTTTGTTCTTCCAAAAGATCATAAGAATATCCTTACTATTGTCCAATGATCATCTTACGAATCATTCTGGTATATGCTCACAACATTTAGAGCATAGGACATATCTGGATTTGCACATATCACAGTATGATTGATATAAATACTCTTTGTGATTTCATACATCAAGTATCAATCTATACTTGATTATTTGTTTCACTTTACCAAATGTCTATAGACTTGAATATATCATCAACATTGAACTCATTCAATCCTTTCTGTGTGACAAGAACCTCTCTTATAGTTTCTATATTGAACTCATTCAATATCTTGTCTATGCACTTCTGGACAACCATATTAGCGTCTATTGATGCCAAATATTTGGGTTTTTCCTAAGTCTTTCATCGGGATGAAATTCTTAATATGTGTTAATAAAAGATACATCTTTTCTAATCAACAATATGTCCTCCACATAATGTATTAGAAATATGTCTTAGCACTCCCACTTAATTTCTTGCAAACGCAAGCATCTTCATTGTCTCTGATGAAATTAAACTCTTTTAACAGTTTCATCATAGTGAAGATTCCAACTCCGCGATGCTCACTTCAACCATTGAAGTTTGCATATGCTTTTAGCATCCTTTGAATTAACAAAACCCTATGGACCGTGTTATGCACATGTCCTAGGTAACGATTCTATTAGAAGAACTTGTTTTGTTTATTCAACTACCATATAACAAATTATATGTAGTGGTTGCTACATTAATCCGTCTAGACTAAATATCACTATGAAAGATCAAATCTTGTCATAGTCAACCTTTGAACATTTTGTGAACTCTTTCCCAACATGTCGACTATTTCATAGATGTAAAACATCCATGTCTATTTCTTTATAGATCCAAACACAACTGTAAGGTCTTACACCTTTCTCGAGGGTCCTTCAAGTTCAAAACTTGATTTCTCGTGTATGGAACTATCACGGATTTTATGGCTTCAAGCCATTTGATGGAGTCAGGGCCCATCATCGCTTCTTTGCATGTAGTCGGATCATTATTGTTAAATAATGATTTAACTCTCAAATCTTGGTATTTGATTGTTCATCCGACCTACTTGTTTCAATAGAAACTTTGACTATTGTAACCACAACCTTTTGAGGCACGTGAGCCATGAGCATTGTTGCTGCCTCCGGAACACTTTTCGGCGCTGCGCAACTTTGCACATATAGATAAGGTTCTTTTAACCTTATCAAAGTTCTATTGTCCTCCCACTTAACTTTTCACGAAAAATTCCTTCCAAAAGAAACTTGACGTTCTAAGCAACAAACACTTTTGTCTCCGGTGTTTATGGAGGAATACTTAATAGTCATACAAAGACAGGTTCATCCGACTTTGGTTGCACACATCTTTCTTATGCATAGCATACCAATGTTTTTAAGAAAGGACTACTTGGGTTTTATCCCAAACCATAACTTTATATGGTGTCATTTCAACGGATTATGATGGAGCTCTTTTTAGTGGAAAAACGGTAATCTCTAAAGCTTTTAATCTTTAAAATATAATGGCAGTTTTATGAATTGCACCTTCGATCTTACCATGTCAAACAAGGTTTAATTACATATCTCGAACGCTCCATACTCTTATGGTGTTTTCGGAAAAATGCAAATCCACGGAACGATTCCTTAAATCTTAGGTATTATGCTAAACTCTGTAACTCAAATATCTTCCTTTATGATCTTTATCATAAACTGTTTATATTCTTGTTATAATGATTTTGCACTTCATCTTGAAAGTCTTTGAACTTTTCAAATGTTTCATACTTCATCCTTATTAAGTAAATATTCATATATTCACTCAAATTTTCGGAGAAAGCATATGAAGTTGAAATCCATCGCTCTTGACTACACATAATGGACTTCGTACAACAATATGTACAAATTCCAATAAGCTAGTCTTTCGTTACCTTTTGGCCTATGAACGAAGTTTTAATTATCTCTAGGAAAGTTTCACAAGCGTTATTTGATCAAAAATCAAATAGACTCCAAAATTCCATCCACATGGATTTTCTTCATGTTTTCTTTCCAATATAATTTAAACGGCGATGTCACTTCCTAAGTGATCTTTTAATCAATTTGTCTTTCGACATTTTTAGCACTAGTTTTATGGATGTGATTTCTCCAACGTGATTTGTGAATCATCCATCTTTTATGGATTACGGCAATTATTTGAACAACCCTTTTGTTCTCATAATACCTGATAAAACAAATCTTGAAGGCAAGCTTTGATGTTTTAACGAGCAACACAATAACCCTTTATTTGTTCTCGATGAACATCATCACATATTCTTTTGCTAGTTATTTAGGCCATTGTAGTTCATGAATTCTGTTGTTTCGTATGACGATTCACACCAACAAATTCAGTATCAAATACTTGAGAACCACATTGTTTAATAAGCAAAGAATATAGCCATAACATGTATATCATCTATATACTTAAACTGAACAATTCTAGTCTTTTCTTTTCTGCCATATATTTATGAGATTCTCTTTCAGTATTTCCTTTTCTGTTTGAAAGAATCTATCAATATCAATACTGGAGTCATACATATGACACATAGTCCAAAGCGTGTATAATTAAATACCAATGTCTTTGGACTTGCACTTTGAAGTAGATCACCATCATCAAATGGTTGGTGTTCTTTCAAATTCCTTTCTTTAGTAATCTCTTGGTGTAGTAAACATTTTACCTACATCAAATATTCACCCTTATTATGGAATCGTCCATGATCAAGCTACCTTTAGCTTATAACGATGAATTATGAGTATAATGTTGCTATCCAAAACCTTTTGGAGGATTAGGACAACTAGTGTCTCTAACCTTTTGCAATTTCTCATCAAATATGAGAACATGACTTTTGCCATATTATACTCTATCATGTTGTAACCAATACTTTGTTTCAGATATCACAATATCTTCCACACATCATGGTTTCTGAAACAACTCTTTCAGATCCTAGATAACCTTGATATTAAGAGAATCCTTTGAATATCAAGAATCATGGAGACAAACATGATACTTATATACTAACACTTGGAATTGTTACTCTTGATTTAATACTAATTATTAAACTTCATGGAGTAACCGGAACTTACTGAAAGTTTGCAATAGGACTTTAAACTTTAGATTAACACTTCAAAACAATACGATACCAGTTCGTAAAGTAACTAACCAGAATTCTATAGTTCTATCATCTCAATTATAACTAAGCGCAAGGTGGTAAACGGATGCCAATGACTACAACAATTATGCAAATTCACTTTGATTTAGTTTATGATAAATTGAGTTCTAATTAATAATTAAATTAATCTAGGTGAACTCCCACTCAAAACAATATCCCTCACATTGTTTTAGTGATCACACGAACCAAATCCACCACATAAAAACCGATCATCACGAGAGTTGATATAGCTTCAATGGCGAACAATCAACATGTTCATCATATCTACTATATGACTCATGCTCTACCTTTCAGTAATCCGTGTTCCTGAGGCCATGTCTGTACATGCTAGGCTCGTCAAGATCAAACCTTAGTTTCCGCATGAGCAAATCTGGCTTGCTCACGTTGTATACACTTGCAGAATCTAACACACCCGATCATCACGTGGTGCTTCGAAACAACAAGCTTTAGCAACGGTGCTAACTAAGGGTGAACACTTTGTGACTTGAAATTCATGTGCATGAGGGATCATCTTATAATGCTACCGTCGTCTACTAAGCAATACAAGATGCATAAAGGATTAACATCACATGCAATTCATAATATGTGATATGATATGGCCTTTCTTCTTTGTGCTTCCGATCTCCATCTTCCAGCACGAACATGATCTCCATCATCACCGGCATTGCATCAAGGTCAATGACGCCTTTCCATGGTTGTCGTCCACCGGCTTCAACTATTACAACTACTTTGAATAGACACGCGGGTCTTAACAAAAATTAAAGACAACCATATGGCTCCTGCCGGTTGCCAACTTACAATAAGGAACATTGCATACATCATATATAATCACAATCATGGCCATATCACATCACTGCACACCCCTGCAAAACAAAGTTAGACGCCTCTACTTTCTTTGCATATTTTACGTGGTTTGGGGCTTTCAATAAGTGTCGTTCTAACTTACGAACAAGAACCACAACATTGATACTAGTATTGTTAATCACCCGTTGTAAATTGGATCTTAACTATGCTAGGAGAAACAGGCACCCGCAAAGCCACTTATGCAATACAAGTTGCATGTCAAGCGTGGAGCAAGTCTCATGAACGATGTCATGTAAGGTTAGCCCGGGCCGATTCATCCCAACATACCGCAAGATGCAAAGTACACAAGAAGCAATCAACAATAAAAGCATCAACGCCCACAATGACCATTGTGTTCTACTCGTGCAACAGATCTACATATAGACACGGCTCTGATACCACTGTAGGGGTTCGTAGCATGGAAAACAAAAATTTTCTATCGCATACAAACAAACAAGCCAAGATCTATCTACTAGATTGTAGCAACGAGTCGATGGAATAACTTACCCTCGAAGATTCCAAAGCGGTTAACGAGAGCAGATTCTCGTGGGTGATGTAGTCGTACTCTTTCCGATCTCAAGATCGTGTAGACGATCCTTCCGGCGCTGCGTTCCGGCAACGCTCCCGTAGTCGGTCACACGTTCGGTACTCGACGAAGACCTTCCTCTCCCTTGTTCCAGCAGGCAGCGGAGGTTGTAGCACTCTCCTCGCGATTCCGGCAGCACAACGGCGTGGTACCAGAAGTAGAGGGGAGATCCCGCAGGGCTTCGCCTTAAGCCGGAGCGAGTATGGTGGATTATGAGAGAGGGCTATTAGTGGTCTAGAGATTAGACACACCAATTAGAAGGCTCTAAACCGCAGGCTAAAGCAATTAGAAGCTCTAAACCAAACGGCTCTAAACCGGAGATTAGAGGTAGAAACTTGTGTGTCTCAAGGAGGAGCCCTGCCCCTCCTTTTATAGGTGGAGGGGCTAGGCGCGCCAGGGAGGGAGGGAGTCCCTCCCCAACTCGGCCTAGGGCTGGGCGCCGGCTTGGAGGAGAGGAACTCCTCCTCCAAGTTGGTTTCAACCTCCTCTTGCTTGTTTCCCACAGTTTCCTGTTTCCCACAGTTTCGTGTTTCCCACAGTTTCCTGTTTTTAGCCGTTTGACTTTCAAACTGGCAATTTGACTTTCATGTTTTTGGAACAGCAAGAACACTTAGTACATGATGCAATCATTCAATGACACATTCATGTACCCTCCCCCCCCCCCCGGAGTGCCGGACAATTCGGAACCTTCTAGAACATTCCCGATGAAAACACCGGAATCATTCCCGAACTCCGAAACGGGACTTTCCTTATATGAATCTTATTCTCCGGACCATTCCGGATCACCTCGTGATATCCCGGATCCCATCCGAGACTCCGAACAACATTCGGTCTCTTTCTCATAATACCATAACTACTCAAAACAACGTCGAATCCTTAAGTGTGTCTCCCTACGGTTCGTGAATTATGCGGACATGATCGAGACACTTCTCCGAACAATAACCAATAGAGGAATCTGGAAATTCATATGGCTCCCACATATTTCTACGATTACTTTGCGATCGAATGAACCACTTACATACGATACCAATTTCCCTTTGTCTCACGATAGTTTACTTATCCGAGGTTATGATCGTCGGTATCTATGCATACCTAGTTCAACCTCGTTACCGATAAGTACTCTTTTATCGTTCCCGTGATATGTGATCCCTTGTGAGCCAGTCACATGCTTGCAAGCTAATTGGATGACATTCCACCGAGAGGGCCCAGAGTATATCTATCCGTCATATGGATGGACAAATCCCACTCTTGATCCATGTATTTCAACCAATACTTTCCGAACACTCAATGCCACCTTTATAGCCACCCAGTTACGGTGTGGTGTTTGATGTCATCAAAGCATCCATCCGGTAAAGGTGATATGCATGATCTCATGGTCGAAGGAATTAGGTTACTATGTATCAGAAAGCATATAGCAATTGAACTATTGAAATGACTTGATCTTTATGCTACGCTTATCTATAGGAGTATGTCCATCACATCATTCTCCTAATGATATGATCCTGTTGTTAATAACATCTCTATGTTCATGATCAGGAAACCATGATCATATATTAACCAACAAGCTAGTTTAACAAGAGGCTTTACTAGGGACTCTTATTTTAGTTTACAAATCACACAAGTATTAATGTTTCCGGTTAATACAATTATAGCATGGTATGTAAACATTTATCATAAGTGTGAAGATATGATAATAACCACTTTATTATTGCCTCTTGGGCATATCTCCAACACCAAAAACCACCATTCAAGTCCCATTCCACCCAGGAGATTCATTGACTTAGTTGTTTTATTAAGAAAAACATAAGTCCAAAGACTTAGAAATATTTTCATCATAGCATGTATATACTTTACCAACCCTTGTTTGCTACTAGCTAGACTAAGCATGGCATAGTAACTTAACTTAGGAATTTCCTAGCAATTCTATATCTACTTAGGATTTCCCAACATGGCATTTGGCAAAAAATAGTAACATGCAAGACTTAGCAAAATATTTCTAATGCTTGTACAAAATATAGGGATGGAAATATTCATGAAGTACCACTTGCCTTGGTAGTTGGGAGAGTAGCACTCTTCACAATCACAATCACTAGCACCAAAGTCTACACAAAGAATATAACCACAATCACATACAAGTCATATACAAACAAAAATATATATGCATGCATGCAAAAATGCTAAGTGATGATTTTTAAAACTCCACCAAGCAAGTGCATAGTACTGAACCATAAACAAGTCAAAATCTTGCCAAACCAAGTTTATTTAGCACTAAAACAAATTCCTAAACAATTCTATACTCAAAATAGCCTTAAACAAGTTTCTGCAAATAAAGTCATTTTAACAGAAACTTTTCACTAAACACATTGCATAAACAGAAAGGGTTTGTCTTCCTGATTCCAACGGTATAAAATTTGCAAAAATCTAACGTGGGAATCAAAAGTTATAGCCTAATCAAATTTGAATCCAAATCTGTTTTAAATTCTGTTTTAAACTCAAACCCTAGCCACGTGTCTTAACCTTACTGGTGCATACCGCTTCGCACCGGATCACGCACTCGAGCCGTAGGATCTAAGTGGCGATGCATGGTTCAGATCAAAACGTAACGCTTCGCTAAGTGAACTAATCCTACGCGCTGGATCTGGATGTGACGGCTACAATTCATCTGACCAAAACTAAGCACCGCTAGCGGCGACGACTGGCGGCGGCGCGTCTGTCAGCGGCGGCACTGGCGTTCTAAATCGCGTGGAAGTGGGGGAAGAGGCTTACCAAAACCGCAAGGTCGAGCCGAAGCTCAACGTGGTGGAGGCTGGGCAACGGGCGCATGGGGTCGTCGGGGATTCCTCGCCGGAGTTCGCGAATGCGTCTGATGCGGCTGCTGTCGACGTTGGCGAGGTTCTGCGTCGCGCTAAGTCAAAAGGAAGGCACCGTTAGATGCGCAAGACGATGGGGGTCCTAAGCGTATCAGGCAGAGGGCAAGGGGCGGCTGCTACTTACGGGGAGAGGTCGCCGGAGTTCGTGCAGAGAGCGGCGGCGCTCGGTCGAAGTTGTTGCCGAGGCTATAGATCATGCGAGAACAAACAAGGCGTGTCAGTGGATGCGCAAGAAGTTGCTGAGCGTGATAGCATGAGTCAGGGACAAAGGGGGACACGGTGCTCACCGGAATTCGTCGGCGCGGTCGCTGGAACAGCGACGGCGTCGAGCGAGTTGCGAGCAGCCTGGGGGCGTGAAGGAAGAATTGGTTGAGGGGAAATGGTCGCGAGAGAGTGGGGATTATATAGCCAGAGGCTCGACAAGAAACGCCCAAGGATTCAATGCCATTTACCTCGCGGAATCAAAGCAGCAACGGGCAGCGGCGGAGTTCGTGCGCGAGATTTTGGGGAAGACGATGATGACGTGGAGAGGGCCCGCTCGTCAGCGAAATAAGCAGAGAGAAGGTGGGGTCTGGGTGTCAGCGACCGCGTGGGTGCGTCGGCGCGTGCGAGAGAGAGAGAGAGAGGGAGGCCGGGTGGGCTAGCTGGGTCGGTTCTGCTGTTGGGCTAGAATAGAAGCACCTGGCCTTTTTCTTTTCTTTTCTCTTTTCCTTTTTCTAATTTGATTTTCAGGAATGATTTTCAAATGAATTCAAACTCCATTTGAATTCAAATCTATTTGGGATTTTTGCAGTGTGCAACAGTCTCAATTCTAGGCATAAAACCATGTGGTCACTTTGAAAAGGCTTGGCCATTTTTGGATAAACAAAATAACAGGGACTTTGCACTTGATTTGCAAATGTTTGAAAATTGGTTTTTGAAACTATTTCCATTTTGTAAAGTTTGGTTCAAATTCCACACTCAATCCATTCAACAAGGGAGACAAACAATCTAGGTTTAAAACATTCAAACTCTCAAATGGGGATGGCCATTTGATTTAAGTTTGCTCACATGAAATGATAGCACTCTGTTTTCTGGAATGAGTTTGAAATTGATCTCAGAACTATATGCATGCATGAATGATATGCAATCCTTTGAAATCATGAATTTAGGGATGTTACAAATCTAACCCCCTTAAGGTGAATCTCGCCCTCGAGATTTGGATTGGCTAGCAAATAGGTGAGGGTGGTCTTTCCGAAGTTCATCTTCTCTTTCCCATGTTGCTTCCTCTTCGAAATGATGATTCCACTGCACTTTGCAAAACTTGATAGTCTTTGTCCTTGTGACTCTTTCTGCAGTCTCAAGAATTTTTATAGGTTTCTCTTCATAAGTGAGGTCACTTTCTAGTTGCACTTCCTCCAAAGGTATAGTATCCTTCAAAGAAGTTTCTTCCATTTCTGGGTGACATTTCTTAAGCTGACTCACATGAAACACATTATGGACAGCTGATAGAGATTCTGGCAATTCAATTTCATAGGCAACTTCTCCTTTGCGACTTAGAATCTTGAATGGCCCAACATATCTTGGTTCCAACTTTCCTTTGACTCCGAATCTCTTCACTCCACGAAGTGGTGATACTCTAAGATAAGCTCTATCACCAACTTCGTAGGTAATTTATCTACGCTTAGGATCTACGTAGCTTTTCTGTCGGGACTGTGCTATCTTCAACCTGTCCTTAACCAACTTGACCTTCTCTTCGGCTTCTTTGATAAGATCTGGCCCAAACAAACTTCTTTCTCCCACACCATTCCATAACAATGGGGTGGTACACTTTCTTCCGTAGAGAAACTCAAACGGTGCCATCTCAATGCTGGCTTGATAGCTGCTGTTATAAGAAAATTCTGCGTAAGGCAGACTTTCATCCCAACTGGCTCCATAGTCTAGGGCACATGCCCTCAACATGTCTTCCAGAATTTGATTAGTCCTTTCTGTTTGTCCATCAGTTTGAGGATGAAAAGCAGTACTGAATTCCAACCTCGTTCCCAATGACTCATGTAGCTGTCTCCAAAAATGGGAAGTGAATTGAGTTCCCCTATCAGACACAATACTCTTGGGCACACCATGTAGACATACAATTCTACTCATGTAGATTTTGGCTAACTTGGCACTTTTATAAGTTGTCTTCACAGGTATGAAATGAGCCACTTTAGTTAGGCGATCCACTACTACCCATATGGAATCATACCCTGACCTGGTCCTTGGTAGTCCGGTAATGAAATCCATACCAATCTTGTCCCACTTCCAATCGGGAATAGGTAGTGGTTGAAGCAAACCTGCTGGTTTCTGATGCTCCGCTTTTACTCTACTACACACATCACACAAAGCAATATGTTCGGCGATGTCCCTCTTGAGATTATTCCACCAAAATCTTTCTTTCATGTCCATGTACATTTTGGTGTTACCCGGGTGAATAGAATACGGAGAGTTGTGTGCTTCCTGCAAAATCAGTTTCCGCAACTCCGGATCTTGTGGAACACAGATACGTTTCCCATGCCATAAAGTACCTTGTTCGTCTTCATGGAAATTTTTAGCTTTTCCTTGGCCAATCTTTTCCTTAATCTCTTCAATTTCCTTATTAGTCTTCTAGGCTTCTCTGATCTTGTCCAACAAAGTGGGTTGAACATTTAATGACATGAGATGTCCTTCCGGCACAATCTCCAATCTGAGTTTTCTGAATTGGGTACACAAATCATCCGGCAATTCTCCTTTGATAAGGCCATTCACAAATAACTTACGACTTAGAGCATCAGCTACAACATTTGCTTTACCGGGGTGGTATTGCAAACTTAAGTCATAGTCTTTGATAAGTTCTAGCCATCTTCTTTGTCTCATATTAATTTACTTCTGGGTAAAGATATATTTCAAACTCTTGTGATCAGTGAACACTTCACAACACTTTCCCAAAAGGTAGTGTCTCCATGTTTTGAGTGCATGGACGACAGAGGCCAACTCTAAATCATGAGTAGGATAGTTCACTTCATGAGTTTTGAGTTGTCTCGAGGCATAAGCTACAACTTTACCGTCTTGCATAAGTACGGCACCCAAACCTTGATGAGATGCATCACAATAGACTTGGAAATCCTTTTCCAAATCTGGCAGACACAAGACTGGTGCTGTCACAAGTCTCTTCTTCAATTCCTGAAAGCTGACTTCACAACCTTCAGACCAAGCAAACTTCTTGTCTTTCTTTAACAATTCAGTCATGGGCTTAGCTACCTTAGAGAAATTCTCAATAAACCTTCTGTAGTAACCTGCTAAGCCAAGGAAACTACGAACTTCTTTCACGGACTTGGGAGATTCCCATTCAGTCACTGCTGAAACCTTAGCAGGATCAACTGCTACACCATCCTTTGTCATAACATGACCAAGAAAACCAACTTCCTCCAACCAGAACTCACACTTGCTAAATTTGGCATAAAGTTTATGCTCTCGTAACTTCTCAAGTATCAAACGCAAGTGTCCTTCATGTTCTTCTTTGCTCTTGGAGTAGACTAGGATGTCATCGATGAAAACGACAACAAACTTGTCAAGAAATTCCATGAACACCTTGTTCATCATATTCATGAAGTATGCTGGAGCATTTGTCAAGACAAAAGGCATTACGGTATACTCATATAATCCATAACTTGTGGTGAATGTTGTTTTAGGTATGTCTTGTTCTCTTACCTTGAGTTGAAAATAGCCTGACCGGAGATCAATCTTTGAGAACACACATGCTCCTTCTAGTTGATCAAACAAGTCATTGATTCTAGGCAAAGGATATTTGTTCTTGATAGTTACCTCGTTGAGTGAACGGTAATCTATGCATAACCTTTGACTTCTGTCTTTCTTCTCCACAAACAAAACTGGGGCTCCCCAAGATGAAGAACTGGGTTGAATAAATCCTTTCTGCAACTGTTCTCCTAGTTGCTTCTTGAGTTCTTTCAGTTCATCAACTGACATTTTATATGGTCTCTTTGCTATTGGTCCAGAACCTGGTACCAAATCTATCAGAAATTCCACATCTCTATCTGGTGGCATTCCCGGCAATTCTTCCGGAAACACATCCGGATACTCACTTACAATTGGCACACTGTCCATGCTAACCCCCTTAAGAGAATTTAGCTTACTTCCTTTAGATTCAAAGTTGGACTTGAACTTAATCCGTTTTCTTTCCGGGGTTGTGAGTGCAACAGTACGATTAGCACAATCTAGTACTCCTTCATACTTAGCCATCCAATCCATTCCCAATATTACGTCCAGTCCTTGGGAATCTAGGATTATCAGACTCACTGGAAATTTATGTTTTCCAAACTCTACTACTAGATCCCGGCATCCAAGACTTACTATCATATCTCCACCCGGAGAACTAACTTTAATTGGACACCCAATGTTTTCAGTTGGAAACCCATTTCTATCAACAAATGCTTTTGATATGAATGAATGCGATGCTCCAGTATCAAAAAGAACAAATGCTGGAATAGAATTGAGTCTGAACTTACCAGCAACAGCGTCAGGCTCCTCATAGACCTCCTCCACACTGATGTGGTTCACCTGTCCTTTCTGGAAAGGATTGGGCTTGACAGGTCCTTCAACTTTCTTTTCGGGCACTCATTTGCATAGTGTCCCATCTTCTTGCATTTGAAGCATTCAACCTGACTGATGTCCCTCTTAACGGGCTGACTTCCACTTCCACTACCATTACCACTGTGGTGGTTCTTATGTCCACTCTTGTGGTTCTTGTATTTGTCATTGTCATGACTGCGATGATGCTTGTTGTCATGACGGTTGTGGTTGTGGTGTTTGTTGAATTTCCCATGCTTGTGGGATCCTGAGCTTCCACTGTCATCATAATGAGATCGTTTGTGAGACGATCCCGAGCTGTGCTTGTCGGAGTGCTTCCTCTTTCTACTCTCAACTTGCTTCATTTTGTTCTCCAAAATAGCAGCCTTGTCACAGAGCGACTGATAAGTGGGAACATTTGCCACAGCCAATTGCAGATTCAGCTCATCATTCAAGCCTTCCAGAAATTTTCCTTTCTCTTGGAATCTGTGTCAACTTCATCCGGTGCATAACGCGCCAGATTGTTGAACTCTTCAATGTATTCAGCCACGCTGCAGTGGCGCTGCTTCAGATTATGGAACTCTTTCTTTTTCAGGCTCATTATTCCTGATGAGATATGAGCAGTGCGAAAGCCATCCTCAAAGATAGCCCAAGTCACCTCATCTATGGGAGTAGTGATCTGAAAGTTGTCCCACCAAGTGGCGGCTGGCCCTTCTAGCAGATGTGCTGCAAATCTGACTTTTTCAGCATCCGTGCAGCCCACGGTTACTAAGTCCTTGTTTACAGAACGTAACCAATCATTGGCCACCATGGGATCAGTTGTCCCCGAGAACTTAGCTGGCCTCAATCGCAAAAATCTGGTGAGCATATCAAAGCCTGGAGGGTTGTTGTTGTTATTGTTGTTATTGTTGTTGTTATTGGGGTTGTTGTTGTTGTTATTTTGGTTCTGAATGAATGTTGTCATCATCTGCATCAGCTGTGTTTGAGCAGTCATCATTTGTTGCATTTCTGGTGTGATGTTGTTGTTGTTGTTGGGGTTGGGGTTTGCGCGACGGGGAGGCATCTGTGGTTTGTTCAAATAGAGATAAGAATGAGATACCCATAGATGCTTTTGTGCACATTACATCACATAAACAATCACAAGCATGCAACAAAGAGATAAAAGTTCAACAACAAAATAACAAGTTCACAAAGTAAAACACACAAGTAGCAAGCCATCCACATGTCGGATGGTCCAATAACAAGTTCTCAAATAACAAGTATGATAATAAAAGATAAACGAGTAGTCAAGTCTACTCGTCAGCATCAATCTCCTCCTCGACAAAGGTAAGACCTGCGTTCTCCATCGCGGCCTTGTTCTCCTCAATAGTAGTGGTCAAGGACTCAATCTTGGCCTTGAGAGCCCTCTTCTGGGAACGAAGCCTCTCAATCACCGTCTGCTGCTGCTCTAGCTCGAAGTCCTTGGACTGCAGTTCTTCAGTCATGTCCCGGATCTTCTTGTTCCTATCCTGGACACGCTTCTCCTGACTCTTGAACTTCCTGTCCTGGGTCTCGAACTTCGCCTCCATTTCCTTGACTATCTAGTCCTGCTGCGCGAAGAGCTTGTCCTTCTCGCGAAGCTGCACCTGGAGCTCGTCATTACTGAGCATGACATTGGTCCTGTCCATGTCCACGTGCCAAATGAGAGACTCTAAGTCCTGGAGGTACAGACGTATCGGCTCGGCTGCATCCCTCGAGTCGTCCTCGAAGTCGATGGACTCTTCGTCCTCATCACGTCTTCCGAAGACGTGGAAGTGGGTGCCTCTAACCTGTCGGGAGTGTCGACCTAGCAGACGTCCTATCAGGTCCTGCATAACTACCTCCATGCCTCTCTCCCTGTCATCGTGCATAAGCTTGAAGACGATGGCCTCCGTAGTAGGCTCTGTCTGGCGTCCGGGCTGGTTCACCTTGAAGCCCCAGAGGTCCTTCCTCTCGAACATGGTGAGTGGATGCACCATGATGGTGGTAAGAGGGATATTGAGCAAAGTGGTAAGCTCAACGAGACGAGGACCAAAGTGGGTAACCTGGAACTCCTCAATAGTGTTGATGGTAATAGGCATCTATTTATAAGATAGAAAAGTTAGAACAACACAATTCAAGATAAGACAAGGACAAACATCACATACATATCCTTGGAAAGCAAAATCACACATGTCATGCATACATGAATCCATTACATCAACCAAGGTCCAATCTTATTTTAAGGTAACATTTTGGAAAATAAGGTGATAGGTGGTGGTCCAACTAACGAAGTACGTTTACAATCCTATCTAACTGGATCTGTTGGCTAACACAATGTTCCTAGAAGCAATCAGCCTATCTTGCTCACATGATTCCATCACTAAGTCTATAATATCTCCTCTTAAGGTTTGGTTGGTAGCTTCCAACTCTTGGGTAAGTTCCTTCTCTTTCATCAAGTCTTTTTGGAGGTTGAGCATTCTGCACTTGACTCTAGCACTAAGTTCTTTGATAGTCCTCCAAGCTGCTTCTCTTGCTGACTCAAAGAATGTGGTGTGCACCACAGTGTTGGTGTACATGCAGAATCCTGTTTCTTTGTGGTTGTCTTCCTTGTTTTTGTACAAGTGAAGTTGCACCCACCAGTACTCAACTCCTTCATCCATCACTGGAAAGCCTTTGTACACAGCTGCACCATGCATTTCCATTGCCACCATGAGGTCCTTGAGAATTTTGGGAAACCCAGTCTCACACTCGAAGGTCATGGTCATGAGTGGTCCTTTCTTTACGGCTTCGTTGATGGAGTTCATCTACAAATAGAGATGAGATAGAGAAGATTAGAAAAGTTTACGAGAAGAATAGACAAGTGTAGAAGTAGTTGAAAATTTTCCTTAGTGGTTTCCAATCCTAGGGTAATAATCCTACAGGCAACACAGTGCTCTGATACCATCTATAAGATCCCTCCTTTGTAAAGGAAAAGGATCCCTGTGATTGCAATGCTAGTCCCTGGATCATTGCTAGCATCCACAGTTTAAGATGAAGTACACAGATACAAAGGTCATTTATTACATCCATTCCAGAGATAAAACATAGTCTTTTACAACTCAAGGCCACAGGCCTAATACAAGAGTTTGGAATAAGTAAATAAACATAAGTCTTCATCTTCATGTGCCACAGGCAAGCATGTTGAGTGTAGACTCATGACACCTAATCATCATCGGAGTAACCTGCAACATCACAAGTTACAGCCACAGTGGGTCAATACTTTGGAATAGTATTGGCAAGTGATACCTTAGTAAATTTTAAGTGGACTATATTACTATATGCATTTTGTCTAAGTGTAGCTTGGCTTGCTTTGCTCAAAATAGGTTTTTCCTATTAGTTGAAATCACTAAGTTTTTCTTTGTCAAAAACTTTTCCCAAGAAACCACCAATAGACATTGGGGTCCTTCACCCTTGTTCACCCACAAATTTTTACTTAGAAGTTGGAGTGATGAGATTCTTGATAGCTTCCATGTCTTGATGCTCAAGTTGTCCATTGCCATGGACTTGGCTAAGTACTTAGATTTTCCATCTGCAGAGGTTGTGCACTTTCCCCACCAGACTTGGTTTCCCAAGACAGAACCTTTCAGAAGCCTTTCCTTAGACCAAATGGACGCGCTCCAACCTATCATTCCCACTACCACCAACTGTCCAAATGGCTAAGTTCTAGCAACTTATGTGATCCAGGCAGAGCCCATATTGCCAAGTGGCTGCACTATAAGCTTCTCAACACTTGGACTCTAAAATCCCTTTGTGCCTGGGTGGCATACCACAAGTGAGATACACAAGGTAAACCATATCCATGGGCCTTGTGTAACCACTCAACCAAAAACCACCATTCAAGTCCCATTCCACCCAGGAGATTCATTGACTTAGTTGTTTTATTAAGAAAAACATAAGTCCAAAGACTTAGAAATATTTTCATCATAGCATGTATATACTTTACCAACCCTTGTTTGCTACTAGCTAGACTAAGCATGGCATAGTAACTTAACTTAGGAATTTCCTAGCAATTCTATATCTACTTAGGATTTCCCAACATGGCATTTGGCAAAAAATAGTAACATGCAAGACTTAGCAAAATATTTCTAATGCTTGTACAAAATATAGGGATGGAAATATTCATGAAGTACCACTTGCCTTGGTAGTTGGGAGAGTAGCACTCTTCACAATCACAATCACTAGCACCAAAGTCTACACAAAGAATATAACCACAATCACATACAAGTCATATACAAACAAAAATATATATGCATGCATGCAAAAATGCTAAGTGATGATTTTTAAAACTCCACCAAGCAAGTGCATAGTACTGAACCATAAACAAGTCAAAATCTTGCCAAACCAAGTTTATTTAGCACTAAAACAAATTCCTAAACAATTCTATACTCAAAATAGCCTTAAACAAGTTTCTGCAAATAAAGTCATTTTAACAGAAACTTTTCACTAAACACATTGCATAAACAGAAAGGGCTTGTCTTCCTGATTCCAACGGTATAAAATTTGCAAAAATCTAACGTGGGAATCAAAAGTTATAGCCTAATCAAATTTGAATCCAAATCTGTTTTAAATTCTGTTTTAAACTCAAACCCTAGCCACGTGTCTTAACCTTACTGGCGCGTACCGCTTCGCACCGGATCACGCACGCGAGCCGTAGGATCTAAGTGGCGATGCACGGTTCAGATCAAAACGTAACGCTTCGCTAAGTGAACTAATCCTATGCGCTGGATCTGGATGTGACGGCTACAATTCATCTGACCAAAACTAAGCGGCGCTAGCGGCGACGACTGGCGGCGGCGCGTCTGTCAGCGGCGGCACTGGCGTACTAAATCGCGCAGAAGTGGGGGAAGAGGCTTACCAGAACCGCAAGGTCGAGGCGAAGCTCAACGTGGTGGAGGCTGGGCAACGGGCGCACGAGGTCGACGGGGATTCCTCGCCGGAGTTCGCGAATGCGTCTGATGCGGCTGCTGTCGACGTTGGCGAGGTTCTGCGTCGCGCTAAGTCAAA
Source organism: Avena sativa (assembly GCA_916181665.1). NCBI lineage: Eukaryota > Viridiplantae > Streptophyta > Magnoliopsida > Poales > Poaceae > Avena > Avena sativa. The sequence goes on from OV702283.1 coordinate 358,095,812, forward strand.
AGGAAGGCACCGTTAGATGCGCAAGACGATGGGGGTCCTAAGCGTATCAGGCAGAGGGCAAGGGGCGGCTGGTACTTACGGGGAGAGGTCGCCGGAGTTCGTGCAGAGAGCGGCGACGCTCGGTCGAAGTTGTTACCGAGGCTACAGATCATGCGAGAACAAACAACGTGTGTCAGTGGATGCGCAAGAAGTTGCTGAGCATGATAGCATGAGTCAGGGACAAAGGGGGACACGGTGCTCACCGGAATTCGTCGGCGCGGTCGTCGGAACAGCGACGGCGTCGAGTGAGTTGCGAGCAGCCTGGGGGCGTGAAGGAAGAATTGGTTGAGGGGAAATGGTCGCGAGAGAGTGGGGATTATATAGCCAGATGCTCGACAAGAAACGCCCAAGGATTCAATGCCATTTACCTCGCGGAATCAAAGCAGCAACGGGCAGCGGCGGAGTTCGTGGCGAGATTTTGGGGAAGACGATGATGACGTGGAGAGGGCCCGCTCGTCAGCGAAATAAGCAGAGAGAAGGTGGGGTCTGGGTGTCAGCAACCGCGTGGGTGCGTCGGCGCGTGCGAGAGAGAGAGGGAGGCCGGGTGGGCTAGCTGGGTCGGTTCTGCTGTTGGGCTAGAATAGAAGCGCCTGGCCTTTTTCTTTTCTTTTCTCTTTTCCTTTTTTTAATTTGATTTTCAGGAATGATTTTCAAATGAATTCAAACTCCATTTGAATTCAAATCTATTTGGGATTTTTGTAGTGTGCAACAGTCTCAATTCTAGGCATAAAACCATGTGGTCACTTTGAAAAGGCTTGGCCATTGTTGGAGAAACAAAATAACAGGGACTTTGCACTTGATTTGCAAATGTTTGAAAAATGGTTTTTGAAACCATTTCCATTTTGTAAAGTTTGGTTCAAATTCCACACTCAATCCATTCAACAAGGGAGACAAACAATCTAGGTTTAAAACATTCAAACTCTCAAATGGGGATGGCCATTTGATTTAAGTTTGCTCACATGAAATGATAGCACTCTATTTTCTGGAATGAGTTTGAAATTGATCTCAAAACTATATGCATGCATGAATGATATGCAATCCTTTGAAATCATGAATTTAGGGATGTTACGATCCTACTCTTGATCCATGTGCCTCAACACATACTTTCCGAACACTCAATTCCACCTTTATAGCCACCCAGTTATGGTGTGGTGTTTGATGTCATCAAAGCATCCTTCTAGTGATGGTGATTATCATGATCTCATGGTCGAAGGAATTAGGTTACTATGTATCAGAAAGCTTATAGCAAATGAACTATTGAAATGGCTTGATCTTAATGCTATGCTTATCTATAGGAGTATGTCCATCATACCATTCTCCTAATGATATGATATTGTTGTCAACAACATCTCAATGCTCATGATCGGGAAACCATGATCATCTATTAACCAACAAGCTAGTATTACATAGAGGCTTTACTAGGGACTCTAATTTAGTTTACAAATCACACAAGTATTAATGTTTCCGGTTAATACTGTTATAGCATGAATGTAAACATTTATCATAAACACAAAGATATAATAATAATCACTTTTATTATTGCCTCTAGGGCATATCTCCAACATTCTCTTTTGCCGGTCTCGTCTTGTTAGTTGGGATACCAGGTTTAGGATAGATAGTCGTACTATCAAGAGGGGCTCTCAAGCGGGTGTCTCGTTCGCATCTTTCGGAGAGATCTCAAACCTTTGCATGCATAGCATCATCTTTATTGGTTGTTTTTTGGTTCTTGTCCATGAGAGGATCTAGAGCTTGTGGTCATCATCATAACAAGCTCTAGTTCATCATCTAAGGATTTCCCTTGCATATCTTTTTGCGGTTTTTGATCTTGCGAGTTTCCCGGATCCACACCTTGGGAGATACATCATATATATATTCATGGTATTTTCTCCCTAGGTGATACCCAATATTTCGTTATCTTTCCAACAAAATTGGTTTCATCTTTTTTGGAGTTCGGATGCGAAAGTTATTTGCAGTTTTGGTTTCTAGAATTTCCCTGACCGGAAGTTCCGGCTACCCATCGGAAGTTCCGCTAGGGCATTTTGCCGCCGGAAGTTCCGGTTCTTCTTCCACTCACGTACTGCATTCTCTCTGTCTGTTGTTGTATTTTACGGATTTTGGGTCGGAAGTTTCGGCGGTAATTCCGCCCCCGCCGAAAGTTTCGGCCAGGGACCGGAAGTTCCGCTCGGGCCTAGTTGTCGCCGGAAGTTCAGATTGAAAATTCGGCTCTCGTTCCACTCACGATCAGTAAACTTTTGTTTTGGAAGTGTCATATTTGACGGAACTTCAGTCAGAATTTGCACTGGTAGTTCCGCTCGCACCGGAAGTTTCGGTGGAACGGCGGAAGTTTCGGCCAGGCTCGTGTTTTCAGTTTTTTGCATAGCAGTTTTTTGACTGTTGGTTGTGTGCCACCGGAACTTCCGGCCTCCCACCGGAAGTTTAGGCCATGGTCGCGATTGCCCATAATGGGCAGATCTGGGCGCCCTTTAAAAGGGGCTCCTCTTCCCCTTCGTGGGCACTAGCTTTCTTCTTGGTTCTTGGCTTTGTCTCTCTCCTCCATTGTTGACCTTGAAGAAGCTTTCCCTCTCCCATTTCCCTTCCTACGATTCTTGCACCTTTTTGAGAGATTTGAGAGAGGATATCTAGATCTACAATCCCCCCAAGTAAAATCCCTTCTTTGTGAAGGAATCACTGGGATCTAGAATTCTAGATCTTGGAGAGTTTTGTGTTCTCCTCTTGTGTTCTTCTTCCCTTATTCCCCCAATAGCTTTTGTAGCTTTGGTCGAATTTGAGAGTGAAGGACTTACCCTTGCATTTGTTGCATAGGTTTGAGTTCTCCTCGGAGATTTGGCGAGTTCAAGCTTGTGGGCTTGTTTCTCTTGGGTTCCTTGGAACCCTAGACGGTTGTGTGGTTGGTTTGTTGACCTTTTGTGGTCTTGTAGCCTTTTGTGGCATTGTTGGCCTTTTGTGGTGTTGTAGCCTTTTGTGGCTTTGTTTTTGGGAGCCTCCAATTGAGTTGTGGATATAGCCCCAATTTTGTACGAGTTCGGTGACCGCCCTCAAGCGTCTCATAGTGGAGCGAGTGCCCACCTTTTGTGGTGCGCACTCGGGAGAATAGGGTGAACCTTTTGTGGTGTCGGTGATTTGCGTGCTTCCGCATCCGGGGTGAGGCCTTGTGTGGCGTTGGGTGAGCATCGAACCACCACACCTCGAGGTGAGCCATTTGTGGCGTTCGAGGAGCATTGCGCCATCGCACCTCTCCAACGGAGACGTAGCTTCTTTGGAAGTGAACTTTGGAAAAGAAATCTTTGTCTCCACGTCCATCGGTTATCTCTCAACCGAGCCCTTTACTTATGCACTTTACTTTGTGATAGACATCGTGCTTGAAGTATTTATATCTTGCTATCACCTTGTTGCTTGTATTGCTTAGCATAGATTGTTGGTGCACTTAGGTGAACCTAGTGGCTAGGTCTTGTGCTCAATAAATTAAACGTTAGTTTTATTCCGCATTTATTTGATCCTAAACCGTAATAATTTTAAAAGCCTATTCACCCCCTCTAGGCGACGTCCATTGCACTTTCATCAACTAAGAGAGAAGAAAAGTGATACCATTTTTGCTTGCAAGTAAGGTTGCACAACATGAAGCGCACACCCTGTTTTTTTCCATCTTATATCACTTGTGTAACTAATAATAGTTCTCTTTAACCCGTTAAGGTTTCTTGCTTGTTTTTGAAAACTGCCCATCCACCCACATTTACTAATAATATTTCCGTACAACTATGATAGTTCACATATCAATGTAAAACTACTAATGCATAAATGTATCCCAGTCCCATTTCTTAATGTTTTGTACGTATATGGGCCTTCCGGGCAGGGGCGGAGATAGAAACAACTCAAGTCCGGTTCTAATACTAGTATAGTGTTGCTAATTACCTAGGATTTTTATTTTTATAGCCTTGAATCTAATGCATACTTCTTACAGTGTATTTGCTACACCGGTGCTATAGCACCGGTAGCACCACCCCTAGCTCTGCCTCTGCTTCCGGGTTACTCTCGCAGGGCGACTCGCCACAAAGCTTCTTAGACCCTACACTTGCACCCCCCCTCTCAGGAGGGTGGGGAGGATCAAATTATTGTATTGGCCGATGGCAGTGTAGTGCATCGCCCCCCTCCTTAGAGGCATTGTCTCTCGGAGCCCCTCTTATATGTTGGAGAGTTAGCGTGCCGACTAGGGGGGGGGGGTTGTTGACATAGAAAACTGTGTGCGATGATATGGTTTTTGGGTGATGCTCCATAGTTAGAATCAGAGCTGCATTCTCCTTATGGTGTTGGTGCTCTAGTATGGTCTGCTTGACATGGTTTGGCGTGTCAAAGTTATAGTCGTTTTGTTGGTCTCGAAATAGGCTTTCGCCCCACTTCATAAATAAAGCCAAACGACCAAAACGATACAAAGTAGAGAGGAGATCCTCATACAAGCAGGTCAAAAAGAAAACCGACAAACGCGAAGGCGACGAGCCACCAACTCAAAGTCGAACATGTAAAGCAGAAGACGCCACACCTAACGCAAAATAACCCAGACTAAGAATTCGAAGAAGCAAGACGCCAAGACGATGACTCCATGAGCTGCACTCGGATGGAATCTGATCTCCCCGGCAACGTCCCCAAGAGGATAACGACGTGTTACGCCGCCGTCGCTGACCCACAAGTATAGGGGTATATCGTAGTACTTTCGATAAATAGGAGTGTCGATCCCAACGAGGAGCAGAAGGTGCTGAACAGTAGTGTGGAGCAGGAAATCCCTGTGAATACTTAGCAAACAGATTTTTAGTGGTTTTCTGATAAGGCAACAAAACAAAGTGCAAGTAATAAAGAACAAACGCAGCAAGTGGCCCAATCCTTTCTTAGCAAAGGACAAGCCGGTGGAAATACTTATAAGGACCAAACGTTCTCGAGGACACATGGGAATTCTGTCAAGTGCTTTCGCTTCATATAGCCGAGTACTCTTCTTTGGTGTTGTAAGTGTTGTGTGGGTGAACCTGTGCTAATGTACCGACCTTACTTGGACTAATACATACTTGTGATTAAACCCCCTACAAACATCTGTAACTACAGGAAAGGAATTAAGATATAAATCTAACCACATCCTTAAACTCTGAGATCCTACACTCCCTTGTGCAAAGGTGTCCTAACGGGGGTTCAGATTTCTGTCACTCCGGCAACCCCACAATTAGTGGCCAAATACGCAATGCATTCCCCTAGGCCCATAAATGGTGAAGTATTATGTAGTCGACGTTCACATGACACCACTAGAAGACTAGCACCACAACTTAAATACTAAACCATTGAATAATAACTCAACACAAATCCACTAATAACAACATGACTTCTCCCATGTCCTCAAGAACTAGACGAACTACTCACGAGACATCATATGGATCAAGATCAAAGATGATATGATAATGGATAACAATTTGAACATAAACAATAATCCAATGGTTCCACTCACAAGCATCAACTACGATAGTAATTAACACCGGGAAAGTTTCCCCTAAGAACTAAAGCAATATCCAACACAATTGTTACAGCAGGACGGAGTGGTGATGATGGTGCTCGTGGAGATGATGGTGTGGATGATGATGATCCCGATGAAGCCTAGCTTCATGACGGTGTTGATGGCGACGATCTCCCCTCTCCAGGAAGGAATTCCCCGGCAGAAATCTGTCTACCGAAGAGATCTTTCTCTCTCGGTGTTTTCCGTCCCCAGAGGCGGTGGAAATCTTTCTATGGTCACTCCCTAAGGCTTAGGGTTCCGTAGGGAAGATATAAGAGAAGGGGCGGAGTCGGAGGCCAGCCAGGTGGGCCACACCTGCCCTAGGCGCGGGGTTAGGTGGGCCCGTGCCTAGGTGTGTGGGCCCCCTATGGCCCTTCTTCGCCTCCCCTTCTAGCTTCCTCTGTCTTTCGGGAAAATAATATTTTCCCATATTTTTATGGTATTTTTATGATCTTCGCGAAATTGCATCGAAACGCACTCTTTTCCATCAGAATCCACACTCCGGCAGTCCATTCTCCAAGAATCATCCAACATGCATAAATAGTGGAAAAGACATAAGTAATACCTCATAATAAGACAAATATCAATGAATAGAGGTAAATTATGATATAGAAGGGTGATGCAAATTGGTCGTATCAAATCCCCCAAGCTTAGACCTTTGCTTGTCCCCAAGCAAAAACTAAGCTCAATAAACATGTCCACAGGTTTATGGAGTGAAGTGTCGATAAAATAATACGAACAAGAAGCATCACACTTACCATTACACAACTCATAGAAGAAAGCAACTCACCATTATATAACTTAGCTTGCAACAAGTACATGAGTCACAGTAGAGATGCATGAAGATAAATCATAATTGGAATTGGCAAACTTTGTTCCTGGTCAGAGAACAGCTGGCAAACAGTTTCACAAAAAGCTTTTTGTAGAAGTTTTACAACCGGAGCACTCTTTGCTCAAAAAGGTTTTTCACAATTGAAGGCTTTCAAAGTAATACTCAATAAATAAGAGTCTTGTGCAAACAAGGAAGATAGAGAACATGATTGAATAAATCACCATATGAATGCTTGAAACACAACAACTCAAATGCTTGCTGGAGATGGAGAGGAAGTAGGTTTACTGACTCAAACTGGCAACTAGGAGAAAGGTACCTTCATAGAGGGTAGCAGGGATTACAAGTCATAAAGAGCTTCCAAAATATTATGGTACTTACTAGATTTGAGCCATCATTGCCCATATCATAGGCATCTTGAGATGATTAAGGTTAAAGTGCACAAAGATGGAGTATATGCTTGACGAAATATAAGTTGGCAATCTCATGTCCCTTGAATATAAGGGCCACTCCTCATGCTACTCAACTTTGGTCACCGGTAAGTTCTTGTCATTGTAAGTATTTGCATATCATTGAGAACCGCCAACGGGGTACCCCTTGCACTTGGTATATGAGCTTTCCCATAACCAAAATGACAAGGCAAGCATACAATGAGCATCTCAGCGATCTTTTTATGTACTATGTGCATAGCTTTTTATTGAGGATGCTTCATAGATAGCTCACTATGGTGATGCTGCAAGTTTCCACCATGATTAGGCATGGCTTAGGCTAGCTTCCTAGGCGTTTCTCTAATACAAAATACAAACTCCATGGAATTACAAGTTCCCTCTTCATTTCACACCGTTGACATCCATAGACAAAAGAGCACGATATAAACTGAGTACAAAGTACAAGTGTGATGTTGAAAATGTTCCCCGTGATAGCACAGTTTTGCTAATTCCAACGTATAGATGCAAGCATATACAACTTCGATGGCACAATGGTTCAAGTCTATTAGGGGCAAGAAAATAAAGTGTGCCGTCAAGTTCGTGAGAGCTTTACTAACTAGTTTTCTCATAACAAAATACTTTTTAATTTGAAAGGTAGATGAAGCTTGATAATTTGCTTGGAATAGCAAAAGTTATACTAGGTAGATATGGTGGACACAAGTGGCAAAGGTTTTGGTTCTTTGGGATTGGAAACATGAGAAGTATGCCTTCTCAAAACAGGTTTTTGGCTAGCAAGGCTGGGTAGCAAGCAAGAGAGTTGAAAGAAACAAGCAAACATACAAGTAATAAATCCAAACATGTAATCTTCCTTGAAGACACAAAAGATCTTAAATAAAGAATACTAAGCTTATGAGCCAACAAGAAAGAAAACAGATGATACAAAATACCTGTAAGCTTTTTCTCTTTTTCTCTTTCAAAGTAATGCTACTGACCAGAACTCGGTTTGCCAAAACCAATTTAGATCCACTTGATTCTCCCAAAGTGATGCCAATACTGATCAACAAGATCCATCATATCATATAGATTGCAAACTAAAATAATAAGTGCAAAACGTAAAATATGAGACTTCTCATTAATATTCCAATAAAGGCACTCACACCAAGGGATACATAGATAATCAACTAAAGGAGAGATACTTCCACATGCAAACCAAACTATAAGATAACCTCTCTACCAAAGATATGAATCCACTAAAAAGGTAAAAGATAAAATATAATGGTGGTGATACCGCGGCACTCCCCCAAGCTTGGAACAATCCAAGGGGATGCCAAACCTGATGACGAATTACTCCTTTGGTGGTGGTGGTGTTCTCTTGATAAGATCCTCAATAAGTTTCATCAAATCTTCCAAATCAAAGGTCAGAGTACAGATCAATTTTGAATTATGTTTAATGCAGCTCATGATCAATTCGGACCGAGGATCCCAGTCCCTATTATTCTTTCTCCACTCTTCCAACTTAGAGTGTTCCTTCCCTGCATGGTTAGAGTGAGTGGTACGAGGAGGAGGTGACCGTGGAGAGAGGATATGTCGTGGATTTTTCCCTCCTGTAGACATCCGTGTTGTCCTCTTAAGCTTGGTAGGTTTTGCCACCAATCCAATGCTTGCGACGGTAGCGTGGGTGTCCGGTTGCTTGTCCTCCTCCATGTATCCTTCATAACCTACCAAAATCTCATCCTCCTTGGGTTTGTGAGGATCGTCTTCCTCGGTCTTCTTGCCTTTGTCATTGGTGGAGACCATGGTGCTCTAAACTTGAGAAGATTTCCTGACAGAAACATATCGAAACGAAAACACGACGAGAACATGATGCACGAACCTCGGGGGATCCGGGGGGTTATATATTGCGAAGTTTCAATGCATAAGGAAGGTTTTGACACGGAAACGAGGCGGATATGGAGTTCGGGGGAGTCAAACCCCCTCCAGGCGCGGCTAGGTTAGGCCTGCGCCAAGGGTGGGTTTGTCCACCCCGGACTCCGGTTCCTCCTCTGTTCCGTCTCATAGTCTTCCTTATGTATTAAAAACATCAAAAATATAAAAATATTGGGGTTTCACGAACCTTCTGTTTTCACCACTTTTACCTATTCAAAGACGGACTCCGCAGACTTCTTTTCTCCTTCTCCTGGAATTTTCCTTTCCTCAGAAGGCAATACACAAACTTCAAAGGAAACATTAGTGTAAGCAAAACAACAAACCTTTAGGTTCACACCTCAACTGAAATCCATCAAAACGAAGGCTTCTAAAAGAGGCAAATGCAAATGATGGCAGAAATCTGTCAAAAGAGACCAGTAGGTAAAGATTGATTTTTTCTAAAACCTTCTATTGCTCAAATCAAAAAGTGCAAGACTAATGAAAGTTGGGTAACACCCTGGAGAACAAGCTCAGAAAATACAGCTCCATCCGAAGTACTGAGCTCCCTCACGAATTTTTATGGTACAACACAAAAATCTGTCCCAGGACAGCCACTTTTCACAACTCCTCTACTTCACAAAAGTAGTTGGACAAGACACAAAAACCAAAACAAAAAGGTTAAGGAGAGGTTATTACAGAGGTAATAACTTCCAAGACTCGACAAAACTCTTGGGTTATCTCCCAACAAGTACTTTTCTTTTATGCCTTTAAGTTAGGCTAGAAACTTTCAAAGATGCTCACATAGGAGATATATATCTGGAGTGAAAAAGAGCATCAAGAAGCAAATAACCAAAGCACTTGAGTCTAACCCAATTCCTATGTATGGGAGTATCATGATAAAACAAATTGTTGAAACAAAAAGCCACAAGCATAGGAAGACAAAACAGATGCAACTTCAAAGCTTTCAACATAAAACGGGGAAACTTAATATTATTGAGATGCATAAAACCGTGTTTCCCTCTCTCATAATAACTCTTAGTAGCGCTTTGAATAAAGTTGAAAATATAACTATCATTGGCAACAACTTTATCATCTGAGTAAGCATACTTACAGTCACCAAAAAGAGGTCCAAGGTCATAAACCGGATCAATAGAAGCAAGTTGTTCCATCCTGAAATCTTTATTAGGCAAGCTGTTTTCGCAAGGAGCTTTAGCAAATTTGGAAAAGTTAAACTCATAAGAATCTCCATCAAAATTAGTTAAAACTTTCTCTTTTTTACAATCTATAATAGCTCCACAAGTGTTCAAGAAAGTTCTACCAAAAATGACAGGACAAGTTTTGCTAGCTGCCGAATTAAGTACTAGAAAATTAGCAGGATACTTAATCTTACCACAGAGAACCTCCACATCTCTTACAATACCAATAGGGCAAATGGTCTCCTTATTATCAAGGTGGATAACCACATCAATGTCCTCAAGCTCACAAGGACTAATCTCATGCATAATTTCCCTGTAAAGCTCATAAGGAATAGCACTAGAACTAGCACCAATATCACATAAACCATAGTAGCAATGATCACCAATTTTAACAGAAAGCACAGGAACACTAGCTTTTCTAGCCTTACTAGGATGAGAGATAATATTAGAAGCGTCTTCACAGAAGACAATGTGCTCATCCTCTATTTTTCTAGCGTCAAGATCTTTCACAATAGCTACCATAGGTTCACCATTCAATTGCTCATCAGGCTCCACAGTTTTCTTTGTACTTTTGTTATTTGCACTAAAAATCATAGAATACTCCTTTACCTTAGCTGGGAAAGGAACTTTCTCAACATGAGGTTCAGGCACAATATGATTAGTAGTACAAACTTGAGTACTTCTAACTGGAACATGACTAACAACATCTTTATAAGGAGCATGGTACTTATTCCACTTCTTCTTGGTAATTTCTATGTAAGAGGCGAAGGCCTTAAAATAGTTGGCAATACTTTGAGAATCAAGACCAAACTCATTGCTAATATCATGGAAGTCATCAGTTCCCATAAAAGATTTAATGCATCCATAATCATAGTTTATACCTGACTTTCTTCCTTTGTCATTCTCCCAAGCTTCAGTGTTATCTTGAATACGGTCTAGGAGTTCCCATTTAGATTATTCCTTCATACGTGTAAATGATCCAGCACAAGAAGCATCTAGTAAATATTTATCATGAAGAGAAAGCCTAGCATAAAAGTTATTGAGAATAATATTGTTAGGGAGTTCATGAATAGGACATTTAAGCATTAGTAACCTCAATCTCCCCCAAGCTTGAGTTGTACTCTCTCCATCAAGAGGCCAAAAGTTATATATAAGATTTCTATCCTTATGAATCTCACTGGGAGGATAAAATTTAGAATAAAAGAGAGATGCCATCTCCTCCCATTCCACGGATCGTCCATTCTTCAGCAGCTTATACCATTCTTCAGCTCTCCCTTTCAAGGATATGGAGAGTAACTTCTTCTTCACCTGCTCAGTTGTGATACCTGCACACTTAAACAACCCGCATAATTCATGGATAAAGAGAAAATGATCACCAGGATGGACAGTTCCATCCCCAAAATAATAATTATCCATAACATGATCAACAATACTTGTAGGTATCTTAAAAGGATCTATCTCAACAGGTGGTGGTTCATCTACTACCCTAGCAGTGGTAGTAGTTTTCCCAAACAGAAAACCAAGTGGGTTATCCATATTGGAAACAAAGTAACAAGCAATAACAAAAGAAATACTCATAGTAGAAGTTTCCTTTACCAGTTCCACTCTTCAATAGCGCTTCACTCCCCGACAACGGCGCCAGAAAATAGTCTTGATGACCCACAAGTATAGGGGGTGTATCGTAGTACTTTCGATAAATAGGAGTGTCGATCCCGACGAGGAGCAGAAGGTGTTGAACAGTGGTGTGGAGCAGGAAATCCCTATGAATACTTAGCAAACGGATTTTTAGTGGTTTTTTGATAAGGCATCAAAACAAAGTGCAAGTAATAAAGAACAAACGCATCAAGTGGCCCAATCCTTTCTTAGCAAAGGACAAGCCGGTGGAAATATTTATAAGGACCAAACGTTCTCGAGGACACATGGGTATTCTGTCAAGAGCTTTCGCTTCATATAGTCGAGTACTCTTCTTTGGTGTTGTAAGTGTTGTGTGGGTGAACCTGTGCTAATGTACCAACCTTACTTGGACTAATACATACTTATGTTTAAACCCCCTGCAAACATCTGTAACTACATGAAAGTAATTAAGATATAAATCTAACCACAGCCTTAAAATCTGAGATCCTACACTCCCTTGTGCAAAGGTGTCCTAACGGGGGTTCAGGTTTCTGTCACTCCAGCAACCCCACAATTAGTAGCCAAATAAACAATGCATTCCCCTAGGCCCATAAATGGTGAAGTATCATGTAGTCGGCGTTCACATGTGTAACATCCCCGCATTAAAGCTCAGAAATAAGCTGAACCCACATGTGTGCATTGAATTCATGCATAGAAAATCCGAACAATTTTCGCGCTTTTAAATAAAACTTGTCAAAGTGATTGGAGCTTCTCTCAACTTGATGGTATTGAAGTAGGTCATCAAGTTGACTGTGATAAGTTTCAATATGACCTTTGCTAAAACCTTATTTGGGTAAACATAATTTGGTCTAAGGGTAGATCAGATATAATAAAATGTTACTCATAATACATTGCTTAAATAATTGATATTTGATCCTTAAGGGATCATATCATAATATTCAACACAACAACTCATAAATGCCAAGTTAAGATTACAACTTAAGTAATAAGAATGTAATGACTAATCCTGACTTACCTTATTCTTATCTATTCTTACGATGAGTATCATAGTAATACCTAACTTTAACTCTTTAGTGAGTTTGAGTAGGAAAGAAACTAAGTCATGATCATTCACCATATATTTTTCTTTCCATATCAATCTTTATGGAACCTATCTTAATATCTGTTGTTCATCAATGTTGAGTAATCAACCATTGATTCACAAATTCTTTAACTATAAATACCTGATCTACTATTTTTTGATCTTATCATAGCATTTACTTAAATCTTTTAAAGAGGGAGGTAAGGAAAGGTATATGGTAATGCTAGATGCAAATATCATCTATAGGATTTGGAGTGTTGGAAGTAAATTAGATCAACAGGATTATTGGTGGAGTTAAATCATTCCTGAATGAATAGAAGAGTTATTTAGATTATATAGTTTAATGGTAGTACAGAAGATTACAAGGAGGAATCCTGAAGATAGTTACCAGTAGTAATTCTATTAGACCAAGTGGTCATAGTCCATGAATAACACCCTTAATCCAATATGAGATACTAAGAAGATAATTTCAATACAATTGAAAAGTGGTATTGATGAAGCCTTGATTAGCCAATTGGAAACCTAAGCTATAAATGATTAAAGGATTATAATGATCATGCCTTACTCACCAGGATTGTCTACCTATATCTAGTATAAGTGATATTGGTGGGTAGAACATGATTGAAACCCTAGTAGAGATAAGTTATCCTAGAGTAGTCACTACAAGCCACATTAATATAATGTGAGGTTGGAGTGTGAGTTATTAGAGTAAAGTAAATACAAGACAGTATGATTCAATTAAAGCTAGTATAGCATGGAGTTATGGAAGTAGTATTATCCATCTTAAAGGATAGTAAGCTTTAGAGAAAGGTAGTTGGATGCATACATCTAATAGAGAAATATTAGTGATGGATGATTAAGGAAGATTATGAGTGGAGTTTGAAGGAACTACTTGTTGGATTGAAGATTATCTACAGAAGAGTAGTTGATATAGCCAAGTATGATAGGTGAAGATCATGAAATGCTTTAGTATTAAACCCATTGGATTCATCCATGAGTTAGTAGAATAATAGGAGGATAAGAATATTTTTATGAAGTAAAGCTCATTATGTTAACCATGATGATGGATAGGAAAAGGTAGTATATCTAGGAAAGGAATTTCTTAATTAGAAGACCAGGATTGTGAAATATGGAAGATAGGAATTCTTGGTAAACACCCAACTTTAAATCTTAAACCTAGTATAATGTCCATTTCATGTTATGAATTCCTCATACTATATCTATATCACTTTATAGGAATACTTTCCTATAGCAAATCACATAAGCACATCTTTATCATTTTCAATTATCATAATTATATGTGCTTAGGAGTATTTTTTTATCAATTCTTTTCCATAAAACCTTTAAGATGTAACTTTCCATTTTAAAAGGTGAGATCATTAAAGATCACAAACAGAAGACAATATGCTTAGTTATTAAATCTTACTCACATCAACAAAAGAATAGAAGTAAAAGAAGAACCCTAAACCTTTGGGTAAATATTTACAATTCAAACCTTAACTTCTGTGTTTATCATAATAAAATATATACATTGCCATTTTCTAAATTAATGGAAGTAATATTAACCATATTAATTTCCTTTGTATTTCATGCATCAAATAATGGTATAGGATCAATATATATAAAAAATTCCTCCAAACCAATAGCTAACTATAATTAAGTTTTATAAACAAATAAGTAAATATCAATTAATAAAAACCTTGGTTGATTCTTAGGAAGATAAGTGATAACAAAGTCTCTTACAAAAATAGTAAACAAGGAATTTACATCAAGAAAATAAAGAATGACATAAAAGGAAAAAATATTTATCATTAAGATTTACAAAATAAATCTAAATCAATATTAATTGTTACAACAAGTAATCAACAAATAAACTTTCATAAGAAAAGTTCAAATTATAGATTGAATACAAATATGAAAAGCAAAACAGAAAATAGAAAAGGTAAAGCAAATAAAAAACATTTCCTGGTCATGGACCATTTCCTTTTCCACTATCTACCACCCACATGCAGCCCACAAAGGCCCAACAACCAGCCCAGTTTTTACTCTTCTCTGGCTGACAGGTAGGACTGAAGAAGGACTACGGGTTGAGATAAAAGATTCGCCAGGGGGTTTTCCACAAAAGTGACATCGTCGTCATCCTCACGCACACAGGCAGCTCGCTGGAGGAGTCCGCCGCCGCCCGATGCCGTCGTCGTCGTCAGCCATGCGTCGAGATGCTCGCCGTTGTTCCAGAGGGGGATAAGAAGGCCACCGCGATGCCCTGCCTCATCACTATCCTCATTTCCTCCTTATCCTCTCTGATTTGAATGGGGCCGAAACCCTAGCTCACCGGAGCCACACCTCGCCGTCGAGCCACACCTCCCCACACTCTTCCAAATAGACATGGAGAAGCCCCGTCCTCCGTAGATCCTCTAGGTGAAATCTTGCATCAAGGAAAGCACTAGAGAGGACGAATTTTGCCATTCCTCTTTGCGGCAGTTCGTCGGAATCCTCGTCGAAGAGCTCGCCTCCGACCACGCCTGTCCTCGCCGACCTCTCTATCATCATTAGGGTGACTTCCTGAATCTTCCAGTATCCCTAAATCGCCGTATCTCGTTGTAAAATGTCGTCACACCTTTTGCCACCGTCGGAGCTCGTCGGATCCGAGGCTCCGATGACCATTTCCGAGCGGCGCCGCCACTTTAGGGTTCAGCGTGTTGTGATGATTCGAAATAGGCTAATTATGTATGCTAGGGCGCCGTAGATCGTCGCCGGCGACCACCCACTGATGGCGGTGGTGGTGCTGACGCCATAGCGACGTCATGCCGACGATGTCCTGGACCCACTCCTCTGTTTGACCTGGTCTTTGTCTCGCGTGGCAAGTGACGTGGTCCATGGCCCATCTGTCATTGACTGAGAGTAGCAATCAGGACGGTAACAAATGCATTTATTTTAACTTCAGAGCTGATGTGGCCACTGGCCTACCAGTCAGTGACTTTGGGTAGAGTTAGCCCCAGTACAAAAAGTATTTTCTGTTTAAGAAATAAATAAAATGTTATAAGCTCAATTAGTAATATTCCACAAATCAAATAAATGATTAAATCTTGTTTAATTAATAACTTTTGTTTTATAATTCAGAAAAATATGTATAATATATGAAAATTTGTATAAAAATAAAATCTATGACTTAAAACTATTATCAAACATTATTATGTTAACAATTTAAATAATTATTGTTTAATAAAGAATTTAAAAAGTAATAAGACTTTGATAATCCATATTTTAATAATGGTAAATGTTAAAAATATGAATAAAATACCAAAAATCTTAGAAAAATAAGAACTATAGTTTAAAACTATAATCATGCATTATTATTTCACTTAAACAAGTATTTATTATTTATTAAGTATTTGTAAAATAATAAATATTGTCAAAATCATATCTTATTATTTATGAATCACAAAAATAAAAGTAATATATGAAAATGACCACAAAAATAATGTCTACTTATTAAAAATATAATATTCAACTTTTAAAGTAAAAAAACTTAATACTCTAGTAATTTAAATTTAAATCTATTTCCTGAATTATTAATTCATATAAGGGTAAATAAAATTTTGTTAATATTTCTAAAATTAGTAAATTGAGTCTACAAAAATAGAGTATTAGTCTTAAATATTGATAATATTAAGTCAAAATGCTTTAACACATTTTAAATACAATTCTACTTAATTTATCATTCAACATTAAGTGTATATTATTATTCAAATGGAATTATCAAATATTAAATTCTCAAGATTATTATTTTGACTTAATAAAATCCATTACCAATGTTTCAACCTCAAGTTATAAACATACCAAAACACCATACTAAGTCTATAAGTAGTTAAATAATATTATTCCTTTGTTCATAACCACAACCACTCATCTATAAAAAGGTAAATGATACTATTCCATTATAAAATCAAGAAACCACTACACCAAGTAAAAACAAAACCATTATTCAGTAATCTTACGGAAACATTACCAAGTATACAAGGTACAAATAACATAAGCACTACATTTCCAAATCATCTAAGTTTTTTTAAGTTAACTTTAGTCTCAAAGCTTATAAACATTATGTCTAATAAACTATATATGTTTTTATAGTTAACTTTGGTCTATTCCAATTAAAACATAAGGCATCTCAAGTCCAAACGAATCAATCACACACCAAAAGATATTGAACATATCCTATTAGCAATAAAGATTGTTTAGACCTTAGAAAAGGAATCTTTTCTTCAAATGTTATTCTTTTTGCCACTTCAAACAATAACTCTTATATAAACAATCTTGAGTAGCATTTCATATTTATGTGTGTCTCATTGTTTTATGATATTGTAATTACATGTTGTTTCACACACACTCACAAGCCCTAATAATAAGCACATGTATGAAACTTATCTAAAAGGGACAACATAGTCTAAAATAACCATTTCCGGTATCCAAACTCTAGAACAACGTTATTTCCGGGATTCGCGTTTATAAAGAGCATCACATTACTTATGCATAAAAGCATCTTGCTTCTCTAAACACTAGTCCTTACCGGACCAATGATGCTGATTTCAGATATTGGATCTTATATTATATTGAAGACCATGAGTGCATAATCTTGCAATCACAAAAGGCAAGTTCACACTTGCTCATGTCCTTTGATTATTTTATGTAAAGTATTTTGCAAATCCAGTGTTGTCATCACCTGCATTTCAAAAAGGTTCGAAAACACTATTTTCGTAATAATATGATTATAGGTTATTTACCATGTGGTAATAACCTACTATGAAAGTTCTGGTGGTAAAGGAACATATTATCTAGGACTTAATAACCAATGTCACCAGTGATTCTTGCACCGTATATTACGCGTTAACCATGAGATTTGGAATGGGACGGAGAAGTTAGCTGTATCCTTTTCCTCTTGTATGGAGGCAAGACGACCTTAACGTGACGTTGTGATTTCCTTGTGTGGATCCAACATATGGGTGGGCACCCTTACGCCCCACACTTTTGGTGTCTAGATTATCTATGAATGGTGTTTAGGGATATAGTCCATGTAAATGGTACTATTTTAGGCATCACTAGGTCATAGAGTCTTCGGGAACACATCAGGGTTTTAGCCTGCCCGAAAGGGGGCTTAACGAAGGTGAATCAACTCGAAGGATCGTGCAGACATATGAGGTCGCGGAGAGGGCAGTGATTGGCTTGGATCACCTACTGGGCCCCACAACATGGAATTGTGGACGGGTAAGCTGCCCGGTTGTGCAACAAGGAGTTGATCTCTCATGGGAAAAGTAACACACCTCTGCAGAGTGTAAGAACTGTAACTTGTTACTCCCTGTTCCGGGAAGGAGCTGCGAACGCTGCGGGAAAGGAACTCCATGAAAGTATTGGTAAACCCGTGAAGGCTGACGAACATAGTTTTTCAGAATAAAAGCAACCTTTGAAGAAATGTTTATGAAAACTTGCATTGCCTACGACCTATGGTCTATGGCTGTAGATATAATGCATCAAACACTCCTTTTCTAGTGAACTTGCTGAGTATGCTCATACTCAACGTATCTTCTTAACCCTTGCTAGATGTTGAAGCCGGTACAGACAACATCTACATCAAGTTATGCTCCAGGAATCATCATCCAAAGCTAAAGATCTTTAATGCAGACAAGGAAGTCAACGTATACATCAACTCAAGTGAAGACGAAGTTACTGGTTAGGTAGGGATATACTCTCTAGCCAAAGAACCTAATTATGTAGTGTATTGCAATAGCAGCAATGCCAACCCCTTAGTTAAAATACTAGTCTTAATAGTATAATAGTTCTTGCATTGTTAAACTTTGATCCTTCTTTGTAAGAAGTTCTTTCTCTCTCTCTTTAACCTAGAGTATTCTCTGGATCTCGTGTAAAGAGTGAGTTGTAACCTTTAGCCATGTATTGGACCCGTTGTGTTTCTGTTGTGCCATTCTGAGGAATGTAATACTAGTGAACGGTGTTTCATTGGTGTTACGTCAACGACTATAGTATACTATCTTGCAGTGGTATGCTGGGTCACCGCAACATGACACCACTAGAAGAATATCACCACAACTTAAATATTAAACCATTGAATAATAACTCAACACAAATCCACTAATAACAACATGACTTCTCCCATGTCCTCAAGAACTATACGAACTACTCACGAGACATCATATGGATCAAGATCAAAGATGATATGATAATGGATAACAATCTGAACATAAACAATAATCCAATGGTTCCACTCCAAGCATTAACTACAATAGTAGTTAACACTGGGAAAGTTTCCCCTAAGAACTAAAGCAATATCCAACATAATTGTTACAGC
Source organism: Avena sativa (assembly GCA_916181665.1). Taxonomy (NCBI): domain Eukaryota; kingdom Viridiplantae; phylum Streptophyta; class Magnoliopsida; order Poales; family Poaceae; genus Avena; species Avena sativa. The sequence continues at coordinate 358,114,831 of OV702283.1, forward strand.
GGGACGGAGTGGTGATGATGGTTCTGGTGGAGATGATGGTGTGGATGATGATTATGATGATGATCCCGATGAAGCCTAGCTTGATGACGGTGTTGATGGCGACGATCTCCCCTCTCCGGGAAGGAATTCCCCCGGCAGAAATCTGTCTGCCGGAGAGATCTTTCTCTCTCGGTGTTTTCCGCCCCCAAAGGCGGCGGAAATCTATCTGTGGTCGCTCCTCGAGGCTTAGGGTTCCGTAGGGAAGATATAGGCGAAGGGGCGGAGTCGGAGGCCGGGCAGGTGGGCCACACCTGCCCTAGGCGCGGGGTTAGGTGGGCCCGTGCCTAGGGGGTGTGGGCCCCTGTGGCCCTTCTTCGCCTCCCTTCTGGCTTCCTCTGTCTTCCGGGAAAATAATATTTTCCCATATTTTTCTGGTATTTTTCTGATCTTCACGAAATTGCATCAAAACGCCCTCTTTTCCATCAGAATCCAGACTCCGGCTGTACATTCTCCAAGAATCATCCAACATGCATAAACAGTGGAAAAGACATAAGTAATACCTCATAATAAGAGAAATATTAATGAATAGAGGTAAATTATGATATAGAAGGGTGATGCAAATTGGTCGTATCAGTCGCCGTGCCCACATGGGCTAGAGTTTTTACCCGGAACTTAGTCATGGAGGGGATACAAAAACAACGCCCTCAAGAGGGTAGTGACACCCGTAGGCGTCACCGTCATCGGCGTGGAAGCGCGGAGCTTTCGCTCATATTTACCCCCATGCCATCCGAGAAACCAAGGGACACCCCCAATGAGGGAAATGCCACCTTGCCAGCACAATGCCTCCAGATCTTGACTAGGGGGGCGCTCACATCGACACCAGGATCACCCGTTGCCAAACCCCTCGCCATCTGCACGACCAAAGGGGATGGCCCCCACTGCTGCAATGTTGCTTGCCGAGAGCATCCATCCAGCCTCTCCTTCCAGGGCCGCCGCCCCGGCATCCACGAGCTCACACTTGTGGTACATGAGGCAACCGACTGCGTGGCTTGGAAAGCAGGGAGGTTAGGCCGGCTCAAGATTGAAGCTCGATGGCCTGAATCCATGGAACCGAAGGGCCACAACACCGCAGCAACCCGGAGTAGCCCTTCCTCCACCGCCAGAAGGGATCACAGACCGGACGCAGGAGAAGGGGCACACCAGGCCCAGGCAGGCCCAACCAAGCCCAGATCAGGCCTGTAAAGGCCCCTCCTCCATGCAGCGGCGAGGCCGCCGCTATCGCTGCCCACTCTGCTCACGCGCGCCTTACCCCTATTGGAGATATGCCCTAGAGGCAATAATAAAAGTAGTTATTATTATATCTTTGTGTTTATGATAATTGTTTACATTCATGCAATAATTGTATTAATCGGAAACATTAATACTTGTGTGATTTGTAAACTTGTTAGAGTCCCTAGTAAAGCCTCTTTATTATACTAGCTTGTTGGTTGATAGATGATCATGGTTTCCTGGTCATGAACATTGAGATGTTATTAACAACAAGATCATATCATTAGGAGAATGGTGTGATGGACATACTCCTATAGATAAACGTGGCATAAACATCAAGTCATTTAAATAGTTCAATTGCTATAAGCTTTCAGATACATAGTAACCTAAATCCTTCGACCATGAGATCATGCTAATCACCATCACCGGATGGATGCTTTGATGACATCAAGCACCACTTCGTAACTGGGTGGTTATAAATGTGGCATTGAGTGTTCGGAAAGTATGTGTTGAGGCACATGGATCAAGAGTGGGATTTGTCCATTCATATGACAGATAGATATACTCTGGTTCCTCTCGGTGTAATGTCATCCAATTATCTTGCAAGCATGTGACTGGCTCACAAGGGATTACATATCACAGGAACGAGTAAAGAGTATTTATCGGTAACGAGGTTGAACTAGGTATGCAGAGATACCGACGATCAGACCCCAGATAAGTAAAATATCACGAGTCAAAGGGAAATTGGTATCGTTGTAAATGGTTCATTCGTTCGCAAAGTAATCATAGAAATATGTGGGAGCCATATGAATTTCTAGATTCCTCTATCGGTTCTTGATCGGAGAAGAGTCTAGGTCATGTCTGCATAATTCACGAACCGTAGGGAGACACACTTAAGGATTCGATGTTGTTTAGTAGATATTAAATGTGAGTAAGCAGACCGAATGTTGTTCGGAGTCTCAGATGGGATCCCGGATATCACGAGGAGATCCGAAATGGTCCGGAGAATAAGATTCATATAGAAAAGTCCAATTTTGGAGTTCGGGGATGATTCCTGTGTTTTCACTGGAATGATCTAAAAGGGTCTAGAAGGTTCACCGAACCGGAAGGGGAAGAGTACATGAATATGTCATGACAAAGTGAAATGGTTGCATCATGTTTTAGGTCACTGATGTCTACGCACGCTTCTATTCTTGTAGACATTGTTGGGCCTACAAGTGCATAGGTTTGTAGAACAGCAGCAAAGTTTCCTTAAGTGGATCATCCAAGGTCACTACCACACGAACAGCCCTATAGCTACGTATACCTTGCAGTGGTGCTGCCATGTGTATCTAAGGTCCGTCTCCCCCGTGACCCCACGTCCTCAAGTATTTTATATCCCATCTCAAAGAAAATAATTTTCAGTAAGACGTTCCCTACCTTCACATCCACTGCCAAGTCTCGATCCCCATTCATCGTGAGTCAACCATAACCCTAGCAGCCGTGCTCTGCGATCGAAAGCGCTGTCACAAATCAACTTGGCGAACAGCGATCCATCTCCCTTCCTCTTTGGTTCCCCTGGCCTCGGCCATCTCTCTCAAGTATCCAACGCTTAGTTCTGGGCCGTCCTCTACCTCTGTTCTTCACGCTCTCAGATCAAACCATGGGCGACTTCCGGTCACCTCCGTATTCATGTAGAGTCCGGCAAAATCCGTTCTGGATTGGAGGAAGGAGCCCACTACCATTAGCCTGCAGTGTGTGCAGCCAATCCACGGTGTTTCGTGGCTCCCAAGGTCTGGCATGACGAGCCATGGTGGACTGGCTTCTTACTGCACCTCTGCATCCTGACTTATAACCTACAGCACCACAGGTTTGATGCATTCCCTTTTTTATATTGCTTTTATCTGTGCACAGACGCCCATGGTATCTGCGTATTTAGCCTGGCTGTTTTGATCGCCTGCCACCACCAGTATGTGATGTAGTTAGTGATGTCTGGTAGTAGAAATCCCTCTCTTTATTTATTTATTTATTTCACATTAACTTTGGTGATTGACACTTACTTATAATATACAAATGATTGTTCGAAGTATCGAGACCCCTTGACAATACATATTCACTTATAGGATTACATGTAATCTGTTCGTATCTGAACTTGGGTGATCGCCAATACATACACCCATATCAAGCTGCACAGCTACTCCCTCCAAAACATATTAGTTGACTTGGATTTGTCAAAAATTGGATAAACGTATATATTAAATAGTGTCTAGATTCATTCAAATCTAGACAAATTTGTGTCAACTAATATGGGTCCGAGGAAGTATATATTTTAAACTTTTTGTTTGTAAATTTCCGCCGCCATAGACTCGACCTGCTTCTTGAGCCAATGATTCCATCGCGGGATGATCCACCGCCGTCGGGCATCCCCGCCGCCTACGGTGCCGAAGGTGAACACACTGCTCCCCTTCATGGTCTGAAATAAGTCAAGATCCTCTAAATTTTAGTAGGACGACATCCTAAGTTATCTTTCTCAGGTAGCTTGCTTCCTTACTATGAATTTTTGAAACAATAATATTGATAAGCAACTTGTTTGTGTGGTAAAAGATTCTGTTTACTTATATTCATTGATTTTTTTTCATCAGGTGGATCGACCTTTCTGATTGTGCAACAAGTCAAACAATAAATATCTAGTTTTGATACTTTATTTATCTACTAGAGCGAGTGCAGAAACTGATCCGACAATGGTCCGTCCCTTTCTAGTAAGCTTATTCAGCTTCAACCATTTTATTTATCGAGATGTCTCTCTAAATATTCCGCATCTCAATACGGCTAAGGTACATACTATTTTTAAGTGTCGTTGTTACCAGTGTTGTTCATTCTGCTATGGGCTTGCTATGTATACATACTTCAGATATATATATATATTACTTCAAACACAACATTGTGTTCAAACTCTTAATTTAACCTACTCATGGTCTAATTTATTCCGCTGACCTCAACTCCTTTCTTGGCATTGTCCATTGTTTAGCGTAAATATCTAATAGTTGCACATTAAACTAAATAGAGGACTTTTGGTGCCCAAATATGTTGTTACCTTAGTTCATGTTTCTTTGTGCTAGCTGCATACTCTAACAAGATTTTAATCATCTTAACGTCAATATTCAATTTTTCTAGGAAAGAAACATGTAGACCGGTTCTTTGCATGGTGAAAATATAATATGTCTCCGATATATACATTCTCAGATCGTGAATAGTAGAGCAAGTATGTAGTAGAATTCAGTATACCCTTCCCACTATTTTCTACATCGGTTCTAAAATTTGAGCTTTGGTTTTGCATGCCCAAAACGTCAGCAAGGATTGCTATATTCGGATACGAGCTCTGTACATTAGATGGAAGAACATTAGAAGGAAAATATATAGTATTAGTTAGAAGTTCATATTTTAAGCAAGATTGTAAGTTGTGTACTGAAAAAAGAATTTTCATGTATTGGATGTGATTTCAGCAATCAATATTGAATGGTTTCTTCATGCAATGCATTTATAATCTTTGATTTGAGTGTGTGTTTTCTTATGAATTATGAAGTGTATATTACTATTGCTGAGTAAAAAAGTACCATCTTTGAATCGATAGAGCCCACCAGCCTTGAAATTAATATTATTTTGAAATAAAATTATTTAGTCTGTGTATGCTATGTCCCAACGGATACAAGTGTAGCTCAATATATGTTGCCACTTTGCAACGATCTACTCATGGGGTTACCAACGCCATGCATTGCATTATACCCTTGCAACGCCCAAAAACGCAACGCATACTAAATCCGTTGGTAAGGTTGCTAGCAACGCCTATATGGATGTTTAGATATAGATTTGTGCGTTGCTGTAGGGGGGTCTTGTTGTAGTGGGTATATCGAAGTCAAGGAGGAAGTGGTCAAATGTATCTCTCTCAAGCAACCCTGCAATCAAGATATAAGAAGTCTCTTATGTCCCCAACACACTCAATACACTTGTCAGGTGTATAGGTGCACTAGTTCGGCGAAGAAATAGTGAAATACAAGTGATATGGATGATTATAAGACAACAGTGCCAGAAAAGAGTTTGACGGGAAGAAGAGACTAAAGGCAATCTGAAATAAAGATGGAAGCAAGCAAACATGTAACAGATCTAGTTGTAAACGGTGTTTCAATGCTTAGAAACAAGGCCTAGGGATCATACTTTCACTAGTGAACACTCTCATATAAATATCTTCTCTTCATTATTATACTCTGAACTACTCTCCGGTTGGACAACTCTAATCCACGGTAGGGCTAAAAACACTCCTCAAAGTTCGCTTTCCCCATCTAGATAACCTCACACTGTCACCTTGAGCGCTAGATGGTTTCAACAAACACCACAATTTCATAGAGACAACCAACTCAAAATATAACTCATGATAAGTATTTATGTAATCCCTAGCTTAAGTGCCACACGGTATGCACGCTGTCACTTCCACACACACGTGGGGATAGCCGGAGATTAATTAAAGCACTTGAGTAGCAGAGTAGATCTACTTGGTTACAAAGCTCATGACCATAATAAGATCACGCATATATATAGAGAGAGATGAACACATAGCTACCGATAGAGCCCTTAGCCTCGAGGAAGAACTACTCCCTCCTCATCATGGGAATCAGCAACGGCGATGGAGATGGTGGTGGAGATCGATGGAGATGGCTCCGGGGGCAATTCCCCGTCCTGGCAGGATGCTGGAACAGAGACTTCTGTCCACCGAATCTCCTCTTCGGTGGTGGCGGCGCTGCGGAGCTTTTCTGTGGAGATCTGATCCGCGTTAGGGTTACGTCTCGGGAAGATGTATATGTAGGCGAAAGATCAAGGTCGGTGGACGGCCAGGGGCCCCACACCATGGGGTCGTGCGACCAGGGTGGGCCTGCGCCACCGTATGGTGTGGCCACCCTGGTGCCCTCCTCCGTCTCTCCTTTGGGATCCGTGTCGTGTCGCGTAAAATATTGACTTTGGCTTTTGTCCCGTCCAATTTCGAAAATATTTATTTTTTGGCTTTCTGAAACCCAAAACAACAGAAAACGGGCAACTGGCACTGCGGCGTCTTGTTAATAGGTTAGTTCCCGAAAATGTATAAAAATGACTCAAAGTGTAGACAAAACATAAGACAAATGATATAAAACAAGCATGGATCATCAAAAATTATAGATACGTTTGCGACGTATTAGTCACTTGGTTGGGCAAATTAAGAGAGAAATCAAACTTCAAAATTGAAAGTCAAAAGGCAAGTTTGAAAAGTCAACCTAGGACAATGTTTCCTGGTGGAGGGAGGAGAGGAAATCTCCCCTCGCTCGACCACGCGCCAAGGAGAGGGAGTTGGTGGAGGATACAGCCTACCCCTCCCCTAGCCGCCCCTCCCTCTCATAAATAGAGGGGAGGGGGCTGCCCCAAAGACCACAACACAAACCCTAGCCCTACCACAAGCCGCCGCCTGATACGTCCAAAACGTATCTACTTTCTCGAACACTTTTGCTATTGTTTCTCCTTTAAACTTGTGTAATTTGGATACAACTAACACAGACTAACGCTGTTTTCAGCAGAATTACCTTGGTGTCTTGTTTTTGTGCAGAAAATTAACTATTAGGAAAAATTCCAGAAAATATGCCAAAAATTATATTTCACCAGAAGACCCACGGAGCCAGAAGACGAGACGGAGAAGGGGCCTGGGGGGCCCACACCCCTGTCAGGCGTGGGCCCACCACTAGCCGCGCCTAGGGGGTGCAGCCACCCCAGGCACCCTCTCGGCCTCCATCTGCGCCTATAAGTTGCCTTTCGACCTAAAAACAGGGAGTTCGATAGTTTTCCAGAAAGAGTTCCGCTCCGCCGCCGCCACCAGAAACCAAGATTCGGATCCAAAAACTCCGTTCTGGCACACTGCCGGGACGAGGAATTTGGAGAGGATCATCGCCATCGTCATCACCAACGCATCTCCATCAACCATTGATGTTTTCCTCATCCATGAGTGAGTAATCCCCCGTTGTAGGCTTGGGGATGGTAGGGATTGGATGAATTCTATCATGTAATCGAATAAGATTTGTTAGGGCATAGTGCCTAGTATCTCTATTAGTGCTATTTGACTTTGTTGCAACTTGTTGTGCTTAATGCTTGTCACTAGGGCCCGAGTGTCATGATCTTAGATCTGAACTTATTATTGAATCATTATGATGGTATTGTTTGTGATCTTATCTGCAAATTGTGTACACATATCATTGTCCGGATCCAAAGGCCCCAAAGTGACAATAATTGGGACAACCGGAGGGGGTGGCTGTGGTGTGAGGATCACATGTGTTCACGGAGTGTTAATGCTTTGCTCCGGTGCTCTATTAAAAGGAGCACCTTAATTGCCAGTAGTTCCCTAGAGGCCCTGCTGCCATGGGCTGGCTGGACAGAAGATGTTGTGCAAGTTCTCATTGCGAGCACGTATGACTATATTTGGAGCACATGCCTAGGATTGTTTAGTACTTGGATGCTTGTTATTGTTTATCTTCAATGCCCTAGATCTTTAAGTTACATGTTTAGACTCGTCCATGCAACGCCCGTCCATCCATCCCTATGCCTACCGCACTCGAATCCTACTGTTACTATTGCTCCTGCTTTGCTATTATTGTCGCTGTTGTTGTTACTTTGATGTTGCTACTACAAACTGTTGGTACTGATAAACTTATATGAGCAATAACTATTTTCAGGTGCAGCTGAATTGACAACTCAGTTGTTAAGGCTTGCAAGTATTCTTTGGCTCCCCTTGTGTCGAATCAATAAATTGGGTAATACTACCCGCGAAGACTGTTGCGAACTTGCGATCCCCTACACTTGTGGGTCATCAAGACTATTTTCTGGCGCCATTGCCGGGGAGCATAGTTTTACTTGTAAGTTCATTTGGATCTATTATTGTTCACTTCTACTCCTTTCATCATGGGGAAGTCTCGTGATGCAAATTTTCCTATTTTACCATCCACTACAAGAAGAGGTACAGTCCTAAACACCTATGTTGATCTTGATTCACCGTCTGTTATAAGTAAGCTTGTCACACCACCACCACATACGCATGCTACACACACTACTACTACTGCTGAGTCTGAAACTGCTTTTGATGCTCATGATGTTACTTCTACTATGCTTGATGCGAGTGGTTCATTAGGTCCTTTCCTAGATGCTACTATGGCTAGTCTAGGAAAAACCAAAACTCCTAGTGAAGACACTGTTACACCTATTAGCTCACCTGAGTTTAGAGAGAGTTATGAAATTAATGATTGTTACATTGAGTTCACTGATGAATTTGTTGAAGAGTGAAAAAACACACATGGTACTAGTGCTATTAAGAGTCTCCTTGCTAGACGTACTATTATGCCTAAACTGTCCTCTGATCCTAAGTTTGCCACCTCTCCCATAGATATTAAAGATGAAGACTATGATTTCTCTCTTGATTTTTCCTACTTGGATATTGTTGAGAAAGAACCTTTCTATGGGACTGAAAATGAGAGTGTTGTGACTCATATGAATGAGCTTTCTACTATGAGTGCTTTATTCTCTGATGATTTTAATATGCGCAAGTACTTTGTTACTAAGATCTTCCCTTTTTCACTAAAAGGAGAAGCTAGGGCTTGGTTTAATAGATTTCCTCCTGGTTCCATTGATAGCCCTGATTGCTTGATTGCTTCTTTCTTCAAGAAATATTTTCCTTCCAGTGCTAGACATGCTGCTTTGTAGAGACTTTTTGATTTTAAACAGGGAAAAGAAGAGAAATTGCCTGAGACATGGACAAGTTATGTGCCTTGATTCATGCACATCCTGGATGTCCAGTACCTAAGAATGAGCTTCTTGATATTTATTATAATGGACTAACTTATGATTCTAGGACATACCTAGATAGCTTTGCTGATTGTGTTTTCAGGAAAAGAACTCCTACATATGCTAAAGAATTAATGGCTAAGATAAGCAATAATTATGATGACTGGATTTCAACTGAGCTAAATACACCTGAGCCTTATTACTCCTGAACCAGTTGTGCCTGAACCAGTTCCAACACCAACACCAAAGAAGAGAGGATTTATTGCATTAAATGATGAAGTGATGAAGGAAGCTAAGAAATGTCTAAAGGAGAAAGGTATTAGAGCGGAATCTACCTCCTATAGAAGAATTATGCAAGCCAATTCCTCACTCATCTACTATTGAGGTACACTCTCTCCACTTTAATGAAGGGGATATTCCCTATGGTAAGCCTCCTGATCAATGCTTATAGGAACTTGACACATTTATTGTTAAACAAGGTAATTTTAATAAACAAGAATTTATTGGAAAACTCTAGAGCTTTCCATGAGTTGAAAGATATTGTGGAAAGAACTTCTAATGATACTAAAATGCTTTGTAAACACTTTCAAATGGTTAAAACCAAACTTGATCAACTTGCTAAGGTACAAAAGGATATGCTAGTTGACGCCTCAGGAGATAAACATGCTTATGGAATTAGAACTAGGAGTGGTATAGCTACTCAAGATCCTTTATATGCTGAAGGACACCCTAAGAGAACTAAGCAGGATTCTCAACAAGGTGAAAGTAGTGGTAGTCCTCATAAGAGAAAGAAAAAGAAACACAAGGTAGTTGAGGAACCACTTGAACCTGTTGTAGATCCTAATAGTATATCTATCTCTGATGCTAAAACTGAGAGTGGTAATGGTAATAATGATGCTCCTGATAAGGAGGAAGTTGAGGAAGAACCTGATAAGCACATTAAGAACACTAGGTACACTAAGGAAGATTTTATTGCTAATAAACATGGTAAAGAGAGAGAACCATGGGTGCAGAAACCTATGCCTTTTCCAGGTAAGAAACATAAGTCAAAGGAGGAAGAACACTACAACAAGTTTTGTGAGTGGATGAAACCTTTATTTTTGCAAATTCCTTTGACTGATGATATTAAATTGCCTCCTTATTCAAAGTATATGAAGGATATTGTCTCTAATAAAAGGAAAAATCCTAATGAGGAGATTTCTACTGTGCTTGCTAATTATTCCTTCAATGGTAAGGTTCCAAAGAAACTTGGTGACCCAGGTATACCAACTATTCCTTGCTCTATTAATAATAATTATGTTAGAACTGCTTTATGTGATTTGGGAGCTGGAGTTAGTGTTATGCCTTTTTCTCTCTACAAGAGACTCCAGCTATAAAAGTTGATACCAACTGATATTCTTTGCAAATGGCCGATAAGTCAACTACTATTCCTATTGGTATATGTGAGGATGTTCCTGTTCAAGTAGCTCATAATTGCTTGGTTCTGACTGATTTTGTTGTGCTTGAAATGCCTGAAAATGATAATATGTCTATTATTCTTGGGAGACCTTTTCTTAATACTACAGGTGCTATCATTAATTGTAATCAAGGAAAAGTGACATTCAATATTAATGACAAAGAGTATACTATCTATTTCCCCAAGAAGGTTGCTAAGAGCTATTGTCTGAATTCCATTGAAAATATTAAGAGCATCAAGGTTGGAGAAATATATTATCCCATTCCACAAGAAAATTTAGAAACTATTATGATTGGGACCATTGCTATCAAGTATGAGGTAACATAATCACCTTGTGAAATACAAAGTTTTGTTTCATATAAGATTGTTTTGGTAACAAGACTTGATTAACCTTGTTAACAAAGGGACTTTAATGAACAAAACAATGTTTTCACAGTGGTTATACTTGCTCACTTTTATTTTTCTCCTTTCCAATCCTTGCTCTTCGTCGTGCCTAACTTAAAGGCGTTAAAGAAAAGTACTTGTTGGAAGATAACCCAAGAGTTTCCTTGAGTCTTGGAAGTTACTACTTCAGTAATTACCTCTACTTATCCTTCTTGTTTGCTTTTTGTGCCAAGAATGACCTCTAATGAGAGGGAAGTAAGATTTGGGGAGTTGTTGTCCCGAAATAGATTTCTATCCTCCACCAAAAAAAAACGTGAGGAGTCTCTGTAACTCGGATTGAGCTGAAAATTTATGAATAAAACCCCCAATATGTTAGCTAAGTTTCGTTAGTTCAACACTTTTTCATTTGAGCAACATAAGATGTTCAAAAAAATCGGTTTCTACCTGCTGGTCTGTTTTGACAAATTTCTGCCATCATTTGCATTTGCTTCTTATTGATTCCTTTTTGAGTTCTCTTTTGGGTAATTGAGCTTTTTTAAGGATTTACTACAATAGATTATGTTTTTAGTGAAAAGTTTTGCTGTTCCAAAGCTTTGCCTAAGGTCTATTATCTTTTGAATAAACTAATGTTGCTAATGAAGATTGTGTGAAGTTTTGTATGAAGAAAAATTTCAGATGTAGAGAGAGGATGATGTAATGAGATGAAGAATGAACAAAAGCTCAAGCTTTGGGGGAGCCACCCCGTGTCACCTCAAGAATTATTCAAGACGTACAAGCGTCAAAGCTTGGGGGTGCCCAAGGTATCCCCTTCTTCATCAATAAAAATCTTAGGTCTTTCTAGACACTTCGTTTTTATTGTTTCATGCACTGTTGTGTTGTTCTTGGAGCGTCTTAGTTTTTGTTTTTGGTTTTCTTTTGCTTTGTTTGGTTTGCTTTTTTTTTGTTTGGTTTTTATTTGTTTGCTTGTTTCTAAAAAATCGAAAACACCAAAAATATTTGTTGTTCTTCTTTGGTTTTGTGAGTTCTTTGCAGGGTTCAGATGTCCTTAGTGGATTTTGGTTTAATGTCATTATTCAAGTCACACAAGTGAATGGCAATAATGAAGATTAAGACAACTCGAGGTGTGGTAAGAGGCTGGTAACGAACTCTATTTGTTTTATTTTTGTACATATACTCATCATGGTGAGCATGCTTAGCCTGTTTGTGTAAGATGTATGTCATTATGGATGCTTAGTAGTTCTTGCTTGTCTATGATTAGATCTAGCTTGCTAATAGTTTATATCATGTCATATGAATGTTTGCTTGCATTGTTTTACTCATATTTTGGTATGATATTGTGGTATCCTCCTCTGACTGTTCATATGAATCGACTTGGCACATTCTCACGCATGCATATGACTAATCAATAGTCAGTAAGTCTCGATGATTTATTTTGCTTTAAAATTCTTGTATCACTTTCATTCCATAATTAGTCCTGTTTTGTTGCAAGCATGATTATGACAATTATTTATCTCTCGTTTGTCGCTTCCTCTCTATTGCTAGCCTTCACTTGCACTGAGTATGAGCTCTACCTGTGTTTCCAACTCCGCAAAACTAACATTGCCAGCTGTGTCCACCATACCTACCTATTAGCATCATTTGCTACTTCAGTACATATTCAATATGCCTTGTTTTCTTCCAAAATAAAATGTTGTCTGTTTTGAGAAATTTAGTTAGTAAATCTCTCATGAACTTGATGGCACATTTTATTCCTTGCACTTAATAATCCTGAACCATTGTGACTAGTCCATGAAAGTTATATGCTTGCAAATTATATGTTGGGAGTCAGTAGAACCGTGCTGTCACGGGGAACGCTTTCAACACTTTTTGGATATCCTATCCAGTTGATACTTTGCTCTTTTGTTTACGGATGTCGAAGATGTGAAATAAAAGGGGAGCTTGTGAGTTCATGGAGTTTATACATTGTGTTAGAGAAACGCCTGGGCCGCTAGCCTAAGCCATGCCTAATCATGGTGGAAACTTGCAGCATCACCATAATGAGCATTTATGAAGCATCCTCAATAAAAAGCTATACATATAGTAAATAAAAAGATGGCTGAGATGCTCATTGTCTGCTTGCCTTGTCATTTTGATCATGGGATAGCTCCTGTATCATGCGCAAGGGGTACTCCGTTGGCGGTTCTCTATGATATGCATGTATTTATAATGACAAGAACTTACAGGTAACCAAAGTTGAGTAGCATGCGGAGCGGCCCTTGTACTCAAGGGACTTGGGATTTCCAGTTTATGGTCTGGCAAGCATATAATTCAGAGTGGACCTCACTTTCACCTTAACCATATGAAGATGCCTATGATAGGGGCAATGAGAGCTCAAAGCTAATGAGTACCTTCCTTTCAGCATTAGGAAGCCTTTCAAACTTTTCAAAACCGTTTTCACTCCCTTGTTGAGTCACCACTTATTCTATGAGCACCTCCTTGAGAGCATAGTTGACATTCTTGTGTTTGTTCCAAAACTTGGTTAATTATGTCATGACTTTGATGCTTGTATCTCTGATATCTTTACTTCTAGTCTTCACTTGAACTTGAGAGCTGCCTTGGCATTTATATTGTGCTCTACAAAAAAAGGCAAGCGAGATACCACTCTATCATACCTTACTATGAGCATTGCAGTGTTGCTTATGTTTATGTTCCATGCTACTTATTATTATTGAGTTGGTTTCTCTTCATAGCTTGCAATGAATATTGAGTAGACCTAGTTGCATACTTATTATTATGAATAGTTTAAGAATCTACTCCTGTGTTGAGAATATAAACATCATATGAAGCAAATGTGTTCATGAAAGTTCTTTTATCGCACTCAGTTTTCAACTGAATTGCTTGACGATAAGCAATAAGCTAAGCTTGGGGGGAGTTGACACGTCCAAAATGTATCTACTTTCCCGAACACTTTTGCTATTGTTTCTCCTCTAAACTTGTGTGATTTGGATACAACTAAGACGGACTAACATTGTTTTTAGCAGAATTACCTTGGTGTCTTGTTTTTGTGCAGAAAATCAACTATCTGGAAAAATCCCGGAAAATATGCCCAAAATTATATTTCACCAGAAGACCCACAGAGGCAGAAGACGAGACGGAAAAGGGGCCTGGGGGGCCCACACCCCTGCCAGGCACGGGCCCACCACTGGTCGCGCCTAGGGGGTGTAGCCATCCCAGGCACCCCCTCGTCCTTCCTCTGCGCCTATAAGTTGCATTTCAACCTAAAAATAGGGGGTTCGATGGTTTTCCAGAAAAAGTTCCGCTCCGCCGTCGCCACCAGAAATCAAGACTCGGATCTAGAAACTTCGTTCTGGCACCCTGCCGGGACGAGGAATTTGGAGAGGATCATCGCCATCGTCATCACCAACGCATCTCCATCAACTATCGATGTTTCCCTCATCCATGAGTGAGTAATTCCCCGATGTAGGCTTGGGGATGGTAGGAAATGGATGAGTTCTATCATGTAATCGAATAAGATCTGTTAGGGCATAGTGCCTGGTATATCTATTAGTGCTATTTGACTTTGTTGCAACTTGTTGTGCTTAATGCTTGTCACTAGGGCCCGAGTGCCATGATCTCAGATCTAAACTTATTATTGAATCATTATGATAGTATTGTTTGTGATCTTATCTGCAAATTGTGTACACATATCATTGTCCGGATCCAAAGGCCCCAAAGTGACAATAATTGGGAAAACCGGAGGGGTGGCTGTGATGTGAGAATCACATGTTTTCACGGAGTGTTAATGCTTTGCTCCGGTGATCTATTAAAAGGAGCACCTTAATTTCCAGTAGTTCCCTAGAGGCCCCGCTGCCACGGGCTAGCTGGACAGAAGATGTTGTGCAAGTTCTCATTGCAAGCATGTATGACTATATTTGGAGCACATGCCTAGGATTGTTTAGTACTTGGATGCTTGTTATTATTTATCTGCAATGCCCTAGATCTTGAAGTTACATGTTTAGACTCGCCCATGCAACGCCCATCCATCCATCCCTATGCCTACCGCACTCGAATCCTACTGTTACTATTGCTCTTGCTTTGCTGTTACTGTCGTTGTTGTTGTTTCTTTGATGTTGCTACTGGTAAACTTCTGTGAGCAAGAACTATTTCCAGGTGCAGCTGAATTGACAACTCAGTTGTTAAGGCTTGCAAGTATTCTTTGGCTCCCCTTGTGTCGAATCAATAAATTGGGTAATACTACCCGCGAAGACTGTTGTGATCCCCTACACTTGTGGGTCATCAGCCGCCCAGCGCCGCCGCCGCACTGCCGCCGTCCCTAGCCGCCGTTGGCCCTAACTCCTCATCTCCGACCTCTAAAACATAGACGCCGAGGAACCCCTCTAGTCCATCCTAACCGCTCCGGCTTAAGGCGAAGCCCTGCAGGATCTCCCCTCTAACCTCTGCTGCTTGCTGGAACAAGGGAGAGGAAGGTCTTCATCGAGTACCGAACGTGTGACCGACTATGGGAGTGCTGCCGAAACGCGACGCCGGAAGGATCGTCTACGCGATATTGAGATCGGCAAGTGAACGACTACATCACCCATGAGAATCTGCTCTCGTTAACCACTTTGGAATCTTCGAGGGTGAGTACTCTATCGACTCGTTGCTACAATCTAGTAGATAGATCTAGGCTTGTGTGTGTTCATGCGTGATACGTCGGAAACGTATCTATAATTTTTGATGCTCCATGCTTGTTTAGTATCTACTTTGCTTTGCTTTGTCTACACTTTGAGGTGTTTTTATATCTTTTCTGGAACTAACCTATTAACAATTTGCCACAATGCCCGCTGCCAGTTTTCTTCTATCTTTGATTCCAGAAAGGCAGAAAATCAATATTCTCGGAATTGGACGAGACAAAAGCCAAAGTCAATATTTTACCGTGGGCGACACGATGCCAGAAGACGAGACGGAGAGGCGCCACAGGGCGACCAAACCCCCTAGGCGCGGGTGGGCCCACCCCGCGCCTAGGTAGGGTGTGCCCCCTGGGGGTCCTCCTGCCTCGCCTCTTCACCTATAAGAAGCCCACGATACAGAAACCCTAGACACCCGATCAAAACTCCACGAAACCATCTGTAGCCGCCGCCACCATCGTCCCTAGATCGGGGGGATCTGAAGCTCTTCCCGGCACCCTGCCAAAGGGGAGATCATCCTCGAGGCCTTCTTCTCCGGTATGAAGCGTGAGTAGTTCCACCTTGGACTACGGGTCCATGTAGTAGCTAGATTATTGTATCTCCTCCTTTGTGCTTTCATGTATAGATCTTGTGAGCTCCGTTCATGATCAAGATCTAATTTATTTGTAATCATGCATGTTGCGTTTGCGGGGATTCGATGGATATTGAGATTACTATGTCAGATTGATTAATGGTTTTGTCTATTTGATACTATCATGTCTGTGTTGTTTGTGATCTTGCATGCTCTCCGTTGTTAGTAGCTATCTTGGCCAAGTAGTTGCTAGTGACTCCAAGAGGGGGTATGTATGCTCGATAGTGGGTTCATGCCTGTAGTTTCCAAGGGAAGTGACAGAAATCTCTTCGGTTGTAGATGTGATGTTGCCACTAGGGAGAAAACAACGGTCTCTTGCTCATAGAACAAGTGGATTGTTTACCTTACACACTTTTCTTAAAGCAGTTGTCTGTTGCTTGCAACTTAATACTGGAGGTGGTTCGAATGATAACCTGAAGGTGGACTTATAGTCATAGATGTAGTTGGATGGCGGTCTATGTATATTGTTGTATTGCCCAATCGAATCTAATAGGATATTTTTGTCTGGTATTGCATTGTTATGCCATGCTCAGTTCCTGTCAATTGCCTTGCTGTAATTTGTTTACCCTCATGCCATGTTGTTTATCTAAGGAGAGCACCTCTAGTGAACTATGGACCCCGGTCCAATATTTACCATTGATACATCTTCCGCTGTTACTTGTTTACTTGCTGCAAACCATCATTACCTTCCACACCATACGTTTAATCCTTGTTACAGCAACTGGTGAGATTGACAACCTCACTGTTAGTTGGGGCAAAGTCTTGAGTTTGTGTTGTGCAGGTCTCCATGTTGCTTGCAACACCTGTGTGACGTTTCCTTCCTCCTACTGGTTCGATAACCTCGGTTTCTTACTGAGGGAAGACTTGCTGTTGTGTTGCTTCACACCTTGCTCTTAGGGTTCCCAACAGACTCCACATCAACTGAGCCATCAACAAGTTTTCTGGCGCCGTTGCCGGGGAGGCTAAGGACGTATTCACAAGGGGAGTCCTCCTTAACCTTTCTTTTTACTTTGTTTTTAGTTTGCTTAGTTTCTTTTGCTTGGTTATATTTGCCTCTTTTCAAAAACACAAAAAAATTAGTTCCTGCTCTAGTTGCTGCTGTTTTTGGCTTGCTCCACTTTGCCAAAATGAACTCCGCTGAGAAGACCAAGTTGTGTGACTTCACTATCACAAACAATAATGATTTCCTTAGCACTCCTATTGCTCCACCTGCTCCTGATGCTACCTTTTATGAAATTAATCCTACTTTGTTGAATCTTGTGATGAGAGAGCAATTTTTTGGTGCTAGTTCTGATGATGCTGCTGCCCATATCAATAACTTTGTTGAACTTTGTGAGATGCAAAAGTATAAGGAAAAGCTAAAGATTGGTTGCTATCCTTGCCTAGAAATAGTATTGATTCCTGGACTAAGTGCAAAGATGCTTTTATTGGAAAGTACTATCCTCCTGCTAAGATTATATCTATGATAAGTGACATTATGAAATTTAAACAACATTATAATGAACATGTTGCTCAAGCTTGGGAAATAATGAAATCTTTGGTTAAGAATTGCCCCATTCATGGACTCACTGCTTGGATGATTATCCAGACTTTTTATGCAGGTTTGAACTTCTTTTCAAGAAACCTGTTGGATTCAGCTGCTGGAGGTACCTTTATGGGCATCACTTTGGGTGCTGCAACAAAACTCCTTGATAATATGATGGTTAATTACTCTAAATGGCACACTGAGAGAGCTCACATGGTAAGAAAGTAAATTATGTTGAAGAAACCTCCTCTTTGAGTGATAAGATTGATGTTATTATGGTTATGCTTGTTAATGGGAAAGCTCCTTTAGATCCAAACAATGTTCCCTTAACCTCTTTGGTTGCTCAAGAAGAGCAAGTTAATGTGAACTTCATTAGAAAAAACAATTTCAACAACAATGCATATAGGAATAATTTTGGTGGTAACAACTATAGGCCTTATCCTCCTAATAATGGCAATACTTATGGAAACTCCTACAACAATGCTGGAATTGCCCGCTCTGAAGTCATGCTCAAAGACTTTATTAGTAAACAAACCACTTTCAACAAGACTATAGAGGAAAAGCTTTTGAATGTTGAGAAAAATATATCCTCTTTGTCTGAAGCATAGTCCTACTTGATTAATAAAATGACTGCTAAACCTGAAAATATGGAAAGTACCTTTGCTGCTACTCATGCCATACAAGTTACTATTGATGAAAATGTTAAGATGTTAGCTCAACTTCATGCTAAGTGAGAAAGGGAAGCTGAAATTGATAGAAATAATAGTGTGTGCACCATCACTAGAATGGATACCACTAAGCCACAAGAAGGCCCTATTCCTCCTCCTATAATGCCTAAGCCTAATGATTCTACTACTAGTGATGCTAAGTTTGATTTTGATATAGATGGTTGCAATATTTCTGAAGTGATCCTGTTTTTGCAAAATCTTGCTAGAAGTCCTCATGCTAGTGATATGCATGTTGCTTTCACTAAACACATTACAGATGCTCTTGTTAAGATTAAGGAAGAGAAGCTAAAACACAAAGCTTCTATTCCTAGGAAAGTAGAAGATAGTTGGGAACCCATTATTAATATGCAAGTGAATGACTTTGATATCAAAGCTTCATGTGATCTTGGTTCTAGTGTCTCTATTATGCCTAGGAAGATTTATGAAATGCTTGATTTTCCACCTTTGGAAGATTGTTATTTGGATGTCCCACTTGATGATAATGCTAAGAAGAAACTCATGGGGAGTATTAATTATGTTCTCATTATGGTTAACAATGCTTATGTCCCTGTTGATTTCTATGTTTTGGATGTTGAATACAATGCTTCTTGTCCTATTACTTTGGGAAGACCTTTTCTTAGAACTGTTGGTGCCATTATTGATATGAAAGAAGGCACCATTAATTATCAATTTCCATTCAAAAAGGTATTTAACACTTCCCTATGAGGAGAGAGAAGTTGTTTTTTGATCCTCCTTTGAAAGCAAGGTTTGATGTTAATGCTTCTTCATTTGAAAATACTTGATTTCTTGTTTCTTGTGCCTAACTTAAAGGCGTTAAAGAAAATTACTTGTTGGGAGATAACCCAAGAGTTTCCTTGAGTTTTGGAAGTTATTACTTCAGTAATGACCTCTCCTTATCCTTTTTGCTTGCTTTTTGTGCCAAGAATGACCTCTAATAAGAGGGAAGTAAGATTTGGGGAGTTGCTATCCCGAAACAGATTTCTGTCCTCCACCATAAAAATTCGTGAGGAGTCTCTGTAAGTCGCATAAATCCCCTAGTATGTTAGATAACTTTCGTTAGTTCAACACTTTTTGATTTGAGCAACAGAAGATTTTAAAAAAAAATCGGTTTCTACCTGGTGGTCTATTTTAATAGATTTCTGCCATTATTTGCATTTGCTTCTTATTGATTCCTTTTTGAGTTCTCTTTTGGGGAATTGAGCTTTTTGAAGGAGTTGTTACAGTATCTTGTGTTTTTAATAAAAAAATTGTTGTTCCAAAGCTTTACCTAAAGGTCTATTATCTTTTGAATACACTAATGTTGCTAATGAAGATTGTGTGAAGTTTTATATGAAGGAAAAATTTCAGGTGTAAAGAGAGAATGCTGTAATAAGATGAAGAATGGAAAAAAGCTCAAGCTTGGGTATGCCACCCCGGTGTCACCCCAAGAAATATCCAAGAGGTACAAGCGTCAAAGCTTGGGGATGCCCAAGGCATCCCCTTCTTCATCAATAGAAAGCTCAAGTCTGTCTAGACACTTCGTTTTTATTGTTTCATGCACTGTTGTGTTGTTCTTGGAGCATCTTAGTCTTCGTTTGGTTTGTTTAGTTTGTTTAGTTTTCTTGAGTAAAGTAGTTTGGACCCTCATTCTCGCTGTGTTGTTTCAAATAAGTTGCTTGGTGTTGGAAAGGAGTAGGAAGTTGTTGCTTGATAAGTGCAAGAGGAGCTTGCATTGACTGTGACTTAGAATTTAGCATGACATGCTTGGTGTTATTTTGACCTTATGCTTAGTTATTATCGATGTATCATGTCTTGTTCCAAACAATTGAGATTGCTTAGTGTGCCTTGAAAGAATCATGCGTTGTTTTAGCATACAAAAGCATAGTATTGCGGTATTCTCCTTTGATGCTTTGTTTAGGTTGACTTGGCACATGCTTACACCATGTTATGACTATGAACAAGTCACCATAGCCTCTTTGATCATCTAGTCCTTGACTTGTAGTACCACTCTATGCTTTGATTAGTAATGTTTTGTTGCTCTGCATGATTATGGCCATTATTGCTCTCTTAGTAGGTTGCTCCCAGTCTTTTGATAGCCTCCACTTGTATGAGTAAGCTCTACTCATGGTTCCAACTCCCAAGAAACCAAGTTATTCCAAAGTGTCCACTATAAACTTCTATGCATGGTGTGTTACACCATTCCAAGTATATTCTTGTTTTCAGCTATCTTCCAATTAAAAAGTATTTTGTTATGTGAAAACTTAGTGATTAAAGCCCTAACAAACTTGACGGCACACTTTATATTCTTTTCCCTAATAAACTTGAACCATTGTGTCATCTATGTTGTATATGCTTGCACTTATACGTTGGAATTAGTAGAACCGTGTTGTCACGGGGAACGTTTTCAACATTGCACTTGTATTTTGTACACAGTTGATATCATGCTCTTTTATCCATGGATGTCACCGGTGTGAAATAAAGAGGAAGCTTGTAAGTCCATGGAGTTATGTATTTTGTGTTAGATAAACGCCTGGGCCGCTAGCCTAATACATGCCTAATCATGGTGGAAACTTGCAGCATCACCATAATGAGCTATCTGTGAAGCATCCTCAATAAAAAGCTATGCACATAGTAAATAAAAAGATCGCTGAGATGCTCATTGACTGCTTTCCTTGTCATTTTGGTTATGGGTTAGCTCTTGTACCATGTGCAAGGGGTACCCCGTTGGCGGTTCTCTATGATATGCATGTACTTTGACATGAACTTACAGGTGACTGAAGTTGAGTAGCATGAGGTGTGGCCCTCGTATTCAAGGGACTTGAGATTGCCAACTTATACTTTGTCAAGCATATACTCCATAGTTTGTTCACTTTAACCTTAATCACTTCAAGATGCTTATGATAGGGGCAATGAGGACTGAAAGCTAACAAGTACCATAATTTTTGGAAGCTATTTTTGAAACTTGAAACTCCTGCTTCCCTTTGTGAAGGGCCTTTCTTCCACCAGTATTTGAGTCTCCACCTTCTACCTTTAGGCACCATTAAGAGAGCATAGTTACCATTCTGTGTGCAGTGTTCCATTTATTGATTGATGCATACTGTGATATTGCTTGTTCTTGAACTATTTGTATCTAGTCACTCTTATGAACTTTGAAGGTGTCCTATGCATCTATTTGCTACTCTATGAGGGACAAGCTGAATGCCACTATGCCATGTTTTCTATATGTGAAACAAACAAACGTTTTTCAATGCATGTTATTCATGATATTTGTTTGTAGCCTTTCATGTTGCATGCATAGTTACTTGGTCCTATTGTTAGAACTCCATCTTTCATGCACATATTTAGAGTTCTTTGTTCCCAGCTTTCAATGCTTGCAAATGGTTTTATCTTGGTTTTGACGGTGCATGTCACCTCAAAATTATTCTTTTTATCACTTACCTACTCGAGGACGAGCAGGAGTTAAGCTTGGGGATGCCTGATATGTTGAAAACGTATCTATAATTTTTGATGCTCCATGCTTATTTAGTATCTACTTTGCTTTGCTTTGTCTACACTTTGAGGTGTTTTTATATCTTTTCTGGAACTAACTTATTAACAAGTTGCCACAGTGCCAGTTGCCTGTTTTCTTCTGTTTTTGGTTCTAGAAAGGCAGAAAATCAATATTCTCGGAATTGGATGGGACAAAATCCAAAGTCAATATTTTACCGTGGGCGACACGATGCCAGAAGACGAGACGGAGAGGCGCCAGAGGGCGGCCAAACCCCCTAGGCGCGGGTGGGCCCACCTCGTGCCTAGGTAGGGTGTGGCCCCCTTAGGGGCCCTCCTGCCTCGCCTCTTCGACTATAATAAGCCCCCGATATAGAAACCCTAGGCACCCGATCAAAACTCCACGAAACCTTCTGTAGCCGCCGCCACCATCGTACCTAGATTGGGGGAGATCTGAAGCTCTTCCCGGCACCCTGCCAGAGGGGAGATCATCCCGGAGGCCTTCTTCTTCGGTATGAAGCGTGAGTAGTTCCACCTTGGACTACGGGTCCATGTAGTAGCTAGATGGCTGTATCTCCTCCTTTGTGCTTTCATGTATAGATGTAACATCCCTAAAATCATGTTTCAAAAATCATGCATATCATCCATGCATCCATGATCATTTAGGGTTCATTTTCAAAACCAATTCAAAAACAGGAGCATCTGATGCTCATTATTTTATGTAAGCAACCATTGATCAAATACCATTCTCAATAGAGATTATTGGTTTTAAAACCAAGCTTTGTTGCTCTCAGATTGTTTTGGTTGAATGTTAGTGCTTGGACCAAAATTTTACAAAACAAATATGGTATTAAAACCATTTTCAAAGTTTATTCAAATCAAGTGCTATGGCACTGTTATTTTTGATTATTTCAAAGGGACCAAGCAAGTTCAGAGAGACCACATGGTTTTATGCCCAAAAGTATGAAGGTTACATTTTACAAAAATCCAGAAAAAGATTTGATTTCATTTGCTTTTGAATTTGATTGAATTTGATTCCTGAAATTCATAATAGAAAAAGAAAAAGAGTTAAGAAAACCAATTGGGCCTAGCGCCACCAATCTAGCCCAGCAACTGACCAGCCCAAAAGCCCACTCGGGCCACCTCCTCTCTACTTTTTCTCTCACTTGCACCGAACCAACCCACACGTCACTGACTGGTGGTCCCTCTCCACGTTGGCTCCTTCTTCCCCAAATCCCGCGCGCAGACGCCGTCGCCGCCCGTTTCTTCCCCTCCTCTGCCGCGATTTTAATCCACTTAATTGGCGATGAATGCGAGCGTGATCTCCGCCCCTGCTCCGGCTATAATATACCTCCTCACTCCGCTCCATTCCCCTCACTCACCAAACGCAGAGCGCCGCTAGGCTGTCCACAATCGAGCTCGCGCCGCCGCTGTTCCGAACCACTCCGGCGAGCCATCACGGTGAGTACAGAGCGCCCCTTGCTTTCTGGTTCACGCGAGCTGCTTCGCAACCATCTTGCGCTTCTTCTAACACCATTGGTTCGACCTATACTGCCCCAGGTCGTCGACTCCGTCGAGCACCGCAAACACCCGATGCCGTCTCCAACTCCGGCAAGAAATTTCGGTGAGATTCAACCTCCCCGTGCCTTCCCCTTGACCCTATCATGTTCGCCTGAACATTGTGCACACGCTGATGCCTTCCGTTTGTTCTAGGGTGGCCCAGAACAACGCCAACATCGCCGTCCACCTGAGCCAGACGCTATCCTCGACTCCGACGAGCTCCCACGGCCACAACAGCACGCCCCCGTTTCCACGACAACCACGTTGAGCTTCCTCGTGCACATGCGAGTCTGGTAAGCATCACCACTGCCCCCAGCCCTCGCTAGATTCGCCGATCCATCGCCGGCAGAGCCGTCGCCGCCGTTCAGGCCATTTGCGCCGTCGGGTTGTGGTCAAAGCGATTAGATCCACTGGATCTAGATCCAGTGGCTTAGATTAGAAGCCAGGCGAAGGGGTATGGGTAGATCTGAGCCGCAGACATTAAGTAGATCTGACGGTGTGCAAGAACGATCCAGCGCGAAGCGGTACCAGCCAACCAGATGCTGCCGCGTGGCATGTTCTTCGTTTTAAAAATCTGAAATAGATCTATTAGATGTTTAAATTTGAATAATTCATAACTTTTGATTCCCACGTCCAAATTTGACAAATTTTATATCAATGGAATCAGGAGAGAAAATCCTTTCCATTTATGCAATGTGTTTAATGTTTGTCTCTGTTAAAATGTTTGTTTTTGTAGAAACATTTGTAGGCATAAAATGTGTATAGTAATTATTTGGAAAATGTTTTAATGTTCAAATAAAGTTTATTTGGCAAGTTTTGTACTTGTTTATGATTCATTACTGTGCACTTGTCTTGTTTTGTGTAGAAAATCATCACATAGCATTTTGCATGCATTCATGTATTTTTGCTTCTATATATTGTGTATGTGATTTTATGCCATCATTTTATGTGTAGATTTTGGTGCAAATAGTGATTGTGATTGTGAGGATTGTTGCTACTCCCCAAGCTACCAAGGCAAGTGGAACTTCATGATTTTAGTCCTATGTTTTTCAACTATGCATTAGAAATATTTTGCTAAGTCTTGCATGAATATTTTAAACTATATATGTTATGCTTGGGAAATCCCAGTAGTTGTAGAATTGCTAGAAATTTCTAAGTTAAGATTCTTATCAATGCCATGCTTAGCCTAGCTAGTAGCAACCAAGGGTGCTTATATATTCATGCTATGAGAAAATATTTCTAAGTCTTTGGACTTGTGATTTGTTAATAAAACAACTAAGTGAATGAAACATGTGGGTGGAATGGAAAGAATGGTTTGTGTTGAGTGGTTACACAAGGTCCATTTCTATGGTTTACCTTGTGTATCTCACTTGTGGAAAGTCACCCAGGAACAAAGGGATTTGAGATGCCATATGTTAAGAAGCTTCTAGTGCGGCCACTTGGCAATATGGGCTCTGCCTGGATCACATAGGTTGCAATAACTTAGCCATTTGGACAGTTGGTGGTAGTGGGATGATAGGTTGGAACGCGTCCATTTGGTCTAAGGGAAGGCTTCTGAAAGGTCCTGTCTTGGTGAAAATCAAGTCTTTTGGGGAAAGTGCACAACCTCCATGTCCCTGGTATTGGACAACTTGAGCATCAAGACATGGAAGCTATCAAGAATCTCCTCATCCCAATTTCTAAGTAAAAACTTGTGGTTGAACAAGGGTGAAGGTTCCCCAATGTCTATTGGTGGTTCCTTGGGAAGGATTTTGACAAAGAAAAACTTAGTGTTTTCAACTAATAGGTAAAACCTATTTTGATCAAAGCAAGCCTAAGCTACACTTAGCCAAAATGCATATAGTATTTAGTCTACCAATATTCTACTAAGGTATCACTTGCCAATACTATTCCAATGTATTGACCCACTGTGGATGTAACTTGTGATGTTGCAGGTTATTCTGATGGTGATTAGGGCTTATGAGTCTCCACTCAACATGCTTGCCTATGGCACATGAAGATGAAGACTTATTTATCTTATTACATATTTAAAATCTTGTACTAGGCCTATGGCCATGGAGTTGTAAAACACTATGTTTGTCTCTGGAATGACTTGTAATAATGACCTTTGTTTCTGTGTACTTCATCTTAAACTGTGGATGCTACCATTGATCCAGGGACTAGCATTGCAATCACAGGGATCCTTTCCTTTACAAAGGAGGGATCTTACAGATGGTATCAGAGCACTATATTGCCTGTAGGATTATGACCCTAGGATTGGAAACCACTAAGGAAAAAAAATTCAACAACTTCCACACTTGTCTTTTCTTCTCGTAAACTTTTCTAATCTTCTTTCTCATCTCTATTTGTAGATGAACTCCATCAACGAAGCCGTGAAGAAGGGACCACTCATGACTATGACTTTGGAATGTGAGACAGAATTTCCCAAGGCTCTCAAGGACCTCATGGTTGCCATGGGAATACATGGTGCAGCTGTATACAAAGGTTTTCCTGTGATGGATGAAGGAGTTGAGTACTGGTGGGTGCAACTTCACTTGTATAAAAACAAGGAAGACAACCACAAGGACTCAGGATTCTGCATGGTCACCAACTCAGTGATGCACACCACATTCTTTGATTCAGCAAGGGATGCAGCTTGGAAGGCCATCAAAGAACTTGGTGATAGAATCAAGTGCAGAATGCTTAACACCCAGAATGACCTTAAGGAAGAAAAGAAACATACCCAAGAGTTACAGGCTACCAACTAAAGTTTAAGAGAGGACATCATAGACTTAGCAATGGAGTCATGTGATCTAGATAGACATATTGCCTCTAGGGATGCCATGTTAGCCAACTTGGCAAGTGATATGGGATTGTAAACGTACTCCGTTAGTTGGACCACCACACTTATCATTTTATTTTCCAAATGTTGTTTAAAACAAGTTGAACCTTGGTTGTTTGTAATGGATCCATGTATGACATGACTTGGTGTGTTTTGATTTCCAAAGATATACATGTGATGCCTTGTCTTGTGAATTATCTTAAATTATGTTGATTCTAACTTTTTCTATCTTATTAAATAGATGCCTAATGTTACTATCAGCACGGCTGAAGAGTTCAAGGGAACTCGCTTTGGCACTCGTATTATTGATCTCACTAGTTTGCTCAATCTCCCACTTCCTACCATCATGATGCTTCCCCTCACCAAGTTTGAGAGGAAAGACCTTTGGGGCTTCAAGGTCAATCAGCCAGGACGCCAGACTGAGCCTACCACGGAGGCAATCATCTTCAAGCTCATGCATGATGACAAGGAGAGAGGCCTAGAGGTAGTCATGCAAGATTTGCTTGGGCGTTTGCTAGGGAGACACTCTCAAGAGGTTAGAGGTACTCACTTCCACGCCTTCGGTAGACGTGATGAGGATGGTGAGGCCATTGACTTTGAGGATACTTCGAGAGAGACGGCAGAGCCGATTCGTCTATACCTCCAGGACTTAGAGGTTCTTCTTAGGCACCTAGATACTGATAGGACCAACGTCATGCTCAGCAATGACGAACTCCAGGTGCAGCTTCGTGAGAAGGACAAGCTCTTCGCGGAGCAAGATGAGATAGTCAAGGAGATGGAGGCCAAGTTTGAGAGTCAGGATAGAAAGTTCAAGAGTCAAGAGAAGCGAGTCCAAGATAGGAACAAGAGGATTCGAGACATGACTGCAGAACTAGAGGCCAAGGACTTCGAGCTCGAGCATCAGCAAGGTGTGATTGAGAGGCTTCGTGCACAGAAGAGGGCTCTCAAAGCCAAAGTAGAGACCTTGACCACCAATGTCGAGGAATACAAGACCGCTATGGAGAATGCAGGTCTTACACTTGTTGATGAGGAGGTTGATGCAGAGGAGTAGTGATGACTACTCATTTACCTTTATTTATCATGCCTTTTATTATTGAGTTGCAATGACCATCCAACATGTGGATGGCTTGCTATTGGTGTGTTTACTTTTCAGAACTTGTTGTTGAACTTTTAATATTATGATGCATGTTTGGTGATTGTTTATGTGATGTATTGTGCATGTTAGCATCTATGGGTATCTCATTCTTATCCTTATTGAAAACCACAGATGCCTCCCCAACGTGCAAATCCCAACCCCAACAACAACAACATCACCCCTAAGATGCAGCAGATGATGACAGCTCAGACTCAGTTGATGCAAATGATGACCACGTTCATCCAGAATCAGAACAACAACAACAATGATAATAATAACAATAACAACAACAACAATCAGAACAACCCACCGGGTTTTGACATGCTTACCAGGTTCTTAAGACTGAGGCCAGCAAAGTTCTCTGGAACTACTGATCCTATGGTGTCCAATGATTGTCTACGCTCTGTAAACAAGGACTTGGTAACTGTTGGCTGTACTGATGAAGAGAAGGTCAGATTTGTAGCACACTTGTTGGAAGGACCAGCAGCCACTTGGTGGGATAACTTCCAGATCACCACTCTCATTGAGGATGTGACATGGGATATCTTTGAAGATGGTTTCCGTACTTCTCACATCTCATCCGGAGTGATGAGTTTGAAGAAGAAAGAGTTCCATAACTTGAAGCAGCGCCATCGCAGCGTGGCTGAATATATTGAGGAGTTCAACAATCTGGCACGATATGCACCGGATGAAGTTGACACTGATGCTAAGAGGAAGGAAAAATTCCTTGAAGGGTTGAATGATGAATTGAACCTGCAGTTAGCTGTGGCCTATGTTCCCACATACCAGTCTCTTTGTGACAAGGCTGCTATTTTGGAGAGCAAGATGAAACAAGTTGAAAGCAGGAAGTGAAAACACTCTGACAAGCACAGCTCGGGATCGTCTCACAAGCGTTCCCATTATGATGACAGTGGGAGTTCTGGATCCCACAAGCATGGGAAGTTCAACAAGCACCACAACCACAACCGTTATCATGACAACAAGCACCACCGTAGTCATGACAACGATAAGTACAAGAATCACAAGGGTGGATATAAGAGCCACCACAGTGGAAGTGGAAGTGGCAGTGGAAACCAGCCTATCAAGAAGGATCTTAGTCAGGTTGAATGTTTCAAGTGCAAGAAGATGGGGCATTATGCAAATAAATGCCTAGAAAAAAAAGTTGAAGGACCCAACAAGCCCAACCCTTTTCAAAAGGGACAAGTGAACCACATCAATGTGGAGGAAATCTATGAGGAACCTGATGCTGTTGCTGGTAAGTTCAAACTCAATTATGTTCCAGCATTTGTTCTCTTTGATACTGGTGCATCTCGTTCATTCATATCAAGATCATTTGTTGAAAGAAATGAACTACCGGTAGAAACTATTGGGTGTCCTATAAAAGTAAGTTCTCCTGGCGGAGAAATGATAGTGAATTCAGGATGTCATGATCTAGTCATAGAGTTTGGGAAGTATAAGTTTCCTGTTAACCTGATAATTCTAAACTCCTAAGGATTGGATGTTATTTTGGGAATGGACTGGATGACTAAGCACAAGGGAGTGATAGATTGTGCCAACCATACTGTCTCACTCACAACTCCAGAAAACAAAAGGATCAGATTCAAGACCAACTTTGAATCGAAAAGGAGTAAGCTAAATTCTCTTAAGGGGGTTAGCATGGACAGTGTGACAACTGTGAGTGAATATCCAGATGTGTTTCCGGAAGAATTTCCGGGAATGCCACCAAATAGAGATGTGGAATTTTTGATCGATTTGCTACCAGGGTCTGGACCAATAGCAAAGAGACCGTACAAGATGTCAGTTGATGAACTGAAAGAACTCAAGAAACAACTTGGAGAATAGTTGCAGAAAGGTTTTATCCAACCAAGTTCTTCATCTTTGGGAGCACCAGTTTTGTTTGTGGAGAAGAAAGATAGAAGTCAAAGGTTATGCATCGATTACCGTTCACTCAATGAGGTAACTATCAAGAACAAATACCCTTTGCCTAGAATCAATGACTTGTTTGATCAGTTAGAAGGAGCCTGTGTGTTCTCAAAGATTGATCTCCGGTCACGTTATTTCCAGCTCAAGATAAGGGAACAAGACATACCTAAGACAGCTTTCACCACAAGGTATGGTTTGTATGAGTATACCGTGATACCATTTGGTTTGACTAATGCACCAGCTTATTTCATGAACATGATGAACAAAGTGTTCATGGAGTTCCTTGACAAGTTTGTTGTCGTATTCATCAATGACATTCTAATCTACTCCAAGAGCAAATAAGAGCATGAAGGACACCTATGTTTGATACTTGATAAGCTTAGAGAACATAAGCTGTATGCCAAATTCAGCAAGTGTGAATTTTGGTTAAATGAAGTTGGTTTTCTTGGACACGTTGTGTCAGGAGATGGTGTGGCAATTGATCCTGCTAAAGTTTCAGCTGTAACTGAATGGGAATCTCCCAATTCAATGAAAGAGGTTCGTAGTTTCCTTGGCTTGGTAGGATACTAAAGAAGATTTATCGAGAATTTCTCTAAGGTAGCTAAGCCTATGACAGAATTGCTAAAGAAAGACAAGAAATTTGCTTGGTCTGAAGGTTGTGAACTCAGTTTCCAAGAATTGAAGAAGAGACTAGTGACAGCACCAGTCTTGTGTTTGCCAGATTTGGAGAAAGATTTCCAAGTGTATTGTGATGCATCTCATCATGGATTAGGTGCAGTACTTATGCAAGAAGTAAAAGTTGTGGCCTATGCCTCGAGACAACTCAAAACTCATGAGGTAAACTACCCTACTCATGATTTAGAGTTAGCCTCTGTTGTCCATGCACTCAAAACATGGAGACATTATCTTTTGGGAAAACGTTGTGAAGTGTTCACAGATCACAAGAGTTTGAAGTATATCTTCACCTAGAAAGAAATTAACATGAGACAAAGAAGATGGCTAGAACTCATCAAGGACTATGGCTTGAGTTTTCAATACCACCCCGGTAAAGCAAATGTTGTAGCGGATGCTCTAAGCCATAAAGTTTTTGTGAATGGCCTTACTAAGGGAGAATTACCTGATGATCTGTGTGCCCAATTCAGAGATCTCAGATTAGAGATTGTGCCTGAGGGACATCTCATGTCTTTGGATGTTGAACCCACTTTGTTGGACAAAATCAAAGAAGCCCAAAAGACAGATATGGAAATTGAAGAGATTAAGGAAAAGATTGGCAAGGGAAAAGCCAAAGGATTCCATGAAGATGAACAAGGTACTTTATTGTATGGAAAACGTATTTGTGTTCCACAAGATCCGGAGCTTTGGAAACTGATTTTACAAGAAGCCCACAACTCACCATATTCCATTCATCCGGGTAACACCAAAATGTACATGGATATGAAAGAAAGATTTTGGTGGAATAATCTCAAGAAGGACATCGCCGAACATATTGCTTTGTGTGATGTATGTAGTAGAGTGAAGGCAGAACACCAGAAACCAGTAGTTTTGTTACAACCACTACCTATTCCTGATTGGAAGTGGGACAAGATTGGCATGGATTTCATCACCGGATTGCCAAGGACCAGGTCAGGATATGATTCTATTTGGGTAGTAGTGGATCGCCTAACTAAAGTGGCTCATTTCATACCCGTGAAGACAACCTACACTAGTGCTAAGCTAGCCAAGATCTATATGAGTAGAATTGTATGTCTACATGGAGTACCCAAGAGTATTGTGTCTGATTGGGGAACTCAATTCACTTCTCATTTTTGGAGGCAACTACATGAATCATTGGGAACGAGGTTGGAATTTAGCACTGCATTTCATCCTCAGACTGATGGACAGACAGAAAGGACCAATCAGATTCTTGAAGATATGTTAAGAGCATGTGCTCTAGACTATGGAGCCAGTTGGGATGAAAGTCTGCCTTACGTAGAATTCTCTTACAATAACAGCTATCAAGCCAGTATTGATATGGCACCATTTGAGTTTCTCTATGTGAGAAAGTGTACCACCCCATTGCTATGGAATGGTGTGGGAGAAAGAAGTCTATTTGGACCAGAACTAATCAAAGAGGCTGAAGAGAAAGTCAAGCTGGTTAAGGACATGTTGAAGATAGCACAGTCCCGACAAAAGAGTTACGCATATCCTAAGCGTAGAGAAGTCACCTATGAAGTAGGTGATAGAGCTTATCTTAGAGTGTCACCACTTCGTGGAGTGAAGAGGTTTGGTGTCAAAGGAAAATTGTCCCCAAGATATGTTGGACCATTCAAGATTCTGAGTCGTAAAGGAGAAGTAGCTTATGAGATTGAATTGCCAGAATCATTGTCTGCCGTTCACAATGTGTTTCATGTGAGTCAGCTTAAGAAATGCCATCCAGAAATGGAAGAGACTTCTTTGAAGGATACTATACCTTTGGAAGAGGTTCAATTGGAGAGTGACCTCACTTATGAGGAGAAACCTATCAAGATTCTTGAGACTGCGGAAAGAGTTACTCAGACTAAGACTATCAAATTCTGCAAAGTTCAATGGAACCATCATTCCGAAGAAGAAGCAACATGGGAAAGAGAAGATGACCTTCGGAAAGACCACCCTCACCTATTTGCTAGCCAACCCGAATCTCGGGGGCGAGATTCACCTTAAGGGGGTTAGATTTGTAACATCCCTAAAATCATGTTTCAAAACTCATGCATATCATCCATGCATCCATGATCATTTAGGGTTCATTTTCAAAACCAATTCAAAAACAGGAGCATCTGATGCTCATTATTTTATGTGAGCAACCATTGATCAAATACCATTATCAATAGATATTATTGGTTTTAAAACCAAGATTTGTTGCTCTCAGATTGTTTTGGTTGAATGTTAGTGCTTGGACCAAAATTTTACAAAACAAATATGGTATTAAAACCATTTTCAAAGTTTATTCAAATCAAGTGCTATGGCACTGTTATTTTTGATTATTTCAAAGGGACCAAGCAAGTTCAGAGAGACCACATGGTTTTATGCCCAAAAGTATGAAGGTTACATTTTACAAAAATCCAGAAAAAGATTTGATTTCATTTGCTTTTGAATTTGATTGAATTTGATTCCTGAAATTCATAATAGAAAAAGAAAAAGAGTTAAGAAAACCAATTGGGCCTAGCGCCACCAATCTAGCCCAGCAACTGACCAGCCCAAAAGCCCACCCGGGCCACCTCCTCTCTTCTTTTTCTCTCACTCGCACCGAACCAACCCACACGTCGCTGACTGGTGGTCCCTCTCCACGTCGGCTCCTTCTTCCCAAAATCCCGCGCGCAGACGCTGTCGCCGCCCGTTTCTTCCCCCTCCTCTGCCGCGATTTTAATCCACTTAATTGGAGATGAATGCGAGCGTGATCTCCGCCCCTGCTCTGGCTATAAGATCCCATCCTCACTCACCAACCGCAGAGCGCCGCTAGGCTATCCACAATCAAGCCCGCACCGCCGCTGTTTCGAACCACTCCGGCGAGCCATCACGGTGAGTACAGAGCGCCCCTTGCTTTCTGGTTCATGCGAGCTACTTCGCAACCATCTTGCGCTTCTTCTGACACCATTGGTTCGACCTATACTGCCCCAGGTCATCGACTCCGTCGAGCACCGCAAACACCCGACACCGTCTCCAACTCCGGCAAAATTTCGGTGAGATTCGACCGCCCCGTGCCTTCCCCTTGACCCTATCATGTTTGCCTGAACATTGTGCACACGCTGATGACTTCCGTTTGTGCTAGGGTGGCTCAGAACAACGCCAACGTCGCCGTCCACCTGAGCCAGACGCTATCCTCGACTCCGACGAGCTCCCACGGCCACAGCAGCACGCCCCCGTTTCCACGACGACCACGTTGAGCTTCCTCGTGCACGTGCGAGTCTGGTAAGCATCACCACTGCCCCCAGCCCTTGATAGATTCGCCGATCCATCGCCGGCAGAGCCGTTGCCGCCGTTCTGGCTATTTGCGCCGCCGGGTTGTGGTCAAAGCGATTACATCCACTGGATCTAGATCCAGTGGCTTAGATTATAAGCCAGGCGAAGGGGTATGGGTAGATCTGAGCCGCAGATGTTAAGTAGATCTGATGGTGCGCAAGCACGATCTAGCGCGAAGCGGTACCAGCCAACCAGATGCTGCCGCGTGGCATGTTCTTCGTTTTAAAAATCTGAAATAGATCTATTAGATGTTTAAATTTGAATAATTCATAACTTTTGATTTCCACGTCCAAATTTGACAAATTTTATATCAATGGAATCAGGAGAGAAAATCCTTTCCATTTATGCAATGTGTTTAATGTTTTGTCTTTGTTAAAATGGTTGTTTTTGCAGAAACATTTGTAGGCATAAAATGTGTATAGTAATTATTTGGAAAATGTTTTAATGTTCAAATAAAGTTTATTTGGCAAGTTTTGTACTTGTTTATGATTCAGTACTGTTCACTTGTCTTGTTTGGTGTAGAAAATCATCACATAGCATTTTGCATGCATTCATGTATTTTTGCTTCTATATATTGTGTATGTGATTTTGTGCCATCATTTTATGTGTAGATTTTGGTGCAAATAGTGATTGTGATTGTGAGGATTGTTGCTACTCCCCAAGCTACCAAGGCAAGTGGTACTTCATGATTTTAGTCCTATGTTTTTCAACTATGCATTAGAAATATTTTGCTAAGTCTTGCATGAATATTTTAATCTATATATGCTATGCTTGGGAAATCCTAGTAGTTGTAGAATTGCTAGAAATTTCTAAGTTAAGATTCTTATCAATGCCATGCTTAGCCTAGCTAGTAGCAACCAAGGGTGGTTATATATTCATGCTATGAGAAAATATTTCTAAGTCTTTGGACTTGTGATTTGTTAATAAAACAACTAAGTGAATGAAACACCTGGGTGGAATGGAAAGAATGGTTTGTGTTGAGTGGTTACACAAGGACCATTTCTATGGTTTACCTTGTGTATCTCACTTGTGGAAAGTCACCCAGGAACAAAGGGATTTGAGATGCCATATGTTAAGAAGCTTCTAGTGCAGCCACTTGGCAATATGGGCTTTGCCTGGATCACATAGGTTGCAATAACTTATCCATTTGGACAGTTGGTGGTAGTGGGATGATAGGTTGGAACGCGTCCATTTGGTCTAAGGGAAGGCTTCTGAAAGGTCCTGTCTTGGTGAAAATCAAGTCTTGTGGGGAAAGTGCACAACCTCTGCAGATGGAAGAATCTAAGTACTTAGCCATGTCCCTGGTATTGGACAACTTGAGCATCAAGACATGGAAGCTATCAAGAATCTCCTCATCCCAATTTCTAAGTAAAAACTTGTGGTTGAACAAGGGTGAAGGTTCCCCAATGTCTATTGGTGGTTCCTTGGGAAGGATTTTGACAAAGAAAAACTTAGTGTTTTCAACTAATAGGTAAAACCTATTTTGAGCAAAGAAAGCCTAAGCTACACTTAGCCAAAATGCATATAGTATTTAGTCTACCAATATTCTACTAAGGTATCACTTGCCAATACTATTCCAACGTATTGACCCACTGTGGCTATAACTTGTTATGTTGCAGGTTATTCTGATGGTGATTAGGGGTTATGAGTCTACACTCAACATGCTTGCCTGTGGCACATGAAGATGAAGACTTATTTATCTTATTACATATTTAAACTCTTGTACTAGGCCTGTGGCCATGGAGTTGTAAAAGACTATGTTTGTCTCTGGAATGACTTGTAATAATGACCTTTGTTTCTGTGTACTTCATCTTAAACTGTGGATGCTAGCATTGATCCAGAGACTAGCATTGCAATCACAGGGATCCTTTCCTTTACAAAGGAGGGATCTTACAATAGATCTTGTGAGCTCCGTTCATGATCAAGATCTAATCTATTTGTAATCATGCATGTTGTGTTTGCGGGGATCCGATGGATATTGAGATTACTATGTCGGATGATAACCTGAAGGTGGACTTCTAGTCATAGATGCAGTTGGATGACGGTCTATGTATGTTGTTTTATTGCCCAATCGAATCTCATAGGATCTTTTTGTTTGGTATTGCATTGTTATGCCATGCTCAGTTCCTATCAATTGCCCTGCTGTAATTTGTTTACCCTTCATGCCATGTTGTTTATCTAAGGAGAGAACCTCTAGTGAACTATGGACCCCGGTCCAACCTTTACCATTTATACATCTTCCGTTGTTACTTGTTTACTTGCTGCAAACCATCATTACCTTCCACACCATATGTTTAATCCTTTGTTACAGCAACCAGTGAGATTGACAACCTCACTGTTAGTTGGGGCAAAGTCTTGAGTTTGTGTTGTGCAGGTCTCCACGTTGCTTGCAACACCTGTGTGACGTTTCCTTTCTCCTACTGGTTCGATAACCTCGGTTTTTTACTAAGGGAAGACTTGCTGTTGTGCTGCTTCACACGTTGATCTTGGGGTTCCCAACAGGCTCCACATCAACTGAGCCATCAATGTGGTAGAATTTTTTTGTTTTCCATGCTACGAACCCCTGCAACCCCCACCGCCACCTCCAGACCGCCGCCGTCGAGCTCCAACGCCAGCCCCAGGTTAAGTCGTCGTTGCTCCATGTCGCACCGCCGCCAAGCCACCGCGCCCCGCCTAGGCCCCTGACGCACGGGTAGAGAAGAGCCTCCGCCACCGGCGCCTCCCGGGCTTTGCCCGGCAGCCCTTGCCAGTGGAGGCAGGGAGGGGACGGGGAGGGGAGGGGGTGCTGGCTCTAGGATCGAGGGGCCACTCCGTCGCCCGCGTGGGGGTGATGGGAGCGGGGAGGGTTTTTTTCGTATCGTTTTTCCAGAGATGGTCTTGATCTAGTCATTTTGTTGGTCACGGCGTTGATGTTGTGGCCGCATTGCATGAGGCTTGTTGTGTTTGATCGTGATGTCAGATTATGTTTTCACCTGGTTTTCTGATTAAACCGAACAGTTCATTTTCTCATATAAATGTAATCTTCTAATTACTTTGGAAAGGAAAGTGTTGTATATACTTAATATTTGGCCCATATCAAGTTGTATCATTTTACTTAAAGAATATTTTATATTCCCTCTGTTCCAAAATAATCGATGTTCAAAATCATACTATTTTAAGTTTTACCAAGTTTTTGAAAAATATATCAACATCCAAAACACAAATTTACTTTTATTACATTATTCATACTATATTTTTTCTTATATACATTTGAAATTGTGGATATTGACATATTTTTTCTAGAGTAAACCGCATCAGCGATCCTAGTTCTTTCCCCTCACAGTCAGTTTCGTCCCTATTCTTTAAAACTGAACATCGAGGTCCCAAATCTTACATAAGTTGTTCATCTGATGTCCTAAATCGGTTTGACCCGCGTTGACTGGTGCCACATTGACAGTGGGAGAGGCATACATGTCACCTTACATATTTGCAAACTGGTGACACATAGTTGTATTTATTCCAAAACAAGGTCCCTGAAACATTTTCGTTTAAATTTTTTGTCAGAAAAAAAGATGGGAAAGATTGTGTGGAAGGAGATTCGACTCGTGCTACTTTTCTTTTTCGGAAAAATCAGATCGAAGGCTACCGCACAGAAACAGTCAACAAACTACACAAGCGTCTCCTAGTGAAGAAAGTGAGCATCTGTATAAATTGATTGGGCAGCATAAGCATGTGTGGTGGCGTGGGCAAGCTGGCAGGTGGAGGCAGTGGGAGTTCGTCGGCTGGCTATCTGGCCGATGCGCTCCGGCCAGAGCACACAGACACGTGCGCGCGCTTGGCCGTGCTGCCCAGTAGCAGCCTAGGCCGGTGCCCTGCTGCCCTGTTAGGCCCTCTTCGCTCCTAGATCAAGGCAGGATAGAGTTGAACGCAACGGTCGACGGCGCGAGCTGCTGTCTGCGGCTATGCTCCGGACTCCCGAGGTAGGTAGACAGGCTGAGCGGACGAGACGCGCGGCAGGAACAGGTTTCGATCTGATTCAAATACCTAAGCGTGAGATAATTAGGGACCCTGTTTGAGAAGAAATACAATCTACGAGGCCTATTTGCAAATACGTAAGATGACATGTACTTCTCCCGGGTCCCACAGTCGACGTGGCACCGGTCAACACATGTCAAACAGATTTAGGACCTTAGATGGACAACTTATGAAAGAATTAGGATCTCAATGTTTAGTTTTAAAGAATAGAGACCAAACTGACGGTGCGGGAAAAGAACTAGGACCGCTGATGTGGTTTACTCTTTTTTCTATAACTTTGCTCAAACCTAGAGAAGTTTGATTTAAGAGAAAGCTAGAACATCAATTCTTTTGAGATAGAGGAAGTATGAAGTAACTGTGTCAATTATTTTGTGAACTGTCTCTCTAGTTTTCTACTCCTAAACCGTTTTTTTCGGGTAGTTTTCTACAAACCCTAATAGCGAGGAGGAAGAAAATGAAGCCGCATGGAGGTCCACTTCCAAATTTACAATTCCCTGGAAATCTGGCGATTGACCCAGACGGGCTTCCCACTGCTTCAGGTTCCCCAAGACCTCGGCCAAGCCCACTAGGCTAAACCCCACAGAACACTCAGTCCCAGCCATGGCTCCCAAGCGCGCCGTTCGAGAAAATGACAAAAAACCACCACATTTAAGGACGAGGGGACACGAAACTACTACGTTACGGTTTTTTGACACGTAAATACCATATTAGAGGATGAGCTGTGACGCGGGGCACTGATTCCTCGTGGTTAGCCCTCTAACCAAGTTTCTGGCAAGTGGGGCCCACTGTCAGTGCACACGTGGCGGGTTGGCGGACGGACCGACCAGACGGCCGTTAACGACCGCGTTAGGGCACGGTCTGAGCCGCATCTGAGTTGTCCAGCTCGCTTACTCTCGTCATTTAGTCTCCCGCGAGTGCCATGGCGACAGGAGGAGGCGGCGGCTCGCCGGAAGGGCACGGCGTCGGGCCGATTGGAGGCGGTGGCGGCAGATACGTGAAGCAGGTGCTGTTCGGGCCAGGCTTCAACATGGGTGCCATCGATTTGGACAGCGACGACGACCGCGAGTCGATGGAGATCTCGCTGCAGCTAGAGCAGTATGGTGCACCGGAGGAGGCATCGTCGCAGCTGGAGCCGGCGAGCCAGTGTAGCAACGACCCGCTCAGCCACTACCGCTCCGACTACGGGTAAGGAAAAAGTCCCTTCCCCTCTTCTATGTATTGAAATTTGTGGAATATTCAGAACATTAGGGCAATATTCAGTAAATTATTTTGTTTTATTTCATATTAGGGAACATTCAGAGACGTGGGAACTGTTTATTCAATTTGATGGGGCCAAATTTGTGTCAACAACCATGCGTCGGTCTGATATTAGGTTTCTGAACTTGTTGGGACTGATGGAGAAGGAAGGGTATGGGCTGTGTGATTCAATTTATTATGTGAAAAATGAAGGAGAGGGGTTGAATGGCCTAGAATTAGTGGACAACAACATTAAGGTGGAAGAAATGCTGAGAAAGTATGAAAGGTCAAGAAAGCTTGTGTTGACAGTGATGAGGGACAAGGCTAAGCAAGCCATTGTGTTGTCCCCTGTGAAGAGCAAGAAGGGAAAACAAAAGTTATATGCTAGGTCATATCCTAGCCACATTGCAGTTGATCTGGATGAGGAAGAGCATTGTGACAACAACATGTTGCAGACTCAGAATAGTGGCAATTTTCAGCCTCTGTGCACACAGATTGATGAAAATATGCAGAAATCAGCAGAGGAGGGAGAAGATACAGAGGAAGAAGCAGATGCAGAGGAAGAAGGAGATGCAGATGAAGATGACAGATGGATGCATCCTTCTAAGTATGATTCAGTTCAGACAGAGAAGTTGAGGAGGAAGGAGGTTGATGAAATGCAGAAACGAATTGGTAAGAGGAAGAGAAGGGTAGATGAGGATTTGTATGAGGATGAGTCAGAGCCTGAAGATATTTTTGACTCTTATATTCCAGAGGAGCCAGTGAAGAAGACAGTTAAGAGGCAGGGCCCAACAACCAGATCACACTCTCATGCAGAAGTGGCATTTATGACAGATTGGGCTCCTTCTGATGATGAAGAGGAGTTTGGTTTCCTTGGAGAAGAGGATGATGATGGGTTTGAGCCTTTGCCATTTGTGTTGCCAAATGGGAGGAAGAGCAGAGCAAAGAAGCAGACAGAGAGGGTGTGGTATGATGAGACAAGGGAAAATCCAGAGCAACAATTCAGGTTAAAGCTTTGTTTTAAGGATGTGTATCAGTTCAGGCAGGCATTGTGTAGACTACATATTGTGCAGGTTAGGAATTTCCATTACCACAGAAATTGCCCAAATATGATCATTGTGTGGTGCAGGCCAGAGAAAAAGGAGAAGTACAATTGCCAGTTCTTCATTTCTGCTTCAAAGATAAAGCATGAAACTACCTTCTGCATAAAGAAGATGCACTTGGAGCACTGCTGTCCTACTGAACCATCAAGCACCAGAGTTAACAGTAAGTGGTTGAGCAGTGCTTATGTTGACAAATTCAGATCAGACCCAAACACAGGTATTAGATCTTTAGTTGACAAAGCTAGAAAGGACTTTGGTGTAGATGTGCCAAAAAGGATGGCATACAGGGAAAAGACAAAGGCAAGAGAGATTGTTATGGGAGATCACAAGAAGCAGTATTATAGAATAAGGGATTATCTGCAGACTGTTATTGACAAAAATCCAGGATCTAGATGCATTGTCACCACTGAGACTGGCCCAACAGAGGAAGAGAAGGAAGCTATCAAAAGAGGGCAGCAGGTTTTCATTAGTGACAAGCCAAGATTCCATGGGCTTTTCTTTTGTGTCAATGCAGCTAGGCTTGGATTTCTTGAGGGATGTAGGCCCTTCATAGGGTTGGATGGTTGTTTCATAAAGCTGACCACTGGAGCTCAAATCCTTGCAGCTACAGGCAGAGATGGCAATAACAACATTTATCCAATAGCTTGGGCCATTGTAGCAAAAGAAGATACTGAGAATTGGCAGTGGTTTCTAGAGGAGTTGAAGGAAGCACTTGGTGGAGAGGAAGGCCAGTTTGGACAGTACACCATCATGTCTGATAGGCAGAAAGGGCTGATAAAAGCTGTGAACACTGTCTTCCCAAACTCACCCCAGAGATTCTGTCTTAGACACATTTATGCCAACTTCCAGACTGCATGATTCAGAGGAGAAGACCTGAAGAAGCGCATGGATAGGGCAGCATATTCTTACACCAAGCATGGATTTGACAAGGCAATGGATGAAATGAAAAAATAGTGTGAGCAAGCTTGGCAGTGGCTTTCAAAAATTCCAGTGCACACATGGGCAAGGTGGGCTTTTGACTCAAACTGCAAGACAGATTTGGTGAACAATAATCTCAGTGAAGTGTTCAATAGATATATCTTGGATGAAAGAAACAAACCAATAGTGACAATGCTGGTAGGGATCTATGACAAGCAAATGGTCAGGTTTGATGACAAGAGAGATGGTGGTAGAAAAGCTAGGTGGGAAATCACACCACATTATGCTGAGAAGCTTGAAATGATGAAAAAATATGCTAGACATTGCATCCCACAAAGAGTAGATGAAGGACTATGGCAGGTAGCAAGTGGTGATCACACATATGAGTTAAATCTAGATAGTAGAACTTGTTCTTGCAGAAAGTGGGATTTAACTGGGTTGCCATGCAATCATGCAATCTCAGCCATCTATAAAGCAGGAAAATATCTAGAAGATTATGTCTCAGATTTCTACAAGAAACCCTACTACCTCAAATCCTATAGGCCTGTGTTCTATCCAATGCCACAGCAGCATGCCTGGACAAGAACAGATACTGAAGACATAATGCCACCTGCTTTTAAAGATCACCAAAAGGGAAGGAGGCAGGAAAAGAGGAGAAAAGGGAAATTTTGAGGTCCCTAAACCCAAAGAATCATCTAGGATGGCCACTATCACATGTAGCAACTGCAAATTACAAGGACACAAGTACACAAGCTGTGCACAACCACTCAGACCTAATCTTGCACTTAGGAAAAGCCAACACAAGGTAACTAAATTATTGCACAAAGGATTTCTGCATTGTATTTATATTTTAGTTAATAACTCTGTTATTTGCAGTCAAACAGGACCATTCCTGCTGGGGCAGGCCCTAGAGTTGATGGAGAAGGCTCAACTTCCAGGGCACCATCCTCATCTTCTATGCCAGAACAAACTCCCAGGCCACCAAGATCCTCTTTTGTTCCTCCAAGATCAACTACTGATGCACAACCTCCTACTGGTTCAGCTCCAAGGCAAGGGAGAGGATTCATGTCCTACTTCACAGCTGGGGCAAATGCATCTGCTGGTAGGGACTCAAGTAGTGGTCCTTTAGATGGTTGAAGCAAAGTAGTGGTCCTTTAGTTTCTGTTATTTGCTTGGAGCAAAGTTTCTGAGGTAAACCTGTTATTTTGCTGTGGCAAATTGGTGAACCAGTATGTACCTACCTATGTCAGTCTTGTTGAACCAGTATGTCAGTCATGTTGAACCATTATTTAGCTACCTATGTCACTATTGTTCCACCAGTTCATTCAAATGCTTTTGTTGTCATTTATTTTCTTACATGATGTGTGTAATTTCACCATAATTCTGGCAGCTGATCCAGGCCAAAACACATATATTTCAGACCAAAACACATCATTCAGACAATAGTTATTCACATATAAATTCTAGCAGCTCACAGATACTTAAGAATTTAAACCAAAGCTCATCTCATAGTTCAACAAACAAATCATCAGCCAGACAATAATTGTACTTATTACAACTCACAAACACTTAAGAATTCATCTCTGAGAGCACCCATCACAGTTCAACAACACATCCTAATTGAACATTACTTAATGAATATAAAATTACACATCACAAAGATCTTTTATCTTCTTGAACCTGCTCTTGTAAGCTTCTTTCTGCTTCAACAAGTCAGAAATGATGGACTCCAACTTCCTCTTATCTTCTTTGTACTTGTCCCTATCATTCTCTGCTTTTTTCAGCAAGCGTTTGTGCATCTTACAGGTTGTTTCATTAGTGATCCTTTTCCCCTCTAATGCAGCCCTAACATCCATCAATCCTTGTTCAGCTATAGCCTTGTGGGCTAAAGTCACCTGCTTTTCTTCCACTTGTTTAGCTAGCTCATCTTGTGAATTCCTCAGATCAGTGTGGAGCTTGTTTATTTTATCTTGATAATCAAACTTCTGCTCCATGAAATTCAGGGATTCAGTGGTCTTGGCTTGCTTAGCTTCTCCATACATATCCCATAGCTTGCCTACTGCTTTCATCA
Source organism: Avena sativa (assembly GCA_916181665.1). Lineage (NCBI taxonomy): Eukaryota > Viridiplantae > Streptophyta > Magnoliopsida > Poales > Poaceae > Avena > Avena sativa. The sequence continues at coordinate 358,157,515 of OV702283.1, forward strand.
TAGCATCAGTAGGAATTGGATCAACCCATTGCAGAAAGTCACACTTCAATTCCTCGTAAAATTTAGTGACATTTCAGTTAAAAGAAGAACTAACTATGAATATGAGAGAAAATGGCACAAACATTTGATCACACACCTGCCCTTCACAGCTTAGAAACCTTCTACCAGTGTTGTAGCCCTCAAATCCAACAAATTTATCCGCCACAAATCCACATTTACAGAGAATGGGCTCAGCCCCATAGTCGGCTAAACCGCACCAATCCGAATCATATATGACATTCATGCTCTAACAAGTGCAAATGGAATAGCAAATTAGACTAGGCTTGACCTAAATAACAATTTCATCACAAACCCTAGAAATCAACAATATGAGCCCAAAAATCCCCAAATCCAGTGGCAAGAACTTACACTCTCGCCGTCAGAGCTCACATCAAGAGGCGATTCGTCTCCATCGGACCACGACACCATGGCGGAAAGGGCGGCGCGCCCTGCTTCTTCACCGGCGTCGGGGAGGCAACATCGCGACAATGGCGGGCGCGAGCAGAACAAGAACAGTGCGAGGGGAATAAGCTCAGATGCGGCGGCGCAACGGTTAAAACCGTGCCCTAACGCGGTCGTTAACGGCCGTCTGGTCGGTCCGTCCGCCACCCCGCCACGTGTGCACTGACAGTGGGCCCCACTTGCCAGAAACTTGGTTAGAGGGCTAACTACGAGGAATCAGTGCCCCGCGTCACAACCCGTCCTCTAAAATGGTATTTATGTGTCAAAAAATCGTAACGTGGTGGTTTCGTGTCCCCTCGTGGTGGTTTTTTGTCATTTTCTCGCGCCGTTTCACCCAAGCCCCCAGCCGCCGCCGCTCCTTCCTCCAGCACGGAAGAATACTGGGACACGTCCTCCAGCGATTCTACTACCTCCCACGAGCAAGAGGTGGCAGACGAATAAAGGGAGGAAAAGAAATCGGAATCGTCGGAGGAGGAATCGGAATCAGAATCATTGGAGGAGGAATGGGCGGCGGCGGCGGCGGAGGAGGAGGACGAGGGGGAGGCGGAGCCTGATCTGCAGCTATCTATTGGGAGGGTCGACCCTCCCGTGACCGTGGCCAAGAACCACCCTCAATCAAGCCTCTTGCTCACGGCAGGAAGAGGGCGTCCAGCGAGATTGGTAAATCGCTGTCGCCGGGGGTACAGCCAGAAGGCGAGAAGACGTCGCGGCATAGCGAGTCGAGAGAACCCAAGGCAAAGGGAATCAGGCGCGTATGGGCTCCCAGTGATGAGGTCCTGATTCTTGTGGCGCTTGCCCAGCACCGCCGCCAACATGGGGAGCTGCCGGCTCCGGGGGACCGCGACTTCTTTGAATCCCTCCGTGAGCGCCTCAAGGACAATAGGTGCGATCACTCTGATATTAAGGATAAAGTGCGCAGCCTACTTCGTCGCTACACATCACGCGTTGTGCTTACTACAGATCATGATAGGCACCTTCATAATCTCTCTAAAGATGTCTGGGGAGACCTGTCGGTGATCGCCACCGCAACTGGCTCCATTAATGGCAACAAACAGGCTAATGGCGTCATCGCCACTGGCTCCACTAATGGCAACAAACAGGCTGGTGGACTGTCTGATACCAAGACCTTCAAGGAAATGTGTGAGATGTATCCCTTGCTTGCGCAGGAGGTTAAGCTGCTCGCGGAGGCACAGCCTGGCCTCGAAAACTCATTCATAAGACTAGATGCCAAGAGAGCCCTCGACATTGAGAAGAAACTGGAGAGAGTCAAATATGTGAAGCTGAAGATTGAGGCACGGATGGTGGTGGAGGTACATGCACCGAAGGCAAAGATCAGTAAGATTCTTGTTAGTCTTCTGGCGAAGGTTTCCAAAAATGCATGAAGGTATGATATATAGTTTTTCACTATTTTCCTTTTGCCATATTGTTTGCTCTATATAATGTATGTGGAAATCAGTCTCTTTTCCTCTTACTTGGAATAAAATAGCAGTCAAAAGAAAAAGAATTGGTGATCTCAAGTAATGCTTGACATGAGATTGATAAGCGTGAAGGTGACTATACATTTTAGGACACAGTACTTGATATACTTGAAAATAAGCATGAGTCCACTCTTTTAATTCGTTTCACATTTACTTCATCTATTGTAGGATAGCTTACTAGTATTTATGTTTATCAGTTGTGCTGTGGGATTGCTTCATCCACAGATTTGTTTTACTTAGGTGTCTTTGAATAGAGGTGTTTCATTCCCATGTTTTCTCTAACAAGCTTGGTTACAAGAGAGTGTATTCGTAGGAGGATGGGAATGTTGCAGTTTGGTTGTACTTGCAAATTTACACACGGTCTTCTGTTGTTGTGTTTCTTGTTGTAACCTATGCTCAGCAATGGTCATTAAGACTTTAACTCCATTTTTTTGATATAGCAACAATACACCAAAAGGAGAAATTTACCCATAGTCTTCTGTTGTGTTTCTTGTTGTAACCTGTGCTCAGCAATGGTCATTAAGACTTTAACTCCATTTATTTGGTATAGCATCAATACACCAAAAGGAGAAACTAAGGATACATGCTCTCTGCCATTTTTAAATTTTTTTTCCTAAATTAGTTCGGAATTTGACGTTTTGTAGAAGTAAGTTCATTCTATTTTTTGAAAGGAAAATGGTAGAGGAGGCCCCAAGCCGGTTGTAAGAACCCAAATTTGTGTCCGTGAGGACTTGAACCCGGGTGTACATCCACTCCCTTAACTAAGTGATCTAGGCTCATTTTGTAAGTCAGTTCATTGAAGATTCCTAACCTTCCAGGGTTGTGTCACTGTCATTTGGGTCCCTAAACTTGAGAATTGCATATGTAGGCCTCTTTACTTATTTAAGGGAGTCAAGTCAAGGAAAGTTGACTCAAACTACCAATTAGTGCTGCTACTTGATATAATATTATTTGAAGTTTGATGACATTTCTTTTACGAATTACACTTATGCAAAAGCTAGTATAATCTGTCCAAAGATCTTGGAACTTCTCTGAAATCCAATATCGTCATTTTTAATCAATTCCACATGAAGATTGCATGGCCAAGAAACAATTTTAGTGAGTAAAAAAGGTGTTACATCATTCTTTGCCTTTACTCAATTAGACTAGAATTTGTCGTATCACCAAACTATGATCCTGCCTGGGCAAGTTACACTCTCTACCTTCTTGCCTTTTTCTGTAACAACAACAAAGAAAAAGTGTACCACGCAAATGAGGAGCCTTCAGTATGCTATCAGCTTGCCAACATCATTGCTTGTTTGTGTTAACTATACTTTTATTTTGATCAGGCATTCAGCTTTGTTCATTGGAGATCTAAAAACATAGCTTTTTCATTGGACACCTCTTGGTAGGTCTTGAAATTGTATCAACGGCCAGTTATTTTAACAAAGTTGACTGGAAATTCATCAAACGTATTTTAGAAATGGAGCTGACTGAAAACCTTGCTGAGTCCAAAGGGCTGTCGTGTTTCGTTAACATTCTTGGCGCAAAAACTTCAGAAGTGTGGATTTTATCGCATTCCAAATCTTGTTGTATTTGGATACCTTGTGTTAACGTTCAGCTCACGGCTTTGTACTCTGTTTTTTCTGTAACAGGAGGTGGTGAAGTATTTCTTTGCAAGGCGTGGATTCTTTTTGGCAAAGCTGATGCTAAAGGGTGACGGACTTAACCATTCCAGGTGTCTGGCTGGCTTATTAGTGTGGAACATGCCACTAGTCTAGATTATAACGGAAATATCATGCGGCTTCGTAGCAGTTCTTTTGGTGACTGGTTTGTTGGTGTAAGAAAGATGGGAAGTTATGTAGCAGCGGTAGACTGTAGTCAAGCCAACGTACTGATTTAGTACTAATATCTTGTCTCTGTAATGATCTGATGTGTCCTCTAGACTCTGGAATGTCATATTGTTGGCTGGAATCTGATATGCTGTCTGTTTATACCAGTGTCTAAAGTAATCCTACTAGTCAAAACTGTCAAAGTTTACTTCTAGGGATACAGAAGTGGGACAATTGGGACAAATGAGATACCATTTTTAAACTACTAGACTAACTCAAAACTTAGTGGGGCAAGTGAGATAAGCTAGATTTGACATATCCCGTTTATCCTAGTTATCCCACCTAAATTAGAGTTAGTTTAGTAGTCTAAAAGTGATATCCCACTTGTCCCAATTGTCCCACTTCTGCATCCTTATTTACTTCAAGAATAGATGTAGACGTAGATCCCTGCTGTCGCAGCGCTGAATGAACAATAGGAGGATCTCGACCTGTTTTATCATCGTTGCTTCTGAATTTATTACCTCTCCTATTCGGAGCTGGCCAAAATCAGCTAATTTGAAACAGCAGGCCAGGAAAATGGTATATTCATGAGAGGCTATTTAGTTTTTTTTTTGTGGGGATATAGATCATAGGATTCCAGAAATACAGCAAAGGAGTAGGATTTGTTCTTTTTTTAGGGTTAGCACAATGGAGATACAGGGATATTTTATCATTTGCCACACTTTACTTCAAAAATTTATTATTTGCCACATTGACCACCACATGTCAGTGACACATGATGTGGCAAATAATAAAACTGAAAAGTATAGTGTGGCAAATGATAAAATCCCCCGGAAATACAGGGATGCGAAATGCAGAAGGAGCCCAGGAAAGGGTAAAATTACGTTAGTGGATTCGGGCCCAGATGGAGTAGACATCCGGTACTTCTAAGAATCAACTCAGCCCATTGGGCCCATACATAAGGCACCTCCTTCTGCTATATATACCCTCACGGCCTCCATTTTCTGTTTCCTAGGGTTTCCTCGCGCCGCCGCCGCCGCATTCGTCCCCGCCGCCACGATGGTACGCATCTTCGTTCTCTTCGATTCCTCTCTCCACGTTCCCTCTTCCGTGGATTTCCGCTGATTAGATGCTTGTTCCGTTGCCTCTCATCTCGTGCAGCCGTCGCACAAAACCTTCCGGATCAAGCAGAAGCTGGCCAAGAAGCAGCGCCAGAACCGCCCCATCCCCTACTGGATCCGGATGCGGACCGACAATACCATCAGGTACGTCTCGCCGCCACGATCTCCTATCTACTAGTACTAGCTTCGTATTAGCCCCTAGGAAGCCCTGTAGATGTGAGACAGACCCCTTACCTGATCCTGTTTTCTCTGGTGCCGTCTCAGGTACAACGCGAAGCGCAGGCACTGGCGCCGCACCAAGCTCGGGTTCTAAGCAAGGGAGGAGGAGAGGGGCACCGGATGCTACCCGCTTGGAGAAGGATGTAGGGTGTGTCAGTCGCCTGATATTTCCGTGTTTCTCCAAGCTAGCAAGTGTGTCAGGGTTCCAGTTTTAATTTAAGAATTTTCTTGTGTTGAAGAGATTAATGCTTGTAGCGTACCTGCGATATCATCGTACTATGCTGATTATGGAACCAATTTTAGATTCTTCATGTTTCTGAGTTGCAGTGGCTTGATCAGTTGAAATCAATTATTAGCTTGATTGATTTTTGTGTTGTATCAATCCCATTTCTTGTCTGCTGATTTGATCTTTGAACTTCAATCTGTGATTTAGCATTGCTTACTGGTTGCTTGCTTGGTAGCTGATTATCCTGTTGTAGTTTCGGTAGACCTTTTATCCTTAAATTAAATGGCCAATTGTAGGTATGTGCTATTCCATTCCAGGACAACCGCGGCCTGTTGTCTGCCGTGCATCACTCCTGCTAGAGAAATCAGTCTCTTTTCCTTGAACTTTGATTAAAATTGCTATGAAAGAAAAAGAAATTGTCTTCTTGAGTAATACTTGACATGAGATTGATAAGCAAGAGAAGGTGACTTGGTACTTGTATATATGCATGAGTTTGTAGTTCCTTAATCTTTGTGCAACCTTCATGGGTCGATGGTTTTATTTGTTTTAATTTACTTCTGCACATATTTTAGGATAGCTTATACTAGCATTTCTGTTTGTTAACTTATCAGTTACACTGTAGGATTGTCTTATCTACTCCCTCAGTCCAAAATAGGATGTGGTCAATTTGTCTAGATTCAGTAGAAATTTGTATTACTTAGGTGTCTTTCAATAGAGGTATTTAATTTCCCTCTTTTCTCTAAGCTTGGTTCCAAGAGTGTATTCTTAAGAGGATGGAAGCATCACAGTTTGGTTCTACTTATGTGGCCTTTTGGTGCTGTGTTTCTTGTTGTAACATGTGCTCAACAATGGTCCTTTAGACCTTAACTCCATTTATTTTATATAATAGCAACAATACACCAAAAGAAGAACTAATGATACATGCTTTGTGCCATGTTCAAATGTTTTTCCTAATTTAGTTTGGAATTTGACACTTGTGTAAGTTCACTGTATTATTTTGAAAATAAAGTGGTAGAGGACCCAATTTTGTGTCCAGGGAGAACGAACCTGGTGTACATCCACTCCCTCAACTCAGTGAGCTAGGCAGTTGGTGCTGTTACTTGACCTAATTTTATTTGGATTTCCATCACCCCGCATGAACATTGCATGGTAAGTTGCATTTTAGTGACTGGTGTCAGCACAAAGCTTGCCTTCTAAGCAAGGAAGGATGTGCCTGCTTGGAGGAGGATCCAGGGGTGTATCACTTGCCTTATATTTCGATGTTTCTGCAAGCTAGCAAGTGTTTCCGGATTACAGTTTTAAGAATATTGTTGTGTTCAAGCTACTAATGCTTGCAGCGTACCTGGGATACCATCATAATATGCTGATTATGGGGCCAATTTTGTTCTTTTATTCTTGATGTTTCTGAGTTGTAGTGGATTGATCAGTTGAAATCCATTATTAGGTTAGTATATTGATTGTTGTGTTGTATCAATCCCATGTCTTGTCTACTGATTTTTTGAACTTCCATTTGCGATTTAGCATTGCATAGTGGTTGCTTGCTTTGTGTGTGATTGTCCTGTCGTAGTTTGGTTAGACCTTCAATAGCCAGTTGGTAGGTGTGTGTGCAATTCCACGGCCTAACACTAGTGTCCAGCCACACATTGATTTTAAGGAGGATTCCTGTTCAGGTTTGCTTCAGCCTGTGAGGTATGTTGATTCATGCCCATAATCTAGTGTGCTCTGCTGCCCGTCGGTTATGTTGATTCAGGTTTGTGTCAGCCTGTGAGTTATGTACTGTACTCTGCATTGATCTGACGCCCAATGAACTGCCATTTATTCGGCTGGAATTAGTCTGTTAAATATTGATGTCGAAAGGAATCGTACTTATCAAAACTGTCGATTCACTTAAGGCCTCGTTTACTTGTCTGTTATTTTCTGAGTTCAGCGAGTATTTTCCTGGCCCACCCATTGATCCTTGGATATCCCCAATAGTCCCCTGAAATTCCCCCACCGAACCCGACCTTCCCCCACCGAACCCGACCCTTCCGGGGATTGCCACACACTACCCAGACCTCGTGTTTTGTCAGGAAAGAGAGCCTCCAGCGATGGTGAGGACTATCTTTGTTGCCGTCGGTGTCGGAGCTCCGAGACTGTAGTCACCTCGCAATACTGGTTACTTGGCAATGTCCTCAGCCGCTTGCTTCCTTCCTTTAGTGTTAGGATTTAATTAATAGGTTAATTAGATGGATAATCCTTCCATGTAATCTTTATGTCGGTTGTTTGTCCAACCGACTTTTCTCACACCCATTCGAACGGATGTGACCCATATTCATATCGGTTCTCTCTTGTATAAATATGTTGATCATCAATAAAATACAGACAGTTGAATCATTTGCTATTTGTCTCTTGTTTTCTCTCGAATTCTTTCAAAACGTTATCAACATGCTCGCCACGGGGCAGATTCGATTTAGTTCTTCCAACAAGAACAGAGGAAGAAGAAAACCAGAGACCGGAAGAAAAGGCAAATCGGTAAGAAATAAATGCCTAAAACTTCCTTGTCGCTGATTCGCCTCCATCGCTCCAAAGATTGAAGGCCACGATAAAGAACAAAGAAGAAAGACGAGACACTCAATTGAGAAGAAACTCCCAAATCTTCGGATTGCTTGCTAGATCGCTACAAGAAACAAGGTGCCCCTTTTCCAATTTTGTTCACACAACAAATTCTAGCAGGAATTAATACCTACGGCACGGACGGCTCGTACCCATGTGGTGCGACGGCGCCTATGTTCATGACCATCCGGCGCGGTGCTCATCAATCTACAGCCTCCATTCAAGGACGGACGGCGAGCACCACGCAACGGCACCGGTGCCTGCGGCCTCCCGGCGCAGCTCCCCGACGAGGTCGCCTTTGCCGATTTCCAGCGTGGAGCACACTGCACGCGCTAGTGGCGTACTTGGTCTTCACGACTACCCACCACAACTCCCGCGCCCCGCGACGCCTCCGACGAGACGGCGACCACGTCGCCACGGTCTTGTCTCCCCCACCGGCGGAGATAACCGTCGGAGCTGTGTCCCTACGCTCCACCAGGCGGCACTCAGTGTACTGCTCGCTAGTATGATAGCCAGCGAGACAGGATGATTTTCGTGGAGAAGAAGTTAGAAACAGAGCAAAGGGGAGAGAGAGAGACGGCGAGAAGATACGTCTCAGACTTTTTCTTTCATTCAGATCATGTCTTCACATTACAGACTCCTTGGTTTAAGTAATAATGCACTCTGGCACGCAGGCCCCACCACACGCACACCTCTGTGTCACCAGCTGTCGTACCCGACCCGCACCCGGTGACACACCCGAACATCTAAGGCGTGCCGTTCGTGACAGTACCCCCGCCAGGAAAACTTGCTTGCCCCCAAGCAAGGAGAGCTGGAAAACGAGTGCTGATCACTGTCCAATCTTCCCAGGTAGCTGCTTCAGTTGGTAGATCCTTCCACTTTATCAGGACTTGAGTGATTGTGGCATTTCCTTTCTTGACCATGCGACAGTTCAGCACTTGTTCAGGTTCCGTGTCCATAACATCCAAAGCCGGTATCAGAGGTAGGTCAGCAAAGACAGGACTATAGTCATCACGATACTCCTTGAGTTGGGAAACATGGAATACCGGATGAATGAGACTGCCTTCTGGAAGTTGTAGTCGATAAGCTACCTTGCCCATGCGCTCTGTGATCTCATAAGGTCCAAAAAACTTGTATGCCAGTTTGGAAAATGGTCTGTTGACTACTGAGCTTTGGACATACGGCTGTAGCTTGAGAAGAACTCGATCCCCTTGCTGGAATTCTTTCTCTGTCCGTTGGCGGTCTGCTTTTTGTTTCATGCGATTCTGAGCAGTTGCCAGATTCTTCTTCAGCATTTCAAAGTGTGCTGCTCGCTAAGCCACAACCTGCGCCACTGGGGAGGTTGTAGCAGTAGGTGCAGTAGGTACTACGCCAAAATTTGGTTCACACCCGTATAGAGCTTGGAAGGGAGAGCAACCCAACGAATTGTGAAAAGAAGAATTGTACCACAACTCCGCCATAGGTAACCAAACTTTCCAAGCCTTGGGATTCTCTTGCACACTGCAACGAAGGAACATTTCCAAACTCTGATTCACCCGCTCGCTCTGGCCATCAGTTTGTGGGTGGTAGGCAGTAGTAAACTTCAGTTTAGTGCCCAATTTTGCAAACAGGAGCTGCCGGAAGTGACTCGTAAAAATGCGGTCGCGGTCTGACACGATGGACCGGGGCATACCATGGAGCTTGACAATGGAATCCACAAACACACGAGCCACACTCTGTGCTGTGAAAGGATGTTTCAAAGGTACGAAGTGAGCATACTTGGTAAAGCGATCGACGACGACCATGATTGTGTTAGATCCCTCTGAATTTGGCAGGCCCTCAATGAAATCCACAGTGACATCTTGCCAAGCACCATCCGACACGGGCAAGGGTTGCAGGAGTCCTTGTGGATGTTTGTTAGAGTGCTTAGCGTGCTGGCAAACATCGCATTGTTGCACAAATTCAGCTACAGCTCGCTTCAGACCAGTCCAAGCGAACAGACGGCAAAGCCACTGATATGTGCCCTGAACGCCTGAGTGACCACCGATTGCACTGGAATGAAATGCAGAAATCAACTTTGTTTGCAAGGCAGAATTTGCTCCCAGCCAGACGCGGCCCTTGTAACAAATGATGCCCTCCTGAAGAGTGTACCCGTCCTCATCTGGACTGACCAGTGCAAGCGCTGCCAGTTTTTGTTGAGCCGCCGTATCGGTGGTATATGAATTGAGAACTTCCTGGAACCACGCCGGCTGGACCTGGGTGCACAATTGGATGGTCATGAGGTGACCCACCCTGGAGAGAGAGTCGGCAGCGTGATTCTCAGCTCCTTTCTTGTACACAATTTTGAACTAGAGACCCATCAGACGCGCCATGGCTTTGCGCTGCAGCGGCGATTGCAAATGTTGCTGTTCCAAATAGCAGAGGCTATGATGATCAGTGCGAATCACAAATTCCTCTCGTTGTAGATATGATCACCATCTTTCCACGGCCATGAGGAGATCAAGAAATTCTTTATCATATATGGGTAACTGACGGTGTGCCTGACTGAGTGGTTTGCTGAGAAACGCAATGGGATGGTGCTCCTGCATCAACACCGCCCCTATGCCCAGATCACACGCATCAGTTCGACCACAAATTTCTTCTGGAAATTAGGTAATTGCAGGACCGGTGTAGTGGACATAGCTGATTTCAGTGCAAGAAATGCTGCTGTTGCCTCCTTTGTCCACAAGAACCCTTTTTTCTTCAGAAGGTTGGTGAGTGGCCTGGCAATGACAGCATAGTTGCGAACAAATTTCCTGTAGTACCGCGTCAGACCAAGAAATCCCCGCAGTTCCGTTACTGTAGAAGGCTGGGGCCAATTGATCATGGCTTCGGTCTTGCGTGGGTCAGTGGCTACCCCGTCTGCCGAGATAATATGGCCAAGGTACTCCAAGCTCGAACAAGCAAACGAGCACTTGCTGTCCTTCACAAATAGTTTGTTTTGTCGTAACAGGGTCAGGACCTCTGTGAGGTGTTGGACGTGTTCCTGAAGAGATGTGATGTACACCAGTATATCATCCATGAATACCAGGACAGATTTTCGCAGACACGGGCTAAGCACCAGATTCATGACGCACTGGAACGTTGCTGGTGCGTTGCACAATCCAAACGGCATCACACTGAACTGGTAGTGGCCGTGATGTGTCTTGAAAGCAGTCTTGTGCTCATCCGCTGGCAGCATGCGAATCTAATGGTAACCCGCCCTTAGGTCCAACTTAGAGAAAATCTGTGCCCCGGACAGTTCATCTAATAACTCATCTATAACAGGCATGGGAAAAGTGTTTTTGACTATGAGCTCATTCAGTCGACGGTAATCAATACAAAAATGCGAGGAGCCATCTTTCTTTTGGACCAACAGCATAGGAGACGCATATGGAGACATGTTGGGCACAATGGTACCAGCCTCAAGCATAGCTTTCACTTGTTTCTCAATCTCATCTTTGTGAGCAGGAGAATATCTGTATTGGCGTGCATTGAATGGAGCGGCATCTGGTTTGAGAGGAATGGCATGATCGTATTCACGTTCAGGAGGGAGCTCAGTTGGAGTAGCAAACACATCAGAATTTTTTTCCAGCACTTCCCTGATTTCTGGTGTCAACTGAGAAGGTGTACTATCACCGGCAGGTTGTATAATGGCCATAGCCCAGATCTCATTTCCTTTATACCATCTAACCAATTGTTCCACTGGTAGTTCCTTGATAGAGTCTGGACTAGGTGCTGCTATGCCTGTCAATGTGATGAATTTTCCCTTATGTGAAAAGTCCAAACGATGGTTCTTCCAATCAGTGACCATTGGACTGTGTAGTTCTAACCAATCCATGCCAAAGATGGCATCATAAGCTCCCAACTGCAACACTCTCATGCCTGTGACAAATGTTTCTCCTTGGCACCACCAAGTTAATTCAGGAACAAGCTCTGCACACTGCATATAGGAGCCATTGGCTATTTTGACAGGTACTGAATCTGTCTATTGTACTTTGCAATTGAGTCTGTCCACCAAATTCTTATTCACAAAATGGTGGCTACTCCCTGAGTCTACCAAGATGACCAGAACTTGGTTGCCAATCATAGCCCTTAGTTTAAGTGTCTGACACCCTTCAGTACCGTCCATAGCATGAATCGACAGACTAAATTGCTCTGTTTGTGCCAGATCCCGCGTCTCTATCATATTTAGCACCTCGTCAAACAGCAGCTCAGCCTGTTCCTCTAACTACACAACATGAATTTCTGCTCCTGGTTTCTTGCCGCATTGGTGTGCCGGATCAAATTATCACCACACTTGAAGCATAGCCCATTGGCTCTCCTGTAATCGCGCAATTGCCTGTCACGCCAAAGATCACCTCCACTGAGTTTTAGAGCTGGTTTGGGCGCTTCGGTGCGAGCAACAGCAACGTCAGTTTTCATGTACGTGACGGTCTTGGATGTCCACGATTTGTTATCAGCAAACACTTCCTCCTGAACCAATGCCAATAGAATTGCGCGAGCAACTGTTGCTGGAACCTGAACTTCCACAGCTACTCGAATGTCAGACTTCAGACCACGAATAAATTGTGTGACGAAGAACTGCTCATCATAATTTGGGTTCTGAATAGACACTAAGTACGACAGTTCCTCGAACTTGAGCTGATATTCGGTGACAGAACCGCGCTGTTTGAGGGCTAAAAGCTGTTTCAGGTGTTTGTGGTGCTCATCTGACCCAAATTTCTCTGTAACGGCCGCCACGAGTTCGGGCCAAGTGTTGATTTCATGGCGGAGACGGTAGGTTTTGAGCCACAGTGCAGCGTTGCCGTCCATGTGCAGAGTTGCAGACACAAGCCACAGAGAGGGATGGACGTTGAACAGACGGAAATAGTCCAAACATTTATCCTTCCAAATCTTCGGCTGCTCGCCATCAAACCTTGGGAAGGACATTTTCAGATTATGCTTCAGAGAAGGCTCGTCCTAGTGCCCATGTCTGCCGCCACCAGCACCCCCAAATCCACCGCCACCAGCGCCCCCCGAGCACCCCGCCACCTGTTCCGCCAGTTCTACCGCCGCCAGCGCCCCCAATCACACCACCGCCAGTTCTACCGCCAGTTCTACCACCGCCGCCAGTTCTACCGCCGCCAGCGCCCCCAAATCGTTGTACCTGATTGGATGCCGACGCACCTGGAGCATCGTCGGACCAATTAGCGGTGGTGGGGTGAAGCGTAGCCTTACTCGTTGGTCGCATATCCGCGAGATCAGGATCCTCCTCGATTGGTGATGGCGACCTGCTCCAAGCGCTCAAGAGTAGCCGAGAGCTTATCATCGAGAGCCGAGATGTGCCGAGCCGCGTCCTCCTGGGCCTTCGAATTTGCCTGAACCGCCTCCGAGATGAGCACCATCTGGACGACGAGCCCTTGCTGGGTCGTGTCCATCGTCGCCACGCGCCCGTGCAGCAGATCGACAGCTTGCCTGCACTCGGTGAGGGTTGCGCCCGCCGTTGCTGCTGTCTCGCCCATCGCCGCGAGCACGAGGAGAGTCTGCGGAGAAGCTTTGGGAGGCGCTGTGATGCTCCTCACTGGCCGGTACCAACCACGCCCCGAAGTTTGGTGGGATTTTACGGCACCCGGCGCAGCGAATTGGGAGAATCGACAACAAACACGCCACCACGGGGATGAGGATGTTACCAGACGAGCGATCCGAAGACGGCCGTCCAAACTTGTCGAACCCGCGGAGCACTCCCAGAACCGGCGAATCTGATACCAAGTGTACTGCTCGCTAGTATGATGGCCAGCGAGACAGGATGATCTTCGTGGAGAAGAAGTTAGAAACATAGCAAAGGGGAGAGAGAGACGGCGAGAAGATACATCTCAGACTTTTTCTTTCATTCAGATCATGCCTTCACATTACGGACTCCTTGGTTTAAATAATGATGCACTCTGGCACGCAGGCCCCACCACACGCACACCTCTGTGTCACCAGCTGTCGTACCTGACTCGCACCTGGTGACACACCCGAACATCTAAGGCGTGCCGTTCGTGACAGAGCTGCGCCCCTACGCTCCACTCGGCGGCACTCAAGGCAGCGCTGTGGTGGATGCGTTTTTCGGCCTGGCTTCTCCTAGCTTGGCCTTCACAACTGGCGGCGCGCGAGGCAGCCTCTCCCGAGCGATGGCCTTCGGCACGGCCCTTTCCCGGCACGTCCGCCCAAGACGGAACTACGACATCCTGCGATGCATGCGGTGGCCGAACGAGCAAAACCAATCGATTGATTGGTAACCAGTCAGGAGAAGGGATAGGAAACCTTATCCCTTCGCCAATTTGCATTAAGATCCATGCACTTGCATAAATTTGCAGATTAGACGACAAACAGTGGTCCAGGCCAATGTTGCACAACGAGTTTGCAGATTGGTTCTGTAGAAGTACTATTTACTAGTATTCGATCTGTTCTATACTGTATTTGATTTCAGTATTTGCTTTTGGATACTATTTTCTGTCGAGCACTACATGTTCCAAAATTAAATTATGGCGTATTATATTTCCATGTTTTCGTACATGTTGAAATTAATCATGCCCAATAGTTGCAATTGAGTTTTTTTTTAATTTCTTGCAAATAAAATGAATTCATCGTTTTAATTGAGTCTTTCTGACTCGATACGATCACGAATTGGTATGCAAAATTCAAAGTGATTTTTTTCAAATTGATGTTTTGGGACCATAAAGTAGTGTGTTGATCTAATATTTTTATAGATTAACACCACTACTGTTTAAGCCTACATTTTGTCATATAGACATTATGATTGTTTAACAAGTGCTTTTCCATACATTTTATTAATTCATGACATAAGGTACTAGAAACATGAGTATCTACTGATTTCATCAGATTATACTCTCTAGTTCTGAGAGATGGACCCCAAAATTTCTTTTCGGAGAGTATCTACGGCGTGTCAAACTTAACAATTTGAAGTTCACACTAATGATTTCAAGCCCACTTCTTGAAGTCATCCATAATTTTGCATAGTTCATTACAACATGACCATGACGGATTTTAATTTACCATACGTAAATTAATATTCGCTGGTTTACCATGTGAGTAACCGATGGCTAGAAGAGAGTTCGATGCACTCAAACATAATGGCCACAACTATCCTACATGGGCCATGGACATCAAGATCGCCCTTGCATCCCGTGGGATAGTGAGTGACATCCAGAACCTAGAGGACCCCCTTTTGGCTGGACTCACACCGCTGAGAGAAGAGCAGAAATATGTTGCCTTGTACATTATAAGGCACCATATCCACCTGGATCTTAAGTCTAAGTATTTGGAGAAGGAATCCCCATTTACTTTGTTTCAGGCCCTCAAGACGAGGTATGAACAGCAGAAGACAGTTGTCCCGCCTAAAGCGCTCCATGATTGGACACATCCCCGATTCCAGGACTGTAGGTCCATTGGGGATTACAATCATGAGGTTCATAAGATAAGTTCCAAACTACAGTTTTGTGAGAAGGAACCTATAGATGCAGAGAAGATAGAAAATACTCTATCCACTATGCTTCCGTCTGAAAGGATCCTCTAGCAACAATACCGTGCTCGTGAATACCAGGTCTATTCAGACCTTCATATTCTACTTCATGCTGAAAAGCATGATGAGCTAGTCGCTAAGAATGGCTCTCAGCGCCCGGTTGGTTCTCAACCACTGCTTGAAGTTAATATGAATGTCATGAACGGATGAAAGTTCGATGTTGCCTTCAACGACAAACCGTCGAACTTCAATGTAAGCGAAAGTGCAATTGGAACAAAAAGCCTAGGAACTCAGACCATGGGGAAAGCACCATAAAAGCCTAAGTTTTGACAAAACTAAACTTTGCGGCAAAGTGTGGATGCTACATGCACCCTACTAACAAGTGCAAGACCCCTAAGCATATGGCAATTCTATAACAGCAATCCCAAGAACGCAAAGCACCTCATAAGAAACGGTTTGAAGCCAATTTCAACCTTCATCCAAATGGCACCTATGGAGCTAGTGGTTTGCAAGATGTTTCTCCTGGACCTAGCAACACCATTAATCTCCAGCTGTCAGAGGATCCTATGAGCACGAAGAACATGATTGTTGAGTATGCCTCAAATGACATGTTTGGAGACTTTGACTAGTCCCATATCTCCTTTTGTGATCAATTTAATCATGTACTTTTGTGATGTTGTAACATAACATAAGTATTGTATATCACAATACATTGTATCAGCACTCTGATATAAAATAAGATTGTATGTATTCTATATATTTGAGAGAAGATTTCCATAGCAAACTCTAGCTCGATATATAGATTTCTACGGGACTCAATCCGATGGATGAGGTACAAGTATTTGAAAAAGTACCCTCTCTATTGTTTGGATTGTACTACTAGTACATCCAACCCGTAGCACATGTTGCATAATGCAATTCCATTGGTCACAATTTGCTTGAGTCCAAAATTTCCTCGGTCATCAGACTTTGTGTGCACATTGTGCAACACAGGGAAGAAAATTTTGAGGCATTCACACTTCAAAAATATAAGTTGGACCGCTTCAGTTCCTTGAACACATCCAGGGAGACATTTGTTATTCCCCAACCATTGTGTGGATCTTTTAAGGTATTCTTCATGGTTCTCAATTGTGCATCTATATGATTCTCATACATGTGTTTTATGTCCACATGGAACCATGCATTTACCATGATAATGAGGGAAGTAATCAAGTTACAGGCCCATTATCGAGAAAGTAGAATTTGACAAATTCGCAAAGAAAATGTTGCAGAATTCTCCTCATGTGCCTTCAGTGAATATTGCATGGCCATGCGGATTGAAGTTCAGCACTCTATCTAATACATCCACACTCATAATGGTTTGGTTGAATCCCTGAATAAGAGGATCGAACTCATTGCATGACTTCTGTCGATGAAATGCACTACCAACTTTACGTTGGAGTCATGCAGTTTTACACGCTGCTGACCGATTAACTGTATATAGCAGTACTTCCCATCTGCAATTGATATGTGGAAATCCTCCAAGCATTTTCCATCTGCGTAAGTTCGGAAGCGTTTCACGCGTACCGATCTCACCACCGCAACATACATTAAAAGGGCCCACAGACTAGGGATCAATGTGGGGTACAGATCTTTGTCGATCACAAAGTACCTGGAACCCTTCTTGCGGGATCCATTCATTGCCCAGTATGTTGATTGCTTATATTAAATGATAGATTATTTCCAGTCATTAGGGGGAGACATCATGTAGCACACATAATGCCAGGAAATCAATTGGGACTCCATGTTCCACCTTATATCCGCGTATTCAAGAATTTGGACTACGTCCGGAATTCATATATTTGCAACATATTGCAAATAACCTGCCAGATTCATTTACTGATCTCAAAGGTGTTACAAAATCCTTTAGTCCGGCTATAAATGCGCCCGAAAGAGTGGAGGTACCAATAAAAACCACTCAACTCTCCGTATCCGAGAAGAGGGGGAGTAGTACGGCCTCTAACCAGGATCTAGCTTTCTGCAAGCAACAAAGGAAATCAAGGAGATATCCTCTAAATCAGTAAATGCAAGTCAACCTAGTGTTGACAAACACCTTATGGGTAGTATACACCCAGTGGAAGGGAAACTTCCACAACCCAGCTTCAGCGTGCACATACTGGCTAGGACATCGGAACACCTGGACTCACGCGTATTGGGAAATGACGAAGAGTCATCATAGGTGGATGCGATTTCCTCTAACTATATTGATTTTGGAGAATCATACAACAAAAGCCTACAACTGTCGACAAACATTTCTCTTGTATGATTGCCAAAACCTTCACAATGATTCAGATCCATAGACCATGGCCATGGCAGAGTGTAAACCACTCACTCGGACTAAAACAATCAAAGGGTGCAATCCAAGCAGAAAATAGCCTCGCTCTTCCAACTAAATTCCATACATGGGATTCAATATGTTTTCTTCTAGAAATAGAATAAGAACAAGGTGGTGAGAAAGCAAGGCTTGTAGCACAAGGTCGGGTTTCCGCAGAGATCCGAGACCTACTCTCCAGACATGAGTGGAATCCTCATTTTCTGATACCTATATCATTGGCAGTATAAAGTCATCTATTTGTGCAGTTGATAGATGCAGTGACTACATAGCCGTGTGGATCACTAGATTCAGACATGTATGGTTCCAAAAGGAATCTCAATCTGAATCAAACTACAAATGCAACATGATTGTGTAAAATCAATGAGTCACTACATGGCTTATTGTTGTCGGCATATTTTGGTACAACAAACGTAGTGAGTTCCTTATACACAAGGAAAACTCCTACAATGATAATTACCCATGCGTGTTTTTCATGCTCAAGAATTACTCCTACAATGACGAAGCGCGTGATCATCTAAAAGACGGAATTTGAGATGAAGAATTTGGATAAAACCAAATAGTTCTAGAGACCACAACTCGAACTCCTTCACTCAAATATTATGGTACACCAAGTTGCCTATATTATAAATATTGGAGAAACCTAAAATGCACAAGTCATATCCATCTCCCATATCGGTTATTCAATCTCTATACATAGAGAAAGATTCACTCAAACCACGGGATGATGTAGAAGGGATGTTGGGACTTGAAGTTTCATATCCCAGTGCCATTGGACCCACCAACACAATTGGTTGGGAATCAAGAATATCTTTCGATATCTCCAAGGCACCACACATTATTTGACATGTTCTTGTAATTTCGGAGAAATCTGAACTCCAATATCATCAGAATACACTGATTTTGGCTACTTGAATGATCCCCATAATGTGTACCTACATGGTAGAAGTATCACTCAATTGATGTCTTTGATATAGACTTCGGTGACTACAGCTACCAATCATTCCGAAATACAAAGCCACGTTGACATATGTAGCTTTACAGAATGATAAACCACATACATGAGTCATGTGGTATTGGTTCTCTTGAATCATCGACCATTATCTACACAGATAATGTTGCTTGTGTTGCATAGATGCAAATAGGATACACCGAGAGCAATATCACTAAGCATATTGCCTCTAAATTGTTTTATCTCCATGAACTCCAGAAGATTCATGAAATAAACGTCTTGCGAGTCAAATCATGCGACAATAACATCGTTGATCTATTCACGAAGTCTCTACCAACTTTAACATTCCAGAAATGTTTTCATGGAATTGGTATTCGACGGCTTCAGGATTTGCAAGAATCAGGGGGAGTATCACTCTGGACTACTCCTATTCAAAGCATCATATTATACTCTTTTTTCCTTTATGAGTTTACTATCTAGGTTCTCATCAAGGTTTTTAATGAGGTAATATCAATACAAGATCATATGTCATACTTTCTTTTTCCCCACTGGGTTTTTTAGGAAAGTATACACTAACATATATATTGTCCTCTAAACTCTATGGTTTTTCCCTTTTATAAGGTTTTTCTCATATGGAGTTAACATGGAGACAATAATCATCATATGTTGCATCATTTTCTCCTTATTTTTCCACTGGGTTTGAAGGAGTTTTAACAGCATATCTAACCATTATATGTTGCACCATTTTCTCCTTATTTTCCCACTAGGTTTAAAGGAGTTTTAGCAACATATCATACACTACTCTCCTCATATTTTTCCCACAAGGTTTTTAGAGGAGATAAGTCTAAAGATGATCGATCGCAAAGACAATGAAGGATTAGGGGGAGTGTTAGGATTTAATTAATAGGTTAATTAGATGGATAATCCTCCCGTGTAATCTTTATGTAGGTTGTTTGTCCAACCGACTTTCCTCACACCCCTTCGAGCGGGCGTGACCCATATTCATGTCGGTTCCCTCTTGTATAAATATGTTGATCATCAATAGAATACAAACAGTTAAATCATTTGCTATTTATCTCTTGTTTTCTCTCAAATTCTTTCAACATTTAGGACGCTAGAGGAGAGAAGAGAGAGAGAGAGAGAGAGGCTCTTACATCCCGTTGTTTGATCTGTTATAGAAGCACATGTCTCTATTCTAATCTACTGGTACTTGTTAGCCCTGTCGGTTGTAGTGCTATTCCTCCCAATGCACTGACTTCAACATGCATCGATTCTGTTTCTTGAGGTCAATTTCTAGTTCCATTCCAATGCTCATCATAATTTGCTGCCATGTTACACATTTTTAAATCGAGGAGGAGCAGCCGTCCCCCTCCTCGCGGTGATAAACTGTTGCGGCGCAATGTCGGCTGTCCTCGATGCTCATGTCACTGCTGTGTTTTATGAGCATGTCAATGAGATAAGCTAAATCTTTTGCATGCATACAAAGTTCTTGATGAGTAGTAAACGTTGCAGTAGTGTTTATTATTCCAACCTGTGCATGAGCTACCTACTGAAAAAAGAATCTGATCCCCTCTCGTGGGAAAAGGCGAGGACATATCTTATCGCATGCCTGAAACTTCCATTTGTTAATAAGTACGATCCTACAGTTCTCATCAGCTCAAGAAAAACATCAGATGTGGATCTAGGGTCATCTTCATGCGTGCCCTGAAAACCTTCTCTTCCTTCTCAAAATAAATCTCTTACGTTCTGCGCTGATGTGATGATTCTTCTTTGTTGTGATCAACTTTGCTGTTTTAGTGGTGGTGTTAGGGCATCTTCACCGGACCGACCCATTCGATCACAGGTGGTCTGAATCCACGCAGACGTTTGGGGGGCAAAAATCCGTTCCAACGGTCCGACCAAAAATGATCATGCTTGTCAGTCCGACCTAAAATGCGCTGGGAATGCGTGGCCACGCGTGTCCTCCTCTTCTCGCGTCCTCCAGGGGCCCGTCTGGCAGTGACCATACAGCCACTAGCCTCCTATCCAAACGCCATCAATGGATTAGGTTGACTCCTAGGCTGGCTGCGTCGCCCAACGCTTGTGCTGGCCGCTCGACATCAATGCCGGCGTATCGGACTCCGCATCGGCATCCAATGCCTTCGCCATTTTAAAACATGTCCTCGTGACCATCTCCTCCACACAACACCACCTTCCATTTGAAGGGTTTCGCGGCATAGTAAATCAAAATTTTCTGCGGATGCGAACAGAGGGAAAGCCAAGATCTAATCTAGGAGATGCAAACAACGAGAGAGATTGGATTAGATCTTCATACCCTTGAAGATTCGCACAGCGGAACGTTCGTCGGAACGTGGGTGATGTAGTCGTACTCGCTTCTCCTCCTCGCGATCCGATCCGATCTAGCACCATAAGTGGCGGTGCCTCCGTGAGATGCACACGTGCAACACCTCGACATCTCCTCCTTCCTCGGACCAACAAGTATGGTGGAGAGACGGATTGGATCTACAACACGACGGCGTGGTGTATATGGTGGAGAGTTTCTGCAGCAGGGCTTCGCCTACACGCAGTCGGGAGGGAGAGAGAGAGGAGGGCAGCAGGGCGGCTAGCTTTGGAGGGGAAGGTGTGGGGGGGTGGTGCGCCCCCAGCCCTCTTTATATAGAGGGGTGGGCGGCTGCACTTGCCCCTCCCCCAAGCCAAGGTCGGCGGCCAAAGGAGGAGGAGTGGGGGGCAAGGAAACCCCCCCCTTCTAGAAGGTCTAGTTAGGGTTTTACCCTAGCTGGCCAGTTGGGCCCTATGGGGCCTTGTGCCCCTGGCCCAATGCGGCCAGGGCACTCCCTCATAGGCCCATGCCCCCTCCCGGAAGGTGTGGCCACGTTGGTCCCCTTCCGGAAGGTTCTAGAAGCTTCCGGTACAATACCGATTAACCCGGAACAATTCCGAACTCCAAAAACTGCACTGCCTTATATGAATCTTATTCTCCGGACCACTCCGGAACCTCTCGTGATGTCCCGGATCCCATCCGAGACTCCGAACAAAAACTCATAAACCAATTATCCAATCTATCCTAGCGTCGAGACACGTTAAGTGTGTGACCCTGCGGGTTCGAGAATATGCAGACATGATCTTCTATCAATAATCAACAGCGGGGTCTGGAAACCCATATTGACTCCCACACATTCATCGATGATCATATCAGATGAACCACGATGCCAGGATTCAGTCAATCCCATATATATATTCCCTTCGTCTCGCGATATTTTACTTGCCCGAGATTCGATCGTCGGTACCGTCATACCTAGTTCAATCTCGTTCACAGCAAGTACTTTACTCGTTCCGTAATCCGATATCACTTTGTGATTAACTCCTTAACCACATGCTTGCAAGCGGTGTTGATATCGATTACCGAGTGGGCCCGAAGTATATCTCTCCGACTTGGGAGGGACAAATTCCATC
Organism: Avena sativa; assembly: GCA_916181665.1. Classification (NCBI taxonomy): domain Eukaryota; kingdom Viridiplantae; phylum Streptophyta; class Magnoliopsida; order Poales; family Poaceae; genus Avena; species Avena sativa. The sequence goes on from OV702283.1 coordinate 358,179,743, forward strand.
TCGATACATACAACCCAACAGATACTTTCCGATCACCTGAGAGACACCTTTATGATCACTCTCTCATAGGATGACGTTTGATGACCTCAAAGCTTTCTTCCGATACCAGGGAGTTGTATTATCTCATGGTCTAAGGAATACAATATTTGACATAAGAAAAGCTTCGCAAAGACGAACACGATGACACGATCTAATTGCTTCGCTTAGTTTGGGTCTGTCCATCATATCATTCTCCCAATGATATGATCTCATTATTAATTGACAACTCATGTCCATGGTTAGGAAACCTTAACCATCATTAATCAATGAGCTAGTCCATAGAGGCGTACTAGGGACACGGTGTTGTTCACAAACCACACAAGTATTAAAGTTTCCGCTTAATACAATTCTAGCATGGAATATAAACATTATCATGAACAAGAATTATAATAATAACATCTTTATTATTGCCTCTAGGGCATAATTCCAACAGTCTCCCACTTGCACTATCAATAATCTAGTTTACATCTGGCAACAATCTCACACCCATGGCACTGAGGTGCTGATCATGTTTTACACGTGGAAGAGGTTTAGTCAATGGATCTGCGACATTCAGATCTGTATGTACTTTGCTGATCTTCAGATCTCCATCTGCTATATAATCTCGGATTATATGAAACTTGCAGTTGTTATGCTTGATCTTTGGATGATATCTTGGTTCCTTAGCGAGTGCTATGGCGCCAGTGTTCACACAATATCTCCAGTGGGTCCAATGCACTTGGAACCACGCCAAGCTCAGTGATGAAGTTCCTGATCCAAACTCCTTCACTTGACGCTTCTGCAGCAGCCATGTATTCCGCTTCTACTGTAGATCCCGCGATCACGCTTTGCTTGCAGCTTCTCCAGCTCACAGCTCCTCCATTCAAAATATAAACGTATCCTGTCTGAGATTTAGAATCATCCTTGTCGGTGTCAAAACTAGCGTCGACGTAACCTTTTACGATGAGCTGTTCATCACCCCCATAGACTAAGAAAATTTCTTTAGTTCTATTTAGGTACTTTAGTATGTTCTTCACGGCTGTCCAGTGTTCCACTCCTGGATCACTTTGATATCTGCTCATCAAACTAAGAGCATTGGACACATCCGGTCTAGTGCACAGCATGGCATACATGATAGAACCTATGGCCGAGGCATAAGGCACTTTGCTCATAGCTTCCCTATCATTTACCGTAGCTGGACACTGAGCCTTGCTCAATATCTTACCTGACAACATAGGCACTGAACCTTTCTTTGCCTTATCCATTCTGAACCTTTTCAGAACTTTGTCTAGGTATGTACTCTGGCTTAAAGCTATCAGGCGTCTTTGTCTATCTCTATAGATTTTGATGCCCAATATATAAGCAGCTTCACCTAGGTCTTTCATTGAAAACCACTTGTTCAAATAACTCTTCACATCGTTAAGCATGTTAATGTCATTCCCAATAATCAATATGTCATCCACATATAGTACCAGAAATGTCACCGAGCTCCCACTCACTTTCTTGTAGATGCAAGCTTCGTAGCAATTTGGAACAAATCCAAAGCTCTTGATCACTTGATCAAAACGAAGGTTCCAACTCCGAGATGCTTGCTTCAGTCCATAAATGGAACGCTGAAGTTTGCATACTTTATCAACATCCTTAGGATCAACAAAACCTTCGGGTTGCATCATATACAACTCTTCATCAATGTTTCCATTGAGGAACGCAGTCTTGACATCCATCAGCCATATTTCATAATCATGAAACGCATCAATTGCTAATAAAATCCAAATGGACTTAAACATCGCTACGGGAGAGAAAGTCTCATCGTAGTCAACACCTTGAACTTGTCGAAAACCTTTCGCGACAAGCCGTGCTTTATAGACGGTAACATTACCATCCGCGTCCGTTTTCTTCTTGAAGATCCATTTGCACTCAATGGCCTTTCGGTCGCTAGGAGGGTCCACCAAAGTCCATACTTAGTTTTCGCTCATGGATCCTAATTCGGATTTCATGGCTTCTAGCCATTTCTCAGAGTCTGGGCTCATCATCGCTTCCTCATAGTTCGTAGGTTCACTGTCTTCTACCAACAAGACAGTCAAGACAGGGTTGCCGTACCACTCAGGAGGGGCTGTCACATCCCAAGATTTTCCAAATCTTGTAATGTGAAAATAAATGAATAAAATAAAACTTTGTTTGATTTTCAGGGCCAGAAGAAACTTTTTGAAATTTAATTGGAACTTCAAACCAATTTGAATCAAATAAATCCTAAAGGGATTTATAAGGATAAACATTTATTAAAGAAAATTAAAATGTTTTGGAATTACTATTTTGGATCTTTTAAATAAAAGATTTGGTTTCCAAAAGAAAAGGTGGATTCATAAAATAAAGATTATTTTATAAAGCCAAATTAAACCTTGGCCAAGCTTTGGAATTAAAACATTTTGTTTTGAATAAAAATAGCAAAGGTTTATTTAAATAAGTTAATAAGGATTTAATATCCAATTTTATTTAAATAAAAGGCTTTACCATTTTAATTAAAACATCAAAAACTTATTAAATTATTTTAAATAAGTTTTCCAAATATTTTATATTCTCAAATAAAACCTACTGAAGTGTTTTGGCTTTATTTTAGATTTCAAAATAAATATTTTAAATAAAATAAATCCTAGTTGATTTTATAATGAAGGTCTATTGTATTCAATTATTAATGGACCCTAAAATAAAAGGTTATTTTGTTTTAAACAAGTTTCCAAGTATTCTTTATTTCCAAATAAAACCTACTGATTTGGTTTTGAAATATTTGGATTTCAAAAGGAGATTTTGTTAATTAAATCAAACCCTATTTTAATAAATAACTAAAGATCCATTTTATTTAATTAAAGGATGGGTCCTCAAAAGAATAAAAATTATTATTTTATTTTGGAATTTGGTGTATGTTGATAAACAGAACCAAATTCAAAGTACAAAGTTTAGTGATTGTTTGAATTGGTTTGAATGTTGTTTGAGTGTTTGAATTTCAAAAACAGAAAAAGATTTGGGAAAAAGAAAAAGATTCAGAATAGGAAAAAAAATGAGGTTAGGTCGACCCAACCCAGCAGCCCACTAAAGCCTAGAAACAGCCCAGCTATTCCTCCCCAAGGAAAAAACGATTCGCACGCAGTATCAAACCCACAGAGAGAATGACTGGTGGACCTCCCCATCATTTCTTTTCTCACTGCCAGGTAGACCCCACTCCCCCTGTTCATCGTCCACACCCGCGCGACCTGTTCTTCCTCCCTCGTCGCTGTTTCCTGCAGTGATTCCGCGCCTTAATTCGTCTTAACGCGACCACCGTTACTTGCTTAGATCACGCAGACTTTAACGCCCATGCCTCCTCTACATTTCCCCTCTGACACCCCGCGCTGGCACGCCCCAGACCTCCCCAATTTCCTCCCCGAGCACCCTCTGCTCCGACGAGGTTCGGTGTCGATTCCGGCCAAGTATCACCACCCCTTGCCTCCCTGACCTCACACCCAGACTCACCACTTCTTGGCGCATCTCCCAGTACCTTTCGTTCGACCGCGGGCGCCCCAGAGCATCGGCTACGTCAAGCTTCCGAACGCCGCCGCGTCTGCAACCTCTCCGACGACCTCCCCTGGTAAGCACTGACCGCCCCGCGTCTTCTCGATCACGCAAACATCCTTGCCTCCGTCTTGCGCGCCTAACCATGCCCCTGTCTTGCCTTAGGGCGATCTACAACGTCGCCTTCGACCATGGACAGAGCCGTCTGACGCCGTTGCAAACTCCGGTGAGCGATTCCACCTGACCCCGTGCACCCTTTGTCACGTCGATCACACGCCGAGCATCACCACTCCCTTGCGACCTCGGTGAGCCTACTTCCTTCCTCTCTCGCTTCCTATTCTCGCCGTTACGCCGTAGCCAGAGCACCGCCGCCGCGCGCCACCGTTGAGCGCCGCCAGTTCTTGGCTAGGCAGTAGCAACCGTTCGATTTAGATCGGAGAGACGAGATTAGATCACTTAAACTCGAAAGGGTACGCAGCCAGTGCCGTGCGATGCAACTTGATCTAACGGCCTGCAGCCCGCGATCCACCCGAACCGGTACTGTCCAGTTAAAACACGACGCGTGGCCAGATAGGTTTAAAACAGAAGTTTGAAATCTGATTAAGTTGTAAATTTCAAACCTTTGTAACTTTGGATCCACACGTCCAAAAAATACAAATTTTATGTCGTTGGATTCAGGAGAGCAAGACCTAGCCAACCATGCCCTTGGTTTAGCAAATAGTATCTGTTAGTTTGCTTGTTTATGCATATTCTTTTGTGTGCTTGTTTAGATTACAAAAATTGTTTAAAAATGATTTTTGGATTAAAACTTTTGCAAAATGGTTTGTTGTGACCTTACTGACCCTAGGAACCAACCCATGATTTGGAAAATGGATTTGGAAAAGTTTAGAAAGGATTAATTGGTTTATTCCATTTCTAGCTAAATAAAACTATTGTTTTGTTATGAAAATGTTTTTGGAGTAAAAACTTTGGGAACATGCTTTGGACCAAACCTACTGACCCTAAAACACCAAGTTTTGAGAAACAACAATTTATTTTGTGAACAACTTAAGGTTGTTGCTTTGATAAAAATGTTTTTCCACCACATAAAATGTTTAATGGATTTAAAAAATGGTTTATGGACAAAACCCTTTTTGCAAATGACTTTGCCATTTTGGTAAATGACCAATTTGGACTTTACAAAGTTTAGAAGCCTAGAGGAGACCTCCTTTGCAATTATAACCACCTCTTGCATGCTCACATGCATGACTTAGATCTTAGATCCCATTGTTTTATGTGTGAGAATTGTTTGATTGATTATTGGTTTGGAATGCTAGTTGATTTTGGGTTGCTTGATTGATTGTAGTGAAATTAGCCAAGTGTGAGACTAGCAAGATCAAGGAGTGAACCACCATTCCCTACCAAAAAGGCAAGTGACACTATCATCAAAAGTCCTACTATTTTCATTTTACTTAGTGGATTTTGAAAACATGCATGAAAACAATTTATACTTATGCTATGCTAAATCCTAATAGGATTCCCTATACACTCCTTAGTGAAAATATTGTAGTTGTTACATGCTTAGCCATGCTATATTTTTAAAAGAGATACATGTTGAGATTTTTACAAAGGTTGAGAAAAGGACTTGTGTTTTACATAATAAAACAAGGACTCAATGAACCACCTAGGTGGAGGATACTTTAAGTTTTGGAGAGGGTGGCAACAAAAGGAACCATGTCTATGGGAATCACTTTGTGTTGTGCTCCAAAAGAAAACCACCTAGGAAACTTAGAGATTGAACATGTTTCTCCAATTGTGGCTTTCGTGGCAACCACATGCTATTATGGCTCTGGCTTAGTCAACTACATTGGGAAGACTTATGCACTGTCTTCAGTTAACTGGACATGGGGATCTGGAATGCTTCATGGGTGCTGAAGGCAAGCTAGCAATGGTGTATGGGAGGACCCTTTGGAAAGACTTCGTCACATTCTCAATCTGCCAGTACTCCATCTTGGTGAGCACTAATCCAGTAGGCCACTGGTGGCAAAAGGATGGGATTGTGACATGTGGGTAAAGTGTACTCCTTCTGCAGAAGATAATAAAATCTAAGTACTTAGCCGTGTCCCCGGTTATGGACAATACTGAGCAACTAAAGTTTGAACCATGGGAGATCTCGACATTCCAACTTCTAAAATAAAAACTTGATGCACTTGGGGGTACCAAGGAATTCAAAGAGATTTTGTTAAGCTTGATGCACTTGGGGATACCAAGGTGCTCAAGAGATTTTGCTTAAAGCTTGATGTACTTGGGGTTACCAAGGAACTCATGAGATTTTGAAAAAACTTGTTGCACTTGGGGTTACCAAGTAGCTCAAGAGATTTTGACAAGGACTTGGACACTTGAGTTTCTACCAAGGAGTTCAAGGAACTTGGAAAAGAAATTTTGACAAAGGACCAAAACCATTTTGAAAAGATAGGATAAATATTGATTTATGCAAATAAGCCTTAAACTCTACTTAGCCAAATATGCATGTACTGATAGGATCCACTCATATTATACATAATAGTGAAACTTGCCAATACAATTCAAATGTATTGACCCTTGTGGCTGTAACTTGTAATGTTGCAGGTTTGATTGTTTTTAGTGAAGATTGATTGATTAGGATTACAAAGTATACAACCAACATCTGCCTGTGGCACTTTGAAGATGAAGGACCCATGATTTTAATTATTCCGCTGCAATGTAATGTAATAGCCAAACGAGCTATGTATGATGTAACAAAATTATGTTATTCTTGGTTATAAAGTTATGTTATGACATTTGTTTCTTGATATTACATCTTAACTGTGGATGCTAGCTATTGATCCAGGGACTAGCATTGTAAACACAGGGGACACCACCTTATGTTGTTTGTAAGGTTGGGACACTCCCTCTATAGGGGCACACAACCTTGTCGACCTGCGACGTTCAGTAGCAGCATCGTCCGAAGCTTCATGATCCTTGTCATTAGCTTCCTCTATTGGTGCAGGCGGCACTGGAACAATTTCAGGTGCTGCGCTACTCTCCAATTCAAGAGAAGGTTCAATAACCTTGTCTAGCTCTACTTTCCTCCCACTCACTTCTTTCGAGAGAAACTCCTTCTCAAGAAAGGAACCGTTCTTTGCGACAAACACTTTGCCTTCGGTTCTGTGATAGAAGGTATACCCAATAGTTTCCTTAGGGTATCCTATGAAGACGCATTTCTCCGCTTTGGGTTCGAGCTTGTCCGGCATCAACTTCTTGACGTAAGCTTCGCATCCCCAAACTTTAAGAAACGACAACTTAGGTTTAGCACCAAACCATAGTTCATACGGTGTCGTCTCAACGGATTTAGATGGTGCCCTATTTAAAGTGAATGCAGCGGTTTCTAATGCATAACCCCAAAATGATAACGGCAAATCAGTAAGAGACATCATTGATCGGACCATATCTAATAAGGTTCGATTCCGGCGTTCAGACACACCATTGCGCTGTGGTGTTCCGGGTGGCGTGAGTTGTGAAACGATTCCACTTGCTTTAAGATGCGTGAGAAAATCATAACTCAAATATTCACCTCCATGATCGGATCGTAGAAACTAAATCTTTCTGTTACGATGGTTCTCCACTTCATTCTGAAATTCTTTGAACTTTTCAAACGTTTCAGATTTATGTTTCATTAAATAGATATACCCATATCTACTTAAGTCATCGGTAAAAGTGAGAAAATAGCGATATCCACCGCGCGTCGAAACACTCATCGGTCCGCATACATCGGTATGTATGATTTCCAACAAGTCCATTGCTCGCTCCATCATACCGGAGAACGGGGTTTTGATCATCTTGCCCATGAGGCATGGTCCGCATGTGTCAAATGATTCAAAATCAAGAGACTCCAAAAGTCCATCAGAATGGAGTTTCTTCATGCGCTTTACACCAATATGACCTAGACGACAGTGCCACAAATAAGTAGTATTATCACTATCTACTTTGCATCTCTTAGCCTCAATGTAATGGATGTGTGTTTCATCCCTTTCGAGATTTAGAAGAAATAAACCATTCACAATAGGTGCATGACCATAAAAGATGTTACTCATATAAATAGAACAACCATTATTCTCCGATTTAAATGAATAACCGTCTTGCAATAAACAAGATCCAGAAATAATGTTCATGCTCAACGCAGGCACATAATAACACTTATTAAGGTTTAAAACTAACCCCGAAGGTAAAACTAAGGAGAGCGTGCCGACGGCCATCACATCAACTCTTGATCCGTTGCCAACGCGCATCGTCACCTCATCCCTCGCAAGCCGCCGTCTATTCCGTAGCTCCTGTTTCGAGTTACAAATATTAGCAACTGAACCAGTATCAAATACCCAGGCACTACAACGAGGGCTAGTAAGGACCAGACTTGAGCTTCTTCTCAGCAGGGGCAGTGCGCTTGCCGCCGCCCTTCTTGAAGGGCTTCTTTGCTCCCTTACCTTTCTTGAAGGTGGGCTTGTTGACCATCAACACATGATTATCCTTTTTGATGTCCACCTCCGCAGCCTTCAGTTTTGCGAAGAGCTCGGTGATCGTATCAGTGGAACCAATCTGATTGTGAGTCACTACAAAACTTTTGTAGCTGGGAGGGAGTGATTGCAGAACCCTGTCAATCTTGAGCTCCTCTGGAATCGTGCATTCCAGTTGCTCAAGGCGTTGAGTGTAGCCCGTCATCTTAATGGCGTGCTCACTAACGGAACTCCCTTCCTCCATCTTGCAGTTAAAGAACTTCTCAGAGATCTCATATCTCTCAGAACGGGCCTGAGTCTGAAACATGGTTTTCAGCTCTTTGAGAATCTCAAAGGGCCCGGGATAGTCTTCAAAACGATTTTGAAGTTCCGGTTCCATAGAAAACAACATGGTGCTCTTAATCACACCATAATCATCTTTGCGCGACTGATAGACAGCTTTCTCATCAGCCGGCGCAGTTGCAGCAGGGGGGTCACCTAACGCTTTCCCAAGGACATAGTCCTTTTGACCGCCAGAGAGAATGATTCTTAGATTGCAGAACCAATTGGTGAAGTTAGACCCATTGTTTCTAAGCTTTTCCTTCTCAGCAAAAATGTTGAAGTTGAAGTTGGACTTAGCCATTTGATCTACAATATTTGCAGGTACAAATTAGACTATGTTCATGACAACTAGTTCAACTTTTAATCAAATTACTAGATGAACTCCCACTAAATTCAACATCCCTCAAGTTGTTTAGTGAACACGATCCAAATTCACCACACCTAATCCGATCTTCACGAGAAGAGATGTGGTTTCAATGATGGACAACAAAGTGTCGATCATATCATTCATATGACTCATGCTTAACCTTTCGGTTCATGTGTTCCGAGGCCATGTCTGTACATGCTAGGCTCGTCAAGTTAGACCCAAGTATTTCCGCGTGTGCAAAACTGTCTTGCACCCGTTGTATGTGAGCGTAGAGTCTATAGCACCCGATCATCACGTGATGCTTGGACACGACAAACTTTCGCAACGGTGCATACTCGGGGAGAACACAGTTTTTATCTTGATCTTTAAGTGAGGAATCATCTTATAATGCTACCGTCGCGATCTAAGCATAATAAGATACATAAAAGGATAAACATCACATGCATATAACTTTATGTGACATGGTATAGCCAATCTTTGCGCAATGATCTCCATCTTGTGCGTGCCGGCATGATCTCCATCACTCCACCATGATTGCCTCCACCACGAATAGCAACTACAACTATTGCTAACTACTTAGCGATAAAGTGAAACTATTACATGGCGTATAAGAAGTTGACACACAGGTCATACACAATTATAAAGACAACCATATGGCTCCTGCCGGTTGTGTACTCATTGACATGCAAGTCGTGAAACATTACAAAACATGATCATCGCATACATTATACACATCACATCTTGGGCCATACCATATCACAGAAAACACTCCCTGCAAAAACAAGTTAGACGCCTCTACTTTGTTGTTGCATGTTTTACGTGGCTTATGGGAGTAGATGCTAAGAAAGATTCTTACCTACGGAAAGCCACAACGGTGATATTATGGTTGCCAAACTCCGGTGTTAATCCCATGACAACTATAGTGAGAGAAACTGACATCCACCAGCCGCATGTGTGGAACAAGCCACACGTCAAGTGCGGAGCCGGTCTCGCGAACGACGTCGCGTAAGGTTGGCCTGGACCGCTTCAATCTCACAATCCCGTGTCATAATAAGAACACAAACAAGAGGCTTGCAACAGAAAACATCAACGCCCGCAACAACCATGTTGCGTTCTACTCGTGAAACACATCTACGCATAGATCTAGCTCTGATACCACTGAAGGGTTTCGCGGCATAGTAAATCAAAATTTTCTACGGATGCGAACAGAGGGAAAGCCAAGATCTAATCTAGGAGATGCAAACAACGAGAGAGATTGGATTAGATCTTCATACCCTTGAAGATTCGCACAGCGGAACGTTCGTCGGAACATGGGTGATGTAGTCGTACTCGCTTCTCCTCTTCGCGATCCGATCCGATCTAGCACCACAAGTGGCGGTGCCTCCGTGAGATGCACACGTGCAGCACCTCGACGTCTCCTCCTTCCTCGGACCAGCAAGTATGGTGGAGAGACGGATTGGATCTACAACACGACGGCGTGGTGTATATGGTGGAGAGTTTCTGCAGCAGGGCTTCGCCTACACGCAGTCGGGAGGGAGAGAGAGAGGAGGGCAGCAGGGCGGCTAGCTTTGGAGGGGAAGGTGTGGGGGGTGGTGCGCCCCCAGCCCTCTTTATATAGAGGGGTGGGCGGCTGCACTTGCCCCTCCCCCAAGCCAAGGCCGGCGGCCAAAGGAGGAGGAGTGGGGGGCAAGGAAACCCCCCCTTCTAGAAGGTCTAGTTAGGGTTTTACCCTAGCTGGCCGGTTGGGCCCTATGGGGCCTTGTGCCCCTGGCCCAATGCGGCCAGGGCACTCCCTCATAGGACCATGCCCCCTCCCGGAAGGTGTGGCCACGTTGGTCCCCTTCCGGAAGGTTCTAGAAGCTTCCGGTACAATACCGATTAACCCGGAACAATTCCGAACTCCAAAAACTGCACTGCCTTATATGAATCTTATTCTCCGGACCACTCCGGAACCTCTCGTGATGTCCAGGATCCCATCCGAGACTCCGAACAAAAACTCATAAACCAATTATCCAATCTATCCTAGCGTCGAGACACGTTAAGTGTGTGACCCTGCGGGTTCGAGAATATGCAGACATGATCTTCTATCAATAATCAACAGCGGGGTCTGGAAACCCATATTGACTCCCATACATTCATCGATGATCATATCGGATGAACCACGATGCCAGGATTCAATCAATCCCATATATATATTCCCTTCATCTCGCGATATTTTACTTGCCCGAGATTCGATCGTCGGTACCGTCATACCTAGTTCAATCTCGTTCACAGCAAGTACTTTACTCGTTCTGTAATCCGATATCACTTTGTGATTAACTCCTTAACCACATGCTTGCAAGCGGTGTTGATATCGATTACCGAGTGGGCCCGAAGTATATCTCTCCGACTTGGGAGGGACAAATTCCATCTCGATACATACAACCCAACAGATACTTTCCGATCACCTGAGAGACACCTTTATGATCACCCTCTCATAGGATGACGTTTGATGACCTCAAAGCTTTCTTCCGATAACAGGGAGTTGTATTATCTCATGGTCTAAGGAATACAATATTTGACATAAGAAAAGCTTCGCAAAGACGAACACGATGACACGATCTAATTGCTTCGCTTAGTTTGGGTCTGTCCATCATATCATTCTCCCAATGATATGATCTCATTATTAATTGATAACTCATGTCCATGGTTAGGAAACCTTAACCATCATTGATCAATGAGCTAGTCCATAGAGGCGTACTAGGGACACGGTGTTGTTCACAAACCACACAAGTATTAAAGTTTCCACTTAATACAATTCTAGCATGGAATATAAACATTATCATGAACAAGAATTATAATAATAACATCTTTATTATTGCCTCTAGGGCATAATTCCAACACCATTCTCCAGCCCCCATAGGCAACACGACAACCATGGCAAGCGGCATAGGATCGAGGAGAAGGCGGGTGGGACGACCATCGGGTCGTGGCCGTGGGTGAGGTTGAAGAGAACAACATGGGGGACGAGGCCAGGACGTTTCGCCAGCGTCTTCCCTGTTGCCGCCGGTGTCGCCTTCTCCTTCACCATCGCCACCACATGGGGCCATCAACAGCCTCACCTATTTCGAGTTCTGTGTCACCATCCACCTGTGCATGAACGGGGACATACTTCGTCTCCTCACGAATTTCGTGACCCTCGTCGATGGGCAGCTGAAGGAAATATGCCCTAGAGGCAATCTTAGAGATGATTATATTTCATATGTATCTATGAGTCATTGTAATGTTCCTTGAATATCCATATCAGGCAACTTGTATTGATTGGCAATTATGTAAATTGTTTGTGAAACTCTTGTATGGTTATTTAATAGTTGTCCCTAGTCGGAGTTCATGTGAGAACACACGTGAATATTAGACTAGCACATCGATTGGTTGATGACTATTTTTCGCAAGTCATAGACATGGAGATATCAAATCAATGATGTGGACACATGTTATGAACATGGGGTTGGACTGACGCAACTTGAGACTGGCAATTAGTTGCAGCTCTCTCTCTACACATCGTGTACGTTTTGCCCTTAGATCTGAGATTGTCGCATGTATTTGAGATGTGGATCGATCTACTTTGGGCTATCAAACACTGCACCGTAACAGGGTAGTTATAAAGGTAGCTTTCGGGTTTGTCCTGAAGCATGTTGCAAGACATGGTCAATCAAGATGGGATTTGTCCCTCTCTACTTGAGAGAGATATCTCTGGGCCCGGATCCAGAAATGCATGGCCGTGCTACATATGGTTAAGAGTTAACCTAGTAAAGGGATTCCGAATCACGGTATCGAGAAAGGGAGGTCAGCTTGGAGCTAGACCAAATATCGTGAGGCAAAAGGAAAGACATGTACTAAACCTTGTGATGGTTCGTCCGATATGATTTTTGTATGCGTTTAGGAGTTGGCACGTCTTGCTAGAGGCCGCTACCAACTATTGAAAGAATAAGTGTATTCGTGTCATGTCTATACGCATATGAACCTATAGGGTCACACACTTAAGGGGCTGAAAGCCTAATAAGGATTGGATCCGAATTAGACCAGGCTTAGGCTACTAATGGACTGCTAATGTAGAAGCCCACTAGGGACGCCTATATAAGAGAGGGTGGGGCGAGATGGCCAGGGGGGGGACCTGAGACCATTCCACCCAGCCGCCACACCTCTCGCCTATGTCGCGCGCGCGGACCTAGAAGTCCGGCGTTTGACGCTTCCACCCTGTACGTGTGGATACCTCGGAGGCGCTGTATTTGTAGCGCTTGGACGAGCCGCGCAAGGGGAGCTTCTCGTGGGACGAGGACAAGGAGGAGACGTGTAACGTCTGCACTGCCTCGACGCGCTTCATCAGTTCCGCAACTGCGCGTCTAGTGGTAATCCCGTGATCTATGACAACAGTAATCCTGGTTTACACGGTAGATTTTTTTTGATTTGTGCTAGTGTAGCCTACACGTATCCCTTCAGCAGCCCCACCATGTGTTGCAGGCGCCCGTCGATGCGACCGGCCTTTGGTCTGTTAAGGTGTTGTCCGACCGCCTCGGCCAGATGTACCTTGACAACGGGTGAAAGAAGTTTTGTTGTACGCACGACATTGAGGTTAGGCGCTTCCTCGTCTTCACCTATGATGGCAATGCCATGCTCACCGTCCGCATCTTCAAAGAGACCATGTGCCGCCAGCACTACCGCAACAATTTCGAGTCCGATGACTAGGCGAAGGCGAGACGAGAACTTCTAGATTAAATCCATTACTTTTTTACCTCATCTATATGCCTTTGCAGCGAGCAAGTTGACCATGCATATGCCAAGACGAGTCTTCTAGATCAAATCTACTATGTATGCAATACAAGGAATTTGTAAGCAAAACTATGTATGCAATGCAAGGAAATTATAAGCAAGATCAATAAAACTATATATGCAATGTAAGTCAAATTATGGCATGAATTTCAAAAAAACAAAATGGGCCAGCCTTCTGTGGACACCCCGATTCAAATGAATAGAAACCAAAATAGCCTGTTTTTGTATCCGTGGGCTGACCCAAACGAACCTACTCGGACACCTCCTATGTCTGAAATGGGTCGACCCGAGAGATGGCCTTAGTGATCCTGAATATTAGTCACACACAACAGCCATGCCTTCTCAAGTTCTGTATATGCTGACCCCATTCCTGACTGTACATCCTTCCATATTGTCAATATGTTTTCCATGCCTAGCATACGACTTGCTAGTATCTATGACGCGCTACTACTAGAACAATTTTAGATAAATTAATTGCCGACAACAAAGATTTTCTTGAAATCTGAGATTAAACCGTCGAAGTCATAGTTTGAGTGATGTACACCCGGTAGCTGTTCATTTATTTCTTGCCTGGATCTTTCTCTCATTATATTTTATTATTACAAGACAAAGTATGGTCTAATAGATCTTTTTTGCTGGATATGCTTTGTGACTGCTTTTGGTAGCAGTCATCATCCACATGGCATAGACATATAAGTGTGTGTTTGGTAGCCCTGGTGTCCTATGTCATCTCATACATGCTGAGTGTAGCTACGTGGACTACATACAAGTGTGCTTTACATGTTGTGTTTGGTAGGTCGTGTGAGGTGAGTTGTGCTCAGTTGAGATTGTGTTTGATGTCCCATATGACATGAGCTAGGCTAGACAATTATTAAACAACAATCAGATCCCTGGCTAAAAATATAAAAAACAATCGGGTCCCTAGGAGGTCGTCGGCGCAGCAGCCGGCGAGAGGATCCGCCGTTGCTGCTGGCGAGATGTGCCGCCACCGCCAGGATGTCATGCCTCTCCTTCCTGGCTGCCAGGATGCCGCACATCTCCTTCCCTGCCGCTAGGAGGCCGAGCTCCGACTCGCTGCCGTCGCTAGGAGGCCATGCCTCTACAGGGAGAGGAGCTCCGACTTGAGGGGACCGGGAGATCGACAGGGACACGGAATGGGAAAGTGGAGCTCGACGAGTACGGGCACGGAGACTGTGGAGCTCGACGGGGAAGAGGCATGGAGAGGAGCTTCAAGGGGGACGCGGTAGGGAGAGCGCGTCGCTGTGGGGGAGGGGGAAATGGGGTGCGAGGCCTCTACCCATGTCGGGCTGGAGCGGTCACGTGGGCGCACACGGGATGGACTCGGCATTGTTGAGTTGTGAAGCTCGATTTGAGCTTCACAAACGAGCAGGGATGTGGGGCCATTTTCGTACAAGGTGCATTGCCCGATGGAGCCAACCCGACCTACCAAACATAAAAATGTAGGATGAGATGAGATTTTCTGGGTTGCCCCGGGCTACCAAACACACCCTAAGTGTTCACGATGACTGCATTAAACTGTTATGCATACAAACTGTTATGTATGGCTGCACGTGTTCTTAGCGTGTATGGTTGCATGTGTGGAGGATGTAGAAAATTTTCAATACATTCCCTCTGAGTGCAAGTATGCGTGTTGTTTTCCTTTTAATTGAAACTTTGCAATTTGACATTCACGAATATTTGATGTTTTATTCGCTTGAATTGTTTAAATGCCAATCTCGATGCATTAGATTGAAACATATGGTCCATCATGACATTAACTTCTGGTTCTTGTCACAATATATGTATGTACATCCGAGTCTTACTAAATGATCATGATACGAACATCATATATATAGATTTTTGGCCGCTCCTTTTACCAATATTTCTCTAAAAATTAATTGAACTTGCATTTCGATAAGAACAACTTTAATTATAATTTAATTATAACCAGATATTGTTCATCTCTACGCCTTATATGATCCCCTATTGAGCTTGTACTAATTGTACTGGTATTATTGATTATATTATCTCATCTACATGTTTGCAAGATGAACTCCGAGGTCAAGACAAGGTTGATGTCTTCTCTTGTGTTGCAAATCGGCCCATGATTGGATTGGAATAATGTTTAAAGTTACAAAATTTGATGCCTTACTCGTAGGATATATTTAGTCTCGATGCAAGTAGATGTTTAAACTCAATGCAAATTTATTTGGCCACTGGATAGAGAATTTGCATCACATTGAGTCGATGTTCTTGTTTCTCTTTGTCTTGCCATGCAAAGTTTGATAGCCACTTGCAAAGATTTAATTTTTCATTAAGCAACTATGTCCATTATCAAGTTGTCGGTTCAAAGTTATTTTTCATTAAGCAACTATGTCCATTATCAAGTTGTCGGTGCAAAGTTTATGTTTCTCTCACCTGATCCCAATCCTCTGCCATCCTTCCATCACATAATTCAAAGTAACTAGAAGGAATTGGAGGAAATGAAGGGAAATATGGGGATTGGATGAAATGGAGGAATTCACCAAATACCCTTTGATCCCCAGACCTCTAGGGGGTGGAAATACATGAGAGGTAAACAAGACCTTCGAGTAGATGTAGATCTAGGCCCTGTTTTATCATTGTTGCCTTTGAGTTTCTGTCGGATGAGCCCTCTTTTTTTTATCTCTCCTAGCCGGAGATGTCAAAATAAACAATAATGTGAAACTGCGGGCATAGAAAATGTGACAGATTTGTCATAATATTACGTGTGTTTTTTCATAAAGTTAGACTGAATGGAAGTTTTTCTTTGTACCACATGGTAAAGTTATGTTGTTTTAAATCCATAAATCATAATTAAAGTAATGAATTAAATTTTTTGTATGAAATTTCTTTGAAGTGGGCCAACATTTGCGACATCTATTTCGAGGAGTAGGGAGTAGAAGATAATTGGCTTGTACGGTATTATCTTGGGCCAATCGAATGATGTGAATTTCTGCATGTTCATCCGGAGGTTCTCTCGCGGAACACTTATGTGTGAACAAGATGTGCACATCTTCAGGCTGCTGTCCCGTGGGCTGGCGGCCCCATGGGCTGCCCGTGCCCACCTTCAGGCTGCTGTCTCGTGAGACACTTATGTGTAAAAAAACCACACACCCTTTAATTTATATGGACAGAGATGACACTTGGTGGGCTGCCGGCTGCGGTTAACGTGCCCACCTACAGGCTGATGCACAAGTCTAGAATCGAAAGAAATTTCTCATAAATTTCACAACTCCATGGAATCTTACTCCAAAATAGCTTAAGCGTGAATGTGTACCCGCCATCCCACGCCGTTCTCACCGCAAACATTGTTAAGCCTGGTTAGTACAGTTGTGGGGTACGATCGTCGGTAAAAAAAAAACCGATACGGTTTCATCCCCTCGAGTCATCTACCTAAAGCTCCTGCCTCCTGATCTTCTAAAAAAAAAGCTCCTACCCTCTCCTCCCATCTCGATTCCACGCCATGGTCGCCTTTTCTCGCGCCAACTCACGGCCAGACGCAGCCAGCGTGGCCGCCTCCCGCGGCTTTCGTTGGTGCCGCCTCCAGCCGCAGCCAGGGATGGCGCAGGGCCGCGAGCAGCGCCACGGGCCGACGCTGTAGGGCGCGCACCTCGGGGATTCGAGGTGGAGCCATGGGAGGCGCACAGGTTTAGAAGGAGATGGAGGTGCTCGCAGGGCCACCAAAGCTAGGGAATATGGGGAGGTCGAGGTCGAGCGCACGTGGTGCTTGCAGAGCTCGAGGTAGGCACGGCCGACAGCGACCATGGTGGGTCGAGGTCGTTGCGGAGTAGAGCGGCCAGCGGTGCTCACGGACCGTATTAGGAGGGGCCCGAGGCGGCCAAGCGGGGGCATCGACGTCGCTGCGTGCGCGAGCGGCGGAGCAAGGTGCCGACGGGAAGAACCGGAGAAGAAGGGAGCGGTAAGAGGTTGGGGATCGAGTAGTGGCGGCGACGCGTGACGGGAAACGAGAGAGATGTTGGAACACCCCCTGCCGGCTGGCCGGTCCCGAGGCTGCTCCACACCCGAGGAAGAAGACTAGAGTCGAAGGCACACAGATTACACAAGAAAATGGCACATGGAACAAAGGGAAACTTTATTGATCTTTCTCTCGGTAAACTCCCGTAAAATGATTGCTCCTCTATTTATAGACTAAGGGGATAGGATACTCACATGTGACAACCCTAGCCTGGTAGAGGCCACACCGAATGGGCCTCTACCGGCCCAGTTTCCCAACACTCCCCCTGGTATCTTATCTGTATAACCATGGCTTAAAACTCCGAAAAACCCAGTGGGAAAAATATGGAGAAATGCACATGGTATACTTCTTGCTATGTTGCACGAATTGCCTCATTAAAAACCTCATGTGAGAAACTTCATAAAAACTCACTAAGAGAAAAAGAGTACAATTCACTTAACTATAAAGTTAAGCACTCAATCATCGGGACCAAGATTTCAGCGATGAGTTTGTGAAGATTCTCCCTCTGAACCTTGCATCTCCCTAAGTCTCATCATGCCGATCCCACGGACACATCTCTCGAAAGAAGATGCTGGCAATGATTTAGTGAACAAATCAGCGAGATTTTCACATGACTTAGTATGCAAGACTTTCACTTCGTTCATATTTTGCAATTCATGTGCATAGAAGAACTTGGGATTTATATGCTTTGTAAGATTGCTCTTCACGTAACCCGTCTGGACTTGTGCAACACAAGCGGCATTATCTTCATAGATAATTGTTGGGGTTTGTACAGTGTTCAGTCCACATGACATGTGGATGTGGCTGACTACTCGTCGAAGCCATACACATTCTCGTGATGCTTCATATAATGCTATGATTTCCGAGTGGTTCGTCGAAGTTGACATAAGAGTTTGCTTAGACGATTTCCAGGAAATCGCTGTTCCACCACAAAGGAAAACATATCCAGTCTGCGACTTGGATGTGTGCGGGTCCGAAAGGTACCCAGCATCTGCATAGCCTACAACAGATAGGTCTTGGTTCTTTTGGTAAAACAAGCCAAGGTTCTTTGTCCCTTGAATGTACCTAAAGATGTCCTTAACGCCTTTCCAATGCCTCTTGGTAGGCTCAGAAATATACCTTGCAAGCAAATTGACGGCGAACGCAATATCCGGCCGTGTAGAATTTGCGAGGTACGTAAGTGCGCCAACTGCACTTAGGTAGGGGAATTCCGGTCCCAGAATTTCCTCCCCCTCTTCTTTAGGCTTAAACGGGTCCTTGTCTTGCTGCAAAGATCTTCCGACCATCGGGGTCTTAGAAGGATATGCCTTTTCAAACCCAAATCGTTCCAACACCTTCTGGGTGTAGGCCGAATGGTGAACTAGAATCCCAGCATGGGAATGCTCAAGTTGCAGACCCAGGCAGAACTTGGTTTTGCCTAAGTCTTTCATCTCGAATTCCGACATCAGGTAGGAACTCGCTTCCTCAATATCGTCAGGTGTACCGATTATATTCAAATCGTCCACGTACACCGAGATAATACAGAAACCATCCTGGGATCTCCGTATAAAAACACATGGACAATCTTCATTGCTCGCGTAGCCCTTCTGATGAAGGAAATCGCTTAAACGATTATACCACATCCTACCTGACTGTTTTAGTCCATACAATGAATTCTTAAGCTGAACACTGTATAAGCTCTTGTTTGCTCTATCCTGGTTCGGGACAGGGATACCTTCTGGTACCTTCATTTATATGTCTGAATCCAAGTTACCATATAGGTAAGCGGTGACAACATCCATTAGTTTCATTTTTAAGTCCATGTTTACTGCCATTGAGATCAAGTATCTAAAGGTAATTCCATCCATGACTGGGGAGTAAGTTTCCTCAAAGTCGACACCTGGTCGCTGAGTGAAACCTTGAGCAACGAGCCTTGCTTTGTACCTTACTACTTCATTATTCTCGTCTTACTCCAAACCTAGACATTCGGAACAAGGCCAGAGGCCTTCCAGGCACCTCCTTGTTGCACGTAACCCAAGATCCTAGCCCAACATCTTTTCACAAGGAGCCGAAAAATAAAACATTGGATTTGTTTGTGCGGGTGGGCTCATAGTATTTGTACCATGTATCCGTGAGTTTGTGCCGCAATTTAGTGCCATTTAATTACAGTTTCTATTCTTTATCCCATATCACAAGGTTCGCATCAAATTTACAAGATACGTCCTAAAATAAGTGTTGAATAAAAGAACAATTTTCCAAGAGATTTAACCATAACAAAAATTAGATAAAAGATAGGTAGAATAAAATAAACAAGATTGAGGAAGATGATGTACATCACAACAGAGAAACCGCCGGTGTTGGTGTTGGCACCGTCATCAGCCATGTCGTCAAGGAAGAGGTTGCTGATGTCGGGAAGAAGTCGTTGTTGGGGAATACGTCAGTGCAGTGCTATCCGTAAAGGAGTCCGTGATGAAGCTAGTAGTCGCGCCAATAGCGCTTCCCAAAAACCTTATCGCCATTTTTCCGTACAGGACTCGAAGCAGCTGGGTCTCGGAGGCCTATTGTCCTAGCTCGCGGTGCATGCCGCAAGACGGAATGGAAAAGATCTAGATAGCGCAGTGCTCTAGAACTGGAGGCGATGTACTGAAGCTTGTCCAAGGAGAGGAGCGACCTCTCACTCTTATAGGAACGGGTAGGCAGACGAACATGCAGCGTCGGGAGAGGAAACAAACATGCAACGACCGGAGCCGAATAGTCTCCACTAAATTTGAATTATATCTTCACTGAGTTTATATTAAACACCCACTTACGTAGACTATTTAGATTATTAGTCTATTCATAAGTGGAAAAAAGAAAGAAAAGCTCTCGGCTCGAGGCATTTCCACAACCAGTGGCGCGCACGTCGCGTCGTGTTGCATCGTATCGTGACAAGGCGAGTGAGGAGGAGGAGAACACATGTATATGTATTCTCTTCTCATGATCGTACAAGTGGTGAAAGAGCTCTCCTTATAAGCTGGTCTAACTTCTACTCAACTAGCAATGTGAGACTGAACTTTTGTCTCAGCTCTTTCCTTGCATGAACGGGCCTCTAGGATTTCAGAAATTTATTGGCATATAATAAATGGGCTGGGCCTATTTAGACAAAAATTTCAACAATCCCCCACCAGATCTCAGAGACACATAAAGTTTACCTTTGGTTCTAAAACATTGTTTATATATCGGTACTGTAGTGGAGACTGTTAAGTTGAACTTTCACCTAGAGCTTTATGTTATACTAGGCTGCAACTTGTATAGTGGACTATGTCTTGAACTGCAAGTTTGCTACAAAACTAACTTCACACAAAGTCTTAACCGATATTAGGCTACCGTGGGACTTCCCCATGGGTCCCACGGGTGGAGCTTATGCGTCATACTCCATGGTCTTTCATGTGTTTGTTAGAGAACATTCTACTCTCATAGACTGTGATGTTTAACAGTCAGACTCATATAGGTATGTTCTTCAAAATATGTTCTGCAGGACAACATCTCTACATAACATAAGCCACTTAGAACATAATAAAATAATAAATCAACCTGTCGTGCAGAATAGGAAAATAATGCATCTTTATGGAGTGGTGTTTATTGAAGTAGGAATACTTTCCTCTCAGCTAACCAACAACTTGTCTCCCAATTCTAATTCACAAGATCTTCGATCACATAGAGTGGTTTACCACTATGGAAAACTCATATTGTGGGTCTCATACCCATCTCCTTCGATGCATTTTCTATCACGTTGCGTGATAGACCCTTTGTGAAGGGATCTGCCAAGTTTTTAGATGTTTCGATATAATCCAATGCTAACTCCGGAGTTTCTTATTTTCCTGACAGATTTCAGTCTCCTCTTCACATGTTTTGAGGACTTCATATTATCCTTAGAACTATTTACTTTGAAAATCACAGTTTGATTATCACAGTTCATAAGGATTTCGGGTATTGGTTTTTCAGCCACAGGTAAGTTCATCAAGAGTTCACGAAGCCACTCTGCTTCAACAATGGCTGTGTCCAATGCTGCGAGTTCTGCTTCCATAGTTGACCTTGTTAAGACGGTCTGCTTGCAAGACTTTCAAGAAACAGCGCCACCACCAAGTGTGAATACATATCCACTCGTGGACTTTATCTCGTCAGCATCAGATATCCAATTTGAATCACTATAACCCTCTAGTACCCTCGGATACCTGGTATAGTGAATGTCATAGCTCGTAGTACCTTTTAGATAGCGCATAACTCTCTCAAGAGCATGCTAGTGATCATCTCCTGGATTTGAAACAAATTGACTGAGTTTTGTCACAACAAAGGAGATGTCAGGCCTCGTGGCACTAGCTACATAAGCGAGCCAATAATTTGAGAGTATCTTAGTTGGTCTTTGGCATTTCCTCGATTCTTTCGAAGCAATACACTAGGATCATACGGTGTAGGAGAAAACTTGAAGTCGCTATACCCGAAATGACTCAAGACCTTTTCCACATAGTGAGACTAAAGCAACGTAATCCCACCATCATCATCTCTTAATAGCTTGATGTTCATGATAACATCAGCTACTCCCAGATCCTTCATCTCAAAAGAATGAGATAAGAAATCCTTGACCTCCTTAATTGCGTTAAGGTTGGTTCTTAAAATCAGTATGTCATCAACATACAAAAAAGGATGACTCCCTCACCCCAGCATGGTGATGGTACACATATTTGTCAACTTCATTTACAACGAAGCCTGTAGAAGTTAAAGTTCTTTCAAACTTCTCATGCCACTACTTAGGGGCTTGTTTTAGGCCATATAGAGACTTCAATAATTTGCACACCTTTCCTTCTTGACCACTTACCACAAAACCATCTGGTTGATCCATGTAAATTTCCTCACCCAACTCTCCATTTTAAAAAGTTGTCTTAACGTCCATTTGATGAACGAGAAGACCATGATAAGCATCCAATGAAAGTAGTACTCGAATGGTGGTCAATCTGAAAACAGGTGAGTAAGTGTCAAATAAGTCTTCACCTTATTTTTGAGTATAACCTTTGGCCACAAGCCGTGACTTGTACTTCTCAATAGTACCATCAGGCCTAAGATTTTTCTTAATCACCCATTTGCATCCTATAGGTTTTCACCCATAAGGGAGATCAATGATCTCCCATGTTCCATTAGCTAAGATGGAATCCATCTCACTACAGACGGCTTCCTTCTAGTAGTTAGCATCAGGAGAAGCATATGCTTCTAAAATGGAAGTGGAAGTGTCATCCACAAGGTACACAATAAAATCATCATCAAAGGACTTTGCAGTCCTCTGTCTCTTACTCCTTTTAGGAATTTTATTATCATCCTCCTTAGGACTTCCAGAGTGTTCAACTAGAATGGTAGGTTTAGAAATTGTAGCAAATTCCTGATTAGATGAACTAGGTATCTCCGTATTTGATGAGTTAGGTTTATCCTTTATAGGAAAGATATCCTCAAAGAAAGTCATATCAGTTGACTCCATAATCGTACCAACATGTATGTCAGGTACTTCAGATTTTATTATCAAGAATCTATAACCAATGCAATGGAAGGCATAGCCCAGAAGAACATAATCAATAGTTTTTGGTCCAAGCTTGCGCTTCTTGGGGAATGGTATATTAACCTTTGCCAAACAACTCCAAGTACATAAGAAAGAGAGTTTTAATCTTTTCTTCTCTCATTCTTTAAATGGAGTAATTTCTTTATTCTTTATGGAAACTCGGTTTAGGACATGACATGCATTCAATAGTGCCTCCCCCACCATTCATTGGAGAGGCAGAATGTGTCTAACATGGCGTTAACCAAATCTGTTAGAGTACGGTTATTTATTTCGGCTACTCCATTTGACTGGGGTGAGTAGGGAGGCGTCCTATCATGAATTATCCTATGTTCTGCATAAAAGGAATCAAACTTGTTGGAAAAATACTCTCGACCATGATCAGACCTAAGCCTCTTAATCTTTTGATCAAGTTAGTTTTCTTCTTCGGTTTTATAGATTTTGAAAAAACTCAAAGGCTCATATTTTGATTTCAGAAGATACACATGGCAATATCTCGTAGAGTCACCGATCAAACTCATGAAATATATCTTTCATCTTTTGTCAACACACCATTCATCTTACAAAGATCAGAATGTATGAGCTCTAGTGGTGTTAAATTTCTCACTTCTGCAGTCGTATGTGACTTACGAGGTTGTTTTGCTTGCACAAAAACTTGGCACTTAGATCCCTTAACAGTAGTGAAATCAGGGATTAAATTAATTTTGGCTAGTCGCGTCACACAACCAAAATTAATATGGCAAAGTCGAAAATGCTAGACATTTGATTCAAAATTTATGTAAATATGATTAACAACTTTATTACAAACGTCTGACAGAGTTAAGCGGAACAAGCCTTTGCACTCATAACCTTTACCAACAAAGGTTCCATACTTAGAAATTACAAATTTATTGGACTCAAATACAATCTTGTAGCCATCTCGACACAGAAGAGTTCCTCTAACAGGATTTTAATTATTAAAGAAACATGATGCACGTTCTTCAGACACACAGTCTTTTCTGAAGTAAACTTTAGATCGATCGTACCAACACCATGAACAAAAGCATGCAAGCCATTCCCCATCAGCACGTACTGAGTCCCTCTGACCTGATATGAAAAAAACATGAAAATATCAAAACAAACATGTACATTAGCACCCGTGTCAATCCACCAATCAAGAGATGACATAATAAAAGAACAGTAGGTAAATATACCATATCCAACATCCTTTATCTCAACGTCGTCCATGACAACATAGCAGTCTTGCTGCCCTTCCCATGCTGGCGCTGGCGCTTGTCAAAGCAATTGGGGCAAGCAGGAGCCCAATGATCAGGATCACTGCACACATGACAAACACCTTTCTTCTTATCAGTCTTCTTCTTAAAAATGGTAGGCTGTGATGCCTTGTTCTTTCCGTCGAACTTTTCTTTGCCATCAAACTTTTCCTTGTTCTTGAACTTGTGAGGTTGGAAGTTCTTTTTCTGTACTAGGTTGGCACTTGAACCTCCCTCGGCACCTCGAGCACGTGTGTCTTTTGCTCTCGCCTTCTCTTCCACATCAAGAGTTCCAATAGTGTTTTAGGGAAGTAGCAAAGTTCCTCCATAAAGGGGGAAGCTTGGCAATATTGCACCCCGACAATGAACTTGTCCTGTAACACACAAGGAAAGTGCTCAAGCTCCATGGACAGTGACTGTATTTCATGAGCCTGCTCAACCACAGAACGGTCACCAGTCATCTTGTAATCATAGAATTGCTCCATGACATATAGTTTACTGCCAGTGTCCGAGACCCCAAACTTGGCCTCGAGCGTAGCCCACATGTCCTTGCCATTATCAAATAACATATAGGGTTTAACAATGTTCTCCCCAAAAATAGACAATAAAGTAGCCTTGAACAAGGTATCATTTTTTCAGAAAACTTGTTCCTGAGCAGGAGTAAGCTCTCCCTTAGGCTTGCCAAGAGTGGCGTCATAGCAGTTCATGTTCTGAAACCATAGAACTGCTCTCACGCGCCATCTCTTATAATGCGTACCCTCAAAAACAGGTGGCTTCACAGAAGCAACGAAACCACTTGGAGCAAATTGCCTATAATAAGGTTTTTGGATTGTTGAATAAAAGAGCAATTTTCCAAGGAATTTAACCATAATAAAAAGTAGATAAAAGACAGACAAAGCAAGATAAACAATATTGAGGAAGATGGTGTACATCACAGCAGAGGAACCACTGGTGTTGGCGTTGGCACCGTCGTCAGTCATGTCGTCGAGGAAGAGGTTGCTGATGCCAGGGAAGAAGTTGTCATTGAGAAAGATGTCAGTGCGATCGCTATCCGTGATGGAGTCTATGATAAAGTCAGTAGTCGCGCCAATAGCGCTTCCAAAAAACCTTATCGCCCTTCTCCCGTATAGGACTCGAAGCAGCGGGGTCTTGGAGTCCTACTGTCCCGGCTCGCGGTGCATGCCGCAAGACGGGATGGGGAAGATCTAGGTAGCGCAGTGCTCTAGAACTGGAAGCGATGTACTGAAGCTTGCGAGGAGAGGAGCAACCTCTCACTCTTATAGGCACGGGTATGTAGACGAACAGCAGCGTCGGGAGAGGAAACGAAGAGGAAACGACCGGAGCCAAACAACCCGCGGCAAAAAGAAAGAGAAGCTCTTGGCTCGAGGCATTTTCGCAACCCGCAACCCGCGGCGCGTTGTGACGAGGCGAGGCGTGGCGAGCGCGTGTATACGTCTTCTCTTCTCAAGCTCGTATAAGTGGTGAAAGAACTCTTCTTATAAGCTGGTGCAATTTCCACTTAACTAGCAACGTGAGATTAAACTTTTGTGTCAGCTCTTGCATTACATGAATGTGCCAAACGGGCATCTAGGATTTCAGAAATTTACTGGCATATAATAAATAGGCTGGTCTATTTAGACAAAAATTTCAACAATAAATGACACAGTTTTGTTTAGATACACATATACGTAGACGCGTATCTAACAAAACTGCATTGCTTATATTTGAACGGAGGGAGCAGTACATTCTTAGAAATGTTATAAACAACACGCTGTAGCTGATGTGTGAGGATCCTATGGCAATGAGTGCTAACTAGTTCTATTTTCTTTTTAGGTTTATACATGTGGACCTAGCCTTAATAATGCATGCTTGACTGATGTGGACTAGATCAGGAAAATTAGTTAACAAGGAATGTGATCATTAACTCTATTGCACGCTTGCTGCTGACTTTCATTAATCTGATGCTATGTCCCGGTCAGCTAATTATTCACATGGAGCTATTAAGAGTATAGTACTCCTAACCTGTTTTTGTCAGTTGTAATGTCGCCTGGCGACATCAATCAATAATGCAAGGGAAAATGCCACTCCAACGACCGCTCCTCGTCAGACAGGGAATGTTTACAAGAAAGCCAAGTGTATCTGTTAATTGGTTTTTGTCAGTAGCAGATTAGATTGCTACTCCTAGACAACGAGAATTCATAGATACATACGCCGCTGCATCCGTTGCGGCGTCGCGCAATCACTGCGAAAGCCGGTAGCCTATCACTAACGATAGTTAGACAATACGCAGGCAACGGAACCAACATCCGTCCTCCGAATGGTATCATTTCGAATGTCACGTCAACGGCGGTTGGAAGGTTTAGCTCTATCGAGATGTGCATGTTTGACCAAATCACTCGTGTGTCGACGTCAATTAATCATGCCATGGAAATCTAGCTTTATGTGCCAACATGTATACCTAGATTATTTTTGACAAGTACTTCCTTCGTTTAGAAATATAAGATGTTTAGAAATATAAGATGTTTTAGGTTCGAGAAGCTAATGTATCTAGACACTAAAAAAGGGTACTAACCGTATTTCGGGGATTGCTCCAACAGTAGTTAGACCTACTCAATCTGCCTTTATGCCGGGGCGAAATATCCTGGAAGGGGTGGTTGTCCTTCATGAGACTATCCATGAGATTCACCAGAAGAAAATTGATGGAGTTTTGTTTAAAATTGATTTTGAGAAGGCCTATGATAAAGTCAAATGGTCCTTTCTTCAACAAACGCTTCGTATGAAAGGTTTTGCACCTGGGTGGTGTAAACTAATTGAGCAGTTTGTTCAGGGAGGGAGTGTCGGAATAAGGTTAATGATGATATCGGACATTACTTTCAAACTAGAAAGGGGCTACGTCAAGGTGACCCTTTATCCCCGATTCTGTTCAATATCGTTGTAGATATGCTGGCTATCCTAATTGCAAGGGCTAAGGAAGATGGTCAGGTGGGAGGCCTCATTCCACATCTTGTTGATGGAGGGGTTTCAATTCTACAATATGCGTGAATATTCTTTTCATGAAACACGATCTACTGAAGGCCATGAATATGCAATTAATATTATGCATCTTTGAACAACTATCGGGACTGAAGATTAATTTCCATAAAAGCGAGATTTTCTGTTTTGGTAAAGCAAAAGAAGAGGAGCAGCAATACAAACAAATTTTTGGTTGTGAGGCTGGATCTTTACCTTTTAGATATCTGGGTGTGCCCATACACTATAGAAAACTTAGAAATTCAGATTGGTATCCAGTAGAAACTCGATGTGAAGGAAAATTGAGTTGCTGGAAGGGCAGGCTATTATCTTATGGTGATAGACTTGTCTTGATTAATTCTGTATTAACAAGTTTAACCTATGTTTATGTTGTCGTTTCTAGAGATACCTAAGGGGGTAAGGAAACGACTAGATTTTTATAGATCTCGCTTCTTCTGGCAAAGTGATGAGAATAAAAAGAAGTATAGACTTACAAAATGGAATATCATTTGTAGACCAAAGGATCAGGGTGGTCTAGGCATTGAAGTGTTGGAAATTAAGAACAAATGTTTATTGAGCAAATGGCTCTTCAAATTAATTAATGAAGAAGGCGTGTGGCAAGAACTGCTTTATAATAAATACCTAAGTCAGGAAACGCTGTCTGAAGCCCAAGCAAAACCGACTGATTCTCCATTTTGGAAAGGACTTATGCGGGTAAAGACAGAGTTCTTTGCTAGAGGTCACTTCAAGGTTGGAGATGGGGTAAACACTAGGTTTTGAGAGGATACATGGTTAGGAGATTCACCGCTAGCGCAACAATATCCATCATTATACAACGTTGTACATCAGAATAATGTCACCATCTCACATGTCCTATCTCAAGTACCACTGAACATTGGATTCAGGAGGGCGCTCAATGGTGACATGTGGACCGCTTGGCTTCATTTGTGCCAAAGACTTATGATGGTTCAGCTGTCAGATGAACAAGATAAGTTTGTATGGAACTTAAGCTCGTCTGAGGTGTTCTCGGTTAAATCAATGTATGAAGATCTTATGAATGATTATACGGTCTTCCTTCAGAACTATCTTTGGAAAATAAAAATCCCATTTAAGATTAAAATTTTCATGTGGTTCCTTCATAACAATGTGCTTCTTACTAAGGATAATCTTGTTAAAAGGAATTGGGTAGGATGTACCAAATGTTGTTTCTGTGGGGATCAGGAAACCATAGAACATTTGTTTATATCATGTCCTTTTGCTCGTCTCCTGTGGCGTATTGTCAATTTTGCGTATGATCTATCACCTCCAAATAATATCTCACATATGTTTGGAAGTTGGTTGGATGGAGTAGATAAATCATCTAAGGCTAGATTTAGCATTGGTGTTTCTGCCTTATGTTGGTCTATTTGGAGGTGTAGAAATGAAATTATCTTTAACAAAACAAAAACTTTTAACATTTTGCAGGTTATCCATATGATGGCGCATTGTGTTTAGCTTTGGGCGTTCTTACTACCCCAAGACTAGCGGGTTATTATGGCTACTGGGTGCAGCCATTTGCTGATGGTCGCGCACCATATGTTCAGCCAATCGTTTTGGCTGCAGCGTAATACATTACGGGATGTGTAATCTTTTTTTACTCCTTTTGTTTCGAGGGTTGATCTATGCATCAACTTTAAGCGATCCATGAGTTGTAACAGTTGTAGGATGATGAATATTGGTGAATGTTTTTAATAAAGGCTGTGTGCATCAACCGATGCAGAGGCCGGGGATACTCCCCTTTTCGAAAAAAAAAACTAAAAAGTGTCTAGATACATTTGTTTCACAAATCTAAAATATCTTATATTTCTAAACGGAGGGGTAGAATATTTTTTTAGCCCGTGGTTAACTAATAAATGTGTTAAAATTGCTAAAGTGGCGCAAACCAGACATGGTAATCAAGCAATCGGGCTATCTAAGCTAGGGAAACAGAGTGAATACGGGCTCCCTAGTTTGGAGATGAGATTGTCCCACAACGGACCAGACCTCATACATGTCTCATCAAAACGGATTATGTTTTTACTGGGAATCAATATTCCCGCCGATAGCAAAAAGACAGTAGTGACTTGGTCAAAAACTCAAAATGTTTAAGAACTCAAATATTCAATAGACACCATAGCGTGTGGTGGTGGACTGGTGGTGGTGTAGACATGTTTTTTGTGCGTACTCGTAGTTTCTCGAAAACAAATTTATAGTGCATACGTGCAACAAAATAGCATTGTGCAGTGCAAATAGGTTGAAACGGCAGGACGAGAAAAAGGAGAGAATACCACAGCCATTTTCCAAGAAGAGGCCAAGTGAACCGGTCCACCACCAGTGTGCTGCTTGATCTGCATGACCACATCTTTATGGTTCTATCATGTGAAACGTTCACAGTCTGCCGTCCATCTATGCTAATATCCAAACCAGTATCATTGGAGTCATGGCCTGCCAAATTCTCGATGATCTGTTTGTAATTATCCTGAGCTGACCATAGCGCCGCCGTAGCATCATATGAACATGCCGCCAAATAACCACCCTCCCGAGGCCCAAATTTCACCTTGCGAGATAAGACCCTTATGCGCTGGTATCGAATATAGCATCTTTCTGGTCGTCCTCAGATCCCACATCCGACAGAAACCTTCTTCACCCGCTGTCGCAACAAGATGGCCATCAGGGGAGAAGGTGGCGCCTAGGACGGTTCCCGCCTGCACTGCGAGGGTATAGTACAGTCTTCCAGACCTTAGATCCCAGACTCGAGTGTGCGCGTCAAGCCCAAAGGAAGCTGCTAGAGAGCTGTCGGGGTGGAAGCTGACTCCGTATACGCCTCTGTTGTGCCCCTCCTGGAGCAGGAGTTGTGTCCCCATGTTCACGTCCCACAATCGCCAGGTCCTGTCGAAGCTCGCCGTGCCCAGGGCCGTCTCTATAAATTTGGGGCCCCGGTGCGGATCTTGAAATAGGGCCCAAAAATGTGACTAATAGAATGAAACTATACTTTCACTTAATAATCATGTAGCTTCATTTGTGCTATTTTTACAATATTAAGAAACATACATCAAATATGAATGCTAAAAGAGTAAATATAGCACTGAAGTCCATGATTGTTTCTATTTTACAAACAAACAAGAACAATCTGACTTAAAAGACATCAATTTATAAACAAACGTAAACAAAAATAGAAGAACACCACTTTTTATTCAGCTAAGATAGAGTTAATATCTCGAAGAATTACTATCTACAATATTTTGTCATTGAACCTATAGATTGAACAGGCTTGGAAATTGGAATCCGTTGACTTGATTTTATTAATCAGTGGAGATATGGAGCAGACATTAACCTGATTGAGACTTGATTCGGCGAATGGCGAGAACGCCGGCAGGCTTTGGGCGTCAGTTGTCGGGACTCGGGACGTTGCCGCTTATGCGTAGCTGAAATCAGGCGCCCCCGCACGGTGTTGTTCCGACGGGATCTGGGGATCATCTCATTGAGACCTGACGCCGAAGGGAGCCACGAAGATGAATAGGCCATCAGCCGTCTTGGCGTCGCCCGATGGGATCTAGTTCTTCGTCTCACGTATCACAAGCGGAAGGAGAAGATAAGCCATGTTGCGTGATTTGCTGTTGCCTGACATGGTCTCTAATCTTGTCCTCGTTAAGAAACAAACATGCATGTGGTGCGGTCCTCTTTTTCTTCTCTGCTTATAAACCTTTTCATATAAACTTACGGGATGTGCTGCCAAATAATCACGTTTATAAC
This sequence comes from Avena sativa, assembly GCA_916181665.1. Taxonomy (NCBI): domain Eukaryota; kingdom Viridiplantae; phylum Streptophyta; class Magnoliopsida; order Poales; family Poaceae; genus Avena; species Avena sativa. The sequence continues at coordinate 358,210,902 of OV702283.1, forward strand.
TAACTAACCGCGATTTGGGGGCCCCAAAAAATCGGGGGCCCTGATCGGTTGCTCACCTCGCTCATGCTCGTCGACGGGCCTGGCCGTGCCGAGGTAGTTTCCGGATGGATGGAAAGCGAGGCGGGCAAGACATTCCTGGTGTGTCAAAAGACATTCAGAGGGTCCCGTCATCGTTGTTCCATAGTTTGGTGGTTTTATCGGCCAAGGTTGTCGCTAAGTAGCTGTTATGAGTTGGAGAGAAGGTGGCGTTGGTCGCATGTTCTGTGTGTCCTTTCAGGGATGCTTTTTGGGTTACCTTCTGTGGAGTGATGTTCTAGACCTTGATGATCCCACTCTAGGAGCTCGTGGCGAGCATCAACGTGTCGCTGGAGAGGAGAAACCGGTGAGCGGGCGGTCCTCTTCCATTTTGTTGCGGTCCAGCACAAACTGATTCCCGTTGGCTGCTTCGAAACTGTTAGCGTCTCAGGCCTTGCTTCACACACTCGTGTTACGTTTAGACGTTTATGCGCATACAACCCAACTATAAGAAGAGAGCCCACTTCATCCTAAAATCCCAGACTGAAGGGAGGAGAGAAACTCTCCCTTATAAACTGGTTGTAGCCCCCTCCCGCTAGTGAGGTGGGACTAAAAGTTGTTGGCAACGCTTGATACCTAGAAAGCCTCTCAGGCGGGCATGGCGATGTTGGCTCTGATACCAATTGTCAGCGTCCTAATCCTTGCTCCACACATTTGCGTTGCTTTTAGACGTTTATGCACATACAACCTAACTATAATAAGAGAGCCCACTCCATCTCAAAAGCCCAGACTAAAGAGAGAAGATGAACTCTCTTTCTTCTAAGCTGGTTGTAGCCCCCTCCCGCTAGCGATGTGGGACTAAAGGTTGCTGGAAACGCTTGGTACCTAACACCGGACTCACGATTGCATGTCCAAGCCGGACATGTACACACTAATCAAACTAGCACACCCTAGACGAAAACTATTACGACTCCAACCAACATATAAAGCTAACTAATCGTGCTACAACACACGCCTGCGTTGCCGAGCACTGGATACGCTAGGAAAACACCAGATAATGATCGACATATAAGGGTTCTCGGCAAACAAGTACTCCGCAATGATGGACAAATTGCTCTGTGATACGTCAGAAACATATCTATAATTTTTGATGCTCCATGCTTGTTTAATATCTACTTTGCTTTACTTGTCCACACTTTCAGGTGATTTTTACATGTTTTCTAATACTAACCTAATAACAAGTTGCAACAGTGTTAGATGCCTATTTTCTACTATTTTTGGTTTCAGAAAAGTTAGTAAAGAAATATTCTCGGAATTGGACGGGACAAAGAACAAAGTCAATTACTTCCGTGGGGAACAAGAAGTCCAGAGGAGAGCCGGAGGGGCCGGACAGAGGGGCCAGACCCACCCTGCGCCTGGCTAGGGTTTGGCCGCCCTGGCCGCCGCCTCGGTCTCCCCCTTCTCCTATAAGAAGCCCCCGATACAGAAACCCTAAGTACCCGATCAAAAATCCACGAAACCATCTGTAGCCGCCGCCACCATCGTCCCTAGATCAGGGGGGGGGGGGGTCTGAAGTCTTCCCGGCACCCTGCCGGAGGGGAGATCATCCCGAAGGCCTTCTCTCCGGTATGATGCGTGAGTAGTTCCACCTTGGACTATGGGTCCATGTAGTAGCTAGATGGTTGTATCTCCTCCTTTGTGCTTTCATGTATAGATCGTGTGAGCTCCGTTCATGATCAAGATCTAATCTATTTGTAATCATGCATGTTATGTTTGCAGGGATCCGATGGATATTGAGATTATTATGTTGGTTTGATTAATGGTTTTGTCTTTATGATTCTACCATGTATGTGTTGTTTGTGATCTTGCATGCTCTCCGTTGTTAGCAGCTATCTTGGCCAAGTAGTTGCTAGTGACTTCAAGAGGGGGTATTTATGCTCGATAGTGGGTTCATGCCTCTAGTTGTTGGAATTATGCCCTAGAGGAAATAATAAAGATGTTATTATTATAATTCTTGTTCATGATAATGTTTATATTCCATGCTAGAATTGTATTAAGCGGAAACTTTAATACTTGTGTGGTTTGTGAACAACACCGTGTCCCTAGTACGCCTCTATGGACTAGCTCATTGATCAATGATGGTTAAGGTTTCCTAACCATAGACATGAGTTTTCAATTGATAATGAGATCATATCATTGGGAGAATGATATGATGGACAGACCCAAACTAAGCGAAGCAATTAGATCGTGTCATCGTGTTCGTCTTTGCGAAGCTTTTCTTATGTCAAATATTGTATTCCTTAGACCATGAGATAATACAACTCCCTGGTATCGGAAGAAAGCTTTGAGGTCATCAAACGTCATCCTATGAGAGGGTGATCATAAAGGTGTCTCTCAGGTGATCGGAAAGTATCTGTTGGGTTGTATGTATCGAGATGGAATTTGTCCCTCCCAAGTCGAAGAGATATACTTCGGGCCCACTCGGTAATCGATATCAACACCTCTTGCAAGCATGTGGTTAAGGAGTTAATCACAAAGTGATATCGGATTACAGAACGAGTAAAGTAGTTGCTGTGAACGAGATTGAACTAGGTATGATGGTACCGACGATCAAATCTCGGGCAAGTAAAATATCGCGAGACGAAGGGAATATATATATGGGATTGATTGAATCCTGGCATCGTGGTTCATCCGATATGATCATCGATGAATGTGTGGGAGTCAATATGGGTTACCAGACCCCGCTGTTGATTATTGATAGAAGATCATGTCTGCATATTCTCGAACCCGCAGGGTCACACACTTAACGTGTCTCGTGTAGGGGTTCGTAGCATGGAAAACAAAAAAATTTCTATCGCATACAAACAAACAAGCCAAGATCTATCTACTAGATTGTAGCAACGAGTCGATGGAATAACTTACCCTCGAAGATTCCAAAGCGGTTAACGAGAGCAGATTCTCGTGGGTGATGTAGTCGTACTCTTTCTGATCTCAAGATCGTGTAGACGATCCTTCCGGCGCTGCGTTCCGGCAGCGCTTCCGCAGTCGGTCACACGTTCGGTACTCGACGAAGACCTTCCTCTCCCTTGTTCCAGCAGGCAGCAGAGGTTGTAGCACTCTCCTCGCGATTCCGGCAGCACAACGGCGTGGTACCGGAAGTAGAGGGGAGATCCCGCAGGGCTTCGCCTTAAGCCGGAGCGAGTATGGTGGAGTATGAGAGAGGGCTATTAGTGGTATAGAGATTAGACACACCAATTAGAAGGCTCTAAACCACAGGCTAAAGCAATTAGAAGCTCTAAACCAGAACGGCTCTAAACCGGAGATTAGAGGTAGAAACTTGTGTGTCTCAAGGAGGAGCCCTGCCCCTCCTTTTATAGGTGGAGGGGCTAGGCGCGCCAGAGAGGGAGTCCCTCCCCAACTCGGCCTAGGGCTGGGCGCCGGCTTGGAGGATAGGAACTCCTCCTCCAAGTTGGTTTCAACCTCCTCTTGCTTGTTTCCCACAGTTTCCTGTTTCCCACAGTTTCCTGTTTTCCACAGTTTCCTGTTTTAGCCGTTTGACTTTCAAACTGGCAATTTGACTTTCATGTTTTTGGAACAGCAAGAACACTTAGTACATGATGCAATCATTCAATGACACACTCATGTACCCTCCCCCCCGGAGTGCCGGACAATCCGGACCCTTCTAGAACATTCCCGATGAAAACACCGGAATCATTCCTGAACTCTGAAACGGGACTTTCCTTATATGAATCTTATTCTCCGGACCATTCCGGATCACCTCGTGATATCCCGGATCCCATCCGAGACTCCGAACAACATTCGGTCTCTTTCTCATAATACCATAACTACTCAAAACAACGTCGAATCCTTAAGTGTGTCTCCCTACGGTTCGTGAATTATGCGGACATGATCGAGACACTTCTCCGAACAATAACCAATAGAGGAATCTGGAAATTCATATGGCTCCCACATATTTCTACGATTACTTTGCGATCGAATGAACCACTTACATACGATACCAATTTCCCTTTGTCTCACGATAGTTTACTTATCCGAGGTTATGATCGTCGGTATCTCTGCATACCTAGTTCAACCTCGTTACCGATAAGTACTCTTTTCTCGTTCCCGTGATATGTGATCCCTTGTGACCTAGTCACATGCTTGCAAGCTAATTGGATGACATTCCACCGAGAGGGCCCAGAGTATATCTATCCGTCATATGGATGGACAAATCCCACTCTTGATCCATGTGTTTCAACCAATACTTTCCGAACACTCAATGCCACCTTTATAGCCACCCAGTTACGGTGTGGTGTTTGATGTCATCAAAGCATCCATCCGGTAAAGGTGATATGCATGATCTCATGGTCGAAGGAATTAGGTTACTATGTATCAGAAAGCATATAGCAATTGAACTATTGAAATGACTTGATCTTTATGCTACGCTTATCTATAGGAGTATGTCCATCACATCATTCTCCTAATGATATGATCCTGTTGTTAATAACATCTCTATGTTCATGATCAGGAAACCATGATCATATATTAACCAACAAGCTAGTTTAACAAGAGGCTTTACTAGGGACTCTTATTTTAGTTTACAAATCACACAAGTATTAATGTTTCCGGTTAATACAATTATAGCATGGTATGTAAACATTTATCATAAGTGTGAAGATATGATAATAACCACTTTATTATTGCCTCTTGGGCATATCTCCAACAGTCTCCCACTTGCACTAGAGTCAATAATCTAGTTTCGAACCTTTGTGTATATAACACCTATGGCTTTCCGGTGTTGTATGTACACGATTGCTAGTGGTCAACTGATCTCTGGATCTAACACTTCCAGGTCCGTGTGTAATTTCATGTCTTTGCGTCTCTACGCATCACTCATTCTCTAATGAGATGGCTTTGTACAAATTTGGTCTTTCGGTGTGACCTTTAGCTCTTTGGGGTTAAAACATGTTGATAATATTGTCGCACAATATATCTTCATAGTATTATCCCACTGTGAACTACACCTAGTTTGATAACAAACTTCTTGACACAAATGCCCTCTTTTGCTGCTATAATAGCAGTCATATACTTAGCCTTTTGTTGTAGTATCTGTCACAATGTCTTAACTTTGGAAATCATCCAAATCCATTATGGAACTCACTTTCCATTATATTGTGCCACCCTTAGTTTAGATTGAGATAAACTTAATTTGTACTTTGTGACAAAGCTAGTATCAATGTAGTACTTTTACAATGAACTAACCATCTATTTGTCACTTCTACAAATATTATACTCTTAGTTCTTTCAAAAGATCATAAGAATATCCTTACTATTGTCCAATGATCATCTTACGAATCATTCTGGTATATGCTCACAACATTTAGAGCATAGGACATATCTGGATTTGTACATATCACAGTATGATTGATATAAATACTCTTTGTGATTTCATACATCAAGTATCAATCTATACTTGATTATTTGTTTCACTTTACCAAATGTCAATACACTTGAATATATCATCAACATTGAACTTATTCAATCCTTTCTGTGTGACAAGAACCTCTCTTGTAGTTTCTATATTGAACTCATTCAATATCTTGTCTATGTACTTCTGGCACAACCATATTAGCGTCTATTGATGCCAAATATTTGGGTTTTGCCTAAGTCTTTCATCGGGATGAAATTCTTAATATGTGTTAATAAAAGATACATTATTTCCAATCAACAATATGTCTTCCACATAATGTATTAGAAACATGTCTTAGCGCTCCCACTTAATTTCTTGCAAATGCAAGCATCTCCATCGTCTCTGATGAACTTTTAAACTCCTTTAACAGTTTCATCACAGTGAAGATTCCAACTCCGCTATGCTTACTTCAACCATTGAAGTTTGCATATGTTTTTAGCATCCCTTGAATTTTAACAAAACCCTTTGGACTGTGTCATGCACACGTCCTAGGTAACCCTTCTATTAGAAGAACTTGTTTTGTTTATTCAACTACCATATAATAAAATTATATGTAGTGGTTGCTACACTAATCCATCTAGACTAAATATCGCTATGAAAGATCAGATCTTGTCATAGTCAACTTTTGAACATTGTTGTGAACTCTTTCCCAATATGTCGACTATTTCATAGATGTGCAACATCCATGTCTGTTTATTTATAGATCCAAACACAACTGTAAGGTCTTACACCTTTCTCGAGGGTCCTTCAAGTTCAAAACTTGATTTCTCGTGTATGGAACTATCACGGATTTTATGGCTTCAAGCCATTTGACGGAGTCAGGGCCCATCATCGCTTCTTTGCATGTAGTCGGTTCATTATTCTCAAATAATGATTCAACCCTCAAATCTTGGTATTTGATTGTTTACCCGATCTACTTGTTTCAATAGGAACTTAGATCTCCGTGACCACAACCTTTGAGGCACGTGAGCCATGAGCATTTGTTGCTGTCTCCGGAACACTTTTTGGCGCTGCGCAACTCTGCACATATAGCTAAGGTTATTTTAACCTTATCAAAGTTCTATTGTCCTCCCACTTTTCTTTTCACGAAAAATTCCTTCCAAAAGAAATTTGACGTTCTAAGCGACAAACACTTTTGTCTCTGGTGTTATGGAGGAATACTTAACAGTTATTCGAAATAACATACAAAGACAGGTTCATCCGACTTTGGTTGCAAACATCTTTCTTATGCAAAGCATACCAATGTTTAAGAAAGGACAACTTGGGTTTTATCCCAAACCATAACTTTATATGGTGCCATTTCAACGGATTATGATGGAGCTCTTTTCAGTGGAAAAACGGTAATCTCTAAAGCTTTTAATCTTTAAAATATAATGGCAGTTTTATAAATTATACCTTTGATCTTACCATGTCAAATAAGGTTTAATTACATATCTCGAACGCTCCATACACTTATGGTGTTTCGGGAAAATGCAAATCCACGGAACGATTCCTAAATCTTAGGTATTATGCTAAACTTGTAACTTAAATATTTTCCTTTATGATCTTATCATAAACTATTCATATTCTTGTTACAATGATTTTGCACTTCATCTTGAAAGTCTTTGAACTTTTCAAGTGTTTCATACTTTATCCTTATTAAGTAAATATTCATATATTCACTCAAATTTTTGGAGAAAGCATATGAAGTTGAAATCCATCGCTTTTGACTACACATAATGGATTTCATACAACAATATGTACAAGTTCCAATAAGCTAGTCATTCGTTCCCTTTTGGCCTATGAACGAAGTTTTAATTATCTCTAGGAAAGTTTCACAAGCGTCATTTGATCAAAAATCAGAAGACTCCAAAATTCCATCCACATGGAGTTTCTTCATGTTTTCTTTCCATTATAATTTAAACGGCGATGTCACTTCCTAAGTGATCTTTCAATCAATTTGTCTTTAGACATTTTTAGCACTAGTTTTATGGATGTGATTTCTCCAACGAGATTTGTGAATCATCCATCTTTTATGGATCACGGTAATTTATTTGAACAACTCTTTTGTTCTCATAATACCTGATAAAACAAATCTTGAAGGCAAGCTTTGATGTTTAACGAGCAACATAATAACCCTTTATTTGTTCTCGATGAACATCATCACATATTCTTTTGTTAGTTACTTAGGCCATTGTAGTTCATGAATTGTGTTGTTTCGTATGACGATTCACACCAACAAATTCAGTATCAAATACTTAAGAACCACATTGTTTAATAAGCAAAGAATATAGCCATAACATGTATATCATCTATATACTTAAACTGAACAATTCTAGTCTTTTCTTTTCTGCCATATATTTATGAGATTCTCTTTCAATATTTCCTTTTCTGTTTGAAAGAATCTATCAACATCAATAGTGGAGTCATACATATGACACATAGTCCAAAGCGTGTATAGTTAAATACCAATGTCTTTGGACTTGCACTTTGAAGTAGATCACCATCATCAAATGTTTGGTGTTCTTTCAAATTCCTTTCTTTAGTAATCTCTTGGTGTAGTAAACATTTTACCTACATCAAATATTCACCCTCATCATGGATTTATCCATGATCAAGCTACTTTTAGCTTATAACGGTGAATCATGAGTATAATGTTGCTCTCCAAATCCTTTTGGACGATTAGGACAACTAGTGTCTCCAACCTTTTGCAAATTCTCATCAAATATGAGAACATGACTTTAGACATATTATACTCTATCATGTTGCAACCAAAACTTCGTTTCAGATATCACAATATCTTCCACACATCATGGTTTCTGAAACAACTCTTTCAGATCCTAGATAACCTTGATATTAAGACAATCCTTTGAATATCAAGAATCATGGATACAAACATGATACTAACACTTGGAATTGTTACTCTTGATTTAATACTAATTATTAAACTTCATGGAGTAACCGGAACTTACTGAAAGTTTGCAATAGGACTTTTAAACTTTAGATTAACACTTAAAAACAATACGATACCAGTTCGTAAAGTAACTAACCAGAATTCTATAGTTCTATCATCTCAATTATAACTAAGCGCAAGGTGGTAAACGGATGCCAATGACTACAACAATCTATGCAAATTCACTTTGATTTAGTTTATGATAAATTGAGTTCTAATTAATAATTAAATTAATCTAGGTGAACTCCCACTCAAAACAATATCCCTCACATTGTTTTAGTGATCACACGAACCAAATCCACCACATCAAAACTGATCATCACGAGAGTTGATGTAGCTTCAATGGCGAACAATCAACATGTTCATCATATCTACTATATGACTCATGCTCTACCTTTCGGTAATCCGTGTTCCTGAGGCCATGTCTGTACATGCTAGGCTCGTCAAGATCAAACCTTAGTTTCTGCATGAGCAAATCTGGCTTGCTCACGTTGTATACACTTGTAGAATCTAACACACCCGATCATCACGTGGTGCTTCGAAACAACAAGCTTTAGCAACGGTGCTAACTAAGGGTGAACACTTTATGACTTGAAATTCATGTGCATGAGGGATCATCTTATAATGCTACCGTCGTCTACTAAGCAATACAAGATGCATAAAGGATTAACATCACATGCAATTCAATAATATGTGATATGATATGGCCTTTCTTCTTTGTGCTTCCGATCTCCATCTTCTAGCACGAACATGATCTCCATCATCACCGGCATTGCATCAAGGTCAATGACGCTTCTCCATGGTTGTCGTCCACCGGCTTCAACTATTACAACTACTTTGAATAAACACGCGGGTCTTAACATAAATTAAATACAACCATATGGCTCCTGCCGGTTGCCAACTTACAATAAGGAACATTGCATACATCATATATAATCACAATCATGGCCATATCACATCACAGCACACCCCTGCAAAACAAAGTTAGACGCCTCTACTTTCTTTGCATGTTTTACGTGGTTTGGGGCTTTCAATAAGTGTCGTTCTAACTTACGAACATGAACCACAACATTGATACTAGTATTGTTAATCACCCGTTGTAAATTGGATCTTAACTATGCTAGGAGAAACAGGCACCCGCAAAGCCACTTATGCAATACAAGTTGCATGTCAAGCGTGGAGCAAGTCTCATGAACGATGTCATGTAAGGTTAGCCCGGGCCGCTTCATCCCAACATACCGCAAGATGCAAAGTACACAAGAAGCAATCGACAATAAAAGCATCAACGCCCACAATGACCATTGTGTTCTACTCGTGCAACAGATCTACATATAGACACGGCTCTGATACCACTGTAGGGGTTCGTAGCATGGAAAACAAAAAAATTTCTATCGCATACAAACAAACAAGCCAAGATCTATCTACTAGATTGTAGCAACGAGTCGATGGAATAACTTACCCTCGAAGATTCCAAAGCGGTTAACGAGAGCAGATTCTCGTGGGTGATGTAGTCGTACTCTTTCCGATCTCAAGATCGTGTAGACGATCCTTCTGGCGCTGCGTTCCGGCAGCGCTTCCGCAGTCGGTCACACGTTCGGTACTCGACGAAGACCTTCCTCTCCCTTGTTCCAGCAGGCAGCGGAGGTTGTAGCACTCTCCTCGCGATTCCGGCAGCACAACGGCGTGGTACCGGAAGTAGAGGGGAGATCCCGCAGGGCTTCGCCTTAAGCCGGAGCGAGTATGGTGGAGTATGAGAGAGGGCTATTAGTGGTCTAGAGATTAGACACACCAATTAGAAGGATCTAAACCGCAGGCTAAAGCAATTAGAAGCTCTAAACCAGAACGGCTCTAAACCGGAGATTAGAGGTAGAAACTTGTGTGTCTCAAGGAGGAGCCCTGCCCCTCCTTTTATAGGTGGAGGGGCTAGGCGCGCCAGGGAGGGAGGGAGTCCCTCCCCAACTCGGCCTAGGGCTGGGCTCCGGCTTGGAGGAGAGGAACTCCTCCTCCAAGTTGGTTTCAACCTCCTCTTGCTTGTTTCCCACAGTTTCCTGTTTCCCACAGTTTCCTGTTTTCCACAGTTTCCTGTTTTAGCCGTTTGACTTTCAAACTGGCAATTTGACTTTCATGTTTTTGGAACAGCAAGAACACTTAGTACATGATGCAATCATTCAATGACACACTCATGTACCCTCCCCCCCCCCCCCCGGAGTGCCGGACAATCCGGACCCTTCTAGAACATTCCCGATGAAAACACCGGAATCATTCCCGAACTCCGAAACGGGACTTTCCTTATATGAATCTTATTCTCCGGACCATTCCAGATCACCTCGTGATATCCCGGATCCCATCCGAGACTCCGAACAACATTCGGTCTCTTTCTCATAATACCATAACTACTCAAAACAACGTCGAATCCTTAAGTGTGTCTCCCTACGGTTCGTGAATTATGCGGACATGATCGAGACACTTCTCCGAACAATAACCAATAGAGGAATCTGGAAATTCATATGGCTCCCACATATTTCTACGATTACTTTGCGATCGAATGAACCACTTACATACGATACCAATTTCCCTTTGTCTCACGATAGTTTACTTATCCGAGGTTATGATCGTCGGTATCTCTGCATACCTAGTTCAACCTCGTTACCGATAAGTACTCTTTTCTTGTTCCCGTGATATGTGATCCCTTGTGACCTAGTCACATGCTTGCAAGCTAATTGGATGACATTCCACCGAGAGGGCCCAGAGTATATCTATCCGTCATATGGATGGACAAATCCCACTCTTGATCCATGTGTTTCAACCAATACTTTCCGAACACTCAATGCCACCTTTATAGCCACCCAGTTACGGTGTGGTGTTTGATGTCATCAAAGCATCCATCCGGTAAAGGTGATATGCATGATATCATGGTCGAAGGAATTAGGTTACTATGTATCAGAAAGCATATAGCAATTGAACTATTGAAATGACTTGATCTTTATGCTAAGCTTATCTATAGGAGTATGTCCATCACATCATTCTCCTAATGATATGATCCTGTTGTTAATAACATCTCTATGTTCATGATCAGGAAACCATGATCATATATTAACCAACAAGCTAGTTTAACAAGAGGCTTTACTAGGGACTCTTATTTTAGTTTACAAATCACACAAGTATTAATGTTTCCGGTTAATACAATTATAGCATGGTATGTAAACATTTATCATAAGTGTGAAGATATGATAATAACCACTTTATTATTGCCTCTTGGGCATATCTCCAACAGTCTCCCACTTGCACTAGAGTCAATAATCTAGTTTCGAACCTTTGTGTATATAACACCTATGGCTTTCCGGTGTTGTATGTACACGATTGCTAGTGGTCAACTGATCTCCGGATCTAACACTTCCAGGTCCGTGTGTAATTGCATGTCTTTGCGTCTCTACGCATCACTCATTCTCTAATGAGATGGCTTTATACAAATTTGGTCTTTCGGTGTGACCTTTAGCTCTTTGGGGTTAAAACATGTTGATAATATTGTCGCACAATATATCTTCATAGTATTATCCCACTGTGAACTACACCTAGTTTGATAACAAACTTCTTGACACAAATGCCCTCTTTTGCTGCTATAATAGCAGTCATATACTTAGCCTTTTGTTGTAGTATCTGTCACAATGTCTTAACTTTGGAAATCATCCAAATCCATTATGGAACTCACTTTCCATTATATTGTGCCACCCTTAGTTTAGATTGAGATAAACTTAATTTGTACTTTGTGACAAAGCTAGTATCAATGTAGTACTTTTACAATGAACTAACCATCTATTTGTCACTTCTACAAATATTATACTCTTAGTTCTTTCAAAAGATCATAAGAATATCCTTACTATTGTCCAATGATCATCTTACGAATCATTCTGGTATATGCTCACAACATTTAGAGCATAGGACATATCTGGATTTGTACATATCACAGTATGATTGATATAAATACTCTTTGTGATTTCATACATCAAGTATCAATCTATACTTGATTATTTGTTTCACTTTACTAAATGTCAATACACTTGAATATATCATCAACATTGAACTTATTCAATCCTTTCTGTGTGACAAGAACCTCTCTTGTAGTTTCTATATTGAACTCATTCAATATCTTGTCTATGTACTTCTGGCACAACCATATTAGCGTCTATTGATGCCAAATATTTGGGTTTTGCCTAAGGCTTGGGGGAGGGGCAAGTGCAGCCGCCCACCCCTCTATATAAAGAGGGCTGGGGGCGCACCACCCCCCACACCTTCCCCTCCAAAGCTAGCCGCCCTGCTGCCCTCCTCTCTCTCTCCCTCCCGACTGCGTGTAGGCGAAGCCCTGCTGCAGAAACTCTCCACCATATACACCACGCCGTCGTGTTGTAGATCCAATCCGTCTCTCCACCATACTTGCTGGTCCGAGGAAGGAGGAGACGTCGAGGTGCTGCATGTGTGCATCTCACGGAGGCACCGCCACTTGTGGTGCTAGATCGGATCGGATCGCGAGGAGGAGAAGCGAGTACGACTACATCACCCACGTTCCGACGAACGTTCCGCTGTGCGAATCTTCAAGGGTATGAAGATCTAATCCAATCTCTCTCGTTGTTTGCATCTCCTAGATTAGATCTTGGCTTTCCCTCTGTTCGCATCCGTAGAAAATTTTGATTTACTATGCCGCGAAACCCTTCAGTGGTATCAGAGCTAGATCTATGCGTAGATGTGTTTCACGAGTAGAACGCAACATGGTTGTTGCGGGCGTTGATGTTTTCTGTTGCAAGCCTCTTGTTTGTGTTCTTCTTATGACGCGGGATAGTGAGATTGAAGCGGTCCAGGCCAACCTTACGCGACGTCGTTCGCGAGACCGGCTCCGCACTTGACGTGTGGCTTGTTCCACACATGCGGCTGGTGGATGTCAGTTTCTCTCACTATAGTTGTCATGGGATTAACACCGGAGTTTGGCAACCATAATATCACCGTTGTGGCTTTCCGTAGGTAAGAATCGTTCTTAGCATCTACTCCCATAAGCCACGTAAAACATGCAACAACAAAGTAGAGGCGTCTAACTTGTTTTTGCAGGGAGTGTTTTCTGTGATATGGTATGGCCCAAGATGTGATGTGTATATTGTATGCGATGATCATGTTTTGTAATGTTTCACGACTTGCATGTCGATGAGTACACAACCGGCAGGAGCCATATGGTTGTCTTTATAATTGTGTATGACCTGCGAGTCAACTTCTTATACGCCATGTAATAGTTTCACTTTATCGCTAAGTAGTTAGCAATAGTTGTAGTTGATATTCGTGGTGGAGGCAATCATGGTGGAGTGATGGAGATCATGCCGGCACGCACAAGATGGAGATCATTGCGCGAAGATTGGCTATACCATGTCACATAAAGTTATATGCATGTGATGTTTATCTTTTTATGTATCTTATTATGCTTAGATCGCGACGGTAGCATTATAAGATGATTCCTCACTTAAAGATCAAGATAAAACCGTGTTCTCCCCAAGTATGCACCGTTGCGAAAGTTCGTCGTGTCCAAGCATCACGTGATGATCGGGTGCTATAGACTCTACGCTCACATACAACGGGTGCAAGCCAGTTTTGCACACACGGAAATACTTGGGTCTAACTTGATGAGCCTAGCATGTACAGACATGGCCTCGGAACACAAGAACCGAAAGGTTAAGCATGAGTCATATGAATGATATGATCGACACTTCGTTGTCCACCATTGAAACCACATCTCTTCTCGTGATGATCGGATTAGGTGTGGTGAATTTGGATCGTGTTCACTAAACAACTTGAGGGATGTTGAATTTAGTGGGAGTTCATCTAGTAATTTGATTAAGTTGAACTATTTATCATGAACATAGTCTAAATTGTACTTGCAAATACTGTAGATCACATGGCCAAGTCCAACTTCAACTTCAACGTTTTTGCTGAAATAGAAAAGCTTAGAAACAAGGGTTAACTTCACCAAATGGTTCCGCATTCTGAGAATCATTCTCGCTGGTGGACAAAAGGACTATGTCCTTGAGAAAGCGCTAGGTGACGCCTCTGCTATAGATGCGCCGGCTGATGAAAAAGCTGTTTATCAGTCGCGCAAGGATGATTATGATTTGATTAAGATCGCAATGTTGTATGCTATGGAATCGGATCTTCAAAATCGTTTTGAGGAGTTCGCCGGGCCCTTTGAGATTCTCGAGGAGCTGAAAAACATGTTTCAGACTCAAGCCCGTTCTGAGAGACATGAGATCTCTAAGAAATTCTTTAACTACAAGATGGAGGAAGGGAGTTCCGTTAGTGAGCACGCCATTGAGATGACGGGCTACACTCAACGCCTTGAGCAACTGGACTGCAAGATTCCAGAGGAGCTCAAGATTGACACTCCTAGCTACAAAAGTTTTGTAGTTGATCACAATCAGATTGGTTCCACTGATATGATCACTGAGCTCTTCGCTAAGATGAAAGTAGCGAAGGTGGACATCAAAAAGAATAATCATGTGTTGATGGTAAAGAAACCCCCCACCTTCAAGAAAGGTAAGGGTGCAAAGAAGCCCTTCAAGAAAGGCGGCGGCAAGCGCGTTGCCCCTGCTGAGAAGAAGCTCAGGTCTAGTCCTAAGCCGGACACTGAGTGCTCCTATTGCAAGGACAAGGGTCACTGGAAGCGCAACTGTCCGAAGTACTTAGCGGACAAGAAGGCTGACACCATCAAAGGTATATTGGATATACATGTTATTGATGTTTTCCTTACTAGCCCTCGTTGTAGTGCCTGGGTATTTGATACCGGTTCAGTTGCTAATATTTGTAACTCGAAACAGGAGCTACGGAATAGACGGCGGCTTGCGAGGGATGAGGTGACGATGCGCGTTGGCAACGGATCAAGAGTTGATGTGATGGCCGTCGGCACGCTCTCCTTAGTTTTACCTTCGGAATTAGTTTTAAACCTTAATAAATGTTATTATGTGCCTGCGTTGAGCATGAACATTATTTCTGGATCGTATTTATTGCAAGACGGTTATTCATTTAAATCGGAGAATAATGGTTGTTCTATTTATATGAGTAACATCTTTTATGGTCATGCACCTATTGTGAATGGTTTATTTCTTCTAAATCTCGAAAGGGATGAAACACACATCCATAACATTGAGGCTAAGAGATGCAAAGTAGATAGTGATAATACTAATTATTTGTGGCACTGTCGTCTAGGTCATATTGGTGTAAAGCGCATGAAGAAACTCCATTCTGATGGACTTTTGGAGTCTCTTGATTTTGAATCATTTGACACATGTGAACCATGCCTCATGGGCAAGATGATCAAAAACACCATTCTCCGGTATGATGGAGCGAGCAACGGACTTGTTGGAAATCATACATACCGATGTATGCGGACCGATGAGTGTTTCGACGCGCGGTGGATATCGCTATTTTCTCACTTTTACCCATGACTTAAGTAGATATGGGTATATCTATTTAATGAAACATAAGTCTGAAACATTTGAAAAGTTCAAGGAATTTCAGAATGAAGTGGAGAACCATCGTAACAGAAAGATCAAGTTTCTACGATCCGATCGTGGGGGCGAGTATTTAAGTTATGATTTTCTCACGCATCTTAAAGCAAGCGGAATTGTTTCGCAACTCACGCCACCCGGAACACCACAGCGCAATGGTGTGTCTGAATGCCGGAATCGAACTTTATTAGATATGGTCCGATCAATGATGTCTCTTACTGATTTGCCGTTATCATTTTGGGGTTATGCATTAGAAACCGCTGCATTCATTTTAAATAGGGCTCCATCTAAATCCGTTGAGACGACACCGTATGAACTGTGGTTTGGTGCTAAACCTAAGTTGTCGTTTCTTAAAGTTTGAGGATGCGAAGCTTACGTCAAGAAGTTGATGCCAGACAAGCTCGAACCCAAAGCGGAGAAATGCGTCTTCATAGGATACCCTAAGGAAACTATTGGGTATACCTTCTATCACAGAACCGAAGGCAAAGTGTTTGTAGCAAAGAACGGTTCCTTTATTGAGAAGGAGTTTCTCTCGAAAGAAGTGAGTGGGAGGAAAGTAGAGCTAGACGAGGTTATTGAACCTTCTCTTGAATTGGAGAGTAGCGCAGCACCTGAAATTGTTCCAGTGCCGCCTGCACCAACAATAGAGGAAGCTAATGACAAGGATCATGAAGCTTCAGACGATGCTGCTACTGAACGTCGCAGGTCGACAAGGTCGCGTGCCCCCCTGAGTGGTACGGCAACCCTGTCTTGACTGTCTTGCTAGTAGAAGACAGTGAACCTACGAACTATGAGGAAGCGATGATGAGCCCAGACTCTGAGAAATGGCTAGAAGCCATGAAATCCGAATTGGGATCCATGAGCGAAAACCAAGTATGGACTTTGGTGGACCCTCCTAGTGACCGAAAGGCCGTTGAGTGCAAATGGATTTTCAAGAAGAAAACGGACGCGGATGGTAATTTTACCGTCTATAAAGCACGGCTTGTCGCGAAAGGTTTTCGACAAGTTCAAGGTGTTGACTACGATGAGACTTTCTCTCCCGTAGCGATGTTTAAGTCCATGATTTTATTAGCAATTGCTGCGTTTCATGATTATGAAATATGGCAGATGGATGTCAAGACTGCGTTCCTCAATGGCAACATTGATGAAGAGTTGTATATGATGCAACCCGAAGGTTTTGTCGATCCTAAGGATGCTGATAAAGTATGCAAACTTCAGCGTTCCATTTATGGACTGAAGCAAGCATCTCGGAGTTGGAAACTTCGTTTTGATCAAGTGATCAAGAGCTTTGGATTTGTTCCAAATTGCTACGAAGCTTGTATCTACAAGAAAGTGAGTGGGAGCTCGGTGACGTTTCTGGTACTATATGTGGATGACATATTGATTATTGGAAATGACATCAACATGCTTAACGATGTGAAGAGTTATTTGAACAAGTGTTTTTCAATGAAAGACCTAGGTGAAGCTGCTTATATATTAGGCATCAAAATCTATAGAGATAGACAAAGACGCCTGATAGCTTTAAGCCAGAGTACATACCTAGACAAAGTTCTGAAAAGGTTCAGAATGGATAAGGCAAAGAAAGGTTCGGTGCCTATGTTGTCAGGTAAGATATTGAGCAAGGCTCAGTGTCCAGCTACGGTAAATGATAGGGAAGCTATGAGCAAAGTGCCTTATGCCTTGGCCATAGGTTCTATCATGTATGACATGCTGTGTACTAGACCGGATGTGTCCAATGCTCTTAGTTTGACGAGCAGGTATCAAAGTGATCCAGGAGTGGAACACTGGACAGCCGTGAAGAACATCCTAAAGTACCTAAATAGAACTAAAGAAATGTTATTAGTCTATGGGGGTGATGAACAGCTCGTCGTAAAAGGTTACGTCGACGCTAGTTTTGACACCGACAAGGATGATTCTAAATCTCAGACAGGATACGTTTATATTTTGAATGGAGGAGCTGTGAGCTGGAGAAGCTGCAAGCAAAGCGTGATCGCGGGATCTACAGTAGAAGCGGAATACATGGTTGCTGCAGAAGCGTCAAGTGAAGGAGTTTGGATCAGAAACTTCATCACTGAGCTTGGTGTGGTTCCAAGTGCATTGGACCCACTGGAGATATTGTGTGACAACATTGGTGCCATAGCACTCGCTAAGGAACCAAGATATCATCCAAAGACCAAGCATATCAACCGCAAGTTTCATATAATCCGAGATTATATAGCAGATGGAGATCTGAAGATTAGCAAAGTACATACAGATCTGAATGTCACAGATCCATTGACTAAACCTCTTCCACGTGTAAAACATGATCAGCACCTCAGTGCCATGGGTGTGAGATTGTTGCCAAATGTGAACTAGATTATTGACTCTAGTGCAAATGGGAGACTGTTGGAATTATGCCCTAGAGGCAATAATAAAGATGTTATTATTATAATTCTTGTTCATGATAATGTTTATATTCCATGCTAGAATTGTATTAAGCGGAAACTTTAATACTTGTGTGGTTTGTGAACAACACTGTGTCCCTAGTACGCCTCTATGGACTAGCTCATTGATCAATGATGGTTAAGGTTTCCTAACCATAGACATGAGTTGTCAATTGATAATGAGATCATATCATTGGGAGAATGATATAATGGACAAACCCAAAGTAAGCGAAGCAATTAGATCGTGTCATCGTGTTCGTCTTTGCGAAGCTTTTCTTATGTCAAATATTGTATTCCTTAGACCATGAGATAATACAACTCCCTGGTATCGGAAGAAAGCTTTGAGGTCATCAAACGTCATCCTATGATTGGGTGATCATAAAGGTGTCTCTCAGGTGATCGGAAAGTATCTGTTGGGTTGTATGTATCGAGATGGGATTTGTCCCTCCCAAGTCGGAGAGATATACTTCGGGCCCACTCGGTAATCGATATCAACACCGCTTGCAAGCATGTGGTTAAGGAGTTAATCACAAAGTGATATCGGATTACGGAACGAGTAAAGTACTTGCTGTGAACGAGATTGAACTAGGTATGACGGTACCGACGATCAAATCTCGGGCAAGTAAAATATCGCGAGACGAAGGGAATATATATATGGGATTGATTGAATCCTAGCATCGTGGTTCATCCGATATGATCATCGATGAATGTTTGGGAGTAAATATGGGTTACCAGACCCCGCTGTTGATTATTGATAGAAGATCATGTCTGCATATTCTCGAACCCGCAGGGTCACACACTTAACGTGTCTCGACGCTAGGATAGATTGGATAATTGGTTTATGAGTTTTTGCTCGGAGTCTCGGATGGGATCCGGGACATCACGAGAGGTTCCGGAGTGGTCCGGAGAATAAGATTCATATAAGGCAGTGCAGTTTTTGGAGTTCGGAATTGTTCCGGGTTAATCGGTATTGTACCGAAAGCTTCTAGAACCTTCCGGAAGGGGACCAACGTGGACCCACCTTCTGGGAGGGTGCATGGGCCTATGAGGGAGTGCCCTGGCCACATTAGGCCAGGGGCACAAGGCCCCATAGGGCCCAGCCGGCCAAGAGAGGTTTAAACTCGAGATAGACCTTCTAGAAGGGGGGGTTTCCTTGCCCCCCACTCCTTATCCTTTAGGGCCGCCGGTTTGGGCTTGGGGGAGGGGCTAGGGCTGAGCCCCCCTCTATATAAAGAGGGGTGGGGGCGCACCAACCCCCCACACCTTCCCCTCCAACCCTAGCCGCTCTGCTGCCCTTCCTCTCTCCCTCCCGTCTGTTTGTAGGCGAAGCCCTGCTGCAGAAATTCTCCACCATATACACCACGCCGTCGTGTTGTAGATCCAATCCATCTCTCACCATACTTGCTGGTCCGAGGAAGGAGGAGACGTCGAGGTGCTGCACGTGTGCATCTCACGGAGGCACCGCCACTTGTGGTGCTAGATCGGATCAGATCGCGAGGAGGAGAAGCGAGTACGACTACATCACCCACGTTCCGACGAACGTTCCGCTGTGCGAATCTTCAAGGGTATGAAGATCTAATCCAATCTCTCTCGTTGTTTGCATCTCCTAGATTAGATCTTGGCTTTCCCTCTGTTCGCATCCGTAGAAAATTTTGATTTACTATGCCGCGAAACCCTTCACTAGTTTCCAAGGGAAGTTACAATAATCTCTTCGGTTGTAGATATGTTGTTGCTACTAGGGAGAAATCAACGGTCTCTTGTTCATGGAACATGTGGACTGTTTACCTTACACACTTTTCTTAAAGCAGTTGTCTGTTGCTTGTAACTTAATACTGGAGGGGGTTCGGACGATAACCTGAAGGTGGACTTCTAGTCATAGATGCAGTTGGATGGCGGTCTATATATATTGTTGTATTGTCCAATCAACCTCATAGGATCTTTCTGACTAGTAATTGCATTGTTATGCCTTGCTTAGTTCCTGTCAATTGCCCTGCTATAATTTGTTTACCCTTCATGCCCTGTTGTTCATCTAAGGAGAGCACCTCTAGTGAACTATGGACCCCGGTCCAATCTTTACCATTGATACATCTTCCACTATTACTTGTTTACTTGCCGCAAACCATTACCTTCCACAACATACGTTTAATCCTTTGTTACAGCAAACCGGTGAGCTTGACAACCTCACTGTTCGTTGGGGCAAAGTCTTGAGTTTGTATCGTGCAGGTCTCCACATTGCTTGCAACACCTGTGTGACGTTTCCTTCATCCTTCTGGTTCGATAACCTCGGTCTCAACTGAGGGAAAACTTATTGCTTGCTCTTCACACCCTGCGCTTGGTGTTACCAACAAAGTGCTACGTCGAGCACCATCAAGTCTTTCTGGTGCCGTTGCCGGGGAATAAAGAAAGAAGCTCCCACGTCAACTAGGCGCCATCAACAAGTCTTTCTGGCGTCGTTGCCGGGGAGGCTAAGGACGTCTTCACAAGGGGATTCCTCCTCAACCTTTCTCTTGGTTTGTTTTTAGTTTGCTTAGTTTCTTTTGTTTGGTTTTATTTGCCTCTTTTAAAAAAACACAAAAAAATTAGTTCCTACTCTAGTTGTTGGTCAGTTGTTGCCTTGCTTGGTCATGCTTCCTATCAATGGATGGTTTCTTTGAAACTAGTTCTTATTGGCAAGGTGGGTTCACGGAAGAACAAAAGTATTATTATAAGGAACACCGTTTGTCACAAAAAGGGAAATACTTATGGGAACAAATTGATAAGTTGAATACTATTGTTAGAGACATGTGCTCTACTTATAATGTTACTTATTGCTTTGATAAAGATTGTTGGTGCAGGACGTATAAACACCTACCTTTTCAATGTGAGTACAATGATAATGTTATCATATCTTCTTATGTTAAAGGAAATTATGACTTTGATGATGTGGAACAAATTGAAGAATTTATTGCCTTTAAAGGTGCATTTGAACTTGCCAGTTTGCTTGAAAATACTGATGATGCACCTTATGAACATGAGGTTTATGAGATACTTAAATTTTGCTTTGATAATTACAAGGAAGAAAATGGCTATATTCTTGAATATTTTAATATATGCTTTCCATACATGGAAGAGACTAATGCTTTGCAGGAGCCTATGGAAGAAGAAATTGCTGAAACTGGAAGCTCATTAGATGAAAAAGAGGAGAAGAGTGATGAACAAAGGGAGGAAGAATGGATCTACCCATGCCTACCTTCTAATGAGAGTAACTCTTTACCTCTTACATTATTTGATTGTCCCCCATGCTTACCAAAGGAGGATGAATGTTATGTTCCCGTGGATCCTTTTGAAATATCTACTTTGGGTAAAACTTGTGAAGGTTTTAATCCCACTATTTTTGAGCTTGATATAAATTATGTGTTTGTAGATCATGAAAAGCATGCTTTATGTGATAGCTATATTGTTGAGTTTATTCAGGCTATTGAAAATTATTATGAGAAAGGAAAATATGGTTGTAGAAGTTTTCATGGTACTGAAACACCTCTTTATGTGCTAAAATTTTTGAAGTTACTCTTGTTTTATCTTCCTATGCTTATCACTTTGTTCTTTGTGAATTTATTTGTGTACAAGATTCCGATGCATAGGAAGAGGGTTAGACTTAAATATGTTTTGGTTTTGCTTCTTGATGCTCTCTTTTGCTTCAATTCATATGTATGGTGTGTTACACCATTCCAAGTATATTCTTGTTTTCAACTATCTTCCAATTAAAAACTATTTTGTTATGTGAAAACTTAGTGATTAAAGCCCTCACGAACTTGATGGCACACTTTATTCTTTGCCCCTAATAAACTTGAACCATTGTGACAACTTTGTTGTATATGCTTGCACTTATAAGTTGGAATTAGCAGAACCGTGCTGTCACGGGGAACGTTTTCAACATTGCACTTGTATCTTGTTGTACTCAGTTGATATCATGTTCTTTTGTCTATGGATGTCACCGGTGTGAAATAAATAGGGAACTTGTAAGTCCATGGAGTTTGTATTCTGTGTTAGGGAAACGCCTGGGCCGCTAGCCTAAGCCATGCCTAATCATGGTGGAAACTTGCAGCATCACCATAGTGAGCTATCTATGAAGCATCCTCAATAAAAAGCTATGCATATGGTAAATAAAAAGATTGCTGAGATGCTCATTGTCTGCTTGACTTGTCATTTTGGTTATGGGAAAGCTCATGTACCATGTGCAAAGGGTACCCCGTTGGCGGTTCTCAATGATATGCAAATACTTACAGTGACAAGAACTTACCCGGACCCAAAGTTGAGTATGCATGAGGTGTGGCCCTCGTATTCAAGGGACTTGAGATTGCCAACTTATACTTCGTCAAGCATATACTCCACCTTTGCCACTTTAACCTTAACCACTTCAAGATGCTTATGATAGGGGCAATGAGGGCTGAAAGCTAACAAGTACCATAATTTTTGGAAGCTCTTTTTGAAACTTGTAATCCCTGCTTCCTTTACAAAAAGGCCTTTCTTCCACCACTATTGAGTCTCCACCTTCTACCTTTAGGCGCCATTAAGAGAGCATAGTTGTCATTTTGTGTGTAGTGTTCCAAAGCTTATTAATTGATGCATATTGTGATATTACTTGTTCTTGTGCTACTTGTTTCTAGTCACCCTTGTGAACTTTGCAGGTGTCCTATGCATCTATTTGCTACTCTATGAGGGACAAGCTGATTGCCACTATGTTATGTTTTCTGCATGTGAAACAAACAAACGTTTTTCAATGCATGTTATTCATGATATTCGTTTGTTGCTTGTCATGTTGCATGCATAGTTACTATGTCCTATTGTTAGAACTCCATCTTTCATGCACATGTTTAGAGTTCTTTGATCCCAGCTTTCAATGCTTGCAAATGGTTGGATCTTTATTGTGAGGGTGCATGTCACCTCAAAAATTATTCTGTTTATCACTTACCTACTCGAGGACGAGCAGGAGTTAAGCTTGGGGATGTTGATACGTTGGAAACGTATCTATAATTTTTGATGCTCCATGTTGTTTAGTATCTACTTTGCTTTACTTGTCCACAATTTGAGGTGCTTTTTACATGTTTTATGGTACTAACCTATTGACAAGTTGTAACAGTACCAGATGCCTGTTTTCTGCTGTTTTTGGTTTCAGAAAAGTTAGTAATGAAATATTCTCGGAATTGGACCGGACAAAGGACAAAGTCAATTAGTTTCCATGGGGAACAAGAAGTCTACAGGAGAGCCGGAGGGGCCGGCCAGAGGGTACAGACCCACCCTAGGCGCGGGTGGGCCCCACCCCGCGCCTGGCTAGGGTTTGGTCGCCCTGGCCGCCGCCACGGTCTCCCCCTTCGCCTATAAGAAGCCCCTGATACAGAAACCCTGAGTACCCGATCAAAAATCCACGAAACCGTCTGTAGCCACCGCCACCATCGTCCCTAGATCGGGGGGATCTTAAGTTCTTCCCGGCACCCTGCCGGAGGGGAGATCATCCCGGAGGCCTTCTCTCCAGTATGACGCGTGAGTAGTTCCACCTTGGACTATGGGTCCATGTAGTAGCTAGATGGTTGTATCTCCTCCTTTGTGCTTTCATGTATAGATCTTGTGAGCTCCGTTCATGATCAAGATCTAATCTATTTGTAATCATGTATGTTGTGTTTGCAGGGATCCGATGAATATTGAGATTATTATGTTGGTTTGATTAATGGTTTTTTCTTTATGATTCTATCATGTATGTTTTGTTTGTGATCTTGCATGCTATCCGTTGTTAGTATCTATCTTGGCCAAGTAGTTTCTAGTGACTCCAAGAGGGGGTATTTATGCTCGATAGTGGGTTCATGCCTCTAGTTTCCAAGGGAAGTGACAATAATATCTTCGGTTGTAGATGTGATGTTGCTACTAGGGAGAAAACAATGGTCTCTTGTTCATGGAACATGTGGACTATTTACCTTACACACTTTTCTTAAAGCAGTTGTCTCTTGCTTGCAACTTAATACTGGTGGGGGTTCGGACGATAACCTGAAGGTGGACTTATAGTCATAGATGTAGTTGGATGGCGGTCTATGTATATTGTTGTATTGCCCAATCAACCTCATAGGATCTTTCTGACTAGTAATTGCATTGTTATGCCTTGCTCAGTTCCTTTCAATTGCCCTGTTGTAATTTGTTTACCCTTCATGCCCTGTTGTTTATCTAAGGAGAGCACCTCTAGTGAACTATGGACCCCGGTCCAATCTTTACCATTGATACATCTTCCATTATTACTTGTTTACTTGTTGCAAACCATTACCTTCCACACCATACATTTAATCCTTTGTTATAGCAAACCAGTGAGCTTGACAACCTCATTGTTCGTTGGGGCAAAGTCTTGAGTTTGTGTTGTGCAGGTCTCCATGTTGCTTGCAACACCTGTGTGACGTTTTCTTCCTCCTTCTGGTTCGATAACCTCGGTCTCAACTGAGGGAAAACTTGATGCTTGCTCTTCACACCCTGCGCTTGGGGTTACCAACAAAGTGCCACGTCGAGAACCATCACTCCGCACCAAAAAATTACAATTAACACAAGTATGCCGAGCGGCTAACGATGTGCCTCGACAAATGCACGCTCGGAAAAATTGGGTCTTGCTGACCAAGATACTTCCCTTTTCCAGCAACCATGCTGGACCATTTATCCACAATTGTCGTACAAGAAATTTTATTATTGTTTGGATAACAACAAACACTAAATAAGTAGATGTACAAAGGTACTCATCAGACACTCATATGAGATTCGGTTGCATACATTACATCGATAGCAATGGCACTGGTTTGATTGAGTCTGGCTACTCTCATATAGGTTGTGTTCTATACTGGGTAACGACATCCATATATATCATTGTATTCGACAACACGACAAAGGCTCAGGTATGTCGAGTGTTCTGAAGAGAAAAATGATGATTTATTCCCATGCAGATCTCACACCTTTAAAGGGCAGCGTGGAGGTGTTGTCCTTGCCATTCTAAGAGGTTCTACCGTACGGACCTGAAGTAGTGTCAAGTCAGTAGCGGTGATCATGTATGGTCTCTTGATATAGAAGTTGATTTATCTAATCTCCTAATCCTTGGCACATATTTGCCATATGATGATAAATATAGTAGAAGATACTACGCGCATGTGAATATAGATATATATTGGTTATATGGATAAAGCAATATGTATACCAATTAGATATGAGAAACTATGAATGGAAAAATATCTATGGTTATCTCAAAACATCCACTATATATCTTTTACTATGATACCTGATTAGCATACACTATCAGAACCCCTTTAAGAGATTGTAGAATAGCTATTATACAACCCCACACCAAATAAAGACCTTTTACACCTACCAGAACCCCCACGCGTCACCCCTGCCCCACCTACCTCACCGTCTCTTGGCCACCTCCTACGCGCCGCCCGCACCACCTTTGGCCCAGATACATCGTAAACGTATCTATAATTTTAGATGTTCCATACTTGTTTAGTATCCACTTTCCTTTGCTTTGTCTACACTTTGAGGTATTTTTATATGTTTTCTGGGACTAACCTATTAACAAGATGCCACAGTGCCAGTTGCCTGTTTTCTGTTATTTTTGGTTCCACAAAAGCCAGAAAATGAATATTCTCGGAATTGGACGGGACAAAAGCCAAAGTCAATATTTCACCGAGGGGAACACGTAGCCAGAATACGAGACAGAGGAGGGCCACGAGGGGCCCACACCCCCTGGCCATGCAGCCAGGCCTGGCCCGCGCCTAGGGGGTGCGGCCGCCTCGGGCACCCCCTCGGTCTCCCCCTTCGCCTATAAGAAGCCCCCGGTACCAAAACCCTAAGTACATGATTAGATCTCCACGAAAAAGTCCGTAGTCGGCGCCACCATTGTCTCTAGATTGGGGGATCTGAAGATCTTCCCAGCACCCTGCCGGAGGGGAGAGATCATTCCGGAGGCCTTCTTCATCACCATGCCAGCCTCCGGTATGATGCGTGAGTAGTTCCACCTTGGACTATGGGTTCATACAGTAGCTAGATGGTTCTTTCTCCTCCTTTGTGCTACCATGTTTAGATCTTGTGAGCTCCGTTCATGATCAAGATCATCTATTTGTAATCATGCATGTTGTGTTTGCGGGGATCCGATGGATATTAGAGATTACTATGTTAGATCTTGTGAGATTATATCATGTCTGTGTTGTTTGAGATCTTGCATGCTCTCCGTTTCTAGTAGCTATCTTGGCCAAGTAGATGCTAGTGACTCCAAGAGGGAGTATTTATGATCGATAGTGGGTTCATGCCTCTATTGAATCTGGGGAAGTGATAGAAATCTCTAAGGTTGTAGATGTGATGTTGCCACTAGGGATAAAACAACGATCTTTTGTTCATCAAACAATTGTATTGTTTACTTTACACACTTTGCTTAAAGCAGTTATCCGTTGCTTGCAACTTAATACTGGAGGGGGTTCAGATGATAACCTGAAGGTGGATTACTAGTCATAGATACAGTTGGATGGAGGTCTATGTATATTGTTGTAATGCCCAATCGAATCTCATAGGATCATGAATGTCTAGTATTGCATTGTTATTCCTTGCTTAGTCTTGTTGCCCCGTTGTAATTTGTTTACCCAGCATGTTATGTTGTTTATCTTAAGGAGAACACCTCTAGTGAATTGTGGACTCCGGTACAATTTTTACCATTGATACATCTTTCACTGTTACTGTTTACTTTCTGCAAGCCACCATTATCTTCTGCACCATACGTTTAATCCTTTGTTTTCAGCAAACCGGTGAGATTGACAACCTCACTGTTCGTTGGGGCAAAGTCTTGAGATTGTGTTGTGCAGGTTTCCAAGTTGCTAGAAACACCTTTGAGTAGTTTCCTTCCTCCTACTGGTTCGATAACCTTGGTTCCATACTAAGGGAAGACTTACTTTTGTGCTCATCATACCTTCCTCTTGGGGTTTCCCAACAAAGCTCTACAGTGATCTAAGCCGCCATCAACGAGTTTCCTGGCGTCGTTGCCATGGAGGCTAAGGACGGCTTCACAAGGGGAGTCCTTCACAACCTTTCTATTTACTTTGTTTTTGTTTTGCTTAGTTTCTTTTGCCTTGTTTTGTTTGCGTCTTTTTATCAAAAATTCCAAAAAAAAAATCGTTTGGTTTGCTTTCTCTTATCAAAAATACAAAAAATTAGTTCCTGCTGCTATTGGTTTGCTCCACCTTTGCGAAAATGAACTCTGCCGAGAACACCAAGTTGTGTGACTTCACTAGCACAAACAACAATGATTTCCTGAGTACACATATTTCTCCATCTGCTCCTGATGCTACCTTTTATGAAATTAAGCCTGCTTTGTTGAATCTTGTGATGCAAGAGCAATTTTTTGGTGCTAGTTCTGATGATGCTGCTGCCCACCTCAATAACTTTGTTGAACTTTGTGAGATGCAAAAATATAAGGATTTAGATGGAGATATTATTAAGCTCAAATTGTTTCATTTCTCCTTGAAAGGGAAAGCTAAAGAATGGTTAATATCCTTGCCTAAAAATAGTATTGATTCTTGGATTAAGTGTAAAGATGTTTTGATTGGAAAATACTATCCTCCTGCTAACATTATATCTATGAGAAGTGAAATAATGAAATTTAAACAACTTTATAATGAACATGTTGCTCAAGCTTGGTAAAGAATGAAATCTTTGGTTAAGAATTGTCCCACTCATGGACTTACTGCTTGGATGATTATCCAGACTTTTTATGCAGGGTTAAACTTCTCTTCAAGAAATCTGTTGGATTCTGCTGCTGAAGGTACCTTTATGACCATTACCTTGGGTGTTGCAACAAAGCTCCTTGATAATATGATGGCCAACTATTCTGAATGGCACACTGAGAGAGCTCCACATGGTAAGAAGACCTTTTCTTAGAACTGTTGATGCCATCATTGATATGAAAGAAGGCGCCATTAAATATTCAAAAAAGGTATTGAACACTTCCCTAAGAGGAGAGAGAAGTTACCTTTTGCTCCTCCTTTTAAAGCAAAATTTGATGTCAATGCTTCTTCATTTGAAAATACTTGATTCTTGCTTCTTGTGCCTAACTTAAAGGCGTTAAAGAAAAGTACTTGTTGGGAGATAACTGTAACATCCCAGCATTTAGGAACCAACGAAGGGTAGATTTTGGGATTTGTGCATATGCATGCATTCATCTGTAAAATGTGGGTAAATTTTTCGCCAAATAAAAACCTAAAGTGATCAGAGTTTCTTTTACTCTCTAAGTATAGGAATAGCTCTAGAGAGTGATCGTTATAAATTTTGACATAATCTTTATAAATTAGTGTGTTTTGGGGGAAAAGAATGTGAATTCAAATTTGGACTTGGAGTTTATATTTTAAAGTTAAGGATTGATATTTTATAACGAGTTTCAAAATGATTTAGAAATATTGTTTAATTTAATAAATAAATAATAAATAGTAATAGAAATTCAAATAAGAAGTGAATCTTTTATTCCTTATCTTTATTCCATAAACAAATTACAAAGATTAACTCATAGAGTTAATAAAGAATCATTACAGTAGGAAATTACAAAAAGAGAAAGATGTCTATATGAATAGATTATTACAAAATTTATTACAAAAGAATGAAATAAAATTGCAAAGGAATTTATTTATCTAAAGTAATCTTATACTAAATCTTTAATCTCCAGATCTTGTACCTGCAAAATAAAGAACAAACACAAAGGAAAATGAAAGTTAAATTATTAATTTTACTCTCAGTAGAGAGCAGTGAGTTGCACTGCTCAAGATTACATCATTGAGTAAATCTTTTAGGAGCAAGTTTCAGCAATATGAAATAATTTGATCTTTCATAATAAATAAGCCATAAGTCAAATGATCACAGCAAGTAAAAGGGACAAGTTTCACCAGGCAGGATAATAGTAAAAAGATCAAAGGGGTGAGACACCTCACTGATCTCATCTACAACTATACAACAGACATACATGTAGCTCAATCACCAAACCGTATGGGGTGTGCTGTCGACACAGCCACATCAGCTCACCAAGTAAAAGGACCAAGCACAGCCGTGGCAGCCACTAGTGCATCTCTGCATTTTCAACACCACACCAAGAACACTAAGCTTAGCAAAGCCAAGCAAACCACCATCCAAAACCTCATATCAAACCATCTAAGCATAACCAGATGGTGACATAAGGAGGGGGAGAATCAGGTGGACAACAAGGTCAAGCTCACAGGAGCTAGGAGGTGCAGGGCTGATCAAGGCCAAGTACAGGAACCAGAAGTAGTAAGAGCAGCACCAGGAGGTGAAGGACAAGATCAAGCCAGCAACATAATCAACAAGATCAAGCCACAGATCAACCAACAACCATCACAAATCATCTACTGTTGTGGTGAATATCATAAAACATCCACATGATCTATTCATCTTATCCAGACAGAAAAGCATGTGATGTTTTAGAGTTAACCTCTCAGTGATCACCCAAGAGAGAGACATGGCAGTCTAAGAGAGATAAAAGAGAAGAAGGTCCATAGTGTGATTGCTTAATGGGCTAGTCTGCTACAACAAGCGGACATGCCAGCGTCCGCGTCTGTCCGAACAGACCCATCTGTGACTCAAATTTGATGCCTAAATGGATTGGTCTGGCTTGAATCTGCCTAGATGGGTCGTCCCTCACATTTGGTCCAGCTGTCTGTGCAGACCGATTAGGACGCGATCGGATCGTTTGGGTCTCCCGGTGGAGATGAATTTTACCTCAGGTGTCCACCTATGGTAGAAGGCCTATTTATCAAGAAAAAACACACTTCTATCACAAAAACCTATCATGGTAGGAATGCTATTTATCGCTTAACGCGGGCGTTTATAGTCTCCGCTCATGTGGGCGCGCGTGTTGGGCCGCCCCAATTAGCGTTTTTCCTTTTCCTTGTTTCTTTTTTCTGTGTTTCTTTTTATCATTATTTCCTGGTTTTTCTTTTCAATTTATTTTGCTTTTCTCTATTTTCTGAACATTTTTAAAATATGAACATTTTTTAGATGTGAACAATTTTTGAATTTGAACACTTTTTGAATTAGAACCATTTTTGAATTTGAACAATTTTTGAAATTTCAACACTTTTTAAGTATGAACAAATTTTGAATCTGAACAGTTTTTGAATATGAACAGTTTTGGAATTTGAAAATTTTGAATAGCTGCCAAAGCTGTTAAAATTCCAAAACTGTTTAAACTTGAAAACTGTTCAGATTTGGAAAAACTAAAAATAGCATTTGTTTGATTGGGCTGCTTTGGGGGCGGCCCATGAGAGAGGAAGGCTGCGTGCGAAGCAATGGTTCCGGGCGTGTCAGGCGGGAAATAGCAGCTCCCGCCAACTTTTTTTCTAGTGTGTGCCGCACCCTGGTGGGCTTGGACCTGGCACTAGGGTTCATTATGATATTGAGATCGTGGGGCATCAAGTTTTTCTATAGGGTGTGTCTATCTCTCATCCCACCCGAAATTACTTGACGTCAGTACATGATTTGACTACCATGAACAAAAAATATGGTAAATGAAAAAATATTGTACTACGTTGTATTCATACTTTTTTTGCCACTTGCAACCCACTTGTAACTAAAAAAACTACATGAATATTTTTATATATACTACTCCTTCCGTTTCGTAATATAAGAAGTTTTATCTTTGTAAAGATAATGTACCTAGACCTCTTTTAGTGTATAGGGTTGAAGAGGTTTACTCCAAATCTACACACTAAAAGGTGTCTAGATACATTATTTTCACAAACATAAAACATCTTATATTTTAAAATGAAGGGAGTACATGAACTTCTTCCTACATAAACTTTGTTTGTCAGTTATAACTGGTTACAACCCAGTTGTAACTGAAAAAGCTCAATTGCATCCCACTTGCAACCGATAGGGATGCACGAATCGCGATGCTTTTCTAAGGACTATAAAGGTGACCAAGCACTAAGATGAGAGTGAGTTAGCAAAAACCTTTTTTTATAATTCGCACATGTGGCTCATGCAGATGCGCACTCATATGAAGTGCGTGTTGCAACTAATTTTCCTCATTCGAGTGCATGATGCACGTGGTCACATATCCTCCCTCGATTCGTATTGTAATCTCTAGCGCCATCCCGGGCAGCGCCACAGGCTTATGTCCCCCCGCATTGGTACGTACAGTACATATTGCACACGATTAGAGAAGATCGTACATGCCGCGTCTGGCTCAGTACGTTGCTTCGTACGGAGTACTATGTACGTACATGCCGTACTCCCTAATTGGATCTGAGCGGCACGAAGCGACGAGATACCACATGCTGTAGCCTGTAGGTGCCAGACTTCCACATGCTGGTTAGAGCATCTTCACTCGCCTACACGGTAGGCCGATTCAGACGCCGAATTTCGGTCGGACGCCGAGAATTGGTCCAGTCGCGTATCCAAGGACTTGTTTTTTACCGGATTTAAGCCAATTTTGGTCCGGACTACCCAGGCTGAACCCAGGTTTTCGGGTACGACCTGGGAACGCCGGACTCAGCGAATTCGGCGAAAAAAACCGAAGCGGTGCGTGGACCCGCCGAGTCAGTGACGGAAGCTGAGTTGTCGTCATCCTCGAAACCACGCGGCGATCGCCGGACATTAACTGCCCGTCATGTCGATCACGCGTCGTCAATTTACGGTGCCACCATCGCCGCCTCGGCTCCCGCGACAGACCGACGGACACTAACTTCCCGCCGTTTTCTTTTTTCCCGCCCTCGCTTCTACACCCCTCCCGCCCTCGCCACCCACCTCGGCCTTTATAAGCCGTACCTCCCGCCGGAGATCTTCACACTCTCTTATAGCTCCCCCACCCACAAGCCCAAACTCCGGCGAACCCTCTCTTCGTTTCCCCTTCCCAGCCATGGCTGAAAGGTACCCGGCGACGGCGCTGCGACGAACGGCTTCGGCCAGCGCACCCTCCAGGCCTGGAAGGCGCGCATGCTGTACGACTCCGGCTATATGGCGCCGCCGGACACGCGGATGCCTCCGGGGTGGAAGCTGAGCGCCGACGGCATCCCTATCCCGCCGACGCCGACGCCCGACGAGCTGGCATACGATGTGTAAGAGTACATCGGCGGCATGGACGACCCTTCCGAAGCCGAGAGCGCCGACAACCTCCTGTATCGGAAGCAGTTCTTCGCCGACCGACGCGAACAGGAGCTCGCCCGCCACGAGGGGCCGCCCAACGAGTCGCCGCCGAAGCGCAACAACTCGGCTGGCCGCCGGCGTTGGTGGAGCGCCAGGCTGGACGCTCGCGGCGGTGATGGAGCACATCAACCGCGGGAACACGTCGCGGCTCGGCTTTCCGCGCACGCCGACGCCGACGGCCAAGTCAGGTCGGCGGCTTCCGGGGAACTGGACGCCGAGGAGGATGGCGAGCATGAGCTCGTCCTCCTCCACGTTGGCGTCCCACTCCTCCGGCTCGGCGCCGCTGCGCACGCCGACGACAGTCAAACACGAGGCGGTCTCGCCTGTGCGCTCGCTGCCGCGAACACGCTCGCGCGGCATCGTCATCGGCGAGCCACGGACAACGCCAACCGGTAACCTGCGTCTTTGTCGCCCCAAGACAGAAGACTCGGCGCCGGCCGAAGACGCCGCCTTAAAGATGGCGTTGGAGCAGTCGCTCCGCAACACGGCGCCGCAGCCGCCGCCGGTGGATCCATCCTCGCCGGACATCCTGGCGTGGTCTAGGATGGACTGGAAGAAGGCGGAGCAGCAGCGCATCCTTGGCCTGCAGCAGCAGGCCGAGGAACAGGCCACCCGGCGTCGAGCGTTGTCTGGGCGTGAGCTCGCCTACCAGGGCGCCCCACTCTACGTCCTGGACGACGACGAGGACGAAGGCCCGTCCTACCAGCCCTAGAGGTGCAGCGACCCTGGCCAGGGGAGCTCCCGCCAGAACCAGCCGCCGAGCAACGACGACGACGACGACCGTGCTGACCCGGCTACACGGCGTTCTACAGCAACTTTGGCATATAGGACGGCGAAGGCACCGGCGGCGGCCTTTTTTAAGTTTACTATGTATTTAGTTTAGTTTAAATTTGATGTAATCCGCCTATATTCGTCCAACTTAATGAAATTCGCCCATCTTTAATGAATTTTAGCCGAACTTGAGAATTCGGCCTAGGTACGCGAGTGGGAAAATGAATGTATCCAGGCCGAAAATTAGTTTCATCCGTCTGAAAAAAGGACCGATTTTAGGTCTGGATTCGGCCAAAAAGTGGAGATGCTCTGCGACCATATCGATCGATCGTATCGGCCGTCCGGACAGAAAGGTCGCCTGCCGCCATTCTAGCGGCAGCATTACCCGGCGTTGAACGATTGCTGGTGCATGCCCGAGCTAGCCCGAGCTAGCGCTTGTTTGTCGGTAGAAGAACAAGGCGACCAAAGCTAGCAGCCGTACGCGCACCCGTGCATTATTGCCAGTAAATTATCGCGCTCATTGTTGCTGTTGGGTTTATTAGCACGAGATGCACGTTTGGGTTTCTTGAGCAGAGGACCTACAGAATCATATCACGTGTGCATGCCTGATATATTGTTTTTCTTCATGATGCAGAAAAGGGCCGTGTGCATCGTCACGATGCAAAAGCCACGGCTTCGCACTTCTTTTTTTTAAAAAAGTTATACTGTCTCTATTTTATTTTAAAATAGATGGTATAGATTTGTTAAAATTTAAATAAATCTATTTTAATAAACTTTTGACATGTATTTTAAGACAGGAGAGTAGTTTACTTTCTTTACCACAAAAACGAACTCCAGCGGGGCTCCAACCGATGTCCCATCCACACGGCACGTCGGGTTAGGAGATCTCGAACCGGAAAAGCAAACTTACGGGATCCTAGTTACAGACTTGCAGCTCGCTCTCAGCATCGGTCTGGACCTAGGTCTTCCTGCTGATTCTCTGCAAGACCTTGGATGTAATAAATGTCTTTAAGAACATCGATAGAACACCTATATACATGGCGACTCTTGATTTTAACACGTGGATGTATGCACCCACGCACGTACTACCTCCGTCTGCAAACTTCTAATTTTTGTCTAAGTCAAACTTTATCAAATTTGATCAACTTTATAGATAAATATAGCACCATATATTATATCAAATTGATATACTATGAAACTAAATTTGAAAACATATCTAATGCTATAAATTTAGTGTCGTAAATATTGCTATGCTTTTCTATAAGATTAATCAAACTTTACTAACTTTAATTTAGGATAAGGTACACTTATTTGCGAACTAAGGGAGTGGGAGTAGCAGTTTAAGAAACCACTGAAAAGCATAGCTGTTAGCATGAGATTGGAGCTCAAGGCCAGGTGATGGTGGGCGGTCACCGAAAGGATACGTAACCATGTACCCTAGCTAAATATTATTGAAATTTTTTCCTTTCGTTTGAAAATATAAAAAGTTTTAAAAGATGTCTAGACATATTTGCTTTATAAATCTAAAATATCTTATATTTTTAAACAGACAGGAGTACTAGCTATACATTGGTGGCTATCGCAGAAGAGGCAGCTTTGAGTGCTGCTCTAAAAAAGGCGGGGCATGCCATGTTGTGCTGGCCGTTATATATCCACCATCCATAAACACTGTATGGCCGGTCTCTTTTGATCAGTGTCAGTTGACGTGTTGGAAACCAACCACAACCAGCAACGACGACTAACTAAACCTTGGTCACACACGCCCTTTTTTCTTCAGTAGCGTAGACACAGCAAACAAAATTCCTTACCCTGTCACCTCCCACTGTGAATGCAGCGGACACCAGAGGAACAATCAACTTATATAACTGCCTCATTTTCTCCATAGAGAAAAGATGACAAATACTCCACTCCACAAATTTGTAAGCACCAAGGAAAGAGGAGCATATGCGGTTGGGCAGTTAGAGGATACCCTGCACCATGGCCATTTTTTTAAAATCATATCACATACTCCTAATAAATATTAGTACTATGTAAAGTTCTGAAACAAATTAAAGGAAGCTTGGCACTGTGGTACTGGCATTCTTTAAGCACATATCCAAATCGGAGTTAGTTAAAGGAATGAGCGATCTCCTAGTGGAAGATGTGATTTGTGCATAGCCAGTCAATGGAAGAAAAAGAAAGAAAGAAAAAGCAAAAGGATAAGACACATTTGTCGTGAGTGTGGAGTGGATTACAAGGGGGCAGTTGCACTTGCTGCCTGGATTCCATCAACACAGGGATCGATGCTGCTCCCCTTCTACTCAACCATCACCGCACCATGGTATTGGTTTTAGGACTTCTTGGGGGAGTCCGGTAGTAGCAACATTAACAATTAAAAGCAGAGTGATGTGTGGTAGTAGTACAACCATTCAACAGAATGGAAGGTTAAAGTATAGTAGTGCATAATTGCTTCCTAATCAGCATACAAATTGTTGCAGGTTTAGTGGGAGCTCATGGATTCAAGAAAAATATATTTGACTAAAGCTTTACTTAGAGAATGATGATTTATTACAATCGGTGATTACAAGAAAAAAATAACAACAATCACACCGACAACATTGCCAAGAGTGATTATCGTCCAACAAATGGAGACCAGAGCAAGGTTCATCTTACTTGAGAGAGAGAGAGAGAGAGAGAGAGAGAGAGAGAGAGAGAGAGAGACTAGCTACCAGCTCGATCGGCCGATCTAGATCCAGATCCAGATTCCAGTATTACATGGCCACCTCCAAGAGATAAACGAGAGGGATATTGGTTTCACTTGTGAGAGTTGTGAGAGCGAGCGAAATGACACCTAGGGTGAGGCCAGGTGTGCAAGCAAAGTGAATGGAGCAACGAGGTGAGCCAAGCGGCCGAGGGTGGTTGCCCTTGTCTACATATTTTGTCAGATGAAGTGAACCAAATTTTAGAGGAATATGTTTAGCATGTGGATGCCCTGATCCTCATTCTGAGTAATGTTATACTTATGGGCACTTCTTTTACAGATTAGTCTTATGGACTGAGGTGGCGAGCAGTTATGTATAGGTGTCCGAATTATTAGAAACAAAACCACACCAGATCAGTTCAAGTGAATGAGAACATGTTGCATCCATGA
This sequence comes from Avena sativa, assembly GCA_916181665.1. Taxonomy (NCBI): domain Eukaryota; kingdom Viridiplantae; phylum Streptophyta; class Magnoliopsida; order Poales; family Poaceae; genus Avena; species Avena sativa. The sequence goes on from OV702283.1 coordinate 358,247,374, forward strand.
GGCTAGTCCATAGAAGTAGTTCGTAGGAGTAGGACTACTTACTAAACACAGAAGTGCCCCACGGACTATCTTTTCTGTCGGACTATTGTACAACATACATATACGTGGTAAAATATTTTTTTTGCAAAATTTCATCTATCTATTAATAATCATCATAGTATTAAGTTTTGGTGTTAACGATACCTTGGCCTCGGTACGTTTTCATGTTTATATAGAGTTTGGCACAAGCCGTTTACAAGATTGAGACAGAGTCCAATTGGAGTACTACTCCATATTGGTTACAACAATAACAACTCCTAATATAATTCTAACAACCCCCCTTAATCACAACCTTGTGAGAGGTTGAGATTACGTTTAAATTCATCAAGTTCCTTGACACGTAGTGCCTTAGTGAACCCATCTGCAATTTGATCCTTGCTAGAAATAAATCTGATGTCAAGAAGTTTATTAGCTACCCTCTCTCTGACAAAGTGAAAATCAATTTCAATATGCTTGGTCCTTGCATGAAACACAGGATTTGCAGACAAGTATGTAGCTCCTAGATTGTCACACCACAAACATGGTTTCTCTTTTAGTACCACACCCAATTCACCAAGAAGAGCTTCAACCCATATTAACTCAGCTGTTGCATTGGCAAGTGATTTGTATTCAGCTTCAATACTAGATCTAGACACCGTAGCTTGTTTTCTGGCACTCCAAGATATCAGATTTGGTCCAAAAAACACAGCAAAACCTCCTGTAGATCTTCTATCATGAAGACAACCTGTCCAGTCTGCATCAGAGAAAGCACTAAGCAAGCTTGAAGCAGACTTCTGAAAAATAAGTCCAACCTTTAGTGTACCCTGAATATATCTCAATATTCGTTTAGCAGCTGTCCAATGAGAAGTTGTTGGGGCATGTAAGAATTGACAAACCTTATTAACCGAGAAGGAAATATCAGGTCGTGTCAATGTCAAGTATTGTAATGCACCCACTATACTTCTATATTCAGTGATATCCTCAGATCCAAGAGGAGTACCCTCATTAAGAGACAATTTTTCAGTGGACGAAAGAGGTGTAGGACAAGTTGTGCAATTTTTCATGCCAACTCTTGCAATCAAATCAGTAGCATACTTTTCCTGTGTAAGCAGTAGACCATCATTTACTTTCTTTACCTCAATGCCTAAGAAGAAGTGAAGATCTCCCAGATCCTTGAGAGCAAAATCATCCTTTAAATCTCTTAACAAAACAGAGATCGCCTGATCAGATGAACTTGTAACAATTATATCATCAATATATATTAGAAAAAATATCATAATGCCTGCCTTCTTATAGAGAAAAAGTGAAGTATCTGCTATAGAAGGAACAAAACCAAGTGATTGCAATTTTGTGCTTAGTCTGGAATACCATGCTCGAGGGGCTTGTTTGAGACCATAAAGAGCCTTTTCAAGCTTGCAGATATAGTGTGGAGTTTGAGGGTCTTCAAAACCTGGAGGTTGTTTCATATACACATCCTCTTCCAGAACGCCATGAAGAAACACGTTCTTGACATCTAGCTGTCGTAAACTCCAGCCACGAGAGACAGCAACTGAAAGAACAAGTCTAATAGTAGCTGCCTTCACAACAGGACTGAAGGTATCTTCATAATCAATGCCATACCTTTGTTTGAAGCCTTTTGCAACCAAACGTGCCTTGAACCTGTCAACTGTACCATCAGCATTTCTTTTCACTCGATACACACATTTGCAATCAATAAGATTCTTTGTAGAATGTGGAGGAACAAGACGCCAAGTCTTGTTTTCTAAGAGAGCATTATATTCTTCGGTCATAGCTTGGCACCATTGATCACTTTTAAGAGCTTCCGAAAGTGTAGACGGTTCTCCTGTAGAGGTAAACAGACCATAGCGAATAGTACCATCAGTATACTATTTAGGCTGTCTTATACCTCTTTGTAACCGAGTGCGAGGTCCAAGTTGTATGATGGGTGTCACAGAGGATCCATTACCACCTGCTTCATGATCAGATTGATTTGTTTCATTAGTATCAGTGCCACTACCAGTATTGTTGTTTCTCTCCCTGGCGTCATCATCCCCTGTAGAGCTGATATCATCATCACTAGCATGCATGTGAGAAGAGGAGGGCGACAGGGCAGTATGGCTGATGCCCTGGTCGCTGTCAGCTGGATCAATACCACCCGGAGTGAGCGACCCAGCAGAAGTAGAGGCAGCAGAACCAAGGTGGCCGTCGGCTGCATGCGGTGAGGAGTAGTTGTCAGCTGCATGCGATGAAGACCTGGAGACATGCAGTGGGGACCGGGGAGTAGAGGGTGCAGCGCGTGCAGAGGACAGCTCAAGGCGGGAGAGCACTTCATTGGTTGCATGCAGAGAATCTGCTCCAGAATTTGTGACCGCATGATCCGAGGCAGACGAGGAATCAACTTCGAGTTCTGAACCAGCATCAGAAGTTGCACTGCTTTGGCCAGGATTTTGTACTATTTCTGGCTGGACTGGAATTTGATCTGCAAGTGTATCAACAACTAAAGGAGCATGATCATGATTAGTAACATTTGGCACAACATGCAAATTCATATGATCAACAATGTGTGTGTCCCCATTATTAGGTAAAAGGAGAATGTCATTTTTTAGACGAGAACCAGCATTAGGATTCAAGGTAGAAAACGGAAACACATTCTCATCAAATACCACATCCCTAGAGATATAGACACGACCAGTTGTGGGATCTATACACTTGACGCCTTTGTGACGAGGACTATAGCCCAAGAACACACACCGAGTGGAACGAAAAGCTAGTTTTCTATTGTTGTAAGGACGCAGATTAGGCCAACAGGCACAGCCAAAGACTCTGAGAGATTCATAGTTGGGTGATGTGTGAAGAAGACGCTCAACAGGGGTTTCAGAATTTATAACTTTGCTAGGAAGTAAGTTTATAAGAAAAGTGGCGGTGAGAAAAGCTTCATCCCAGAATTTAAGTGGCATAGATGCATTGGCAAGTAAGGCGAGACCTACTTGAACAATATGACGATGTTTACGTTCAGCTGAACCATTTTGTTGATGAGCATGAGGACAAGAGACATGATGAGTGATGCCAACTTTTTGAAAGAAACTGTGAAGTTTTTCATACTCACCACCCCAATCAGTTTGCATAGTGATAATTTTCTTACCAAATTTCCTTTCAACAAGTTGTTGGAAATTGAGGAAGACTTGATAAACCTCAGATCTTTTCTTAAGCAAGTAAATCCAAGTAAATTTACTATAATCATCAATAAAGCTTACATAGTATGAATATTTTCCAACAGAGACAGGAGCTGGACCCCATACATCAGAGAAAACTTGTTCTAAGGGAGTAGTAGAAATACTAGTGGACACAGGATATGGTAACTGTTGACTCTTAGCTAATTGACATGAATCACAAATATATGGATTTATTTCAGGGGTATGAGAAATATGATGTTTCCTAAGGATTTGCTACACCACAAAGGAGGAAGGATGTCCTAGGCGGCGATGCCATGTAGAAGTCGACGGCTTTATTGTGATGAAGGCTTGCTTAGATGACCCTTGAGGTAGAGGCATTAGAGGATAGAGACCATCATGACATGGCCCCTCAAACAGAGTTCTCCTTGTTTCCTGATCCTTAATCAAGAAAAAATGAGGGTGAAATTCAAGAAAGACATTATTATCAAGGGTAAGCTTATGGACAGACAAAAGATTTTTTGAAGCATCTGGAACATGAAGGATGTCTCTAAGATGTAAAGAATTATGGGGAGTGTGCAACATTGAATGACCAATATGAGAAATTTGCATACCGTTGCCATTGGCTGTGTGAACTTGATCACTCCTGTGTACTTCTCATGGACAGAAAGTTTGCTCATATCATTGGCAACATGACTAGTAGCACCAGTGTCGGAGTACCAATTTGTATCAACGCCATAGTAAGCCATATTTGCATTGGCACCCTTGTCACTAGTGCGGTCACCCCCCACGAGCTCCATCATCATCACGGCGATCTCGATTTGACTGAAACCTCCACCAGCAGTCATTTGCAGGATGACGATGAATCTTACAAATTTGACATGTGACATTAACATATGGAGTAGGCGCACGACCACGACGACGCCCATCATCTCGACCATCATCACGCCGACGCCCAGCATCATCATCACGCCGGCGCCCAACATCATCATCACGCCGGCGCGGGCGGTCATCATACCGACGGTCACGGTCGCCACTAGGACGACGATCATCAAAACGATCACGACGTTCATCATAGCGATCTCGACGACCACGATCATCCGGGCGGTCCTCGTAGCGATCTCGGCGATCACCATCATAGTGTCGTCCATAGTCTTCCTGGCGGGGTCGGTCATCATGACGAGAGGGAGGAGGATGATCGGCAGTACGACGTGCCATGTGGGCAGAGGACACAAACACGGCACCGCCATCTCCAGCGTTGTGCAGCTGATCGAAAGCTTTGAGTTGGTTCACTAGGTCAGACAAGGTGGTGCTGGGATTGGCGTTGACAGCTACCTTCAGTGTGTTGTATGAATCCTCCAGACCATGCAGGATCGACCAGATCAACTCATCATCATCCAGTGGCTTACCAGGAGCAGCAAGTTCAGATGCAATCGCCTTCATCTTGTCATAATATTTTTCAGCAGAGAGGTCACCCTTCTTTGTATCATTGAGGGCAGATCGCAACTGTTGAGCCCGAGAACGAGATGGCGTAGTGGTGAGGGCCTCGATCGCCTTCCATACCTCCGCAGAGGTGTCAAGACCAATGACATGCGATAACAGATCAGGGGACAGGGAATTCAGGAGGTAGCGTAGAACCTGTTGATCACGGGTGATCCAAGCAGAATACTCAGGGTTTTCGATCTTGATCTGTTTTCCAGTGTTGTCGGCAACTTCAATTTCTTCAACAGGAGCGACCTCGAGGCCCTTTACAAGATTCAGGACCCGAGCTCCTCGTAAAGCAGGGACAACTAGAGCTTTCCAAACAAGTGGATTGTCACGGGTGAGGAGTTGGGCTGGCGGCGCTCCGAGAGCTGCGGCCAGGGCAGTCACAGAGGACGTTGTCGAGGTAGACATGGCGGCGGCGGCAAGGAATTGCGGCGGCGGCAGGTTTTATGCTAGGGTTTTGTTTGTGGGCGGCGGCGAAGAAAAGGCTTCACGGCGGCAGGTTGTGGGCGGCGGCGAAGACAGGGCTTCACGGCGGCAGGGTTTTTGGTTTCTAAGGTTGTAGGTTTTTGCGGCAGCGTCGGAGAACCGAGAGGCGACGGCAGAGTCACGGCGGCGGCGTATGAGATCTACAGCGGCGGCGGCGATGTGGATTTCGGCAGCAAAGTCAGGGAAGAGCCTGCTCTGATACCATATTAAGTTTTGGTGTTAACGATACCTTGGCCTCGGTACGTTTTCATGTTTATATAGAGTTTGGCACAAGCCGTTTACAAGATTGAGACAGAGTCCAATTGGAGTACTACTCCATATTGGTTACAACAATAACAACTCCTAATATAATTCTAACACACAGCAGTACAAAGTGTTTCAAAAAATAATAAAAATTACAGATAGATTACCGAAGGACCAACGACGACTACATATACACTAGCACGAGCCGTTACTGAGCCAAGGAAAAAACGCGTGAGCTCGCGTTGTACAAAACCATATGGAAAAGATTCGTGTGTACAGCAGAACCCGTTACAAAATGGGTGTACGTGTTCCGTAAGTAGAAAGACGATGCTCACTGGACATAACTAACGAAAAAGACGCTAAATCATGGATCGATGCCATGAAGCCAGTTAATCTGGAGAATTTGAGAAGCAACGCATCAACATCACGCACCGCGGCGTTCAGCTGTGCAGCTTATCCATTCCAAAACTGTTATTCCTTCCGATTCATATTACTTGTCACTAAAATGAATATATCTATACATATTTTAGTGCTAGATATATCTATTTCAATAATAAATAATATGGATCGAACGAAATAGCTGTATAACCAAAAAAGGAGACGGCACAATCGCCACAAACGTTACATCGGCGGCAGTTGGGGAGTTGTCGTCGTGTTGAGCAGAAATAAAAAGTTTGTCAGTTGGCAGTCCTACATCTGCTTTGGGCCCGACCTGCGAGGCTTCTCGATGGAAGGTTCCGTCCTGGTTTCCTACGGAAGCCTTCTCAAGATAATCTCATCTGAGTAATATTGTTCTGCATAAAATTTGCTTAACCTTATGCATGCTATCACGGCCTCACTGGAACTACTATTGAAGATACCTAAATCACTGTAGTGAGACTTATACCACAATTTTATTGTGAGCAGTACAAAGATATGAAAGGATGGAGAAGTGACGACAATAATTTCTTAGGAGTGAGGCTCGAGGAAACGAAAACGGCCGAGGTGTGCTCACAAGAATTCCAGACTAATATATAGGCTGGCGGACGCAGCGTCCCTGCTCCCCGGCGCTCGCCCGGACTTCACCCCCGCGCGTCTCATGCATGAGAACGATTCCAGCTACGAAAACCTGATCGACCAGGGGCAAAATCACTGTGTGGTGGGCCGGCCTCGAATTGTCCCACGCAGCGACCTAGCTACTTTGCTTCGTTCTGTAGAAAAAAGGTTCCTAGCAACAGGGAGTAAAATATATTTAAGTAGGTCCGGAAGTTTGCGTCTGATTGCTGCTATTCTTTTCCCTAGTTATTTGTTTTTCAGCGTGGGTTTCTCCTAGTGGATTAATATTGGTACTTTCTGTCCACGGACATGGTTCAGCTTCTTATAGAGAATTTCAACACTTAGGCAAGACTAAAAATAAAAAAATATCTCTGCTATTGTAATATTGTTTTACACTAAGTAGAATGAAAATTTATTTCTCATGTTAAAATTCTGATAGCTAGATTAACATAATTTTCAGAGCTAAGATACGAATACAATTTTTTATTAACTCGATGAAAATTTTAGAATGAGCGGAGAAAAGACAAGATTGCCCCGTTTTCGCAATCCAACCTAGACAAGCCCTCGATGGCGACAGATCGGTAGGTGGCTGGAGATACCATGGACGACGGAGGCCCTGGAGATGGACCCCCTGTTGCAGATCCTTCAAGCAGTAGCAGGCATCCTAGACAGGCAACAACGGCCAAGGCCAGCCGCATCGGGTAGGCTCAAGCGCCGGCGAGACGACTAGCCAGCGACTCTGACTCTAGTAGGCTTATTGGGCTCGACTTCACTAAGAAGAAGATAAATATATAATGTCATGCATCAATGCCTCGATTTTAGTTCTATTTTGGTTTTAAACCTAATTTAGGACCATCTGGCCATGGTTTGCTCAATTTTAGTTGAATTGCATTTGTTCATAAGTTCTTAAATAGCTGAAATGACATGGCTTGAACCTTGCTGTATTGATTAATCATTAATAAATTTCTCTAATTTAAGAGTTGAGTATTTTATATGTTGGTACAACAAGCTTATCAACAACCACCATCTAAACATGTGGCAAATGAGGACGAATAGGAGCTTAAGGTGGAGGATGTGTTTAACCCAAATGAAATAGTTTGTAATCCCGCTCTTAGAAAACAAATCAATGAATACCATGTGTATGCATTTGAACCGTTGTGAAGAAAAAATCTCTAATGCTTGATTGTTCAAAAAAAAATTGTCGCCTTGCAGGCACGCCCAGGCTTTTACAAATTTCTGGATCCGCCAACTCAGGCATACTATTGGATTAGCAAAATTCTAAAAATACATATTCAGAAAAGATAGAAGATTTCATTGTCATGCCACTCCGATCTTACACAACAGAAAGTTTGTATGATCACATCATAGAAAAAGGAAAATTCTTCTAAGAGATTTATGAATATGAAAATTTTCCTCAAAATTTAGCCAAATTGAATGTTCAGGAAAAACATGGTAGAAAATGAAACCTTAGGATTTCATCAATTTCATAAATTACGTATGGAAGTCCTTTGCATCAAAGAGATGCACAAAGTGGATATTAGCTAGTTAAATTTGGACCAATGCTTGTAAAATATGTGAACCATTATAGGTACTGCTCCTACCTTTGATCCAAATTACTTGTTGCACATTCACTTAATCTAAATAAATTTAAGTACTCCCTTCGATCCAAATTAATTATCGCTAAAGTGGCTGTATTTATACATGTTTTAATGTTAGATATATCTGATTCAGCGACAATTAATATAGATTGGAGGGGTAACAATTTTTCTAAATCTGCGATAATTAATTTGGATGAAAATGAGTAGAAAAATTCGTTTCGGTCCTTGTGTTGTCTTTGTTCGCTTGTCTATTCACACACTGCTTCCAACTTCAACGGCAAAGGAGCCCATAGCAGGGTGGGCACCACCCAACGTAACTCGTGGCATGGTTACCCGGCCTAGTACACCTCGCGTAGTCCTGTTTACGCCATGGCTGTCAGGCTGGCCGAGCTCCGTAATAAACGGCGCCGTCGTAGTACATTGCTCGATCGTAGAAGAGGACACAAGTCCGCAGGTTATCACAGTTGGCCCAAAGTCGGAGGAAACCGGGATCCTCAAAACTCAAAACGTGGCTGAGCTAATTTTTGCTGTTCAAACCTAAAATTCGTTCTAGGATCGGAGTTCTAGAAAGGCCAGTGGAAATGCTCTTAGGATCACATAACTAGGCATGATGCATGGAGTAGCAATTACCCGTGAGACAGGAATCGGAGACAACTTAAGTTCTGCTTCCTTCCGCGCCATTGCAACGTACTCCCTCCGTTTTTTATTACTTCGCGTTTTAGGATTTTATTAAGTCAAATTTTTTCAACTTTAACCAAAAATATAGGAAAATATATAAATATTTATTATTTCAAATACATATATTATGAAAATATAACTTACAAAGATTTCAATACTATAAGTTTATATCATAAATACTTTTATTTTTTACTAAATATCTGGTCAAACTTTAAAAAATTTGATTTTGACTAAACCCAGAATGCGATCTAATCGTGAAGAGTACGTATGGATTCTCAAGTCGATCTGCAATGACGGAACTGATCGGCGCCACATGTCCGCTTCCTTCCTTTTTGTCGCTTGATTTTGGGTGCTGGGCTGGCAGAGCACATGCACATGTCCCGAAATCAGCTCAAGATCAGATCAGATCGCAACGGTCCCTCCATCCATCCCCATGCCAATGCCGGTTCAGTTGGTCGTACATGCCGTACTCGGATCCGTGCAGCTAGCAAGGCGCGCGCGGTGGATGCGTAGCATAGAGTAGACCGATGGCGCGTGCGGGGCGGCCACCAGTTGGGTTTTTTTTTTTTTTTTTTTGAACAGCAACCACCAGTTGGGTTGACGTACGTCTGTTTAATTGTCATGCAGCGGCGACCGGCGACGGAGGCTGCTGAATGGTGATTGATTCCTTGTCCTGCGGCCTGTCGCCTGTCGGCAGGACACGGCTGTGGCTTACCACTAAACTAATCTGTGTGCCGCTGCTGTTTAGCACGAGAGATGCTTCGATCAAGTCTTCATCATGGGCCGGAGAGTTTCTTTCTCAAGAAACTAGACACCGCTGCTTCTGCTGTAGAGCTCATATTCGTCATGCGTTACGCACACTACACTTCGAAGGTGATGGCGGCTTTCAGGCTTCAGGCTTCCAAGATGGTTAGAACCCTTGTCTGGCCTTCTAAAGGGTTTGTTCGAAGATGAATCAAAAAATGTGCACTATGTTACGCGCGCGCGACAGATTTTCTTTCTGAAGAATGCTGCCATGCCGCTTTAGAAAGCCATTTTTAGTAATTCCTTGTTCAATCAAACTTTTGATAATCATAGTCATCTCGAATTAAGCATTTCTAAATTACAATCTTCACTTATACTTTCTTGTAAAATGCATATCCAACTATTGGACCCTGTGGTTATTTTTGTAACAGAATGGGTGCACCGATAGCCAACCATTGTTGGTTTCTCATGTGGTGTGTCACCCTCCACTCCAACCATCAAAAAAGCCTCTTCCACCTTTGTCCAACCAATGCAGTGGCGGCTACCGCCGGAGAAGCAAGTCGGAGTCGTGCCCTAAAAAAGCCAGACTTGGTTACTTTATTTACTTGCATACATATCAACTTGGACTTAAATACTCATAGTGTACGGTGCGATTAGATGGATCAAGATAAAAGAAAAAAGTTAACTACACCTTGCTGAAATTCTCGGTTGAACTGCGTTGTGCTATAAACACTTAGCAAGTTGTTCGGTAGAATTATGGTGTGTTTCCCAGACATAATATGTTTAGCTTGCTCCTTATACTAATTAAATTACGAAAATTGAAATGCTACACATACGGTGGACATAATGTATAGCAGGCAAGCATCTTAACTCATTTCACCCGAAAGCAAATGACCAAAGCATAAAACATATCAAAACAAAAGGACATCATCGTAATTCACTGCAAAATGATAAACGCATCCTAGTCACAACAAGCTCCTGCTGCTTAAAATCAGAAGCAAACAGCATTCCTTAACATATCTCCTGTAGTAGTGGAATGTTGCGGCTCCCAGAGGGACCAACTAATAAACTGATATTGCTTTTCCATGGCATGATGAAGCATATTCCTGCACTACCTTCCTTAACTTTTAAAAGTAAAATAACGTCCACCATAAAATTTAAGCACCTTGTAAAGAGGAGCATATACATTTGTCCGTTAAATGATGCCGCCATGACTAGGCAAATCATAACTAACAATATGGATATGAATGTTAACTAAAGCTGAAACCAAAAGCAAGCCTAGCCTTGTATTATTATTCTTCAAGTGAGCATTTACATAAAAATTAGTGGAAGAAACGAGTGTAACCAATGAAAGTAGCGATATATGCATATATAGCCAGTCAGTGGAGAATACAAAACAGAGAGGAAAAATGAGTGATCATTGTGGTAGAGACCAAAGGCTAGTTGTTGCCTAGATTCCATCAACACGGAGGTGCTGCTCCCCTCCACCTAACCATCACTAATTATTGGTTTTTGTTTAGAAAGTTTTTTAGTCTACGTAAATATACATACTAGTACAACTTTTGAATCAACTTTTGCACCCAATAACCATACCTTAAAGCTGTATGACATTTATGAAGTGCAGAATTACCAGATTGTCGTTCTTAAAGAGGCTGGCAATTACAGATGTCATCATGCTGTTGGATAGTTGTTAAACAATTAGTAAGCACTAAGTATGGTTCATTGTTGCTTCCTACTCAGCATCCGAAATTGTTACTAGTTGAGTGGAGCTCCAGGAGCGCGAGCCTTCTCTATTACTCCGTTTCAAAAAATCAAATATACGAGTGTTCTGTCATGGAAAGGACAGCCGTTTGGGTTGAGGTCTTCTCACTTTTGTTCATAATAAAGTATTATCCTTGTTGCATTCAATTAAAACAGAGGACAAAACATGCGTATGAAATTACAATTTTACCGTCATATGACTGGGTACACACAAGACACAACACTGCAGCTAAGAGCATCTCTAGCATATACCGTAAAAAAGCGAAATATAAAAATAACCGCTAATTTTCGATTTTGCGTGATAAAAGTGGACAGAACAAACGTCCCAAAATGGACTGAACCGAAAAAAATTAGAACCCCAAGAAAACACCCCTGTGGAACCAGAAAAACCCAGGTTTCGAGCTCGATCTGGGCGCGAACCATATCCTCCGTTTCCGTGGGCGGGAGGGAATTTTCAGCTCATTCCCCTCCCTTCCGCTCGCACAGCCACCGCCCGCCGCCGACCTCCGCCGTAGATTTAGGACCCTCCCGTTCGATTCCTCACACGCAGAAGGCCGCCTGAGCTCGCCGACCCCGTTCCCCAGCCCGTTGTGGGTCGAAAAACTCCTTCCGATGCAGATCCGGTCGCGCCCCACCGCCGCCGCCCTTCAAAGGTAAAATCCGCCGCCGCTCGAGTTCGAGCTCGTAGATCTCCTCTCCTCAAGCTCTAAATATCGTCCGTGATTTGTAGATGGACTTGGACCCTTGCGAGCAATTTTTGTTGGACGACTCGTCCTCCTCCGACGACTCGGATATGGAGATGCTGCTCGGGAACCACCATCAACACATGATGGTGGCCGTTCTCGCCCTCAAGGAGGAGGACGACGACAGGAGGAAGAGGCGGCGAGGCTCCACGATCGGTCGCCTTTGCATCCCTCGCAACCACAAGTTGGGAAACGACATGCTCATGCGAGATTATTTCGCCGAGGTACCCACATACCCGCCTCACCTCTTTCATAGACGCTACCTAATGTGCCGCTCGCTGTTCGTGAAGATAGTGAAAGCTTGCGAGGCCAAGACGCGGTACTTCAAGCGTCGAAGAAATGCCGCGGGGCTACTTGGATTCAGCCCGTACCAAAAAATCTCCGCGGCCATGAGAGTGCTCGCATATGGGATTCCGGACGATTACGCCGCGCATCGGCGAAGATAAGACTATGGAGAGTGTTCGTAGATTTGACAAGGCGATTATTCGCATTTTTGGACCGGTGTATATGCGAGCACCGAACGAGCAGGACATAATTAGGTTGATGGCGATGAATGAGAGAAGAGGATGGTCGGGCATGCTAGGAAGCATAGATTGTATGCATTGGACTTGGAAAAACTGGCACGGGCAATATTATGGCAAAAACCGAAATGCAACAATTGTGCTAGAAGCTGTTGCATTTGAGGACTTGTGGATTTGGCATTGTTTCTTTGGTTTTCCTGACACCCTCAATGATATCAATATGCTCCATAGATCTCCTCTATTTGCAAAGCTAGCTAGTGGTGAAGTACCCGCTTGCAACTACACTGTCAATGGTTTTAATTATGACAAAGGGTATTATCTAGCTGACGGTATTTATCCTCGTTGGGCTACATTTTTCAAGACCATCTCAAATCCTCAAACTAGGAAAGAGATTGAATTTGCAATGGCTTAAGAGAGTGCCCGAAAGGACATTGAGAGAGCCTTTAGTGTTTTGCAAGCTCGATTTGCAATTGTGTGAGGTCCAGTTTGTTTTTGGGACAAGAAAAATCTCAATAACATAATGACATGTTGTGTCATTCTTCACAACATGATTGTTGAAGATGAGGGGGATTTAGACTTGGACATCTTCTACGACAATGTAGGCAGCCGTGTGAAGCCAGCTAGAAACCTAAATGACATCCAAGCATTCCTTCAAACCTACCAGGACATTGGAAACATGACCACCCATGACCAGCTGCAGCATGACCTTATTGAGCACCACTGGCAGCTTTTGGGAGGAACTAGGTTGCCATATTTTATCATTCATGTGTGTGAAACATTATTTGCATTCAGAACTATTCATTTGATTTGGTCATTTGTTGTAATTGGATTATTGTTTATTCAATTTGTTTGGACAATTGTTGTAATTGGATAATTGTTGTAATGCATAATTAATAATTTCAGGATTTTACTTTACCATTGGTGTCATTTTTCTGTTTGAAAATACGAGATATGTGGTGAAATTGATAGAAATTAGTTCAATTTATGGTTTTGACCCTTGTAGTGACGGAACATATCCCGTATGCGTGAAACTGGGAAACGAGAATATTTCCTTTTCTGGTTCTGATTTCTGGTTTCTGTTTCGTCCCGTCATCACGACCTGAAAAAAACGGTGAAACGCGACCTAAAAACGCTTTTTCTGTCTCGACCTTTTACAGGTCTGCTAGAGATGCTCTAAGCACCGTGTGTTCGAAGGGTTCTCCTTGGCTAAGATTTTGGACACTATCGACCACCAGGGTGGTACAAGTTTGACTTCAAGGGCAAGGTATATATTTCCTACTCAAGAAGGAGGTGGCGGCTCCCTGAAGATGGTATAAACTCCTCCGTCTAGCTCCATCCTGCCGTGCGTCTAGTGTTGTCGGAGGGCATGTATCATTGTTTTAGGCAGATCTCGTTATTTTTGGCTGGTGTTCCTCCTGGTCTATGCTTTTCTTAACGGGACGGCGCGTCTTCGGTTTGCTCCAGTGCTTGTAACCGTCGCTAGGTGGTCCTAAAATTTATTTGTATTTTTATTAATTTTGTAATTCTTTGTGCTACCGATGAGAATTACGAATAGATCGATTGACTTTTCGTCGAAAAAATAACTGTTCACAGATTAGCATTGGATGCGGCTCTATTTATCATTGTTTCTGAATAGAAATCAAATGGATTGCCATCTTGCAAAAATAAAACCTAAAATACAGTAGCAACTCCAAAAATAAAACTAAGATGTGGGCGGTAGGGTACTCATCCAATTTTCATTTTATGATTTATTATGGTATCATTTTTTATCTAGGTTAAGTGAGGCAAAAGAGAACGTAAAGAAAGTTGAAAGGTGTTGTAGCCACGGCGGGCAGAAACTTGCTCGATTTCTTATCCTACAACCATTTTCTGCAGGCAGTACACGTTATGTCCTCAACCACAATAAGCTGGGCAAACGGTAGGTCGTGAACGTACGCGTACCAAAATCAGACTGGTGTACCGAGTGCGTAGTAGCTGGCAACCGTGACGTGGCGCCATCTCGCGAAGCCCACGGCTGCATGGCGAGCATATGGACAATATCCGAAAGCAACGGCCATGGGATGCCAACAATGATGCCGTAGCAAAAGTATTTTCTTAGGTAAAACAAAACCAATGAATCGTGTTGCCAAGAGCTCCAGGCAACCTGTGATCCTAATGGCACTTTACCAGAAATTTCCAATCAGGGTCAGGGAGTGTGTCAAGATAACAGCGACACGTCGATAACCAGTTGATAGGAGAGCTGATGGAAACGACAAAACCAATAATGGGTAGCAGCAGTCACTAGCTGTTGAGATGCAAACGTATCAATCACAACACAGTTGTGCAGCATAATTTGACCAAATAAAGCAAGCTCTGCCGCTACCGGAAACGATGTTGCATGGAACTGGTCGCCACAAAGCGTTATACTGGTGGCAGTTGGGGATGTTAATTGTTGCCCTGGATGGACAGGGGTGTGCAAAAATGGAGCTTGCTACAAACAGGAAATTGGATTATTCACATGTAAAAAAAAAGAAATTAGATTATTCAGGTCTCATTGACAGGTAATAATAATTTCTAACTAGTACAAAGGTCGAGTGGATATTTGGTGGACATGTGCACAGGTGCTTCTTTCCTTTTGAAAAATATCACAAGGGGTACTTTTAAGTTCTAAACAAATAAAAAAAATCTCAGGAATACATGGTTCATATATTTGTGCAAAATTTCAGTAAAAGCATTGTTTTATTTTGGGTTACGGGAAAAACAATCGTCTGACAGTAAATAAGGCTAGAATATATTTTATCAGAAATTTGTCAAGTGTGTAGCATAACATATAACATATTTTTAAACGCTATCATATATTCTAGATGTACATATCTAGTTATATATTTATTTTCAAAATTTTAGAGACCCAAAGTACCAGTTTAAATTTATTTTATAAAAAGGAGCACCCACTAGTAGAGAACAGACCTTTGGTCCAGAGCATTAGTCCCGGTTGGTCCCAACGGCAAGAAACGGCCGCATGGACCAGAAGACATTAGCCTCGGTTCGTATGGGAACTTTAGCCCCGGTTCATTTAACAAACCAGGGCTAAAGGGTCTGGCGCTGGAAAAGAGCAGATGCGTGGACCTTTAGCCCCGGTTCAAACCGGGACTAAAGTCCCCGACTATATCTTCTTCCCCTTCCCAGCCCGAGCCATTTCAAGCTCACACAATCATCCCTCTCAAATTTCTCCCCTCAAGCTCGAGTTCTTCCCCATTTTTCTCAAGATTTGTGAAGATTTTTTGGCTCCACATCTATCAAGGGTCCTAAGAGGTTAGCAACTTTATCATTTCAGCTCTCATTGCTTGTTTTAGCTCATTTCATGCTCTAGAAATGGATAGATTTTATGTGGGTTCTATCTCTGTATATCTGGTTAATTTGGCACATGTAGTTCTCAAAATTCATTTGAGTCATCGAAGCACATAGATACATGAGATCATCCTATATACATATCTTGGTTTGACACGTTGTCTTGAAATCCGGTCGGTTCACAGTGCATCATGTCACCGTCAAGCAACAAAATATTCTTCTTTCTTCTACCTGTCATCATAAAATCCATTGAAACAAAAATAAGTACCAAAACTATGAAGGCACACATATATATAGTGGCGCCCTAGCATTTTAGTTAATCATCGGCCGGTTAAGCAAGAAATTAAGAACAAAAACATGAACACGCCAAGGAGCTACCAAATTAAATTAGGGAGTGCCTCTATGGCGAGCTCCTCGAAGATGTCTGAGGACGAGGCATCCTAAGACATCTTCGGGAAGCTCTGCCATAGTGGTGTCCCTGCTCTCGCACACCATATTTCAGTTCATATCTTTTCTAGCTAAATTAGTATGCTGGTGGAGCTAACTAATTTCACATATTAGGGAGCGCCTCTACGGCGAGATCCTCGAAGATGTCTAAGGACGAGGTCCTAAGACATCTTCGAGAAGCTCCGCCATAGTGGTGTCCCTGGTCTCGCACACGATCTTCCTTGCAGTTGATAGTTCACAAGGAAGCCTATTTATAGATTAAGCAGCACAACATAGTGTCGACACTCATGGCATAATATCGACACTCACCCCTGTCATAGTGTCGCCACCCACTGAAACAGTGTCGCCACTCACTGTCATAGTGTCCACTCACGACATATAGTGTCGTCACCCACTTTTAGTCCCGATTGGAGACACCATTCGGGACTAAACGGGCTCATGTCGGCCCTAGCCTGCCGCAACCCCTTTAGTCCCGGTTGGTGTGTCCAACCGGGACTAAAGATGTAGTAGAAAGTTTTTTAAATCAGTGCTTGTTTGATGTATACGATGTGTTCTTTTATTTTTAGACTAGTACTACTCTTAGCATTGTGATTTTGTTTGATGAACTTATAAAATGCAGATGAGACGGCAATGGATGTACGCTGACCGAATCTCTGACGAGTTCATTAAAGGCGTGCGTTCTTTTCTCGTTGTGGCAGAGGCAAACAAGCGGAATGGTTTTATCTGTTGTCCATGTGGTGAGTGTCGAAATCAGAAGGAATACTCTTCCTCAAGAGTCCTTCATGGCCATTTGTTTCGGTTCCGTTTCATGTCTGGCTATAATTGTTGGACCAAGCACGGAGAAAGAGGGGTTATGATGGAAGACAACGAAGATGAAGAGAATGATGACAGCTATCCTATGTCCCCTGAATACGGTGGTACTACAATGGAAGACAATGAAGAAGAAGAAGAAGAAGAAGAACGTGCATCATATGAGCCAGATGATGATCTTGGTCGGGCCATTGCTGATGCAAAGGGAGAATGTGATAGCGAAAGGGAGAGGTTGAAATTTGAGCAGATGTTAGATGATCACAACAAATTGTTGTACCCGAATTGCGAAGATGGCCACAAAAAGCTAGGCAGCACACTGGAATTGCTGCAATGGAAGGCAGAGGTCGGTGTGCCTGACAAGGGATTTGAAAAGTTGTTGAAGATAATGAAGAAGCTGCTTCCAAAGGATAACGAACTGCCCGCCAGTACTTACGAAGCAAAGAAGGTTGTCTGCCCTCTAGGATTAGAGGTACATAAGATACATGCATGCATTAATGACTACATCCTCTATCGCGGTGAGCAGTATGAGAATTTGGATGCATGCCCGGTATGCACTACATTGCGGTATAAGATCCGACGAGATGACCCTGGTGATGTTGAGGGGGAGCGCACGAGGAAGAGGGTTCCCGCCAAGGTGATGTGGTATGCTCCTATAATACCACGGCTGAAACGTTTGTTCAGAAACGAAGAGCATGCCAAATTGTTGCGATGGCACAAAGAAGACCGTAAGAAAGACGAGATGTTGAGACACCCCGCTGATGGGTCGCAGTGGAGAAAAATTGAGAGAAAGTACCCGGATTTTGCAGGTGACATGAG
The DNA here is from genome assembly GCA_916181665.1 of Avena sativa. Taxonomy (NCBI): domain Eukaryota; kingdom Viridiplantae; phylum Streptophyta; class Magnoliopsida; order Poales; family Poaceae; genus Avena; species Avena sativa. Next base: position 358,265,259 of record OV702283.1, read on the forward strand.
AAACTTATGGTTTGGTCTAAGTACAGATGACATGAATCCCTTTGGGGAGCAGAGCTGCAGTCATAGCACATGGCCTATGACTTTGTGTATGTATAACCTTCCTCCTTGGTTGTGCATGAAGCGGAAGTTCATTATGATGCCAGTGCTCATCCAAGGCCCGAAGCAACCCGGTAACGACATTGATGTATACCTGAGGCCATTAGTTGAAGAACTTTTACAGCTGTGGCACGGACAAGGTGTACGTGTATGGGATGAGCACAAACGTGAGGAATTTAACCTGCGGGCATTGTTGTTCGTAACCATCAATGATTGGCCTGCTCTTAGTAACATTTCAGGACAGACAAACAAGGGATACAATGCATGCACACACTATTTAGATGACACTGAAAGTATTTATTTGGATAAGTGCAATAAGAATGTGTACCTAGGGAATCGTCGTTTTCTTATGCCCACGCATTCCCTAAGAAGGAAAGGCAAGCATTTCAATGGTGAAGCAGATCACCGGAGTAAGCCTCTCCGTCGTACTGGTGATGATGTATTTGATATGGTGAAGGATTTAAAAGTAATCTTTGGAAAGGGTCTTGGCAGACAGTCCGTTCCGAAGGACGCTGGCGGACACGCACCCATGTGGAAGAAGAAATCTATATTTTGGGAGCTACCCTATTGGAAAGTCTTAGAGGTCCGCTCTGCAATCGACTGATGCACCTGACGAAGAATGTTTGCGTGATACTGCTAGGCTTCTTGGGCGTGTATGGAAAGAATAAAGATACACCAGAAGAACGACAGGACCAACAACGTATGAAAGACCGAGAAGGCAGGCATCCAGAGTTGTTTCAAGGTACTGCCAGCTACGCTCTTACCAAGGAAGAGAAGGAAATCTTTTTTGAATGCCTGAGTAGTATCAAGGTTCCTTCTGGCTTATCATCCAATATAAAGGGAATAATAAATATGACAAAGAAAAAATTCCAGAACCTGAAGTCTCATGACTGCCACGTGCTTATGACGCAGTTTCTTCCGGTTGCTTTGAGGGGGCTTCTACCGGAAAATGTTAGAGTACCCATTGTGAAGCTATGTTCGTTCCTCAATGCAATTTCTCAGAAGGTAATCGATCCCCAAAGTCTACCAGGGTTACAGAAAGATGTGGTCCAGTGTCTTGTCAGTTTTGAGTTGGTGTTCCCACCATCCTTCTTCAACATAATGACGCACCTTCTGTTGGAGATATGCCCTAGAGGCAATAATAAATGTGGTTATTATTATATCTTTGTGTTTATGATAAATGTTTATATTCATGCTATAATAGTATTAACAAGGAAACATTGATACTTGTGTGATTTGTAAACTTAATTTGAAGTCCCTAGTATAGCCTCTATACATCACTAGCTTGTTGGTTGATAAATGATTGTGGTTTCCCTATCATGAACATTGAGATGTTATCAACAACAAGATCATATCGTTAGGAGAATGATATGATGGACATACTCCTATAGATAAGCGTAGCATAAAGATCAAGTCATTTCAATAGTTCAATTGCTATATGCTTTCTGATACATAGTAACCTAATTCCTTCGACCATGAGATCATGCATATCACCTTTACCGGATGGATGCTTTGATGACATCAAACACCACACCGTAACTGGGTGGCTATAAAGGTGGCATTGAGTGTTCGGAAAGTATTGGTTGAAACACATGGATCAAGAGTGGGATTTGTCCATCCATATGACGGATAGATATACTCTGGGCCCTCTCGGTGGAATGTCATCCAATTAGCTTGCAAGCATGTGACTGGCTCACAAGGGATCACATATCACGGGAACGAGAAAAGAGTACTTATCGGTAACAAGGTTGAACTAGGTATGCAGAGATACCAACGATCATAACCTCGGATAAGTAAACTATCGTGAGACAAAGGGAAATTGGTATCGTATGTAAGTGGTTTATTCGATCGCAAAGTAATCGTAGAAATATGTGGGAGCCATATGAATTTCCAGATTCCTCTATTGGTTATTGTTCGGAGAAGTGTCTCGATCATGTCCGCATAATTCACGAACCGTAGGGAGACACACTTAAGGATTCGACGTTGTTTGAGTAGTTATGGAATGAATGAGAAAGAGACCGAATGTTGTTCGGAGTCTCGGATGGGATCCGGGATATCACGAGGAGATCCGGAATGGTCCGGAGAATAAGATTCATATAAGGAAAGTCCCGTTTCGGAGTTGGGGAATGATTCCGGTGTTTTCATCGGGAATGTTCTAGAAGGTTCCGGAATGTCCGGCACTCCGGAGGGGAAGGGGTACATGAATGTGTCATTGCAAGTTGGAATGATTGCATCATGTACTAAGTGTCTTCGCTGTCCAAAATAAAGGGTTTATTCAAATCCTAAATTGAAAAGTCAAACGGCTAGTTTGAAAGTCAAACGGCAAGTTTTTGGAAAGAGGAAAAGAGGAGGAAGTGGGAAACCGAGTTGGGGAGGGAATCCCGCCTCCAACCGGCGGCGCCCCCTCCAAGCTCCGGCTTAAGGCGAAGCCCTGCGAGATCTCCCCTCTACTTCCGGTACCACGCCGTTGTGCTGCCGGAATCGCGAGGAGAGTGCTACAACCTCCGCTGCCTGCTGGAACAAGGGAGAGGAAGGTCTTCGTCGAGTACCGAACGCGTGACCGACTGCGGGAGCGCTGCCGGAACGCAGTGCCGGAAGGATCGTCTACGCGATCTTGAGATCGGGAAGAGTACGACTACATCACCCACGAGAATCCGCTCTCGTTAAACACTTTGGAATCTTCGAGGGTAAGTTATTCCATCGACTTGTTGCTACAATCTAGTAGATAGATCTTGGCTTGTTTGTTTGTATGCGATAGAAATTTTTTGTTTTCCATGCTACGAAACCCTACAGTGGTATCAGAGCCGTGTCTATATGTAGATCTGTTGCACGAGTAGAACACAATGGTCATTGTGGGCATTAATGCTTTTATTGTCGATTGCTTCTTGTGTACTTTGCATCTTTCTGTATGTTGGGATGAAGCGGCCCGGGCTAACCTTACATGACATCGTTCATGAGACTTGCTCCACGCTTGACATGCAACTTGTATTTCATAAGTGGCTTTGCGGGTGCCTGTTTCTCCTAGCATAGTTAAGATCCAATTTACAACGGGTGATTAACAATACTAGTATCAATGTTGTGGTTCATGTTCGTAAGTTAGAACGACACTTATTGAAAGCCCCAAACCACGTAAAATATGCAAAGAAAGTAGAGGCGTCTAACTTTGTTTTGCAGGGGTGTGCAGTGATGTGATATGGCCATGATTGTGATTATATTTGATGTATGCAATGTTCCTTATTGTAAGTTGGCAACCGGCAGGAACCATATGGTTGTCTTTAATTTATGTTAAGACCCGTGTGTCTATTCAAAGTAGTTGTAATAGTTGAAGCCGGTGGACGACAACCATGGAGAAGTGTCATTGACCTTGATGCAATGCCGGTGATGATGGAGATCATGTTCGTGCTTGAAGATGGAGGTCGGAAGCACAAAGAAGAAAGGCCATATCATATCACATATTCCGAATTGCATGTGATGTTAATACTTTATGCATCTTGTATTGCTTAGTAGACGACAGTAGCATTATAAGATGATCCCTCATGCACATGAATTTCAAGTCATAAAGTGTTCACCCTTAGTTAGCACCGTTGCTAAAGCTTGTTGTTTCGAAGCACCACGTGATGATCGGGTGTGTTAGATTCTGCAAGTGTATACAACGTGAGCAAGCCAGATTTGCTCATGCGGAAACTAAGGTTTGATCTTGACGAGCCTAGCATGTACAGACATGGTCTCGGAACACGGATCACCGAAAGGTAAAGCATGAATCATATAGTAGATATGATGAACATGTCGATTGTTCGCCATTGAAACTATATCAACTCTCGTGATGATCGGTGTTGATGTAGTGGATTTGGTTTGTGTGATCACTAAAACAATGTGAGGGATATTGTTTTGAGTGGGAGTTCACCTAGATTAACTTTATTATTAATTTGAACTCAATTTGTCATAAACTTAGTCTAAACTATTGCAAATATGTTGTAGATCAATGGCAGCCCCTACCATCAATTTTAATGCGTTCCTAGAGAAAGAAAAGTTGAAAAACAATGGAAGCAACTTCGCGGATTGGTTCCGCAATTTGAGGATTGTCCTCACAGCTGGTAATTTGACCTATGTGCTGGATGCACCGCTGGGTGACCCACCTGCAGCTGATGCTTCCGATGAAGTAAAGAATGTTTACCTCACTCAGAAGAATCAGTACTCCATAGTTCAGTGTGCTATCTTGTATGGTTTGGAATCGGAGCTTCAGAAAAGGTTTGAGAATTCAGACCCATATGATATTGTCGAGGATCTCAAATTGCTCTTTGAGACTCATGCGGCAATTGAAAGTTATGAGGCTTCTGAAAAGTTCTTTAACTGCAAGATGGAAGAGGGCAGCTCCGTCAGTGAGCATGTTCTTAAGATGTCTGGGCACGCAAACAAACTTCAAAGCTTGGGTATAGTGATTCCTAATGCTTTGGGGATTTACCGTGTCCTCCAATCACTACCACCAAGTTACAAGAACTCTGTGATGAACTACAACATGCAGAACATGAACAAGCAGTTGCCAGAACTGTTTGCTATGTTAAAGTCTGCAGAAGTGGAGATCAAGAAAGAGCACCAAGTGTTGTTGGTCAATAAGACCACCAAATTCAAGAAAGGCAAGTCTAAGCAGAAGGGACACTTCAAGAAGGGTGGTAAGAAAGTTACCACGCTGGCGAAGAAGACCAAGGCTGGACCTAAGCCTGAAACTGAGTGCTTTTACTGCAAGGGAGAAGGTCACTGGAAGCGGAATTGCCCAAAGTACTTGGCGGATTTGAAGAACGGCAACATCAAGAAGAAAGGTATATCTGATATACATGTTATTGATGTGTATCTCACTAGTACTCGTAGTAGTGCCTGGGTATTTGATACTGGTTCGGTTGCTCATATTTGTAACTCGAAACAGGTTCTGCAGAATAAACGGAAGCTAGCGAAGAACGAGGTGACGATGCGCGTGGGAAACGGATCAAAGGTTGATGTGATCGCGGTCGGCACGCTACCCCTTCATCTACCATCGGGATTAGTTTTATACTTAAATAATTGTTATTTGGTGCCTGCGTTGAGCATGAACATTATATCGGGATCTTGTTTATTGCGAGACGGTTACTTGTTTAAGTCCGAGAATAATGGTTGTTCGATTTATATGAGTAATATGTTTTATGCACATGCACCTTTGATAGATGGTCTATTCTTGTTGAATCTCGATAGTGGAAATACACACATTAATAACATTGAGGCTAAACGTTTGAAATCGAGCGATAACTCGACCTATATGTGGCACTGTCGTCTTGGTCACATTGGAGTGAAGCGTATGAAGAAACTCCATTCTGATGGACTTCTTGAATCACTTGATTTTGAATCACTTGATAGATGCGAAGCATGTCTGATGGGTAAAATGACTAAGACTCCATTTTCTGGTATGATGGAGCGAGCTACAGACTTATTGGAAATCATACATACCGATGTATGTGGTCCAATGCGTGTAGCGTCGCGCGGTGGTTATCGTTATGTTCTTACCTTCACGGATGACTTGAGTAGATATGGGTATATCTATTTCATGAAACATAAGTCCGAAACTTTTGAGAAGTTTAAGGAGTTTCAAAGTGAGGTAGAGAATCAACGTAACAAGAAGATTAAATTTCTGCGTTCTGATCGTGGAGGTGAATATCTAAGTTACGAGTTTGGCGAGCATTTGAAGAAATGTGGAATACTTTCACAGTTGACACCGCCGGGAACACCACAGCGTAACGGTGTGTCCGAACGTCGTAATCGAACTCTCTTAGATATGGTTCGTTCTATGATGTCACTTACAGATTTACCGCTATTATTTTGGGGTTATGCATTAGAAACAGCCGCATTCACTTTAAATAGGGCACCGTCTAAATCCGTTGAAACGACACCGTATGAATTATGGTTTGGGAAGAAACCTAGATTGTCGTTCCTTAAAGTTTGGGGTTGCGAAGCCTATGTAAAGAAGTTACAGCCGGACAAGCTTGAACCCAAAGCGGAAAAATGCGTCTTCATAGGATACCCGAAGGAAACTATTGGGTATACCTTCTATCATAGATCCGAAGGCAAAATCTTCGTTGCCAAGAATGGATCCTTTCTAGAGAAGGAATTTCTCTCGAAAGAAGTGACTGGAAGGAAAGTAGAACTCGACGAGGTTGTCGAACCTTCTCTCGAAATTGCGAGTAGCGCAGCACCGGAAGAAGTTCATGTGGTGCCTGCACCAATTAGAGAGGAAGCTAATGATGATGATCATAAAACTTCGGTTGAAGTTGCTACAGAGCTTCGGAGGTCAACGAGAACTCGTACCACTCCAGATTGGTATGATCCCGTTATGAGTGTCATGTTGGTAGATAACACCGATGACCCCGAGACATATGAGGAAGCGATGATGATCCCAGATTCCAATAAATGGCAAGAAGCCATGAAATCCGAGATTGGATCCATGTACGAAAACCAAGTATGGACTTTGGTGGACTTACCGGATGGCCGGAAGGCTGTCGAGAACAAATGGATCTTCAAGAAGAAAACAGATGCTGATGGTAATGTTACTGTCTATGAAGCTCGACTTGTCGCAAAAGGGTTTCGACAAATTCAAGGAGTTGACTACGATGAGACTTTCTCACCAGTAGCGAAGCTAAAGTTTGTGAGGATTATGTTAGCAATCGCTGCATATTATGATTATGAGATATGGCAGATGGATGTCAAAACAGCATTCCTCAATGGAGACATTGATGAAGAGTTGTATATGATGCAACCCAAAGGTTTTGTCGATCCTAAAGATGCTAACAAGGTATGCAAACTTCAACGGTCCATCTATGGATTGAAGCAAGCATCCCGAAGTTGGAATCAACGTTTTGATAAGGTGATCAAAAGTTTTGGTTTTATACAAACTTATGGAGAAGCTTGTATTTACAAGAAAGTGAGTGGGAGCTCTGTAGCATTCTTAATACTACATGTGGATGACATATTGTTGATTGGGAATGATGTAGACCTTCTTAATAGTGTCAAGGAATATTTGAATAATAGTTTTTCAATGAAGGATCTTGGCGAAGCAGCTTACATATTAGGCATAAAGATTTATAGAGATAGATCGAAACGCCAAATATCATTGTCACAGAGTACATATTTGGACAAAGTTCTAAAGAGGTTTGGAATGGAAGATAGCAAGAAAGGGTTCTTGCCCATGTTGCCCAATACGACCTTGAGTAAAACTCAAAGTCCGACATCGGCAGAAGATAGAGAAAGGATGAGTAAGACTCCCTATGCCTCAACCATAGGATCTCTAATGTATGCCATGCTATGTACTAGACCCGACATTGCATATGTTGTTAGTTTAACTAGCAGATATCAAAGTGATCCAGGAGTGGATCATTGGACAGCGGTCAAAAACATCCTTAAGTACTTGAGAAGAACTAAGGATATGGTTCTTTCTTATGGAGGTGATGAACAACTCGTTGTTAATGGTTACACCGATGCTAGTTGGAACACCGATCCGGATGATTCTAAATCACAATCTGGATACGTATTTATTTTGAATGGTGCAGCAGTTAGCTGGAGGAGTGCAAAGCAAAGCGTTGTGGCGAGATCTTCAACTGAATCGGAATACATGGCTGCTTCGGAGGCTTCACAAGAAGCGATATGGATGAAAGAGTTCATTACAGAGCTGGGTGTGGTTCCTAGTGCGCTGGACCCAATGTCTATCTACTGTGATAACATGGGCGCCATAGCCAAGCGCAAGAACCAAGGTCACACAAGAAGCTGAAGCACATCAAGCTACATTTTCACGCTATTCGAGAACATATCCAAGATGGGGATATAAAGATTTGCAAAGTACACACAGATCTGAATGTGGCGGATCCGTTGACTAAACCTCTCCCGAGGGCAAAACATGACCAACACCAAACTGCCATGGGTGTTCGGTATATTACCATGTAATCTAGATTAGATGACTCTAGTGCAAGTGGGAGACTGTTGGAGATATGCCCTAGAGGCAATAATAAATGTGGTTATTATTATATCTTTGTGTTTATGATAAATGTTTACATTCATGCTATAATAGTATTAACAAGGAAACATTGATACTTGTGTGATTTGTAAACTTAATTTGAAGTCCCTAGTATAGCCTCTATACATCACTAGCTTGTTGGTTGATAAATGATTGTGGTTTCCCTATCATGAACATTGAGATGTTATCAACAACAAGATCATATCGTTAGGAGAATGATATGATGGACATACTCCTATAGATAAGCGTAGCATAAAGATCAAGTCATTTCAATAGTTCAATTGCTATATGCTTTCTGATACATAGTAACCTAATTCCTTCGACCATGAGATCATGCATATCACCTTTACCGGATGGATGCTTTGATGACATCAAACACCACACCGTAACTGGGTGGCTATAAAGGTGGCATTGAGTGTTCAGAAAGTATTGGTTGAAACACATGGATCAAGAGTGGGATTTGTCCATCCATATGACGGATAGATATACTCTGGGCCCTCTCGGTGGAATGTCATCCAATTAGCTTGCAAGCATGTGACTGGCTCACAAGGGATCACATATCACGGGAACGATAAAAGAGTACTTATCGGTAACAAGGTTGAACTAGGTATGCAGAGATACCGACGATCATAACCTCGGATAAGTAAACTATCGTGAGACAAAGGGAAATTGGTATCGTATGTAAGTGGTTCATTCGATCGCAAAGTAATCGTAGAAATATGTGGGAGCCATATGGATTTCCAGATTCCTCTATTGGTTATTATTCGGAGAAGTGTCTCGATCATGTCCGCATAATTCACGAACCGTAGGGAGACACACTTAAGGATTCGACGTTGTTTGAGTAGTTATGGAATGAATGAGAAAGAGACCGAATGTTTTTCGGAGTCTCGGATGGGATTCGGGATATCACGAGGAGATCCAGAATGGTCCGGAGAATAAGATTCATATAAGGAAAGTCCCGCTTCGGAGTTGGGGAATGATTCCGGTGTTTTCATCGGGAATGTTCTAGAAGGTTCCGGAATGTCCGGCACTCCGGAGGGGAAGGGGTACATGAATGTGTCATTGCAAGTTGGAATGATTGCATCATGTACTAAGTGTCTTCGCTGTCCAAAATAAAGGGTTTATTCAAATCCTAAATTGAAAAGTCAAACGGCTAGTTTGAAAGTCAAACGGCAAGTTTTTGGAAAGAGGAAAAGAGGAGGAAGTGGGAAACCGAGTTGGGGAGGGAATCCCTCCTCCAACCGGCGGCGCCCCCTCCAAGCCGAGTTGGGGAGGGACTCCCCTCCCACCCCTTGGCCGCCGGCCCCTCCACCTATATAAGGAGGGGCAGGGCTCCCTCCTAGAACACACAAGTACATCTCCTCAAACCCTAGCTTGGCGCCTACCACCATAGCCGCCGCCCCCTAGGGTTTTGCCCTAGCCGCCGACTTGGGGGTCCCCGGAACCCTAGCCGCCAGCTCTAGCCTCTCCTCCTTGGTGTGTCTAAAACCTAGATCGCCGAGGAGCTCTCTCATACTCCACCATACTCGCTCCGGCTTAAGGCGAAGCCCTGCGAGATCTCCCCTCTACTTTCGGTACCACGCCGTTGTGCTGCCGGAATCGCGAGGAGAGTGCTACAACCTCCGCTGCCTGCTAGAACAAGGGAGAGGAAGGTCTTCATCGAGTACCGAACGTGTGACCGACTGCGGGAGCGCTGCCGGAACGCAGCGCCGGAAGGATCGTCTACGCGATCTTGAGATCGGGAAGAGTACGACTACATCACCCACGAGAATCCGCTCTCGTTAAACACTTTGGAATCTTTGAGGGTAAGTTATTCCATCGACTCTTTGCTACAATCTAGTAGATAGATCTTGGCTTGTTTGTTTGTATGCGATAGAAAATTTTTGTTTTCCATGCTACGAAACCCTACACCTTCTAGATCACCTAGTCGAAGAGATTACCATTCTCGGTCCTGTATTTCTACACAATATGTTCCCCTTTGAGATATTCATGGGAGTCTTAAAGAAATATGTCCATAACCGTGCGAGGCCAGAAGGAAGCATCTCCAAGGGATATGGAATAGAGGAGGTCATTGAGTTTTGTGCTGACTTTATTCCTGACCTTAAGCCGATCGGTGTACCTGAATCACAACATGAAGGGAGACTTAGTGGAAAAGGCATGCTAGGAAAGAAAGCAAAGATATGTATGGACAAACATTCTTTCACTAAAGCACACTATACAATTCTGCAAAGTTCCAAATTGGTGGCTCCATATATCGAGGTACATAAGAATATTGTACGCTCTAACTACCCGGGGCAGTCTGACATGTTGATTAGAGATGAACACATGAAGACTTTCGGCGGTTGGTTGCACACACATCTCATGAATAACACCACTGTTGGAGATCAGTTGTACTTGTTGGCCAGGTATCCATCTTCAACTATATTGACTTTCCAAGGGTACGAGATCAATGGGAATATATTTTACACGCACGCCCAAGATAAAAAGAGCACCAACCAAAACAGTGGTGTACGATTTGATGCAACGGACGAGAATGGGAAAAAGGACACATATTATGGTTACATAGAGGACATATGGGAACTTGACTATGGTCCTAATTTCAAGGTCCCATTGTTTCGATGCAAATGGGTCAAGATGACAGGAGGTAGGGTAACGGTAGACCAGCTGTACGGAATGACAACAGTGGATCTCAATAATCTTGCGTACGGAGACGAACCATTCGTCCTTGCCAATGATGTGGCTCAAGTTTTCTATGTGAAGGACTTGTCTACTAGACCGAGAAAAAGGAAAGATAAGCAAAAGAATATAATATCATACGATGAGCCAAAGCGCCACATAGTTCTTTCAGGAAAAAGAAACATGGTGGGAGTTGAGGACAGGACAGACATGTCAGAAGATTATGACAAATTTCATGAAATTCCGCCATTCAAAGTGAAAACTGACCCAAGCATATCGCTAAATAAGGAAGATGCTCCATGGTTACAGACAAGAAGAGAACCAAAACACTAGATGTGGATGTTGGTGATGTAATATATTAAACCTTTTGTGAATTAATCCTATTTTTCATTTATTAAAGGAAGATGCTCCATGGTTAATAAAGGAATTTCTGAGATTGCTGTAGGCAGGTACCAAAACTGTAGACTAGGTAACACTTAGACATTTATTAATATTAAAAACTAGGACTAGCTAACACTGAGGACTAAAGCCACCCCCTTTAGTCATAATCATGCCTAGTCCTATAGTACACAGCTTCAGGGTCTTCTTCGTCATCGTCATCATCATCGTCATCGTCACCTGCCACTCCAGAGATCCTCAGCCTAGCCATGGCATATACCGGGGGCACCTGCCACTCCGGCCTCGGATTCACGGCGGGCGGGGGAGGAGTCTCCTGGAAGACGATGCCGCTATCGCCAGGAGGGGGAGGGGCCTTCTTGTGGCTCTGTGGCGGGTAGACTTGTGGGCACCGTAGGCGACGATGGTCTCCCCCGGCGATGTAGCGCATCACGCCGATGATAGTACGGTTCGCCCACCACAGACGCCGACCGGCTTCATTGTGGTTCACCGGGGGCTGGCCATCACCCTCGTACCTGGCGAGCTCCCTTTCCCATCGGTTAGCGAAGAAGGCATTCCAGGTGTGATAGTTGTCGAGATCCCACTGGGGATCCATCCGCTGCTCCGGCGTGAGCTCGTGGTAGAAGTGGTTCGTGATGGCCGCTTGTCCGGCGGAGCCTTGAGGCACGGGAGGGACAGGAACCCCTCCAGCGCTCAGCATCCAGCCAGCGGGCGGCCGGTAGCCCGGCAGGCGAGGGTAGTTTGAGGCCCACAACGCCTAGGTCTCCTCGAGGGTCAGAATGGCTCAGTAGGCACTGTCCATAGTTGTGAGAGAGGAAGGTGTGGATGTATGGATAGCCATGGCGTGGTTGGCCTATATATAGATGGAAAGTGCTGGAAAACATGGCGGGAAACGGTGGGATATGATGGGAAATATCTTTAGTCCCGGTTAGTGGCTACAACCGAGACAAAAAGCACCCTTTAGAGGGAAAGAGCGGGAAAACATGGCGGGAAGCGGTGGGATATGGCGGGAAATATTTTTAGTCCCGGTTAGTGGCTACAACCGGAACTAAAAGCACCGTTCAGAGGGAAAGGGCGGGAAAACATGGCGGAAAGCGCTGGGATATGGCGGGAAATATCTTTAGTCCCGGTTAGTGGCTACAACCGGGACTAAAAGCACAATTCAGAGGGAAAGGGCGGGAAAACATGGCGGGAAGCGGTGGTCCAAGAGACCTATCATGTTCGAGGTTTCATGGCTTTCGGTCCGAGAGACGGATGTTATGTGTTGAATCACGGCATAGTTTGTGATACGGTGCCCATATTGTGCATGCATGTGTATATTGGGATGTAGAACAATGTTGCAGGAGGAAGTTTTCCTTTTCATCGCTCGGAAAAGCCATTTTCCATTTTTCCGAGCGCAAAAAGACGGGTCGTTTTGTGAAGCAGCCACCAAAATGCAGTTACAGAATGCTACCATCCCATTTTTCTAAAATAATAGACCATCTTACGTGAACTATATCCCAACCGGGGGATCTCAAACCTTTCTGTCCTTCCCGGGTGAAAAAGACAAATGTCTGCCGAATCGGTAGGAAGTGGGTCCGGTTTGAACTACAGGTACATGATCTAACATCCGTGATTTTTTGAAAAAAACATTTTTAGACTCACAATATGTCGTTTTTTCAGAGATCCAATGCAAGTTCTAACATTCTCATCCCCTATCTTCACGCACGCCGTTTTGACCTAAGTTTGAAACGACAAAAAATTCAAAACGGACATAAAAAAATTCAAAAAAGGTCCGAACAATATAAATCCTTCGCGTGGTGTGATATTATGTGACATAGTTGCAAGGAAAAATATCAAACTTGGTATACTGATTATGTCTCCAAAAAACCTTCACAAAATGACATATCATGTTCGAGGTTTCATGGCTTTCGGTCCAAGAGACGGATGTTATGTGTTGAATCGCGACATAGTTCGTGATACGGTTCCCATATTGTGCATGCATGTGTATATTGGGATGTAGAACAATGTTGCAGGAGGAAGTTTTCCTTTTCGTCGCTCGGAAAAGCCATTTTCCATTTTCCGAGCGCAAAAAGACGGGTCGTTTTGTGAAGCAGCCACCAAAATGCAGTTATAGAATGCTACCATCGCATTTTTCTAAAATAGTAGACCACCTTACGTAAACTATATCCCAACCGGGGGATCTCAAACCTTTCTGTCCTTCCCGGGTGAAAAAGAAAAATGTTTGCCGAATCGGTAGGAAGTGGGTCCGGTTTGAACTACAGGTACATGATCTAACGTCCGTGATTTTTTGAAAAAATCATTTTTAGACTCAAAATATGTTGTTTTTTCAGATATCCAATGCAAGTTCTAACATTCTCGTCTCCTATCTTCACGCACGCCGTTTTGACCTAAGTTCGAAACGGCAAAAAATTCAAAACGGGCATAAAAAATTCAAAAAAGGCCCGAACAATGTAAATCTTTCGCGTGGTGTGATATTATGTGACATAGTTGGAAGGAAAAATATCAAACTTGGTATACTGATTATGTCTCAAAAAACCTTCACAAAATGACCTATCATGTTTGAGGTTTCATGGCTCGGTCCAAGAGACGGATGTTATGTGTTGAATCGCGGCATAGTTTGTGATATGGTGCCCATATTGTGCATACATGTGTATATTGGGATGTAGAACAATGTTGCAGGAGTAAGTTTTCCTTTTCGTCGCTCGGAAAAGCCATTTTTCATTTTTCGAGCGCAAAAAGACGGGTCGTTTTGTGAAGCAGCCACCAAAATGCAGTTACAGAATGCTACCATCCCATTTTTCTAAAATAGTAGACCACCTTACATGAACTATATCCTAACCAGGGGATCTCAAACCTTTCTGTCCTTCCCGGGTGAAAAAGACAAATGTCTACTGAATCGGCAGGAAGTGGGTCCGGTTTGAACTACACGTACATGCCGTGATTTTTTGAAAAAATTATTTTTAGACTCACAATATCTCGTTTTTTCAGAGATCCAATACAAGTTCTAACATTCTCATCCCCTATCTTCACGCACGCCGTTTTGACCTAAGTTCGAAACGGCAAAAAATTCAAAACGGGCAAAAAAAGGTTTTTTTAAAAGGTTTTGAAAAAGGTATTTGTTTTTAAAAAGGTTTTAAATAGGCATATAATAATTAATTTTAAAAAAGGTTTTTAAAAATGTTTTGAAAAAGCTTTTAAAAAAGGACCGAAACGCGGCGCGCCGAAAACCCTTTAGCCCCGGTTTGTGCTACCAACCGGGGCTAAAGGTCCCCCTTTAGTCCCGGTTTGTGATACCAACCGGGGCTAAAGGGGGGTGGGTATAAATACCCACCCCGTGCGCCCCGGTTCGTGCACCGTACCGGAGTACACAGAGCACCGCCGCCACCGCGTCTTCCTCATCGTATCCGTCGCCGCACCGCCCGTCCCCGCGCCGCGCCCGAGCCGTCCGTCCCCGAGCCCGCGCTCGCGTCGTCCGGCCCCGAGCCCACGCCCGCGCCGTCCGTCCCCGAGCTCGCACGCCGCCGGCCCTCCCCGCGCCCTTCGTCCCCGTGCCCGCGCCGCGCCGCCGCCCCTGCGGTGAGTTAGTTAGTTAATTAGTTAGTGTAATTTTAGTTAATTATTCAGTGTAATTTTAGTGTTAATTATTTAGTTAGTGTAATTTTAGTGTTAATTATTTTAGTTAGTGTAATTTTAGTTAATTAGTTAGTGTAATTTTAGTGTATTTTAGGATTTTAGTTAGTGAATTTAGGATTTTTCTTAGTTAGTGAATTTTAGGATTTTAGTTAGTGAATTTTAGTGTAATTTTTCTTAGTTAGTGAATTTTAGGATTTTAGTTAGTGAATTTAGTTAGAGAATTTTAGTGTAATTTTTCTTAGTTAGTGAATTTTAGGATTTTAGTTAGTGATTTTTAGTGCAATTTTTCTTAGTTAGTGGATTTTAGGATTTTAGTTGGTGAATTTTAGTGTAATTTTTCTTAGTTAGTGAATTTTATGATTTTAGTTAGTGAATTTTAGTGTAATTTTTCTTAGTTAGTGAATTTTAGGATTTTAGTAAGTGTTTAATATAGTTTATTTTAGTTAGTGAATTTAGTTAGTGTTTAATATAGTTTATTTTAGTTGATACTATTTATTTTCATCATGTTTAAAGTATATAGGTTTAATTTAGTGTTTAGGAATATGCCGATTTCTCATCCTCGTTCACTCGGCGTGACCCCCGGAGCGCTACTAGACAGTGTTGCCGGGCATCCACGGGGCTGGGCTCCGCCGGGCTGGCACTAGGAGGTGCTACCAGCCGGGGGACGTCATCCCGTGAGGAATCCGGGTGTCGTCGTCGACCCGGATCTTCTGTGGTGGCGACCGAGTGGTCCAGGTGCGATGTAGAGGGAGCCGGCCCCCGACGAGGTGGTACAGCGCCGTGTCAGGGAGGAGGACGAGCACATTCAACGCTACATGCACATTTTAGGAGTTCGGGACGCCAATACCTAACAGCTTCTTTAGGCACCTTACGCGAGATATTCTCTGGTGATGGTTCCTACACTTTGGGTGCACACCTCCCGCGGCTCAGTAGCCAGGTCTCGCCGTCTTCGCTGAGCTAGCTAGATGTGTAATAGGGTTGTATTGTTGATTAATTGGTACTTTATTGTTGTACTAGCTGGATTATTCGAGATGTATTGTTGTTTAATTGGTACTTTATCTTTCTTTATCGCATTGTTTAAGTTGGATTTCTTTATCTTCCTTTATTCGATCACATTAAGCAAACTGGTTTTATCTTTCTTCTGTATTAGTTAAGTTATGGATGGTAGAGACAACGAAGAGCACATCATGTACAACATGATAGATGAGGGTACAGGAGGTTACCATTACGATGGAGCAGACGATGATGGAGATGATGATGGCTCCCAATACCTCAACTTGGATGAAGCCGACGGAAGAGACGACTATGACGAATTCTTTGGTGGAGACGATGGTGGAACTGACGGTGGAGACACCATAGCAAAGACCGGCGAGGTATATAAAGCCTCTGGTGATCACGAGCTAGTAGATGCATTAGTTGATTCATATATATATATGTACTAACTACTGTTTCTTCTCTTAGACCTCCGCATCGGGCGAATCTTCTGCAAGGAAACGAGGCCCGACCAAAAAGTTGGCCGATGGTATGCGTTTCACTATTGATCTAGTGTCTGAGTTCGGCGAACCTTTGGAGCCGAAAGAGGCCGCAAGTGTATTTGTATACCAATGCGGAGCGATAGTCAGGGACGCCATCCCGATCACTACTCAGAAGTGGAATAAGCCAGGAAAGAAAAGTGATCGAGTTGGAGAAACTTTTGTCGATGACAGAGCCAAAGACGGTCTTTGGAATTCACTCATGGCACACTTCTCTCTGCCTGAATTGGACACTCCTGAACTCACTGAGGCATTGAGGTTGCAAGTCAGAAAGTGGTCCCTTAAGAAGATGGGCGGACAGTTCAAGGACTGGAAGAAAAGATTGTACAATAACTATGCCAAGAAGGGGCTGACTCCGCCATTCACTGGCCTGCTGGAGAAGCAGCGGGATAACTGGAAACCCTACAAAGAATCAGAAGCAGCTACGGCCAAGTCAGAAAAGAATAAGATAAATGCGGCCAAAAAGAAATATCACCATACTATGGGGACAGGTGGCTACAAGACAGCCACGCCGAAGTGGGAAAAAATCGAGGAAGAAATGCGTAAAAAAGGGGTCACGCCAGCTACAAATAAGTGGCCCGTGAGGTCGAAAAATTGGCTCCTTGGGAATGGGGGGTCATATGACACTGAAATTGGGGAGATTATTGTTACAAAGAAGGCCATTACTAAACCCAAATATGAACTTGTTAAAGTGATACAACTGGGAAAAGATGGAAAGTTCATTCCCGACAGAGAGAACGATGAGCTGACATATGCCCTCGGGAATCCTGAAAAAGTCGGACGAACACGAGGCTTTGGCCCATCTGTTCCATGGAAGACAGGGTTTTCCGCTAACATCAACACTTATAGAAGCCGATCCAGAAAAACGAACCGGCAGAAGGCGGAGGAGGCAGCGTGGTTGGAGGCGGTTGAAAAAAGGAACGAGGAATTTCAAGCCATGTTCAAGCTGCAGCAGGAGCAGATTAATGAACTTAGAGTACTGGCCCGACAGCAAGATCCTGCGTTAGATAGTCTGGTGGGCCCATCTCAGCGGAGAAGCAGCGTGGCTTCCACGGAGGTACAAGCTAATAATCCAATGTTGATGGACAATAATGCATCGGTGATAGATGATACGGCCGGTGCAACGATGGTTCGCTACCCCGTGGATGAAGTCAAGGCAAGGACAGCTTGTGAGCTACATGTCACAGTGAAGAACATTTCTATGAAGGTGGCGCTCGGCTTTGCTTTACCTTGTCCACCGGAAGCGACCTACCATGGAAGTCAGATTCCAGCTAGCTATGCTCGTGTCGGTGTGGATGAAGTTGAACTGACATGTCGATCACTTGAGCTTGACATCCCTGCAGGCGAAGGGGAGAAAACACTTGGAGAAGTGGAGGGTGGGATCATTCTTTGGAAAAAACAACACATCGTGTTTCCAGGCTGGGTGCCAAGGCAATCTTCTCCTTCGAGAAGCAATCCATCACCTCCAAGGCCACCATCACCTCCGAGTCCACCGTCTCCACCAAGAAACAATAGTCCACCCCTTCCTGAGAGGGATCGCAGCGCGACTGCATCTCCATCTCCGGCGCCTCCGCCTCCGCCCACTGAATCAAAGGGAAGAAAGCGGAAGAATAACACCGCTACGTCGAGGGAGACCCGACGCCGAAAACGACAAGATCCCCTCCCAAGAGTACCGCTGTCTCCTCCCAAGTTAGCTTATCTCCGGACTGATGAGGAAAGCGCGGTGATCTCCCGGGCCGAAGTGAAGGCCCATTTTGCACCAAAACAGCCCGAGCCACAGGTGCTAGTTGATCCAAAAGTCAAGAAGCACTTCAAGGCATTCCTTCAGAAACCACCCCAACATGTGTTAAATAGGAAAGATGACTATACACGCTGTCTTACGAAGACACTAAAAGAGAAGTCATCAAGCAGTACTGCAAGTGGGAGAAAATCAAAAGAAGTTGCCCAGCTCGGCAAATAGGCAAAACAATCCATCACCCCACTCAAGGTGTTACCCCAGCCCACACAAGGTGGAATAGATATGGAATTTGCTATTAAATTAGCCAAGGAGTGTAACGTGTCGGTCGAAGCACTTCTAGCCGGCGGAGATAATGTCGCCAAGGGACCAATAGCACGAAAATTTGTCTACGAGGAGCCTCTGGTCAGCGATGAGATATTCGATGATCTGCCAACACATTTGCGACTGTAGCATATCTGGTACTTGAAAGTCACAAAGGAAGGGAGACAATTTCTCCTATGTAAAGAGAGGATTACTTCCGTCCAGACGAGATCTCCATTGAACTTTGTGAACTATTTGAGTTATTCAACCTAGACGCCCTCGACAAGTCCCTGCTCAGCTGCTATTGTCTGTAAGTAATTAAGTCACTAACTCAGCTCGTTCAATTCATTTCCTGTCATTATCCTCACTATAGCTCCTTCTGTATGCTATTATATATGCAGAATGAAGATTCAAGAATGTAGAAGAAAGTCAATCTACAGCATTGGGTTCGTTGACCCAAACAGAGTTAATGGACATACGCTAATAAATAACCTTGAGGAAACGGAGGATAACTTGCTAATGTTTTTAACGGAGCAACATTACAAGACTACTATTTCCTTACAACTATGGGTAAGAGTCTTACTGTCTTGTACACATTTAATTTTTGTATACTCGATGTTAAGTGTATAAACGTGCGCAGCTTCCACTGGATTCTTCTAAACTGACATTGACCGTGCAAAAGTTGAAATCTCGGACTCGTTAAAGAAGCCGATGGAAGACTACCGCAACATAATTGATTGCCTCCAAAAGTAATTTCAATCACTATATCTGTCTCTTTCGTTCATTCTCTAAGATGTAAACTAATTAATAACTCATACATTTCTTTTTTGCCAGACAGGTTTGGAAAAGGTTCACGAAGGAGGTTCGTGGTGAATGGCGTGAGGAGCTCACTTTTCGTACGGTCCCGGTAAGTAGTACTAGAGCTAGGGGACTAATTTATATGGATATTACAATTATCATTCTTACAATTATCATGCTTGATTATTATCTGATTGAATTATATTCTCGATCGAAAAGTGTGCGACGCAGCCACAAGCGACTAATTTATGTGGACATTACGTATGCGAGTTCATTCGTGGGTGTATGGAGCAGGAAACATACTTTCTTCAAGTACGTAAACAATATATTCGTAATTTATTCTATACCATAGTTTTTGTTGAGTTCCATTCATAATGATCTACTTCTTTATATATAGTTGGATGCGATGCAGGATAAACTCCTACCACATGAACGCCTACTAGCAATTCAAGAGGAGTTGTCGGGATTTTTGCTCAGGGACGTCATAAACTCAAAAGGAGAGTACAACATAGATAGACCTTCGTGTAATCGTGGATAGACACAAAAGGACAGTATCTGTTGTAATGATCTTGGTGTAAATCAATTAGACGAGCTCTAGTCTCGATTGTGTATATATTTATGTTATCGTGAGTGAAATTATATTATATATGCATCAATTTATACAGCATGTAGTAGAGTAGAATAATATGTATATGAAAACACAAAATGAAAAATAATCAAACACAAAAAAAGAAAACCCTAAAACCCCACCTCCTGCCGCGACAGCAGTTTGGTGCAAAACGCTGCCGCGGCAGAAGAACTTTAGTCCCGGTTCGTAACATCAAACCAGGACTAAATATCCTTAGCCCAGTGCGCGCAGCGGGGCCACATGGAGACAATCTAGTCCCGGTTTGTAACAGAACCGGGACTAAAGGCCTAACCTTTAATCCCGATACGGGACTAAAGCCTCTTATAAACCGGGACTAGTGTCCTGTTTTCTACTAGTGACCGGTGCCTATGTGCCAAAGACTGTTTTAGACAAATACTTCTCACAAAACACAACATTTACGTGGATATATGTTTTTGCGAATAAGACTCTGGCATTAAAAGAAATACCGAATAGTACAAAGCAGGTTAACAAAAACGAAAATTACATCAAAATCCTTCAGAAGCCTTTCAACTTCAACCTCCAGACCGTGTCAACGGCGCGCCACCGTTGCCACTCCTCCTTGAGCCGGCCTGACATTGTTGGTTGCAGACTGGAAATCACCGAATGGGTCAAAAATACCACATCCGTCCTAAATATGAAGAAAAAAAAGGATGAATTGTTGATAAAGCTCTTTCACGATCAAAAGATCCTCATAGCACAAGAAGTTCTCGAGGACCACACTACTTCTACAAGATTCTTAACGTTATCGTCTATATGGGGCTAAAGACGAGGAGACCTTATTGAAAGAAAACACGTCACCATCACCTGAGCGCCGCCCCCACCAAACTTGAACGCTAAAAACTGAAAAACAGAGATCTCCCGCCGCGGGGGTCTAGATCCACCCCGCCTCCATGGCCCGAAGGCCACAGAAGCGAGGCATATCAGTGGTGGCGCTGACGGAAAGCAACGAAACCCTAGCCGCCTTTGCAGGGAGAAGGAGAGAGAGGGGATATCATTCTAGCTTTCAATATTTATTTATACGGATAGTATCTACTCCCCCGTCTCGATTTATAAGACTTACACGTATTCGTAGATTGACAAATTAACCAACTTAGCATGAGGTACATATAATAAAAACTATATTATTAGAAACTTCAAATGTTATATTTTCTAATGGTATAATTTTTATATTATATAATTTATATTATATAGATGATGCAGACGATCTAGATATACATGCAAGTCTTATAAACTGGTACCGGAGGAAGTACTCCATATCACATAAAGATGTCGTTGACATTCATGATTGCGGAGGAGTAGTTTTAGATGGCCTAGACGACATCCTTCCTTCCGTCGTTGGCCAGTGCCAAAATGCACTAAAGACCCGTGAGTGAATTTTCACAACATATGTAATAGTGATCCTTCCATGAATAGTAATACGGAAAAAGAGGAATGGTTTTTTACATGTAGATAGCACACATATGTATGAGCGTGCCAAATTTTATATTGAAATCCAAAGTATATAGCTTAGAAAAAAATGTCAAATTTCCAAGTGAATGGTAAAAAGAAATTCTTTCTTGAATTGTATGTAACTTAAAGTTCAAAAAGATATGTAACTTAACGGCTAGGTAAGTAAAACCGAGATCAGAGTATCCAGTTATCTTGTGTAATTTTGCTTAGATTTGCATGTTTCCCATCGGCCTGATCAAGAGGTTACCGAGTTGGTTTATATTTAGAACAAAGGTACTATAGATGCGGCCCACGTTTGGACGTTTATACGCATTCAATTACAGCAAGAACCTATTCCATCCCAATAGCCACCTTTAGACGAGTTGGGACTAATCGATGAGCAACCTCAACAGCCTACAACAGTCCTGACATGGGTCAGAAAAAGCTTTTGATAATGAAGGAAGGTTAAACGAGCAAAATCTTCTATGATTTCTTTCATGCTATGTGTTGGAACTTTTGCCTAAATAGGTCCAGCCTATTTATTATTATTATATGTCAATAAATTTCTAAAATCCTAGAGGCTCATTTGGCCCATTCATGCAAGGCAGAAAAGCCGGGAAAAATATTTAGTCCCACATTGCTAGTTGAGTGGCCATCTCCCCCTCGCGTCGCCCCCTCCTGGCGACCGAGGGGGCCAAACCCTAATCCCACCGCCACCTCCTCTCCCTCCATCCTTCTCCCTCCTCGATGCCCCCGGAGGCCGCCGGCCTAAGTGCGCGACGCCGATGATGGGGGCGGCCGGGATCTGGCCTCCCGGCCCCAGCGCGGCGGTAGGGAGGAGAACGCCGGCGCTGGACGGGGCCCCCTCGCCATCGACGTCTTCGCGGCTCCGGCCGGCGGTGGCTTCGTGGGAGCTTGGATCTGGAGGCGGCGGCCTCTACCGGAGTGGGATGGGTGGCGATCTAGTGGAGGGGGTGCCGGCGATGGGATTCCGTTGGAAGACCTAGATCGGCTCTCTTTCCCTAATTGCCTGCTCGATCAGTTCTCCGGAAACCGGCCGGCGGTGTGGGGATATCTATGTCGGATCTAATAAAGGAGGTGGTCCTTTGGTTTCTTTCGCATGAAGACGAAGATCTGCTTGATATCTACCCTCGTTGATCTGGTCTAGAGAGGCGGGTTCCGGAAGGCTCCGTCGGTAAACTCCCATGGGCGTATCATGCCTGGAGATTGCTGGATCGGAAGGTATCCGGTCGTTCGGACCTTGTTTTTCTAGCCGTTTGGTATCATCGGGAGCGTTGCGAAGCTCTGTTGTTTGTTCACGCCAAGTGCCATTCTTAGAGCCATGGTGAAGTCAGATGCGGAGAATGTCAGGAAAGCAGAAATATGAGGGTAGCGATGGTGATTTTTGTTCTTGTGGCGACGGTGAACTGGTTGCGTGATCTGGGATTCGTTGCAGCGACTGTTGGTGCGGGAAGACAACACAGGGGGAGTTCCCAGTCTTATATTGCAGGGTGAAAATCTAAGGTCTGGCCTTAACTGGTTGTGCCTGGCAATAACCTTGTTGAAGGCATTGTTTTGTGAGCAAGGACTTTCTTCAGGGTGAAAACCTATGATTTTTTGTCGGGCAACGACGTCGCTTGGGCACTGTTTCCTTCTTGAAGGCGTTGTTATTGGAGTGCATGACTACTGGTGTTGTTCTAATGGTGTCACTGTCGTTACTTTGAGGATTAGTTCTCTGTAGAGGGACTTTTCCTTTTTGTAATTCTTCTTTCTTTTTTTTGGGTTGTGTGCATTAGTAGGGCCACTAGGGCATGCGTTGTTGCAGAGGTTGGGTGTAGTTGGTATCCCTGTGATATTAATATATACTCTTTTCGAAAAAATTACTAGTTGAGAGGAAGTTGGACCAGCTTATAAGGAGAGATCTTTCACCACTTGTACGAGCTTGAGAAAAGAAGATATATACACGCGCACTCCTCCTCGCCACGCCTCGTCACGACGCGCGCTCGCCACGGGAATATCGCCGAGCCGAGCTTTATTTTGGCACGCATGAATGGTATATGATCAGTTCTACATAAGCTAAAACGTTTTGCTCGAGTGGACTTTTAATACGATCTAAGTTTAAATGAATACGAACTGAGTGGATGCTGTCCGGTTGGCTGCCGCATGTTCGCTTCAACTTCCGTTCATTCGTTTCACCTCCTGCATAGCATGTCTGCCTTCCCTCCGTGCCTATAAGAGAGAGGTCGTGCCTCCTCTCAGACACACAGTTCCACATCCCTTTGCGTCTCCAGCTCTAGAGCACTACGCTACCTAGTATTACCCATCCCATCTTGCGGCGTGCACCGCGAGCCGGGATAGTAGGCCTCCGAGACCCCGCTGCTTCGAGTCCTGTACGGGAGAAGGGCGATAAGTTTTTTGGGGAGCGCTATTGGCGCGACTACTGGCTTCATCACGGACTCCTTCACGAATAGCTATTGCGCCGACGTCTTCCCCAATGAGAACTTCTTCCCCGACATCAGCACCCTCTTCCTCGATGACATGGCTGACGCGGTTGATACGTCGGAAACGTATCTATAATTTTTGATGCTCCATGCTTGTTTAGTATCTACTTTGCTTTACTTGTCTACACTGTGAGGTGCTTTTTACATGTTTTCTGGTACTAACCTATTAACAAGTTGCAACAGTGTCAGATGCCTGTTTTCTGCTGTTTTTGGTTTCAGAAAAGTTAGTAAAGAAATATTCCCAAAATTGGACGGGACAAACGTCAAAGTCAATTACTTTCCGTGGGGAACAAGAAGTCCATAGGGGAGCCGGGGAGGCGAGCCAGAGGGGCACCCCCCCCAGGCGCGGCCACAGGTAAGCCCGCGCCTGGCTAGGGTGTGGGACCCCTGGCCACCACCTCGGCCTCCCCCTTCACCTATAAGAAGCCCTCGATGCAGAAACCCTAAGAACCCGATCAAATATCCACGAAATCGTCTATAGCCGTCGCCACCATCGTCCCTAGATCGGGGGATCTGAAGTTCTTCCCGGCACCCTGCCGAAGGGGAGATCATCTCGGAGGCCTTCTCTCCGGTATGATGCGTGAGTAGTTCCACCTTGGACTATGGGTCCATGTAGTAGCTAGATGGTTGTATCTCCTCCTTTGTGATTTCATGTATAGATCTTGTGAGCTCCGTTCATGATCAAGATCTAATCTATTTGTAATCATGCATGTTGTGTTTGCGGGGATCCGATGGATATTGAGATTATTATGTTGGTTTAATTAATGGTTTTGTCTTTATGATTCTATCATGTCTGTGTTGTTTGTCATCTTGCATGCTCTCCGTTGTTAGTAGCTATCTTGGCCAAGTAGTTGCTAGTGACTCCAAGAGGGGGTATTTATGCTTGATAGTGGGTTCATGCCTCTAGTTCCAAGGGAAGTGACAATAATCTCTTCGGTTGTAGATGTGCTGTTGCTACTAGGGAGAAAACAACGGTCTCTTGTTCATGGAACATGTGGACTGTTTACCTTACACACTTTGCTTAAAGCAGTTATCTGTTGCTTGCAACTTAATACTGGAGGGGGTTCGGATGATAACCTGAAGGTGGACTTCTAGTCATAGATGCAGTTGGATGGCATTCTATGTATCTTGTTGTATTGCCCAATCAAATCTCATAGGATCTTTCTGACTAGTAATTGCATTGTTATGCCTTGCTCAGTTCCTGTCAATTGCCCATCTGTAATTTGTTTACCTTTCATGCCATGTTGTTTATCTAAGGAGAGCACCTCTAGTGAACTATGGACCCCGGTCCAATCTTTACCATTGATACATCTTCCACTGTTACTTGTTTACTTGCTGCAAACCATTACCTTCCACACCATACGTTTAATCCTTTGTTACAGCAAACTGGTGAGCTTGATAACCTCATTGATTCGTTGGGGCAAAGTCTTGAGTTTGTGTTGTGCAGGTCTCCGCGTTGCTTGCAACACCTGTGTGACGTTTCCTTCCTCCTACTGGTTCGATAACCTCGGTTTCTTACTGAGAGAAACTTGTTGTTGTGCTGCTTCATACCTTGCTCTTGGGGTTTCCAACGAAGCGTCCCACGACAAGTGCGGGGAGCCATCAACGCTGCCAACGTGAACGCCGGCGGTTCCTCTGCTGCTGCTGTCGTGTATATTCTCTTTCTCAACCTTGTTCTTATCGCATCTCAAGTTCTACGCTTTGCAATCTATTTGGTTATCTGCCTTAATATGTATTTGCTATTTCACTGATTAGTATAATTTCTATTATTCTAATCATGTTTTATCTAGCGTTTATTATGGTTAATTCACTTGGTAAATTTTGTAGGGGTTCGTAGCATGGAAAACAAAAAAATTCTATCGCATGAACACACACAAGCCAAGATCTATCTGCTAGATTGTAGGAACGAGTCGATAGAGTAGTCACCCTCGAAGATTCCAAAGCGGTTAATGAGAGTAGATTGATGTCTATGCACTTTTATTCTTGTAAACAGTTGTTGGGCCTCCAAGTGCAGAGGTTTGTAGGACAGCAGCAAGTTTCCTTAAGTGGATTACCCAAGGTTTATCAAACTCAGGGAGGAAGTGGTCAAATATATCCCTCTCCAGAAACCCTGCAATCAAGATATAAGAACTCTCTTGTGTCCCCAATACACTTGTCAGGTGTATAGGTGAATTAGTTCAGCGAAGAGATAGTGAAATACAAGTAGTATGGATGATTATAAGACAACGGTGCCAGAAAAGAGCTTGACGGGGAGGAAGAGACTAAAGGCAATCTGAAATAAAGATGGAAGCAAGCAAACATGTAATAGATCTAGTTGTAAATGGTGTTTCAATACTTAGAAACAAGTCCTAGGGATCAAACTTTCACTAGTGAACACTCTCATACAGATATCTTCTCTTCATTAATCTACTCCCAACTACTCTCCGGTTGGATAACTCTAATCCACGGTAGGGATATAAAAGCACTCCTTAAAGTTTGCAATCCCCATCTAGATAACCCCACACTGTCACCTTGAGCGCTAGATGGTTCCTTCAAACACCACAATTTCATAGAGACAACCAACTCAAAATATAACTCATGACAAGTATTTATGTAATCTATAGCCTAAGTGCCACACACGGTGCACACGCTGTCACTTTCACACACCTGGGGTAAAGCATAGATCTATTAAAGCATTTGAGTAGCATAGTAGATCTACTTGATTACAAAGCTCATGACCATAATAAGATCACGCATAGAGAGAGATGAACACATAGCTACCGGTAGAGCCCTTAGCCTTGAGGAAGAACTACTCCCTCTTCATCATGGGAATCAGCAACGGCGATGGAGATGGTGGTGGAGATCGAAGGAGATGGCTCCGGGGGCACTTTCCCATCCCGGCAGGGTGCCGGAACAAAGACTTCTGTCCCCCAAATCTCCCCTTTGGTGGTGGCGGCGCTGTGGAACTTTTCGTGGATGTATGCTGGTTGATCTAGGGTTTTTGCATCGGGGGCTTCTTATAGGCGAAAGGGCAAGGTAGGTGGAGCGCCAGGGGCCCACACCCCTGGTGGCGCGCCCAGGGTGGACCCGCGCCACCATAGGGTGTACCCACCCTGGTGTCTCCCTCTGTCTCTGCTTCGCGTTTCCGTATTGCTCTAGGAAAAATAGGCATATTGGCTTTCGTCCCGTCCAATTCCGAGAATATTCATTTTTTAGCTTTTCTAAAACCAAAAACAACAGAAAACATGCAACAGACACTATGGCATCTTGTCAATAGGTTAGTTCCAGAAAGTGTATAAAAATACCTCAAAGTGTAGACAAAACATAAGATAGTTGGTACAAAACAAGCATGGAGCATCAAAAATTATAGATACGTTTACAACGTATTAAGCATCCCCAAGCTAACTCATGCTCGTCCTCGAGTAGGTAATTGATAAAAAGAATAATTTCTGAGGTGACATGCACTATCACAATGATCAAACCATTTCCAAAGCATTGAAATCCGGGATCAAAATACTCTAAACATGAGCATGAAAGATGAAGTTCTAACAATAAGACATAGCAACTATGTTGTAACATGAAAGTTAACACAAACAAAAGATCATGAATAACAATGCATTGAAAAGATGTTTGTTTGTTTCACATATAGAAAACATAGCATAGTGGCATTCATCTTGTCCCTCATGGAGTAGCAAAACATAAATGCATAAGACACATTCAAAGTTCATAAGGGTGACTAGACACAAATAGTTCAAGAATAAGCAATATCAACAAAATGAATCAATCAATAAGTTTTGGACAATGCACATAGAACTAAGAATGAAAACTATGCTCTCTTAATTGGTGCATAAAGATAGAAGATGGAGACTCAACATAAAGGTAAAGAGAAAGGCCCTTCATAAAGGGAAGCAGGGATTTCAAGTTGCATAAAGAGCTTCCAAAAATTATGGTACTTATTAGCTTTTAGCTCTCATTGCCCCTATCATAAGAATCTTGAAGTGATTAAGGTTAAAGTGAACAAAGTATGGAGTATATGCTTGACAAAGTATACGTTGGCAATCTCATGTCCCTTGAGTACGCGGGCCGCTCCTCATGCTACTCAACTTTAGTTACCAGTAAGTTCTTGTCATAATAAGTACATGTGTATCATAGAGAACCGCCAACGGGGTACCCCTTGCTCCATGATACATGAGCTATCCCATATCAAAATGACAAGGCAAGCAGACAAGCATCTCAGTGATCTTTTTATTTGCTATTTGCATAGGTATTTATTGAGGATGCTTCACAGATTGCTCACCATGGTTATGCTGCAAGTTTCCACCATGATTAGGCATGTCTTAGGCTAGCGGCCCAGGAATTTCTCTAACACATATACATAACTCCATGGACTTACAATCTCCCCTTTTATTTCACATCGAGGACATCCATAAACAAAAGAGCATGATATCAACTGGATAAATATCCATAGGTGTTGAAAGCGTTCCCCGTGACAACAGAGTTCTGCTAATTCCCAACGTATAAGTGCAAGCATATACAACATAGATGACACAATGGTTAAAGTTTATTATGGGATAGAAAATAATGTGTGCCATCAATTTTGTGAGAGCTTTAATCACTAATTTTCACATAACAAAGTAACTTTTTAATTGGAAGGTAGATAAAACAAGAATTTTCTTGGAATGGTGTAACACACCATGCAGAATTTATAGTGGACACTTGGGAATAACTTGGTTTCTTGGGAGTTGGATGCATGAGTAGAGCTTACTCATACAAGTGGAGGCTAGCAAAAGACTGGGGGCGACCAACTAAGAGAGCAATAATGGCCATAATCATGCAGAGCGACAAAACATTACTAATCAAAGCATAAAGTGATATCACAAGTCAAAAACTAAATCATCATAGAGGGTAGGGTGACTGGTTCATAGTTATAACATGGTGTACGCATGTGCCAAGTCAACCCAAATAAAGCATCAAAGGAGAATACCACAATATTATGTTTTTGTATGCTAAAACAACGCATGATTCTTTCAAGGCACATTAAGCAATCTCAATTGTTTGGAACAAGTCATGCTACATCAATAATCACTAAGCATAAGGTAAAATCAACATCTAGCATGGCATGATAAAGTCTAAGCCACAGTCAAAACAATCTCCCTTTTGTACCACTTAAGCATGAAGCTTCCTACTCTTTTCCAACACCAATCAACTTATTTGAAACAACTCATAAAGATAATAATCAATAAATATCAGTGAGCTTGTCTCACAAATACACAAAGAAGAACTAAAAAGTTCTAAGCTAAAAGCACAAGAAAACTAAGGCTAAACACAGTGCTAGCAAAAGAGAATACTCACAAGACAATAAGAATGAAAACTAGAGTGTTCTAGGCAATAAAATTAGAGTGTGTCTCTCTCCAAAATAAGTGTGCTGGGATCCAACCAACTTATTGCAGTAAAACAAGCAAAATAAAACTAAAAAAAACAAAGATGCTCCAAGAACAACATAATAGTGCATGAAACAATAAAAACGAAGTGTCTAGAAAGAGACCTGAGATTTTTATTGATGAATAAGGGGGTGCCTTGGGCATCCCCAAGCTTTGAAGCTTGTAACTCTTGAATATTTCTTGGGGTGATACGGGGTGGCATCCTCAAGCTTGAGATTTTGTCCATTCTTCATCTCATTACATCATTCTTCCCCTACACTTGAAATTTTCCTTCATACAAAACTTCACACAATCTTCATTAGCAAAATTAGTGCCAAAAGTAATAAACCTTTGGGTTTAGTTTCAACACAGTAAAACTTTCATTAAGAACACAAGATACTGGAGCAATTCCTTTAAAAAGCTCAATTTACCAAAAAGAACTCAAAAAGAAATCGATAAGAGGCAAATGCAAATAATGGCAGAAATCTGTCAAAACAGACCAGCAGGTAAAAACAGATTTTTTCGAAGACCTTATGTTGCTCAAATAAAAAAGCTTTGAGCTAATGAAAGTTATATAACAACCTGTGGCATTTACTCAGAAAATTACAGCTCAATCCGACTTACAGAGATTTTTCACAAATTTTTACAGTGAAGCACAAAAATCTGTTTCAGGAGAACAACTTCCCCAAATCTTACATCTCTCTTATTAGAGGTTATTCTTGGCACAACAATCAAATAAAATGGATAAGGATATGTTATTATAGAATTAATAACTTCCAATACTCAATAAAACTATTGGGTTATCTTCCAAGAAGTACTTTTCTTTAACGCCTTTAAGTTAGGCATGATAGTTTGAGAAGATGCTCACATAAGAAATATGAATTAAAGTAAAATAGAGCATCAAGAAGCAAATTCAAAACACATTTAAGTCTAACCCACTGTTGGAATTATTCCCTAGAGGCAATAATAAACATGTTATTATTATAATTCTTGTTCATGATAAAGTTTATATTCCATGCTAGAATTGTATTAAGCGGAAACTTTGATCCTTGTGTGCTTTATGAACAACATTGTGTCCCTAGTACGCCTCTATGGACTAGCTCATTGATTAATGATGGTTAAGGTTTCCTAACCATAGACATGAGTTGTCAATTAATAATGAGATCATGTCATTGGGAGAATGATATGATGGACAAACCCAAATCAAGCAGAGCAATTAGATCGTGTCATTGTGTTTATCTTTGCGAAGCTTTTTCTTATGTCAAATATTGTATTCCTTAGACCATGAGATAATGCAACTCCCTGGTATCGGAAGAAAGCTTTGAGGTCATCAAACGTCATCCTATGAGAGGGTGATCATAAAGGTGTCTCTCAGGTGATCGGAAAGTACTTGTTGGGTTGTATGTATCGAGATGGGATTTGTCCCTCCCAAGTCGGAGAGATATACTTCGGGCCCACTCGGTAATCGATATCAACATCGCTTGAAAGCAAGTGGTTAAGGAGTTAATCACAAAGTGATATCGGATTACGGAACGAGTAAAGTACTTGTTGTGAACGAGATTGAACTAGGTATGCCGATACCGATGATCGAATCTCGGGCAAGTAAAATATCGCGCGACGAGGTCAGTGGCGGACCTGGGATTTTAGAAAAAGGTATGCCGCATCAAAAATTTAGCTTTCCTATTGACAAAGGTGGATTTTTCAATATAAAGAGGAAATAACAATTATGAAATATGATGTAATAATTTGATAAAAAGATATTTTGTATTATAATGAAAAAGGTTAATATTTGGTCTCCGTGTACTCCGCTGAGGAAGATCTTTGCCGAGAAGCCTACGCTGAGGGCAGCCGTCGGCGTAGCATACGCCGAGAACGTGACAGTAGCTAGATGCTTTCTTTGTTTTCAAAACATACAGATAGATTATTGTCCAAATCAACACACTAATCAATCAGCTGGTACTAAGTAACTACCAAAGCTAATCAACATAACATAGTGCACTGAATCGAGGCATGCATTGGCTGCAGGCTTTACATGCATTAGCTTAGTTTTTTTTACTTGAACGAGATATGCATGGTGGCAGGCTTGCATGTATTCTCTGATTAATCTGACACGCTTCGCGGTCTTGCATGCATCAGATAGCTAGCTAAGTAAGCGCTCGGTTAATCTGCCAAATCGGTTAAGCTTGCATGGCTTGGCGCAGGATATGCCGGTGCATATACGGCATACCTTGTAGATCCACCACTGGACGAGGGGAATATATATATGGGATTAATTGAATCCTGGCATCGTGGTTCATCCGATATGATCATCGATGAATATGTGGGAGTCAATATGGGTTTTCAGACCCTGCTGTTGATTATTGATAGAAGATCATGTCTGCATATTCTCGAACCCGTAGGGTCACACACTTAACGTGTCTCAACGCTAGGATAGAATGGATAATTGGTTTATGAGTTTTTGTTCGGAGTCTCGGATGAGATCCAGGATGTCACGAGAGGTTCCGGAATGGTCCGGAGAATAAGATTCATATAAGGGAAAGCAGTTTTTGGATTTCGGAATTGTTTCGAAATGTTCGGTATTGTACCGGAAGGTTCTAGAAGCTTCCGGAGTGGGACCAACGTGGCCCCACTTGTCGGGAGGGGGCGTGGGCCTACGAGGGAGTGCCCTGGCCGCATTGGGCCAGGGGCACAAAGCCCCATACGCCCAGCCGGCCAAGCCCTAGGGAAAACCCTAGGGAGAGCTTCTAGAAGGGGGGAAACTTGCCCCCCTCTCCACCCCATGTGGCCGCTGGCCCTAGTGTTTGGAGGAGGGGCAAGGGCAGCCGTCCATCCCTCTATATAAAGAGGGCAGGGGCGCACCCTCCCCCCACACCTCCTAAAACCCTAACCGCCTAGTTGCTGCCCTCCTCTCTCTCTCTCTCCCGACTGCGCGTAGGCGAAGCCCTGCCGTAGAAACTCTCCACCTTTGCACCACGCCGTCGTATTGTAGATCCAATCTATCTCTCCACCCCACTTGCTGGACCGAGGAAGGAGGAGACGTCGAGGTGTCGTACGTGTGCATCTCTCGGAGGCGTCGCCACTTGCGGCGTTGGATCAGATCGGATCGCGAGGAGGAGAAGGCTAGTACGACTACATCAACCACGTTCCGTTGAACGTTCCGCTGTGAGATTTCTTCAAGGTTATGAAGATCTCATCTATCCCCCCACGTTGTTTGCATCTCCTAGATTAGATCTTGGCTTCCTCGTTCGCATCCGTAGAAATTTTTTGATTTACTATGCTGCGAAATCCTTCACCCACTTCCTATGCATAGGAATATTGTACGCAAACAAATTCACAAAGAATAAAGTGACAAGCATAGGAAGATAAAACAAGAGTAACTTCAAAATTTTCAACATAAAGAGGGGAAACTTAATATTGTTGAGATGGATAAAACCATGTTTCCCTCTCTCATAATAACTTTCAGTAGCATCATGAATAAAATTAACAATATAACTATCACATAAAACATTCTTATCATGAGCCACATGCATTAAATGATTATTACTCTCCACATAAACATAGTTATTCTTATTAATTGTAGTGGGAGCAAATTCAACAAAATAGCTATCATTATTATTCTCATCACCATAATCATAAAATATAGGAGGCATATTGTAATCATAATTAACTTGATACTCAATAGGAGGTGGACTAAAAATATCATATTTATCATTGAAATCATCATATATTGGAGGCATAGTATCATCATACCAAATTTTCTCCTCAATAGTAGGTGGACTGAAAATATCATATTCGTCATTGTAATCATCATATATTGGAGGTAAAGTATCATCATAGAAAGTTTTATCCTCTGAAGCTGGGGAACTAAAAACATCATTTTCATAAAAACTAGCTTCCCCAAGCTTAGACTTTCCATGGAATTAGCAATAATGGTGTCCAAAGAATTCATACTAATAAAATTGCTATTAGCACGCAAATAAAGTTCCATAGGTTTTTTAATTTTATTTTCAAACACTTTATGTCCTAACTCAACATAAATACTATAAAGCTCTCTAATTTTGTTGTTGTTTTCCATTAAGCCTAACTAGTGAAAATAAAAACAAGAAACAAAAAGATAAGAATGCAGAATCTAAAGGAAATAACTTCGAGCACTCACACACCAGCAATAATACTAGAAGATAGCTTAGTAGACAGAGGATGTGAGTACCTTTTACGTTACCTACCCGGCAACAGCACCAGAAAAGAGCTTGATGTCTACGCACTTCTATTCTTGTAGACAGTTGTTGGGCCTCCAAGTGCAGAGGTTTGTAGGACAGCAGCAAGTTTCCCTTAAGTGGATTGCCCAAGGTTTATCGAACTCAGGAGGAAGTGGTCAAAGATATCCCTCTAAAGCAACCCTGCAATCAAGATACAAGAAGTCTCTTGTGTCCCCAACACACCCAATACACTTGTCAGGTATATAGGTGCACTAGTTCGGCGAAGAGATAGTGAAATACAAGTAGTATGGATGATTATAAGACAACGGTGCCAGAAAAGAGCTTGACAGGGAGGAAGAGACTAAAGGCAATCTGAAATAAAGATGGAACCAAGCAAACATGTAACAGATCTAGTTGTAAACGGTGTTTCAATGCTTAGAAACAAGGCCTAGGGATCATACTTTCACTAGTGAACACTCTCATATAGATATCTTCTCTTCATTAATCTACTCTCAACTACTCTCCGGTTGGATAACTCTAATCCACGGTAGGGCTACAAAAGCACTTATTAAAGTTTGTAATCCCCATCTAGATAACCCCACACTGTCACCGTGAGCGATAGATGGTTCCTTCAAAGACCACAATTTTATAGAGACAACCAACTCAAAATATAACTCATGACAAGTATTTATGTAATCTATAGCCTAAGTGCCACACACGGTGCGCACGCTGTCACTTTCACACACGTGGGGAAAAGCATAGATCTATTAAAGCACTTGACTAGCATAGTAGTTCTACTTGATTACAAAGCACATGACCACAATAAGATCACGCATAGAGAGATATGAACACATAGCTACCGGTAGAGCCCTTAGCCTTGAGGAAGAAGTACTCCCTCCTCATCATGGGAATCAGCAAAGGCGATGGATATGGTGGTGGAGATCGATGGAGATGGCTCCGGGGGCACTTCCCGTCCCGGCAGGGTGCCGGAATAGAGACTTCTGTCCCTCGAATCTCCCCTTCGGTGGCGGCGGCGCTGCGGAACTTTTCGTGGATGTATGCTGGTTGATCTAGGGTTTTTGCATCGGGGGCTTCTTATAGGAGAAAGGGCAAGGTCGATGGAGGGCCAGGGGGCCCACACCCCCTGGTGGCGCGCCCAGGGTGGACCCGCGCCACCATAGGGTGTTCCCACCTTGGTGTCCCCCTCCGTCTCTGCTTCGTGTTTCCGTATTGATCTGGGAAAATAGGCATATTGGCTTTTGTCCCGTCCAATTCCGAGAATATTCCTTTTTTAGCTTTTCTGAAACCAAAAACAACAGAAAACAGGCAACTAGCATTGTGGCATATTGTCAATAGGTTAGTTCTAGAAAGTGTATAAAAATACCTCAACGTGTAGAAAAAACATAAGATAGTTGGTACAAAACAAGCATGGAGCTTCAAAAATTATAGATACATTTACGACGTATCACAGATTCTCGTGGGTTATGTAGTCATACACTTGCCGATCTCAAGATCGCGTAGATGATACTTCGGGCGCTATGTTTCAGTAGTGCTTCCGCAGTCGGTCACACGTTCGGTACTCGATGAAGACCTTCCTCTCCCTTGTTCCAGCAGACAGCAGAGGTTGTAGTTCTCTCCTCGCGATTTTGGCAACACGACGGCATGGTGTCGGATGTAGAGGAGGGATCCCGTAGGGCTTTGCCTAAGCTGGCGCGGGTTAGGATGGATTAGAAGGTTTCCCCGGCGATCTCGGGTTTAGAGGTCGGAGAGGAGGTGGTCGGCAACGGCAACTTGGTGCGGCAGCGGCGGCTTGGGGTGGGGCTTGGAGAGGTGGAGGTGAGGGCAGCCCTCTCCCCTATATTTATAAGAGGGAGGGGTGGATAGGGAAGGGGGAGGTCGAATCCTTCCCCAACTCACTCTCCTCCTTGGTGCGTGGTGGAGTTAGAGGAGATTTCCTCTCCTCCCTCCACCAGGATACATTGTCCTAGTTTGACTTTTCAAACTTTCCTTTTGACTTTTAATTTTGGAGTTTGATTTCTCACTTCTATTTGCAAAGCCCTTTGACCTAGGACATGATGCAACCATTCCACTTTGCCATGACACATTCATGCACCCATCCCCTTCCGGTTCGGTGAACCTTCTAGACCCTTCTAGATCATTCCGGTGAAAACACCGGTATCATTCCCAAACTCTGGAATTGGACTTTCTTTATATGAATCTTATTTTACGGACCATTCCGGATCTCCTCATGATATCCCGGATCCCATCCGACACTCCGAACAACATTCGGTCTTCTTACTCACATTCCATAACTACTAAACAACATTGGATCCTTAAGTGTGTCTCCCTACGGTTCGTGAATTATGCAGACATGACCGAGACACTTGTCCGATCAATAACCAGTAGAGAAATCTAGAAATTCATATGGCTCCCACATATTTCTACAATTACTTTGCGATCGAATGAACCATTTACATACGATACCAATTTCCCTTTGTCTCGCGATATTTTACTTATCCAAGGTCTGGTCGTCGGTATCTCTGCATACCTAGTTCAACCTCGTTACCGATAAGTACTCTTTACTCGTTCCTGTGATATGTGATCCCTTGTGAGCCATTCACATGCTTGCAAGCTAATTGGATGACATTCTATCGAGAGGGCCCATAGTATATCTATTCGTCATATGGATGGACAAATCCCACTCTTGATCCATGTGCCTCAACACATACTTTCCGAACACTCAATGCCACCTTTATAACCACCCAATTATGAAGTGGTGTTTGATGTCATCAAAGCATCCATCTGGTGATGGTGATTAGCATGATCTCATGGTCGAAGGAATTAGGTTACTATGTATCTAAAAGCTTATAGCAAATGAACTATTTGAAATGACTTGATCTTTATGCTACGCTTATCTATAGGAGTATGTCCATCACACCATTCTCCTAATGATATGATCTTGTTGTTAATAACATCTCAATGTTCATGATCAGGAAACCATGATCATCTATCAACCAACAAGCTAGTATTGTAAAGAGGCTATACTAGGGACTCTAACAAGTTTACAAATCACACAAGTATTAATGTTTCCGGTTAATACAATTATAGCATGAATGTAAACATTTATCATAAACACAGAGATATAATAATAACTCCTTTTATTATTGCCTCTATAGCATATCTCCAACAAATTGCTCTTTTACTCAACAATCCAAAAACCTTATTTCAGGCAATTTTCCCCAAGTGGCTTTGTTGCTTCTATGAAGCCACCTGTGTTTGAAGGTGTCAATTACAAACGATGGCGTGCGAGAGAAGTGCTCTGGTTTCATACCATGAGCTGCTATAACACCATCTATGGCACACCTGAGGGAGAT
The DNA here is from genome assembly GCA_916181665.1 of Avena sativa. Taxonomy (NCBI): domain Eukaryota; kingdom Viridiplantae; phylum Streptophyta; class Magnoliopsida; order Poales; family Poaceae; genus Avena; species Avena sativa. The sequence goes on from OV702283.1 coordinate 358,302,007, forward strand.
CTTAATCCTGCTCAGGAAGAGGCGTTCCAGAAACTTGATACCACTTTCAAGGCTGCCTTGATCAGCATTCTTGGCGACAATATTTTCGATTCATATCCGTCATTTAGAAATGGCAAAGATATGTGGGATGCACTCGAGAGAAAATTTGGAGTCTCCGATGCTGGTAGTGAACTGTATGTCATGGAACAATTCTATGACTATAAGATGGTTGATGACCGCCCCATTATGGACCAGACTCATGAAATACAGTCACTTGCCAGGGAGCTTGAGCACTTCACTTGTGTGTTACCGGACAAGTTTGTTGTTGGAGGCATTATTGCCAAGCTTCCCCAGTCATGGAGAAATTTTGCTACTTATCTGAAGCACAAGAGACAAGAGTTCTCCATGACGGATCTCATTGGGACTCTTGATGTGGAAGAGAAGGCGAGAGGAAAAGACACGCATGCTTGAGGTACCGAGGGAGGTTTTAATGCCAATCTGGTAAGAAAAGGAACTTCTAGCCTCACAAGTTCAATAACAAAGGCCAGTTTGATGGCAAAGGAAAGGTCGATGGAAAGAACAAGGCCTCACGGTCTACCAGCTTCAAGAAGAAGACTGATAAGAAGAAATTTGCTTGTCATGTGTGCGGTGATCCTGATCATTGGGCTCCTGCTTGTCCCAACCGTTTTCACAAGCGCCAACATGGGAAGGGCAGCAAGACTGCTAATGTTGTTATGAGCGACATTGAGATGAAAGATGTTGGGTATGGTATATTACCTAGTGTTCTTTCATTATGTCATTCTCCTGATTGGTGGACTGACACGGGCGCTAATGTACATGTATGTTCTGATATTTCCATGTTTTCTTCATATCAGGTCAGAGGGACTCAAACCATGCTGATGGGAAATGACTCGCATGCTTCTATTCATGGTGTTGGTACGGTCGATCTGAAGTTCACTTCGGGAAAGACTGTGCGCCTACAGAACGTGCATCATGTTCTCTCAATAAATAAAAATCTTGTTAGCGCTTCTCTTCTGTGTCGAGATGGCTACAAGATTGTATTCGAGTCCAATAAATTTTTAATTTCGTAGTATGGAACCTTTGTTGGTAAAGGCTATGAGTGCGGAGGCTTGTTCCGCTTATCTCTGTCAGACATTTGTAATAAAGTTGTTAATCATATTTACACGAATTTTGATTCAAGTGTCTGGCACTCTCGTCTTTGTCATATTAATTTTGGTTGTATGACGCGGCTAGCCAAAATGAATTTAATCCCTGATTTCACAACTGTTAAGGGATCTAAGTGCCAAATCGGCGTGCAAGCTAAATAACCTCGCAAGTCACATACGACTGCAGAAGTGAGAAATTTAACACCACTAGAGCTTATACATTCTGATCTTTGTGAGATGAATGGTGTGTTGACAAAAGGTGGAAAGAAATATTTCATGACTTTGATCGATGACTCTACGAGATATTGTCATGTGTATCTTCTGAAATCAAAAGATGAGGCTTTGATTTTCTTCAAAATCTATAAAGCTGAAGCAGAAAATCAACTTGATCGAAAGATTAAGAGGCTTATGTCAGAGTCCTTTGGTGATGATTTCATTGTGTACCTTGTGGATGACACTCCCACTTCCATTTCAGAAGCATATGCATCTCCTGATGCTGACTACTGGAAGGAAGGCGACCATATTGAGATGAATTCTATCTTAGCTAATGGAACATGGGAGATCAATGATCACCCTTATGGGTGCAAACCCGTAGGATGCAAGTGGGTGTTTAAGAAAAAGCTTAGACCTGATGGTACTATTGAGAAGTACAAGGCACGGCTTGTGACCAAGGGATATACTAAAAAAAGAAGGTGAATACTTCTTTGACACTTACTCACCTGTTGCCAGATTGACCACCATTCGAGTATTACTCTCATTGGCTGCCTCTCATGATGTTCTCGTTCATCAAATGGACGTTAAGATAGCTTTCCTTAATGGATAGTTAGATGGGGAAATTTACATGTATTAGCCAGATGGCTTTTGTTGGAATTATGCCCTAGAGGCAATAATAAAGATGTTATTATTATAATTCTTGTTCATGATAAAGTTTATATTCCATGCTAGAATTGTATTAAGCGGAAACTTTAATACTTGTGTGGTTTGTGAACAACACCGTGTCCCTAGTACGCCTCTATGGACTAGCTCATTGATCAATGATGGTTAAGGTTTCCTAACCATAGACATGAGTTGTCAATTGATAATGAGATCATATCATTGGAGAATGATATGATGGACAGACCCAAACTAAGCGAAGCAATTAGATCGTATCATCGTGTTCATCTTTGCGAAGCTTTTCCTATGTCAAATATTGTATTCCTTAGACCATGAGATAATACAACTCCCTGGTATCGGAAGAAAGCTTTGAGGTCATCAAACGTCATCCTATGAGAGGGTGATTATAAAGGTGTCTCTCAGGTGATCGGAAAGTATCTGTTGGGTTGTATGTATCGAGATGGAATTTGTCCCTCCCAAGTCGGAGAGATATACTTCGGGCCCACTCGGTAATCTATATCAACACCGCTTGCAAGCATGTGGTTAAGGAGTTAATCACAAAGTGATATCGGATTACGGAACGAGTAAAGTACTTGCTGTGAACGAGATTGAACTAGGTATGACGGTACCGACGATCGAATCTCGGGCAAGTAAAATATCGCGAGACGAAGGGAATATATATATGGGATTGGTTGAATCCTGAGATCGTTGTTCATCCGATATGATCATCGATGAATGTGTGGGAGTCAATATGGGTGCCCAGACCCCGCTGTTGATTATTGATAGAAGATCATGTCTGCATATTCTTGAACCCGCAGGGTCACACACTTAACGTGTCTCGACGCTAGGATAGAATGGATAATTGGTTTATGAATTTTTGTTCGGAGTCTCGGATGGGATCCGGGATATCACGAGAGGTTCCGGAATGGTCCGGAGAATAAGATTCATATAAGGCAATGCAGTTTTTGGAGTTCGGAATTGTTCCGGGTTAATCGGTATTGTACCAGAAGCTTCTAGAACCTTCCGGAAGGGGACCAACGTGGCCCCACCTTCCGGGAGGGGGCATGGGCCTATGAGGGAGTGTCCTGGCCGCATTGGGCCAGGGCACAAGGCCCCATAGGGCCCAGCCGATCCTAGAGAGTTTAAATCGTTTAAACTAGAGATAGGGTTTCTAGAAGAGGGGAGAGTCCATGCCCCCCACTCCTTATCCTTTGGGCTTGGGGGAGGGGCTAGGGCTGCGCCCCCCTCTATATAAAGAGGGGTGGGGGCGCACCAACCCCCCACACCTCTCCTCCAAACCCTAGCCGCCTTGCTAGCTTTCCTCTCTCCCTCCCGACTGTTTGTAGGCGAAGCCCTGCTGCAGAAATTCTCCACCATATACACCACGCCGTCGTGTTGTAGATCCAATCTATCTCTCCACCATACTTGCTGGTCCGAGGAAGGAGGAGACGTCGAGGTGCTGCACGTGTGCATCTCACGGAGGCACCACCACTTGTGGTGCTAGATCGGATCGGATCGCGAGGAGGAGAAGCGAGTACGACTACATCACCCACGTTCCGACGAACGTTCCGCTGTGCGAATCTTCAAGGGTATGAAGATCTAATCCAATCTCTCTCGTTGATTGCATCTCCTAGATTAGATCTTGGCTTTCCCTCTGTTCGCATCCGTAGAAAATTTTGATTTACTATGCCGCGAAACCCTTCAGTGGTATCAGAGCTAGATCTATGCGTAGATGTGATTCACGAGTAGAACGCAACATGGTTGTTGCGGGCGTTGATGTTTTCTGTTGCAAGCCTCTTGTTTGTGTTCTTCTTATGACGCGGGATAGTGAGATTGAAGCGGTCCAGGCCAACCTTACGCGACATCGTTTGCGAGACCGGCTCCGCACTTGACGTGTGGCTTGTTCCACACATGCGGCTGGTGGATGTCAGTTTCTCTCACTATAGTTGTCATGGGATTAACACCGGAGTTTGGCAACCATAATATCACCGTTGTGGCTTTCCGTAGGTAAGAATCGTTCTTAGCATCTACTCCCATAAGCCACGTAAAACATGCAACAACAAAGTAGAGGCGTCTAACTTGTTTTTGCAGGGAGTGTTTTCTGTGATATGGTATGGCCCAAGATGTGATGTGTATATTGTATGCGATGATCATGTTTTGTAATGTTTCACGACTTGCATGTCGATGAGTACACAACCGGCAGGAGCCATATGGTTGTCTTTATAATTGTGTATGACCTGCGAGTCAACTTCTTATACGCCATGTAATAGCTTCACTTTATCGCTAAGTAGTTATCAATAGTTGTAGTTGCTATTCGTGGTGGAGGCAATCATGGTGGAGTGATGGAGATCATGCCGGAACGCACAAGATGGAGATCATTGCGCGAAGATTGGCTATACAATGTCACATAAAGTTGTATGCATGTGATGTTTATCCTTTTGTGTATCTTATTATGCTTAGATCGCGACGGTAGCATTATAAGATGATTCCTCACTTAAAGATCAAGATAAAATTGTGTTCTCCCCAAGTATGCACCGTTGTGAAAGTTCGTCGTGTCCAAGCATCACGTGATGATCGGGTGCTATAGACTCTACGCTCACATACAACGGGTGCAAGCCAGTTTTGCACACGCGGAAATACTTGGGTCTAACTTGACGAGCCTAACATGTACAGACATGGCCTCGGAACACAAGAACCGAAAGGTTAAGCATGAGTCATATGAATGATATGATCGACACTTTGTTGTCCACCATTGAAACCACATCTCTTCTTGTGATGATCGGATTAGGTGTGGTGAATTTGGATCGTGTTCACTAAACAACTTGAGGGATGTTGAATTTAGTGGGAGTTCATCTAGTAATTTGATTAAGTTGAACTATTTATCATGAACATAGTCTAAATTGTACTTGCAAATACTGTAGATCACATGGCCAAGTCCAACTTCAAGTTCAACGTTTTTGCTGAGAAAGAAAAGCTTAGAAACAATGGGTCTAACTTCACCAATTGGTTCCGCAATCTAAGAATTATTCTGTCTGGCGGACAAAAGGACTATGTTCTTGGGAAAGCGTTAGGTGACCCCCCTGCTGCAACTGCGCTGGTTGATGAGAAAGCTGTCTATCAGTCACGCAAAGATGATTATGGTGTGATTAAGAGCACCATGTTGTTTGCTATGGAACCGGAGCTTCAAAATCGTTTTGAAGAGTATCCCGGGCCCTTCGAGATTCTCGAGGAGCTGAAAACCATGTTTCAGACTCAGGCCCGTTCTGAGAGATATGAGATCTCCGAGAAGTTCTTTAACTGCAAGATGGAGGAAGGGAGTTCCGTTAGTGAGCACGCCATTAAGATGACGGGCTACACTCAACGACTTGATCAACTGGAATGCACGATTCCAGAGGAGCTCAAGATTGACAGGGTTCTGCAATCACTCCCTCCCAGCTACAAAAGGTTTGTAGTGACTCATAATTAGATTGGTTCCACTGATACGATCACCGAGCTCTTCGCAAAGCTGAAGGCTGCGGAGGTGGACATCAAAAAGGATAATCATGCGTTGATGGTCAACAAGCCCACCTTCAAGAAAGGTAAGGGAGCAAAGAAGCCCTTCAAGAAAGGCGGCGGCAAGCGCGTTGCCCCTGCTGAGAAGAAGCTCAAGTCTGGTCCTAAGCCGGACACTGAGTGCTTCTATTGCAAGGACAAGGGTCACTGGAAGCGCAACTGTCCGAAGTACTTAGCAATCTTGATGAAGAGTTGTATATGATGCAACCCGAAGGTTTTGTCAATCCTAAGGATGCTGATAAAGTATGCAATCTTCAGCGTTCTATTTATGGACTGAAGCAAGCATCTCGGAGTTGGAACCTTCGTTTTGATCAAGTGATCAAGAGCTTTGGATTTGTTCCAAATTGCTACGAAGCTTGTATCTACAAGAAAGTGAGTGGGAGCTCGGTGACGTTTCTGGTACTGTAAGTGGATGACATATTGATTATCGGAAATGACATCACCATGTGTGGCATCCCGCAAAACCACTACTAGAAAATCGCGTTGTTTTTGTGCATTGCGTCATCATTACATCATCATGCATATTAATTTTACCTGAAACTATGTTGCGAAAGACTATGGTTTTCCGAAACTAGCCCTCCTTCTTTTTCAAATTAAACCCCGGCTGCTTTCGGATATTTTGTTTGTCTAAAAACTAGTTACAAAAAAAAATGTATTGCAAATTAAATAAAAGATATAATATTTTAGGGGGGCAGTCGAACGGGCCGAACCGACCCGAACGACCACCCCCAGAAATTAATCGGTCCACCCAAACCGGCCCCTCTAAATCCTAAGTTCACCCAACCTAATCTACCCACCCCTCTGGCCACCTCACCCGGACCAATCCTTGACCGCCACCTCACCTGCCCTTTCCCCCTAGCCAATCAGACTATGCCACCTAGACTAACTCACCCCACTCCCCTCCACCTCACCCACTCAACCCACCCTGCACTCACACACAGACGCACGCACGCCAACCCACCTGGTCCCCCTGCCTCGACCTGGCGCCCACCCTCCCCACGCGACCACCTTCCCCGCATCGGGATTCTCCCCATCCCCGCGCCCGCGCCAGGCGCCCTGCCTCTCTCCGACCTGCCGCAACCTCGCTCCGCCGCTCAGGCCGCGTCCGCCCGTGCCCAAACCCCCCTCGCCGCCGGCCCCTCTTCTCCGCCGCCCGCTCGCCGGCCCGCCTCTCCACCGCCGCCCTCTGCCCCAACCTCCGCCGCGCGCTCGTCCCGCCTCCACCCGCGCGTCCGCGCCTCCCCGCGAGCCTGCGCCGCCCACAGCCCCGTCGGCCAGCCTCGGCTGCCGCCCGCCTCCGCCTGAGCGGACCGCCGCCTCGTCCCCGTCTCCTCCGCGCGCGGCCGCCCAGGCCACCTTCCGCCGCCGCCGGCGCGCCCCCGTCCTCCCCGCGGCAGAGCTCTCGTCCCCGTCGCCGCCAGGAAGCCGGCCGCCACCGCGTCGGGCGCCTCCCCGCGCGGCCCCGTCGACCGCAGCAGCCGCCGCCGGCCCTTTCCCCCTCAGCTTCACCGGCACCTCCGTGCAGCCTCCGTCCCGCCGCCGGCGTCCCCTCCGCACCGCGCCAGCGTGTGCCGCCTCTGCCCCACCAGCCCGTCGTCGACCCTTCACCTCCTCGCTCGCCGCCGTTGCCAAGCCCGGCCATCGTCGGCCTCTGTCCGCGCGCGAGTCGCCTCCAATCCTTCTGTTGTGCCGAGCAGCTCCAGGCCCGAGCACAGCTGGCTGGCCCAACTCGTGGATGCGCTATGGTTCCCAGACGGGGTGGTGACGCTGTGGCAAGGTGATATGGAACAATCGAGACCACCGAGAGATCCACGCCGAGTACCCGCGGTACCCCAAGATCGCCTCCCCCGTTTCGAAGGCCATTGCCCGAGGACGCCTAGACCCGAGTGCGCCGACATGGATCCGGTGACGCCAACACGCCAAGATCTACCACATGAAGACCGTACCGAACCGGTGACCCTCGACGAACCTCCGGCAAGATCTTCGACATGGCCAAGACCTACCGCAACCGAGTCCGGCACCGATAAGGGAAGTCAGAACCACCAAGGCCTTCGCCGCGGAACGCCAAGTTCTGCATCCCGAACGCCAAGACCGACCCCGTGGGACCCTACAAGACCTTCGCGACGACAAGAACGGCATCGACCCGGAAGAACCCGACGCGCCCCGACACGACCCAAGTCCCGCACCCGGACGCGACAAGAACTACCCCCGATATCCGAGAACGATCCTGGAGCCCGAGAACGTTCCGTCGAACCCTGGACCCTGAGACCAACCCCGAACCCCGGAACCCCAAGATCTGCCGAACCCTAATGTGTGAAACCCTTCCCGAAACCCTATTTTATAACATAATATAACTTGTCGCATAATAATTGTCTTGCATGCATCCTTGTCTGTGGTTTGGGGGCCTTATGCCGATTCACCTAATAATTAAATATGGGGCCCATATGCGGGCAAAACTAGTCTCATATTGGCCTCATTTAAATCTTGTGTAGCGAACCGGTGCTATCTTTTGCCATGCTAAAACCACATTTAAATTGCGGGGGTTTCTAAATAACTTGAACCGTTTAATAAATTGTCGGGACCCCGGTTCCGCTTAATACTGACCTACTTGCATCGCATCTTTGCCATGCCATACATCATACATGCATCATGCCGATCTTTTGCCGTAGTATTAAATATTGCATCCGGTGTTTCTTCTAGTGTTTTGCTTCTTCGCGGATAAGGCCGTTGAGTTGATGCGAGTGCCGACCCGATCTTCGGTTGAACCTTCGGCAATGTTTTCAGGCGAGCATCTCCCTCTTTCTACCTATCTTACTTTTATAGTATTTATTCCCTCCTGTTGACCTATTGCTATCTGTGTTGCGTTGCTCTAGTTTTCGTACCCGTGATATCCCTTGCAGCCTTATATTGCCTTGGACAGATCCTATTACCTGTGTTTGGTAGATAGTTGGACTTGCGCGTCGTAGTCGCTTGCTCAAGTGCTGTCACGTGTCGTCAAGTGCCACAGTTGTTGGTGTATTGCCGCATGTTTGATGTTGGAGATGATCATAGTTTTACTTATCGCTCACTTTAATTCCTGTTTAACAACTAAAATTGAAGTAAGTAAGCAGAGGCATCGGTGGGTGATAGATAATATTTGGTTTCCGAACGCCCACTTGTGTCCCGTAGGACCCCGAGTACTTGATACCTGTTCCTTGATTTATCGCGCTATCCACATACGGGGAGTATGGGCCCCCCTTAGCCAGAGCTTGATTCAGTCTTATTTCTTGGGGCCACAAACTAGTTTGAGGTTTATTTATGATCCTGTACTTATGCCATGCTTTACTGCTTTATTTACGATTGTGCGAGGAGCACACTGTACTGTTTAGGTAAGCGGAATGTTTTCGCGGTATCGACAAGCCCAGCCACACTTTCGGGTTCCCAGTCGTTTACAGCCATTGACGCAAACCTTGAGTCCGTCTCGGAGCTAGCTTACTTCGTTGCGGATCTACTCAATGGGGTGGCCCCCAGAAATATTTCTGAATCCTGTGATTGCTTTGTCGTGAAAGCCTCGTTGGGTTTTGATTTGGTTTTTCCGAGGTTGATCGTGTGTGTGTTGCTATTTGTGCACCCCGGCCGGGTTAAAACTTTCTGAAAGCCGTGTCCGCGGTTATGGACGACTTGGAGCACAGTATCTCGACCATAGACAAGCATAACTAAAGTAGTGCTATAAATTTGACTTTATAATGACTAGTAATCAGCTTCACTATAATGGAATGGCTAATAATACTGCCCACAATTGCTTGTTTGGAGTGTCGCTTGCGACCATTATATCTGACTAGTAAGTATTGCAACTACAACGGAATGGCTGAGTAAAAGTACCAACAACTGCTGGGTTTTGGGTTTATCTCATGCTAATTGAATTTGATTAGTAAGTGGTGCAACTATAACGGAATGGTTAACTAAAAATGGCCACTGCTTATTTTACCAGGACGATTATCTACACCTGACTAGTAATTGCTGCAACGATAACTGAATAAATAAAACTGCCAACGGTGTGAGTTCCTCGGTTGACTTCCTCGTTTGGTCTCGAGGGGGAAACACCAGGATGGGTTTGTTTGATGTTAGAATCAGGTTGGATCCAAATAGGTCTTTCTTACCCCTCTCTGATTGCCGCTAGTTGTGTCGAGTCTCTATAGGATGTTTAGTGCATGCTGCCGCTGCCGCCTCAGTCCACCATACCTATGTAGGCGAGGACCGCCGAATTCTAGTCTCGCCGTGTACTGGCCTCAGTACTGACGCTCCTCTTTTTCCTTTGCCCTTTGTCGGCACCCCTTTTGTTTAAGCAGGTTTTGAGATCGACGCCGTTAGCAGGGTTACCCTTCCGGCTTGGCCTGGGCAGGGTTATGGACGCAATTGGTTATTCTTCAGGGCTCTTAGCCCCATTTGCATCTTGTCCGTAGTCGGACGCTCTATCATTTTCAAGGTGATTTGGATCTTTGAATATTATATCTGTATTCTTGACTCTTTGAGTCGCTGCTGTATATATCTGTTCTGTGGGTCCCATCGAGGACTGTTGTGTAATGTTATTACTTCGTTTTCCACCCGCACGAAAGTGCCTGGTGGGCACCTTTGAATAGTTTCTATGCGGGTTTGGCGGGTTTCGCTCAAACTTGCATAGGGTCGATTCTGAGGGTGTTACAGAGTGGTATCAGAGCTCAGCAGTTGCGATACCCCACAAGTCCAGCCTGTAGGATAACCTAGCTAACGGCCGAAGTAGAGTGTCAAAACTATTTTGCAAAATCGGTTGGATAGTTCTGGTTAGGTCTGCTTTTACTCCTTACCCCTCTGCTATTCTCCTCTTATCTCTACGTGTTTTGAATCCGCTCTCTTCTCTTTCTTCGAGTCCAGGAATTCTCGTGGTTGGGTTTCCGTCGTACCTTCAGGGTTTCGCTTCCTCCTCTGATAACGGTGCTCTATCATCCGATGTTCAAGCTGCCTGAGGAATCCGTCTACTGCGGTACCATTCTTTGTTCTTTGTCTGTGCCTTCCGGTGTTTTCCGACACGACGACTTCATCTACGTCAGCTTCGATGCAGAGTCTGCATCACTCCTTTGTTTCCGAATCTCGCTTGTCGAGATCTTCAGTCTGATTCCGAGAGTGGGATGCATAATCCGCCTATTCGGGTGCAGAGTAATGGTTTGGGTGCGCGATGGACTGATCACCATCCGACTACTCTTATCATTCGCTCTTGTACATCGAATCAGTGGATCCAACAATTTTACTCCGTCCACGGAAGTTAGGGGTGGCTTTATTTGTTGATACCTCTACCTTCGACCTTTTGTTCCCGGAGTATTCTCTCGACGATCACGGACAACGACCTCTTGTTAGTGGTGTCGCGAGGATCTACACGAAGCGCGAGAAGATTCACATCGCCGGCCTTCTTCCTGGTACCATGAGGCGGATCTCGAGGGCGAGATCCATTGTTAGTGGTGTCGAATTGTGGCATCCCGCAAAACCACTACTAGAAAATCGCGTTGTTTTTGTGCATTGCATCATCATTACATCATCATGCATATTAATTTTACCTGAAACTATGTTGCGAAAGACTATGGTTTTCCGAAACTAGCCCTCCTTCTTTTTCAAATTAAACCCCGGCTGCTTCCGGATATTTTGTTTGTCTAAAAACTAGTTACAAAAAAAATGTATTGCAAATTAAATAAAAGATATAATATTTTAGGGGGGCAGTCGAACGGGCCGAACCGACCCGAACGACCACCCCCAGAAATTAATCGGTCCACCCAAACCGGCCCCTCTAAATCCTAAGTTCACCCAACCTAATCTACCCACCCCTCTGGCCACCTCACCCGGACCAATCCTTGACCGCCACCTCACCTGCCCTTTCCCCCTAGCCAATCAGACTATGCCACCTAGACTAACTCACCCCCACTCCCCTCCACCTCACCCACTCAACCCACCCTGCACTCACACACAGACGCACGCACGCCAACCCACCTGGTCCCCCTGCCTCGACCTGGCGCCCACCCTCCCCACGCGACCACCTTCCCCGCATCGGGATTCTCCCCATCCCCGCGCCCGCGCCAGGCGCCCTGCCTCTCTCCGACCTGCCGCAACCTCGCTCCGCCGCTCAGGCCGCGTCCGCCCGTGCCCAAACCCCCCTCGCCGCCGGCCTCTCTTCTCCGCCGCCCGCTCGCCGGCCCGCCTCTCCACCGCCGCCCTCTGCCCCAACCTCCGTCGCGCGCTCGTCCCGCCTCCACCCGCGCGTCCGCGCCTCCCCGCGAGCCTGCGCCGCCCGCAGCCCCGCCGGCCAGCCTCGGCTGCCGCCCGCCTCCGCCTGAGCGGACCGCCGCCTCGTCCCCGTCTCCTCCGCGCGCGGCCGCCCAGGCCACCTTCCGCCGCCGCCGGCGCGCCCCCGTCCTCCCCGCGGCAGAGCTCTCGTCCCCGTCGCCGCCAGGAAGCCGGCCGCCACCGCGTCGGGTGCCTCCCCGCGCGGCCCCGTCGACCGCAGCAGCCGCCGCCGGCCCTTTCCCCCTCGGCTTCACCGGCGCCTCCGTGCAGCCTCCGTCCCGCCGCCGGCGTCCCCTCCGCACCGCGCCAGCGTGTGCCGCCTCTGCCCCACCAGCCCGTCGTCGACCCTTCACCTCCTCGCTCGCCGCCGTTGCCAAGCCCGGCCGTCGTCGGCCTCTGTCCGCGCGCGAGTCGCCTCCAATCCTTCTGTTGTGCCGAGCAGCTCCAGGCCCGAGCACAGCTGGCTGGCCCAACTCGTGGATGCGCTATGGTTCCCAGACGGGGTGGTGACGCTGTGGCAAGGTGATATGGAACAATCGAGACCACCGAGAGATCCACGCCGAGTACCCGCGGTACCCCAAGATCGCCTCCCCCGTTTCGAAGGCCATTGCCCGAGGACGCCTAGACCCGAGTGCGCCGACATGGATCCGGTGACGCCAACACGCCAAGATCTACCACATGAAGACCGTACCGAACCGGTGACCCTCAACGAACCTCCGGCAAGATCTTCGACATGGCCAAGACCTACCGCAACCGAGTCCGGCACCGATAAGGGAAGTCAGAACCACCAAGGCCTTCGCCGCGGAACGCCAAGTTCTGCATCCCGAACGCCAAGACCGACCCCGTGGGACCCTACAAGACCTTCGCGACGACAAGAACGGCATCGACCCGGAAGAACCCGACGCGCCCCGACACGACCCAAGTCCCGCACCCGGACGCGACAAGAACTACCCCCGATATCCGAGAATGATCCTGGAGCCCGAGAACGTTCCGTCGAACCCTGGACCCTGAGACCAACCCCGAACCCCGGAACCCCAAGATCTGCCGAACCCTAATGTGTGAAACCCTTCCCGAAACCCTATTTTATAACATAATATAACTTGTCGCATAATAATTGTCTTGCATGCATCCTTGTCTGTGGTTTGGGGGCCTTATGCCGATTCACCTAATAATTAAATATGGGGCCCATATGCGGGCAAAACTAGTCTCATATTGGCCTCATTTAAATCTTGTGTAGCGAACCGGTGCTATCTTTTGCCATGCTAAAACCACATTTAAATTGCGGGGGTTTCTAAATAACTTGAACCGTTTAATAAATTGTCGGGACCCCGGTTCCGCTTAATACTGACCTACTTGCATCGCATCTTTGCCATGCCATACATCATACATGCATCATGCCGATCTTTTGCCATAGTATTAAATATTGCATCCGGTGTTTCTTCTAGTGTTTTGCTTCTTCGCGGATAAGGCCGTTGAGTTGATGCGAGTGCCGACCCGATCTTCGGTTGAACCTTCGGCAATGTTTTCAGGCGAGCATCTCCCTCTTTCTACCTATCTTACTTTTATAGTATTTATTCCCTCCTGTTGACCTATTGCTATCTGTGTTGCGTTGCTCTAGTTTTCGTACCCGTGATATCCCTTGCAGCCTTATATTGCCTTGGACAGATCCTATTACCTGTGTTTGGTAGATAGTTGGACTTGCGCGTCGTAGTCGCTTGCTCAAGTGTTGTCGCGTGTCGTCAAGTGCCACAGTTGTTGGTGTATTGCCGCATGTTTGATGTTGGAGATGATCATAGTTTTACTTATCGCTCACTTTAATTCCTGTTTAACAACTAAAATTGAAGTAAGTAAGCAGAGGCATCGGTGGGTGATAGATAATATTTGGTTTCCGAACGCCCACTTGTGTCCCGTAGGACCCCGAGTACTTGATACCTGTTCCTTGATTTATCGCGCTATCCACATACGGGGAGTATGGGCCCCCCTTAGCCAGAGCTTGATTCAGTCTTATTTCTTGGGGCCACAAACTAGTTTGAGGTTTTATTTACGATCCTGTACTTATGCCATGCTTTACTGCTTTATTTACGATTGTGCGAGGAGCACACTGTACTGTTTAGGTAAGCGGAATGTTTTCGCGGTATCGACAAGCCCAGCCACACTTTCGGGTTCCCAGTCGTTTACAGCCATTGACGCAAACCTTGAGTCCGTATCGGAGCTAGCTTACTTCGTTGCGGATCTACTCAATGGGGTGGCCCCTAGAAATATTTCTGAATCCTGTGATTGCTTTGTCGTGAAAGCCTCGTTGGGTTTTGATTTGGTTTTGCCGAGGTTGATCGTGTGTGTGTTGCTATTTGTGCACCCCGGCCGGGTTAAAACTTTCTGAAAGCCGTGTCCGCGGTTATGGACGACTTGGAGCACAGTATCTCGACCATAGACAAGCATAACTAAAGTAGTGCTATAAATTTGACTTTATAATGACTAGTAATCAGCTTCACTATAATGGAATGGCTAATAATACTGCCCACAATTGCTTGTTTGGAGTGTCGCTTGCGACCATTGTATCTGACTAGTAAGTATTGCAACTACAACGGAATGGCTGAGTAAAAGTACCAACAACTGCTGGGTTTTGGGTTTATCTCATGCTAATTGAATTTGATTAGTAAGTGGTGCAACTATAACGGAATGGTTAACTAAAAATGGCCACTACTTATTTTATCAGGACGATTATCTACACCTGACTAGTAATTGCTGCAACGATAACTGAATAAATAAAACTGCCAACGGTGTGAGTTCCTCGGTTGACTTCCTCGTTTGGTCTCGAGGGGGAAACACCAGGATGGGTTTGTTTGATGTTAGAATCAGGTTGGATCCGAATAGGTCTTTCTTACCCCTCTCTGATTGCCGCTAGTTGTGTCGAGTCTCTATAGGATGTTTAGTGCATGCTGCCGCTGCCGCCTCAGTCCACCATACCTATGTAGGCGAGGACCGCCGAATTCTAGTCTCGCCGTGTACTGGCCTCAGTACTGACGCTCCTCTTTTTCCTTTGCCCTTTGTCGGCACCCCTTTTGTTTAAGCAGGTTTTGAGATCGACGCTGTTAGCAGGGTTACCCTTCCGGCTTGGCCTGGGTAGGGTTATGGACGCCATTGGTTATTCTTCAGGGCTCTTAGCCCCATTTGCATCTTGTCCGTAGTCGGACGCTCTATCATTTTCAAGGAGATTTGGATCTTTGAATATTATATCTGTATTCTTGACTCTTTGAGTCGCTGCTGTATATATCTGTTTTGTGGGTCCCATCGAGGACTGTTGTGTAATGTTATTACTTCGTTTTCCACCCGCACGAAAGTGCCTGGTGGGCACCTTTGAATCGTTTCTATGCGGGTTTGGCGGGTTTCGCTCAAACTTGCATAGGGTCGATTCTGAGGGTGTTACAACATGCTTAACGATGTGAAGAGTTATTTGAACAAGTGTTTTTCAATGAAAGACCTAGGTGAAGCTGCTTATATATTGGGCATCAAAATCTATAGAGATAGACAAAGACGCCTGATAGCTTTAAGCCAGAGTACATACCTAGACAAAGTTCTGAAAAGGTTCAGAATGGATAAGGCAAAGAAAGGTTCGGTGCCTATGTTGTCAGGTAAGATATTGAGCAAGGCTCGGTGTCCAGCTACGGTAAATGATAGGGAAGCTATGAGCAAAGTGCCTTATGCCTCGGCCATAGGTTCCATCATGTATGCCATGCTGTGTACTAGACCGGATGTGTCCAATGCTCTTAGTTTGACGAGCAGATATCAAAGTGATCCAGGAGTGGAACACTGGACAGCCGTGAAGAACATCCTAAAGTACCTAAATAGGACTAAAGAAATGTTCTTAGTCTATGGGGGTGATGAACAGCTTGTCGTAAAAGGTTACGTCGACGCTAGTTTTGACACCGACAAGGATGATTCCAAATCTCAGACAGGATATGTTTATATTTTGAATGGAGGAGCTGTGAGCTGGAGAAGCTGCAAGCAAAGAGTGATCGCGGGATCTACAGTGGAAGCAGAATACATGGCTGCTGCAGAAGCGTCAAGTGAAGGAGTTTGGATCAGAAACTTCATCACTGAGCTTGGCGTGGTTCCAAGTGCATTGGACCCACTGGAGATATTGTGTGACAACACTGGCGCCATAGCACTCGCTAAGGAACCAAGATATCATCCAAAGACCAAGCATATCAACCGCAAGTTTCATATAATCCGAGATTATATTGCAGATGAAGATCTGAAGATTAGCAAAGTACATACAGATCTGAATGTCGCAGATCCATTGACTAAACCTCTTCCACGTGTAAAACATGATCAACACCTCAGTGCCATGGGTGTGAGATTGTTGCCAGATGTAAACTAGATTATTGACTCTAGTGCAAGTGGGAGACTGTTGGAATTATGCCCTAGAGTCAATAATAAAGATGTTATTATTATAATTCTTGTTCATGATAAAGTTTATATTCCATGCTAGAATTGTATTAAGCGGAAACTTTAATACTTGTGTGGTTTGTGAACAACACCGTGTCCCTAGTACGCCTCTATGGACTAGCTCATTGATCAATGATGGTTAAGGTTTCCTAACCATAGACATGAGTTGTCAATTGATAATGAGATCATATCATTGGAGAATGATATGATGGACAGACCCAAACTAAGCGAAGCAATTAGATCGTATCATCGTGTTCATCTTTGCGAAGCTTTTCCTATGTCAAATATTGTATTCCTTAGACCATGAGATAATACAACTCCCTGGTATCGGAAGAAAGCTTTGAGGTCATCAAACGTCATCCTATGAGAGGGTGATTATAAAGGTGTCTCTCAGGTGATCGGAAAGTATCTGTTGGGTTGTATGTATCGAGATGGAATTTGTCCCTCCCAAGTCGGAGAGATATACTTCGGGCCCACTCGGTAATCTATATCAACACCGCTTGCAAGCATGTGGTTAAGGAGTTAATCACAAAGTGATATCGGATTACGGAACGAGTAAAGTACTTGCTGTGAACGAGATTGAACTAGGTATGACGGTACCGACGATCGAATCTCGGGCAAGTAAAATATCGCGAGACGAAGGGAATATATATATGGGATTGGTTGAATCCTGACATCGTGGTTCATCCGATATGATCATCGATGAATGTGTGGGAGTCAATATGGGTGCCCAGACCCCGCTGTTGATTATTGATAGAAGATCATGTCTGCATATTCTTGAACCCGCAGGGTCACACACTTAACGTGTCTCGACGCTAGGATAGAATGGATAATTGGTTTATGAATTTTTGTTCGGAGTCTCGGATGGGATCCGGGATATCACGAGAGGTTCTGGAATGGTCCGGAGAATAAGATTCATATAAGGCAATGCAGTTTTTGGAGTTCGGAATTGTTCCGGGTTAATCGGTATTGTACCGGAAGCTTCTAGAACCTTCCGGAAGGGGACCAACGTGGCCCCACCTTCCGGGAGGGGGCATGGGCCTATGAGGGAGTGTCCTGGCCGCATTGTGCCAGGGGCACAAGGCCCCATAGGGCCCAGCCGATCCTAGAGAGTTTAAATCGTTTAAACTAGAGATAGGGTTTCTAGAAGAGGGGAGAGTCCATGCCCCCCACTCCTTATCCTTTGGGCTTGGGGGAGGGGCTAGGGCTGCGCCCCCTCTATATAAAGAGGGGTGGGGGCGCACCAACCCCCCACACCTCTCCTCCAAACCCTAGCCGCCTTGCTAGCTTTCCTCTCTCCCTCCCGACTGTTTGTAGGCGAAGCCCTGCTGCAGAAATTCTCCACCATATACACCACGCCGTCGTGTTGTAGATCCAATCTATCTCTCCACCATACTTGCTGGTCCGAGGAAGGAGGAGACGACGAGGTGTTGCACGTGTGCATCTCACGGAGGCACCACCACTTGTGGTGCTAGATCGGATCGGATCGCGAGGAGGAGAAGCGAGTACGACTACATCACCCATGTTCCGACGAACGTTCCGCTGTGCGAATCTTCAAGGGTATGAAGATCTAATCCAATCTCTCTCGTTGATTGCATCTCCTAGATTAGATCTTGGCTTTCCCTCTGTTCGCATCCGTAGAAAATTTTGATTTACTATGCCGCGAAACCCTTCAGCTTTGTGGTAAATGATCAAGAAGGAAAGGTGTGCAAGTTGTTGAAGTCTTTATATGGCCTAAGACAAGCCCCTAAGCAGTGGCATGAGATGTTTGAAAGAACTTTAACTGTTGCAAGCTTTGTTATAAATGAAGCTGATAAATGTGTGTACTATCGCCATGGTGGTCGTGAGGGAGTCATCCTTTGTTTGTATGTTGATGACATACCGATTTTCGGAACCAACCTTAATGCAATTAAGGAGGTCAAAGATTTCTTGTCTCGTTCCTTTGAGATGAAGGATTTGGGAGTTGCTGAGGTTATCCTGAATATCAAGCTATTGAGAGATGATGACGGTGGGATTACATTGCTTCAGTCCCACTATGTGGAAAAGGTCTTGTGTCATTTCGGGTATAGCGACTTCAAGTCTTGTCCTACACTGTATGATCCTGGTGTGTTGCTTCAAAAGAATCGAGGAAATGCTAGAGACCAACTGGGATACTCTCTAATTATTGGCTCGCTTATGTATTTAGCTAGTGCCACGAGGCCTGGCATCGCCTTTGCTGTAAGCAAACTTAGACGATTTGTTTCAAATCCAGGAGATGATAACTGGCATGCTCTTGAGAGAGTTATGCGCTATCTAAAAAGCACTACGAGCTATGACATTCACTATACCGGGTATCCGAGGGTACTAGAGGGTTATAGTGATTCAAATTGGCTATCTGATGCTGACGATATAAAGGCCATGAGTGGATATGTGTTCAGACTTGCTGGTGGCGCTATTTCATGGAAGTCTTGCAGGCAGACCATCTTAACGAGGTCAACTATGGAAGCAGAACTCATAGCATTAGACACAGCACTGTTGAAGCAGAGTGGCTTCATGAACTCTTAATAAACTTACCTGTGGTTGAAAAACCAATACCCGCAATCCTTATGAACTGCGATAATCAAACTGTGATTTTTAAGGTAAATAGTTCTAAGGATAATATGAAGTCATCAAGACATGTGAAGAGGAGACTGAAATATGTCAGAAAAATGAGAAACTCCGGAGTTATTGCATTGGATTATATCCAAACATCTAAAAATTGATAGATACCTTCACAAAGGGTGTATCACGCAACATGATAGAAAATGCACCGAATGAGATGGGTATGAGACCCACAATTTAAGCTTTCCATAGTGGTAAACCAGTCTATGTGATCGGAGATACTGTGAATTAGAATTGGGAGACAAGTTGTTGGTTAGCTGAGAGAAAAGTATCCCTACTTTAATAAACACCACTCCATAAAGATGCAATATTCCTATTCTGCACGGCAGGTTGATTTATTATCTTAATGTGTTATAAGTGGCTTATCTTAAGCACAGATGTTGTCCTGCAGAACATATTTTGAAGAACACACCTATATGAGTCTGACTATTAAAACGTCGCAGTCTATGAGAGTAGGGTGCTCTCTAATAAACTCATAAAAGGTCATGGAGTATGACGCATAAAAGCTCCATCCGCAGGGAAGACCCACGGTAGCTTAGTATCGGTCAAGACTTTTTATGAAGCTAAGTTCGCAGCAAATTTGCACTTCAAGGCATAGTCCATAGTATAACATAAAGCTCTAGGCGGAAGTTCAACTTAACAGTCTTCACTACAATACCAGTATATAAACAATGTTTTAGAACCAAAGGCAAACTTCATGAGCCTCTAGGATCTGGTGGGGGATTGTTGGATTTTTTGTCTAAATAGGCCCAACCCATTTATTATTATTATTATATGCCAATAAATTTCTGAAATCCTAGAGGCCCATTTGGCCCATTCATGCAAGGCAAGAGCTAGCTAGGACAAATGTTTAGTCCACATTATAGTTGAGTGGAAATTGGACCAGCTTATAAGGAGAACTCTTCCACCACTTGTACGATCTTGAGAAGAGAAGACATATACACGCGCGCTCCTCCTCCTCCTCCTCGCTCACCTCGCCATGACACGCCTCGCCTCGCCACGACGCACAGGCGCCGCGGGTTGCGGGTTGCGGAAATCTCGTCGAGCCGAGCTTTATTTTGCCACGCATGAATGGTATATGATCTGTTGTACAGAAGCTGAACGTTTTGCTCGAATACGAACTCAGTGGAGGATGTCCTGTTGGCTGACGCCTGTTCGCTTCAACTTTCGTCTATTCGTTTCACCTCCTGCGCAGTCTATCTGCCTTTCATCTGTGCCTATAAGAGAGTGGTCGCGTCTCCTCTCAGACACACAGTTGCACATCCCTTTGCGTCTCCAGTTCTAGAGCATTGCACTACCTAGTCTTTCCCATCCTGTCTTGCGATGTGCACCGCGAGCCGGGACAGTAGGACTCCGAGACCCCGCTGCTTCGAGTCTTGTACGAAAGAAGGGCGATAAGTTTTTTGGGGAGCGATATTGACGCGACTACTGGCTTCATCACGTACTCCTTCACGGATAGCGATTGCGCCGACGTCTTCCCCAACGAGGACTTCTTTCCTGACATCAGCACTCTCTTTCTCGACGACATGGCTGACGACGGTGCCAACACAAACGCCGGTGGTTTCTCTGCTGCTGCTGTCGTGTATATTCTCTTTCTCAACCTTGTTCTGATCGCATCTCAAGTTCTACGCCTTGCAATCTGTTTGGTTATCTGTCTTAATATGTATTCGCTATTTCACATGATTAGTATAATTTCTATTATTTTAATCATGTTTTATCTAATGTTTATTATGATTAATTCGCTTGATAAATTGCTCTATTTAACATGTTTTTTGAGGAAAGAATTGTAGTGAAATTCGTTACGAACCCGTTTCTATCGCCTCGCTGCGATGAGAAGCCGTTGGTAGGTGACGTGTCGGCAATCTACGGTTAGGTATCCTTTCCTGTTTCAACGCACTGAACAAGCTGTTGCATGACGAGTGAAGCAAATTGGTAGGTCCGTCGGCGCGCATCAATCAGTATATAGACACGTCCATTTTCCTTGATTGATGGATCTACATGTCTTTTGTTGCGACGCCCGTCGGTTGTGTGCTTTGGCTGGACGTACCTTTCCACGGCACCGTTACCGATTTCCATATATACACTCGATGTATGCAGTTCATCCTGCACTCCACGGGGGAATGAAAAACAGGGGAGGTGAGATGGGAAGTCACGGCGGTTGTACGATATAGACGTTAACCTAATGCATCTTCAGTCATAATCGTGTACCTGAACTTTTTTTCTTCAGCAATTACGTGAACCTAGACAATACTACTTTATATTCAACAGATGCATGGACGATTTCGTTGCTGTACTGCTGGTCTCAAATATACTTGTCCGAATGGAGTTTTGCTTTGGTGTCATCCCTTCTCTCAAACTTAAAAAACTGAGAACAGAAGGACGGTTAGGATTTCTCGATACTCTTACCGTAAGGATATTGATTAATTCTGATCGTCTTTATGTTTTTATTTTCTTAAGTTTAGAACGAGAGAAGGACACTGAAGCACATCTTATCCGAATGGAATTTATGGTTTTGGGATTCCATAAGAGTAGTAAATGGATAGCAGATGGGGAGTGTATTAAGCTAAACGACAGTAATGTGTTACTCCCTCCGTTTTAAAATATAAGATGTTTTAGCTTTGTGAAACAAATGTATCTAGACTACTTTTAGTATATAGGTTTACTCATGTTTGAAATGAATCTATACACTAAAATAAGTCTAGATACATTTTCTTAACAAATCTAAAACATCTTATATTTTAAAACGGAGGGAGTACAACGGAACTTCTGAATGTTTTTAAACACGACGTACTACTGGCACGTTCTCTCTTGCTCTCATTTTAAAACCGATCTGGCATAAGTTGTTTAATTTAGAGAAATACCCTCTCGTTTTAAAATATAAAATGTTTAGCCATTTTATGAAATTTTTTAGTGTATTGATTCAGTCATTTTCCCCTGAAACTGAACACTGAAAATCGTATAAATATATATGTTTTAGAAAATAATAAAACATCTTATAATTTGGTATGCTTCTGAATTTTTTTATTCAAGTTATTTTATGCAATCAGAGAATAGAAAAAGCAATCAGGAACTCCTCGAAAAAAAAACGTCGCGCCGAGGAACCAATTTTAAGCAGCAAACAGCCAATGGTACCCGACGCAGCTGGTGGGACCGGCGGGAAAATGGCATCCAGGCTGTCGAGTCAAAACGGCAAGGCAACGGCGCCGCATGCACGTAGTGGTACGTGGGGGTCCCGCACCCACGTCACTGTCCCTTTCCGACATCCTTCGCATTCCTAATTTCCTATCCTAGTAAACTACTCCTTCCGTTCCGGATCATAGTCCTATGCGCATACCTAGTTTGTTAATTTAACCAATAAAATATAACTTATACTTCAAAAAAATTATACCATTAAAAAATATAACCTCTAAAGTATCTAATGATATAATTTTTATGCTATAATATTTATATTATCTTGTTTAAATTGGCAACCTAGTTATGCGCGCGGGACTTATAATCCCAAACGGAGGTAGTACTTATGAAATGTATTTTTTTTCAAAATTCAACCAATCTATTACTACCTCCGATCCTAAATAAGTGTCGCCATTTTAAACTAGAGTTAGTTCAAAAACCGTGACACTTTTTTAGAATCGGAGGGAGTAATAATTATCAATAACACGGTACAATAAAAGTAATAAAAATTATAAATAGATTATTGGACTGTCTAACGATGACTACATACACTACTATACAAGCAGAAGATGTGTCGCCGTCCTCGCTCCTTCATCTGGAGCCGGGAAAAACTTATTATGGTAGAGTCTGTTATAGTAGACGGATGGTAAGTTGTCGTGCTATAAATCCGAAGGACCAGTGAACCATAGCAGTAACCATCGCTGAAGGTGAAAATTGTATATCAGAAGAGACTGGCCTCAAACCACACCAAAAAAACATGAAAAACGACCGGATCCTAAGGGATCTGTTGGACACACGACTCCACACGTACTTCGTCGGCGCTAGGTGCACCGCTGAAGCGAGGATAGGACGAAGAGGACCTTATTATGACATCAAAATGTAGCTTGTCGTCTCAATATTTTGAAGAAGACACTGCACATAGTATAATCAGAAAACATGTACCTTTCCGCCGGCGAGAGGCCATAGTCCTTCACACCTCTAAGGCACCAAAGTCACATGAGACGACGGACCGACGACTTCGCCGGCGAGAGAGACTGGAATCCTAGATGCGTTTTTCTATGGCAGCCGCCTCTCTCCTTGCACGGCACAAATTAAATGTAAAATTAACGGTACTACTACTCGCAAAAACAACCTAATACGTACAAATTAACTGAAGTAAGAAAAAACATTGCAATTGATCATCCCCATTTTTTTTTATCTCTCTGGGTGCTCAGTTCCGCGGAGTCGTGTCTAGACTCTGTTCGGGATCGAAGGAAAATAGTCAGTCACATGGCTTTGCTTAGGCCCGGGAGTCATACTACCGTACGGCTAAAGCAGATAAAAACATGGCCACGTACTCGTAGTCCTGCCACACGTGTGGACGAGGACCAATGGACGGCCTGGATCTCGGATCTCTGTAGCCAACCACACCACCATGATCAATCATGCCCTCGCCGGTGGAGGCGCGTGCGGGCATCAACAACACGTGAAGAACATGGAACAAACTAGTACTAGTACTATTTGCATATCACATTCTATCTCATGCCGTCGTCCTTACCTATTCGTCCGCGGGATGGGATGAAGCGGGATGGGATGATTAGACCGACGGGAGAATACATGGCTTCGACAGTGCGTAATTCGGTGGAATAATTTTTTATCCAATGACGTCGGAGAGGTTGGCAAGTTGATCAAATCTACTACTCTCCCCCTTCCAAAATAGATATTTTAAGTTTATCAAATTTTAGATGAATCTATATACTAAATATACGTAGATTATCTAAATTTTAATAAATCTGAGACATCTATTTTAAAACGGAGGAAGTACTTGATTGGATTGGTTTCGTGAGGACTAGACTGATTTTGAGTGAGTTGGAGAGGCTAAGCCACTGGTATATCAGAACCGCTACACTGTTTATGTAAGTGAATAACACCACAATGTGTAGATATTGCAAATACTCATGCACGAGAACGAATTACGATATTTACGGACTACTACTTGACACTTCATACAGTTTAGAATATTTCACTAAGCTTAATGGTGGCGTACTCTAGAAATCTCGGTCAAGTAATTCAGACAAATTATATGGGGTTCTACCAAGTTTCATAGATATTTAAGCATATTATATGGAAAAAAGTAGACGTAGAAAATTTGTAACACGATAATATTGGTCAGCTAAGTTTTAACAAGGGAAGTCCCTAGACATGCAATCCAATGAAAATCTTTGGGGACAAAACACATTGGTAGTTGACAACTAAAAAACATGTATGCAATAAAAAAATGAATAGAATGACAAATGTATACCTAGCTTAATATACATATACATGATCGTATTTACATTGTTAATTCTTCTATCTAGTTGTATTTGTAAAATAATTGTTCAAAATAATAATTTAAATGATGTGTCAATAGAAATAACATACATTTGATAATGTGTGAAAGTTCAATATAAATTGGTGAATTTTTTTAGTTCTGTTTCACCAAGTTAGTAGAAAGTACTATGTGGCAGAATGCACTAGTTGCAATTTGTAGAACCCATCATTTGAACAGAATGAGAATCTAAAATACAGTGTTATGTTAGCACTGCAGAGTCGCATAATTGATTGTCACATTTATCTCCAAAATTTGTTGTGATTAATTTAATTTATAGTCATAGTTATTTTTCCTTGTATTCTATTATATTATTTCACATAAGAGAATATTACTACACCTTCAACTATACTTATTTTAGTTTGTGAAGAACTTGATTTCTAATGCAATGTTGTAGACTTTAAGTGGCTATATCATTTCAATTCCAACATTTGATATTGCATATTTCCTAGATATGGCATCAAACTAAAATTTTAATATACAGATAAATTCAAAGGTAAAGCATGAACTACTTATTTTAGAACATTTTTTCCATTGAAAACACTTAATTATAGCGTATAAGTTTAAGTATAATCCAAAAGTCTTCTTTGCCTATTTGTTAAAATGTGTTTACCATGATTTTTAATCACTTGATTTTGTTGATGAGTGTAATCATTGTGTGTAGTGCATGCACTTAAGTGCGTAATGAGAAGTATATTTTGTTTATCAACTCCATTTACATATAGCATCAGGCTAAATAACATATACTAGCTACATCAAGAGGAATTTGTCTTGTCTTATTATCTTACCTAGCCTAGACGTGCTTAATTTTATTTATGAGCATTAAAATATTATATTTACATCAATAAACTTGAATTCTCATAACAAGTCTCTTGTTAGATTGTATGGGCCAACGTTCTTTCAACCAATAAAATGTGTAAAGTAGAGATTAGATTAGTTTTCACCTATCTGGTGGTGGAGACTACGTTTGATTTTCTGATCGTGCTCGTCGATTTCTCTTGCCTGATGCGCTCTCCTAGGCACTGAGAGGTTAAACTGAAATTTTAGTCCTATTTGTGTTACACTTCTGGAATTTCACAAAGTATATTAGATAAAAATACCATATGACTTACAATCATACAAACCAAACAAGCCATATGTAGAAAATTCCAAAATCAATAGTTCGTCGTATTTATTTTGGGGGATTTTCAAAAAAAAAATGCTTGAATAGGAAAACCGAGGATTGCAATGCTATGCTCACTCAAATACTACAAGATTTATTGTTTGCTCTAATATTTATTCGATTGTACCACAAGAATGCAGAAAAGATGATTTGTTAGAGATTTTGTTGGATGGGAAATTGGAAGGTGTGATGTGTAGTAAATTATTGTGAAAAATGTTAATGGGTTAATCCTATACTAATAAAAATAGCGTCATAAGAAAAAATTCTAATACTACTTCAAATTTCTCTAAAAAAAATTGTAAGCGAAATAGACTACTACTACTATTAAGTTCCTTTGACAAAAGAGACCCTCGATGACGTTTCCCGTCGGTTGAAACGAAATTATCGCAAGCATTGCTTCCATGCAACGTTGATGTGACCGGTCAGCGCAGGCAAGTACCCAGGTCCCAGGACCCGGTAGGAACAAACAGGGGAGCACGTATACTTATTTATTCTATGATTAAGATTTGATGGCGGGTTTTGGACCGATCTGAAGCGGTTTGGCCTTGGCTAAGCTAGCCGCCAAAAGCGCCAATTAGGCTTGCGCGTCGTCTTAATATAGCAGCTGTTAGCCTGGTGAAGGAGAGAATTGGGGATCGTTATTGCACGGTTGGTGCAGGTCGGGCTTTCAGACGTGTGATGATGAGGAATAGTGGGATTGGGACGGGTGAGGGTGTCAAGTTGGTTGACGCAGCTATCTTCGGCCGGGTGTTTGTTTGTTCGTTCAGGGCGCCCGGAACTGTGTGTGATGGAGAAGAAAGCACGCGCAAGATCGGTGGGACCTGAGACCCGTCACCGACTCAAGGAGAGCAATTGCAAGAGTTGGTCCACACACATGAATCTATGAACCAGGTTCCATAGAATTATTTTCCTCTCGCGTCGGTCGAATTCCGGTGCTGTTTTAAATTTGCTGTTCGTTGCGGCGTGCCGTCCTCCTGGTAGTTAGTCATCGTCGACTCCCCTCGCGTTCACCTCAGTGTAGCACAAACACAAACGAAACGATCAATCATAACGGAACGGAAACAAGACAAGTCTTGGAGGGGAATGACGTCTCGACCGGTCCATCCCAGCGGGTGCAGCCAAATCGGAGAGTTGGCTTCGCTGGCTCCCCGTGCGGGCTGGGACTGCACTGGACCACCAATGACTCCAAGTCTTGAATCGACTAGCAACAGGGTAATCAGGTAGATGAACAGATGAGTATTATGTATTTTACCCCCGTGAAAGGTCTACTCAAACCGTACACTGGTAAGACGTTACAATGCTATTTGTAGAACGCTATGTAATCAAAAATTGTATGACCGTGTCAAGTGAAAACAAAACAAAAAAAAAATTTCATTTTCAGGTAGATCGGGGTGAATGGGAACTTTCTTGTGTATGTGATGTAATAATACATAGAAAAAACTCTTACTGGACACGGTCCTACTCTCTCTGTTTCAAAATATAAGATGTTTTAGGTTTGTGAAGAAAATGAAACTAGACTTCTTTTAGTGTGTAGATTCATCCCAAAGTTGAGTGAACCTACATACTAAAACAAGTCTAGATTCATCTTCTTCACAAACCTAAAACATCTTATATTTTGAAACGGAGGGAGTACAAACCAAAAAATAATCACTAAATTTCTAAGGGTTCAATAATCCTTTCCAAATTTTTGACCGTAGACTGCTATTTTTTGACACAACTGTTAAGTTTCTTCATTCCAGATAGGTTTGAGTCAATAAGTATTTTCAATGGAATGCACAATGCAATTCTTAAGAAAAAACATACTCCTACCTGCAAAAGAATTGAAATCAAAGGAACGTAAATTCTCTATTAATCATAGGCCATATTTTCCTTTAACTTTCTGATAAGTTCAAGTCAATAAGAATTATCCTATGAGATATGCAATGGAATTCTTAGGGAAAACGTACTCCTACCTGACACATTCTTACACATCAAACAAGCATCACCATTTTTTTTCTAATGATCTTAATTCTTCCAAATTTCCTGCAAAAAGAATTTAAATCATGGGAATGTAAATTTATATTCTACACAGACCATAAAATTTCTGAATCTTTAATAAGAGTCAAGAATAATTTTCCTGAAAATATGCTATTTAATTCTAAGGAAAAGCTACTACCAAATTTGTTGGGAGAGAGAATGTCGGTGCTTTGTTGATTAATGAATATCAGTACAAAGTAACTTCCAGATGCAGTCCTAAATTACAGTAGAAATATGACAAACTAAAATGCTCACAACTACAAGGTAGAATTTCTCAAGCAAAGAACAGCCGCCAACTCTTTCCAAAGAGTTGTGTCCCCCGGAATTTCATTTAGAGATACGTACAATAAACCGTTCTTTTCCTCTACGGGAGAATTTATATACTACCATATCTAAAGCGATTAGATTGGTTTCTGATACTAAAATAAACGCGGTGCTGGTATAGACCACTCCTTGTGCCAACTTTGCAAAAGCCAAAATAGATGTTCGTCTAGTTTCCGTTGCAAGCGATGGTCACCTAACGAGCGACATAAAAATGGAGGGTTTATGCTAGTGGGGTGGTGGTACCTTTGACATATAAAACTCGTAACTAAAGCGCAAAACGACAAAGTAGACGAGATCACGAGAATGAGTGACCAACTGCGGTATAGAGAAATAAGAAAGTAAAGCACTCAATACGAGTCCATTCCGGACTGAAATTGTCGATCATGATTAGCTACTATACTGACCAAAAAATTAAATAATGGAGAAACTGGTTTTGCTTCTTTGCAGTCGGTCATTGCATTTCATACAAGTAAACTATAAGGCCGAGTTTGTTCGTGTAAATCTTCTTTGATAAGTATATACATTCAAAACTTCCAAGTATTGTTTTCGTTGTTTTAGTAACTAGCACGGTGCATTACTAGAAAACAGGCCTTCGGTTCGATCAGAGCAACGTCACCAGTCCCGGCCCGTCACGAACCGCGACTAGTGCTAGCACTAGTCCCGGTCCGTGAGGCCTCCAACGGCTAGAAATGGCCATAATCACTAGTCCCGGGCCGGACCAGAGCATTAGTCCTGGTCCGTAATACGGCCCGGGACTAATAAGCTGGAGCGGGCCAACAGCTCTTTTCGGGGACTATTAGTCCCGGGTCGTATCACGGCCGGGGACTAATTGTCCATCACTATATATACAGCTCCCTGGCCAGCTGCCCTAAAGCATATGGTGGCCATTTTTCTCAAAGAAGCAAGAGAGTTCATGTCATTTTTTTCTCAAGATTTGTCAAGATTTAGTTTGCAACACCTAAATCCAAAGCTTTAAAAGGTTAGAACTTCATTTTTTCATCTCTTATTGCTACTTTAGCTCTATAATGCTCTAGAAGTATAGAGATATGGATCAAATGCATGCATGCTCTAGAAGTAGCTAGAAGGATTTTGATATATATGTGTAACAAATTTTGATTAGGCACATAGTTACTGAAAACTGAAATGTGTAATTTTAGAGTTTCAGAGCTTAGAATGGAATGAGGTTTTCACTGATAGAACAATAATAAAAAACTCCACATTTATCATGTTGATTGTTTTCCCCAATTCACAAATTGGTGCATGTAAATTTTTCAAAATTCAAAATTAATGCTCTAGAAGCTCTCAATATAACTTGTAATAATTTTATCATGTTGTGTAATGGTTTTTGATATACTTTTACTATAATGCAGATGGTCCGGGAATGGATGTACGGTACTGACCGACGCTCTGGCGAGTTCATTAATGGCGTGCATGAATTCATCCGTGTTGCTGATGCAAACAAGCACAATGGTTTTGTATTCTTTTCATGTAATGGATGTAGGAATCAGAAGGATTACTCTGACTCAAAAACCCTTCACGGCCACCTGTTGAAGTCCGGATTCATGCCCAGTTATAATTGTTGGACCAAGCACGGAGAGAGAGAGGGGTTATAATAGAAGACAATGAAGAACAGGAGGAGGATGACAACTATCATGGTTTCCCTGAGTACGGAGATACTTCCATGGGGGATGCTGAAGGGGAGGATGAAGAAGAGACACATGATGAACCCGCATATGATCTTGGTCGGACCATTGCCGATGCACGAAGAGATTGTCAAACTGAAAAGGATAGGGAGAAGTTCAATCACATGCTAGAGGATCACAAAAAGTTGTTGTACCCAAATTGCGAAAATTGTCTGAAAAAGTTGGGCAGCACACTGGAATTGCTGCGATGGAAGGCTGAGTGTGCTATACCTGACTCCTCATTTGAAAAGTTGCTGAAAAT
Source organism: Avena sativa (assembly GCA_916181665.1). Classification (NCBI taxonomy): domain Eukaryota; kingdom Viridiplantae; phylum Streptophyta; class Magnoliopsida; order Poales; family Poaceae; genus Avena; species Avena sativa. The sequence continues at coordinate 358,331,918 of OV702283.1, forward strand.
GATGAAGAATATGCTTCCAAAAGATAACGTATTGCTCGCCAGTATGTACGAAGCAAAGAAGGTTGTCTGCCCTCTAGGTTTAGAGGTTCAGAAGATACATGCATGCCCTAATGACTGCATCCTCTACCGCGGTGAGGACTATGAGAATTTAGATGCATGCCCGGTATGCACTTCACTTCGGTATAAGATTAGATGAGATGACCCTGGTGACGTTGAAGGCGAGCCCCCCCGGAAGAGGGTTCCTGCAAAGGTGATGTGGTATGCTCCTATAATACCACGGTTGAAATCGCTTATTCAAAAACAAAGAGCACGCCAAGTTGTTGCGATGGCATAAATAGGAACGTAAGTCAGACGGGATGTTGAGACACCCCGATGATGTGTCGCAATGGAGAAAAATCGATAGAAAGTACCTGGACTTTGCAGATGACGCAAGGAGTTTAAAGTTTGGTCTAAGTACAGATGGCATGAATCCCTTTGGGGAGCAGAGCTCCAGTCACAGCACCTGGCCCGTGACTCTATGCATCTATAACCTTCCTCCTTGGTTGTGCATGAAGCGGAAGTTCATTATGATGCCAGTGTTGATCCAAGGTCCGAAGCAACCCGGCAACGACATTGATGTGTACCTAAGACCATTAGTGGAAGAACTTTTACAGTTGTGGCACGAACCCGGGATACGCGTGTGGGAGGAGCACAAGCAGGAAGAATTTAACCTCCGAGCATTGCTTTTCGTAACAATCAATGATTGGCCTGCTCTTAGTAACCTTTCAGGACAGTCAAACAAGGGATACAATGCATGCACACACTGTTTAGATGAGACTGAAAGTATATATTTGGAACATTGTAAGAAGAATGTATACAATGAGTATCGTCGATTTCTTTTGGCCAAGCATCCCTTAAGAAAGAAAGGCAAGCATTTCAACGGTCTGGCATGTCACCAGACGAAGCCTAAGGAGCGTACTGGTGCTGATATATTTGATATGGTCAAAGATTTGGATCAACTGGTAACCTTTGGAAAGGGTCCTGGAGGAAAATCTGTTCCGAAAGACGCTGAAGGACACGCACCCATGTGGAAGAAGAAATCTATATTTTGGGAGCTACCATATTGGAAATTCTTAGAGGTCAACTCTGCAATCGATGTGATGCATGTGACGAAGAATCTTTGCGTGAACCTGCTAGGCTTCTTGGCGTGTATGGGAAGACAAAAGATACACCGGAAGCACGAAAGGACCATCAACATATGAAAGACCCAGATGGCCTGCATCCAGAATGGTTTCAAGGTCATGCCAGCTACGCTCTTACCAAACAAGAGAAGGAAATATTTTTTGAATGCCTAAGCAGTATTAAGGTCCCGTCTGGCTTCTCGTCGAATATAAAGGGGATAATAAATATGGCAGAAAAAAAGTTCCAAAACCTAAAGTCTCATGACTGCCACGTGATTATGACGCAAATGCTTCCGATTGCATTGAGGGGGCTTCTACCAGATAATGTTCGAGTACCCATTGTGAAGCTATGTGCATTTCTCAATGCAATCTCTCAGAAGATAATCAATCCTGAAGATCTACCACGGTTACAGAATGATGTGGTCCAATGTCTTGTCAGTTTTGAGTTGGTGTTCCCACCATCCTTTTTCAATATTATGATGCACCTGCTGGTTCACCTAGTCGAAGAGATTTCCATTCTCGGTCCTGTATTTCTACACAATATGTTTCCCTTTGAGAGGTTCATGGGAATCTTAAAGAAATATGTTTGTAACCGTGCTAGGCCAGAAGGAAGCATCTCCAAGGGCTATGGAACAGAGGAGGTCATTGAATTTTGTGTTGACTTTGTTCCTGACCTTAAGCCGATTGGTCTTCCACAATAGCGGTATGAGGGGAGCCTGAGTGGAAAGGGTACTCTAGGAAGGAAATCAATAATATGTAGAGACGGACATTCTTACACCGAAGCACATTACACCGTTCTACAGAATTCTATCTTGGCAGCCCCATATATCGAGGAACACAAGAAAATCTTACGCTCCAACAACCCTGGAAAGCATGACTCTTGGATTAGCGATGAACACATGAAGAGTTTCGGCGGTTGGTTGCAACATCTCATCAAAAACAACACTCTTGGAGATCAGCTATACTTGTCGTCTAGGTCACCATCTTTGACTATATCAACTTTCCAAGGGTACGAGATAAATGGGTATACATTTTACACGATAGCCCAAGATAAAAAGAGCACCAACCAAAACAGTGGTGTCCGCTTTGATGCAACAGACAACAATGGGTCAAAGACCACATATTATGGTTACATAGAGGAGATATGGGAACTTGACTATGGACCTACTTTTAAGGTCCTCTTGTTTCGGTGCAAATGGGTCAAGCTGACAGGAGGAGGGGTTGAGGTAGACAAGAAATACGGAATGACATTGTTGGATCTCAACAATCTTGGGTACTTAGACGAACCATTCGTCCTAGCCAATGATGTGGCTCAGGTTTTCTATGTGAAGGACATGTCTACAAAACCTATAAAAAGAAAAAAATAAGAAAAAGAATACATCAGACGATGAGCCAAAGCGCCACATAGTTCTTTTAGGAAAAAGAAACATCGTGGGAGTGGAGGACAAGACAGACGTGTCAGAAGATTGTGATAAGTTTCATGAAATTCCGCCCTTCGCGGTGAAGGATGACCCAAGCATCATGTTAATGAATGAAGATGCTCCATGGATACGACGGGATCAGAAAGGTGAAGGGAATATGCCCGAGAGGCAATAATAAAGTGGTTATTATCGTATTCCTTGTTTATGATAAATGTTTATTTTACATGCTATAATTGTATTAATACAGAAACATTAATACATGTGTGTTTAATAAACAAACAGAAAGTTCCTAGTTATGCCTCTCTTATAAACTAGCTCGTTGATTAACAAGATGATCAAGGTTTCCTGATCATGGACATTGGATGTTGTTAATAACGGGATCACAACATTAGTGTAATGGTGTGATGAACATTCATCCGAAGTATAGCATTACGATCAAAGTCATTGAGTTTATATTGCTATAACAACTTACGAAGTGATCCTAATCCTTAGACCATGAGATCATGTCAATCACTAACACCGGAAGAGTTTCTTGATAACATCAAACGTCACACCGTAACAGGGTGATTATAAAGATGGATTCAGAACTACTAAAGTGTTATGTTGAGGCCCATGGATCGAGAGTGGAATTTGTTCATCCCGATGACGGATAGATATGCTTTGGGCCCTCTCGGTGATATCACATTGATTAGCTTGCAAGCAAGTGATTTGATCACTAGAATGTTATATCACGGGAACAAGAAAAGAGTGCATGTTAGTAACGAGATCAAACTAGGTATGGAGATACCGATGATCGAATCTCAGACATGTAATATATCATGAAACAAAGGGATTAAGATACAAGCGTAAATAGGTTCCAACGATCACAAGAAAGTCATCGTTGAATGTGTGGGAGTCAGTATGGGTCTCCAGATCCCGCTTCTGATTATTGATCTGAGAGGGGTCTCGATCATGTCCGCATTATTCGCGAACCGTAGGGTGACACACTTAAGAGACACCGACATCCATTTGGAGCAAAAGTTTCATGCCGGAAAGAATAACAAGCGCAGGAATTTATTTCACTAGATACCGAAACGGGTTTTCGGGTGAAATTGCAGAAAGTGTTTCTGCATGTGAAATGAAATACTAGCAAGGGGTTATATGTTAATGTTTTTCATTAAAGTAATTGACAAAATTCTGAATAAATAAAAGGAGTTTTATTTAATGAGAGTTTGCATTAAATTTGGTGGAAATTTAATGGGAATTTGAGTGGGTTTTTGAGTAGAGGGAATTGAAAGGCATTTGAGTGAGTGGAGTGTCCACCCACATGAATGTGGAAGAGGTGGGGTGTTGGGCCACGCAGAGATAAAACAAAAACTTTTTCCTCTAACGTGGTGATCCCGAGATCTAGCTAAGGTAGAAGGCCACGAGCACGCAGTTGCGGATTACTGATGAAGCGCGTCACTTGATGCAGTGCAGTCCTCACGATCCGATCGTCCTGGTGCTGATCGCACAACACCTCTGCTGGTATCCACACGTACAAGGAGGAGCGCCGGCGGCGAACTACTAGGTTCGTAACGACGTCTGGACTGCTGTGGAGCTAGGGTTTCCAACACATGGAATGACCTAACCGAACAACGATTAACCTTTCTGGGTTAAGGTGCTCCACTATATATAGGGAGTGAACATGGGCTCTGCTCACGCGACCCATTCACTAAAGCCCATATAACACTAGTCACCGTGAGTCCAACTCACTAACTCAGTCCTAATCAGGTTTAGGTCCAACCCAACTAGATTATATGTTCAGATCCAATCCGAACTTGCTCCCGCTCTTAAGTGTGTGACCCCGCAGACTCATGGCTACTTGGACACGATTGGAGTCCGACTCTCAATCGATCAGTCGGTAGCGGCTCCTAGCAGAACGTGCCGACTCCCAAGTACCAAAGAGTCATGACGACTTGCCTTTCCAATGCGACTTACGTCCGAGTCCCTTTTGCCTCACGATATACCTTGTCAGACTATAGGCGAATATATGTCATCCCTTAAATAGTCCAACTCTCTTCTCAATCCGAGATAAGTGATTCACCCGACTAACTCTTAGTCGATCACCTCGGTTAACACTTAACCGAGTCGTGAATGGCCATGCTTTCCGAATCATATCTCACGAGAGGGCCCAGAGAATATCTCTCCGAGTGGAGGGGCAAAATCCCATCTTGGTTATTCACATCACACAGCTTGATTCTCAGTTGACCCGAACCCTGCCTTTATAACTGCCTAGTTACGGATCAGCGTTTGACAGAACCTAAGTCGGTGATCCTCAACTCGGACTATGCAACAACCTCAGGTCTAAGGATTACATTGATTGAGATATACAAATGACAGCTAGTTCGTTGTACCTCAATATGGGTCAATCCGACTCGCTAAACTCTTTAGCCGAGTCTGTGTAAGTTGGAATAGCATCTCCATGCCCATGACAAGTGGAACCGAGTCATCAAGCCAACTTTCACATTGGTCTAAGTTGTGTGTCCAGCACAACCTCAACGACCAAGGATATTTAGTACAAACATGAATGCATAGTTCCACAACCGAATCACATATTCAATGATACACATCAGATGTTTATACAAGGACTACTTAATATCCTTATGAATACAATGGGAAAACTCATCATACATGATTGCCTCTAGGGCATATTCCCAACAGTCTCCCACTTGCACTAGAGTCAATCTTTCTACATCACATGTCTAAGCATCTAATGCCCATGGCTCTCAGGTGCGCCTCATGCTTCGGCTGGGGTAACGACTTTGTTAATGGATCCGCAATATTTGCATCCGTGTGTACCTTGCATAACTTGATATCACCCTGATCCACGAACTGGCGAATCAGGTGGTACCGCATGAGTATGTGCTTGTTCTTCTGGTGTTGTCTAGGTTCCTTGGCTTGTGCAATAGCACCATTGTTGTCAAAATACACATCCAACGGATTGGACGAGCCCTGAACCACACCAAGATCCATGAGGAAATTCCCCATCCAAACAGCTTCCTTTACTGCCTCCGAGGCGGCAATATACTCAGCCTCTGTTGTAGACGCTGACACAGTCTCTTGCTTGGAACTCTTCCAGCTCACAGCACCTCCGTTTAAAATAAACACGTATCCGTATTGTGAACGAGAATCATCAGAGTCGGTAAAATAACTCGCATCCGTGTAACCCTTTACATTAAGTTCATATTCACCACAATAAACCAAGAACATATCCTTAGTCCTTCTCAATTACTTTAGGATATTTTTAGCCGCTGTCCAGTGGATCTCTCCAGGATCAGCCTGGTATCTGCTCACAGAACTTAGAGCATAGGAAACATCCGGCCTAGTACAAATCATGGCGTACATGATGGATCCGACTGCAGAAGCATATGGAATCGCACTCATCCGACTTCGCTCATCAGTTGTCGAAGGACACTTAGTATTGCTAAGTTTTACACCATGGGACATCGGTAAGAACCCCTTCTTAGACGATTCCATGTTGAACTTCTTCAACACTTTGTCCAAATAAGTACTCTGACTCAATCCAATGAGCCTCCTTAATCTATCTCTATAGATCCGGATTCCGAGGATGTATGTTGCCTCACCCAAGTCTTTCATTGAGAAACTCCTTTCCAATGATTCCTTGGTTTCTTGCAACATATGGACATCATTTCCAATCAGTAATATGTCATCCAGATATAAGATTAGAAAATTTACTTTGTTCCCACTAAACTTCTTGTACAAACAAGAATCATGATCACTCTTGATGAAGCCAAACGATTTGACTACCTCATCAAAGCGAATATTGCAACTCCGAGATGCTTGCTTCAACCCATAAATGGATTTCTGAAGTTTGCACACCTTGTCAGCATTATCTGGATCGACAAAACCCTCGGGCTGTATCATATACACGTCCTCGGTTAAATTTCCGTTAAGGAAAGCCGTTTTGACATCCATCTGCCATATCTCATAGTCGAAATAGGCCGCTATAGCTAACATGATCCGAACTGATTTAAGCATCGCTACGGGCGAGAAAGTCTCGTCGTAATCAACTCCTTGAACTTGTCGGAACCGTTTCGCGATGTGGCATCCCGCAAAACCACTACTAGAAAATCGCGTTGTTTTTGTGCATTGCATCATCATGACCGCATGCTCATGTCATTATGCCACATTGCATTTGAGCATCGTCATCATCATGCATATTATTTTACTTGAAACTATGTTGCGAAAGTCTACTGTTTTCTGAAACTAGCCCTCCTTCTATTTCAAATTAAACCCCCGGATGCTTCCGGATATTTTGTTTGTCTAAAAACTATTTACCAAATTTTATTGCAAATGAATTAAAAGTTATAATATTTTAGGGGGCAGTCGAACGGGCCGATTCGACCCAGTCGACCACCCCCGTACAAAACAGATCGGTCCACCCTAAAACCCTTTTGCACCCAGACCTATCCTACCCACCCAACCAGCCACCTCACCCCCACCTATCTATGGCTGCCACCTCACCTCTTCCCTCCTCCTATCCTATCAAACCTTGCCACCTCACCAGGCTGACCCGCTTCCCCCTCTCTCTTTCTCCCTCCCTGGCCACAGCTCCCTCACCACACGCGCCACCCACCTATCTACCACCTGACCCACTCTTCCTGACCCACCCCGCAGGCCCCACCCGACCGAGCCCCACCACCCCCACCCGCCTGGCCCTCTCCCCCTGTCCCGCGGGCCCCACCCCACAGCCCCACTTCCAACCCACGCCGTCGGACACCCCCACCTGCCTCTCTCCTAATCCCACCGCGTCCCCCCTCCTCCTGGCCCCACCCGGACCCACCTTCCCCACCTACCCCGCTCTCTCCCTCCTCCCTCTGTTCCAACCCGCGAGCCCGACCTCCTCCCTCCCCTCCGGCGCCCCGCCACCGCCTCGACCCCCCCTTTTTCCGAGCCGGCGCAGTCGCCACCGCCGCTCCCTTCCTCTGCCTCACCGCGTCGCTCGCCACCCTCGCTTCCCGCGCTCGCTCCCCCACCGCCTGCCACCCGAGCCGCGGCCCCCCCTCGCCGCCGGCCTCCTCCCCTTCCGCCGGTCCCGCTCGCCACCGACCGCTGCCGCGTCTCCCTCCCTCCTCTCTGCCTCGCTCCCTCTCCCTCCCTGCTCGGCCTTGCCTCCACCTCCCGTCGGCGCCCGCGAGCCGCGGCCCCTCTCCGTCTGCCTCGCCACCCGCCGGTCCGCGTACCCCGCCGCCGGCGCGCCCCCGACGGCCTCCTCGCCCGCCTCCGTCAACATCGCCCCGGCGGCTCTCCACCGCGGCCCCTGCAACCACCTCGACGACCGCCGTGCCATTCTCGGGCCACCCTCCTGCGACCCAGGCTCCGCGCGCCGCCGACCTCGAGGACAGCTCGTCCCCGACCCCGTCTGCGAGATGGTCGCCCGCAACCGTCATCCGACCTCCAGCTCGTCTCGACGCCCTCCGGCGACCAGGACTTCTGTACCAAGCCGTAGCACGCCCGCAGAGTGTTCGCCCGTGTGTCCCAAACAGGATTGTGCTTGTCGAATGCCACACCGCGGGTCCAACAGATACCCCGTCGAGATCGACCATGTGAAGCCCCAAGATGTGGTCCAGGCCCGCATTTCTGACTCGTCCAGTCGCCCGAGAATGATGACAAGACCCCGTCAACAAACATCGCCGCTTCGGGTGAACCACCGGCGCCGAAACCCGACACCGGCAAATGAAGTTGAAACCGCCAAGATCTTCAATCGGATCCGAGGACACCGAGACCCCGGTGCGACAAGTACTCCTTCCCGGACGCCGAGCTCGCCGAGAACCCGGATGCCAAGGTCCCCGACACGGAATGGCAAGACCTCCTTCCGCACCGATGCCGGACGCCAAGTTCTTCATCCCGGACGCCAAGACCGACCTGATACGCGGGCCCGACAAGATCGACACCAACCAGGGCGAATCCGATGCCGCGACGCCAGACCAAGTACTTCCTTCCGGAACGCCAAGATCTACTCCGCTATCCGAGAACGATCCCACCGAGACCGATCCTGTCGAACCCCGAACCCCAAATCCGGACCCCGAGACCCGACCCCGAACCCTTGGAATCAAGTTCGTCGAACCCTAATGTGTGAACCTTTTCCCGAGCCCTATTTAATAAATGAAATATAAACATGTTGCATAATAATTGTTCATGCATGCATACTTGTCTTGTGGTTTGGGGGCCTTATGCCGATTCACCTAATTAAATATGGGGCCCATATGCGGGCAAATCTAGTCTCATATTGGCCTCATTTAAATCTGTGCATCGAACCGGTATTATATTTTGCCATGTTAATCCAACATTTAATTGCGGGGGTTCTAAATAACTTGAACCATATATTTAATAGTCGGGACCCCGGTTCCGCTTAATATGGCCTATTTGCATCGCATCTTTGCCATGCCATACATCATACATGCATCATGTCTGATCTTTTGCGTAGTACTAAATAGTGCATCCGGTGCTTCTTCTAGTGTTTTGCTTCTTCGCGGATAAGGCCGTTGAGTTGATGTGAGCTTCGCCCCGATCTTCGGTTGAACCTTCGACAATGTTTTCAGGCGAGCATCTCCCCCTTTCTACCTATCTTACTTTTATAGTATTTATTCCCTCCTGTTGATCTATTGCTATCCGTGTTGCGATGCTCTAGTTTTCCGTACCCGTGATATCCCTCGCAGCCTTATATTGCCTTGGACACTTCCCAGTACATGTTGTTTGGTAGATAGCTGTACTTGCGCGTCGTAGTCGCTTGCTCAAGTGCTGTTGCGTGTCGTCAAGTACCACAATTGTTGGAGCATTGTCGCATGTTTAATGTTGGAGACGGTTATGGATTTATTTATTGCTCACTTTAATTATTGTTTAACAACTAAAATTGAAGTAGGTAAGCAGAGGCACAGGTGGGCAATAGATGTTATTTGGTTGTTAACCGTCCACTTGTGTCCCGTAGGACCCCGAGTGCTTGATACCTGTTCCTTGATTTATCGCGCTATCCACATACGGGGAATTATGGGCCCCCCCTCAGCCAGAGCTTGATTCATTCTTATTTCTTGGGGCCACAAACTAGTTTGAGGTTTTATTTACGATCCTGTACTTATGCCATGCTTTACCGCTTTATTACGATTGTGCGATGGATAGCACACTGTACTGTTTAGGTAAGCAGAGTGTTTTCGCGGTATCGACACCCCGAGTTTTCGGGTTCCCAGTCGTTTACAGCCATTGACGCAAACCTTGAGTCCGTCTCGGAGCTAGCTTACTTCGTTGCGGGTGTACTCCAAGGGGTGGCCCCCTGAAATATTTCTGAATCCTGTGATTGCTTTGTCGTGAAAGCCTCGTTGGGTTTTGATTTGGTTTTTCCGAGGTTGATCGTGTGTGTGTTGCTATTGGTGCACCCCGACCGGGTAAAACTTTCTGAAAGCCGTGTCCGCGGTTATGGACGACTTGGAGCACAGTGCTTGATCATAGACAACTATAACTAAAGTTTACTGTTATAAATTGAGTTGTATCCGTTATGATTAGTAATCAGCTTCACTGCAACGGAATGGCTAAATAAAAGTACCAACAACTGCTGGGTTTTGGGATATCTCATGCTAATTGTATCTGACTAGTAAGTGTTGCAACTACAACGGAATGATTAACTAAAACGGCCCACTGCTTATTTTATCAGGATGAGTATCTATACTTGACTAGTAATTGCCGCAACGAGAACTGAATAAATAAAACTGCCCACTGTGTGAGTTCCTCGGTGGACTTCCTCGTTTGGTCTCGAGGGGGAAACACCAGGATGGGTTTGTTTGGTGTTAGCTTCAGGTTGGACCCGGATAGGTCATTCTTATCCCTCTCTGATAACCGCCAGTTGTATCGAGTCTCTATAGGTTGTTTAGTGCATGCTGCCGCTGCCGCTCAGTCCACCATACCTATGTAGGCGAGGACCGCCGAAGTCTAGACTCGCCGTGTACTGGCCTCAGTACTGACGCTCCTCTTTTTCCTTTGCCCTTTGTCGGCACCCCTTTTGTTTAAGCAGGTTTTGAGGTCGACGTCGTTAGCAGGGTTACCCTTCCGGCTTGGCCTGGGCAGGGTTATGGACGCCATTGGTTATTCTTCAGGGCTCTTAACCCCATTTGCATCTTGTCCGTAGCTGGACGCTCTATCATTTTCAAGGTGATTTGGATCTTTGTATATTATATCTGTATTCTTGACCCTTTGAGTCGCTGTTGTATATATATCTGTTCTGTGGGTCCCATCGAGGACTGTTGTGTAATGTTATTACTTCGTTTTCCACCCGCACGAAAGTGCCTGGTGGGCACCTTTGAATCGTTTCTATGCGGGTTTGGCGGGAGTCGCTGAAACTTGCATAGGGTCGATTCTGAAGGTGTTACACGCGACAAGGCGTGCTTTATAGACGGAAACATTTCCATCCATATCAGTTTTCTTCTTAAAGACCCATTTGCACTCGATGGGTCTTGCACCGTCTGGCAGATCAACCAAGTTCCAAACTTGATTTTCATCCATGGACTTTATCTCGGATCTCATGGCTCCAAGCCATGACTCGGAATCAGATCCCACCATCGCTTCCGAATAATTTGCCGGCTCATCACTGTCTAACAGTAACACATCACGAACACTTCGTAATCTTGCCGATCTTCGTAGTACAGGTGCTGCTGCCGGCTCAGCTACCACGACCGGCTCAACTTCCAAGGTTTTTGCCGACTCGCTACTAGCCAGTTCCTCTCGAATTTCTTCGAGCTGCACCGTGCTCCCACTTACTCCCCGACTGAGAAACTCTTTCTCAAGGAAGACACCGTTCCGAGCGACAAACACTTTGCCCTCTTCTCGGTTGTAGAAGTAGTAACCCAAGGTTTCCCTTGGATACCCCACGAAAATACATTTATCCGACTTGGCCGTAAGCTTGTCCGACTGAAGTCGCTTGACAAATGCTTCACAACCCCAAATCTTAAGAAAAGACAAACTCGGCTTTTTGCCTGTCCACATCTCATGCGGTGTCTTCTCTACCGATTTTGATGGTACTCTGTTTAGTGTGAACGACGCTGTTTCTAGACAATAACCCCAAAATGATAAAGGCAGATCTGTCCGACTCATCATTGATCGTACCATGTCTAACAAGGTCCGATTCCGCCTTTCCGAAACACCGTTCCTCTACGGCGTTCCTGGCGGAGTAAGTTGAGGAACTATTCCACAACTTTTCAGATGGTCATCAAACTCATGGCTCATGTACTCGCCTCCTCGGTCCGACCGAAGAAACTTTATTTTCTTGCCGAGTTGATTCTGTGCTTCATTCTGGAATTCTTTGAACTTTTCAAAGGCTTCCGACTTATGTTTCATCAAGTAGATATATCCATACCTACTCAAATCATCAGTGAAGGTAATGAAGTACTCATAACCACCCCTGGTTGTCGTGCTCATTGGTCCACATACATCACTATGTACTAGTCCCAACAAGGCGGACGCCCTTTCGCAACTCTTTGCAAAAGGTGTCTTGGTCATTTTGCCGAGTAGGCAAGATTCGCATGTCTCGAACGATTCCAAGTCAAACGAAGTTAGGAGTCCATCATCATGGAGCTTCTTCATGCGTTTCCAACTTATATGACCAAGCCGACAGTGCCAAATGTAAGTCATATTCAGATCATTTGGTTTCAACCTTTTAACATTTATGTTATAAACCGACTCACCATCAAGATTCAAAATAAATAACCCATCCTGGACGGGTGCAAAGTCGTGAAACATATCATTCAAATACAAAGAACAACCATTATTCTTGATATTCGACTCATAGCCTTGCCTCATCAAACATGAAGCAGAAATAATGTTTCGACTGAGCACTGGAACATAATAACAATTATTTAGTTCCATAATGAATCCAGAAGGTAAATGAAGTTGCATCGTGCCGACTTCCAACGCAACAACTCTTGCTTTGTTGCCGACTCGAATATCAACCTCGCCTCTTGCTACGCTCCTAGTTCTTACCAGTCCCTGCAACGAGTTGCAGATGTGAATAACTGATCCGGTATCATATACCCAAGAACTATTAGGTGCATCAACAAGATATATGTCTATAACATTGAAAACAAGTGTACCCGAGTCGGAAGTCATACCTCCACTCTTGGCTTTGTCGGCCAAGTACTTGCTGCAGTTCCTCTTCCAGTGGCCATCCGCCTTGCAGTAGAAGCAAGTGGATCCGGCTGAAGGAGATGGCTTAGTCTCTGAGGAAGCGCTTGGGACCGGGTCCGGAGCCTGCTTTCCTCCTGACTTAGCCTTCTTCTTAGTCCAAGAACTCTTCTTGAACTTAGCCTTATTTTGCACCATCAACACTTGATTGGTGCCCTTCTTGAGATCCGCCTCTGCCTGCTTGAGCATCCCATGCAATTCAGTGAGCTTCTTATCCATACCATGCATGTGGTAGTTCGAAATGAACTGCCCATATGCACTAGGAAGAGAGTTCAGAACTATATCCGTAGAGAACTCTTCGCTAATGTGGTAGCCAAGCCTCTCCAAAGACTGCACGTAACCAACCATTTTGATCACATGCGGACTTAGTGGATCACCATCCTTAAGCTTGCAACTCAGCAAAGCTTGAGAGACTTGATACCTCTCAGTCTTCGCCTGAGCCTGGAACATACTTTTGAGGCTTTCAATCATATCGTAGGCCTCAACATGCTCGAACTGCTTTTGCAAGTCTGGTTCCATGTGAGCAAGCATAAGACAGCTAATATCCGTGGACTCATCCTTAGCCCGACGGTAGGCATTGGTGGCTGCGACAGTCGCATTCTCATTCGGCTCATCTGGAAGTGGGTTGTCTAGGACATGGTCCTTCTTTTCTTGTTTGAGAACAATTCTCAGATTTCGATACCAGTTGGTAAAATTAGTGTCGTTCAGTTTATCTTTCTCAAGGATAGTTCTCAATGCAAAACCGGATATCTGAGAGTGACTACTACTTGGTGCCATGATCTACAACAGAAAATGTGCAAAACACTTAAGACATGTATTCATAAAAGAGCAAGCATATTAAACATTTTAATATTTTATGCTCCCACTAGAACCAACACCCCTCCGATGGTTGCTTAGTGATTCAGGATCCTAAATAAGCAAGTCGGCTAGTGAGCTTTAGCATCACCGCTAGCCGCCAAGTGATCTAGGTAGACAACTCCTTGTCAATCGCATCTCATGCGACTCCTGTTGGACGGGTGGCATCACATGCCCCGGCTCCCATCAGACTTTTCCCCGAGTCCCAGAACCATTGTGATAGACCCGTCTATCTTACCGAGTGTTTCTGCAGTAAGAGTTCGACTCGAACCCACCTAGTCGGAAAGAATTGGCAGCACCTCAATTTTATGAGCCCACTACCAAAAATGTCCGACTTGTGATGGTGCAAACACTGGCTGGAAAACCGACTAGACCTTCTTTGAGGGATTAAATTTTATCGACTATCTGATAGAGGTAAAACAGAGACATAACAATAACACAAAATAAAGAAATTATAATGTGAAATGGTATGGCTCTCTTCATGGCGATCTCCATATCCACAAAGCCTGTAATCCGACCCATGCCAACTCTTGTCACTTGCCGTCTTACTCCATGTCGCCGACATGTACAACGCCTTGCATGCCTTCCGGGTTCTCCAAACAGCTACACTAGCTCAGTAAAGTAAATTACATAGAGAATCCGACACGCAGGTCGTTATACAATAAAATGACAGCACCTAGGCTCCAGCCGGCTGACAAAAACCGTGATTCGCAGATCACGTATGGATTACACACATACATCACATGCACATGAACCATACCATTCACAACTTCCTGCAAAAACAAGTTATGCATAGATACAATATCTACCGGCGTTGTGAAACCCGCAACGACATCTAAGGCGCTACGATAGGGCGAAGCCGGCGGTCTGATTCTAAGGCGCTACGACATGGATTCCGACCATCGTTCCGATTCGATCAAACTCTTTGATCTTCGATCACCGCTTCTGGATTTACGTGTCACAGTCTACCCCGATGGCGGAAGCCGACCGGTAGGGGTATGTCGTTCCACGACCTCAGCAGTATGATCACGGAAATCAGATCTACCATTCCCCGAGTACAGTTGATCCAATCAACTTCGTACAAAACCGATCTATCTCATAGATCGACCACCAAACAGCACATAGATCTCATCTACATCCTACCGCATATCACATATGCGAGATCTCGAGCCTAAAACCAGAAGCTATCGCTCTGATACCACTGTTGGGCCACGCAGAGATAAAACAAAAACTTTTTCCTCTAACGTGGTGATCCCAAGATCTAGCTAAGGTAGAAGGCCACGAGGTTTACCACTAGACGCGCAGTTGCGGATTACTGATGAAGCGCGTCAGTTGATGCAGTGAAGTCCTCATGATCCGATCGTCCTGGTGCTGATCGCACAGCACCTCTGCTGGTATCCACACGTACAATGAGGAGCGCCGACGGCGAACTGCTAGGTTCGTAATGTTGGGATTCGTAGCATGGAAAACAAAAAAAATTCTATCACATACAAACAAACAAGCCAAGATCTATCTACTAGATTGTAGCAACGAGTCGATGGAATAACTCACCCTCGAAGATTCCAAAGTGTTTAACGAGAGCGGATTCTCGTGGGTGATGTAGTCGTACTCTTCCCGATCTCAAGATCGCGTAGACGATCCTTCCGGCGCTGCGTTCCGGCAGCGCTCCCGCAGTCGGTCACACGTTCGGTACTCGACGAAGACCTTCCTCTCCCTTGTTCCAGCAGGCAGCGGAGGTTGTAGCACTCTCCTCGCGATTCCGGCAGCACAACGGCGTGGTACCGGAAGTAGAGGGGAGATCTCGCAGGGCTTCGCCTTAAGCCGGAGCGAGTATGGTGGAGTATGAGAGAGTTCCTCGACGATCTAGGGTTTAGACACGCCAAGGAGGGGGCTAGGCCGGTGGCTAGGGTTTCACCTAGGCGGCGGCGAGTGCCCTAGGGCCGGCGGCGGCTATGGAGGCGGCGGCGGCTTGGGGCTAGGGTTTAGAGGTGTAGGAACTTGTGTCTAGGAGGGGAGCCCTGCCCCTCCTTTTATAGGTGGAGGGGGCCGGCCAAGGGGAGGGGAGTCCCTCCCCAACTCGGCTTGGTGGTGCGCCGGCGGTGGGAGGAGGAACTCCTCCCCCAAGTCGGTTTCCACCTCCCTCTCCACTTCCCAAAAATAGCCGTTTGACTTTCAAACTTGGCGTTTGACTTTTCAAACTAGGATTTGAATAAACCCTCTATTTTGTTCAGCGATGGCAGCGAGTACATGATGCAATCATACCAACTTGATATAACACATTCATGTACCCTTCCCATCCGGAGTGCCGGACATTCCGGAACCTTCTAGAACATTCCCGATGAAAACACCGGAACCATTCTCCAACTCCAAAACGGGACTGTCCTTATATGAATCTTATTATCCGGACCATTCCGGATCTCCTCGTGATATCCCGAATCCCATTCGATACTCCGAACAACATTCGGACTCTTTCTCATCATTCCATAACTACTCAAACAACGTCGAATCCTTAAGTGTGTCTCCCTACGGTTCGTGAATTATGCGGACATGATCGAGACACTTCTCCAAACAATAACCAATAGAGGAATCTGGAAATTCATATGGCTCCCACATATTTCTACGATTACTTTGCGATCGAATGAACCACTTACATACGATACCAATTTCCCTTTATCTCACGATAGTTTACTCATCCGAGGTTATGATCGTCGGTATCTCTGCATACCTAGTTCAACCTCGTTACCGATAAGTACTCTTTTCTCGTTCCCGTGATATGTCATCCCTTGTGAGCCAGTCACATGCTTGCAAGCTAATTGGATGACATTTCACCGAGAGGGCCCAGAGTATATCTATCCGTCATATGGATGGACAAATCCCACTCTTGATCCATGTGTCTCAACCAATACTTTCCGAACACTCAATGCCACCTTTATAGCCACCCAGTTACGGTGTGGTGTTTGATGTCATCAAAGCATCCATCCGGCAAAGGTGATATGCATGATCTCATGGTCGAAGGAATTAGGTTACTATGTATCAGAAAGCATATAGCAATTGAACTATTAAAATGACTTGATCTTTATGCTACGCTTATCTATAGGAGTATGTCCATCATATCATTCTCCTAACGATATGATCTTGTTTTTAATAACATCTCAATGTTCATGATAGGGAAACCACAATCATTTATTAACCAACAAGCTAGTGATGTATAGAGGCTTTACTAGGGACTTCAATTTAAGTTTACAAATCACACAAGTATTAATGTTTCCTTGTTAATACTATTATAGCATGAATGTAAACATTTATCATAAACACAAAGATATAATAATAACTACATTTATTATTGCCTCTAGGGCATATCTCCAACAGTCTCCCACTTGCACTAGAGTCATCTAATCTAGATTACATGGTAATATACCGAACACCCATGGCAGTTTGGTGCTGGTCATGTTTTGCCCTCGGGAGAGGTTTAGTCAATGGATCCGCCACATTCAGATTTGTGTGTACTTTGCAAATCTTTATGTCCCCATCTTGGACATGTTCTCGAATAGCGTGAAAAACGTAGCTTGATGTGCTTCAGCTTCTTGTGTGACCTTGGTTCTTGCGCATTGGCTATGGCGCCCATGTTATCACAGTAGATAGACATTGGGTCCAGCGCACTAGGAACCACACCCAGCTCTGTAATGAACTCTTTCATCCATATCGCTTCTTGTGAAGCCTCCAAAGCAGCCATATATTCCGATTCAGTTGAAGATCTCGCCACAACGCTTTGCTTTGCACTCCTCCAGCTAACTGCTGCACCATTCAAAATAAATACGTATCCAGATTGTGATTTAGAATCATCCGGATCGGTGTTCCAACTAGCATCGGTGTAACCATTTACAACGAGCTGTTCATCACCTCCATAAGAAAGAACCATATCCTTAGTTCTTCTCAAGTACTTAAGGATGTTTTTGACCGCTGTCCAATGATCCACTCCTGGATCACTTTGATATCTGCTAGTTAAACTAACAGCATATGCAATGTCGGGTCTAGTACATAGCATGGCATACATTAGAGATCCTATGGCTGAGGCATAGGGAGTCTTACTCATCCTTTCTCTATCTTCTGCCGATGTCAGACTTTGAGTTTTATTCAAGGTCGTATTGGGCAACATGGGCAAGAACCCTTTCTTGCTATCTTCCATTCCAAACCTCTTTAGAACTTTGTCCAAATATGTACTTTGTGACAATGATATTTGGCGTCTTGATCTATCTCTATAAATATTTATGCCTAATATGTAAGCTGCTTCGCCAAGATCTTTCATTGAAAAACTATTATTCAAATATTCCTTGACACTATTAAGAAGGTCTACATCATTCCCAATCAACAATATGTCATCTACATATAGTATTAAGAATGCTACAGAGCTCCCACTCACTTTCTTGTAAATACAAGCTTCTCCATAAGTTTGTATAAAACCAAAACTTTTGATCACCTTATCAAAACGTTGATTCCAACTTCGGGATGCTTGCTTCAATCCATAAATGGACCGTTGAAGTTTGCATACCTTGTTATCATCTTTAGGATCGACAAAACCTTTGGGTTGCATCATATACAACTCTTCATCAATGTCTCCATTGAGGAATGCTGTTTTGACATCCATCTGCCATATCTCATAATCATAATATGCAGCGATTGCTAACATAATCCTCACAGATTTTAGCTTCGCTACTGGTGAGAAAGTCTCATCGTAGTCAACTCCTTGAATTTGTCGAAACCCCTTTGCGACAAGTCGAGCTTTATAGACAGTAACATTACCATCAGCATATGTTTTCTTCTTGAAAATCCATTTGTTCTCGACAGCCTTCCGGCCATCCGGTAAGTCCACCAAAGTCCATACTTGGTTTTCGTACATGGATCCAATCTCGGATTTCATGGCTTCTTGCCATTTATTGGAATCTGGGCTCATCATTGCTTCCTCATATGTCTCAGGGTCATCGGTGTTGTCCACCAACATGACACTCATAACGGGATCATACCAATCTGGAGTGGTACGAGTTCTTGTTGACCTGCGAGGCTCTGTAGCAACTTCAACCGAAGTTTCATGATCATCATCATTAGCTTCCTCTCTAGTCGGTGCAGGCACCACAGGAACTTCTTCCGGTGCTGCGCTACTCGCAATTTCGAGAGAAGGTTCGACAACCTCGTCGAGTTCTACTTTCCTTCCAGTCACTTCTTTCGAGAGAAATTCCTTCTCTAGAAAGGATCCATTCTTGGCAACAAAGATTTTGCCTTCGGATCTATGATAGAAGGTATACCCAATAGTTTCCTTTGGGTATCCAATGAAGACGCATTTTTCCGCTTTGGGTTCAAGCTTGTCCGGCTGTAACTTCTTTACATAGGCTTCGCATCCCCAAAATTTAAGGAACGACAATCTAGGTTTCTTCCCAAACCATAATTCATACGGTGTCGTTTCAACGGATTTATATGGTGCCCTATTTAAAGTGAATGTAGCTGTTTCTAATGCATAACCCCAAAATGATAGCGGTAAGTCTGTAAGTGACATCATAGAACGAACCATATCTAAGAGAGTTCGATTACGACGTTCGGACACACCATTACGCTGTGGTGTTCCCGGCGGTGTAAATTGTGAAAGTATTCCGCATTTCTTCAAATGCTCGCTAAACTCGTAACTTAGATATTCACCTCCACGATCAGAACGTAGAAATTTAATCTTCTTGTTACGTTGATTCTCCACCTCACTTTGAAATTCCTTAAACTTCTCGAAAGTTTCGGACTTATGTTTCATGAAATAGATATACCCATATCTACTCAAGTCATCCGTGAAGGTAAGAACATAAAGATAACCACCGCGCGATGCTACACTCATTGGACCACACACATCGGTATGTATGATTTCCAATAAGTCCGTAGCTCGCTCCATCATACCAGAAAATGGAGTCTTAGTCATTTTACCCATCAGACATGCTTCGCATCTTTCAAGTGATTCGAAATCAAGTGATTCAAGAAGTCCATCGGAATGGAGTTTCTTCATACGCTTCACTCCAATATGACCAAGACGACAGTGCCACATATAGGTCGAGTTATCGCTCGATTTCAAACGTTTAGCCTCAATGTTATTAATATGTGCATTTCCACTATCGAGATTCAATAAGAATAGACCATCTATCAAAGGTGCATGTGCATAAAACATATTACTCATATAAATCGAACAACCATTATTCTCGGACTTAAACAAGTAACCGTCTCGCAATAAACAAGATCCCGATATAATGTTCATGCTTAACGCAGGCACCAAATAACAATTATTTAAGTATAAAACTAATCCCGATGGTAGATGAAGGGGTAGCGTGCCGACCGCGATCACATCAACCTTTGATCCGTTTCCCACGCGCATCGTCACCTCGTTCTTCGCTAGCTTCCGTTTATTCTGCAGCACCTGTTTCGAGTTACAAATATGAGCAACCGAACCAGTATCAAATACCCAGGCACTACTACGAGTACTAGTGAGATACACATCAATAACATGTATATCGGATATACCTTTCTTCTTGATGTTGCCGTTCTTCAAATCCGCCAAGTACTTTGGGCAATTCCGCTTCAAGTGACCTTCTCCCTTGCAGTAAAAGCACTTAGTATCAGGCTTAGGTCCAGCCTTGGTCTTCTTCGTTGGCGTGGTAACTTTCTTACCACCCTTCTTGAAGTGTCCCTTCTACCTGGACTTGCCTTTCTTGAATTTGGTGGTCTTATTGACCAACAACACTTGGTGCTCTTTCTTGATCTCCACTTCTGCAGATTTCAACATGGCAAAGAGTTCTGGCAACGTCTTGTTCATGTTCTGCATGTTGTAGTTCATCACAAAGTTCTTGTAACTTGGTGGTAGTGATTGGAGGACGCGGTAAATCCCCAAAGCATTAGGAATCACTATACCCAAGCTTTGAAGTTTGTTTGCGTGCCCAGACATCTTAAGCACATGCTCACTGACGGAGCTGCCCTCTTCCATCTTGCAGTTAAAGAACTTTTCAGAAGCCTCATAGCTTTCAATTGCCGCATGAGTCTCAAAGATCAATTTGAGATCCTCGACAATATCATATGGGTCTGAATTCTCAAACCTTTTCTGAAGCTGAGGTGTAGGAACTTGTGTCTAGGAGGGGAGCCCTGCCCCTCCTTTTATAGGTGGAGGGGGCCGGCCAAGGGGAGGGGAGTCCCTCCCCAACTCGGCTTGGTGGTGCGCCGGCGGTGGGAGGAGGAACTCCTCCCCCAAGTCGGTTTCCACCTCCCTCTCCACTTCCCAAAAATAGCCGTTTGACTTTCAAACTTGGCGTTTGACTTTTCAAACTAGGATTTGAATAAACCCTCTATTTTGTTCAGCGATGACACCGAGTACATGATGCAATCATACCAACTTGATATAACACATTCATGTACCCTTCCGCTCCGGAGTGCCGGACATTCCGGAACCTTCTAGAACATTCCCGATGAAAACACCGGAACCATTCTCCAACTCCGAAACGGGACTTTCCTTATATGAATCTTATTCTCCGGACCATTCCGGATCTCCTCGTGATATCCCGAATCCCATTCGATACTCCGAACAACATTCGGACTCTTTCTCATCATTCCATAACTACTCAAACAACGTCGAATCCTTAAGTGTGTCTCCCTACGGTTCGTGAATTATGCGGGCATGATCGAGACAATTCTCCGAACAATAACCAATAGAGGAATCTGGAAATTCATATGGCTCCCACATATTTCTACGATTACTTTGCGATCGAATGAACCACTTACATACGATACCAATTTCCCTTTGTCTCACGATAGTTTACTCATCCGAGGTTATGATCGTCGGTATCTCTGCATACCTAGTTCAACCTCGTTACCGATAAGTACTCTTTTCTCGTTCCCGTGATATGTGATCCCTTGTGAGCCAGACACATGCTTGCAAGCTAATTGGATGACATTTCACCGAGAGGGCCCAGAGTATATCTATCCGTCATATGGATGGACAAATCCCACTCTTGATCCATGTGTCTCAATCAATACTTTCCGAACACTCAATGCCACCTTTATAGCCACCCAGTTACGGTGTGGTTTTTGATGTCATCAAAGCATCCATCCGATAAAGGTGATATGCATGATCTCATGGTCGAAGGAGTTAGGTTACTATGTATCAGAAAGCATATAGCAATTGAACTATTAAAATGACTTGATCTTTATGCTACGCTTATCTATAGGAGTATGTCCATCATATCATTCTCCTAACGATATGATCTTGTTGTTAATA
Organism: Avena sativa; assembly: GCA_916181665.1. Lineage (NCBI taxonomy): Eukaryota > Viridiplantae > Streptophyta > Magnoliopsida > Poales > Poaceae > Avena > Avena sativa. The sequence goes on from OV702283.1 coordinate 358,353,850, forward strand.
ACATCTCAATGTTCATGATAGGGAAACCACGATCATTTATTAACCAACAAGCTAGTGATGTATAGAGGCTTTACTAGGGACTTCAATTTAAGTTTACAAATCACACAAGTATTAATGTTTCCTTGTTAATACTATTATAGCATGAATGTAAACATTTATCATAAACACAAAGATATAATAATAAGTACATTTATTATTGCCTCTAGGGCATATCTCCAACACGTAACGACGGCTGGACTGCTGTGGAGCTAGGGTTTCCAACACATGGAATGACCTAACCGAACAACGATTAACCTTTCTGGGTTAAGGTGCTCCACTATATATAGGGAGTGAACGTGGGCTCTGCTCGCGCGACCCATTCACTAAAGCCCATATAACACTAGTCACCGTGAGTCCAACTCACTAACTCAGTCCTAATCAGGTTTAGGTCCAACCCAACCAGATTATATGTTCAGATCCAATCCGAACTTGCTCCCGCTCTTAAGTGTGTGACCCCGCAGGCTCATGGCTACTTGGACACGATTGGAGTCCGACTCTCAATCGATCAGTCGGTAGCGGCTCCTAGCAGAACGTGCCGAATCCCAAGTACAAAAGAGTCATGACGACTTGCCTTTCCAATGCGACTTACGTCCGAGTCCCTTTTGCCTCACGATATACCTTGTCGGACTAGGCGAATATATGTCATCCCTTAAATAGTCCGACTCTCTTCTCGATCCGAGATAAGTGATTCACCCGACTAACTCTTAGTCGATCGCCTCGGTTAACACTTAACCGAGTTGTGCATGGCCATGCTTTCCGAATCATATCTCACGAGAGGGCCCAGAGAATATCTCTCCGAGTGGAGGGGAAAATCCCATCTTGGTTATCCACATCACACATCTTGATTCTCAGTCGACCCGAACCCTGCCTTTATAACTGCCCAGTTACGGATCAGCGTTGACAGAACCTAAGTCAGTGATCCTCAACTCGGACTATGCAACAACCTCAGGTCTAAGGATTACATTGATTGAGATATACAAATGACAGCCAGTTCGTTGTACCTCAATATGGGTCAATCCGACTCGCTAAACTCTTTAGCCGAGTCTGTGTAAGTTGGAATAGCATCTCCATGCCCATGACAAGTGGAACCGAGTCATCAAGCCAACTTTCACATTGGTCTAAGTTGTGTGTCCAGCACAACCTCAATGACCAAGGATATTTAGTACAAACAACATGAATGCATAGTTCCACAACTGAATCACATATTCAATGATACACATCAGATGTTTATACAAGGACTACTTAATATCCTTATGAATACAATGGGAAAACTCATCATGCATGATTGCCTCTAGGGCATATTCCCAACATGGGGGCAGCCCCATGGCTGGGCGCATGGCCCCTTGGGTGCCCCCCTCTCCCTATAAAAGGAGCCCCCCTCCCTCTCTCTCACTCACACCTCCTCGTGAAGGATCTCTCTCCCCCTCTAGTATTTATCCCCCATGGTCTCGGACTAGCGAGATACATGTTCCTGATGGCTTTTCGGCAAGAAAGAGTTGCGCTTCCGCTGCATCACTGGAGCGAGGAGGCGGAGGTTGCTCGGTGCCTCGAACGTGTGTGCGAGCACGGATGTGCTGCTGTTTTGCGGCGCTAGGACTTCCTCTCGATCTTGAGATCGGCAAGAGATCGTCTACATCAACCACGAGTTTGGACTCGTTAAGCTTTATCGGTCTTCAAGGGTATGTTCTCTACGGATATACATCCGCCCGTTGTTTGTATCTAGTAGATAGATCTTGGTACATAGTTGTTCCCATCGTAGGAATTTTTTTGTTTTCTATGCTGCGAACCCTACAGTGGTATCAGAGCCGGATCTATGCGTAGATACTTTGCACGGGTAGTACACATATGAGTGTGTGGGCGATGATGATCATTTATTGCTTCTTAGTTGTACTTTGGATATTGGTGGCATAGTGGGATGAAGCGGCCCAGACAAACTTTACATGTCCTTGCACATGAGACCTGTTCCATGCTTGACATGCAACTAGTTTTGCATAAGTGGCTAGCGGGTGTCTGTCTCTCCTACTATAGTCAATATCTAATTTGCAACGAGTTGTCAACAATTTGGTTATCCTCGTTGTGGTTCATGTTCGTAGGTAAGAACAGTTCTATCTTCGAAAGCCCTAAGCCACGTAAAACTTGCAATGGATAAATTAGAGGCGTCTAGTTTAGATTGTTGCTAGGCTAGTGTTATGATATGGTGATGTTGTAAGTAGAAGTATGAGATGATACTCTTACAACACACATAGCGTGTAAGTTCCATAGACCTTGGCCTTACACATAAAGGTATGATAGAGATCATACCACGGTGCACATGATGGAGATCATATGCGGGAACCATATCATTTCACTAATAAACATGTGATGTTTTGATTGCATCTTATATTGCTTGTTTGGCGTTTTATTAGCATAATAAGATGATCCCTCATTTAGATATCAAGATAAGAATGTGTTCTTCCTTAAGTATGCACCGACAATGTTTCGTCGCTTTAAGACATCACGTGATGATCGGGTGTACTTGAATCCACGAGCAAATCTCGGGTGTAAGACAGTTACACACGCGAATACTAAGGTTCTTACTTGGCGAGCCTAGCATGTACATACATGGCCTCGTAACACGGACCTAAAGGTTAAGCATGAGTCATATAGTAGATATGATGCCCATTTGATGCTCGCCTTTGAAGCTACACCGACCCACGTGATGATCGGACTTGGTGTAGTGGATTTGGTTCATGTAATCACCAAAAAGACACGAGGGATGTCGTTTTTGAGTGGGAGTTCATTTATAATTTGGACTAGTAGAACTCAATTTATCATAAATTAAATCAAAGTGAATTTGCATAATTTGTTGTAGTCATTGGCATTCATTCACCACCTTATGCATAGTTGTAATTGAGATAATAGAACTATAGAATTCTGGATATATACTTTACGAACTGGTATCGTATTGTGTTGAGTGTCAATCTAAAGTTTAAAGTCCTATTGCAAACTTTCAGCAAAATTCTATTTACTCCGTGAAATTTAATAATTGGTATTAAATCGAGAATAACAATTCCAGTGTTAGTATCTTAAGTATCATGTTTGCCTCCATGATTCTTGATTGTTTTTAAATATCAAGGTTGTCTAGGAGCTGAAAGAATTGTTTCAGAAACCATCATGTGTGACAGATATAACGATATCTAAAACAATGTTTTGGTTGCAATATGATAGAGTATAATATATGTTCTCATATTGGATGAGAATTTACGAAGGTTGGAGATGCTAGACATCCTAATCATCCAAAAGAGTTTTGGAAAGTAATGTTATACTCACGATTCGCCTTTATAAGCTACAGTAGCTTGATCATGAAAGTCGTCATGATAAGGATGAATAGAAGATGTATGTAAAGTGTTTACTACACTAAAAGACTACTAAAGAATGGATTTTGAAAGAATACCGATCATTTTGGTGATGGTGATCTACTTCAAAGTGCAAGTCCAAAGGTATTATTATTTGAATATACACGATTTGGACTATGTGTCATGTATATGGCGCCACTTTTGATGTTTATAGATTCTTTTAAAAAGGAAAAGTAAATGCTGAAAGAGAATCTATAAAATATATTTGGCAGAAAAGAAAAGATTGGAAATATCCAATTTAGGTATATGGATGATATACATGTTATGGTTGTATTCTTTGCTTGTTAAACAATGTGGTTCTTGGGTATTGGATACATAATTGGTTGGTATGAAATTTCATACGGAACAACGCAATTCATGAACCACAATGGCCTAAGTAACTAGCAAGAGAATATGTGATGATGTTCATCGAAAACAAACAAACCGTTGTTTGTTTTTCTCGTTGACATCAAAGCTTGACTTCAAGATTTGTTTTAATAATTGTTATTTGAATCAGGTATTATGAGAACAAAGGTTGTTCAAATAATTACCGTATTCCATATAAGATGGATGATTTACAAATCTAGTTGGAGAAATCACATCCATAAAACCTAATGCTAAAATGTCGCAAGACAAATGATTGAAAGATCACTTACGAAGTGACATCACTGTTTAAATTATATTGGAAAGAAAACATGAAGAATCTCCATATTAATGGATTTTTGGAGTCTTTGATTTGATCAAGTGACGCTTGTGAGACTTTCCACGTGATAATTAAAACTTCGTTCAAAGGCCAAAGAAGAACGAACGACTAAATTATTGAAATTTATACATATCGATGTATGTATCAACTTCATATGCTTTCTCCAGAAATTTGAGTGAATATTCACTTAATGAGAAAGAAGTATGAAATATTTGAAAAACGTTTCAAAGACTTTCAAGATGAAGTGGAAAATCATTGTAACAAGAAAATAAATGGTTTATGATTTTATCATAAGGGATTTGTTTGAGTTACAAGTGTAACAAGAAAATAAATGAATTATGATTTTATCATAAAGGGATTTATTTGAGTTTCAAGTTTAGCAAAACACCTAGATTTACATTTCCCGAAACACCATAGGAGTATGGAGTGTTTGAGATTTGTAATGAAACCTTGTTTGACATGGTTGGATCAAAGGTGTTATTTATAAAACTGTCATTATGTTTTAAAAGATTAAAAGCTTTAGAGACTACCGCTTTTACACTGAAAAGAGCTCCATCTTGATCTGTTGAAATGACACCATGGAAATTATGGTTTGGGGTAAAACCCAAGTTGTCATTTCTTAAATTTTGGTATGCTAAACATAAGTAAGATGTTTACAACCAAAGTCGGATGAGCATGTCTTTGTAGGTTATTTCGAATAACAATTGGTTATTCCTCCACAACACCGAAGACAAAAGGGTTTATCGCTTGAAATGTGAAGTTTCTTGAAAAAGGAATTTTTCACAAAAGTTAAGTGGGAGGACAATAGAACTTTGATAAGGTTAATGAACCTTAGCTATATGTGCTGAGTTGCGCAGCGCTGGAAAATGTTCCGGAGGCAGCCAAAATGCTCGTAGCTTATGTGCCTCAAAGGTTGTGGTCATGGAGATCTAAGTTCTTATTGAACCAAGTAGGTCGGATAAACAATCAAATGCTGAGATTTGAGAGTAAATCATTATTGTTTGACAATGATGAACCGACTATATGAAAAGAAGCGATGATGGGCACTGACTCCGTCAAATGGCTTGAAGCCATAAAATCCGTGATAGTTCCATACACGAGAAATCAAGTTTTGAACTTGGAAGACCCTCCGGAAAGGTGTAAAAACCTATCGGTCATATTTGGATCTATAAAGAAACAGACATGGATGTTTCGCATCTATGAAATAGTCGACATGTCGTAAAGTATGTTATGACAATGTTCAAGGAGTTGACTATGACAAGATTTGATCTTTCATAGTGATATTTAGTCTGAACAGGTTAAAGTAGCAACCACTACATACAATTTGGTATATGGTAGATGAATAAACAAAACAAAGTTCTTCTAATAGAATGGTTACCTAGGACGTGTACATGACACGGTCCAAAAGGTTTTGTTAAATTCAAAGGATGCTAAAAAGGGCATGCAAACTTCAACGGTTGAAGTAAGCATCGAGGAGTTGGAATCTTCACCGTAATGAAAAAGGAGTTTTCATCTGGAGACGATGAAGATGCTTGCATTTGCAAGAAATTAAGTGGGAGCGCTGAGACATATTGCTAATACATTATGTGAAGGACATCTTGTTGATTAGAAATGATGTATCTTTTATTGACAAAGGTTAAGGATTTCATTTTGATGAAAGACTTAGGCAAAACCCGAATATTTAGCATGAATGTCTATAGTGGATAGACGATGACGCTAATATGGTTGGGCCAAACGTATATATATGAGATATTGAAGGAGTTTAATATAGAAACGACAAGAAACGGTTCTTGTCGCATGGAAAGGAATTGAATCAAGATTCAAGTGTATCGACACTTGATAAGTGAAACAAGATTCAAGTGCTTTGACACTTGATGAGTGAAATCACGAGAATGTTTTGATCAATCATACCATGATATGTACACATCCAGATATGTCCTATGCTCTAAGTGTTATGAGCATATGCCAGAATGAATCATAAAATGATCATTGGACGATAGTGAGAATATTCTGATGATCTTTTGGAAGAACTAAGAATATATTTGTGTAGAGGTGACAAACAATTACAAATAGTTCATTGTAAAGCGTTACATTGATACTAGTTTTGTCACAAGATACAAATTAAGTTTATCTCAATTTAAACTATGGGTGGCACAATGTAATGGAAAGGAGATTCCATGATGGATTTGGATGAATTCCAAAGTTAAGACATTGTGACGGATACTACAACAAAAGGCTAAGTATATGACTGCTATAGTAGCAGCAAAGGAGGGAATTTGTGTCAAGTAGTTTGTTATCAAACTAAGGTGTGGTTCGCAACGGGCTAACACTAAAGATATATTGTATGACAATAGTATCGACATGATTTAACCCCAAGGAACTAAAGGTCTCACCGAAAGACCAAATTTATACAATGCCATCTCATTGGAGAATGAGTGATGCGTGAAGACGCAAAGACATGCAAATACACACGAACCTGAAGCGTCAGATCCGTAGATTATGTTAACCACTTGCAATTGCGTATATGGAACACCGGAAAGCCATAAGTGTTCAATACGCAAAGTTCTCAAACTAGATTATTGTCTCTAGTGCAAGTGGGAGACTGAAGGGAATATGCCCGAGAGGCAATAATAAAGTGGTTATTATCGTATTCCTTGTTTATGATAACTGTTTATTTTACATGCTATAATTGTATTAATACGGAAACGTTAATACATGTGTGTTTAATAAACGAACAGAAAGTTCCTAGTTATGCCTCTCTTATAAACTAGCTCGTTGATTAACAAGATGATCAAGGTTTCCTGATCATGGACATTGGATGTTGTTAATAATGGGATCACAACATTAGTGTAATGGTGTGATGAACATTCATCCGAAGTATAGCATTACGATCAAAGTCATTGAGTTTATATTGCTATAACAACTTACGAAGTGATCCTAATCCTTAGACCATGAGATCATGTCAATCACTAACACCGGAAGAGTTTCTTGATAACATCAAACGTCACACCGTAACAGGGTGATTATAAAGATGGATTCAGAACTAATAAAGTGTTATGTTGAGGCCCATGGATCGAGAGTGGAATTTGTTCATCCCGATGACGGATAGATATGCTCTGGGCCCTCTCGGTGATATCACATTGATTAGCTTGCAAGCAAGTGATTTGATCACTAGAATGTTATATCACGGGAACGAGAAAAGAGTGCATGTCAGAACGAGATCAAACTAGGTATGGAGATACCGATGATCGAATCTCGGACATGTAATATATCGTGAAACAAAGGGATTAAGATACTAGCGTAAATAGGTTCCCACGATCACAAGAAAGTCATCGTTGAATGTGTGGGAGTCAGTATGGGTCTCCAGATCCCGCTTCTGATTATTGATCTGAGAGGGGTCTCGATCATGTCCGCATTATTCGGGAACCGTAGGGTGACACACTTAAGAGACACGGACATCCATTTGGAGCAAAAGTTTCATGCCGGAAAGAATAACAAGCGCAGGAATTTATTTCACTAGATACCGAAACGGGTTTTCGGGTGAAATTGCAGAAAGTGTTTCTGCATGTGAAATGAAATACTAGCAAGGGGTTATATGTGAATGTTTGTCACTAAAGTAATTGACAAAATTCTGAATAAATAAAAGGAGTTTTATTTAATGAGAGTTTGCATTAAATTTGGTGGAAATTTAATGGGAATTTGAGTGGCTTTTTGAGTGGAGGGAATTGAAAGGCATTTGAGTGAGTGGAGTGTCCACCCACATGAATATGGAAGAGGTGGGGGCAGACCCATGGCTGGGCGCATGGCCCCTTGGGTGCCCCCCTCTCCCTATAAAAGGAGCCCCCTCCCTCTCTCTCACTCACACCTCCTCGTGAAGGATCTCTCTCCCCCTCTAGTATTTATCCCCCATGGTCTCGGACTAGCGAGATACATGTTCTTGGTGGCTTTTCGGCAAGAAAGAGTTGTTCTTCCGCTGCATCGCTGGAGCGAGGAGGCGGAGGTTGCTCGGTGCCTGAACGTGTGTGCGAGCACGGATGCGCTGCTGTTTTGCGGCGCTAGGACTTCCTCTCGATCTTGAGATTGGCAAGAGATCGTCTACATCAACCACGAGTTTGGACTCGTTAAGCTTTGTCGGTCTTCAAGGGTATGTTCTCTACGGATATACATCCGCCCGTTGTTTGTATCTAGTAGATAGATCTTGGTACATAGTTGTTCCCATCGTAGGAAATTTTTGTTTTCTATGCTGCGAACCCTACAAAAGGAACACACGCGAAGAAATGATATGTAATAATTGTAACATTTTATGAGTGAAGATGCTCCATGCATGTGTCCATTTTTAATAGTGTTGTCTGCAAACAATCTTGAGTGTGTTAATCCCGATTCATACTTACCATTAAGATCTGATCTCCAAACGCGTGATGTCACATATTAGGGAGTGCCTCTATGACCAGTTTCTTGGAGATGCCGGAGGACTGGGCTCCGTCGGCATCTCCCTAAAACTAGCCGTAGTGGTGTCCCTGCTCTCGAAAACCATCTTGGAGATGCCTCAAACTGGCTGGAGGACTGGACTCACAAGGATGCCTATTTATAGTACAAGCAGCTTCGCATAATGTCGACACTCACGACATAATGTCGACACTCACCCCCTATTATTAGTCATAATCATGCCTAGTCCTATAGTACGCAGCTTCAGGGTCTTGTTCGTCATCTTCATCATCATCGTCATCGTCACCTGCCACTCCGGGGATCCTCAGCCCATCCATGGCATATACCAGGGGCCATTCTAGCCTCGGATTCACGGTGGGCGGGGGAGGGGTCTCCTGGAAGACGATGCCGCTACCGCCGGGCCGGTGTGGGGCCTTTTTGTGGCTCTGTGGCGGGTGGACTCGTGGGCACCGCAGGCGAGGATGGTCTCCCCCGGCGATGTAGCGCATCACTCCGATGATAGTACGGTTCGCCCACCACAGACGACGGCCGGCTTCGTTGTGGTTCACCGGTGGCGGGCCATCACCCTCGTACCTGACAAGCTCCCTTTCCCGCCTATTAGCGAAGAAGGCATTCCAGGTGTCGTAGTTGTTGGGATCCCACTGGGGATCCATCCGCTGCTCCGGCGTGAGCTCGTGGTAGAAGTGGTTTGTGATGGCCGCCTGGCGTGCGGAACCTTGAGGGACAGGAACCCCTCCAGCGCTCAGCATCCAGCCGGCGGGCGGCCGGTAGCCCGGCGGACAAGGGTAGTTGGAGGCGCACAGCGCCTCGGTCTCCTCGAGGGTCAGAATGGCCCAGTAGGCATTGTCCATTGTTCTAAGAGAGGAAGGTGTGGATGTGTGGATAGCCATGGCGCGAACGCCCTAAATATAGAGGGAAAGGGCGGGAAAATTTGGCATGAATCTTTGGGAAATGGCGGGAAATATCTTTAGTTCCGGTTAGTGACTACATCCGGGACTAAAAGCTCTCGTAGAAAGGAAAGGGCGGGAAAACTTGGCGGGAAGCGGTGGGAAATGGCGGGAAATATCTTTAGTCCCGGTTTGTGACTACAATCGGGACTAAATGGATATTATATAAGATTCTTTATATTTTTCTGATAATAATAGACATATTTTTTGTTTTATTTGGATTATTACAATAAAAGATATGATTTTTCAAAGTTTTTATATTTGATTTGAATTAAAAAAGAAAATTTACAAATGAAATAATTTATAAATGATGCAAACAGATAAATGGATATTATATTAAAATTCTTTATATTTTTCTGATAATTATAGACATATTATTTGTTTTATTTGGATTATTACAATAAAAGATATGATTTTTCAAAGTTTTTATATTTGATTTGAATTAAAAAAGAAAATTTACAAATGAAATAATTTATAAATGATGCAAACAGATAAATGGATATTATATTAAAATTCTTTATATTTTTCTGATAATTATAGACATATTATTTGTTTTATTTGGATTATTACAATAAAAGATATGCTTTTTCAAAGTTTTTATATTTGATTTGAATTAAAAAAAGAAAATTTACAAATGAAATAATTTATAAATTATGCAAACAGATAAATGGATATTATATTAAAATTCTTTATATTTTTTGATAATAATAGACATATTATTTGTTTTATTTGGATTATTACAATAAAAGATATGATTTTTCAAAGTTTTTATATTTGATTTGAATTAAAAAAGAAAATTTACAAATGAAATAATTTATAAATGATGCAAACAGATAAATGGATATTATATTAAAATTCTTTATATTTTTTGATAATAATAGACATATTATTTGTTTTATTTGGATTATTACAATAAAAGATATGATTTTTCAAAGTTTTTATATTAGTTTTGAATTTAAAAAGAAAATTAAAATAAACAAATAGTCGCGGGTCGTGGCTGGACCCGGGACTAAAGGGTGAGTGCGCGCGCGAAAACGAAGCGGCCGAAAAAACCCTTTAGTCGCGGGCGGTGGCTTAGCCCGGGACTAAAGGTCTGTCCCTTTATATTCTGGATGCCAGCGGAGGTGCTGCGCCCCAACACTTCGCATTTCTCATCGACGACGAAGCACAGACGAAGACGAAGCACAGACGAAGACGAAGCACAGACGAAGACAGGGGAGGTGCTGTCCGATTCCTCCGCCGCTCCGCCATGCCGCTCCGCAGGTGAGATGGTTCTCCAGGACGTGGCGCCGCTCCGTCGTGCCGCCGCCGCTCCGCAACGATGGCGCCTCTGCGACGGTTAGGGTTCGGCCAGGGAATGAAACGAGAGAGAGGGAGCGAGCCTGGGGGAATGAGAGGATAGGGGAGAGGGAGAGGCGTGCTCTCCATGGCGGCGGCGGCGCGGATCGGCGACAGACACGGCCGGCGAGGGCGTCGTGCGCCAGAGGACGGGGAAGGACGGCCGGCGAGGTGGGCCGTGTTGGGCTGCTGGCCTGGTAGGGGAGAGGGAGAGATGGGCCGGCCTGGTTGGGGTCGGGCTACTGTTTTTTTTCCAAAATTTTTTATTTTTCTGTTTTTCCTTTTCTCTTTGTATTTTTTAAATATAAATCTATTTTATATTTTTTTAATTATTGTTTTAATTATAATTAGCTAGGAATAGGATTATATTGTTAGCTAGGGTTATTTTTTTAATTATTGTTTTAATTATAATTAGCTAGGGTTATTTTTTTAATTATTGTTTTAATTATAATTAGCTAGGATTTTTTTTGTTTTAGTTATTAGCTATGATTATATTGTTTTACCACAATTAATATTAGAATTAGGATTAGTATTATTGTTTTAGTGATTTTTTGGTTTTATTTATTAAGATTAGAATTAGGATTAGGATTAGGGTTATTTTTTTGTTTTAGTTATTATGATTATTGTTTTAGCACAAATAATATTAGGATTATTATAATTAGGATTATATTGTTTTAGTTATTAGGATTATTGTTTTTTCTAACCTGTTTAACTCTCTTTTTGTTATAGATAATTAAGTCATGGATCCATCCGAAGATCCTGGTCGCATCGGTGAAGGTTTTCTTCAGGGCATGATAAGAGGTGAAATTCCTCTTATTACTACCGGCGCCGAAGATATTCTGCTCGAGGAAGAGATATCCTCATATCTGAATCCATCCGGTGATGGACTAGAGGAAAACCAAGGGGAAGACCAGATGGACGAAGGGAAAACAAATAACAACAATAATGATGGCCCCTCGACAGGATCCGGCGAGGTACACACATATATATATATGTATAAAGTCTCCTGTTACCTCTATTCATTAACTGATCTAGATATATATTAATCACTCTCTCTTCTTCTTTTATCCCACCGGATCGAAGCAATCGACATCTCGAACGAAACGAGGGCCGAACAAAAAGTTGGATGGTAATCAGAGGTTCACCATCGAAGAAATAGATGATGATGGTGAACCGATTGCTCCAGAGAAGCACCGGAGGATGTTTATAAATCAATGCGGGGTGCTTGTTAGGGAAAACCTGTCGATCACCATCCAAGAATGGAATAAGTCAAAGAAAGCCGGTGAAGAATCCAACAACTATGTCACCGATGATGCCAAAGATGACCTTTGGCAGAAGCTCATAGCGCATTTCATACTACCTTCCAGAGTATGAGGAATTTGAGGTAGATGGTATTACCCCAAGGCCGGGTGGGCTTGAAAATAGAGCGAAAGTCAAGGAGTGGGCACTAAGCAAGATGGCTAAACTGTACCGGAACCACAAGAAAAGTTTATACACGAAATATGTCGCGAAAAAGAAAACTCCAGACTTCAAAGGAGTAAACGAGAAGTTGAGAGAACAGTGGCCCGATTTTATACAGTACAAGCAATCTGATAAAGCAAAGGCAAAGTCGGCAAAGAACGCGTTAAATGCTGCCAACAAGAAGTACCATCATAAAATGGGGACATGTGGCTACAAGAGTGCCATCCATAAGTGGGAAACTATGGAGAAGGATATGAGGGCTAGAGGCGTCACTCCTGGTACAGATGGATGGCCCGAGAGGTCAAGGCACTGGTGGTACGGGCACGGGGGGTCCTTGGACCCAGAAACAGGGAAGACATTATTTCATGATGAAATTCTAAAACCCTCCCAAGACCTTATTCAAGCAATGAACGATGCTCAATTGGGATTGTTCCGTCCCGAGAGAGAGAGAACGACGAGCTGACACGCGCCCTAGGGAATCCTGAAAAGGGAGGACGAACACGAGGCAAAGGCGCCGGTGTATCGTGGAAGAAAGGGTTTCCTCGGTACGATTCCAGTTACAGAAGCCGTCAGAGAAAGAAGGACCGGGAGGCAGACCGGATCTCCAGGGTAGAGAAGGACCTAGCTGATCTGAAGAACCTCATGCATGAAATTAGCCAAAGGCCGCCATCGTCAACTCACCCGCGGTCTGATGATCCAGCGTTGGATCTTAGCCAACGGAGAAGCAGCGTGGCTTCCACGGAGGTCCGTGCTGATGATCAAGCACTGTTGGATGATGCACCGGCTCCTCACTACCCCGTGGATGATGTCAGAGAGATGGCACAATGTGAGCTACATCAGCCAATGAACAACCTGTCCTTCAAGGTGGCGATCGGCACTGCTTTACCTTGTCTACCTGGAGCACTCCACCATTCACTTCCGATTCCACCAGGTTATGCTCGTGTCACGGTAGATGACATAGTGGAGGATTTTGCGGACCTAGAGATTGAAATCGCTACGCCTGAAGGCCTTACGAAACTAGGAGATGTCAAGCGCAACATCATTCTATGGAATAAGAAGTACATCAAGTTTCCAGGCTCGGCGCCAAGGCCACCGACTCCAAGGAATCCAAATCCACCCCGCATCAAATATCGTCAACCTCCAAGTCCACCCCAACCCGATTATCGCCAACCTCCAAGTCCACCCCAACCCGATTATTGCCAACCTCCAAGTCCACCCCGGCCCGCTGACGATCGCCGCAGCAGGAGTACATCAAATCGATCTCCGCCTCTGCCTCCGTGCAATACTACTATCTCGTCGAAGAAACGGAAGTTTGACGGTCCCCCGCGCCCCACATCGAAGAAAGGTCAAACGCCGAAGATAGTCGATATCCCGCCGGCTCTTCCAAAGAGACCTTATGACAAGACCGACGAGGAAACTAACGCGGATGTGGCTGCCCAAGTTAAGGCGCATTTTGCACCCAAAAAGCCTAAGCCAAAGCCGGTATATAACGAAAAAACAAAAAAGTGGGCTAAGTCCTTTCTTGAGCAACCATCCCAGATATCGATGAATCTGGAATCAGACTATGACCGGGAGATTATTAAGCAAGCACAGAAGAAAAAAATCACAAGTGCAAAAAGCGGGAAGCAAGTTGCCCAGCTCGGAGCACAGAAGAATCAATCGGTCGCCCCGCTCAAAGTCATTTCAGACCTCGACAAGGCCTTCAGAGCTAAAATGGATATGGACATGCAAATAATGGACCCTAGAGCCCATAATAATGCTGCACTTATAAGAATCACTGTATCGGAGGCCAAAGCACTTGCTAACGAAGCAAATATGTCTCTTGGTCAATATTTAGGCTATGAAGATACGTCAGTGGGTCAGATAGTACGGCAGTATGTCCAAGGGCAGCCTCTAGTCAGTAATGAGGAGCTCGCGCGTCTATCTACACATATGCGAAATCTGCATGAATGATACATGTCGCAAGCAGAAAAAAGCATCATAAAGATTGGTTTCCGGTGGACGTTAGAAAGGAGCATCACTTCAAACCATACTCGATACAGGTTCAAATGACCGAACTGTTTCAGTTATACAACCAGCGCGCCCTCGACAAATCTATCATTGGTTGCTACTGTCTGTAAGTTATTTATTTCTATAATTAAGTTTGTAGCTTTAGCTCGTTCATTGCATTTAATATATTATCCTAACTATATATCCTTTTGTATGATGATATTATATTCCGCAGAATGAAGATGTTTGAATGCAAAAGAGCTAGAAGATACGACGTTGGGTTCATTGACCCATATATCATTAATGAATATACGTTAAAGAATCACCCCAAAGACGTGGAGGAAGACCTGTCCAGGTTCTTAACCGAGCATAATTTTGTTAAGGAAATACTATTTCCTTACAACTTCAAGTGAGTGTTTATATCTTGTACACATTTTATTTTTGCTTACTGGATGAGCTATGCATGTATGCTCATGTAAATGTCCGCAGATTCCACTGGATCTTGCTAAACATTCAAGTTGACAACTCTCTAGTTGATGTCCACGACTCATTAAGTTGGGACCAAGAGAAGTGGAGCGACATGAAAGAAATGCTCCATAAGTAATTTCAATTATTATCGCATTATATCGTCTTTTCATTCATTTCCTGATATCAAGTAACTAATAACTCCTTTGTTCATTTTCTTTGCCGAGAAGGTGTTGGACACGGTTCAGACAGAAAATACCAGGTCCATTCAAAGAGGAGCTAACTTATAAAATGGCGAAGAGTTTACAGCAGCCACCGAGAACTCATTTATGTGGATACTACGTCTGCGAGTACATCCGCGAGTTGACCAGTGAGCGGAAAGTTGACTCACATTATATTTATGATTTGCGAGAGAAACTAGAGCCAGACCAACGCATAAGAGCAATTCAAGAGGAGCTGGCGGGATTTATGATGAAGGAAGTGCTTGATGTACATGGAGAGCATTATGCGGATGACGTGGAACTCGATTTGCCTTAGTCATTTCCATGTAGCTCATATGATATATATATTCATCAATGACCATGTAATTTCAAAACATTTCTTTCTTTTGATATGATTGATTATATGTATGTTTGCAAGGGATCGATTAATTATATAAATGCATCGACGTATAGTGTGTATGTAGTAGCGTATAATATGTATACTGAAATATATGTTTGTTATAGTGAAACACAAAACGAAAAAGGAACAAAATGGCAAAAAAAAGAAAATACACAATCTCTGCCGCGGCAGGAAACCTTTTAGTCCCGGGTGGTGTTACAGCCCGGGACTAGAGGGTTTCCGCCCCCCGCGGCGCTGTAACAGCCACGTGGCTGTTATCAGTCGCGGGCCGTTGCGAGCCGGAACTAGAGGGGGGCCGTTAGTCCCGTTTTCGCAGTCCCGGACCCAAAACCGGGACTAGAGCCCGTTGCGGCCCGGGACTAGAGGCCTGTTTTCCACCAGTGGGTGGCCCTCGCAAATGCGAGGGCATCATCTCTAGTAGGTTGAAAGTGAACAAGAAATTAAAAAAAAGTTCCATTGATGTCATATGATTTTCCTTTATGAGTCAGGAAATCATAATGTTTTATGACTATAAATATTCTGGTAAACAAAATATCAATCTAACATGACATATGTTGAAACACCCATATATCTATATATAGAGCTATGGTACTTACATGATGTTAGATCGGTAGTATGGTTATTTAACTTCAATAAAAAATTGAATTAAGAATATAACGGTATATCATCCTTAATTAGTAGGTCACATGAAATTGTGAGAATTATCTTATTACTTCTGCTCATTTACTCACACCATGTCACAACATGCAACATTTTAGAAACAACCTAGTGAATGTTTGGTCACTATTTTGTATATAAACATACTATGTAAAATAAACCATTTTCTTATGGGTTTATCCATGAACATGTTTTTACGTATGTGTCATCTAGAGAAGTATAACTCTAATTTTATCAGAACCATTTTTATTTTTAATTAATGGCTCTAGACACGCTGTCACATTTATATTTTGTGTTATGCAAAATAAACAATCACCCTTTCTAGCATAATTCAAAAGAGTCGTAAATTTTATTGTGCAATTGGAATGACATGTGATCTTATGTTAATTTTGTTACATGAGAGAAAGACATATACAATATTTTAAGTATGCCGACCCTATAAACCAAACAATATCCGCTAGAAAAATTCATAAGAGTTAAATGTACACATTTTAGGCCCTCTAATTAAAAGTTGTATCGACACATCGTGTGGATACCCAATATCAGAATATCAAGCAAAAATATTTGATTACTTAGTCCTGTGTGTAAATTAAGCCAACATATTTTACATTTTGGGAGACGTTTCCGTCGGTATTGTGTCGAATGTTTTTGTATCTTCATCAATTTTAAAGATTTCATGTCGTATGTCTCATTAAGTTAGATTATATCTTGATTATAGAGATATTCTCATCCTTATGAGAATATGTCTTTTCTTAGTCCCGGGTGTATCATTAAGCCGGTAATTTTTTGTACATATCGAGCGAGAATATTTGATAACTCGGTCTTTTGTACATCGGAGTATGTATTAAGAAAAAATATTTTAGATCCTAAGGGACATTACGATCAATAGTGTGTCGACTAATGTTTTATCTTCATCAAATTTTTGTTGTTTTATTACCAAAATTCGACCGATCTATTCATAATCATCGACAACAGTACAACAAATCCATAAAAGTAATAAAACTTACCAACATATCCTTAGATCACCTTTCGACGACTACAAGCATTCGAGCAAGCCGAAGGCATGCCACCGTCCAAGTCAGAATATTTCTCCGGTGGAGGGCATTCTCATCCTCGATGTCATCTGTGTTTGGCTTAGTGATGTGTGTATAATTAAGCCGATAAAATTTATAGTTTGAGGGGCGTTCCGTTGATAGTGTGACTAATACCGTGACATCATTAATCTTAAGATTCCCTGACCTCCAACTTTTGCATGCATTTTATAGTGCGTTGCTCCGATCACAGCTGAGTAAATTTGTCATTTAATTGCATTTAATTATCACCTTAAGCTTTACTACTCCCTTCGTTTCGGTTTACAAGTTCTGCACGTAGTTCTATATCGCCAAATTGAACAACTTAGTATGATGTATATATTATAAAAATTATATCACCGGAAACTTTAGACTTTGTATTTTCCAATGATATAATTTTTATATTATATAATTTAAATTATATAGGTCAAATTGATAACCTAGATATACGCGTAGGACTTATAAACCGAAACGGAGCGGTTTGGAGGGTGTCTTTATAAAAGCCATGCATTTCCAAAACTTCTCTTCTCTTAGATATGTTAGACTTAATTACAGAATTAATTTCTATTTTTTCCTCCCTATTTCCTATTCCATGCAGCCAAGGAATTAATTTTTGCATGCAACTCCACCAACGCATACGCCTGAACTCCTCGTTTCCATTGAGTAATTACGTTTAATAGGACGCCGAATAATTAATGAACGCATGTTTCTAGCACAAATTTAGCCTCAAGCGTCCACCTAGATTTTAATAATCTCTCTAAAACATCCTCCAAACCACAGAGAGAGTATAATTTTTCTAAACTGTCTATACTAGCAGCTCCTAACCTTTGCCACCTTGTTTAAGTTTGCAAAATGCAGCTATCACGTTCCAGCCAAAAGAGTTAGTCTCCTATACGGCTCCTTTCAAAGCGGACATGGTCTTCCGGAAAGTACATGTCAGAATGGCTTAATTATGGAGGCCACATGTCAGCCGGGTCATCGATCGTATATGGTTGCTATTTTAACGACACAACTATACGGTCATACTGAATTAAGTTGTGTCAATCCGATTTCCTCAAAAACTATAAGTCGTGTCAAACAGGTTACGTAACTATTGACCTCTCGCTAAATCTTAGCCATATATTTTAGATCTAGCTATCAAAATAAATTTAAATGATGTGGCTTAACGTCAGGGACGGAGACAAGGGGGGACGAGGGGGGGCTTAGCCACCCTATGGTATGAATTTTGTGAAGAACTCTACTCTTTAAAACTCCAATTTCTTATTGATTTAGCCAAGTCTGCCCCCTTCATGTCAATTTTGCCCCCCTCAAGGTGAGGCTCCGTCCCTGCTTAACGTGGTGACTCTATTAGATTTTAATCTGAATAATTGTAATTGTACTTCCTCTTTTCATACTACTCCAACGTTAGTTTCGGTTAAGGTCAAGCTTTGTGAAGTTTGACCATTATTTAAAAATATATATTAATAATTACAATCGATATTAACAAAGACCAGGTGAAATGTACTAACATGTTATATACAGTTGGTATTGTAAATGTTTAAATTTTATCATATATATACC
The DNA here is from genome assembly GCA_916181665.1 of Avena sativa. Taxonomy (NCBI): domain Eukaryota; kingdom Viridiplantae; phylum Streptophyta; class Magnoliopsida; order Poales; family Poaceae; genus Avena; species Avena sativa. Next base: position 358,372,520 of record OV702283.1, read on the forward strand.
TGGTCAAATATTATAAAATTTGATTTTAACTCTAAACGGAATAATATGAAGCGGGGGAGTATTATCGAGCGTCAAAAAGGAAGTAGTATCAAGCGTAGCGTCGTAGTTGAAGTCTCAAAGTAAGGTAGCAACAGCAGCGTATGTAAGTTACTGGAAACGCGGAACATGTAAGTTGGTCTTGTACTCTTGTGGATAGACATGGCAGATTGCCCGATTACATTATAGAAATGGCCAGATGCGCAGACGGCCAAACGTCGGGGCCGTCGGCATAGCACCGCACCAGGCCAGTCCAACTGGCCAGCCCTCGGCGTAGCCAAGTCGTCGGCGTAGTATACACTACACCGACGGTCACCCTCGGCGTAGTGACGGCTCTCGGCGTAGCAAGCGGACGCGTGGCACATGCCGGCCAGCACGGACGGCGCGCTAACATGCCGAGGGTTTTCCTGACTACGCCGACGGCAATAAGCCCTCGGCATACCAAGCTTCTACTGTAGTGTTAGTACTAAGGCATGATGAGTGCGTCGGTACGTGCGCTACACCAGCGAAGGTCGTTGCCTAGATTCCATCAGAAGTGACATGTGCCCTATCTTGTATACACTATATACGACGTAGCTGCCAGTTAGTAAGCCTGTCTTCTTTTTTGTCCATGAATCTTTTAAGTGTTGTTCACCGGTTGCTGCTAGCTTCTTTGAATTTAGATACTTATCCATATTAATCGACTTCAATTTAAATGTATTTAGACAAGTTTTTGTGATAGATACATCCAAATTAGAGTCAATTAATATGGGTCGGAGGGAGTAGTAGAACTAACAACTTTTGACTATGGAATTTCCGTAGCCTTGTTTAGAGAATTTCAATTCTTTAGAAGTCCCTTTGATTTTAGATAGTACAACTGGATGTCAAACGCCTATCAATACGACAATATGCCCTTCATAGAAAACTAGTATGAGCTCAAATTGCATAATGTAAAAAAGCAGAGACATAAGGTTTGCCTCCCTCGTTATATAAAGTTATGGTTTGGGATAAAACCCAAGTTATCCTTTCTTAAACATTGGTATGCTATGCATAAGAAAAATATTTGCAACCAAAGTCGGATGAACCTGTCTTTGTATGTTATTTCGAATAACTGTTAAGTATTCCTTCATAACATGAGAGACAAAAGTGTTTGTCGCTTAGAACGTCAAGTTTCTTTGAGAAGGAATTTTTCGTGAAAAGATAAGTGGGAGGACAATAGAACTTTGATAAGGTTAAAAGAACCTTAGCTATATGTGCAAAGTTGCGTAGCGCCAAAAAGTGTTCCGGAGGCAGCAACAATGCTCATAGCTCACGTGCCTCAAAGGTTGTGGTTACGGAGGTCAAAGTTTCTATTGAATCAAGTAGGTCGGGTAAACAATCAAATACCAAGATTTGAGGGTTGAATCATTATTTGAGAATAATGAATGGAATACATACAAAGAAGTAATGATGAGCCCTAACTCCGCAAATGGCTTGAAGCCATAAAATCCGTGATAGTTCCATACACAAGAAATCAAGCTTTGAACTTGAAGGACCCTCGAGAAAGGTGTAAGACCTTACAGTCGTGTTTGGATCTATAAAAAAATAGACATGGATTCACATCTATGAAATAGTCGATATGTTGGGAAAGAGTTCACAACAATGTTCAAAGGTTGACTATGACAAGATTTGATCTTTCATAGCGATATTTAGTCTAGACGGATTAATGTAGCAACCACTACATATAATTTTGTTATGTGGTAGTTGAATAAACAAAACAAGTTCTTCTAATAGAATTGTTACCTAGGACGTGTGCATAACACGGTCCAAAGGGTTTTGTTAATTCAAAGGATGCTAAAAGCATATGCAAACTTCAATGGTTGAAGTAAGCATCGCGGAGTTGGAATCTTTACTATGATGAAATTGTTAAAAGAGTTTAATTTCATCGGAGACAATGAAGATAATTGCATTTGCAAGAAATTAAGTGGGAGCGCTAAGACATGTTTCTAATACATTATGTGGAAGACATATTGTTGATTGGAAATGATGTATCTTTTATTAACACATATTAAAAATTTCATCCCGATGAAAGATTTAGGCAAAACCCAAATATTTGGCATCTATATCTATATAGATAGATTGAGACACTAATATGGTTGTGCCGAAAGTACATAGATGATATATTGAATGAGTTCAATATAGAAACTATAAGAAAGGTTCTTGTTGCACATAAAGGATTGAATGAGTTCAATATTGATGATATATTCAAGTGTGTTGACACTTGGTAAGTGAAACAAAGATTCAAGTATAGATTGATACTTGATGTATGAAATCACAAAGAGTATTTATATCAATCATACTGTGATATGTACAAATCCAGATATGTCTTATGCTCTAAATGTTATGAGCATATACCAGAATGATTCATAAGATGATCATTGGACGATAGTAAGGATATTCTTATGATCTTTTGGAAGAATTAAGAGTATATTATTTTGTAAAAGTGACAAATAGATGGTTAGTTTATTGTAAAAGTACTACATTGATACTAGTTTTGTCACAAAGTACAAATTAAGTTTATATCAATCTAAACTAAGGGTGGTGTTGGAGATATGCCCTAGAGGCAATAATAAATGTAGTTATTATTATATCTTTGTGTTTATGATAAATGTTTACATTCATGCTATAACAGTATTAACCAGAAACATTAATACTTGTGTGATTTGTAAACTAAATTAGAGTCCCTAGTAAAGCCTCTTCATAATACTAGATTGTTGATTAATAGATGATCATAGTTTCTTGATCATGAACATTTGAGATGTTGTTAATAACAAGGTCATATCATTAGGAGAATGATATGATGGACATACTCCTATAGATAAGCGTAGCATAAAGATCAAGTCATTTTAATAGTTCAATTGCTATAAGCTTTCTGATACATAGTAACCTAATTCATTCGACCATGAGATCATGCTTATCACCATCACCGGAAGGATGCTTTGATGACATCAAACACCACACCATAACTGGGTGGCTATAAAGATGCCATTGAGTGTTCATGTAACACTACGGTTCTGAAAAGACCGTAGCTTCTATGTGACATGCCAATCCCTGAATTGGTTCATTGGCCCACAATAGAATAAGATGAATAACATAGCAAAATATCCGTGTATCATAGATAACGAAGATCCAGAGTATCATTATTACAATAAAAGCTTAGCTCAAAGCTAGCTCAAATAACTCAAGTAGCAACATAAATATAGTAAATCCTCCATTCTTCAAATTGCCCACAAGTGAATAAGTGCCGAGTGGAGTACCGTGGCCTAAATCGATTACTCAGAATCGGAATATGCTGCAACATGAAACGTAGCAGCCCCGAAGGGTCAATACATGGAATGTATGGCAAGAGAGCTATTAAAGGAGACAATAGTGCTAACATCTACATGAATATTTGGCAAGTGGAGCTGTGGCTAGCTTGCATTTGCAAAACCTTTGTCCTACTTTCACAAACAGTTTTTGATTTTCTTTGAAAAGATCCCAATTAAGTTAACCCATCAACATTAAAGCAATTATGAAATCGGAATGAGCGAGAAACATGTCATGGAATCAATATCAAGCAACACAGATGTCCATAACCTGGGACACGGCTAATCGATTAGATTATACACCCTGCAGGAGTTAGTACACTTTACCCATGTGACTTGGCCAGCCCAGCTCGTACCACCACTCTCATTTTGGGTGATGATAGGGAGAAGTCCAAGAAGGGACCGTTCGGGAAGTAGCTCCCTAAACCCGACACGCACCGGTCCAACCTACCAAAATTCTACATCTCTGGATACGTGGGTTCGAGTTACCACAACCTACTGAGTCCAACCAACCGCCCATTTCATTATTGGCACATGGTTGTACACGTAAGCTACAAAATAAAGAAGCCAATCATTCTCTCTTGATACCTGGGTGCCTTTCCGCAATGATACCACCAAAAATTATCAAACCCATCACACCCAGGAGATTCATTGATTAAGTTGTTTTAGTTTTCGCAAACCAACACATTTAGAAACAACTTTCAGTGATGTAACCCAGCCCTCGTTCATCATAGCATGGCTAAGCACATCTACCAACGGCGGTTCATCTACAAGGAAAGCCCTACCACATAATAGGACATAGCATAGCGATAGTAATATCCTACACATGCATCTACAAAATACACGACAATGCATTGAAAATAGTAGGACAACATCATGAACAAGGTAGCATCTACTTGCCTTGTATGTAGTGGTCGGAAGAACAATCCACACACGAGAAAACGTTGCACTCATCACAATCTACACGATACAATTGCAATCATAAACAAACCATCCACAATCATATGCAAACAAAGACGATGCAAGATGCATGCATGACAAGTGGAATAACGTTACAGTAGCATCACATATTCTTATTCAGTATAACTAATGTATGCATGCATGGAAATTATTTTGAGTGCAAAGAAAACAAAGCATGCAATTTATAATGCTCAAATGATAGAGCTAGAAACTAAATAATTAGTCACTGCTAACATACTGTTTGTAAAATCTTGGAAAATTTCCACAGCGTAGGCAACTCATAATAGAATCAGTACCAATTGGAATTTATCAAAAAGGATTTATATAAAGCCCTGGGTAATTAAAATACTACAATAAGCCTTTAAATAGATTCTACGAATTCCAATACTGTAAGCCTAACTTTTTAATTCACTATATGATTCCCCTTGTTCTACTGATTCCAGGGACATTTTATTTGCAATTTTTGGAGTTACAAAACTTATTATATGAATTTAATACTCCAAAAAGGGAATTAACTCATTTAAATAACCAGGAAACAACCTTGCTGTAAAAGTGTAAAACAACTGTACAACAATATTCTACGTGAGGCACTGAATTCATACAAATTTTATTTGCAATTTTTGGCCCAGTAGATCTAAAGATATGAATTTTACAAGTTTTAGCTATTTTCTGCCAATTTAAATCAATTTAGAAATACACAGTCAAAGTTGACTGTTGACCGCGCCTATGTGGCACGCTGACGTGGCGCTGACTGGATCGAGATCAAGCGGCTGGGGGTGTGCGAGGGGGAAGAGCTCACCGGGGCTGGCGGCGGCGAGGTCGTGGTAGCAGCGGTGGCTGTCCTCGGCGGCGGCGGGTGGCACGACGGCATCGAGGGCGAGGTGGCGAAGCTCCTCGAGGCGGCGGCGCGGGTCGGCGTGTGCGGGGGCGACGGCGATCGGCGGCTGGAGCGCGGGCGGCGGCGTCGCGCTCCGGCGAGGAATCTCGGCGGCGGCGGGCTCAGCAGAGGGGGAAAAGGAGACGGGGCGAATCAGTAGGCGGCAGCGGAGCTCGCGAGGGAGGAGAGAGGATGCGGGGTGGCGGCGCGTCACCTCGTGCGCGAGGTCGGCGGCGGCGGACGGCGATGTCAGCGGCGGCGAGCTCGGGGTGAGCTAGGGTTCGAGAGGGGGGGAAAAGGTCGCGGCTGGGGGGAGGGGTTTATGGGCGGCTCGGGCGGAGTCCCTCGCAAAACGGCCGCGCGAAAATCGGCGGCGACGACGCTGTCCGCGTCGGACACGGCGGCGGTGGCGCGCTGACAGGTGGGGCCCACCTGTCAGTGGCTGGAGGCTGGGCGGCGGCGGATAGAGGCTGCCGCGCACGCGGCCGTTGCTGCTGTTGCGCGGGTTGCTGGTGGCTGGGCCGCTGGCTGCCACGCTGTCCCTTTTTTTATTCCTTTTTTTCTTTTTCTCAGACGAATTGCTTATCTGAATTTTGACAGGATCTGTCTAGAAAATAAGCAGAAATTTAGTTTGCCACATCTTTTACTACGAAGCTCCGATTGAGGCGATTCAAGGTGCTACGGGTTCGTGGCGGAACCCTCTATGCACCAGTGCCTTCCATACACCCAAAATATAATGTTTTTTCACAGTATCATGGTAAAACCAAGTGTTCATGTGTAGGTGTCAAAATACAAATGCAAGTGGTTTGTTTTGTCAAAACCTTTTTAAACCAAAATTTTGCATTGATGATCATGATGCAATGCCATGAATGTTATGCAGTACCAAATCTAAAATTTGGTATGTGACAAGACTAACCCCCTTAAGATGAATCTCGTCCCCGAGATTCGGCGTGGCTAGCAAATAGGTGTGGATGGTCCTCTCAGATGTCATCCTCACGCTCCCAAGTGGCTTCCTCTTCGGTGTGGTGGCTCCATTGCACCTTGCAAAATCTGATCGTCTTGGTACGGGTATTCCTCTCCGCTGTCTCCAGTATCTTGACCGTCTTCTCCTCATAGGTCAAGTCATTCTCAAGCTGAACCTCCTCTAGTGGCACCGTGTCTCTCAATGGTGTGTCCACCATCTTCGGATGACACTTCTTCAGCTGGGACACGTGGAACACGTTGTGGACGGGGGAAAGAGCCTCTGCAACTCCAACTGATAAGCAGCCTCTCCTTTGTGTGCTAAGACCCGATATGGTCCAATAAACCGAGGTGCCAGCTTACCCTTGATTCCAAATCTCTTAATTCCACGCAGTGGCGACACTCTGAGGTATGCTCTATCACCTATCTCATACACCACTTCCTTGCACTTGGCGTCAGCGTAGATCTTCTGCCTTGATTGTGCTACCTTCAGCCTGTCCCTAATCAAGGCGACCTTCTCCTCAGCGTCCTTGATCAAATCAGGTCCAAACAGCTGACGTTCTCCTACTCCATCCCATAGCAACGGTGTCCGACATCTTTTCCCATATAGCACATCGAACGGCGATGTCTTGATGCTGGTTTGATAGCTGTTGTTGTAGGAAAACTCCGCATACGGCAAATTCTCATCCCAACTAGAACCATGAGCCAAAGCGCAAGCTCTCAGCATATCCTCCAAAATCTGATTTACCCTCTCGGTCTGTCCATCAGTCTGGGGGTGGAACGCTGTGCTAAACTCCAACCTAGTCCCCAATGACTCGTGCAGCTGGCGCCAAAAGTGTGAGGTAAATTGGGTGCCTCTATCAGATACAATGCTCTTAGGAACTCCATGCAGGCACACAATTCTATCCATATAAATCTTGGCTAACCTTGCACTCGTGTAGGTCGTCTTCACCGGTATAAAGTGGGCTACCTTGGTCAAATGGTCGACCACTACCCAAATGGAGTCATATCCTGACCTAGTCCTGGGTAATCCTGTGATAAAATCCATTCCCACTCTATCCCACTTCCAATCCGGCATGGGCAATGGCTGTAGCAGTCCTGCTGGCTTCTGGTGTTCCGCCTTCACTCGGCTACATACATCACATAAGGCAATGTGCTCGGCGATGTCTCCCTTCATGTTGTTCCACCAGAATCTGTCCTTTAGGTCCATATACATCTTCGTATTGCCCGGATGTATGGAGTACGGCGAGTCATGAGCTTCCTGTAGAATCAACTTCCTTATCTCCGGATCGTTGGGAATGCACAAATGATCTCCATACCACAAGGTTCCTTGCTCATCCTCGCGTAATTCTTTTGCTCGATCCTCCTTCGTCTTTTCCTTTATTTCATCTATCTCTTTGTCTCCTACCTGAGCCTTCCTGATCCTGTCCTGTAGCGTCGGTTGGACTTCCATTGCTGCCAAATATCCTTCTGACACTACCTCCAGTCTAAGGTCCATGAATTGCTTGCACAAATCCTCGGGCAATTCCCCAACAGTAAATCCATTGGCATAGACCTTCCGGCTCAGAGCATCTGCCACTACATTGGCTTTTCCTGGGTGGTATTGCAGATTCATATCATAATCCTTGATAAGTTCCAACCATCTCCTTTGCCTCATGTTTAGTTCCTTCTGTGTAAATATGTATTTCAGGCTCTTGTGGTCGGTGTACACATCACAGTGTTTTCCCATTAGGTAGTGCCTCCATACCTTGAGCGCATGAACAACTGATGCTAATTCCAAGTCATGTGTGGGATAATTCCTCTCATGGTGTTTAAGTTGCCGCGAGGCATATGACACCACTCTCCCATCTTGCATCAGCACACTCCCAAGTCCCTGTCGAGAAGCATCACATTACACTTGGAAATCCTTCTGAAGATCAGGTAAACACAAAACAGGTGCGGTCACTAGTCGATGCTTCAGTTCCTGAATGTTGGCTACACACGCATCCGTCCATTCAAACTTCCTCTCCTTCTTTATAAGTTCTGTCATTGGCTTAGCAATCTTGGAGAAATTTTCAATGAACCTCCTGTAATATCCAGCAAGTCCCAAAAAGCTCCGAATATCTCCCACATTCTTGGGCGCTTCCCACTCAGTTACTGCAGTCACCTTGCTTGGATCAACAGCGACTCCTTCTCCTGACACCACATGTCCAAGAAATCCAACAATGTTAAGCCAGAATTCACACTTGCTGAATTTGGCATACAGCTTGTGTTCCCTCAGCTTCTCCATAATCAGTCGCAGATGTTTCTCATGCTCAGCATCATCCTTGGAATATATCAGTATGTCATCAATAAACACCACCACGAACTTGTCCACGTACTCCATGAATACCTTGTTCTTCATGGTCATGAAATATGCCGGAGCATTCGTTAGTCCAAAAGACATAATTGTGTACTCATAAAACATACCTAGTAGTGAAAGCGGTTTTTGGTATGTCCTCCTCCCGGATCTTCAATTGGAAGTAGCCCGATCGCAGATCAATTTTGCTAAACACCTTTGCTCCTTCCAGTTGATCAAACAAACCATTTATGTTCGGCAGGGGGTATTTGTTCTTGATGGTCACTTCATTCAGCGAGTGATAGTCCACCACTAATCTCTTGCTGCTGTCTTTCTTCTCCACAAACAGAACAGGTGCACCCCATGACGACGAACTAGGCTGAATGAATCCCTTGTCCAACTGCTCCTTTAGCTGTTTCTTCAATTCTTTCAGCTCATCCACATCCATCCTATATGGTCTCTTTGCTATAGGTCTTGTTCCCGGCATCAGATCAATGAGAAACTCCACATCCCTGTTAGGTGGCATCCCTGGCAGCTCTTCCAGAAACACGTCGGGGTACTCCTTAATCACCGGCACAGTATCCATGATAACCCCCTTAAGAGAATTTAGCTTACACCTTCCCGGTCGCACAACCGACTTGAACCTAATCCTCTTACCATCCGGGGTTTTGAGTGAAGCAGCTCGATGTGCACAATCTATGTGTCCCCCATGCATATACATCCAATCCATACCCAGAATTACATCTAAACCTTGCGATTCCAAAACTACCAGATGTGCAATGAAATTGTGTGCTCCAATCCTCACAGTTAAGTCACGGCATCCCGCGCTAGCTATCATATCCCCTGCAGGTGAACTCACTCTAATAGACCCTTTCAGAGACTCCGTAGGTAACTTATACTTATCCACAAATGCCCTTGATATGAATGAATGCGATGCACCAGTATCGAAAAGTATAAGTGCAGGGTGAGTGTTGATTGGAAACTTACCAATCACAAGATCAGGCTCATCTGGGATCTCCTCCACATTCATGTGGTTCACTGTGGCTTTCTGGTTGTTGCTTGGCTTCAGTCCCTTCTTCTCCGGACAGTTGTCCGCATAATGTCCCTTCTGGCCACACTTGAAGCATGTCACCTCACTCAGGTCCTTCACAAAGCTGCGGTCACAGTTGCGGTCATGTCCACTGTGTCCTCCAGAATGGTGGGTGTGTCCTCCCTTGTGGCTGTGGCGGTTGCCCTTGTGGCTATCATGGCGATGTCCATCGCCTCCATGGTTGTGGTGGTCATGGATTCCATGGTGCCCATGGTCACTCCCTCCATGCTTGGAGTATCCATCATAAGAAGTGCGAGACTTGTGGTGAGAACCAGAGTGATGATTGCTGCTCTTCCTCTTGCGGCTTTCCACCTGCTTGTGCTTCCCTTCCAAAATTCTGGCCTTGTCCATAAGCTCCTGGAAAGTGGGACAATAAACCACCAGCAGCTGCACTGAAAGCTCATCGCTGAGGCCATCCAGGAATCTCTCCCTCCTTTTTGCATCAGTGTCAACATCCTCAGGCGCATAACGGGACAGGTTGTTAAACTCCTCAATATACTCAGCCACGGTGCGGTTGGTTTGGCGCAAGTTGCGAAATTCCTTCCTTTTCAAGCTCAGAACTCCTGAAGATACGTGGTTGGTCTTGAAACCTTCCTCAAACATTGCCCAAGTCACAGTGTCCAACGGGTGGGTGATCTGAAAAGTGTCCCACCATGAAGCGGCTGGTCCCTCCAGTAGGTGAGCGGCAAACCTCACCTTCTCAGCATCCGTGCACCCAACAGTTACTAGATCCTTGTTGACTGAATGCAACCAGTCGAGAGCAACCATCGGCTCTGTTGTAGTAGAGAACTTCGCTGGCCTTAACCTCAGGAACCTAGTAAGAGCATCTCCCTGAGGCTGGTTGTTCCCATTGTTGTTGTTGGAATTATGCCCTAGAGGCAATAATAAAGATGTTATTATTATAATTCTTGTTCATGATAATGTTTATATTCCATGCTAGAATTGTATTAAGCGGAAACTTTAATACTTGTGTGGTTTGTGAACAACACCGTGTCCCTAGTACGCCTCTATGGACTAGCTCATTGATCAATGATGGTTAAGGTTTCCTAACCATAGACATGAGTTGTCAATTGATAATGAGATCATATCATTGGGAGAATGATATGATGGACAGACCCAAACTAAGCGAAGCAACTAGATCGTGTCATCGTGTTCGTCTTTGCGAAGCTTTTCTTATGTCAAATATTGTATTCCTTAGACCATGAGATAATACAACTCCCTGGTATCGGAAGAAAGCTTTGAGGTCATCAAACGTCATCCTATGAGAGGGTGATCATAAAGGTGTCTCTCAGGTGATCGGAAAGTATCTGTTGGGTTGTATGTATCGAGATGGGATTTGTACCTCCCAAGTCAGAGAGATATACTTCGGGCCCACTCGGTAATCGATATCAACACCGCTTGCAAGCATGTGGTTAAGGAGTTAATCACAAAGTGATATCGGATTACGGAACGAGTAAAGTACTTGCTGTGAACGAGATTGAACTAGGTATGACGGTACCGACGATCAAATCTCGGGCAAGTAAAATATCGCGAGACGAAGGGAATATATATATGGGATTGATTGAATCCTGGCATCGTGGTTCATACGATATGATCATCGATGAATGTGTGGGAGTCAATATGGGTTTCCAGACCCCGCTGTTGATTATTGATAGAAGATCATGTCTGCATATTCTCGAACCCGCAGGGTCACACACTTAACGTGTCTCGACGCTAGGATAGATTGGATAATTGGTTTATGAGTTTTTGTTCGGAGTCTCGGATGGGATCCGGAACATCAAGAGAGGTTCCGGAGTGGTCCGGAGAATAAGATTCATATAAGGCAGTGCAGTTTTTGGAGTTCGGAATTGTTCCGGGTTAATCGGTATTGTACCGGAAGCTTCTAGAACCTTCCGGAAGGGGACCAACGTGGCCTAACCTTCCGGGAGGGGGCATGGGCCTATGAGGGAGTGCCCTAGCCGCATTGGTCCAGGGGCACAAGGCCCCATAGGGCCCAGCCGGCCAAGAGAGGTTTAAATTCTAGATAGAGCTTCTAGAAGGGGGGGTTTCCTTGCCCCCCACTCTTCCTCCTTGGGGCCGCCGGCCTTGGCTTGGGGGAGGGGCTAGGGCTGCGCCCACCCCTCTATATATAGAGGGCTGGGGGCGCACCAACCCCCTACACCTTCCCCTCCAACCCTAGCCACCCTGCTGCCCTCCTCTCTCCCTCCCGACTGCTTGTAGGCGAAGCCCTGCTGCAGAAATTCTCCACCAATTGCACCGCGCCGTCGCGTTGTAGATCCAACCCATCTCTCCACCATACTTTCTGGACCAAGGAAGGAGGATACGTCGAGGTGCTGCACGTGTGCATCTCACGGAGGCACCGCCACTTGTGGTGCTAGATCGGATCGGATCACGAGGAGGAGAAGCGAGTACGACTACATCACCCACGTTCCGACGAACGTTCCGCTGTGCGAATCTTCAAGGGTATGAAGATCTAATCCAATCTCTCTCGTTGTTTGCATCTCCTAGATTAGATCTTGGCTTTCCCTCTGTTCGCATCCGTAGAAAATTTTGATTTACTATGCCGGGAAACCCTTCAGTGGTATCAGAGCTAGATCTATGCGTAGATGTGTTTCACGAGTAGAACGCAACATGGTTGTTGCGGCCGTTGATGTTTTCTGTTGCAAGCCTCTTGTTTGTGTTCTTCTTATGACGCGGGATAGTGAGATTGAAGCGGTCCAGGCCAACCTTACGCGACGTCGTTCGCGAGACCGGCTCCGCACTTGACGTGTGGCTTGTTCCACACATGCGGATGGTGGATGTCAGTTTCTCTCACTATAGTTGTCATGGGATTAACACCGGAGTTTGGCAACCATAATATCACCGTTGTGGATTTCCGTAGGTAAGAATCGTTCTTAGCATCTACTCCCATAAGCCACGTAAAACATGCAACAACAAAGTAGAGGCGTCTAACTTGTTTTTGCAGGGAGTGTTTTCTATGATATGGTATGGCCCAAGATGTGATGTGTATAATGTATGCGATGATCATGTTTTGTAATGTTTCACGACTTGCATGTCGATGAGTACACAACCGGCAGGAGCCATATGGTTGTCTTTATAATTGTGTATGACCTGTGTGTCAACTTCTTATACGCCATGTAATAGTTTCACTTTATCGCTAAGTAGTTAGCAATAGCTGTAGTTGCTATTCGTGGTGGAGGCAATCATGGTGGAGTGATGGAGATCATGCCGGCACGCACAAGATGGAGATCATTGCGCGAAGATTGGCTATACCATGTCACATAAAGTTATATGCATGTGATGTTTATCCTTTTATGTATCTTATTATGCTTAGATCGCGACGGTAGCATTATAAGATGTTTCCTCACTTAAAGATCAAGATAAAACTGTGTTCTCCCCAAGTATGCACCGTTGCGAAAGTTCGTCGTGTCCAAGCATCACGTGATGATCGGGTGCTATATACTCTACGCTCACATACAACGGGTGCAAGCCAGTTTTGCACACGCGGAAATACTTGGGTTTTACTTGACGAGCCTAGCATGTACAGACATGGCCTCGGAACACAAGAACCGAAAGGTTAAGCATGAGTCATATGAATGATATGATCGACACTTAGTTGTCCACCATTGAAACCACATCTCTTCTCGTGATGATCGGATTAGGTGTGGTGAATTTGGATCGTGTTCACTAAACAACTTGAGGGATGTTGAATTTAGTGGGAGTTCATCTAGTAATTTGATTAAGTTGAACTATTTATCATGAACATAGTCTAAATTGTACTTGCAAATACTGTAGATCACATGGCCAAGTCCAACTTCAACTTCAACGTTTTTGCTGAGATAGAAAAGCTTAGAAACAATGGGTCTAACTTCACCAAATGGTTCCGCATTCTGAGAATCATTCTCGCTGGCGGACAAAAGGACTATGTCCTTGAGAAAGCGCTAGGTGACGCCCCTGCTATAGATGCACCGGCTGATGAAAAAGCTGTTTATCAGTCGCGCAAGGATGATTATGATTTGATTAAGATCGCCATGTTGTATGCTATGGAATCGGATCTTCAAAATCGTTTTGAGGAGTTCGCCGGGCCCTTTGAGATTCTCGAGGAGCTGAAAAACATGTTTCAGACTCAAGCCCGTTCTGAGAGACATGAGATCTCTAAGAAATTCTTTAACTACAAGATGGAGGAAGGGAGTTCCGTTAGTGAGCACGCCATTGAGATGACGGGCTACACTCAACGCCTTGAGCAACTGGACTGCAAGATTCTAGAGGAGCTCAAGATTGACACTCCTAGCTACAAAAGTTTTGTAGTTGATCACAATCAGATTGGTTCCACTGATATGATCACTGAGCTCTTTGCTAAGATGAAAGTAGCGGAGGTGAACATCAAAAAGAATAATCATGTGTTGATGGTCAACATGCCCAGCTTCAAGAAAGGTAAGGGAGCAAAGAAGCCCTTCAAGAAGGGCGGCGGCAAGCGCACTGCCCCTGCTGAGAAGAAGCTCAAGTCTGGTCCTAAGCCGGACACTGAGTGCTTCTATTGCAAGGACAAGGGTCACTGGAAGCGCAACTGTCCGAAGTACTTAGCGGACAAGAAGGCTGGCACCATCAAAGGTATATTTGATATACATGTTATTGATGTTTTCCTTACTAGCCCTCGTTGTAGTTCCTGGGTATTTGATACCGGTTCAGTTGCTAATATTTGTAACTCGAAACAGGAGCTACGGAATAGACGGCGGCTTGCGAGGGATGAGGTGACGATGCGCGTTGGCAACGGATCAAGAGTTGATGTGATGGCCGTCGGCACGCTCTCCTTAGTTTTACCTTCGGGATTAGTTTTAAACCTTAATAAATGTTATTATGTGCATGTGTTGAGCATGAACATTATTTCTGGATCTTGTTTATTGCAAGACGGTTATTCATTTAAATCGGAGAATAATGGTTGTTCTATTTATATGAGTAACATATTTTATGGTCATGCACCTATTGTGAATGGTTTATTTCTTCTAAATCTCGAAAGGGATGAAACACACATCCATAACATTGAGGCTAAGAGATGCAAAGTAGATAGTGATAATACTACTTATTTGTGGCACTGTCGTCTAGGTCATATTGGTGTAAAGCGCATGAAGAAACTCCATTCTGATGGACTTTTGGAGTCTCTTGATTTTGAATCATTTGACACATGCGAACCATGCCTCATGTGCAAGATGATCAAAACCCCGTTCTCCGGTATGATGGAGCGAGCAACGGACTTTTTGGAAATCATACATACCGATGTATGCGGACCGATGAGTGTTTCGACGCGCGGTGGATATCGCTATTTTCTCACTTTTACCGATGACTTAAGTAGATATGGGTATATCTATTTAATGAAACATAAATCTGAAACGTTTGAAAAGTTCAAAGAATTTCAGAATGAAGTGGAGAACCATCGTAACAGAAAGATTAAGTTTCTACGATCCGATCGTGGAGGTGAATATTTGAGTTAAGATTTTCTCACGCATCTTAAAGCAAGTGGAATCATTTCACAACTCATGCCACCCAGAACACCACAGCGCAATGGTGTGTCTGAACGCCGGAATCGAACCCTATTAGATATAGTCCGATCAATGATGTCTCTTACTGATTTGCCGTTATCATTTTGGGGTTATGCATTAGAAACCGCTGCATTCACTTTAAATAGGGCTCCATCTAAATCCGTTGAGACGACACCGTATGAACTGTGGTTTGGTACTAAACCTAAGTTGTCGTTTCTTAAAGTTTGGGGATGCGAAGCTTACGTCAAAAAGTTGATGCCGGACAAGCTCGAACCCAAAGCGGAGAAATGCGTCTTCATAGGATACCCTAAGGAAACTATTGGGTATACCTTCTATCACAGAACCGAAGGCAAAGTGTTTGTCGCAAAGAACGGTTCCTTTCATGAGAAGGAGTTTCTCTCGAAAGAAGTGAGTGGGAGGAAAGTAGAGCTAGACGAGGTTATTGAACCTTCTCTTGAATTGGAGAGTAGCGCAGCACCTGAAATTGTTCCAGTGCCGCCTGCACCAACAATAGAGGAAGCTAATGACAAGGATCATGAAGCTTCGGACGATGCTGCTACTGAACGTCGCAGGTCGACAAGGTCGCGTGCCCCTCCTGAGTGGTACGGCAACCCTGTCTTGACTGTCTTGTTAGTAGAAGACAGTGAACCTACGAACTATGAGGAAGCGATGATGAGCCCACACTCTGAGAAATGGCTAGAAGCCATGAAATCCGAATTGGGATCCATGAGCGAAAACCAAGTATGGACTTTGGTGGACCCTCCTAGCGACCGAAAGGCCGTTGAGTGCAAATGGATCTTCAAGAAGAAAACGGACGCGGATGGTAATGTTACCGTCTATAAATCATGGCTTGTCGCGAAAGGTTTTCGACAAGTTCAAGGTGTTGACTACGATGAGACTTTCTCTCCCGTAGCGATGTTTAAGTCCATTCGGATTTTATTAGCAATTGTTGCGTTTCATGATTATGAAATATGGCAGATGGATGTCAAGACTGCGTTCCTCAATGGCAACATTGATGAAGAGTTGTATATGATGCAACCCGAAGGTTTTGTCGATCCTAAGGATGCTGATAAAGTATGCAAACTTCAGCGTTCCATTTATGGACTGAAGCAAGCATCTCGGAGTTGGAACCTTCGTTTTGATCAAGTGATCAAGAGCTTTGGATTTGTTCCAAATTGCTACGAATCTTGTATCTACAAGAAAGTGAGTGGGAGCTCAGTGACGTTTCTGGTACTATATGTGGATGACATATTGATTATTGGAAATGACATCAACATGCTTAACGATGTGAAGAGTTATTTGAACAAGTGTTTTTCAATGAAAGACCTAGGTGAAGCTGCTTATATATTGGGCATCAAATCCTATAGAGATAGACAAAGACGCCTGATAGCTTTAAGCCAGAGTACATACCTAGAAAAAGTTCTGAAAAGGTTCAGAATGGATAAGGCAAAGAAAGGTTCAGTGCCTATGTTGTCAGGTAAGATATTGAGCAAGGCTCAGTGTCCAGCTACGGTAAATGATAGGGAAGCTATGAGCAAAGTGCCTTATGCCACGACCATAGGTTCCATCATGTATGCCATGCTGTGTACTAGACCGGATGTGTCCAATGCTCTTAGTTTGACGAGCAGATATCAAAGTGATCCAGGAGTGGAACACTGGACAGCCGTGAAGAACATCCTAAAGTACCTGAATAGGACTAAAGAAATGTTCTTAGTCTATGGGGGTGATGAACAGCTCGTCGTAAAAGGTTACGTCGACGCTAGTTTCGACACCGACAAGGATGATTCTAAATCTCAGACAGGATACTTGTATATTTTGAATGGAGGAGCTGTGAGCTGGAGAAGCTGCAAGCAAAGCGTGATCGCGGGATCTACAGTAGAAGCGGAATACATGGCTGCTGCAGAAGCGTCAAGTGAAGGAGTTTGGATCAGAAACTTCATCACTGAGCTTGGCGTGGTTCCAAGTGCATTGGACCCACTGGAGATATTGTGTGACAACACTGGCGCCATAGCACTCGCTAAGGAACCAAGATATCATCCAAAGACCAAGCATATCAACCGCAAGTTTCATCTAATCCGAGATTATATAGCAGATGGAGATCTGAAGATTAGCAAAGTACATACAGATCTGAATGTCGCAGATCCGTTGACTAAACCTCTTCCGCGTGCAAAACATGATCAGCACCTCAGTGCCATGGGTGTGAGATTGTTGCCAAATGTAAACTAGATTATTGACTCTAGTGCAAGTGGGAGACTGTTGGAATTATGCCCTAGAGGCAATAATAAAGATGTTATTATTATAATTCTTGTTCATGATAATGTTTATATTCCATGCTAGAATTGTATTAAGCGGAAACTTTAATACTTGTGTGGTTTGTGAACAACACCGTGTCCCTAGTACGCCTCTATGGACTAGCTCATTGATCGATGATGGTTAAGGTTTCCTAACCATAGACATGAGTTGTCAATTGATAATGAGATCATATCATTGGGAGAATGATATGATGGACAGACCCAAACTAAGCGAAGCAACTAGATCGTGTCATCGTGTTCGTCTTTGCGAAGCTTTTCTTATGTCAAATATTGTATTCCTTAGACCATGAGATAATACAACTCCCTGGTATCGGAAGAAAGCTTTGAGGTCATCAAACGTCATCCTATGAGAGGGTGATCATAAAGGTGTCTCTCAGGTGATCGGAAAGTATCTGTTGGGTTGTATGTATCGAGATGGGATTTGTACCTCCCAAGTCAGAGAGATATACTTCGGGCCCACTCGGTAATCGATATCAATACCGCTTGCAAGCATGTGGTTAAGGAGTTAATCACAAAGTGATATCGGATTACGGAACGAGTAAAGTACTTGCTGTGAACGAGATTGAACTAGGTATGACGGTACCGACGATCAAATCTCGGGCAAGTAAAATATCGCGAGACGAAGGGAATATATATATGGGATTGATTGAATCCTGGCATCGTGGTTCATACGATATGATCATCGATGAATGTGTGGGAGTCAATATGGGTTTCCAGACCCCGCTGTTGATTATTGATAGAAGATCATGTCTGCATATTCTCAAACCCGCAGGGTCACACACTTAACGTGTCTCGACGCTAGGATAGATTGGATAATTGGTTTATGAGTTTTTGTTCGGAGTCTTGGATGGGATCCGGAACATCAAGAGAGGTTCCGGAGTGTTCAGGAGAATAAGATTCATATAAGGCAGTGCAGTTTTTGGAGTTCGGAATTGTTCCGGGTTAATCGGTATTGTACCGGAAGCTTCTAGAACCTTCCGGAAGGGGACCAACGTGGCCTAACCTTCCGGGAGGGGGCATGGGCCTATGAGGGAGTTCCCTAGCCGCATTGGTCCAGTGGCACAAGGCCCCATAGGGCCCAGCCGGCCAAGAGAGGTTTAAACTCTAGATAGAGCTTCTAGAAGGGGGGGGTTTCCTTGCCCCCCACTCTTCCTCCTTGGGGCCGCCGGCCTTGGCTTGGGGGAGGGGCTAGGGCTGCGCCCACCCCTCTATATATAGAGGGCTGGGGGCGCACCAACCCCCTACACCTTCCCCTCCAACCCTAGCCGCCCTGCTGCCCTCCTCTCTCCCTCCCGACTGCTTGTAGGCGAAGCCCTGCTGCAGAAATTCTCCACCAATTGCACCGCGCCGTCGCGTTGTAGATCCAACCCATCTCTCCACCATACTTGCTGGACCAAGGAAGGAGGATACGTCGAGGTGCTGCACGTGTGCATCTCACGGAGGCACCGCCACTTGTAGTGCTAGATCGGATCGGATCACGAGGAGGAGAAGCGAGTACGACTACATCACCCACGTTCCGACGAATGTTCCGCTGTGTGAATCTTCAAGGGTATGAAGATATAATCCAATCTCTCTCGTTGTTTGCATCTCCTAGATTAGATCTTGGCTTTCCCTCTGTTCGTATCCGTAGAAATTTTTGATTTACTATGTCGTGAAACCCTTCAGTTGTTGTTGTTCTAAGCTTCCATGAACTGGGTCATCACTTGGGTCAGCTATGCCTGAGCTGCCATGAGCTGCTCCAACTCAGTGGGTTGACGGCGGGGAGGCATCTTCGGTTCAGCACAGGTAAGTTTAGAAAGAATCGACTACGAAAACAGGATTCTACCCACGCATTATGACCAAACAACAACAAAACAATCACAGACAATCTCAAGCAAGCAACACATCAGCAAACAAATGATCCAGCAACATCGCAGGGGTTATCCTAGCAGTATATATCTGCTGAAATAGTTTTTAGAAGAGTTGGCAATAGATATCTACACAAAAGGTCAACAAAGCATTAAAAACAGGAATCTGCCAGAACAGTCCAGCAGTGTTCACGAATTTTTCTACCTGACTTAAACTCGTCAGGAATTTTTGCTAATTTTTGTGCACACAGTACAGAGAGTTTCAAACCATCCCTATTGTTTCAGATTTTTCCCAGATACCAATAAAATATGAAAATTCGTGCAGTACTGCTGTGTCAGCAGAAAACTGCATCAGGAAAAACTCAGATATCAACCAAAACTTGCCATAACTCTTCCATAAAATTCGCACAACTGGGATATTGGAGTACACATAGGAGCAACTAAACACTCTTAAAATAACAGTAATTAAGTTTTACATCGATCGAGACTAATCCTAACGATTTTACCTAACGAAGACTAATTGGTGGAGTTCTGTCTACTTCTTGAAGAGGTTGCGGTAGGTCCTCGCACTCATGCGTTGGCGCTTCTGTCCACGAACCAACCATGGCGGTGGAGTATACACCTCTCCTAAGTCATCACTTGAAATCTCGAACTCCACCTCTTCTGGATCCTCCTCTTCTTCTTCATTCTCTGCTGCAGCTGCAACAGCTTCATCTCCTCCACCATCATCGTCTCCATCATCATCATCCTCGTCCTCATCATCATCATCGTTCCCACTGTAATCATCATCATCATTGTTGCCATCATCTCCATTGTCATCATCAGAGGATGGATTCAGCTATGCTTGGAGAGCGGCAATCTGGGCTGTCATCTCTTCAATAGTCTGGTCCCTTTCCTGGGCGGTACCTTGCAGCTGTTGTATGGTCTGGTTGTTTTCCTGCACAGTTCCATTAAGCTGAGCTATGGTTGCATCCCTGCCTATCAGGGCATTCTTCAGAACATCCACAGCTTCATGCAAGGTCTCTATCTCCAGTCCTTGGACCACCATACCATTGCTGGCAAAATCTGCTATCTCCTTTACCATCATCACTTTCTCAGCTAGAGCTCCATTCTCCCTTTCCATATCCTCTATGTGCCTCCAATGGGGCGGAATGTTGTTCCTGTCGCCCGGGGTAACCACAACGTTCCCATCCTCATCACGCCTCCCGTAGTCACGGTAGGGTGAGTCTGGTGGCAGCAGGTGTCGGACAAGATGGCACTGGCGTGACAGGGCTTCATGCAGGGCCAAGTTTATTCCAAGTCCCCAGTTGCAGTATGTATTGGTGTAGATTAGATGCACAGGGTTTGGCAAGGCGGCATCCCTGAAGATGAAGGTGGTAATCTCCCATGCATCCTCGCCATATCCATAGGTGTACAGCCTTCTTCCCTTGAACATGGGCAGTGGCAATCCCAATGACTGCGAGAGCTGTGCTAACTGTCTTGCAAAGGGCCTTGGTGACTCCATGGTTGCATACTCAGTCCTGACTTCTCCCATCTATCAATTAAAAGAGGAAAGTGTGAGAATAGCATATGGTAAGAATTTACGAGAGTGAAAGGCATAAGATGAAAGACAGAGTTAATATAAGCTTTAAAAATTCTATGGCTTCCTAATCCAAACCTAGGTCACGATCCTACAGTCGACACACGGGCTCTGATACCATCTTTTAACACTACGGTTCTGAAAAGACCGTAGCTTCTATGTGACATGCCAATCTCTGGATCGGTTCATTGGCCCACAATAGAATAAGATGAATAACATAGCAAAATATCCGTGTATCATAGATAACAAAGATCCAGAGTATCATTGTTACAATAAAAGCTTAGCTCAAAGCTAGCTCAAATAAATCAAGTAGCAACATAAATATAGTAAATCCTCCATTCTTCAAATTGCCCACAAGTGAACAAGTGCCGAGTGGAGTACCGTGGCCTAAATCGATTACTCAGAATCAGAATATCCTGCAACATGAAACGTAGTAGCCCCGAAGGGTCAATACATGGAATGTATGGCAAGTAGAGCTATTAAAGGAGACAATAGTGCTAACATCTACATGCATATTTGGCAAGTGGAGCTGTGGCTAGCTTGCATTTGCAAAACCTTTGTCCTACTTTCACAAACAGTTTTTGATTTTCTTTGAAAAGATCCCAATTAAGTTAACCCATCAACATTAAAGCAATTATGAAATCGGAATGAGCGAGAAACATGTCATGGAATCAATATCAAGCAACTCATATGTCCATAACCGGGGACACGGCTAATCGATTAGATTATACACCCTATAGGGGTTAGTACACTTTACCCATGTGACTTGGCCAGCCCAGCTCGTACCACCACTCTCATTTTGGGTGATGATAGGGAGAAGTCCAAGAAGGGACCATTCGGGAAGTAGCTCCCCAAACCCGACACGCACCGGTCCAACCTACCAAAATTCTACATCTCTGGATACGTGGGTTCGAGTTACCACAACCTACTGAGTCCAACCAACCGCCCATTTCATTATTGGCACATGGTTGTACACGTAAGCTACAAAATAAAGAAGCCAATCATTCTCTCTTGATACCTGGGTGCCTTTCCGCAATGATACCACCAAAAATTATCAAACCCATCACACCCAGGAGATTCATTGATTAAGTTGTTTTAGTTTTCGCAAACCAACACATTTAGAAACAACTTTCAGTGATGTAACCCAGCCCTCGTTCATCATAGCATGGCTAAGCACATCTACCAACGGCGGTTCATCTACAAGGAAAGCCCTACCACATAATAGGACATAGCATAGCGATAGTAATATCCTACACATGCATCTACAAAATACACGACAATGCATTGAAAATAGTAGGACAACATCATGAACAAGGTAGCATCTACTTGCCTTGTATGTAGTGGTCGGAAGAACAATCCACACACGAGAAAACGTTGCACTCATCACAATCTACACGATACAATTGCAATCATAAACAAACCATCCACAATCATATGCAAACAAAGACGATGCAAGATGCATGCATGACAAGTGGAATAACGTTACAGTAGCATCACATATTCTTATTCAGTATAACTAATGTATGCATGCATGGAAATTATTTTGAGTGCAAAGAAAACAAAGCATGCAATTTATAATGCTCAAATGATAGAGCTAGAAACTAAATAATTAGTCACTGCTAACATACTGTTTGTAAAATCTTGGAAAATTTCCACAGCGTAGGCAACTCATAATAGAATCAGTACCAATTGGAATTTATCAAAAAGGATTTATATAAAGCCCTAGGTAATTAAAATACTACAGTAAGCCTTTAAATAGATTCTGCGAATTCGAATACTGTAAGCCTAACTTTTTAATTCACTATAAGATTCCCCTTGTTCTACTGATTCCAGGGACATTTTATTTGCAATTTTTGGAGTTACAGAACTTATTCTATGAATTTAATACTCCAAAAAGGGAATTAACTCATTTAATTAACCAGGACACAACCTTGCTGTAAAAGTGTAAAACAACTATATAGAAATATTCTACGTGAGGCACTGAATTCACACATATTTTATTTGCAATTTTTGGTCTAGTAGATCTACAGATATGAATTTTACAAATTTTAGTTATTTTCTGCCAATTTAAATCAATTTAGAAATACACAGTCAAAGTTGACTGTTGACCGCGCCTATGTAGCACACTGACCAGTCAGCGCCCTGGGCTGACTATTGACCGTTGGATCGAGATCAAGCGGCTGGGGGTGTGCGAGGGGGAAGAGCTCACCAGAGCTGGCGGCGGACGGCGGCGGCGGTAGCTGTCCTTGGCGGCGGCCGGTTCTGCAGAGGGGGAAAAGGAGACGGGGCGAATCAGTAGGCGGCGGTGGAGCTTGTGAGGGAGGAGAGAGGGCTCGGGGTGGTGGCGCGTCACCTCGTGCGCGATGTCGGCGGCGACGAACGGCGATGTCGGCGGCGGCGAGCTCGGGGCGAGCTAGGGTTCGAGAGGGGGGAAAGGTCGCGGCTGGGGGGGTTTATGGGGCGGCTCGGGCGGAGTCCCTCGCGAAACGGCCGCGCGAAAATCGGCGGTGACGGCGCTGTCCGCGTCGGACATGGCGGTGGCGCGCTGACAGGTTGGGCCCACCTGTCAGTGGCTGGAGGCTGGGCGGCGGCGGATAGAGGCTACCGCGCGCGCGGCTGTTGCTGCTGCTGCGCGGGCTGCTGGAGGCTGGGCCCCGCTGGCTGCCGCGCTGTCCCTTTTTTTAATTTATTTTTCCTTTTTTTTCTTTTTCTCAGACGAATTGCTTATCTGAATTTTGACAGGATCTGTCTAGAAATAAGCAGAAATTCAGTTTGCCATATCTTTTGCTACGAAGGTCCGATTGAGGCGATTCAAGGTGCTACGGGTTCGTGGCGGATCCCTCTATGCACCAGTGCCTTCCATACACCCAAAATATAATGTTTTTCACAGTAGCATGGTAAAACCAAGTGTTCATGTGTAGGTGTCAAAATGCAAATGCAAGTGGTTTGTTTTGTCAAAACCTTTTTAAACCGAAATTTTGCATGGATGATCATGATGCAATTGTAGGGTTCGCAGCATAGAAAACAAAAAATTTCCTACGATGTGAACTATATACCAAGATCTATCTACTAGATACAAACAACGGGCGGATGTATATCCGTAGAGAACATACCCTTGAAGACCGACAAAGCTTAACGAGTTCAACTCGTGGTTGAGGTAGACGATCTCTTGCCGATCTCAAGATCGAGAGGAAGTCATAGCGCCGCAAATCAGCAGCGCATCCGTGCTCGCACACACGTTCGAGGCACCGAGCAACCTCCGCCTCCTCGCTCCAGCGATGCAGCGGAAGCACAACTCTTTCTTGCCGAATAGCCACCGGGAACATGTATCTCGCTAGTCCGAGACCATGGGGGATAAATTCTAGAGGGGGAGAGAGATCCTTCACGAGGAGGTGTGAGAGACAAGTGAGGAGGGGGGATCCTTTTATAGGAGGAGGGGGGAACCCCAAGGGGGTGGCCGGCGCATGGGGGCTGCCCCCTTGCCCTCCCCTCTTCATGTGGGTGGACACTCCACTCACAAATCTCCTTTAAATTCCCTCCACTCAAAAGTCCACTCAAATTCCCATTAAATTTCCACCAAATTTAATGCAAACTCTCATTAAATAAAACTCTTTTATTTTATTCAGAATTTTGTCAATTACTTTAATGACAAACATTCACAAATAACCCCTTGCTAGAATTCTATTTCACATGCATAACCACTTTATGCAATTTCACCCGAAAACCTGTTTCGGTATCTAGTGAAATAAATTCCTGCGCTTGTTCATTCTTTCGGCATGAAACATTTGCTCCAATTGGATGTCGGTGTCTCTTAAGTGTGTCACCCTACGGTTCGTGAATAATGCGGACATGATCGAGACCCCCCTCGGATCAATAATCAGAAGCGGGATCTGGAGACCCATACTGACTCCCACACATTCAACGATGACTTTCTTGTGATCGTCAGAACCTTTTACGCTAGTATCTTAATCCCTTTGTTTCACGATATATTACATGTCCGAGATTCGATCATCGGTATCTCCATACCTAGTTTGATCTCGTTACCGACATGCACTCTTTTCTCGTTCCTGTGATATAACATTCTAGTGATCAAATCACTTGCTTGCAAGCTAATCAATGTGATATCACCGAGAGGGCCCAGAGTATATCTATCCGTCATCGGGATGAACAAATTCCACTCTTGATCCATGAGCCTCAACATAACACTTTATTAGTTCTGAATCCATCTTTATAATCACCCTGTTACGGTGTGATGTTTGATGTTATCAAGAAACTCTTCCGGTGTTAGTGATTGACATGATCTCATGGTCTAAGGATTAGGATCACTTCGTAAGTTGTTATAGCAATATAAACTCAATGACTTTGATCGTAATGCTATACTTCGGATGAATGTTCATCACACCATTACACTAATGTTGTGATCCCGTTATTAACAACATCCAATGTCCATGATCAGGAAACCTTGATCATCTTATAATCAATGAGCTAGTTTATGAGAGAGGCATAACTAGGAACTTTCTGTTTGTTTATTAAACACACATGTATTAACATTTCCGTATTAATACAATTATAGCATGCAAAATAAACATCTATCATATACTTGGAATACACATAATAAACACTTTATTATTGCCTCTCAGGGCATATTCCCTTCAGTCTCCCACTTGCACTAGAGACAATAATCTAGTTACATAGTGATAAATCTAACACCCATTGAGTTCTGGTGTTGATCATGTTTTGCTCTAGGGAGAGTTTTAGTCAACGGATCTGCTATATTGAGATCCGTATGTACTTTACAAATCTTTATATCTCCATCCTTGACATGCTCGCGGATGGAGTGAAACCGGCGCTTAATATGCTTGGAATGTTTGTGAGACCTTGGCTCTTTGGCATTGGCAATGGCACCATTGTTGTCACAATAGATCACCATTGGGTCCAACGCGTTTGCCACCACTCCTAGTTCGGATATGAACTCCTTCATCCAAACTGCTTCCTGAGCCGCTTCTGAAGCAGCAACATATTCGGCCTCCGTTGTTGATCCCGCTACCACAGGTTGTTTGGAGCTCCTCCAACTAACCGCTCCGCCATTCATGAGAAATACGTATCCGGATTGAGACTTAGAGTCATCCGGATCGGTGTCAAAGCTAGCGTCGACATAACACTTAGCGACGAGCTCTTCTTCACCTCCGTATACAAGAAACATATCCTTAGTTCTTCGTAAGTACTTAAGGATATTCTTGACCGCTATCCAGTGTTCCGAACCTGGATCCGATTGGTACCTACTAGTCAAACTAATAGCATGTGCCACATCCGGTCTTGTACATAGCATGGCGTACATTATAGAGCCTATGGCTGAAGCATAGGGGACTTTGTCCATTATCTCTCTTTCTTCCGCCGAAGCCGGACTTTGAGTCTTACTCAATGTCTTGCCTTGCAACATAGGTAAGAACCCCTTCTTACTTCCGTCCATTTTAAACTTCTTTAAAATCTTATCAAGGTATGTACTTTGCGATAGCCCTATTAGGCGCCTAGATCTATCTCTATAGATCTTTATGCCTAATATGTATGACGCTTCACCTAGGTCCTTCATTGAAAATTTGCTGTTTAGATAACTTTTAACACTGTTTAAAAGATCTATATCATTTCCGATCAATAATATGTCATCCACATATAATATCAGAAATGCCACATTGCTCCCACTCACTTTCTTGTAAATACAAGCTTCTCCATAAGTTTGGACAAATCCAAACTCTTTGATCACCTCATCAAAGCGGAGATTCCAACTTCGTGATGCTTGCTTCAATCCATAGATGGATCGCTTAAGCTTGCACACCTTGTTAGCATCCTTAGGATCGACAAAACCCTTTGGTTGTATCATATACAACTCTTCTTCAATATTACCATTGAGAAACGCGGTTTTGACATCCATCTGCCATATCTCATAATTGAAATATGCAGCAATTGCTAACATAATCCTAACTGACTTTAGCATCGCTACGGGAGAGAAAGTCTCATCGTAGTCAACTCCTTGAATTTGTCGAAACCCCTTTGCGACAAGTCGAGCTTTATAGACGGTCACATTACCATCAGCATCAGTTTTCCTTTTGAAAATCCATTTGTTCTCCACGGCCTTTCGGTCGTGAGGTAATTCCACCAAGTTCCAAACTTGATTTTCATACATGGATTCCATCTCGGATTTCATGGCTTCTAACCATTTGTTGGAATCCGGGCTCATCATCGCTTCTTCATACGTCGCAGGGTCATCATTTTCATCAACCATGAAATTCATGACAGGATTTCCGTACAGCTCGGGAGCTGCACGCGTCCTGTTTGACCTGCGAGGTTCGGTAGTACTCTCTTTCGGAGTTTCATGATCATTATCATTAGTTCCCTCTTCAACAGGTGGAGCCAACTCCGGAACAACTTCCGGCGCTGCGCTACTCGCCATACTTTGAAGAGAAGGTTCCACAACCTCTTCGAGTTCTACCTTCCGACTACTCACACCTTTCGCGAGAAACTCTTTCTCTAGAAAGGATCCATTCTTGGCAACAAAAACCTTGCCCTCGGATCTGTGATAGAAGGAATACCCAATAGTTTCTTTAGGGTATCCTATGAAGACGCATTTTTCCGCTTTGGGTTCGAGTTTATCCGGTTGAAGTTTCTTCACATAAACATCGCATCCCCAAATTTTAAGAAATGACAGCTTAGGTTTGTTTCCAAACCACAATTCATACGGTGTCTTTTCAACGGATTTAGATGGTGCCCGATTTAAAGTGAATGCAGCAGTTTCTAGTGCATAACCCCAAAATGACAACGGCAAGTCCGTCAGAGACATCATAGATCGAACCATATCTAATAAAGTACGATTATGACGTTCCGACACACCATTTCGATGTGGTGTTCCGGCAGGTGTGAGTTGTGAAACAATTCCACACTCTTTCATGTGAGTGCTAAACTCGTAACTTAGATACTCACCTCCACGGTCGGACCGTAGAAATTTGATCTTTCTATTACGATGATTTTCCACTTCATTCTGAAATTCCTTGAACTTTTCAAAGGTTTCAGACTTGTGTTTCATCAAGTAGATATAACCGTATCTACTCAAATCATCCGTGAAAGTAACAAAATAACGATATCCACCTCGCGCCGACACACTCATTGGACCACATACATCATAATGTATGATTTCCAATAAATCTGTCGCCCGTTCCATTGAACCGGAAAACGGCGTTCTAGTCATCTTGCCCATAAGGCATGGATCACATGTATCAAATGATTCATAATCAAGTGATTCCAAAAGTCCATCTGAATGGAGCTTCTTCACGCGTTTAACGCCAATATGACCTAGACGGCAGTGCCACATATATGCGGATATATCATCATTAAGTTTAATCCTTTTAGCATCAACATTATGAATATGTGTAACATTATCATCGAGATCTAATAGAAATAAACCATTCATCATCGGTGCATGACCATAAAAGATTTCATTCATATAAATGGAACAACCATTGTTCTCGGATTTAAATGAATAACCACTTCGCATCAAACACGATCCAGATACAATGTTCATGCTCAGTGCAGGCACCAGATAACATTTATTCAAGTTTATAACTAATCCCGACGGTAAGTGGAGAGGCAGCGTTCCGACGGCGATCACATCAACGCTTGATCCATTGCCGACACGCATCTTGACCTCACCCCTTGCTAGCGGTCGCTTGTTCCGCAGCCCCTGATTCGAGTTACAAATATTAGCAACTGAACTGGTATCAAATACCCAGGTGCTACTGCGAGCACTAGTCAAGTACACATCAACAACATGTATATCATATATACCTTTGTTTTCCTTGCCGGCCTTCTTGTCTGCCAGATACTTGGGGCAGTTGCGCTTCCAGTGGCCAGTCCCCTTACAATAGTAGCACTCGGAATCAGACTTAGGTCCAACTCGGGGTTTCTTTTCAGGCGCGGCAACAGGCTTGCCGCCCTTACTTCCCTTCCGTTTTCCCTTCCTGTCTTTCTTGAAACCAGTGTTCCTATTGATCATCAACACTTGATGTTCCTTTTTGATCTCCACTTCTGCAGTTATAAGCATTGACAGAAGCTCGGGGAGAGACTTCTTCATGCCTTGCATATTATAGTTCATCACGAAGCTCTTATAGCTAGGTGGCAGAGACTGCAGAACACGATGGATGCCTAAGTCAATGGGAATCGATATTCCCAAGGACACAAGCTTATCGGCGTAACCCGACATCTTGAGTACATGCTCACTAACGGAGCTGTGCTCTTCCATCATGCAGCTAAAGAACTTTTCTGAAGCGGTGTAGCTCTCTACAGCAGCATGTGTGTCGAAAATCATTTTCAACTCACCCATTGTATCAAATGCATTGCCGTTTTCGAAACGCTTTCAAAGTTCCGGCTCTAGCCCATACAATATGCCGCAATGAACTAAGTTGTGCTCCTCCTGACGAGTCTGATAGACATTCTTCTCCTTGTCAGGGGCATCATCAAAAGGTGGGGGGCCTAACGGCGCTTCTAGCACATATTGCTTTTGTGCAGCAGAGAGGAGAATCCTCAAATTCATGGCCCATTCGGTAAAGTTGCTACCGTTCGTTGCTAGTTTCTCTTTCTCCATGAACACATTGAAATTAAAAGCAGGTGGTGCCATCTACAACAGAATTTGTAAAGTTTAGACTAAGTGTATGATAGATTGAGTTCAACTAATCTATATTACGAATGAACTCCCACTCAAAAACGACATCCCTCGTGCCTTTTTGGTGATTACATGAACCAAATCCACTACACCAAGTCCGATCATCACGTGAGTCGGTATAGCTTCAAAGGCGAGCATCAAATGGGCATCATATCAACTATATGGCTCATGCTTAACCTTTCGGTCCGTGTTCCGAGGCCATGTCTGTACATGCTAGGCTCGCCAAGTTAGAACCTTAGTATTCGCGTGTGTAACTGTTTTACACCCGAAATATGGTCGTGGATCCAAGAACACCCGATCATCACGTGATGTCTTGGAGCGACGAAAACATAATCGGTGCATACTAAAGGAAGAACACATTCTTATCTTGATATTTAAATGAGGGATCATCTTATTATGCTAACAAAGCGCTAAACAAGCAATATAAGATGCTATCAAACATCATATGTTTATTAGTGAAATGATATGGTTCCCGCAGATGATCTCTATCATGTGCATCGTGGTATGATCACTATCATACCTATATGTGTAAATCCAAGGTCTATGGATTTTACACGCTATGTGTGTTGTAAGAGTATCATCTCATACTTCTACTTACAACACTACCATATCATAACACTAGCCCAGCAACAATCTAAACTAGACGCCTCTAATTTATCCATTGCAAGTTTTACGTGGCTTAGGGCTTTCGAGATAGAACCGTTCTTACCTACGAACATGAACAACAACGAGGATAATCAAATTGTTGACAACTCGCTTGCAAAATAGATATTGACTATAGTAGGAGAGTCAGACACCCGCTAGCCACTTATGCAAACTAGTTGCATGTCAAGCGTGGAACAGGTCTCATGTGCGAGGACATGTAAAGTTTGTCCGGGCCGCTTCATCCCACTATGCCACCAATATCCAAAATTACAACAAAGGAGCAACAACATGATCATCATCGCCCACATACTCATATGTGTACTACCCGTGTAAAGTATCTACGCATAGATCTGGCTCTGATACCACTGTAGGGTTCGCAGCATAGAAAACAAAAATTTTCCTACGATGTGAACTATATACCAAAATCTATCTAATAGATACAAACAACGGGCGGATGTATATCCGTAGAGAACATACCCTTGAAGACCGACAAAGCTTAACGAGTTCAACTCGTGGTTGATGTAGACGATCTCTTGCCGATCTCAAGATCGAGAGGAAGTCCTAGCGCCGCAAATCAGCAGCGCATCCGTGCTCGCACACACGTTCGAGGCACCGAGCAACCTCCGCCTCCTCGCTCCAGCGATGCAGCGGAAGCACAACTCTTTCTTGCCGAATAGCCACCGGGAACATGTATCTCGCTAGTCCGAGACCATGGGGGATAAATTCTAGAGGGGGAGAGAGATCCTTCACGAGGAGGTGTGAGAGACAAGTGAGGAGGGGGGCTCCTTTTATAGGAGGTGGGGGGGACCCCAAGGGGGTGGCCGGCGCATGGGGGCTGCCCCCTTGCCCTCCCCTCTTCATGTGGGTGGACACTCCACTAACAAATCTCCTTTAAATTCCCTCCACTCAAAAGTCCACTCAAATTCCCATTAAATTCCCTCCACTCAAAAGTCCACTCAAACTCTCATTAAATAAAACTCTTTTATTTTATTCAGAATTTTGTCAATTACTTTAATGACAAACATTCACAAATAACCCCTTGCTAGAATTCTATTTCACATGCATAACCACTTTATGCAATTTCACCCGAAAACCTGTTTCGGTATCTAGTGAAATAAATTCCTGCGCTTGTTCATTCTTTCGGCATGAAACATTTGCTCCAATTGGATGTCAGTGTCTCTTAAGTGTGTCACCCTACGGTTCGTGAATAATGCGGACATGATCGAGACCCCTCTCGGATCAATAATCAGAAGCGGGATCTGGAGACCCATACTGACTCCCACACATTCAACGATGACTTTCTTGTGATCGTCAGAACCTTTTACGCTAGTATTTTAATCCCTTTGTTTCACGATATATTACATGTCCGAGATTCGATCATCGGTATCTCCATACCTAGTTTGATCTCGTTACCGACATGCACTCTTTTCTCGTTCCTGTGATATAACATTCTAGTGATCAAATCACTTGCTTGCAAGCTAATCAATGTGATATCACCGAGAGGGCCCAGAGTATATCTATCCGTCATCGGGATGAACAAATTCCACTCTTGATCCATGAGCCTCAACATAACACTTTATTAGTTCTGAATCCATCTTTATAATCACCCTGTTACGGTGTGACGTTTGATGTTATCAAGAAACTCTTCCGATGTTAGTGATTGACATGATCTCATGGTCTAAGGATTAGGATCACTTCGTAAGTTGTTATAGCAATATAAACTCAATGACTTTGATCGTAATGCTATACTTCGGATGAATGTTCATCACACCATTACACTAATGTTGTGATCCCGTTATTAACAACATCCAATGTCCATGATCAGGAAACCTTGATCATCTTGTTAATCAACGAGCTAGTTTATGAGAAAGGCATAACTAGGAACTTTCTGTTTGTTTATTAAACACACATGTATTAACGTTTCCGTATTAATACAATTATAGCATGCAAAATAAACATCTATCATATACTTGGAATACACATAATAAACACTTTATTATTGCCTCTCAGGGCATATTCCCTTCAGCAATGCCATAAATGTTATGCAGTACCAAATCTAAAATTTTGGATGTGACAGTTCGGAAAGTATGGGTTGAGACACATGGATCAAGAGTGGGATTTGTCCATCCATATGACGGATAGATATAATCTGAGCCCTCTCGGTGGAATGTCATCCAATTAGCTTGCAAGCATGTGACTGGCTCACAAGGGATCACATACCATGGGAACGAGAAAAGAGTACTTATCAGTAACGAGGTTGAACTAGGTATGCAGAGATACCGACGATCAAAACCTCGGATAAGAAACTATCATGAGACAAAGGGAAATTGGTATCGTATGTAAGTGGTTCATTCGATCGCAAAGTAATCATATAAATATGTGGGAGCCATATGAATTTCCATATTCCTCTATTGGTTATTGATCGAAGAAATTTCTCGATCATGTCCGCATAATTCACGAACCGTAGGGAGACACACTTAAGGATTCAATGTTGTTTATTAGATATGGAATGTGAGTAAAGAGACCGAATGTTGTTCGGAGTCTCGGATGGGATCCGGGATATCACGAGGAGATCCGGAATGGTCCGGAGAATAAGATTCATATAAGGAAAGTTCTATTTCAGAGTTGGGGAATGATTCGGGTGTTTTCACCAGGAATGTTCTAGAAGGGTCCGGAAGGTCCGGCACTCCGGAGGGGAAGGGTACATGAATGTGTCATGACAATATGGAATGGTTGCATCATGTACTAGGTCACTTGGATGGGCAAAATAAAGGGAGAAATCAAATCGTAGTTTGAAAGTCAAACGCCAATTTGAAAAAGTCAAACGACAAGTTTGCTTGGTGGAGGGAGAGTAGGAAACCTACTTGGGGAGGAGTTCCCCTCCCTCCACCCGCCGGCCAAGGAGGCTGAGTTGGGGGAGGACTCCCTCCTCCTAACCGGCCACCCTCCACCTATATAAGGAGGGGTAGGGCGCCCCTACCCCTTACACCCAAACTCTAGCCCTCTCCTCCAAGTCGCCGGCGCCACCACCTCCTTGCTCCGCCGCCTAGGGCACCTCCAACTCAGCGAGTTGGGGTGTTGCCAAAACCCTAGCCACCGGCTACACCCTCCTCTTGGTGCCCTCTAAACTCTAGATCACCAAGGCCTCTCTCATAGTCCACCATACTCGCTCCGGCTTAAGGCGAAGCCCTCCGAGATCTCCCCTCTACTTCCGGTACCACGCCGTCGTGCTGCCGGAATCGCGAGGAGAGTGCTACAACCTCCACTGCCTACTGGAACAAGGGAGAGGAAGGTCTTTATCGAGTACCGAACGTGTGACCGACTGCGGAAGCGCTGCCGGAACGCAGCGCCGGAAGGATCGTCTACGCGATCTTGAGATCGGCAAGAGTACGACTACATCACCCACGAGAATCTGCTCTCGTTAACCGCTTTGGAATCTTCGAGGGTGAGTTCCTCTATCGACTCGTTGCTACAATCTAGTAGATAGATCTTGGCTTGTTTGTTTGCATGCGGTAGAAACTTTTTGTTTTCCATGCTAAGAACCCCTACAGTGGTATCAGAGCCGTGTTTATATGTAGATCTGTTGCACGAGTAGAACACAATGGTCATTGCGGGCGGTGGTGCTTTTATTATCAATTGCTTTTTGTGTACTTTTCTTCTTGCGGTATGATGGGATGAAGCGGCCCGGGCTAACCTTACATGACATCGTTCATGAGACTTGCTCCACGCTCAACATGCAACTTGTATTGCATAAGTGGCTTTGTGGGTGCTTGTCTCTCCCATCATAGTAAAGGTCCAATTTACAACGGGCACTTTATAGTTTAAACATCAACATTGTGGTTCTTGTTCCTAAGTTAGAACGACACTTATTGAAAGCCCCAAACCACGTAAAATATGCAAAGAAAATTAGAGGCGTCTAACTTTGTTTTGCAGGGGTGTGCTGTGATGTGATATGGCCATGATTGTGATTATATTTGATGTATGTAATGTTCCTTATTGTAAGTTGGCAACCGGCAGGAGCCATATGGTTGTCTTTAAATTCTGTTAAGACCCGCATGTCTATTCAAAGTAGTTGTAATAGTTGAAGCTGGTGGACGACAACCATGAAACGACGCCATTGACCTTGACGCTATGTCGGTGATGATGGAGATCATGTTCGTGCTTGAAGATGGAGATCGGAAGCACAAGAAGAAAGGCCATAGCATATCACATATTATGAATTGCATGTGATGTTAATCCTTTATGCATCTTGTATTGCTTAGTTAACGACGGTAGCATTATAAGATGATCCCTCAAGCACACAAATTTCAAGTTTTAAAGTGTTCATCCTTAGTAAGCACCATTGCTAAAGCTCGTTGTTTCGAAGCACCACGTGATGATCGGGTGTGTTAGATTCTGCGAGTGTATACAACGTGAGCAAGCCAGATTTGCTCATGCGGAAGCTAAGGTTTGATCTTGACGAGACTAGCATGTACAGACATGGTCTGGGAACACGGATCACCGAAAGGTAAAGCATGAGTCATATAGTAGATATGATGAACATGTTGATTGTTCGCCATTGAAGCTACATCAACTCTCGTGATGATCGGTTTTGATGTGGTGGATTTGGTTCGTGTGATCACTAAAACAATGTGAGGGATATTGTTTTGAGTGGGAGTTCACCTAGATTAATTTTACTATTAACTAGAACTCAATTTGTCATAAACTTAGTCTAAACTATTGAAAATATGTTGTAGATCAATGGCGGCCCCTACCATCAATTTTAATGTGTTCCTAGAGAAAGAAAAGTTGAAAAACAATGGAAGCAACTTTGCGGATTGGTTCCGCAATTTGAGGATTGTCCTCAATGCTGGTAATTTGACCTATGTGCGGGATGCACCGCTGGGTGACCCGCCTGCAGCTGATGCTACCGATGAAGTAAAGAATGTTTACCTCGCTCGGAAGAATCAGTACTCCACAGTTCAGTGTGCTATCTTGTATGGTTTGGAATCGGAGCTTCAGAAAAGGTTTGAGAACCATGACCCACATGATATTGTCCGTGAACTCAAATTGATAATTGAGACTCACGCGGCAGTTGAGAGTTATGAGGTTTCTGAAAAGTTCTTTAACTGCAAGATGGAAGAGGGCAGCTCCGTCAGTGAGCATGTGCTTAATATGTCTGGGCACGCAAACAAACTCCAAAGCTTGGGTATAGTGATTCCTAATGCTTTGATGATTTACCGTGTCCTCCAATCACGGCCACCAAGTTACAAGAACTTTGTGATGAACTATAATATGCAAAGCATGAACAAGCAGTTGCCAGAACTCTTCTCCATGTTGAAATCTGCAGAAGTGGAGATCAAGAAAGAGCACCAAGTGTTGATGGTCAATAAGACCACCAAATTCAAGAAAGTAAAGTCTAAGCAAAAGGGAAACTTCAAGAAGGGCGGTAAGAAAGTTGCCGCACCGGCGAAGAAGACCAAGGCTGGACCTAAGCCTGATACTGAGTGCTTTTACTGCAAGGGAGAAGGTCACTTGAAGCAGAATTGCCCAAAGTACTTGGCGGATTTGAAGAACGGCAACATCAAGAAGAAAGGTATATCCGATATACATGTTATTGATGTGTATCTCACTAGTACTCGTAGTAGTGCCTGGGTATTTGATACTGGTTCGGTTGCTCATATTTGTAACTCGAAACAGGTGTTTCAGAATAAATGGAAGCTAGCGAAGAACGAGGTGACGATGCGCGTTGGAAATGGATCAAAGGTTGATGTGATCGCGGTCGGCACGCTACCTCTTCATCTACCATCGGTATTAGTTTTATACTTAAATAATTGTTATTTGGTGCCTGCGTTGAGCATGAACATTATATCGGGATCATGTTTATTGCGAGATGGTTACTTGTTTAAGTCCAAGAATAATGGTTGCTCGATTTATATGAGTAATATGTTTTATGCACATGCACCTTTGATAGATAGTCTATACTTATTGAATCTCGATAGTGGAAATACACATATTAATAACATTGAAGCTAAACGTTTGAAATTGAGCGATAACTCGACCTATATGTGGCACTGTCGTCTTGGTCACATTGGAGTGAAGCGTATGAAGAAACTCCATTCCGATGGACTTCTTGAATCACTTGATTTCGAATCACTTGAAAGATGCGAAGCATGTCTAATGGGTAAAATGACTAAGACTCCATTTTCTGGGATGATGGAGCGAGCTACGGACTTATTGGAAATCATACATACCGATGTGTGTGGACCAATGAGTGTAGCATCGCGCGGTGGTTATCGTTATGTTCTTACCTTCACGGATGACTTGAGTAGATATGGGTATATCTATTTCATGAAACATAAGTCCGAAACTTTCAAGAAGTTTAAGGAATTTCAAAGTGAAGTATAGAATCAACGTAACAAGAAGATTAAATTTCTACGATATGATCGTGGAGGTGAATATCTAAGTTACGAGTTTGGCGAGCATTTGAAGAAATGCGGAATACTTCCACAATTGACACCGCCGGGAACACCACAGCGTAATGG
This sequence comes from Avena sativa, assembly GCA_916181665.1. Classification (NCBI taxonomy): domain Eukaryota; kingdom Viridiplantae; phylum Streptophyta; class Magnoliopsida; order Poales; family Poaceae; genus Avena; species Avena sativa. The sequence goes on from OV702283.1 coordinate 358,409,237, forward strand.
TGTGTCTGAACGTCATAATCGAACTCTCTTAGATATGGTTCGTTCTATGATGTCACTTACAGATTTACTGCTATCGTTTTGGGGTTATGCATTAGAAACAGCCGCATTCACTTTAAATAGGGCACCATCTAAATCCGTTGAAACGACACCGTATGAATTATGGTTTGGGAAGAAACCTAAATTGTTGTTCCTTAAAGTTTGGGGTTGCGAAGCCTATGTAAAGAAGTTACAGCCGGACAAGCTTGAACCCAAAGAGGAAAAATGCGTCTTCATAAGATACCCGAAGGAAACTATTGGGTATACCTTCTATCATAGAACCGAGGGCAAAATCTTCGTTGCTAAGAATGGATCCTTTATAGAGAAAGAATTTCTCTCGAAAGAAGTGACTGGAAGGAAAGTAGAACTCGACGAGGTTGTTGAACCTTCTCTCGAACTTGCGAGTAGCGCAGCACCGGAAGTAGTTCCTATGGCGCCTACACCAATAAGAGAGGAAGCTAATGATGATGATCATGAAACTTCGGTTGAAGTTGCTACAGAACCTCGCAGGTCCACGAGAACTCGTACCACTCCTGATTGGTATGATCCCGTTATGACTGTCATGTTGGTGGACAACACCGATGACCCTAGGACATATGAGGAAGCGATGATGAGCCCAGATTCCAATAAATGGCAAGAAGCCATGAAATCCGAGATTGGATCCATTTACGAAAACCAAGTATGGACTTTGGTGGACTTACCGGATGGCCGGAAGGCTATCGAGAACAACTGGATTTTCAAGAAGAAAACAAATGTTGATGGTAATGTTACTGTCTATAAAGCTCGACTTGTCGCAAAAGGGTTTTGACAAATTCAAGGAGTTGACTACGATGAGACTTTCTCACTAGTAGCAAAGCTAAAGTCTGTGAGGATTATGTTAGCAATCGCTGCATATTATGATTATGAGATATGGCAGATGGATGTCAAAACAGCATTCCTCAATGGAGACATTGATGAAGAGTTGTATATGATGCAACCCAAAGGTTTTGTCGATCCTAAAGATGCTAACAAGGTGTGCAAACTTCAACGGTCCATATATGGATTGAAGCAAGCATCCCGAAGTTGGAATCAATGTTTTGATAAGGTAATCAAAAGCTTTGGTTTTATACAAACTTATGGAGAAGCTTGTATTTATAAGAAAGTGAGTGGAAGCTCTGTAGCATTCTTAATACTATATGTAGATGACATATTGTTGATTGGGAATGATGTAGACCTTCTTAATAGTGTCAAGGAATATTTTAATAATAGTTTTTCAATGAAAGATCTTGGCGAAGCAGCTTACATATTAGGCATAAAGATTTATAGAGATAGACCGAGACGCCTAATATCATTGTCACAAAGTACATATTTGGACAAAGTTCTAAAGAGGTTTGGAATGGAAGATAGCAAGAAAGGGTTCTTGCCCATGTTGCCCAATACGACCTTGAATAAAACTCAAAGTCCGACATCGGCAGAAGATAGAGAAAGGATGAGTAAGACTCCCTATGCCTCAACCATAGGATCTCTAATGTATGCCATGCTATGTACTAGACCCGACATTGCATATGCTGTTAGTTTAACTAGCAGATATCAAAGTGATCCAGGAGTGGATCATTGGACAGCGGTCAAAAACATCCTTAAGTACTTGAGAAGAACTAAGGATATGGTTCTTTCTTATGGAGGTGATGAACAACTCGTTGTTAATGGTTACACCGATGCTAGTTGGAACACCGATCCGGATGATTCTAAATCTCAATCTGGATACTTATTTACTTTGAATGGTGCAGCAGTTAGCTGGAGGAGTGCAAAGCAAAGCGTTGTGGCAAGATCTTCAACTGAATCGGAATACATAGCTGCTTCGGAAGCTTCACAAGAAGCGATATGGATGAAGGAGTTCATTGCAGAGCTCGGTGTGGTTCCAAGTGCGCTGGACCCAATGTCTATCTACTGTGATAACATGGGCGCCATAGCCAATGCGCAAGAACCAAGGTCACACAAGAAGCTGAAGCACATCAAGCTACGTTTTCACGCTATTCGAGAACATGTCCAAGATGGTGACATAAATATTTGCAAAGTACACACATATCTGAATGTGGCGGATCCATTGACTAGACCTCTCCCGAGGGCAAAACATGACCAACACCAAACTGCCATGGGTGTTCGGTATATTACTATGTAATCTAGATTAGTTGACTCTAGTGCAAGTGGGAGACTGTTGGAGATATGCCCTAGACGCAATAATAAATGTAGTTATTATTATATCTTTGTGTTTATGATAAATGTTTACATTCATGCTATAACAGTATTAACCAGAAACATTAATACTTGTGTGATTTGTAAACTAAATTAGACTCCCTAGTAAAGCCTCTTCATAATACTAGCTTGTTGATTAATATATGATCATAGTTTCTTGATCATGAACATTTGAGATGTTGTTAATAACAAGGTCATATCATTAGGAGAATGATATGATGGACATACTCCTATAGATAAGCGTAGCATAAAGATCAAGTCATTTTAATAGTTCAATTGCTATAAGCTTTCTGATACATAGTAACCTAATTCCTTCGAACATGAGATCATGCTTATCACCATCACCGGAAGGATGCTTTGATGACATCAAACACCACACCGTAACTGGGTGGCTATAAAGATGGCATTGAGTGTTCGGAAAGTATGGGTTGAGACACATGGATCAAGAGTGGGATTTGTCCATCCATATGATGGATAGATATACCCTGGGCCCTCTCGGTGGAATGTCATCCAACTATCTTGCAAGCACGTGACTGGCTCACAAGGGATCACATACCACGGGAACGGGAAAAGAGTACTTATCGGTAACGAGGTTGAACTAGGTATGCAGAGATACCGATGATCAAAACCTCGGATAAGTAAACTATCATGAGACAAAGGGAAATTGGTATCGTATGTAAGTGGTTCATTTGATCGCAAAGTAATCATAGAAATATGTGGGAGCCATATGAATTTCCAGATTCCTCTATTGGTTATTGATCGGAGAAGTGTCTCGATCATGTCCGCATAATTCACGAACCGTAGGGAGACACACTTAAGGATTCGATGTTGTTGAGTAGTTATGGAATGATGAGAAAGACACCGAATGTTGTTCGGAGTCTCGGATGGGATGTGGGATGTCACGAGGAGATCCGGAATGGTCCGGAGAATAATATTCATATAAGGAAAGTTCTGTTTCGGAGTTGGGGAATGATTCCGGTGTTTTGACCAGGAATGTTCTAGAAGGGTCCGGAAGGTCCGGCACTCCGGAGGGGAAGGGTACATGAATGTGTCATGACAATATGGAATGGTTGCATCATGTACTAGGTCACTTGGCTGGGCAAAATAAAGGGAGAAATCAAATCCTAGTTTGAAAGTCAAACGCCAATTTGAAAAAGTCAAACGACAAGTTTGCTTGGTGGAGGGAGAGTAGGAAACCTACTTGGGGAGGAGTTCCCCTCCCTCCACCCGCTGGCCAAGGAGGCTGAGTTGGGGGAGGACTCCCTCCTTCCAACCGGCCACCCTCCACCTATATAAGGAGGGGTAGGGCGCCCCTACCCCTTACACCCAAACCCTAGCCCTCTCCTCCAAGTCGCCGGCACCACCACCTCCATGCGCCGCCGCCTAGGGCACCTCCAACTCAGCGAGTTGGGGTGTTCCCAAAACTCTAGCCGCCGGCTACACCCTCCTCTTGGTGCCCTCTAAACTCTAGATCACCAAGGCCTCTCTCATAGTCCACCATACTCGCTCCGGCTTAAGGCGAAGCCCTCCGAGATCTCCCCTCTACTTCTGGCACCACGCCGTCATGCTGCCGGAATCGCGAGGAGAGTGCTACAACCTCCACTGCCTGCTGGAACAAGGGGGAGGAAGGTCTTTATCGAGTACCGAACGTGTGACCGACTGCAGAAGCGCTGCCGGAACACAGCGCCGGAAGGATCGTCTACGCGATCTTGAGATCGGCAAGAGTACGACTACATCACCCACGAGAATCTGCTCTCGTTAACCGCTTTGGAATCTTCGAGGGTGAGTTCCTCTATCGACTCGTTGCTACAATCTAGTAGATAGATCTTGGCTTGTTTGTTTGCATGCGGTAGAATTTTTTTGTTTTCCATGCTACGAACCCCTATAGGTGGCACAATATAATGGAAAGTAAGTTCCATAATGGATTTGGATGAGTTCTAAAGTTAAGACATTGTGACAGATACTACAACAAGAGGCTAAGTATATGACTGCTATTATAGCAGCAAAACAGGGCATTTGTGTCAAATAGTTTGTTATCAAACTAGGTGTAGTTTACAGCAGGGATAATACTATGAAGATATATTGTACGACAATATTTTCAACATGTTTTAACCCCAAATAACTAAAGGTCTCACCAAAGGACAAAATTTATACAAAGCCATCTCATTAGAAATTAGTGATGCGTAGAGATGCAAAGACATGCAATTACACACGGACCTGGAAGTGTCAGATCCGGAGATCAGTTGACCACTAGCAATCATGCACATACAACACCGGAAAGACATAGGTGTTGAATACACAAAGGTTTGAAACTAGATTATTGACTCTAGTGCAAGTGGGAGACTGTTGGAGATATGCCCAAGAGGCAATAATAAAGTGGTTATTATCATATCTTCATGCTTATGATAAATTTTTACATACCATGCTATAATTGTATTAACCAAAAACATTAATACTTGTGTGATTTGTAAACATAAAAGAGTCCCTAGTAAAGCCTCTTGTTAAACTAGCTTATTGGTTAATATGTGATCATGGTTTCCTGATCATGAACATAGAGATGTTATTAACAACAGGGTCATATCATTAGGAGAATGATGTGATGGACATACTCCTATAGTTAAGCATAGCATAAAGATCAAGTCATTTAATATAGTTCATTTGCTATAAGATTTCTGATACATAGTAACCTAATTCCTTTGACCATGAGATCATACTAATCACCATCACCGGAAGGATGCTTTGATGACATCAAATACCACACCGTAACTAGGTGGCAATAAAGGTCGCATTGAGTGTTCTTAAAGTATGTGTTGAGGCACATGGATCAATAGTGGTATTTGTCCATCCACATGATGGATAGATATACTCTGGGCCCTCTCGGTGGAATGTCATCCAATTGGCTTGCAAGCATGTGACTAGATCACAAGGGATCACATATCACGGGAACGATAAAAGAGTACTTATCAGTAACGAGGTTGAACTAGGTATGCAGAGATAGCGACGATCAAAACCTCGCATAAGTAAACTATCGTGAGACAAAGGGAAATTGGTATCGTATGTAAGTGGTTCATTTGATCGCTAAGTAATCGTAGAAATATGTGGGAGCCATATGAATTTCCAGATTCCTCTATTGGTTATTGATCGGAGAAGTGTCTCGGTCATGTCCGCATAATTCACGAACCGTAGGGAGACACACTTAAGGATTCGATGTTGTTTAGTAGATATGGAAAGTGAGTAAAGAGACCGAATGTTGTTCGGAGTCTCGGATGGGATCCGGGATATCACGAGGAGATCCGGAATGGTCCGGAGAATAAGATTCATATAAGGAAAGTCCAATTCCGGAGTTCGGGAATAGTTCCGGTGTTTTCATCGGAATGTTCTAGAAGGGTCTAGAAGGTTCACCGATCCGGAAGGGGAAGGGTACATGGATGTGTCATGACAAAGTGGAATGGTTACATCATGTCCTAGGTCACTTGGCTGGACACTTGGAAGAGAGAAATCAAACTCTAGTTTCAAAGTAAAAAAGGCCTATTTGAAAACGTCAAACTGGGACAATAATTTCCAAGTGGGGGAAGAGAAGGTTTCCCTTCCCTCCTCCAAACCTCCGGCCAGCAAGGGAGTTGGGGTAGGACTCGGCTAGCCCTAGCCGCCCCTCCCACCTATAAAGGAAAGGGAGGGGGCGCCCCCTCTCCCTACACCTTGCCCCTTAGCTAGCGCCCCTCTAAACCCTAGGCCAGCCGCCGCCCCCCTTCTAGATGCGGCTGCCCTAGATATCCTCTAAACCGCCATCTAGCTAAACCCTAGCCGCCGATTACCTCTAAACCCTTCGGCCCTCTGAACCATAGATTGCCAAGGTCCTTTCTCTACTCCACCATACTCGCACCGGCTTAGGCGAAGCCCTACGGGATCTTCCCTCTACTTCCGACACCACGCCGTCGTGCTGCCGGAATCGCGAGGGGAGAACTATAACCTCCGCTGCCTTCTGGAACAAGGGAGAGGAAGGTCTTCATCGAGTACCGAACGTGTGACCGACTGGGGAAGCGCTGCCGGAACGCAACGCCGGAAGGATCGTCTATGCGATCTTGAGATCGGCAAGTGTACGACTACATCACCCACGTGAATCTGCTCTTGTTAACCTCTTTGGATCTTCGAGGGTTAGTACTCTATCAACTCGTTGCTGCAATCTAGTAGATAGATCTTGGCTTGTGTGTGTTCATGCGATAGAATTTTTTTGTTTTCCATGCTACGAACCCCTACAATTTGTTCATCCAACATGCTATTTATCTTAAGGAGAATCACCTCTAGTGAACTGTGGACCCCAGTCCATTCCTTTACCATTGATACAACATATACTATTTATTTTCTACAAGAAATTACTATCTTCCACATTATACGTTTAATCCTTTGTTTCCAGCAAACCAGTGAGATTGACAACCTCACTGTAAGTTGGGGAAAAGTTCTGTGGTTTTGTTGTGTAGGATTCCAAGTTGCTAGTAACACCTTGGAGTTGTTTCCTTACTCCTACTGGTTCGATAACCTTGATTTCATAACTGAGGGAAAACTTGTTGTTGTGCTCATCACACCTTGCTCTTGGGGTATCCCAACAAGCTCTACGTCAACCGAGCCACCATCAAGATTTTCTGGCGCCGTTGCCGGGCAGATAAGGACAGCTTTCCAAGGGGAGTCTCTCACAACCAATCTCTTTACTTTGTTTTTGTTTTGCTTTGTTTCTTCAGTTTTGTTGGCTTATTTCTTTTATGATAAATACAAAAAAAAATAGTGTTGTCTGGTTTCCTTTTCCTTATCAAAAACACACAAAAAGTTTGTTCCTACTTCAAGTTACCGTTATGTCTAGTGTTACTCCAATCACTAAGTCACATGTGGAAATGATCTTCACTTTCAAACAAGGAAGTGAAGAGAGTTTTAAAGAAGCTTGGTTTAGAATTTCTGATTCTTATGAAAAGACTGAACCTAAAATGACTCCAGGCTTGTTTCTTAGAAGTTTCTACTATGGTCTTGCCCTTTGTTATAGATATGCTTTGGATGCTGTAGTAGGAGGATATTTCCTCCAATGTGATGAGAATGAAGCCTCTAATGCAATAAAAAAGTTGGATGCAACATATAACTTGCCTAGCAAATCTGATTCATCCGTTGCAAACATTTATGCTAGATTAAACACTCTTGAGGCCAATACAGCTAGTTTAAAAGAATGCTACAATATGCTCAGAGATAATCATGATCATGTTCCAATAAATTCTGAACCATCAAAATGGTTCCCTACCGTGAAAGTTGCTATAAATAATGAAACTTTTCATGCTCGCTGTGATATTATGTATGAGTTATGTCTTATTCCTAAAGAAATTTATGAATCTCTGAATCTTTGGAAACTTTCTAAGTGTGGAGAAGAAATATCTCTCACCAATAATGCCACTATATTACCCATTGGAATAGCTAAAGGATTGTTTACAAAAATACTAGGGAAAATGGTATCTACTGATTACCTTGTTATTGAATGTGAAGGAGAAGGACAAATTACACTTGGAAGATCCCTACTAAAACTCCTTGGTGCAACAATAGATGTGGGAAAAGGCACCATGAATTTCACTTCTTCACCAAGCAATCATACGTTCCCTAAAGGTAAGAATAAATGTAAGAAAGGTAGAGGCAAGAAATTTGATGTTAATGCTTCTTCATTTGAAAATACTTGATTCTTGCTTTCTATGCCTAACTTAAAGGCGTTAAAGAAAAGTACTATTGGGAGATAACCCAATTTTTGCTTGCAGTAAATTTTTATTTTGTTGAGTCTTGGAAGTTATTGCTTCAGTAATAAACTCTCCTTATCCTTTTTGTGTGATTTTTGTGCCAAGAATAACCTATAATGAGAGAGAGTAATATTTGGGGACGTTGCTATCCCGAAACAGATTTCTGTGCTTCACCGTAAAAATTGGTGAACAATCCCAGTATGTTGGATTGAGCTTTAATTTTTTGTGCTTATGCCCCAGGTTTCTAAATAACTTTCGTTAGTTTTACACTTTTTTATTTGAGCAACGGAAGATTTTCGAAAAAATCGTTCTTTACTTGCTGGTCTGTTTTGATAGATTTCTGCCATTATTTGCATTTGCCTCCTATTGGTTTATTTTTGACTTTTTTTGATCACTTAAGATTTTAAAAGGAATTGATACAGTAGCTTGTGTTTTAATGGAAGTTTTACTTGTGTTGAAACTAAACCCAAAGACTTATTATCTTGAATACACTAATTTTGCCAATGAAGATTGTGTGAAGTTTTGTATGAAGGAAATTTTCAAGTATAGGGGAAGAATGATGTGATGATATGAATAATGGACAAAAGCTCAAGCTTAGGGATGCCACCAGTGTCACCCCAAGAAATATTCAAGAGGTACAAGCGTCAAATCTTGGGGATGCCCAAGGCATCCCCTTCTTCATCAATAAAAAATCTCAGGTTTTCTTTCAAAACACTTCATTTTTATTGCTTCATGCACTATTGTGTTGTTCCTGGAGCGTCTTTGTTTTTCTTTTAGTTTTATTCTGATTTGTTTGTTGAATGAGTTGGCTGGACCCGAACACTCCTATTTTGGAGAAGTCATACCTAGTTCTTCATTGTCTAGAACACTCTAGTTTTCATTCCTATTGCTTTGAGAGTGTTCTCATTTGCTAGCTCTATGCTTGGCTTTAGTTTTCTTGTGATTATTGCTTAGAACTTTTTAGTTATTCTTTGTGGATTTGTGAGACAAGCTCACTGATCTTTATTGATTATTATCTTTGTGAGTTGTTTCAAATAAGTCGATCGGTGTTGGAAAAGAGTAGGAAGCTTCATGCTTAAGTGGTACAAAAGGGAGCTTGTTTTGACTGTGGCTTTGACTTTATCATGTCATGTTAGATGTTGTTTTGACCTTATGCTTAGTGATTATTGATGTAGCATGACTGATACGTCGTAAACGTATCTATAATTTTTTATGTTCCATGCTTGTTTAGTATCTACTTTGCTATGTTTTATCTACACTTTGAGGTATTTTTATACATTTTCTGGAACTAACCTATTGACAAGATGCCATAGTGTCAGTTGCCTGTTTTCTGCTATTTTTGGTTTCAGAAAGCTAAAAAAATGAATATTCTTAGAATTGGACGGGACAAAAGCCAAAGTTCATATTTTTCCAGGAGCGATACAAAAAATCAAAGACAAGACGGAGGAGGAAACCAGGATGGCCACACCCTAGGTGGGTGCGGGTCCCACCTTGGCCGCGCCCACAGGGGGTGTGGGCCCCCTAGCAATCCATCGACCTTGCCTCCTTCGCCTATAAGAAGCCCCCGACTCAGAAACCCTAAAGAATCGATCAGAAATCCACAAAAAGTTCCACTGCGCCGCCGCCACCAAAGGGGAGAGTCGAGGGATAGAAAGTCTCTGTTCCGGCACCCTGCCGGGATGGGGAAGTGCCCCCGAATCCATCTCCATCAATATCCATTGCCACCTTCATCACCGTTGCTGATTCCCATGATGAGGAGGGAGTAGTACTTCCTCGAGGCTAAGGGCTCTACCGGTAGCTATGTGTTCATCTCTCTCTATGCATGATCTTGTTGTGGTCATGAGCTTTGTAATCTACTAGATCTACCTTGCTACTCAAGTGCTTCAATAGATCTCTGCTCTCCCCATGTGTGTGAAAGTGACAGCGTGCACGCCATGGTGGCACTTAGGCTTGAGTCTACATAATACTCAATGTGCTTTAATAAATCTATGCTTTTGTGCTCCACCGTTAAGTCAGATTGATCTGATATTTTATGAATAAATCCCCCAGTATGTTTGATAACTTTCTTTAGTTCAACACTTTTTTATTTAAGCAACATAAGGTCTTAGACAAAATCGGTTTCTACCTGATGGTCTGTTTTGACATATTTCTGCCATTATTTGCATTTGCTTCTTATTGATTCCTTTTTGGGTTCTTTTTGGGAAATTGAGATTTTTGAGGGAATTGCTACAGTATCTTGTGTTTTTAGTGAAATTTTTGTTGTTCTAAAGCTAAACTCAAAGGTCTATTATCTTTTGAATACACTAATATTGCTAATGAAGATTGTGTGAAGTTTTGTATGAAAGAAAATTTTCAGGTGTAGTGAAAAAAATAATGTAATGAGATGAAGAATGGAAAAAAGCTCAAGATTGGGGATTCCACCCCGTGTCACCCCAAGAAATATTCAAGAGTACAAGGGCATCCCCTTCTTCATCAATAAAAAAACTCAGGTCTTTCTAGACACTTCGTTTTTATTGTTTCATGCACAGTTGTGTTGTTCTTGGAGCGTCTTTGTTTTTTTGTTTTCTTTTGATTAGTTTGCTTGAGTAAGTTGGTTGATCACAATACGCTTCTTTTGGAGGGAGACACACTCTGTTTTCATTGCCTAGAACACTCTAGTTTTCATTCTTATTGTCTTGTGAGTGTTCTTTTTTGCTAGCACTGTGTTTAGCCTTAGTTTTCTTATGCTTTCAGATTAGAACTTTTTAGTTCTTCTTTGTGGATTTATGAGACAATATCACTGATCTTTATTTATTATTATCCTTGTGAGTTGTTTCAAATAAGTTGATTGGTGTTGGAAAAGAGTAGAAAGTTCTTGCTTGAATAGTACGAGAGGAGCTTCCTTTGACTGTGCCTTAGACTTTATCATGTCATGCTAGATGTTGTTTTGACCTTATGCTTAGTGATTATTGCTATAGCATGACTTGTTACAAACAATTAGGATTGCTTAATATGCCTTGAAAGAATCATGCGTTGTTTTAGCATACAAAAGCATAATATTGTGGTATTCTCCTTTAATGCTTTGTTTGGATTGACTTGGCACATGCTCACACCATGTTATGACTATTAACAAGTCACCGTAGCCTCTATGATAATTTAGTCCTTGACTTGTATTACCACTCTATGCTTTGATTAGTAATGTTTTGTCGCTCTGCATGATTATGGCCATTATTGCTCTCTTAGTTGGTCGCTCCCAGTCTTTTGCTAGCCTCCACTTGTATGAGTAAGCTCTACTCATGCTTCCAACTCCCAAGAAACCAAGATATTCCATAGTGTCCACTATAAATTCCTATGCATGGTGTGTTACACCATTCCAAGTATATTCTTGTTTTCATCTATCTTCCAATTAAAAAGTATTTTGTTATGTGAAAACTTAGTGATTAAAGCTCTCACGAACTTGATGGCACACTTTATTTTTCTTGCCTCTAATAAACTTGAACCATTGTGTCATCTATGTTGTATATGCTTGCACTTATACATTGGAATTAGCAGAACCATGCTATCATGGGGAACGCTTTCAACATTGCACTTGTACATTGTACATAGTTGATATCATGCTCTTTTGTCTATGGATGTCACCGGTGTGAAATAAAAAGGGATCTTGTAAGTCCATGGAGTTATGTATTTTGTGTTAGAGAAATGCCTGGGCCGCTAGCCTAACCCATGCCTAATCATGGTGGAAACTTGCAGCATCACCAAAATGAGCAATATGTGAAGCATTCTCAATAAAAACCTAAGTAAATTGCAAATAAAAAGATCGCTGAGATGCTCATTGTCTGCTTGCCTTTTCATTTTGGTTATGGGATAGTTCCTGTACCATGTGCAAGGGGTACCCCATTGGCGGTTCTCTATGATACGCATGTACTTACTATGACAAGAACTTAGAGGTGACTAAAGTTGAGTAGCATGAGGTGTGGCCCTCATATTCAAGGGACACGAGATTGCCAACTTATACTTTGTTAAGCATATACTCCATAGTTTGTTCACTTTAACCTTAATCACTTCAAGATGCTTATGATAGGGGCAATGAGGGCTGAAAGCTAACAAATACCATAATTTTTGGAAGCTCTTTTTGAAACTTGAAATCTCTGCTTCCCTTTTATGAAGGGCCTTTCTTCCAATATTTTATTGAGTCTCCACCTTCTACCTTTAGGCACCAGTTAAGAGAGCATAGTGTCCATTCTTTGTTCTATGTGCATTGTCCCAAAACTTATTGATTGATGCATATTGTTGTTATTACTTGTTATTGTACTATTTGTATCTAGCCACTCTTATGAAGTTTGAAGTTGTCCTATGCATTTATTTGCTAATCCATGAGGGACAAGCTGAATGCCACTATGCCATGTTTTCTGTATGTGAAACAAACAAACGTTTTTCAATGCATGTTATTCATGATCTTTGTTTGTAGCCTTTCATGTTGCATGCATAGTTACTTTGTCTTATTGTTAGAAATCCATTTTTCATACTCATGTTTAGAGTTCTTTGATCCCAGCTATCAATGCTTGCAAATGGTTTGATCAAGATTTTGATGGTGCATGTCACCTCAAAAATTATTCTTTTTATCACTTAACTACTCGAGGACGAGCAGGAGTTAAGCTTAGGGATGCTTGATACGTCATAAACGTATCTATAATTTTTTATGTTCCATGCTTGTTTAGTATCTACTTTGCTAAGTTTTGTCTACACTTTGAAGTATTTTTATACACTTTCTGTAACTAACCTATTGACAAGATGCCATAATGTCAGTTGCCTGTTTTCTGATGTGTTTGGTTTCAGAAAGCTAAAAAATGAATATTCTCGGAATTGGACGGGACGAAAGCCAAAGTTCATATTTTTTTGGGAGCGATACAGAAAATCGAAGATGAGACGGAGGAGGAAACCAGGGTGGCCACACCCAAGGTGGGCGCTGGTTCCACCTTGGTCGCGCCCACAGGGGGTGTGGGCCCCCTGGCACTCCACCGATCTTGCCTTCTTTGCCTATAAGAAGCCCCCGACTCAGAAAACCTAAAGAATCAATCAGAAATCCACAAAAAGTTTCGCTGCCCCGTCGCCACCGAAGGGGAGATTCGTGGGACAGAAAGTCTCTCTTTCGGCACCCTGCTGGGACGGGGAAGTGCCCCGGAATCCATCTCCATCGATCTCCATCGCCATCTTCATCACTGTTGCTAATTCCCATGATGAGGAGGGAGTAGTTCTTCCTCGAGGATAAGGGCTCTACCGGTAGCTATCTGTTCATCTCTCTCTCTATGCATGATCTTGTTGTGGTCATGAGCTTTGTAATCTAGTAGATCTACCTTGCTACTCAAGTGCTTCAATAGATCTCTACTCTCCCCATGTGTGTGAAAGTGACAGCGTGCACGCCATGGTGGCACTTAGGCTTGAGTCTACATAAATACTCATTGTGCTTTAATAGATCTATGCTTTTCCCCACGTGTGTGACAGTGACAGTGTGCGCGCCGTGTGTGGAACTTAAGCTACATTACATATATATATATTCATGAGTTATATTTGGAGTTGGATGTCTCTATGAAATAGTGGTGTTTGTTGGAACCATCTAGCGCTCAAGGTGACAGTGTGGGGTTATCTAGATGGGGAAGGCGGACTTTGAGGTGTGTTGTTATAGCCCTACCATGGATTAGAGTGTCCAACCAGAGAGTAGTTCATGGTAGTATCATGAAAGAGAATATATTTATTGGGAGTGTTCACTAGTGAAAGTATGATCCATAGGCCTTGTTTCTAAGCATTGAAACTCCGTTTGCATCTAGATCTGTTGCATGTTTGCTTGCTTCCATTTTTATTTCAGTTTTCTTTTAGTCTTTCCTCCACATCAAGCTCCATCAAAGCTATTTTCTGGCACCGTTACCACATGTATTTTACCATGTCTTCGCTGAACTAGTGCACCTATACACCTGACAAGTGTATTGGGTGTGTTAGGGACACAAGAGACTTCTTGTATTTTGATTGCAGGGTTGCTTGAGATGGATACCTTTGACCACTTCCTCCCTGATTTCGATAAACTTTGGGTAATCCACTTAAGGGAAACTTGCTACTGTTCTACAAACCTCTGCACTCGGAGGACCAACAACTGTCTACAAGAATAGAAGTGCGTATACATGAATGACTTGTTCCAAACAATTGAGATTGCTTAATTGTGCCTTGAAAGAATCATGCGTTGTTTTAGCATACAAAAGCATAATATTGTGGTATTCTCCTTTGATGCTCTATTTGGATTGACTTGGCACATGCTTACACCATGTTAAGACTATGAACCAGTCACCTTAGCCTCTATGATCATTTAGTTTTTGACTTGTGATATCACTTTATGATTTAATTAATAATGTTTTGTCGCTTTGCATGATTATGGCCATTATTGCTCTATTAGTTGGTCGCTCCCAGTCTTTTGCTAGCCTCCACTTGTACTAAGTATGATTTCTACTCATGCATCCAACTCCCAAGAAACCAAGTTATTCCAAAGAGTCCACTATAAATTCCAATGCATGGTGTGTTACACCATTCCAAGTATATTCATGTTTTGATCTAGCTTCCAAATTAAACTTTTGGTATGTGCAAATTAGTGATTAAAGCTATCACAAACTTGATGGCACACTTTAATTCCTTGCACCTAATATACTTGAACCATTGTGTCATCTATGTTGTCTATATGTCTTGCACTTATAAGTTGGGAATTAGCAGAACAATGTTGTCATGGGGGGCTTTCAACACTTGTACATATTACCAAGTTGATATCATGATCTTTTGTTTATGGATGTCAGCGGTGTGAAATAAAGGGGAGCTTGTAAGTCCATGGAGTATTATATATGTGTTAGAGAAACTCCTAGGTGTCTAGCATAAGCCATGCCTAATCATGGTGGAAACTTGCAGCATAACCATAGCGAGCAATCTATGAAGCATCTTCAGAAAAAAAGAGAAGCATCATACTCATGGTAAATAATAAGATTATTGGGATGCTCATTGTCAGTTGCCTTGTAATTTTGATATGGGATAGCTCCTGTGTCATGGGGCAAGGGGTACCCCGTTGGCGGTTCTCTATGATACACATATACTTACAATGACAAGAACTTGCTTGTGACTAAAGTTGAGTAGCATGAGGAACGACCCTCATACTCAAGGGACATGAGATTGCCAACTTATGATTTGTCAAGCATATACTTCATATTTGTTTCACTTTAACGTTAATAACTTCAAGATGCTTATGATAGGGGCAATGAGAGCTGAAATCTAACAAGTACCATAATTTTTGGAAGCTCTTTATGAAACTTGAAATCCTTTCTTCCCTCTGTGAAGGTCCTTTCTTTTACTTTTATGTTGAGTCTCCATCTTCTATCTTTATGCACAAACTAGGAGAGCATAGTTGTCATTCTTAGTTTAATGTGCATTTTCCCAAAACTGGTTGATTGATTCATAACTTTGATATTTCTTGTTCTTAAATTATTTGTATCTAGTCACCCTTATGAACTTCGAAGGTGTCTTGTGCATTTATGTTTTGCTATTCCATGAAGGACAAGTTGAATACCACTCTTGCTATGTTTTCTATATGTAAAACAAACAAACGTCTTTCAATGCATTGTTATTCATGATTTTTTGTTTGTGTACCTTTCATGTTACAACATAGTTGATATGTCTTATTGTTAGAACTACATCTTTCATGCTCATGTTTAGACTACTTTGATCCCAGCTATCAATGCTTTACAAATACCTTGATCAAGATTGTGATGGTGCATGTCACCTCAAAAATTATTCTTTTTATCACTTACCTACTCGAGGACGAGTAGGAGTTAAGCTTAGTGATGCTTGATACGTCGTAAACGTATCTATAATTTTTTATGCTCCATGCTTGTTTTGTATCAACTTTGTTATGTTTTATCTACACTTTGAGATATTTTTATACATTTTCCGGAACCAACCTATTGACAAGATGCCGCAGTGCCAGTTGCCTATTTTCTGTTGTTTTTTTGTTTTAGAAAAGTTAGTAAAGAAATATTCTCGGAAATTGACGGGACAAAAGCTAAAGTCAATATTTTACTAGAAGGAACACGGAGTCCGGAGGGGAGACGAAGTGGGGCCATGAGGCGGCCATACCCTAGGGCGGCGCGGCCTAGGGGGGCGCCAGCCTTAGGTGTGGGGCCCTTGGGCGACCCCCTATCTCGCCTCTTCGCCTATAAAAGCACCCCGATGCAGAAACCCTAAGTACCCGATCAAAATTCCACGAAAGAGTTTGTAGCCGCCGCCATCTCCACCCCTAGATTGGGGGGACCTGAAGCTCTTCCCGGCACCCTGCCGGAGGGGAGATATCATCCCGGAGGCCTTCTTCATCACCATGCCAGCCTCTGGAGTGATGCGTGAGTAGTTCACCCTTGGACTATGGGTTCATAGCAGTAGCTAGATGGATGGTTCCCCTCCTTTGTGCTATCATGTTTTAGATCTTGTGAGCTCCGTTCATGATCAAGATCATCTTTATGTAATCCTACATGTTGTGTTTGTTGGGATCCGATGGATATTGAGTACTATGTTCAAGATTGATTATTGATTCTATCATGTCTATGTTATTTGTGATCTTGCATGCTCTCCGTTGTTCGTAGATGCTTTGGCCAAGTAGATGCTTGCAACTCCAAGAGGGAGTATTTATGCTAGATAGTAGGTTCATGCCTCTAGTAATCCGGGGAAGTGACAGAAATCTCTAAGGTTGTAGATGTGTTGTTGCTACTAGGGAGAAAACAACAATCCTTTGCCCAAGAGAAATTGTATTGTTTACTTTACACACTTATCTTAATGCAATTGTCTGTTTCTTGCAACTTAATACTAGAAGGGGTTCGGATGATACCTAAAGGTGGATTATTAGTCATAGATGCAGTTGGATTACAGTCTATGTATTATGTTGTAATGCCCAAACGAATATCATAGGAATCATCATGACTTGTACATGCATATTTATGCATTTTCAATCTATCATTGCCCAATTGTAATTTGTTCACCCAACATGCTATTTATCTTAAGGAGAATCACCTCTAGTGAACTGTGGACCCTGGTCCATTCCTTTACCATTGATACACCATCTACTGTTTACTTTTACTGTTTATTTTCTACAAGCAATTACTATCTTTCACACTATACGTTTAATCCTTTGTTTTCAGCAAACCAGTGAGATTGACAACCTTACTGTAAGTTGGGGCAAAGTTCTGTGGTTGTGTTGTGCAGTATTCCAAGTTGCTAGCAACACCTTGGAGTTGTTTCCTTACTCCTACTGGTTCGATAATCTTGGTTTCATAACTGAGGGAAAACTTGCTGCTGTGCACATCACACCTTGCTCTTGGGATCTCCCAACAAGCTCTACGTCAACTGAGCAACCATCAGGCTGGCAGGACAAAAGATGTTGTGCAAGTTCTCATTGCGAGCACGCATGACTATATACGGGACACATGCCTATGGTTACTAGTACTTGGATACTTTATCTTCTTTATCTGCAAATGCCCTTGTCTTGATTATTACATGAATTGTCTTGTCCATGCAACGCCCGTCTATCCATCCCTATGCATACCGCACTTTAATCATGTTTACTACAATTATTACTACTGTCTTTATTTTACTACAACTGCTATTGATACTACAAAATTGTTGCTACTGATAAACTATTCCGAGGAAGACTGTTTCTAGGTGCAGCTGAATTGACAACTCAGTTGTTAAGGCTTATAAATATCCTTTGGCTCCCCTTGTGTCGAATCAATAAATTTGGGCTTTACTTCCCTTGAAGGCTGTTATGGTCCCCTATACTTGTGAGTCATCAAACGCCCGGGTGTTCGACCATCACACGAGTGAAGCTTCTACTATTGCTTCTCGGCTTACTAGTGAAAGGAGGGAATGGTTATCTTGTAGAAGTGGATCGGCTAGAGGTGCAGGATAAGTGTTATTTTTTTTTCGATGGCCGGGTCCAAAATGGGCGTGGGGTGGTGTGAGTGGTGTGGTGACCCTAGTGTATAGATCTCCTGAAAAAAATGTTCGCTAATATGCAGTATGTCGCAAATGCTCCAATATCGATCATTGGTGTTAAGATTATACAAATATATATACATCTATAATTCGTAATAAGTACTTATCATGAATTGTAGAAATTTTACTTAAGAAGGTTTTGAACTACCCATTCGGCTGATAAACTAGCCGGTCATATCGTCTACTCCTTCCGTTTCAAAATCTAAGAACCTATACATTAAAAGTGGTCTAGATTCGTTAGCTTCATAAAGCTAAAGCATCATATATTTTAAAACAAAGTAAGTACTACTCCTAACTTTGTTAATTTGGCAGAGTGATAGCTAAGTACGTTACTGAGATCTATAAAGCATAAGTGAGATGATATTACTGGTTCGAGCTTGGAAGGTTCTACATGATGGTTATGGATAGTAAGTAACCGGGAAGGTCAGCCTCCACTTACAAAGTACTCCCTCCGTTTCAAAATATAAGATGTTTTAGGTTTGTGAAGAAAATGAATCTAGACTTTTTTAGTGTGTAGATTCATCCCAAAATTGAATAAACCTACATACTAAAACAAGTTTAGATTTATTTTCTTCACAACCTAAAACATCTTATATTTTGAAACGGAGGGAGTACTACATATCACCAAACAAACTGAACAACAGATGGAGGAAGTAATCCCAATCCAAAAGGAAGACGAGGTCGACACGGAACGAATGGCGATCTCAAACAAAATAAAAGGCGAGTCGCGATAATGATGAGGTGCCGTGGGTCGTCGTGGACCATTATTTGGCCAACTGTCACGCAGCAACGGCCAGAAACAGTCCGGGGGAACTGGAGCAAGCGAACAAGAGGCGTGATGAATGGGATGGGAACATGCGTAAAGAAAAACGGGCGGGGCGAAGTCAAAAAGCAGGGCCGGCCATGATATGCCATGCATGGATGGATGATGTAGCGGAGCCGCAGGGCCATGCACGTCGGTGTCAAAATGGAACCCAGCAAATCATCATCGTCTCGTGCGTTGCTAGCTTGTCAAAGCCAACGGCCAACATGTTTAAAATATTTTATATTGAAAACGGATGGAGGAGTAATAGGTTAATGTCAAGAAGATATAAGTATAAACATCACTTTTAAAATCCATATTACTTGTCATTGGATTATATATATCTAGTAGTACTAAATATATCATTTCTACGACAAGTAATATGGACCGAAGGAAGGAAGTAGCTACTTGATAATAGAGCAAACTAATTGGGTAAGAACAACTAAAACGGCTTACAATACCCCAAGCTTTTTAAAAGCTTTGGATGTGTTGTGCAAAGTTAAACTCCATATGCTCTGCTCTTTAAACTTTCTTCTATACTATGTACATATATTTGATTCTACCAGCTCTATGTACTCTTTCTAAATCAACCCAAAATGTTCGTTTTTTTATTTCTAGAAAGGGGGATTACTCCCAACGCTTGGTATACCACACGTGTTTGTCCATTTTTACAAAGTTTAATAGGGAATTACTCCTAACGCTTTGTATACTATGGCGCCCCGCAAAAACCACTACTAGAAAATCGCGTTGTTTCTGTGCATTGCATCATCATGACCGCATGCTCATGTCATCATGCCACATTGCATTTGAGCATCGTCATCATCATGCATTTGTTTGTCTAAAACTATTTTCGAAAAATCTGTTTTTGTTTTCTAGACGCCTCGTCTTTATTCAAACACAAAACCTGGGTCTCCGGAATATTCTGTTTTGTCTACCCACGGTTTGCAAAAGCCCCGTTTTAAATAAATAAAAAATTTAAATTGTTTTTAGGAGGCAGCCCGCCAGGCCCGAAAGCCCGGCCGGCCACCTCCAAACCCTAGTCTAAAAATATCTAGTCCTAACCCTAAATTCCCTCCCACCTAACCCTAGCTCTAACCCTAATCCCACTCCCTCTCTCACCCCTCCATGCCGCCGCCACCCCCGATCGGATCCCCACACGCACACCTGCCAGCAGTAGCATGGAAACCGTCCCACCCCATGAGCCTCCCCGCAATACCCTGCCCCACCGACCAGGCCTGCCCCGCTCCTCCCTCTCCTTTCTTCCGCGTGGCCTCGCCTCTTACTGTCGCCGTTCTCTCGTGGCTAAGAAATCCCTGCAGGTTCTGTCGTGCACGGCTCCGTGTTTTGTTTCACCTGTTCTGCACGCGGCGCTGCAAGCCGCCCATGATGTTGGGTGTCGAGTCACGCTTAGTGCCTAATTCTGCCAAGATATTGTGCTATTTTGGTACCATGTTTGGTTATATCTATGCCACAAGATCTCCGTCCCGAGTGTGGTTCCACATCCGTCGACAAATCTTGGGTGACTCCTCAATTCCGAGCACACCTCCGCCAACATCTTCCTCGCGGACTAAAGGCTGATCCTGTCGGACCCCGATTCCCCAGAATGCCAGTTATTCTCCCCGGATGCCAAGAACGCCACATGGAAACCGAAGACCGATCCCGAACCCGACGCCACGTCAAGTTCTCCTTCCCGGCGGCCGAAGGCCGAACCCGACCAGAAGACCGATCCCCGGAACCCCAAGATCGTCGAACCCCCCGATGTGTGACCCCTATCTTATCCGCCCCTATTTTGTAATATAACATCTATCTTGTTGCATAATTAAATTGTCATGCTTGCATATATATTGTGGGTGTTTGGGGGTGTTTCGACAATTCACCTAAATTAAATATGGAGACCATATGCGGACGAATCTAGTCTAATATTGGTCCCATTTAAATTTGTGCATCGAACCGGTGAAATATTCTGCCTTGGTAAGACAACATTTAAATTGCGGGTATCTAAATAACTTGAACCATATAAATAATTGTCGGGACCCTGGTTCCGCTTAATGTGGCCTAATTGCATCGCATCCTTGCCATGCCATACATCATACATGCATCATGTCCGATCTTCTGCCGTAGTATTAAATAGTTCATTCGGTGTTTCTTCTAGTGTTTTGCTTCTTCACGGGCTAGGCCGATGAGTTGATGCGAGTGTCGACCCGATCTTCGGATGAACCTTCGGCAATGTTTTCAGGCGAGCATCCTCCCCCTTTCTACCTATCTTACTTTTATAGTATTTATTCCCTCCTGTTGATCTGTTGCTATCTGTGTTGCGATGCTCTAGTTTTCGTACCCGTGATATCCCGTGCAGCCTTATATTGCCTTGGACACATCCTATTACCTGTTGTTTGGTAGATAGTTGGACTTGCGTGTCGTAGTCGCTTGCTCAAGTGCTGTTGCGTGTCGTCCAGTACCACAGTTGTTGGAGTGTTGCCGAATGTTTAATGTTGGAGATGATCATGGCTTTAATTATTGTTTAATAACTAAAATTGAAGTAGGTAAATGCAGAGGCACCGGTGGGTAATAGACAATATTTGGTTTTTAACCGCTCACTGGTGTCCCGTAGGACCCCGAGTTCTTGACACCTGTTCCGAGATCGAGCGCGCTAACCACAGGTGGGGTGTGTGGGCACCCCCATCGATTTAGTACCTGATTCCAAGTACTGTACTGGGGGCCACAAGTAGTTTGGGGCTTTATTACTATCCTGTACTTATGCCATGCTTTACTGCTTTATTTACGATTGTGCGAGGAGCACCTGTACTGTTTAGGTCCGTGACACGTTTTCGCTGTATCGACAAGCCCAGTCACACTTTCGGGTTCCCAGTCGTTTACAGCCGTCTACACAAACCCTGAGTCCGTCTCGGAGACCGGTCGACTTCGATACGGGTAGCTTAGTGGGGTGGCCCCCGTGCTTGCTTTGGGTCTGGGAAACGTCGTGTCCGAAACCCCGTCGACATACCGTTGGGTGTATGTTTTGTGATCTTGTACCTACCTGATCTGACAACAAGGGTGTAGGTGCGTGTGGAAACTTTGGTGCACCCCTGCAGGGTTAAATCTTTTCGAGAAGCCGTGTCCGCGGTTATGGACGACTTGGAGCACAGTTCTTGATCATAGACAACCATAACTAAAGTTACTGTTATAATTTGACTGGTATCCGATATGACTAGTAATCAGCTCCACTACCACGGAATGGCTAAATAAAAGTACCAACAACTGCTGGGTTTGGGATATTTCATGCTAATTGTATCTGACTAGTAAGTGTTGCAACCACAACGGAATGGTTAACTAAAATTGCCCACTGCTTATTATATCAGGATGATTATCTATATTTGACTAGTAATTGCCGCCACTATAACGGAATGAATAAAACTGCCAACTGTGTGAGTTCCTCGGTTGACTTCCTCGTTTGGTCTCGAGGGGGAAATACCAGGATGGGTATGTTTGGTGGTAGTATCAGGATGGTTCCGAATAGGTCTTTCTTATCCCTCTCTGATAGCCGACAGTTATCTCGAGTCTCTATAGGTTGTTTAGTGCATGCCGCGCTGCCGCTCAGTCCACCATACCTATGTAGGCGAGGACCGCCGAATTCTAGTCTCGCCGTGTACTGGCCTCAGTACTGACCGCTCTCTTTTTCCTTTGCCCTTTGCCGGCACCCCTTTTGTTTTAGCAGGTTTTGAGATCGACGTCGTTAGCAGGGTTACCCTTCCGGCTTGGCCTGGGCAGGGTTATGGACGCCATTGGTTATTCTTCGGGGCTCTTAGCTCAATTTGCATCTTGTCCGTACTCGGACGCTGTATTGTGTTCAAGGTGATCTGGATCTTTGTACTGTAAATCTGTATTCTTGACTCTTTGAGTCGCTGTTGTATATATATGTTTTGTGGGTTCCATCGAGGACTATTGTGTAATGGTATTACTTCGTTTTCCACCCGCACGCAAGTGCCTAGTGGGCACCTTTGAATCGTTTCTATGCGGGTTTGGCGGGAAGCGCTGAAACTTGCATAGGGCCGATTCTGAGGCTAGCACAAACCCCAGTGAGAAAAGTTTTAAGCCAAGCGCTGACGTTATAATGACGCAATAAATCAATTTAAATTTGTTTAAATAAATTCAGAAAATGAATAAAACTTGTAAATTTAATAAGTAATTATTTATAAATTAGAAAAATATGAATAATATATCAAAATGTTCAGAAAAATGAGATCTACATATTTACGCTATCGTCATGCATTGCTCAAAAACTTACATGACAAGTTTAATTAGATAACGAAATGAACCCTCACAGGTGATTCCGGAGTTTTTCCGAGTTAGGGTTTGCACCCATCGGAACCCCGATTAAATGGCCGAGCATGCCTTAGGGTTACATTTCAGTACAATTCAACTTGTCATATCATCATACTTTCTTGAGCATTGCATCGATGCCATGTGTTGATTGTTTTCCTTTCTTTCCGGTGATTTGGTTCTTCTTCGGTAGAATACGATACCGAGATCGGGATCAAAGACTGAGATCAACACCGTCGAAGCTCGAAGAACAATACTTGACCAACTATAACCAAGTTAAGTGCGAGATGTCTGAACATCTTCTTATTGATTATCAACGGGCAAAGGCAAGCATAGTGTAACATCCCAAAAATATTAATCAAGGTTATCAAGTTCTAATTACCCAAATTTAGGGTTAACAAAAACTTTGTTAATTAAAATCAATATGAATGCACATGTGTGTGAGATGAATGCATGAATGCTTGTATGGACTTGTTTGATTGTTATGAATTGCAAGGATTGGTTTAAAGATGAAAACAACATCATCTAAATCATTTCCAAGCGGAATCAAATAAAGAGAAATCCAAAAATAAGATATATAAGCAAATGGTCACTTTTGCCAATCTTGCTCACTAGACCACTTTGAGTGTTTCTAGTCCAAGATTTCTAACAAAAATAAATCCAATTCTTTTCAACCCTTGCTATACCAAGTAAAAGTGAACCCAGGCCCACCTTGCAAACCCACAGAAACATTTGGCAATCCTATTCAAATGACATTTAAAAATGAATCTAGTTCATATGGTAAGATCACCATTTTTCAAAACCCAACCAAACCAGTTCACCTTGACAAATCCAAATAACCAGATACTACCCAGTGTGTGATCTATGCACCCACCAAATTTCATCCAAAAATTCAAATATAAATCTCTTCCGGCCATTTCCTCAAATACGTGGAGACACAAATCTAACTTGGCCAAACTTCACTGTTTTGAGCAGTGATCACCCCAAACCTTGTCTCCCTTTTATCATCCTTGTCTCCCCCAGTGACAACCATCACATTAAACAGGCTAGAACCCTACCCATTGCTCCATGTAGTGCATGCCCGAGCCACCCCTTGCCATCCGACCATGGCAAGATAGATAGAGCCATCGCCGCGCCTAGCCACCATGTCCAGGAGGCAGGCCACCGTCCACCGCCACCCCCTGTCCAGCCCTTGAGCACTGCCAATCCATGGACGACAGAGAACACACCGCACCCAGTTCGCCCCTGCCATGCCAAGAGAATGCCAGAGCGCCGCGCCCGACACGCTCGCACACGTCGTGCCTCGCTCTCGCCGCCCATCTACACGATCACCATCGTCTCAGGAGACCACCAGACATGCCCGTTCGCCGCCGCGCGACCAGGAGCACCTGTGCATCTTCAAAAACACTGTCGGTGCCGCTCCGAGCACCGCACATTCCAGACCAAACCACGCCGCCCCTTGTCACGCCATCAATACATTGAGCATTGCCAGGGAACCGTGCACCGTCCTAGCCCCCACACCATGCCAGTAGCTCGTAGTAACGCCGACCCCGATGAGCTCTGCCCACGCCACTCAGCCTTTCTCGCTCGCCTATAAAAGGAGGCCTCCCCCGCACCATTTCTCCACACCATCTCACTCCCCTCTCTCTCGGAAACCTCCCACACCCTTTCCCGGAGCAAGGTGAGATCTCTCTCTCGCCGGAATTTGGCCAGAGCCTGCCGCTACTGGAGGAGAAGGGCGCCGTCGATTGCGGCCACCCCAGGAGAAGCTGCCAGTACCAGGAGAACCGCCGTCTGTCGACAACCTCATTTGCCCCCATTGCCGACCCTCGCCTGAGCCTCGGTGAGCCTCCCCATACCCCCACAGGCCATGTAGGGTTAGTCCCTATCGTGTCCAGTTCCGATGAGGACGACGGCCATGAGCCATTGATCTTGCATCTAATCCTACGGTCGTAATCGCCTCATACCCCTTCGCCACCCCTGTCTCACTGACGAGTGGGGACACCACTTAAACCCGCCCCCGCGCGCTATGCGCAGTGGGCCGGGCCAGTAACTCTCTCGCGTGACCCAATTAGTTTAAATTTAGGTTTTTCATTTAAACTCAAACCCTAGTTCTGTCTGTTGATTCAAAAATCAATTCAGAGAGTTTTACTAAACCAAATTTCATGAAACTAATTTTGTTAGAAATATATGGAAATCCTTAATCCAAGCCCGTTGGATTCAACTCATTTGAAATTATAGATCACCTATGGTAAAAATAACAAGTCAGAGACTTTTCTGCATTCAAACATTTTTAAAAATTCAACTATAAATGATTTTGAGTTAATTCCAACTCTAAAAAATCACATTTGATAATACCTTTCTGAATATATAAAAATATCTAGGTTTACTGCCAGTACTAATGGACAAGTAAAAAAAGAATGCCCCATAGGCATTTCTAGTCACTTTAATTAATTAAAATAATAAGGTTAAACATTATTAAATTGTGACACCACTTTATATCACATTTCCAAGTATTAAAATATGTGATGATGACATGTGTCAACATGATCCCATATTTTAGTTGGAGAATATTAAATCTTAAGTAGTTTTTTAATGAGTAGAAATTATTTTTCTAAAATAAAATGAATAAGACTATTGCTTTAATCCTTGTGATGATTGTGATAGTGCTAGATCATCTAGTGTAAACCTTTGTGTGCTAAATAGAAGTAGTTAAGTATTGTTTGGTGATTGTGTACTTTGTATTTATTTATAGACACTAGTACCGACCAAGAATACGAAGAGGAAGGAGACTACTACGAGGAAGAAGTAGAGGAGAACTTCAACCACTACACTACTCAAGGCAAGCCATCTTAGCAAGCTAAGCTAAAACCATGCAAGATAATCCTTGCAAGCTCCATAATACCAGTGAACCTATGCAATGCATTAGGAATGCTTTGGTTATTAATGACGTCCAACACTTGTCGTGGCAAAAGACTGGGAGCAACCAACTAAGAGAGCAATAATGGCCAAAATCATGTAGAGCAACAAAACATTACTAATAAAAGCATAGAGTGGTACTACAAGTTAAGGACTAGATGATCATAGAGGCTATGGTGAATTATTCATAGTCACAACATGGTGTAAGCATGTGCCAAGTCAACCAAAACAAAGCATCAAAGTATAATACCACAATACTATGCTTTTGCATGCTAAAACAAAGCATAATTTCTTCAAGGCACACTAAGCAATCCCAATTGTTTGGAACAATACATGCTACAACAATAATCACTAAGCATAAGGTTAAAACAACACCTAGCATGTCATGATAAAGTTTAAGTCACAGTCAATGCAAGCTCCTCTTGGACTTTCAAGCAGGAAATTCCTACTCCTTTCCAACACCAAGGAACTTATTTGAAACAACACAGTGAGAACGGGGGTCCAAACTACTTTATTCAAGCAAACTAAACAGCTAAGAAAACCAAACGAAAACTAAGACGCTCCAAGAATAACACAACTGTGCATGAATCAATAAAAATGAAATGTCTAGACAGACCTGAGCTTTTTATTGATGAAGAAGGGGATGCCTTGGGCATCCCAAAGCTTTGACTCTTGTACCTCTTGGATATTTCTTGGGGTGACACCGGGGTGGCATTCCCAAGCTTGAGCTTCTGTCCATTCTTCATCTCATTACATTATTCTCTCTCTACACCTGAAATTTTTCCTTCATACAAAACTTCACACAATCTTCATTAGCAACATTAGTGTACTAAAAAGATAATAGACCTTTGGGTTTATCTTTGCGACAGCAAAACTTTTTACTAAAAATACAAGCTACTGTAGCAACTCCTTCAAAAAGCTCAATTCCCCAAAATAGAACTCAAAAAGGAATCAATAAGAAGCAAATGCAAATAATGGCAGAAATATGTCAAAACGGACAAGCAGGTAGAAACCGATTTTTTAGAAAATCTTCTATTTCTCAAATCAAAAAGTGTTGAACTAACAAAAATTATCTAACATACTGGGGGATTTATTCGTAAATTTTCATCTCAATCCGACTTACAGAGACTCCTAACGAATTTTTATGGTGGAGGACAGAAATCTGTTTCGGGACAACAACTCCCCAAATCTTACTTCCCTCTCATTAGAGGTCATTCTTGACACAAAACGAAAACAAAAAGGATAAGGAGAGGTCATTACTAAAGTAATAACTTCCAAGACTCAAGGAAACTCTTGAATAATCTCCCAACAAGTACTTTTCTTTAACGCCTTTAAGTTAGGCTTGATAGTTTGAGAAGATGCTCACATAAGAATATGAATTGAATTAAAAGAGAGCATCAAAAAGAAAATTCAAAACACATCTAAGTCTAACCCACTTCCTATGCATAGGAATCTTGTAATAAAATAAATCAAAGAAGCACATAGTAACAAGAATGGGTAGATAAAACAAGAGCAACTTCAAAACTTTCAGCATATAGAAAGGTGTTTCATGAAACCTTCTACAACTATATTTTCCTCTCTCATAATAATTTATAGTAGCCTCATGAATAAACTCAACAATATAGTTATCACATAAAGCATGCTTTTCATGATCTAAAAACACATAATTTCTATCAAGCTCAAAAATAGTGGGATTAAAACCTTCACAGGTTTTACCCAACAGGAACATAACATTGATCCTCCTTTGGTAAGCATGGGGGACAATCAACTAATGTAAGGGATAAAGAGTTACTCTTATTAGAAGGTAGGCATGGGTAGATAATCCATTATTCCTCCTTTTGTTCATCACTCTCCTCCTCTTTTTCATCTCATGAGCTTCCAGTTTCAACAATTTCTTCTTCCATAGGCTCCTGCAAGGCATTAGTCTCTTCTATTTGTGGAAAGCATCTATTAAAATATTTAATAATATAGCCATTTTCTTCCTTGTAATATTCAAAGCGGAATTTAAGTATCTCATAAACCTCATATTCATAAGGTGCATCATCAGTATTTTCAAGCAAACTGGCAAGTTCAAATGCACCCTTGAAGGCAATAAATTCTTCATTTTTTCCACATCATAAAAGTCATAATTTCCTTTAACATAAGAGGATATGGTAACATTATCATTATACTCACATTGAAAAGGAAGGTGTTTATACCTCCTACAGCAACAAGACTTATTAAAGCAATAAGTAACATTATAAGTAGAGCACACGTCTCTAGCAATAGTATTCAACTTATCAATTTGTTCTCATAAGTGTTTCCCTTTTTATGATAAATGGTGTTCCTTATAATAATACTTTTGTTCTTTCGTGAACCCACCTTGCCAATAAGAACTAGTTTCAAAGAAACCATCCATTGATAAAAAGCATGACCAAGCAAGCCAATAACATACCAGCAACTAGAGTAGGAACTAATTTTTTGTGTTTTTGAAAAGAGAAAGCAAACCAAACTAGACTATTTTTTGGAGTTTTTGATACAAAGAGGCAAACAAAACCAAACAAAAGAAACTAAGAAAACTAAAAACAAAGTAAAGAGAAAGGTTGAGGAGGACTCTCCTTGTGAAGACGTCTTTAGCCTCCCCGGCAACGGCGCGAGAAAATAGCTTGATGACGCCCAACACTTGTCATAGGACGCTTTGTTGGAAACCCCAAGAGGAAGGTGTGATGAGCACAGCAACAAGTTTTCCCTCAGTAAGAAACCGATGTTATTGAACCAGTAGGAGGAAGGAATCGTATCAAAGGTGTTGCAAGCAACGTGGAAACCTGCACAACACAAACTCAAGACTTTGCCCCAACGAATCAGTGAGGTTGTCAAGCTCACCGGTTTGCTGTAACAAAGGATTAAACGTATGGTATGGAAGGTAATGGTTTGTAGCAAGTAAATAGGTAACAATGGAGAATGTATCAATGGTAAAGATTGGACCGGGATCAATAGTTCACTAGAGGTGCTCTCCTTAGATAAACAACATGGCATGAAGGGTAAACAAAACCACCATCAATGGTATGGAAGGTAATGGTTTACAGCAGGGAAATTGGCAGGAACTGAGCAAGGCATACCAATGCAAAACCAGACAAAAATATCCTATGAGATTCGATTGGGCAATACAACAATATACATAGACCACCATCCAGCTGCATCTATGACTAGAAGTCCACCTTCAGGTAATCATCTGAACCCCCTCCAGTATTAAGTTGCAAGCAATAGACAACTGCTTTAAGCAAAGTGTGTAAGGTAAACAATCCACATGTTCCATGAACAAGAGACCGTTGTTTTCTCCCTAATGGCAATAACACATCTATAACCGAAGAGATTTCTGTCACTTTCCTTGGAAACTAGAGGCATGAACCCAGTATCGAGCATAAATAACCCCTCTTGGAGTCACTAGCAACTACTTGGCCAAGATAGCTACTAACAACGGAGAGCATGCAAGATCACAAAAAACACAGACATGATAGTATCAAATAGACAAAACCATTAATCAATCTGACATAGTAATCTCAACATCCATCGGATCCCCGCAAACACAACATGCATGATTACAAATAGATTAGATCTTGATCATGAACGGAGCTCACAAGATCTATACATGAAAGCACAAGGACGAGATACAACCATATAGCTACTACATGGACCCATAGTTCAAGGTGGAACTACTCACGTATCATACCATATAAGAAGGCCTCCGGGATGATCTCCCCTTCGGCAGGGTGCCGGGAAGAACTTCAGATCCCCCCGATCTAGGGACGACGGTGGCGGCGGCTACAGAAGGTCTCGTGGAGTTTTGATCGGGTGCCTAGGGTTTCTTCATCGGGGGATTCTTATAGGCGAAGAGGCGAGACTGGGAGGCGGCCAGGGGGGGCACACCCTACCTAGGCGCGGGGTGGGCCCACCAGCGCCTAGGGGGTGTGGCGGCCCTGGTTCGCCTCTCCGTCTCCCCTCTGGACTTCGTGTCACCCACGATAAAATATTGACTTTGGATTTTGTCCCGTCCAATTCCGAGAATATTGATTTTTTGCCTTTCTGGAACCAAAAATAAAAGAAAACAGGCAACATGCACTGTGGCAACTTGTTATTAAGTTAGTTCCAGAAAAGATATAAAAACACCTCAAAGTGTAGATAAAGCAAAGCAAAGTAGATACTAAACAAGCATGGAGCATCAAAAATTATAGATACGTTTCCGACGTATCAGTTATATCACTTGATTACATCAAATCCCAGTTTTACTTACAAGCTTTATTTTTTTATTTCTTTATCAAAGCTCTTTCTTATTTGTACTTAGTGACTTGTGAATTTTGGAAAGTTATTAGAGGTAGCATAAAGATCATAAAACTTGGCCTAAGATAGATAGAACTAGATGTCATACTGAGGCATGAGATTAGATTTTGATAAGTCACACTTGATTAGTACCCCTCATTAGTGATTACCCTCAACTTTAAAGTCTAGTGCTAAGCATAAAACTTGATCACTTTAGATGGGAATGCTTGGTGAAAATGATTATGAAAACCTTAGAATGATGAGTCATTCTAATAAAATGTTTTGACATGTGTTATGAACACCAGAGGATTTTGATGATGAAAATGTTGAGGCATGAGCCTTAGCCCTTTATAAAACTAATGGTTGTGTTCGGATGCGATACCATTGCAATTTTACCATACAACCACAATACCCGAATTGGGTAGGGCTAGACTGGAAGTTTATATATCTTAGTATGGGTTCCCTTGCGACCGAGGTTTGAGCTGAGGCTACTTCGTGATGATTATGAAGGGATACGGGTAGGATACACTAGCGCAAATCAAAAAAATTCTACCGCGTAAACCAGGATTACTGTTGTCATAGATCACGGGATTACCACTAGACGCGCAGTTGCGGAATTGATGAAGCGCGTCGAGGCAGTGCAGACGTTCCATGTCTCCTAATTACCAGTCTCAGGTTGGGTCAGTCCAACCCCATGTTCATAACATGTGTCCACATCATTGGTTTGACATCTCCATGTCTATGACTTGTGAAACATAGTCATCAACCAATCGATGTGCTAGTCTAATATTCACGTGTGTCCTCACATGAACTTCGACTAGGGACAACTCTTAAATAACCATACAAGTAAAGAGTTTCATAAACATTTCACATAATTGCCAATCAATACAAGTTGCCTGATATGGATATTCAAGGAACATTACAATAACTCATGGATACATATGAAATATAATCATCTCTATGATTGCCTTTAGGGCATATTTCCTCCAGATTGACCACCTGTGCAGTTCACAAGATGACAGATGGTCATGGTTGGGAGGCCAAACTCATAGGAGAGGTTCCTATACTAGGGTGTGTAATTGAAAGGTTAGGATTGATTATCCGCATACTGAGTATGGTGATTCAGGATTGTTCCTAATAGATGTATCGAATATTGTGGTGAAAGTGTACCACCTCTGCAGAGTGTCAAACTATTCGGATAGCCGCGTCCACGGTTATGGACAGTTGGAGTGGTCATATTGTTTCGTCGTCAGATGTTTTCAAAATGACTTGTGAAATGAATCATGACTTTGACTTGACCACAACAAGGTCGTGAACATGAAAACTAAGTTCCCACTTAGGTGTTATAAAACCTTAAACTAGTTTTCTTTACTTCTGAACTCAGCTAGAGATAAACCTGGCTTTTTGCAAAACAACCTAGAGCTTAGGATTCCTACTTGAAACCTCTTTACTTGTTAGTGATAGTTTGCGAGTACTTAAAGAGTACTCATGGCTTTGTCCCTGGCTATTCTCATGGCCAGACTATGAGGAGGACTACCAGGATGATGGACAACAAGAAGTCTACGACAACTAGGATCATCTCCCATCGTCAGCATTGCCTGTGACCCTGAAGATGGAGCTTCGCCCATGCTACCATTATTATATTATTCCGCTGCATTGATTGTACTAAGACTGGATCATGAGGTCCTTTATTTGTAAGACCTTTATTATGGTTTGTAATGGATGATGAACTATGGTACCAATATGTTATGTCTCGCAAAAATGGTAATCCTGGGATTGCAATGTATGGCATAACAGGCATCTGGGATTAAAAATCTGGGTGTTGACACATAGCCCCACCATGATATAATCCTGATTTTGAAAGCATTTCAATTTCTGCCATGATGCATACGATTCTACTATGGTCTTTTATCAATAGATAGAGTATCCTATCTATTGCATTACTCCCTTTGAGCTTATATTACCTGATACACTGCTCCTAGCATAACTAGGTTTGGCTTGTGTGCACTGCTAGAGCTTATATCTGTGTCCTGCTTAGCCATGCTTAGCTGTTGAGTCTAGTTCATCCAGATGATGTATCAGATGCAGATGATCTAGTATGACAGGAGATCGAGATATACTGATAAGGTGAGATCAGTATTATGAGATTAAACATGCTAAGGCTTGTGTGGGAGGCCATGGTGGGATGTGGTTTTTGTAGTCCCATGCTCGCCACCACTAGGACCTGAGTTCTTTCCTTTGGAAGCGAGATGAGCGTACAGCCACACGGGCTTGGGAACCCCTCGCCTGATTAACTTGCCTAGTAGATTCCATGAGTCACATAGTTCGGGCGTTCCATTCGACATATGCATATAAAATCTTTTGAAAGATTTGTCGGGTGAAGGTGCATTCATAACAGTTAGGGAAGCGTGGACCGGGTTGCTTGGGGTTGATAGCGCCCCTGGTAAACCAACTCTGCCTCACATCTCTAGCGACCGGCTTCAGGATTTGACCCGTTACGGTGGAACCATCCTTTCCCGACCTTCCAAGGAAGAGGGCTAATGATCTGGCATTAAGAGTCGGTTGGTACGTGTGGGTAAAGTTGTACACCCCTGCAGGGTTAAATATTTTTAAAAAGTCGTGTTCACGGTTATGAACGCTTGGTGACCGAATTCTAAAATCATAGAGAACATTAACCTAATCGTAAAACTTGGCAGATCGACGTGTGTTTAAGGATGCTTCCTCATGGGTACGAGGGGGTGATCCTAGATAGGGTTTAGATGATGATGATCTAGTGGATATCAAAGATGATGATTAATACTTTGGAGTTGTCGCTCTTTTATCCCTTTTTAAAATATTCTTATTAGACGAGCTTATTCTCTATTTTGTTTTATAAACAAAAATGGCTTTATGCAAAATAGCTCCACTAGCCATAAGTCTTGCGGAGTACACCCTGTACTCACCCTTACTTTGTTGATACTTTTGGCAGAGTAAGTGTTCCCCTGAAGACGAGTTTGGTACGACATCGACACCGACGAGTAGTTTGGTGTTCCCGGCCGGTAGCCTAGAATCTATGGGCTGGAACGTCATCGTTTTGCTTCTGGCCTCTTAGGCCATTTGTTAATTTTGCTATACTTAATAGCATAATTTGCCTTCCATTGTTTGATGTCTGTGGCCAGTGACCTTTGCTTGTAATATTTTGGTTCTCTGCTCAGTTATGAGCTTGTTGTAATAAATTTTGTGCCGTAGGGTCACTATTGTGTTACCGATTCTTTAATGGATATCCTCGAGCTCAAGGTTAAGCCTATGACAGACAGAGGTCTGGGATTTGTTTAGCACTGATCTTGGGGGTGTCACGGTATACAACAAATTACAGAGCACATGATTGTATGTCTTGCCGTTGAAGATGAGATCGTTACGCTTCTTCTAGATCGACCAGAGGAGCACAAAGACGCCAACACGACAGATGTTCAAAACTTCAATGACCGGACCAAAGATGTTATATTATTATCCAAATTCAGTAACAAGGCTAACAACGGCGCGGAGCGAGGCCTATCGCCAGGAGGCTTGGTCCGACGTGCAGCGGGGAGCTTGAGGAGAAAATATACATGGATCAACTAGAAGGGTTCATAGTGAATGGTAAAGAGGTATTGTGTGAAGTTAAATAAGTTGCTTTATGATTTAAAGCAATCTCCAAGATAGTGGTATAAAAGATTTGATTCGTTTATGATCTCACATGGTTTTGAAAGGTTTCAAATGACATTTGTGTTTATATTAAATTTGTTGATGGATCGCCTATATACTTGCTATTTATGTTGATGATATGTTAATTGATGCAATAGCAAAAAGGAAATCACTACATTAAAGACGCACCTTAGTAGTGTGTTTGAGGTAAAGGACCTTGGTACAGCTAAGAAACTCCTAGGTATGAAAATTAAAAGGGACATAAATTCTGGGATATTGTTTCTTAGTCAGCAAAGTTACATTAAGAAGGTACTTCATTGTTTTAATATGCATGATGCAAAATCTGTTAGTACGCTCTTCATTTTAAATTGTTAGCATGTCTTATTTCTGATAAAGATGTCGAGTACATGCCAATAGTTCCTTATTCTAGTGGCGTTGGTTCTTTCTTGTATGCCATGATTTTGTCTTGACCTGATTTATCTTTATCATATGTCATGAGCTTTGGTTAGTAGATACATGGCTAATCCTCGTAAGGAATATTGAAGGTTGTTGGGTGGATTTTCAGGTACATCATGAGATGGTTGTTATTGATGCTACAAGAATGAATCTATCTCAAGATGGAGTTCGTTATATATTGTGATCCAAATTCAGTAAGAAGACTAGAGTGGAGCGAGTCTCGGCACTAGGATGCTTGGGACGATGCGAACCGGGTCACTCGGTTCATGGAGTGTGCTAGAGTCGCTCCATGGAGACTCTTACACGAGTTAATAAGACATACACACATACAGTGCATTCCTGAGACGAATAGAAAGGAAGAGACGAGCTTTCCCACCCTCACACATCACTCGATGTTTGGTCGTTGCGGCGGGTAACTCGTCGCGGTCCACGTTCCGCCTCCTCCGACGCCCCAACCACACATACGATCGACAAATTCCGCGGACGTTGTTATCCCTGAACTTGACTGCTGACTAATGAGCTAGTAGTAGCGATGACACCTTAACAGAAAACGGCTTTCTTTATTTTTCTCCCATTAGCAAGCGTTTCTTCCCCTCCAATTTTCTTTTCCTGCCAACTAAACTAAACTAAACAAAACAAAACAAAACCAAACCACCGACTGCTCTGCTCCTATGTGGGAGTAGTAACAAGGAAGCACGGGCAGCATGCATACTATATTTCGGCTTGCCTGTGTTAGGTGGTCAGGTCAGGTCAGGTTTGGACGGATGGATGAGGGTTGCCCGATGCGATGGCCAAGCCAGGACCAGAAATGATGAACTGCCTCCGAAAACAACATCTAACCAAGAATATCTCGTGCCAGGCAAATCGCACACATCGCATCAATCAATCAATCAATCCGTCGCCGTACCGTTTTACGCTATGCATGCACACACACGCGCGTATAATCAATTCCAGGCCTGGAGGGAGCTAGTAGCACGCTCCGGCAGAGCGACTCATGACTAGCAACCAACCAACCAACAAACAAACGGACCAACAGATTAACAAACCATGAAATGGTGCCTCAGCGTGACGTCGCCGACTGGACAAACCGACACACGGGATCGTGGTACGAATATACCAGTACTCGTGTGCCTACTGTTTCGGGGCACACGAGTAGACACGAGCAACGCCAACTGAATTTATCCACACTAGCTACCAGGGGCGGAGCCAGGATTTGATATTGAGGGGGCGAAGATACTGATGATCATATATAAGATTTTTTTCTCATGAAGACAACAACTAGCTATCATTTTGTGTTGGAAGAATTGTTTGAATAAAAAACATAACAATATATCAAAGTATCAGCATATAACTGATATTAATATGTATCACTAAATCTTAGATAATAGAAAACAAAAGATTAGTTTACACTGGATCAACTTTATCTCTACGAGTATAAAGCCTGATAATTCCATTGCAGGTGACCTTCCTATTATTATTTCCCAATTATTTTGCAATAAGTTGTCGTCATCACCGAGCAAACATCAAACAAAAGACGCATATTTTTTTGTAAATTAATCAATTAGACTGTAAATTATGCAATCTATCGACAAAATACTAACGATTTGATACCTTCAATCAGAGTGAGGAAGATTGATTCCTACACTCGATGACACAACATGCTTATTATTGGCATTATGACATGATTAACAAAGGTAGAAACTGGCAAACAACATGGCTGGCTAGCATGGCGCCATGGACGCGGCATCGCGTGGCGTATGGCTACTGAGTAGGAGCGACCGATGGTGGAAGACATCCGGTCAGTTGATCTGAATAATTGCATATAATGCTAGCTATTAGGTCTAGTTACACAAATGAAAAATGTTGGAACATGTTACTATGGTTGACTAATAAAACGAATTCATGGACTACATTTGGCTTTCGGTATAGAGAAGCACGACAAATCTATTAAATTTAGGCTTAGTGTTAATTAAGCCTATGAGGCCATTAGTTTAGTACTAAAATCTGCACCTATCTATTAAGGGGGGCTAATGGTTAGGGGGGGTCTAGCCCCTGCTAGCTACTACTAGTACTAGAAGTGAAGATTTAAATTGATATTTTGGAAGAATAAGAATATGTATTAATTTAGAAAATATTACAATGTTTATATAGAAGAGAGGAGGGGGTCGGCCAGCCTAGGATTATACCCAAACCGACTTAGGCTAGAGTTCTAAGAAAACACAAACACAAACTCTGATACCCCCGCAGTGTCAATATCGGACGCCACAATGTTGAGACTGGAACGTATGTCGATGAAGGACGCAGGATGGAGTACTTTGGTAAAAATATCTGCAAAGGAACATGTAGAAGACGAACTTCTCCAATAGCAACCTTTTCCCGAACAAAGTGAATGTCGATCTCGATGTGCTTGGTACAGCGATGCTGCACAGGATTAGAAGCCATATAGACGGCTGATATGTTGTCACAGTAGACAATAGTGGCGTGCTCGACGGGGCGTTGGAGTTCCACAAGTAGTTAGCGTATCCAAACTGCTTTAGCAACAGCATGCGCAACCGCCATGTATTCCGCTTTAGCCGAAGACCGGGATACCATAACCTGCCTTTTCGATGACCAAAAAACAAGATTATCACCCAAATAAACACAAAAGCCGGATGTGGATCGTCGAGTATCTGGACATCCTGTCCAGTTTGCATCAGAATAAACTGACAAGCTTGTTGGAGAAGATGAGTTAAGTAATAGACCATGATCAAGAGTTCTTTTTAAGTAGCGAAGAATCTTTTTGACATGAGAAAGATGAGGTAAACGAGGATCATGAATATAGAGACATGCTTGCTGAACAGAATAAGAGATGTCAGGTCAGGTGAGAGTAGCATATTGTAAAGCACCAGTGAGACTATGATATAAGGTTGGATCTGGAACAAGATCACCGTCAGCCGAAAGTTTGGTGCCAACGTCAGCCGGTGTACGACAGGGTTGATAGTTAATCATGCCAACTCGGTTCAAGAGATCAATAATATATTGTCGTTGAGAAAGAAAAGGAGTAGAAGATGTTCTAGTGGCGGTGACACCAAGAAAATGATAAAGTGATCCTAAATCAGTCATAGAAAATTCTTTGTTAAGAAGAGTGATGATATGTTGAAGAAAAGAATCAGAAGAAGCTGTAAGAACAATATTATCTACATATAAAAGAAGATATGCTGTGTGATTGGAAAATAAAGAGAGATGTATCAGATTTGGAAGGGATAAAACCAATAGTTTAAATTAATGTAGCAAATCATCAAAACCAGGCCCGAGGAGCTTGTTTAAGACCATAGAGAGATTTCTTTAAAAGACAGACAAGATTTATATTAGAGGGATCTTCAAATCCAGATGGTTGTTGACAATAAAATTTTTCATTCAAAGTACATCAAGTTGGTGAATAGGCCAGGATGAAGAAACTGCAAAACTGAGGATGATGCGAATAGTGCTTGGCTTGACAACAGGGGAGAAGGTTTCATCAAAATCAATTCCTTGTTGTTGAGAAAAACCTCTACAAACCCAACGGGCCTTGTAGCGAGCCAAAGACCCATAGAAGTTATACTTATGACGAAACACCCACTTCCCCGAGACAATATTGGCGCCAGATGGTTTAGGAACAAGAGTCCATGTATTATTTTGAATAAGAGCATCAAATTCATCATTCATGGCAGAGTGACATAGTGGATCAAGAAGAGCACGTTTGTAAGAGCTTGGGATAGGTGAGATCGATGGAGTAGCTGAAAGATTGAGAAAACATCGGGGAATATGGAAACCCTTTTTTCCATGAGTACACATGACATGATCATTGGTGGTAATAGGTATGGGAACGGCATTAGTAGGAAGTGGATTAGTTGCTGAAGAAGAAGGTGTGGTTGACGCGGGAGAGACCGAGTCAGAGGACGTGCTGACAGGAGAGTCTGCCGCGGCAGGGGAAGGTGATGTGATAGGCTGCTGCGAGCGCTCGGCAGGAGGTGGTGGTGCCGCAGTAGAGGGCTCGGCAGCCACGGCGGGGGTGACGGTTGGCACTAAAAAATGACACGATATAGGGGCAGGAGATGGTGACATAGGTTTAGGAATCGGCGGGGACTGAACGGTTGAAAAGGGGAAAGTATTTTCATCGAATGTGACATGATGAGATATAAGAACACGACCGGAGGAAGGATCAAAACATCATGATCCTTTGTGATCATCGGATGGACCTAAGTATATGCATGGCAAAGATCTTGGAGCTAGTTTATGGGCAGCGGTAGAGGATGTGTTAGAAAAACATAGATAGTCAAAAACACGCAAATCAGAATAATCGGGGTGAGATAGAAAGAGAGATTGGAAGGAAGAATAAAGAGGACATGTTT
Organism: Avena sativa; assembly: GCA_916181665.1. Classification (NCBI taxonomy): domain Eukaryota; kingdom Viridiplantae; phylum Streptophyta; class Magnoliopsida; order Poales; family Poaceae; genus Avena; species Avena sativa. The sequence goes on from OV702283.1 coordinate 358,448,134, forward strand.
TAGTTAGTCAGATGTTTAAAAGATATGTGGTTGTCCGTAGAGCTTCAGCCCAAAAACGTGGTGGAAGAGGCTCTTGAATTAGGAACGTGCTCAAGATGTCGTTGATAGAGCGAAGGCAACGTTCAGCCTTGCCGTTTTGAGGAGATGTGTATGGGCAGGAAAAACGAAAGAGGATACCTTGGGAGAGAAAAAAATCGATTTTGGTTATTATCAAATTCTTTTCCATTGTCACATTGTATGAAGCAAATTGGGAGACCAAAGTGAGTTAGAACATATTGCCTAAAATTAATGAAGAGTTTGTGAACATATGATTTGGCACGAAGAGGGAAGGTCCAAACATAGTGAGAGTAATCATTTAAAATAACAAGATAATATTTGAACCCTGAAACACTTGGGATGGGAGAGGTCCATAAATCACAATGTAATAACTCAAACGTAAAAGTACTATAGGTAGTTGATGTGCCAAAAGGTAATCTAATATGTTTGTCGCATTGACATGCATTACAAATAGAGGGATCATGAGAAGAACTAGAACTAGGGATGCTAAACTCTTGCAGCATGAATGACTCGGTATTTTTATTGGGGTGACAGAGACGACGATGCCATAGATCGACGGAGGCAATCATGGCTTGAGGTGCCGAGGTTGTGCGCCATGCAGAGGATAGAGATCGCATGAACTATTGTAACGAGCGAGGACTGCCGCCGTTTTCAAATCCTTCATAGATAAACAAAAGGGATCAAATTCTATAAAAACATTATTGTAAATTATGAATTTGCAAATAGATATTAGATTTTTAATTAATGATGGAGCGATTAAAATATTTTGAAGGATAAAATTTGTGTTTGGATTAATGATGTAAGAGTGAACGGTGCATGAGATTGGAATAGAGGATGCATCGCCAATGGTGATGGTAGAAAAGGGAGAGGAAGAACAAGCTGACAGAAAATCCATATTTGAAGACATATGCGAGGAAGCACCAGAATCAAAAATCCAATTCGTACCTTTGTGGTTCTTGAGTGTGAAATTGTTCATGGCAGCGATGAAGGCGGCTTGGTCCCAGCTTGGTGGAGCGGGTGACGCAGGCATGTACTGAAGAGCCGGAGGAGCGTGGTACATGTGGGGCAGCGACGTAGGCGGAGCCATGTATTGCGGTGGCGACAGCATGTAAGCCGTCGATAGAGCTTGGGCGGTGTAGACCTCCTGCGGAGGACGAGGTGCGAGATGCCCGGGTGCGCCGATGGAGGGGCAGAGGCCGGGACTCCGGTGCCCGGTGTAAGCCGGTGGGGCGTCGTACAGAGAGGGGGCCTACCAGGGCATCAACCAGGCCTGAACGAGACCCGTCCATGGGTCATGCTGTGGCTGCCAAGGGGCCATGGCGGAGGGTGGTGGCGGCACTAGTGGAGTCGGCGCTGGTGGAGTTGGTGCAGGAGCAGGTGGTTGCGGCTGAGCAGTCGGCGCTGGGGCGGGTGGCCGATACACGGGATTTTTGCCGAGGCAATTGGGGCTTGGAATCCATCCAGGAGGGGTCGTCGGTGGGGCAGCAGAAGTAGGCAGGAGCGGCAGGCGAGGTGTCATGTGAAACACCTAAGGAGGACGGGCAGCCTTGCGTGCTTGGTTCTGGGACTCGAGCTGCAAAATAGATCGCACCTCGGCGAAGGTAGGGTAAGGTTTCAGCAGAGGAATAAACGCAACTTGCTTTTAAATTTGATCGCCGAGCCCGATAAGAAGGGCGTTGATGAGTGCACGGTCGTCAACGGGATCACCGAGCTTCGGAAGTTCGTCGTCGATGGCCTTGATGCGTTGGCAAAAGACAATGACGGGGGAGTCGCCTTGAGTGCTGGTGCGGAGCTCGATGTATGGAGGGAATTGACGCATGAGTCGGAGTTGTTCTGGAAGAGCTGCTGGAGGGCAGCCCAAAGTTGCGCTGCCGTGGCGTCGTCGGTGGAGACGAGGTTGAAGAGCTCGGTGGAGATCCGCATGTAGATCCAATGGATGATGGCGAGATCGTCTTTCACCCAGCGCGGATCATAGGGGCGCGATGTCGAGGCAGGATCGATGTGGCTGCGAAGGCCGCAGCGCCTGAGATGCACGTGAAACAGGTGGCGCCAGTGGTAGAAGTTGTGTTTGGCGAGATCCAAGACGATCGGGACGAAGGGAGAGACGTCGGCGATCGTGTTGGCAAGAGATAGTTGAGGGATTTGTTGGGGTATTTGGTGGGTAGAAGTAGAGGAGGAGGAGGGTGGTGGTGGTGGTGGTGCGCCGGCGGCGCGAGCTTTAGCCGCGGTCCATAGCAGAGCAGACGACGGCGGCGGCGGTTTTGGTAGAGGAGTCATCCCAGGTGCGGAAAACTTAGGCATGTGATACCATGATATTTTGGAAGAATAAAAACTTGTATTGAGTTTTTGTGGAACGAAATTGATGCCATTATCCAAGATTTTTACAAACAAGCCCAGAAACAGAGAAAATTACAAAGAGGTCCTTCTAAGCCCTAGCTTCGTCAACATCGAGTCGAACGCTGCGCCGGCGAAACCTGCCGTCGCTCCACCACTTCAAGCCTGGACTGGGAGGAGCCCCCAGACGGCCAGGAAGTCGACGCTCCTCAGCACCGGAGCACCTCCATCCAACTCCATGAACGCCGCCAGCTTGGACAACCGCACCAACATCGTCGGGGTCTTCGAGATCCGGCGCCGCCAACACTCAGACACCGGCGCGGGGGGGAGGCGCACCGCAGCTACGACGAGCCACGATCGCGCCCGAGACAGCAGATCCGGCCTGAAGCTCCACCGGAGCGACCAGATCGGAGGAGAGGACCGCCATCTCCAAAAGGCCTGCCGACCACGCCGCCGCCTCCACAGGCGCCGCCGGTGGCCACCCAACACCACCCTACACTATGTACACGTCGTGAAATGTTGATCCCCCAACCTCCCGCCGCTGGAGCGGCCGCCGGAGGCGAGGAATCGAGCAGCTCAACGGCGGCGAGGTGGACAGCGCGGGGAGTGTTTAGAAAATCGCCTTATCAATGTAGCTGGGGATAAGGAGAAGGTCCGGGCTCTTCCCGGTAGCTGGCCGAAACCCCCTCCTCTCTTTTATATAAATAAACATTGTAATATTGTCTAACTCAATACAAGTTATGCATCACGCTCATCATCGATGATCATGTTATGCATGATGACACAAGCAGTCATCACATCCCACATCCTCTCTATGCTCCATGTTCTAGAAGGGTACTGAACAATAGCCCACCTTGACTAAAGCACGCCAAATGCTCGCTCCACATCTTTCCTAGCGGTCTCTTTCTCTTTCGCAAACCTCTTGCACTTCTCATCTCCAGGATTGCGGATTGTCTTCACAAAGGTGGCCCAGGAGGGGTAGATACGGTCAGCAAGATAGTAACCCATATCATATGGATTGTCATTGATCTAATAAGAAATCTGTGGGGCATTGCCTTATGTCAGCCTAGCAAACACCGGAGACCGCTGCACCACATTGATGTCATTATTTGATCCAGCCATGCCAAAAAAGGAGTGCCAAATCCATAGATCATGTGATGCAACGGCCTCTAGTATGACAGTGCGCCCCTCTGCATGCCCTTGCCAACCAAAGTAACAGTTCTTCCACTGCCTATGCATGTAGTCGATGCTGACAAGCTTACCAGGAAACCCCCTTCTCTCGTTGATGGACAAAAGGCGGGCAGTGTCTTTGGTGTTTGGCTTTCTTAGGTAAACTTTGCCAAACACCGCAATAACTGCGCTGCAAAACCGGTACATAGCATCATGGCATGTGAACTCGCTCATGCGCATGTAGTCGTCGAGGAGGTCACCCGAGACTCCATATGCAAGCTGTCGAATGGCAGCAAAACTTTTTTGGTAAGAGGAGAAGCCAATCTTACCAGTGCAATCGTACTTGGCCTCGAAGTAGTTATCGTACTCCGTCACCCAATTGAGAATTTGCAAGACAGGTCCCTCGACATCCGATAGCGGCGACGAAATGCCTTCGCTTTAAATACTGGATTAATTGGATGAAAGTAGTCCTTGTAAAGGCGTATGTGACCATCTTCTCGGTCGCGCTCCTAGTTGGCTTGGCGCCGCTTGGACGAGCCACCTCTGTGCAGCGGCGGGAGGTAGTGGCCGTGCACCATCTGTGCAGCCGCCAGCACAATCTCGGTCTCACTGTCGGACTCCTCCTTAGAGGATGACTCCACAAAATTCTTGTAGAAGAACTCCATTGCCCTTTGGCTGCTGCCCATCTACAAAGTATGATGCTGTCAATGGCGATGGCAACTCCCGCAGCGGGCTTGACAAACCTAGAAAGGACCGACGAACGTATATCAGGCAATTGGATTGAGCAGATTGTGCGCCACGTAGAGGTTGTCGCACGTCCAGTCCAATTTCGGAAACCGAGGGCGACGAGATTGCCTGTGGCGCGACCAGACAACACCGGCAACGCGCGTGGCCTGTTGTGGCGCTGGATATCGCGGGGGACGTTGGTGGTGGCGAGCGGTGGTGGTGGCGGCGGCAAAGACTGCGCTTGCTCAGGACCGAGCGATATGGAGTGCGCGAGGGTTTGGCGGACGAGAGTGTCTGTTGTGCCACTGGCGGGAGAGTCCGGACGAATTAATGGAGGAACACCCACGCTGTCCTCGCCGACGCAACCGAGCATCAGATTAGATGTATGGATAGATCGGGCCGACCGCGTTTCGTAGGATAGGTTGACCCGTTGAGACGCCGCGCAGGCCTTGTGTAGACAGGTGATGACGGTTTAAGTCAGACCGGTGGAGATGCCCTGAGAAGAGTAGTTGACGTGGACACGGTTTCGAACCGAAACTTGACCGGTTTTTAGAACTGCTGCAGTCTCCCCCGTCTTTGTGGGGGCAATAATGCGAAGTGGAAGTGGTAGTTGTTGGGAAACTAGGCCGGTAGAGGCCCACTCGGTGTGGCCTCTACCAGGCTAGGGTTGGCCCATGTGGGTATCGTATCCCCCTTTAGTCTATAAATAGAGGAACAATCTGTGTACGGGATTTTACCGAGAGAAAAGTTAATAAAAGTTCCCTTTGTTCTCTGTGTCATCTACTTGTGTATTCTGTGTGCCTTCTACTAGTCTTCTTCTCGGGTGTGGAATAGCCTCGGGACCGGCCAGTCGGTAGGGGGTGTTCCAACACGTTATCAGCACGTGTCTCTCCGTCGAGCCTCCGTCAAGCCACCGTCGAGCCTGCATCACGCAGGCTTTCGTTGAAGGTAACACAAATCTGACCGCAAAAATGGATTCGCCTCGCAATTTCCTTTCAAGATTTGTGTTCAGATCTTAGATCAGATCCCATCTAAGGTGCGGATTTTTCTTCCCGGAAGTCGAGCTGACCTGCTGTTGCCGACCAATATCGATCTAATCACTCCCCGATTAGAATTTTGTTGACTGTACCGTCGATGCGTGCACCTGCTGTGCCGATCTTGGTCGTTTTTTTTTCAGTAGATCGGATCGATTTACATTTTTTTTCTAAACTTTGTGCAACCGTACGTACTCACGCCATGGCTGCTGAGAGGCACAGCTCGCCGCCCGCGATAGCATACGCCTCACTGGCCACAAACATGCGCGCCGCCGCACGCCCTGGCCCCGCTGGCCGGGCCGCCGCCGCGCCCTGCTGGCCGAGGCGCCGCCGCGCGCCGGCCGCGCCCGCACCATGGCTGCTCGCTCCCGCGTGCAGAGCCCTGCTGGCCGCACCACCGTGGCCGGCCGCCACTCCTGCGAGCCGCCGCCCGCCCCGTTGGCCGCGTGCTGCGAGCCGCCGCTGCGTCGCGCCACCGCCCGCCCCGCTGGCCGCGCCGGCCACCGCCGCGCCTGGCCCTGCCGCCGCCTCCACGCCGCTGGCCTCGTGACGGGCCGCCACCGCGAGCTTCTCCGAGCCGCCGCCGCGCGCCCGCGTCGGGCCACCGCCGCTCGCTCCGCGCCGCCGCGCGCACCGGCCCTGCTGGCCACGCCCGCGCGCCGCTGCGCCGCGCTGCCGCGAGCTGCTCCGAGCCGCCGCCGCGCGCTTGTGCCGGGCCACCGCCGCTCGCTCCGCGCCGCCGCGTCCGCCGCGCGCCGCTGCCGCCCGGTCACGCCCGCTGCGCCCGAGTGCGCCGCCGCCCGCTGCGTTGGCTGCCGCGCTGGCGCGCCGCACGCTGTGCTCGCGCGCGTCCGCCCCGTTGGCGCTGCTGCAGGCCGCCGCCGCGCCGCTCCCAGCGCGGCCGCCGCCGCGCATGCCGCCCCACCCCCACTCGCCCTCGTCTCATCGCCGGTGCGGCCTGCTGCCGCCGCCACCCCACTCGAGAGCACACCAGTGCTCTGTTCCCCCGTTCTCGGGCAGGGACGGTGTGGGGTGGGCCGGTCCACGGGCGACCGCGCGTTTTTCGGCCATTTTTGGGCCGTTTTTGGGCGTGGGAACACGCGTTTGCGGGGCTGTTGGACCGTTTTGGCTCTGTTTTCGGTCCGATTTTACACAAGCTTTTGAACTATGTTTTACTATAGTTATTAATTACCGCATGTTTTTAATACTTTGTATCTCATAGATAGCTTGTACCGTTTTTACATTAAATTTTGGAACGCCGTCATATTTGAATTATTGTATCGATTATCGCATTTATGCAACCGATTACCTGCTGTAATCTTACACACTTTGCATAAATTGCAGATGACCGGAATCGTCAGCCGCGAGTTCCCGGAATTGACCCAGGATGGGCTTAACTACCTGACTTGGGCCTCGGACGTTGAGATCGTCCTCGAGGGCCGATGCATCAAGGATGCGTTGATTGAGGGGACCCCGACGCCCCCCAGCAAAACCATCCCGGCGGACAACGCCAAAGCCCTGCACTTCCTCCGCCATCACATGTGTGAGACTCTCAAGAATGAGTACATGGCAGAACGGAGTGCTTCTGCCCTTTGGACCGCCCTCAACAAGCGGTTCTCTAGGCTGAAGTACACCATTCAGCCACAGGCGGAGGCAAATTGGATACGTCTGAGGTTTGCGGACTTCAAGATGGTGGGAGAGTACAACTCCAGGTTGCACCGGATTTGTACTATTCTTCAGCTGTGTGGGACCAGTACCACCGATCAGCAGAAGATAGACAAAACCCTCTCCACATTCCATCCGGACAACATCCAGTCCTCGCGAAACTTTCGCCAGGAAGGATTCATGGAATATGCAGCGCTTATTGATGCTCTCCAGGTGGCCGAGGCGCAGGATAATGTTCTGAAAAAGAACTTCTCCGCGCAACCCTTCGCGGGGGGCCCAAGTCATGAGGCCAATGCTGGTGCCTACAAGGTGCGCAAGCCCATCCACAAGAAGAGAGGCAAGAAGGGCAAGAAGGGCCCCAACTCCTGCAACCCGGCCAAGCAACACAAGGCGGGCAAGGGGGAGGCGAGGCCCCAGGACTGCTTCCGCCGTGGCTCCAAGACTCACTTCTCCAGGCAGTGTTTGGCCCCTAAACACGTCGTGGACGCGTTCAAGGCCAACAAGAGGGCCCGCGAGGCGCACCTTGTCTAGGTTGAGGCACCACTGGCGCCCGGAGCGGCGCCTGTGCAGAACGTCGCGCACGTAGTGGCGCAGGACATAGAACAAGTGGCAACACCCTCGGCGGTTCCCACGGACGCCGCTGTGCCCATGGAGGTTGAGCATGTTGTGCCCCCCCCCCTCCGCCTCAGTTAGGCCCCTTGTCCATGATGATGGCCAACGAAGAGAAGCTCACTGACCTTGAGATACAGGCTGAGCTTGATGGTTTCTTTGCAGAATCCACCTGAGCTCCTTTTGTTGTGATGATTCTTTTCCGCAATAATCAGATACAATTTTTTTGATATGGTTGTAAGCTCTATGACATCATAACACTTATTTGTTTTCGGCGATTGGATGACATTTATTTCATTCATTTATTCCATTATTTGGTTGTGTGATGTTCTGAAATGTTTATGTGTTTTACTTACTTGATGTAGCACCTTCCTCGCTCCATTATATTAATTGGGCACTATATTTTAGAACGCGTGTGGCGCCCAAATGGAGGAAACGTGCCTTGCTGATAGCGGCACCACAAATACCATCTTGAGAGAAACAAAGTATTTTGAGTCTATTACCAAAAACCCCGGTAACATAATGACAATCGCCGGCTGTGGTCCGAATGTAGTTGGCTCCGGAAGAGCAACTATCATACTCCCTAATGGAACAACTCTGATCATTGAAGAGGCATTGTTGTATCCGTAGTCGACTCGTACTCTCTTGAGTTTCAGAGACATCCGCGCCAATGGTTCCCATGTAGAAACCGATGATGATGAGAATGGAAAGGAGTTCCTACTCATTACCAAGCGCGACGAAAATGGTAAACATGTTGTCGAAAGACTCCCTTCATTAGCTACTAGGCTGTACTACACTAAGATAGTAGCACCACCTATTTACACTACCCTTAAGACTGTCTTTAGAAGCTCCGAACTATTCTGCCTTTGACATGATAGGTTAGGCCACCCCGGTCTTAGGATGATGAGAAATATAATTAACAATTCGAATGGTCATAATGTTAATGTGAAAAATTTCCCGAATCCCGATAATTTCGTGTGCTCCGCATGCGCTACGGGGAAATTGATCATTAGACCGTCCCCCCTAAAGGTGAAGGATGAACTCCCCGCGTTCTTGAAACGTATTCAAGGGGATATATGTGGTCCAATTCAGCCCCTCTCAGGGCCGTTTCGGTACTTCATGGTGCTCATAGATGCTTCCTCTAAATGGTCCAATGTTTGCCTGCTGTCAACAAGGAACCATGCTTTTGCAAAGTTGATCTCCCAGATCATACAAATAAGGAATAAATTCCCTGATTATCGTTTAAAGTCTATTCGAATGGACAATGCCAGAGAATTTTCTTCAAAGGCATTCGATGATTATTGCATGGCAACTGGAATCAAACTTGAGCGCTCCGTACCGCATGTCCACACTCAAAATGGACTTGCGGAGGCATTGATTAAAAGGATTAAATTCATTGCCAGACCACTCCTTCAGGGTTGTAATTTACCAACTACATGTTGGGGACACGCGGTGTTACACGCCGCCAATCTCATCAACTTTCGACCATCAGCCTACAACATCCACTCTCCCATCCAACTTGCACAAGGGTCGGCACCGAAAATTTCCCACCTACGTAGGTTCGGCTGCCAGGTATATGTACCTATACCACCACCCCAGCGATCATCAATGGGACCGCTTCGTAAGTCGGGGATATACGTTGGTTATGAGACTGTGTCCATAATCAGGTTCTTGGACCCCTTGACAGGTGACTGTCACACGGCCCGTTTTGCTGACAGCATTTTTGACGAGGATCTTTTCCCGGCTTTGGGGGGAGGTAATCAACCCCTAGATGACAAAAGTCGAGAAATCATGTGGAAAGCCACGGGGATCCACGCTCATGACCCGCGCACTGTTGAGACTAATAGAGAAGTCCAAAAGATACTAGATTTGCACTCCCTAGCGAATCAACTGCCCGATCATTTTAGTGATTTAAAGATTGTGACAAAGTCGCATGTGCATGCACGCAATGCACCGGAAAGGGTTGAAATACCAAAGAAAAATGATGGTATACCCGCTCCTGCTCCAAGGCCTAAGAGGACGCGGATTCCGGTTTCTCAAATCCCAAGTACCCGAGGACACCCGAAGAAAAAGGATAAGAGAGATTTATTACAGTCTGCCCCTGTTGAGGGGAGCCAGTTGAGACCTAGCACAAGTACAGATATTTCATTGCACGAAATTCCGGACTTGAACTTTCCTATATCGGAAATACCCAGCGAAGTTGTGTGCGCACACATCGGAGCGGGAAAGCTAAAGGACCTAGCTCCTGGATTGGGAAATCCAGTGGAGCAAGCGGATGTGCCTGATGCACTCCATGCCGAAATGGCCATTAACTAAGTTAATTCGGACGAGTCATACAACCGAGCCATGGAAAATGTCGACGTTAATTTTGCCAAGAAAATTGCCTCAATCATAGATCTGGACCCTGAGACTAACACGCTCACTGATTGCAAGAAAAGGTCGGATTGGAAAGATTGGCAGAAGGCAATTACTGCTGAATTATTATCGTTAAACAAAAGAGAGGTATTTGGACCTGTTTGTCTAACTCCTCCCCACATTCGCCCTGTTGGCCATAAGTGGATTTTTGTTCGAAAGAGAAACGAGAATAATGAAGTAGTAAGGTACAAAGCAAGGCTCGTTGCTCAAGGTTTCACTCAGCGACCAGGTGTCGACTTTGAGGAAACTTACTCCCCAGTCATGGATGGAATTACCTTTAGATACTTGATCTCAATGGCAGTAAACATGGACTTAAAAATGAAACTAATGGATGTTGTCACCGCTTACCTATATGGTAACTTAGATTCGGACATATACATGAAAGTACTAGAAGGTATCCCTGTCCCGAACCAGGATAAAGCAAACAGGAGCTTATACAGTGTTCAGCTTAAGAAGTCATTGTATGGACTAAAACAGTCAGGTAGGATGTGGTATAATCGTTTAAGCGGTTTCCTTCATCAGAAGGGCTACGCGAGCAATGAAGATTGCCCATGTGTTTTTATACGGAGATCCAGGATGGTTTCTGTATTATCTCGGTGTACGTGGACGATTTGAATATAATCGGTACACCTGACGATATTGAGGAAGCGAGTTCCTACCTGATGTCGGAATTCGAGATGAAAGACTTAGGCAAAACCAAGTTCTGCCTCGGTCTGCAACTTGAGCATTCCCCTGCTGGGATTCTAGTTCACCAGTCGGCCTACACCCAGAAGGTGTTGGAACGATTTGGGTTTGAAAAGGCATATCCTTCTAAGACCCCGATGGTCGGAAGATCTTTGCAGCAAGACAAGGACCCGTTTAGGCCTAAAGAAGAGGGGGAGGAAATTCTGGGACCGGAATTCCCCTACTTAAGTGCAGTTGGCGCACTTATGTACCTCGCAAATTGTACACAGCCGGATATTGCATTCGCCGTCAATTTGCTTGCAAGGTACAGTTCTGAGCCTACCAAGAGACATTGGAAAGGCGTTAAGGACATCTTTAGGTACATACAAGGGACAAAGGACCTTGGCTTGTTTTACCAAAAGAACCAAGACCTATCTGTTGTAGGCTATGCAGATGTTGGGTACCTTTCGGACCCGCACACATCCAAGTCGCAAACTGGATATGTTTTCCTTTGTGGTGGAACAGCTATTTCCTGGAAATCGTCTAAGCAAACTCTTGTCAACTTCGACGAACCACTCAGAAATCATAGCATTATATGAAGCATCACGAGAATGTGTATGGCTTCGACGAGTAGTCAGTCACATCCAGATGTCATGTGGACTGAACACCGTACAAACCCCAACAATCTATGAAGATAATGCCGCTTGTGTTGCACAAGTCCAGACGGGTTACGTGAAGAGCAATCTCACAAAGCATATAAACCCCAAGTTCTTCTATGCACATGAGTTGCAAAAGATGAACGAAGTGAAAGTCTTGCATACTAAGTCGTGTGAAAATCTCGCTGATTTGCTCACTAAATCATTGCCAGCGTCTTCTTTCGAGAGATGTGTCCGAGGGATCGGCATGATGAGACTTAGGGAGATGCAAGGTTCAAGGGGAGAATCTTCACAAACTCATCGCTAAAATCTTGATCCCGATGATTGAGTACTTAACTTTGTAGTTAGGTGAATTGTACTCTTTTTCCCTTAGTGAGTTTTATGAAGTTTCTCACATGAGGTTTTTAATGAGGCAATTCGTGCAACATAGCAAGAAGTATACCCTGTGCATTTCTCCATATTTTTCCCACTGGATTTTTCGGAGTTTTAAGCCATGGTTATACAGATAAGATACCAGGGGGAGTGTTGGGAAACTGGGCCGGTAGAGGCCCACTCGGTGTGGCCTCTACCAGGCTAGGGTTGGCTCATGTGGGTATCGTATCCCCCTTTAGTCTATAAATAGAAGAACAATCTGTGTACGGGAGTTTACCGAGAGAAAAGTTAATAAAAGTTCACTTTATTCCATGTGTCATCTACTTGTGTATTCTGTATGCCTTCTACTAGTCTTCTTCTCGGGTATGGAATATCCTCAGGACCGGCCAGTCGGAAGGGTGTTCCAAACAGTAGTAGAAGCTGTCACGCGAGGAGGCACTTGTCTGTCTCACCGGATAAACTTGGCTTTGCGATTAAGCTTAGCAGCCGTTTCAAAACTCTCCTTCCGTTGACAGACATTCACACACGCTCTCTCACTAATCGCCCACATGTCAAAAAACATTATTATTACTCCAAGCGAGCAGTAAACAAAAAGAGGAGAGAGAGGGAGAGAGCGTGCGTGTGTCAGAGAAGATGGAAGGGGTGCGCAACAGGCAGGCAGTTAGCTGTCGCTCGCCCATTCTCCACTGCTGCTTGCCAATCCCCACCATAATTCCGTTTCGTCCTTGCCCCCTTCTCTCTCTCTCTCTTCCGTCGGTCTGCTCCCCGAACCAGACACTCCAACCACAAAACAGCAAACGTACACCCACTACCGCCATTACTAGCAGCACCACAAAAACCGAAACGACTTTGCAAGTGAAACTGAACTGAACAGGCAGATGTGATCAACGAACTCGGTTTCTCTTTTTCTTCTTTTCCCTCGTTTCATTTTCGTTCTCTGTACAAAAAGAACTCTCGAGCTACGCTCTGCTTTCTCAGCTAGTAGTATCTTATTGGTACAGTGGCAGCAGCTCCGGCCAGACGAAGTTTTCTTCGTCCGATCTCCGGAGTGCCAACTACCACTGACAGACATCGATCGGTCTTTGGATGGAGCTTGTGGGAAAAAATTTGGAAGCGGAAAGAAAAGTGTCCTAAATACTCCGAGGAATTATTGCTGGGGAAGGATCTAAACAGGCCGACGAGCTGCTCGCTGCTGCTCCGTCTTCTTCTTCTCATCACTTGAGTTGCCGCCTCTGCCTTCTCTTGTCTTGGCTCGAGTTGAGCAGACTGATCTTGTTGTCGGTGAACTTGTGCTGATGCTTTACTACTCGATCTTGGCCATGCTCATCATGCGCTTGGCGGCGTGGACGCTGTCGGCGGGCGACCGCGGGTCGAAGCCGGACATGTAGTTCCGGACCTCGATCCGGATCATCTCCTGCATCATCGACAGGAACTCTCCGTTGAACGGCGCCGCCTGCTGCCGAGGTTGAAGGGGCGGAGGAGGAGGCTGGAGCTGGAACGCCATGGGCGGTGGAGGCATCTGTTGAGTTGCGGCGGCTGGATGTACAGGATGAGGCGCCATGGGTGCCATAGGCATTGGCGGCGCCACCGGGGTTGGCTCGGCCGGATCCAAGCCGGGCAGGGAGAGCGAGAGCGAAAGGGACGTCGCCGGAGGCGGAGGCGGGGGAGACGACGGTTCCGGCACGGGAGGAGGCGTCGCAGCTGTGGGGAGCACGACGACCCCGCCGGTCCGCGCCACCGGGCGGTACACGTGCGTCGTCGCCGGCTGCGAGGCGGCGGCGGCGGACGGCATGACGGAGGGCAGGCTCTGGTGGCTGGAGTCGCTGAGGTCGGACCCCGACGGGCTGCCTGGGCTGCTGAAGCACAGCCCCGGGTGCCCGTCGCTGCTCGTCCGCTTCAGCGGCCGCCGGTCGTCCTCGTCGTCGGCACGAGCGGGCGAGCCCGAGGCAGAGGAGGAGTACTTGCGCTTGAGCGTGGAGTTCCAGTGGTTCTTGATGGCGTTGTCGGTGCGGCCGGAGAGCAGCCTGGCGATGGTGGCCCACTTGTTGCCGAACCTGGCGTGCGCGCGCAGGATGGTGTCGTCCTCGTCGGGGGTGAAGGGCCGGTGCTCCACCTGCGGCGACAGCTGGTTGCACCACCGGAGGCGGCACGACTTGCCGGACCTCCCGGGGATGGACTTGCTGATCAGGGACCAGTTGCGCGCCCCGTGCCGGCCCACCAGCCGCTGCAGCGCGTCGTCCTCCTCGGGGCTCCAGGGGCCCTTGATCCGGTCCACGTCCTTGGAGCCTCCGCCTCTACACGCCGCCGCCATGGCTCACGATCAACCGATCGATCTATTACGGAGTAACGGCTGGGAGGTTGAGGAAAAATGGATGAATGAATGAATCTGATCTGGTCGTGGGAGGAGGAGGTTTCGAGAATGAACAACGAATCCGAGGCGAAGTGGAGGGAGGAAGGAGACAGAAGAGGACAAGAGGTGGAGGGGAGCGGAGGGGGCAGGGGGAGGATATATACCTGAGACGCGAGGGGAGGGCGACCGGGACTAGCCGGTTGTAACGGGGCGTTTGTGGTTCCAGCCAGGCAACGGAAGGAGACGGGGCGGTTGATGCTACTACTACTACTAGTAGTACTGGTAGTAGTATGTTGTGGCTTGGGTACAGCTGGCCACGGGACACGCGTCTAGACGCCTACGCTTGGTATCACTCTCGCTCCAACCGAAATGACTTTATACGTGTGGTATGCAGTATGGACGGGGATGGGGGAGGCAAATATCTCTCTGACTGGCTGGCATGCCTCCGTGCTTACCTTGTCGACTGGTATTTCTTTGGAGTATATTTTTTGCTGGAATGTTTTCAAACGCCTGTGCGAAATACTCACTTGATGACAAAAGAAGCTCCGCCTTATCGATTGATTAACGAGAAGGTCTCCAATTAATAAGGGAAAAAATCGGATGGAAACCATAAAGACCGTCAACCACGGGGTTATGTCTGCCCTCGCCCACGTGGCAAACACCAAGAACCGCGAAAGACGAAGCTCAAACTCGAAAACACCACTCCGTCAAGATCGGACGACCATTCACCACCGCCAGAAAGAAGACGTCGTGACTGCTAGGATCAGAGTAGACACGAGACACGCTCAAACTTCAATGAAGAAGTTGACTGTCCGAGGAGCCCTTAATACTGCCAAAACTTCTGGTGGACCTCCAACACCACCTTCCAACCCGGCATCCTGACATACCACCACTCGTGCTCAAGACACGACGCAACACGACTCGGCTGTATGCAGGGGCGGAGCCAGGATTTGATATTGAGGGGAACGAAGATACTGATGATCATATATAAGATTTTTTTCTCATAAAGACAACAACTAGCTATCATTTTGTGTTGGAAGAACCGTTTGAATAAAAAACATAACAATATATCAAAGTATCAGCATATAACTGATATTAATATGTATCACTAAATTTTAGACAATAGAAAACAAAAGATTAGTTTACATTGGATCAACTTTATCTCTACGAGTATAAAGCCTGATAATTCCATTGCAGGTGACCTTCCTATTATTATGTCCCAATTATTTTGCAATAAGTTGTCGTCATCACCGAGCAAACATCAAACAAAAGACGCATATTTTTTTGTAAATTAATCAATTAGACTGTAGATTATGCAATCTATCGACAAAATACTAACGATTTGATACCTTCAATCAGAATGAGGAAGATTGATTCCTACACTCGATGGCACAACATGCTTATTGTTGGCATTACAGCATGATTAACAAAGGTAGAAACTGGCAAACAACATGGCTGGCTAGCATGGCGCCATGGCCGCGGCATCGCGTGGCGTATGGCTACTGAGTAGGAGCGACCGATGGTGGAAGACATCCGGTCAGTTGATCTGAACAATTGCATATAATGCTAGCTATTAGGTCTAGTTACACAAATGAAGAATGTTGGAACATGTTACTATGGTTGACTAATAAAACGAATTCATGGACTACATTTGGCTTTCGGTATAGAGAAGCACGACAAATCTATTAAATTTAGGCTTAGTGTTAATTAAGCCTATGAGGCCATTAGTTTAGTACTAAAATCTGCACCTATCTATTAAGGGGGGCTAATGGTTAGGGGGGTCTAGCCCCTGCTAGCCCCCCCTTGGCTCCGCCCCTGGCTATATGCACCCCAAGCTACACAGGGTAAACTGCTCGCGGACCACGACTCCCGTACCAACATCACGGTCGCTTCCCCGGCCTCAAAATCAAACAGCCGCCTTTGAGGCCTGTCGATCGAGCAGACTTCGCTGCACTAGCGACACAAGATTGTCATACAAGCCATGCAAGCATCTGCACCGCTCATGAAGCTTCTGTCCGCCATGTATCCCGAGGTAACCGCCTCAACGCACAACCACCATCCAGGATTGTTGCCCCAGTGCAGACGGACCCAAACAAAGAGAAACCATGCACAAGCGCTAGAGCTGAATCACTAAGGAGATTCCTAGAAGAGGGAGGTGACGTTGATGCCATCGTGGCCCGCTCCGGCTAATCGAAGCTTGGATTTTCACCCGTAGAGCCCGAGCCATTCTCGTCGGAAGAGGAAGTCGAAAGAGGGAAACAACGTCTGTAGCATCGCCATCGTCGGCGCCAACATGATGATCGGGCGGATCTTTTGCCCTGAACAACTCCTATCCAAGAGAAAGGCTCGCTAGGATGGAAACTCGGGAGCTCTCAAGCCCTCGGAGCCAAGAAAATCATGACACACTTCTCTATGGTCAACCTCCAAGATCCTTAAAGATTTCTCTGAAGAAGCACCTTATGTCGCGAAGAACGTCACCACGACTCATTGCCCTCGTCCTAGGGCTACCGCCGCTACTTTCTTCTCGCCCTTGCACGCCCCATGGAACTCAAGAAGAAGGCCACCAAAGAGCTCTATCAGCCTTAGATGACACGCCAAGCCGCCTTCCTGACTTCCTCGCACTCGTGAGTACCACACCTCGTCGCACCAACCCTCACCTACAAGGTCGTGACCACTTGGAACAGCAATGGACGGACCTAGGCAAGGAGCGCTACATCTGCCTCTTAGGGTTTTCATTCCCGATCGTAACTTTATAGGTGTAAGGGATTGTGAACATGATCCAATGAGCTAACAACCTTAAGGCACACAAGATTTATAGAGGCCCAGGTCTTAATGATCTGGTAACAACCCTACTTCCTGCGTCGGCTTTATTATATGAAGCATGTGAGGTTCTTAGATATTACAAGAGAGGGTGTTCTAGCTAGGAATCTGAAGGAAATACGCCCTGAGAGGCAATAATAAAGTTGTTATTATGTATATTCCAAGTATATGATAGATGTTTATTTTGCATGCTGTAATTGTATTAATACAGAAACGTTAATACATGTGTGTTTAATAAACAAATGGAAAGTTCCTAGTTATGCCTCTCTTATAAACTAGCTCGTTGATTAACAAGATGATCAAGGTTTCCTGATCATGGACATTAGATGTTGTTAATAATGAGGTCACAACATTATTAGAATGGTGTAATGAACATTCATCTGAAGTATAGCATTACGACCAAAGTCATTGTGTTTATATTTCTATAACATCAAACAAAGTAATCCTAATCCTTAGACCATGAGAGTATCTTGATAACATCAAACGTCACACCGTAACAGGGTGACTATAAACATGGGTTCAGTGCTACTAAGGTGTTATGTAGAGGCTCATGGATCAAGAGTGGAATTTATCCACCCCGATGACGGATAGATATACTCTGGGCCCTCTCGGTGATATCACATTGGTTAGCTTGCAAGCAAATGATTTGATCACTAGAATGTTATACCACGGGAACAAGAAAAGAGTACATGTCGGTAACGAGATCAAACAAGGTATGAAGATACCGATGATCGAATCTAGGATATGTAATATATCGTGAGATAAAGGGATTAAGATTCTAGCATAAAAGGTTCTCACGATCACAAGAAGTCATCGTTGAATGTGTGGGAGCCAGTATGGATCTCCAGGTCCCGCTTCTGATTATTGATCCGAGAGTGGTCTAGATCATGTCCGCATTATTCACGAACCGTAGGGTGACACACTTAAGAGACACCGACACCATTTAGAACAAATATTTTCTTGTCAAAAAGATTTACAAAACGCAGGAATTTATTTCACTAGACACCGGAATTGTTTCGGGTGAAATTGCTAAAAGTGTTTCTGCATGTCAAATAAAATACTAGCAAGGGGTTTTATGTGAATGTTTGTCCATTAAAGTAATTGAAAAAAATCTGAATAAGTAAATAAAAGGAGTTTATTTAAAGAGAGATTGCATTAAATTTAGTGCAAATTTAATGGGATTTTTTAGTGGGATTTGTGTGTAGAAGTGAAGGGACAAATTGTGAGTGGAAGCTCCACCCACATGAATGGAGGAAGGGATGGGGGCAGCCCCCATGCACCGGCCACCCCTTGGGGTTCCCTCCTCCCTCCTATATAAGGCCTCCCTCTCACTCCATCTCACTAACACCTCCTCGTGAAGGATCTCTCTTCCCCTCTAGTTTATTCCCCACGGTCTCGGACTAGCGAGATTCATGTTCCTGGTGGCTTTTTGGCAAGAAAGAGTTGTTGCTTCTGCTGCATCGCTAGAGCGAGGAGGCGGAGGTTGCTCGGTGGCATGGACGTGTGTGTGCGAGCACGGATGCGCTGCTGATTTGCAGCGCTGGACTTATTCTCGCTCTTGAGATCGACAAGCGTTCGTCTACATCATCCACGAATAAAACCTCATTAAACTTTATCGCTCTACAAGGGTATTATCTATGGATGTATATCCACCCGTTGCTTGAATCTAGTAGATAGATCTTGGTACATAGTTGTTTCCATCGTAAGAATTTTTTTGTTTTCTATGATGTGAACCCTAAAGTGGTATCAGAGCCGGATATATGCGTACATGCTTTGCATGGGTAGTACACATATGAGTATGTCGGCGATGATGATCATGTTATTGCTTCTTGGTTGTACTTTGGATATTGGTGGCATAGTGGGATGAAGCTGCCCGGACAAACTTTACATGTCCTCGCACATGAGACCCGTTCCACGCTTGACATGCAAATAGTTTTGCATAAGTGGCTAGCAGGTGACTGTCTCTCTTACTATAGTTGATACTTCGGAAATGTATCTATAATTTTTTATGTTCCATGCTTCTTTACTATCTACTTTGATTTGCTTTGTCTACACTTTGAGGTGTTTTATATCTTTTCTGGAACTAACCTATTAACAAGTTGCCACAGTGCCAGTTGCCCGTTTTCTTTTGTTTTTGGTTCCAGAAAGGCAGAAAATCAATATTCCCGGAATTGGACGGGACAAACGCCAAAGTCAATAACTTTCCGTGGGGAACAAGAAGTCCAGAGGGGAGAAGGAGAGGCGTGCCAGGGCGGCCACACCCCCATAGGTGGTCCAGGGGTGGGCTCGCGCCTAGGCAGGGTGTGGGACCCCTGGCCACCTCCTCGGCCTCCCCCTTCGCCTATAAGAAGCCCCCGATGCCTAAACCCTAAGCACCCGATCAAATTTCCACGAAACCGTTTGTAGCCGCCGCCACCATCGTCCCTAGATCGGGGAGATCTGAAGTTCTTCCCGGCACCCTGTCGGAGGGGAGATCATCCCGGAGGCCTTCTTCTCCGGTATAATGCGTGAGTAGTTCCACCTTAGACTATGGGTCCATGTAGTAGCTAGATGGTTGTATCTCCTCCTTTGTGCTTTCATGTATAGATCTTGTGAGCTCCATTCATGATCAATATCTAATCTATTTGTAATCATGCTTGTTGTGTTTGTGGGGATCCAATGGATATTGCGATTATTATGTTGGATTGATTAATGGTTTTGTCTTTAGATTCTATCATGTCTGTGTTGTTTGTGATCTTGCATGCTCTCCGTTGTTAGTGGCTATCTTGGCCAAGTAGTTGCTGGTGACTCCAAGAGGGAGTATTTATGCTCGATAGTGGGTTCATGCCTCTAGTTTCCAAGGGAAGTGACAGAAATCTCTTCGGTTGTAGATGCGTTGTTACCACTAGGGAGAAAACAACGGTCTCTTGTTCATGGAACATGTGGACTGTTTACCTTACACACTTTGCTTAAAGAAGTTGTCTGTTGCTTGCAACTTAATACTGGAGGGGGTTCGGATGATAACCTAAAGGTGGACTTCTAGTCATAGATGCAGTTGGATAGCGGTCTATGTATCTTGTTGTATTACCCAATCGAATCTCATAGGATCTTTGACTAGTATTGCATTGTTATGCCTTGCTCAGTTCCTGTCAATTGCCTACTGTAATTTGTTTACCCTTCATGCCATGTTGTTTATCTAAGGAGAGCACCTCTAGTGAACTATGGACCCCGGTCCAATATTTACCATTGATACATCTTCCACCGTCACTTGTTTACTTGCTGCAAACCATTATCTTCCACACCATACATTTAATCCTTTGTTATAGCAAACCGGTGAGCTTGACAACCTCACTGATTCATTGGGACAAAGTCTTGAGTTTGTGTTGTGCAGGTCTCCAAGTTGTTTGCAACACCTGTGTGACGTTTCCTTCCTCCTACTGGTTCGATAACCTCGGTCTCAACTGAGGGAAAACTTGCTGATGTGCTCTTCACACCCTGCGCTTGGGGTTACCAACAAAGTGCCATGTCGAGCACCATCAAGTCTTTCTGGCGCCGTTGCCGGGGAGGCTAAGGACGTCTTCACAAGGGGAGTCCTCCACTTCCTTTCTCTTTGCTTTGTTTTTAGTTTGCTTTGTTTCTTTTGCTTGGTTTTGTTTGCCTCTTTTCAAAAAACCCAAAAAAAATAGTCTAGTTTGGTTTACTTTCTCTATTAAAAAACACACAAAAATTAGTTCCTACTCTGGTTGCTGGTCTGTTATTGCCTTGCTTGGCAATGCTTTCTATCAATGGATGGTTTCTTTGAAACTAGTTCTTATTGGCAAGGTGGGTTCACGGAAGAAGAGAAGTACTATTATAAGGAACACCGTTTGTCACAAAAAGGGAAACACTTATGGGAACAAATTTATAAGTTGAATACTATTGCTAGAGACGTGTGCTCTACTTATAATGTAACTTATTGTTTTGATAAGTGTTGTTGCTGTAGGAGGTATAAACACCTTCCTTTTTAATGTGAGTATAATGATAATGTTACCATATCTTTTTATGTTAAGGGAAATTATGACTTTTATGATGTAGAACAAATTGAAGAATTTATTGCCTTCAAGGGTGCATTTGAACTTGCCAGTTTGCTTGAAAATACTGATGATGCACATTATGAATATGAGGTTTATCAGATACTTAAATTTTGCTTTGACAATTACAAAGAAGAAAATGGCTATATTCTTTATTTTAATAGGTCCTTTACACAAATGGAAGAGACTAATTCCTTACAAGAGCCTATGGAAGAAGAAATTGTTGAAACTAGAAGCTCATTAGATGAAAAAGAGGAGGAGAGTGATGAACAAAAGGAGGAGGAATGGATCTACCCATGCCTACCTTCTAATGAGAGTAACTCTTTACCTCTTACATTATTTGATTGTCCCCCATGCTTACCAAAGGAGGATGATTGTTTTGTTTCTATGGATTCTTTTGAAATATCTGCTATGGGTAAAACTTGTGATAATAGTTATGCTCCTGTTATCTATGATAATCCTATATTTGTGCCTAACTTCGAAATGCATGGTACTAAGGAGGTTTTCTTAGAAAATGTTTATGATAAAGCTCTAGATGATGGTCCTATGTTGAATGATCAGTTACCTTATTATAAAATTGCTAAAAGTGGGTTTGAAGGTTTTAATCCCACTATTTTTGAGCTTGATAGAAATGATGTGTTTGTAGATCATGAAAAGCATGCTTTATGTGATCGCTATATTGTTGAGTTTATTCATGATGCTACTGAAAATTATTATGAGAGAGGAAAATATGGTTGTAGAAGTTTTCATGGTACAGAAACACCTCTCTATGTGCTGAAAGTTTTGAAGTTGCTCTTGTTTTATCTACCCATTCTTGTTACTATGTGCTTCTTTGATTTATTTTCTTACAAGATTCCTATGCATAGGAAGTGGATTAGACTCAAATGTGTTTTGAATTTGCTTCTTGATGCTCTCTTTTACTTCATCTCATAGTTCTTATGTGAGCATCTTCTCAAATTATCAATGCCTAACTTAAAGGCGTTAAAGAAAAGTACTTGTTGGGAGATAACCCAAGAGTTTCCTTGAGTATTGGAAGTTACTACTTCAGTAATGACATCTCCTTATCCTTTTTGTTTGCTTTTTTGTGCCAATAATGACCTCTAATGAGAGGAAAGTAAGATTTGGAGAGTTGCTGTCCTGAAACAGATTTCTGTCCTCCACCATAAACATTCGTGAGGAGTCTCTGGAACTCATATTGAGCTGATAATTTACGAATAAATCCCCCAGTATGTTAGCTAAATTTAGTTAGTTCAACACTTTTTGATTTGAGCAACAAAAGATTTTCGAAAAAATCGGTTTCTGCCCGCTGGTCTGTTTTGATAGATTTCTGCCATTATTTGCATTTGCTTCTTATAGATTCCTTTTCGAGTTATCTTTTGGGGAATTAAGCTTTTTGAAGGAGTTACTACAGTAGATTGTGTTTTAGTGAAAAGTCTTGTTGTTCCAAAGCTTTGCCAGAGGTCTAATATCTTTTGAATAAACTAATGTTGCTAATGAAGATTATGTGAAGTTTTGTATGAAGGAAAAAATTTAGGTGTAGAGAGAGAATGATGCAATGAGATGAAGAAAGGACAAAAGGTCAAGCTTGGGGATGTCACCATCATGTCACCCCAAGAAATATCCAAGATTTACAAGCGTCAAAGCTTGGGGATGCCCAAGGCATCCCCTTCTTCATCAATAAAAAGCACAAGTCTGTCTAGACACTTCGTTTTTATTGTTTCATGCACAGTTGTGTTGTTCTTGGAGCATCTTAGTTTTCGTTTGCTTCTCTTAGTTTGTTTAGTTTGCTTGAGTAGTTTGGACCCCCGCTTTCGCTGTGTTGTTGCAAACAAGTTTGCTTGGTGTTGGAAAGGAGTAGAAAGTTCTTGCTTGGAAGTGCAAGAGGAGCTTGCATTGACTGTGACTTAGACTTTATCATGCTATGCTAGGTGTTGTTTTGACTTTATGCCTAGTAATTCTTGCTGTAGCATGGCTTTCTCCAAGTCATTGGGATTGCTTAGTGTGCCAGGATGAAATTATGCGTTGTTTTAGCATGCAAAAGCATAGTATTATGGTATTCTCCTTTGAGGTTTGTTTGGGTTGACTTGGCACATGCTCACACCATGTTATGACTATGAAAAAGTCACCATAGCATCTATGATCATTTAGTCCTTGACTTGTAGTACCACTCTATGCTTTGATAGTAATGTTTTGTCGCTCTGCATGATTATGGCCACTATTGCTCTCTTATTTGGTTGATCCCAGTCTTTTGCTAGCCTCCACTTGTATGAGTAAGCTCTACTCATGCTTCCAACTCCCAAAGAAACCAAGTTATTCCAAAGTGTCCACTATAAACTCCTATGCATGGTGTGTTACACCATTCCAAGTATATTCTTGTTTCCAGCTATCTTCCAATTAAAAACTATTTTGTTATATGAAAACTTAGTGATTAAAGCCCTCACGAACTTGATGGCACACTTTATATTCTTTGCCCCTAATAAACTTGAATCATTGTGACATCTATGTTGTATATGCTTGCACTAATACGTTGGAATTAGCAGAACCATGCTGTCATGGGGAACATTTTCAACATTGCACTTGTACTCAGTTGATATCATGCTCTTTTGTCTGTGGATGTCACCGGTGTGAAATAAAAAGGGAACTTGTAAGTCCATGGAGTTTGTATTCTGTGTTAGAGAAACGCCTGGGCCGCTAGCCTAAGCCATGCCTAATCATGCTGGAAACTTGTAGCATCACCATAGTGAGCTATCTATGAAGCATCCTAAATAAAAAGCTATGCATATAGTAAATAAAAAGATCGTTGAGATGCTCATTGTCTGCTTGCCTTGTCATTTTGGTTATGGGAAAGCTCATGTACCATGTGCAAGGGGTACCCTGTTGGCGGTTCTCAATGATATGCAAATACTTACAATGACAAGAACTTACAGGTGACTGAAGTTGAGTAGCATGAGGTGTGGCCCTCATATTCAAGGGACTTGAGATTGCCAACTTATACTTTGTCAAGCATATACTCCATAGTTTGTTCACTTTAACCTTAATCACTTCAAGATGCTTATGATAGGGGCAATGAGGGATGAAAGCTAACAAGTACCATAATTTTTGGAAGCTCTTTTTGAAACTTGAAATCCCTGCTTCCTTTATAAAAGGCCCTTCTTCCACCAGTATTGAGTCTACACCTTCTACCTTTAGGCACCATTAAGAGAGCATAGTTCACATCCTGTGTGCAGTGTCCCAAAGCTTATTGATTGATGCATATTGTGATATTACTTGTTCTTGTGCTACTTGTTTCTAGTCACCCTTGTGAACTTTGAAGGTGTCCTATGCATCTATTTGCTACTCTATGGGGGACAAGATGATTGCCACTACGCTATGTTTTCTGTATGTGAAACAAATAAAGAAATGTTTTTCAATGCATGTTATCCATGATCTTTGTTTGTATCTTGTCATGCTGCAACAATAGTTGCTTTGCCCTACTGTTAGAACTCCATCTTTCATGTTCATGTTTAGAGTTCTCTGATCCCAGCTTTCAATGCTTGCAAATGGTTAGATCTTTGTTGCAAGGGTGCATGTCACCTCAAAAATTATTCTTTTTTCACTTATCTACTCGGGGACGAGCAGGAGTTAAGCTTGGGGATGCTTGATACGTCGGAAACGTATCTATAATTTTTGATGTTCCATGCTTGTTTAGTATCTACTTTGCTTTGCTTTGTCTACACTTTGAGGTGTTTTTATATCTTTTCTGGAACTAACCTATTAACAAGTTGCCACAGTGCCAGTTGCCTGTTTTCTTTTGTTTTTGGTTCCAGAAAGGCAGAAAATCAATATTCTCGGAATTGGACAGGACAAACGCCAAAGTCAATAACTTTCAGTGGGGAACAAGAAGTTCAGAGGGGATACAGAGAGGCATGCCAGGGCGGCCACCTCCTCGGCCTCCCTCTTTGCCTATAAGAAGACCCTGATGCCTAAATCCTAAGCACCCGATCAAATTTCCATGAAACCGTCTATATCCGCCGCCACCATCATCCCTAGATCGGGAGGGATCTGAAGTTCTTCCCGGCACCCTGCCGGAGGGGAGATCATCCCAGAGGCCTTCTTCTCCGGTATGATGCGTGAGTAGTTCCACCTTGGACTATGGGTCCATGTAGTAGCTAGATAGTTGTAACTCCCCCTTTGTGCTTTCATGTATAGATCTTGTGAGCTCGGTTCATGATCAAGATCTAATCTATTTGTAATCATGCATGTTGTGTTTGTGGGGATCCAATGGATATTGAGATTATTATGTTGGATTGATTAATGGTTTTGTATTTATGATTCTATCATGTCTGTGTTGTTTGTGATCTTGCATGCTCTCCGTTGTTAGTGGCTATCTTGGCCAAGTAGTTGCTAGTGACTCCAAGAGGGAGTATTTATGCTCGATAGTGGGTTCATGCCTCTAGTTTCCAAGGTAAGTGACAGAAATCTCTTCGGTTGTAGATGTGTTGTTGCCACTAGGGAGAAAACAACGGTCTCTTGTTCATGGAACATGTGGACTGTTTACCTTAAAAACTTTGCTTAAAGAAGTTGTCTGTTGCTTGCAACTTAATACTGGAGGGGGTTCGGATGATAACCTGAAGGTGGACTTCTAGTCATAGATGCAGTTGGATGGCGGTCTATGTATATTGTTGTATTGCCCAATCGAATCTCATAGGATC
Source organism: Avena sativa (assembly GCA_916181665.1). Taxonomy (NCBI): domain Eukaryota; kingdom Viridiplantae; phylum Streptophyta; class Magnoliopsida; order Poales; family Poaceae; genus Avena; species Avena sativa. Next base: position 358,473,745 of record OV702283.1, read on the forward strand.
TTTCTGACTAGTATTGCATTGTTATGCCATGCTCAGTTCCTGTCAATTGCCCTGCTGTAATTTGTTTACCCTTCATGCCATGTTGTTTATCTAATGAGAGCACCTCTAGTGAACTGTGGACCCCGGTCCAATCTTTACCATTGATACATCTTCCACTGTTACTTGTTTACTTGCTGCAAACCATTACCTTCCACACCATCGTTTAATCCTTTGTTACAGCACACCAGTGAGCTTGACAACCTCACTGATTCGTTGGGACAAAGTCTTGAGTTTGTGTTGTATAGGTCTCCACGTTGTTTGCAACTCCTGTGTGACGTTTCCTTCCTCCTACTGGTTCGATAACCTTGGTCTCAACTGAGGTAAAACTTGCTGATGTGCTCTTCACACACCGCGCTTGGGGTTACCAACAAAGTGCCACGTTGAGCACCATCAATTGTCAATATCTAATTTACAACGAGTTGTTAATAATTTGGTTATCCTCATTGTACTTCCATGTTCGTAGGTAAGAACGGTTCTATCTTCGAAAGCCCTAAGCCACGTAAAACTTGCAATGGATAAATTAGAAGCGTCTAGTTTAGATTGTTGTTGGGCTAGTGTCATGATATGGTAATGTTGTAAGTAAAAATATAGTCGATACTCTTACAACACACCTAACGTGTAAGTTCCATAGACCTTGACCTTACACACAAAGGAATGATAAATACTATACCACGATGCACATGATGATGATCAAGTGCAAGAACCATATCATTTCACTTTTGACATATGATGTTTGTTGCATCTTATATTGCTTGTTTGGCATTTTATTAGCATAATAAGATGATACCTCATTTAGATATCAAGATAAAATATGTTCTTCCTTAAGTATGCACCGATTATGTTTCGCCGCTTCAAGACATCACGTGATGATCGGGTGTTCTTGGATCCACGATCGGGTGTAAGACAGTTTTACACACGCGAATACTAAGGTTCTTACTTGGTGAGCCTAGCATGTACAGACATGAACTCGGAACACGGACCGAAAGGTTAAGCACGATTCATATGTAGATATGATGCTCATATAGATGCTCGCCTTTGAAGCTACACCGACTCACGTGATGATCGGACTTGGTGTAGTGGATTTGGTTCATGTAATCACCAAAAAGACACGAGGGATGTCGTTTTTGAGTGGGAGTTCATTCTTAATTTGGATTAGTTGAACTCAATCTATCATAAACTTAGTATAAACTTTACAAATTCTATTGTAGATGGTACCACCTGCTTTTAATTTCAATGTGTTCATGGAGAAAGAGAAACTTGCACTGAATGGTAGCAACTTTACCAACTGGTTCATGAATTTGAGGTTTTTCATCAATGCTGCACAAAAGCAATATGTGCTAGAAGGTCCGATAGGTGACGCTCCTGCAAGCAATGAATCTCAGTATGAGCGTAATGTGTATGAAGCAGAGCTTAATGAGTACACTCTTGTGAAATATGCGATCCTTCTATCATTGGAACCTGAACTCCAAGGACACTTTGAACTTAGCAATGCTGATGCTAATCTCTAGCGAGTTCTTTAGTGTAAAGATGAAGGAACACAACTCTGTGAATGATCACGTCATGATGATGAGATATGTTCAACGTATTAAGGCACTGGGATATGATATCCCAGTTGACCTTGCGATGGATAGAGTTCTGCAGTCACTCCCACCCAGCTACAATGAGTTTGTGCTGGATTACAAGAAAATTGGTGCAATTGGATCGCTCACCGAACTTGCTACCATCTTGGTAGCTATCGAAGTAGACATAAAGGATAGGCATCTGGAGTTGATAGTCAATAAGATCGCATCCTCTAGAGAAAGGGTTGTGGCCAAAGGAAAATTTAAGATAGGCAACACTTTTGTTGTACCTGAGAAAACGGTCAATGGAGGTCCTAATCCTGATACTGAATGTTTTTATTGCAAAGAGTTGGGCACTGGAAATGTAACTGCCCCAAGTATTTGGCAGACAAGAAGGTCAGCAAGGCAAATAAAGGTATATATGATATACATGTTATTGATGTGTACTTGACTAGTACTCGCAGTAGCACCTGGGTATTTGATATTGGATCGGTTGCTAATATTTGTAACTCGAATCAGGAGCTACGGAACAAGCGACCGCTAGCAAGTGGTGAGGTCAAGATGGGTGTCGGCAATGGATCAAGCGTTGATGTGACGCTGTCAGAATGCTACCTATCCACTTACCATCAGGATTAGTTATAAACCTGAATAATTGTTATTTGGTGTCTGCACTAAGCATGAACATTGTATCCGGATCATGTTTGATGCGCAGTGGTTATTCATTTAAATCCGAAAACAATGGTTGTTCGATTTATATGAATGATATATTTTATGGTCATGCACCTGTGATGAATGGTTTATTTCTGTTGGATATCGATAATAGTGTTACACATATTCATAATGTTGATGTTAAAAGGATTAAAATTAATGATGATATATCCACATATATGTGGCACTGTCGTCTAGGTCATATTGGCGTTAAACGCATGAAGAAGCTCCATTCAGTTGGACTTTTGGAATCACTTGATTTTCAATCATTTGATACATGTGAGCCATGCCTTATGGGCAAGATGACTAGAACGCCGTTTTCCGGTTCAATGGAACGGGCGATAGATTTATTGGAAATCATACACTTTGATGTATGTGGTCCAATGAGAGTGTTGGTGCGAGGTGGATATCGTTATTTTGTTACTTTCACAGATGATTTGAGTAGATACGGTTACTACTTGATAAAACACAAGTCTGAAACCTGTGAAAAGTTCAAGGAATTTCAGAATGAAGTGGAAAATCATCGTAATAGAAAGATCAAATTTCTACAGTCTGATCGTGGAGGTGAGTATCTAAGTTACGAGTTTAGCACACATATGAAAGAGTGGAATAGTTTCACAACTCGCACCTGCCGGAACACCACAGCGAAATGGTGTGTCGGAACATTGTAATCGTACTTTACTAGATATGGTTTGATCTATGATGTCTCTGATGGACTTGCCACTGTCATTTTGGGGTTATGCACTAGAAACTGCTGCATTCAGTTTAAATCGGGCATAATCTAAATCCGTTGAAAAGACACCGTATGAATTGTGGTTTCGAAACAAACCTAAGCTGTCATTTCTTAAAGTTTAGGGATGCGATGTTTATGTGAAGAAACTTCAGCCAGATAAACTCGAAACCAAAGCGGAAAAATTTGTCTTCATAGGATACCCTAAGGAAACTATTAGGTATTCCTTCTATCACAGATCCGAAGTCAAGGTTTTCGTTCAAGAATGGATCCTTTCTAGAGAAAGAGTTTCTCGCAAAAGGTGTGTGTAGTCGGAAGGTAGAACTCAAAGAGGTTATGGAAACTTATCTTCATAATATGGCGAGTAGCGCAGCACCGGAAGTTGTTCCGGAGTTGACTTCACCAAATGAAGAGGGAACTAATGATAACGATCATGAAAATCTGAAAGAGAATACTACCGAACCTCGCAGGTCTAGTAGGACGCGTGCAACTCCAGAACTATACGGAAATCCTATTATGAATTTCCTGGTAGATGAAATAGATGACCCTGCGACATGTGAAGAAGCGATGATGAGCCCGGATTCCAACAAATGGCTATAAGCCATGAAATCCGAGATGGAATCCATGTACGAAAACCAGGTTTGGACCTTGGCGGAGTTACCTCACGACCGAAAGGCCGTGGAGAATAAATGGATTTTCAAAAGGAAAACCGATGCTGATGGTAACGTAATCGTCTATAAAGCTTGACTTGTCGCAAAAGGGGTTCGACAAATTAAGGAGTTGACTACTATGAGACATTCTCTCCCATAGTGATGCTAAAGTTAGTTAAGATTATGATAGCAATTGCTGCATATTTCGACTATGAGATATGGCAAATGGATGTCAAAACTGTGTTCTCAATGGCAACATTGAAGAAGAGTTGTACATGATACAACCAAAGGGTTTTTTTGATCCTAAGGATGCTGACAAGGTATGAAAGCTTCAGCGATCCATCCATGGACTGAAGCAAGCATCCCAGAGTTGGAATCTCCGCTTTGATGAGGTGATCAAAGAGTTTGGATTTATCCAAACTTATGGAGAGACTTGTATTTACAAGAAAGTGAGTGGGAGCAATATGACATTTCTGATATTATATGTGGATGACGTATACTGATCGGAAATGATGTAGATCTTTTAAACAGTGTTAAAAGTTATCTAAACAACAAATTTTCAATGAAGGACCTAGGTGAAGTGTCATACATATTAGGCATAAAGATCTATAGAGATAGATCAAGGCGCCTAATAGGGCTATCGCAAAGTACATACCTTGATAAGATTTTAAAGAAGTTTAAAATGGACAAAAGTAAGAAAGGGTTCTTACCTATGTTGCAAGGCAAGACATTGAGTAAGACTTAAAGTCCGGCTACGGCGGAAGAAAGAGAGATAATGGACAAGGTCCCCTATGCTTTATCCATAGGCTCTATAATGTACGCCATGTTATGTACAAGACCGGATGTGGCACATGCTATTAGTTTGACTAGTAAATACCAATCTGATCCAGGATCGGAACACTGGATAGTGGTCAAGAATATCCTTAAGTACTTAAGAAGAAGTAAGGAAATGTTTCTCGTGTACGGAGGTGAAGAAGATCTCGTTGCTAAGTGTTATGTCGACGCTAGCTTCGACACCGATCCGGATGACTCTAAGTCTCAATCCGGATACGTATTTCTCATGAATGGTGGGACGGTTAGTTTGAGGAGTTCCAAACAACTCGTTGTGGCGGGATCAACAACGGAGGCCAAATATGTTGCTTCCTCGGAAGCGGCTCAGGAAGAAGTTTGGATGAAGGAATTCATAACCGAACTAGGTGTGGTTGCTAGCACATTGGACCCAATGGTTATCTATTGTGACAACAATGGATCCATAGCCAATGCCAAAGAACCAAGGTCTCACAAGATTTACAAGCATATTAAGTGCCAGTTTCACTCCATCCGTGAGCATGTCAAAGATGGAGATATAAAGATTTGTAAAGTACACATGGATCTCAATATAGCTGATCCTTTGACTAAAACTCTCCCTAGAGCAAAACATGATCAACACCAAAACTCCATGGGTGTTAGATTTATCACTATGTAACTAGATTATTGTCTCTAGTGCAAGTGGGAGACTGAAGGGAATGTTCCCCGACAGGCAATAATAAAGTTTGTATTATGTATATTCCAAGTATATGATAGATGTTTATTTTGCATGCGATAATTGTATTAATACGTAAATATTAATACATGTGTGTTTAATAAACAAATGGAAAGTTCCTAGTTATGCCTCTCTTATAAACTAGCTCGTTGATTAACAAGATGATCAAGGTTTCCTAATCTTGGACATCGAATGTTGTTAATAACGAGGTCACAACATTATTGGAATGGTGTGATGAACATTCATCCGAAGTATAGCATTACGATCAAAGTCAATGTGTTTATATTGCTATAACATCATATGAAGTAATCCTAATCCTTAGACCATGAGATCATGTCAATCACTAACACTACAAGAGTATCTTGATAACATCAAATGTCACACCATAAAAGGGTGACTATAAATATGGGTTTAGTGCTACTAAGGTGTTATGTAGAGGCTCATGGATCAAGAGTGGAATTTTTCCATCCCGATGACGGATAGATATACTCTGGGCCCTCTCGGTGATATCACATTAGTTAGCTTGCAAGCAAGTGATTTGATCACTAGAATGTTATATCACGGGAACGAGAAAAGAGTACATGTCGGTAACGAGATCAAACTAGGTATGAAGATACCGATGATCGAATCTAGGATATGTAATATATCGCGAGATAAAGGGATTAAGATTCTAGCATAAAAGGTTTTCATGATCACAAGAAGTCATCGTTGAATGTGTGGGAGTCAGTATGGATCTCCAGGTCCTGCTTCTGATTATTGATCCGAGAGGGGTCTATATCATGTCTGCATTATTCGCGAACCATAGGGTGACACACTTAAGAGACACCGACACCATTTGGAACAAATAGTTTCTTGTCGAAACGATTTACAAAGCGCAGGAATTTATTTCACTAGACACCAGAATTGTTTTGGGTGAAATTGCTGAAAGTTTTCTGCATGTGAAATAAAATACTAGCAAGGGGTTTTATGTGAATGTTTGTCCATTAAAGTAATTGACAAAATTCTAAATAAATAAACAAAAGGAGTTTTATTTAAAGAGATATTGCATCAAATTTGGTGCAAATTTAATGGGATTTTTTGAGTGGGATTTGAGTGGAGAAGTGAAGGGACAAATTGTGAGTGGAACCTTCACCCACATGAATGGAGGAAGGGGTGGGGGCTGCACCCCATGCGCCGGGCACCCCTTGGGGTGCCCCTTCCTCCTATATAATGCCTCCCTCTCACTCCATCTCACTCACACCTCCTCGTGAAGGATCTCTCTCCCCCTCTAGTTTATTCCCCATGGTCTCGGACTAGCGAGATACATGTTCCCGGTGGATTTTCGGAAAGGAAGTGTTGTTGCTTCCGCTGCATCGATGGAGCGAGGTGGCGGAGGTTGCTCGGTGGCTTGGACGTGTGTGCAAGCACGGATGCACTGCTGATTTGCGGTGCAGGACTTCTTCTCGATCTTGAGATTGGCAAGCGTTCGTCTACATCATCCACGAGTACAACCTCGTTAAACTTTATCGGTCTACAAGGGTATATTCTCTATGGGTGCATATCCACCGGTTGCTTGTATCTAGTAGATAGATCTTGGTACATAGTTGTTCCCATTGTAGGAATTTTTTGTTTTTTATGCTGCGAACCCTACATAATCTAGTCGGTACGTGAGATGGATGACGGCTAGGGAGTCTATTCGGCCATGTTGAGTCTCTTATAGATAGGATGATGACTCTTGCTGAAATGAAAATGATGGGTCTTCTCAAGGAGCCTAAACATGAACTACCTAGAACTACTATTCTGGTGAGCTTTTACGGTAAGCTTCTTGCACGGCCCTTTGGCTTCTGTGTGTGGCTTGGTGGAAATGTGTTGTGGATGGATTTTTTGGTCTTGGATAGTGTTCGGTGGAGCTCTAAATTATTTGCTCTTCTTTCTCTAGGGGATCTCCTTTTATACCCTCGACAATGGAAATTGGGGCATGGATGAGGAGTTACGCCATTGTCGATGAGACATGACACTTTTGCAAGATTGTAGATGGTCAACTATCTCCCTCTTTCTAGTGTAGTAGTTAAAACAAGCAAATACTTGTGTATCCATAATACCTATAAAACAAATTTATCCTGATAGTCACCACCATATTTACCTATACAGCAAATCCTATTCCAAGTACATTTTCATCTGTAGGTTTTATTTGGCTTCCAAATGGTATTGCTTATGGTGATGGTTGTCATACAAAAGTTGGTTGTAGGGTGACCAAGAACTAATAAGGCATAAGCATCCTTGAAGTAGAATAAAATATGCATACCGAAAAGATGAGGGCACAAACCCTCTGATCAGGGGTGCTACCGCTAAGAAAAAGGCACAAACCCTTCAATATATTATCAAGAGCAAGAGAGTGAGTATGTAGGAAAAGTTGTTAAATTCAAAGGCCTTTTATTTTTCATGTATACCCAATTAAAATCAAAGGTGCTTATGGAAGAACTAAAAAGAGCCCAAAGTAAGAATGCCAAAATATTCAGAGAGATGAGGGGCAAGGGAACCAAACACCAATGATGTACTATGGTTCAAGCATAAACTTAACTAAGGGGTAGTGTTTGGAAGCTAAATATCACTTGTGCATGTTAATCCCTTCTTACTATCTACTTCCTCAAGTGTCCACGTATATGATAGGTACTCATGATTCTAAAGAGCAAAGTAGGACAATACACAATGCACTTTCACTTGCACTTTGCTTGCTTAATGGTTCATAGTACTTCATGCATTTGTTTTAGACAAGATTTACTTATTGGTAAGAATAGATGATGGATGAGAAATAGCAATTCATAAGGTAAGTGCTTGGTGTCATTCTTTAGAAGATGAATTATTTAACTTTATGTAGAAATGATCATGACTTATAATGTTCAACATAAATGACAAACTACAAAGTCCATGTTTATTTTTATCATATTTATGCTTGAGGACGAGCATAATTTAAACTTGGGGATGTTGATGCATATAAAATGCATACATGAACTTTGTAGTTTATTGTCACATATTCCAACATATTTGCATCAAATACAATGTTATATCCATCTTTTACATTGATTTATGGGTATTTACCAATGATCCTCTTTATTTGGTTTATAACTCTTCAGGACAAGGAAACCCTGTTTTGCGTATTTTAACTTTTAGGGACCTAAACGGAGTCAAATGGACCTGATATTTTTTGAGGATGATTTTTAAAGAGGAGAAGTTTCTGTAGCATTGGAACCTTAGGAGCGGAGTCCGGAGGGCCAAAAGAGGCTTGGTGGCGCGCCCTAGGGGGGCGCACCACCCCATCGCTTTTCCTCTTAGAACATAGACAACTGTCCATCTTGAGCCCTAGATTAAAGTATTGACCTAAAAACGCCTATAAAAAGTCCCCCGTCGTGATGTCGAAAGAGAAGGAGCGAAAACATAAAAACCATGAAACGGAGCCAGAACTAGTTAAAATTGGAGGAGGAACCGCCACCGGAGCCATCCCCAGTTGGATCTCCGCCCTCTCCAATGCCATCAACATCATCTCCATGATGACGAGGGAGTAATCCACCTATAGACTATGAGTTTGTGGCAGTAGCTTGATCTATATCCCTCTTGTGCTAGTTTAGAACCATATGAGCTACTTTACATGATTATGGTTATATGCAATTCCTATGTAGTGGATCCTTGTTTATGAGATGATATTTGGGATTAGAATTTTATTGTGTGTAAGATGTATTGATAGATTCATATTATATACCCCATTCTTTAGTGCTTGTCCAGATCAAATTTGTATGCAATGGCGTGTGTGGGAAAATTGTGCATTAGATGAAATAACATGGTGGTGAATTTATTGTAGGGGTTCGTAGCATGGAAAACAAAACGAATTCTACCGCATGAACACACACAAGCCAAGATCTATCTACTAGATTTTAGCAACGAGTCAATAGAGTACTCACCCTCGAAGATTCCAAAGCGGTTAATGAGAGCAGATTCTCGTGGGTGATGTAGTCGTTCACTTGCCGATCTCAAGATTGCGTAGATGATCCTTCCGGCGCCGCGTTCCGGCAGCGCTCCTGCAGTCGGTCACACGTTTGGTACTCAATGAAGATCTTCCTCTCCCTTGTTCCAGCAGGTAGTGGAGGTTGTAGCTCTCTCCTCGTGATTCCGGTAGCATGACGGCGTGGTGTCGGAGTTTAGAGGGGAGATTGATACGTTGTAAACGTATCTATAATTTTTTATGCTCCATGCTTATTTAGTATCAACTTTGCTATTTTTTGTCAACACTTCAAGGTATTTTTATACGTTTTCCGGAACTAACCTATTAACAAGATGCCGAAGTGCCAGTTGCCTGTTTTCTGCTGCTTTTGGTTTTAGAAAAGCTAGTAAGGAAATATTCTCGGAATTGGACGGGACAAAAGCCAAGGTCAATATTTTACCGGAGAGAACATAGAGTCTGAAGGGCATCAGAAGGGGGGCCACGAGGTGGCCACACCCTAGGGCCGCACGGCCTAGGGGGGCGCGCCGCCCTATGGTGCGAGCCCCCCGGGCACCCATCGACCTTGCCCTTTTGCCTATAAAGTTACTACGGTGACCCAGCATACCTAGTACACTATAGTCATTGACATGACATCCACAGACCACCGTTCCGTAAATATCACATCCCTCAGAGTGGTACAACAGAAACATTGCGGGTCCATAGTACAAACATACACACATTATTATTATTACAATACTAGAAGTTCACGACTTCAAAAGATTCAACTTACAAACGAAATATAAAGTGTTTTAGCGGAAGTTTAAAGTAACAACTTCAACTAAGAGTTGAGCTCAGCAGCTTATTATATAACGTTCATGCTGCTCGGCTCCGTTGGTTACTATTAACTAGGGAAACTAAGCTGACTCGTTGCCATCTACTCCATATCGGATCTCGTAATCCACTCCTTCAACACCACCTGACAGGTCAGGCTCCTCCTAGAAGACATCTTCTTGGCATTCTGCTGCATACATTGGAGTATCTTCGAGATCCTCAGAGTCTAAACAGGGGATCAAAGGAAAAGGTGAGTAACAACGTTACCCAGCAAGTTCATTATATGCAAGGTGGGAAGTTTGATGCTCTATCTACCACCTCGGACTATAAGTCCTTGGCACTATGCAGTTTTCGTAAATCTTTCTTCAAAGATTGATTTTATTATTAAAAAACTATGCCCATCAGCCTTCACAGGTTTACCAGAACTTTTATGGAGTTCCTTTCATGTCGCGTTAGTAGCTCCTTCCCGGAACAGGGAGTAACAAGTTACAGTTCTTACACTCTGCATAGGTGCATTACTTTACCCATGAGATATCAACTCCTTGTTGCACAACCGGGCATACTTTCCCATCCACAATTCCATGATGTGGGGCCCAGTAGGTGATCCAAGCCAATCACTGCCCCCTTTGTGACCTTGCATGCCTCTTTGGTGTACACCATGCCCACCCATTGAATTAAGACAATGGTTTGTACAGACCGTTAGATGCCAGAACTATCGTGGGACGATGAGGGTTCTCACCCATATGCTGCATATCCTCTACGAATTACCAATTAATATGCATGCTACGAGTGATAAGAGACACGACCTGCACATCCGGCTACATGCGAGAGGAAGAAGATATAGCTGACTTGTCCGTCCCATTCCAAATCTCATGGTTAACGCGTGATATACGGCGCTAAAATCACTGATGTCATGGGTTGTTAAGTCCCTAGTTGATCATCATTGTTGCAAATAGAAACCTAAGTTCTATTGCTCCATTATATCATCACTTAGGATGATATCTATAATTTATTTATTTGAGAAAATAATATTTTCTTTCCTTGAAACATAGATGATAACACACAATTTGCAAATACTTTGATAAAGACTCTTCAAAGAAATGAGCAAGTGATGAACTTGCCTTGTGATTGCAAGGTAGTGAAGTCAGATGCTTGCACTAGACGTTGAGCTTCTATGTCTACGAAACATCATTATTGCCCGGTAAGGACAATATTTAAAGAAGCAATATGAATATGCATAGTAATGTAATGCATTATTTATGATTTATCTTCTTTGTGTGTTTTACCCATCATTTTAGTTCCAAGAATTCCTTTAAGTAATAAAGGATTTTATTTGAAAAACAAAATTTAATATTTATTGAATATCATATTTGCCATTTTATAAAGTAATAATTTATTTTTATAGAATTAAAAATTTAATATAAACTCTGATATTTATTTACTTAATAATTCTTTTAAGAATTAACATTTAAATAAAATAATTTCTTTTTATAACTCTAACATTTAGTATTTTTCTAAAATACTACAACAACAATATATAATAAAAGTGATTTTTATTTATTTCTATCCTCTTTATTTAATTTTATAGAATTCCACGAGGAATAAATACATTATAAAATCATTGACCAAAAATTATACACATAAAAATTTATTTCTTAATTTACTTAAATAGGTTGGATTATTATGAATCCAAAAATATATTATTTTGTAATTTTTAGATTTCTATTTTATTTTCTAGAATTTTATTTAATTCTAGGGGTATTTTGGTCTTTTATTAATCATTAAAACTTCTTTTAAGTTTTGGGCTAGTCCTTTTGGGTTTATTAGGCCAATTTGGCCCAAGTGACTTGACCAAAAGGGCACCCCGAAGGGTTCTGGCCCTATTGGCCCATTCCCTCTGTCTCTCTCTCTCGGCCTCACCTCCTCTCCTTCTCGACCCCGTGGTCGATGGCGCCGTCGCCATGCTCTACTCGCCGCCATGGTCCTCCCTGGCCGCTGCCGTGGTGCAGGGCGAGGGACCACGCTCCTTCATCTGCTCCGCCTCGATTTGATCTTGGGGCCCTTCTGTGGCCAGGCTAGCCCCCTTCCCGAACCCTAGGGTTTGGGGATGGTGCTGCTACCGCCGCCGCTGATCCTCCCGTGATGGTGTGCGGTGCTCGTGCGCTATTGTGGCCGCCACCGTGGCTGGTGCGGGTTGCAGCGCCCTCTAGGGTGCTCCCCGTGCCGCCATGATCTCGTCGGCCCCTCTGCTTCCTCTTAAATTCTTCAGCGAGGACCATCGGTGAGTTGTGTCTTTGTGATCACTTGTGCCTCTAGCTACCTCGAGTCCCTCCGTGTGTATCTAGTGGCCAATCTATATTTAGGGTTTGCACTGATTCTAGGGTTCATCCCTCGTGCTTGGAAAATGATGCTATGGTCTGATAGTGATGCTTAGTGAAGATTATGTTCTCTGCACCTTAGTGCTTGTTGTCATCCTTTGATTATGTGATGTTGTGGTTGATCTGATGATGTGTTAGTCTGATACTAGTGGCTCATTGTGTTGCCTCTAATTTGTAACATGGTTGCTTAGTGTGTTTACCTTCTGTCAGTATCTTGATACTGACAGTAATACTGTCAGTGATGATTCACTGCATCAGTGATTGTTGGCTTGTGTGCTTATCCATAGACTAAATTTATTCATTAGAGTCTGATGATTCTTTGAAGAGAAATGGATATATTAATGTATCTCTGAGTATAATCTCAAGGAAATGATAAATCTTGGCCTGTTGGTTTATTTAGGAAAACTAGAATAACTGTTTGACTTTGTTGTATGATCAATTCTTGTGAAACCATCTTAGAATGGCACACAAATTGATCTTGCTTCTGGCCTTACTTATGGTTAGTACTTGAGACTTGATAGATGCTTAATAATAAGTTGAAAAGTTCCCTTAATGTTTATGCCTATGATGTTGGTCTGAGTCTCTAGGAACTAAGTTCCTATGTTGCTGTCAGTTTCAAAATTGGCTAAGGCATCATAGTTGCTTACTGGATCTTGGATCCAAGTTGGTTAAGTTAGTTGATTTGTTTGTAGCTTATGGGATCTGAGGTGCTACTCCTTCTTGGAGATGTGCCCAAATCTTATAAGAACAAATGATGGAACATATAAGTTGCCTTTTTGGTATCACCAAATCTATGAGGCTGGTCTGAGATTTTGGTGTGTTTGTTAAAGTTTGGATTTGGCCTTTATATTTGAAATCCTATAGGATAGGTTCACCCCACTTGGGTGATCACCGAGAGGTTGTCTTATGAAACAACACATATTTTCTATTTGGATAAGATGAACAAATCATGTGGATGTTTATGACACTCACCACAAAAAATGATGATTGTGGTGGCTTGATGTGCTGGTGGTGTTGCTGGACTAATCCAACCCTTCACCTCCTGATGTTGTTCTTGTTTCTCCTAGTTCCTGTGCTTGGCCTTGATCAGCCCTGCTCCTCCTAGATCCTGTGAGCTTGACCTTGCTGTCCACCTGATCCTCCCCGTCCTTATTTCACCATCAGGTGATGTTTGGTTTTATCTGGTGTGAGGTTGTGTTGGTTGGTTTGCTTGGCTTTGGCTAAGCTGGTTGTTCTTGTGTGGTGTGAGCAATGGAGAGATGTATTAGTGCTTGCCCACGGCTATGCTTGGTCCTTTTACTTGTTTGAGCAGCTGTGGCTGTGTCGACAGCACACCCATGCAGTTTGGTGAGTAAGCTACTTATGTGTCTGCTGCATGGTTGTCGATATGCTCAATGAGGTGTTCTACCGTTTGATCTTGTTACTATTAACCTGCATGGTGAAACTTGCCCCTTTACTGGCTGTGATCATTTGACTTATGGCTTATTTGTTATGAAAGATTGAATTCTTTCATATTGGTGAAACTTGCCCCTAAAATATTTACTCAATGATGTAAAATTGAGCAGTGCAACTCACTGCTCTCTACTGAGAGTAAAATTTAATAACTTAACTTTTATTTCCCTCTTTCTTTGTTCTTTATTTTGTAGGTACAAGATTTGAAGATTCAAGATTAGTATAGGTTCACTTTTAGACAGATGTAATCCTTTGTAATTTTATTTCATTCTTTTGTAAGGAATTTGTAATAGTTTATATATATATATATATTCCTCTTTTTGTAATCTCATTTATGTAAAGATTCTTTATTGACTTAATGAGTTACTTTTTTGTAACTTATTCATGGAATAAAAATATGGAATAAATTTTCAGTTATTTGATTGTATTTCTTATTTAGAGTTTCTATTATTATTAATCATTTCTTGATTAAACAATATTACCAAATCATAATTCTTATCTTTTAAAATATAAACTCAAATTTCAAGTTTGAATTCAAATTCTTTCCCCCAAAACACACTAATTCATAAAGATCATGTCAAAATTTATAACGATCACTCTCTAAAGCTATTCATAAACATAGAGAGTGAAAGAAACTCTCATCACTTTAAGTTTTTATTTGGCGAAAAATTTACCCACATTTTTGCAGATGAATGCATGCACATGCACAATTTCCTAAATATACCCTTCGTTTGTTCCTAAATGCTGGGATGTTATGGACTCCCCCTCTTAAATTAAACTTCGTCCCGAAGTTTGCTGAAGTGTACCTGAATAGTTCTGGGTATGATTTTCTTAATTCATCCTCTTTCTCCCATGTGGCTTCTCTCTCGGGGTGATGTTCCCACTGTACTTTGCAGTACTTGATTGCCCTATTTCTTAACCTTTTCCAGTTTTCTTCTAGAATTTTACAGGGTTTCTCAACATAAGTCAGGTCTGCTTGCAATTCTATCTCTTGATGTGTGATTGCATCATCAGGAACTTTAAGACATTTCCGGAGTTGTGACACATGGAAAACATTATGAACTTGAGCCAATCTTGATGGTAACTCTAAAGCATAAGCTATGGTCCAGTTTTGACTCAGTACTTTGAATGGTCCTATATATCTTGGACTCAATTTTCCTTTAACTCCGAATCTCTTAACTCCTTTCATTGGGCTTACTTTAAGATATACCATATCTCCTATTTCAGAATGCCATGATCTTCGACTTTGGTCGGCATAACGGTGTCAACGTGGGAGCGCTTCGTTGGAAATCCCATGAGCAAGGTGTGATGAGCATAGAAGCAAGTCTTCCCTCAGTAGAGACCGAGGTTATCGAACCAGAAGGAGGAAGGAAATGTCTGAAAGGTGTTGCAAGCAATGTGGAAACCTGCACAACACAAACTCAAGACTTTGTCCGAACGAACAGTGAGGTTGTCAAGATCACCGGTTTGCTGTAACAAAGGATTAAACGTATGGTGTGGAAGGTAATGGTTTGCAGTAAGTAAACAAGTATCAGTGGAAGATGTATCAATGGTAAAGATTGGACCGGGGTCCATAGTTCACTAGAGGTGCTCTCCTTAGATAAACAACATGGCATGAAGGGTAAACAAATTACAACAGGGCAATTGACAGGAACTGAGCAAGGCATAACAATGCAATACCAGACAAAAAGATCCGAGGAGATTCGATTGGGCAATACAACAAGATACATAGACTGTCATCCAACTAAATCTATGACTAGAAGTCCACCTTCAGGTTATCATCCGAACCCCCTCCAGTATTAAGTTGCAAGCAACAGACAACTGCTTTAAGCAAAGTGTGTAAGGTAAACAATCCACTTGTTCCATGAACAAGAGACCGTTGTTTTCTCCCTAGTGGTAACAACACATCTACAACCGAAGATATTTCTATCACTTCCCTTGGAAACTAGAGGCATGAACCCACTATGGAGCATAAATACCCCCTCTTGGAGTCACTAGCAACTACTTGGCCAAGATAGCTACTAATAACGGAGAGCATGCAAGATTAAAAACAACACAGACATGATAGAATCAAATAGACAAGACCATTAATCAATTTGACATAGTAATCTCAATATCCATCGGATCCCCACAAACACAACATGCATGATTACAAATAGATTAGATCTTGATCGTGAACGGAGCTCACAAGATCTATACATGAAAGCACAAGGAAGAGATACAACCATCTAGGTACTACATGGACCCGTAGTCCAAGGTAGAACTACTCACGCTTCATACCGGAGAAGAAGGCCTCCGGGATGATCTCCCCTCCGACAGGGTGCCGGGAAGAACTTCAGATCCCCCCGATCTAGGGACGATGGTGGCAGCGGCTATAGACGGTTTCGTGGAGTTTTGATCAGGTATCTAGGGTTTCTGCATCGGGGTCTTCTTATAGGCGAAGAGGCGAGGCTAGGAGGCGGCCAGGGGGCCCACATCCTGCCCAGGCGCGGGCCTACCCTGGGCCGCGCCTAGGGGTGTGTGGCCGCCCTGTGGCGCCCCTCCATCTCTCCTCTGGACTTCGTGTTGCCCACGGTAAAATATTGACTTTGTCTTTTGTCCCGTCCAATTCCGAGAATATTGATTTTGTGCCTTTCTGGAACCAAAAACAAAACAAAATAGTTAGCTGGCAATGTGGCAACTTGTTAATTGGTTAGTTCCAGAAAACATATAAAAATACATCAAAGTGTAGACAAAGCAAAGCAAAGTAGATACTAAACAAGCATGGAACATCAAAAATTATAGATACGTTTCCAACGTATCAAGCATCCCCAAGCTTAACTCCTACTCGTCCTCGATTAGGTAAGTGATAAAAGAATAATTTTTTAGGTGACATGCACCATCAAAACCAAGATCAAACCATTTGCAAGCATTGAAAGCTGGGATCAAAGAACTCTAAACAAGTGCATGCAAGATGGAGTTCTAACAATAAGACAAAGTACCTATGCATGCAACATGAAAGACTACAAACAAAGATCATGAATAACATGCATTGAAAAACGTTTGTTTGTTTCACATACAGAAAACATGGCATAGTGGCATTCAGCTTGTCCCTCATAGAGTAGCAAATAGATGCATAGGACACCTTCAAAGTTCATAAGAGTGACTAGATACAAATAGCACAAGAAAAAGTAATATCAACAATATGCATCAATTAATAAGTTTTGGGACACTACACATAGAACTAAGAATGAAAACTATGCTCTCTTAATGGTGCCTAAAGGTAGAAGGTGGAGACTCAATATAATAGTGGAAGAAAGGCATTTCATAAAGGGAAGCAGGGATTTCAAGTTTCAAAAAGAGCTTCCAAAAATTATGGTACTTGTTAACTTTCAGCCCTCATTGCCCCTATCATAAGCATCTTGAAGTGATTAAGGTTAAAGTGAACAAACTATGGAGTATATGCTTGACAAAGTATAAGCTCGTAATCTCATGTCCCTTGAATATGAGGGCCACACCACATGCTACTCAACTTCAGTCACCTGTAAGTTCTTGTCATAGTAAGTACATACGTATCATAGAGAACCGCCAACGGGGTACCCCTTGCACATGGTACAGGAGCTATCCCATAACCAAAATGACAAGGCAAGCAGACAATGAGCATCTCAGTGATCTTTTTATTTCCTATGTGCATAGCTTTTTATTGAGGATGCTTCACAGAATGCTCATTATGGTGATGTTGCATGCTTCCACCATGATTAGGCATGGCTTAGACTAGCGGCCCATGCGTTTCTCTAACACAAAATACATAACTCCAAGACCTTACAAGCCCCCTCTTTATTTAACACCGGTGACATCCATAGACAAAAGAGCATGATACCAACTTTGTACAAAGTACAAGTGCAATGTTGAAAACGTTCCCCATGACAGCATGGTTCTGCTAATTCCAACGTATAAGTGCAAGCATATACAACATAGACGACAAAATGGTTCAAGTTTATTAGGGGCAAAGAATATAAAGTGTGCCATCAATTTTGTGAGGGCTTTAATCACTAAGTTTTCACATAACAAAATATTTTTTTAATTGGAAGATAGCTGAAAACAAGAATATACTTAGAACGGTGTAACTCACCATGCATACGAATTTACAGTGGACACTTTGGAAAAACTTGGTTTATTGGGAGTTGGAATCATGAGTAGAGCTTACTCATACAAGTGGAGGCTAGCAAAAGACTGAGAGGAACCAACTAAGAGAGCAATAATGGCCATAATCATGCAGCCGACAAAACATTACTAATCAAAGCATAGAGTGGTACTACAAGTCAAGGACTAAATGATCATAAAGGCTATGGTAACTTGTTCATAGTCATAACATGGCGTGATCATGTTCCAAGTCAACCCAAACAAAACATAAAAGGAGAATACCACAATACTATGCTTTTGTATGCTAAAACAACACATGATTCTTTAAAGGCACACTAAGCAATCCCAATGACTTGGATCAAGTCATGCTACAGCAATAATCACTAAGAATGAGGTCAAAACAACACCTAGCATCGCATGCTAAAGTCTAAGTCACAGTCAATGCAAGCTCCTCTTACACTTCCAAGCAAGAACTTTCTACTCCTTTCCAACACCAATCGACTTATTTGAAACAACACGACGAGAATGGTGCTCCAAACTACTTTATTCAAGCAAACTAAACAAACTACTCAAATCAAATGAAAACTAAGACGCTCCAAGAACAACACAACAGTGCATGAAACAATAAAAACGAAGTGTCTAGACAGACCAGAGCTTTTTATTGACGAAGAAGGGGATGCATTGGGCATCCCCAAGCTTTGACGCTTGTACCTCTTGGATATTTCATGGGGTGACACCGGGGTGGCATCCCCAAGCTTGAGATTTTGTCCATTCGTCATCTCATTACATCATTCTCTCTCTATACCTGAATTTTTTTCCTTCATAGAAAACTTCACACAATCTTCATTAGCAACATTAGTGTATTCAAAAGATAATAGACCCTTGGGCTTAGCTTTGGAATAGAAAAATTTTTCACTAAAAACACAAGATACTGAAGTAACTCCTTCAAAAATCTCAATTCCCCAAAAGAGAACTCAAAAAGGAATCAATAAGAAGCAAATGCAAATAATGGCAGAAATCTGTCAAAACAGACCAACAGGTAGAAACCGATTTTATCGAAGATCTTATGTTGCTCAAATAAAAAAGTGTTGACCTAACGAAAGTTATCTAACATACTGGGGGATTTACTCGTAAATTTTCAGCTCAATCCGAGTTAACGAGACTCCTCACGAATGTTTATGGTGGAGGACAGAAATCTGTTTCGGGACATCAACTCCCCAAATCTTACTTCCCTCTCATTAGAGGTCATTCTTGGCACAAAAAGCAAACAAAAAGGATAAAGAGAGGTCATTACTGAAGTAATAACTCCCAAGAATCAAGTAAACTCTTGGGTTATCTCCCAACAAGTACATTTCTTTAACGCCTTTAAGTTAGGCACAAGAAGCAAGAAAATCAAGTATTTTCAAATGAGGTATTAAGATCAAAACTTGCTTTCAAAGGAGGAGCGAAAACTAACTTCTATCTCCTCATAGGGAAGTGTTCAATACCTTTCTTGAATGGAAAATGATATTTACTGGTGCCTTCTTTCATATCAATGATGGCACCAACAGTTCTAAGAAAAGGTCTTCCCAAAGTAATAGGACAAGAAGCATTGTATTCAACATCCAAAACATAGAAATCAACAGGGACAGAAGCATTGTTGACCATAATGAGAACATCATTAATACTTCCCATGAGTTTCTTCTTAGCATTATCATTAAGTGGGACATCCAAATAACAATCTTCCAAAGGTGGCAAATCAAGCATTTCATAAATCTTCCTAGGCATAATAGAGACACTAGAACCAAGATCACATGAAGCTTTGAGATCAAAGTCATTCAACTGCATATTAATAATGGGTTCCCAACTATCTTCTACTTTCCTAGGAATAGAAGCTTTGTGTTTTAACTTCTCTTCCTTGATCTTAACAAGAGCATCTGCAATGTGTTTGGTAAAAGCAACATGCATATCACTAACATCAGGACTTCTAGCAAGATTTTGCAAGAACATAATCACTTTGGAAATATTGCAACCATCTATATCAAAATCAAACTTAGCATCACTAGTAGTAGACTCATTAGGCTTAAGCATTGTAGGAGGAGGAATAGGTACTTCTTGTGGTTTAGTGGTGATGGTGCACACACTATTGTTTCTATCAATTTCAGCTCCCCTTTCCCACCTAGCATGAAGTTGAGTTAACAGTCTAACATTTTCATCAATAGTAACTTGTATGCCATGAGTAGCATAAAAGGTACTTTCCATGGTTTCAGCATTTTATTAATCAAGGAGGACCGTGCTTAAGACAAAGAGGATAGATTTTCTCAACATTCAAAAGCTTTTCCTATATAGCCTTTTGAAAGTGGTTTGTTTACTAATAAAGTCTTTGAGCATGACTTCAAGTTCAGAGGGGGCACTTCTAGCATTATTTTAGGAGTTTCCATAGGAATTGCCATTATTAGGAGGATAAGGCCTATAGTTGTTACCACCAAAATTATTCCTATAGGCACTGTTATTGAAATTGTTGTTTCTAATGAAGTTCACATCAACTTTCTCTTCTTGAGCAACCAAAGAGGCTAAGGGAACATTATTAGGATCTAAAGGAGATTTCCCATTAACAAGCATAGCCATAATAACATCTATCTTATCACTCAAAGAGGAGGTTTCTTCAACAGAATTTACCTTCTTACCATGTTGAGCTCTCTCAGTGTGCCATTCAGAGTAGTTAAGCATCATATTATCAAGGAGTTTTGTTGCAGAACCCAAAGTAATGGTCATAAAGGTACCTCCAGCAGCTGAATCCAACAGGTTTCTTGAAGAGAAGTTCAAACCTGCATAAAAAGTCTGGATAATCATCCAAGCAGTGAGTCCAGGAGTGGAACAATTCTTAACCAAAGATTTCATTCTTTCCCAAGCTTGAGCAAGATGTTCATTATCAAGTTGTTTAAATTTCATAATATCACTTCTCATAGATATAATCTTAGCAGGAGGGTAATACATCTTTGCACTCAATCCAAGAATCAATACTATTTCTAGGCAAAGATAGCAACTGTTCTTTAGCTTTTCCTCTCAAGGAGAAAGGAAACAGATTGAGCTTAATAATATCTCCATCTACATCCTTATACTTTTGCATCTCACAAATTTCAACAAATCTATTAAGATGGGCAGCAACATCATCAGAACTAGCACCAGAAAATTTCTCTCTCATCACAAGATTCAACAAAGCAGGCTTAATTTCATAAAAGGTAGCATCAAGAGAAGGTGGAGCAATAGGAGTGCTGAGGAAATCATTGTTGTTTGTGCTAGTGAAGTCACACAACTTGGTATTATCAGTAGAGTTCATTTTGGCAAAGGTGGGGCAAGCCAAAAACAGCAGCAACTGCTAGAGTAGGAACTAATGTTTTTGTGTTTTTTGAATAGATAAAGCAAACCAAACTAAAATATTTTTTTTGAGTTTTTGAAAACAAGAGGCAAACAAAACCAAGAAAAATAAACTAAGCAAACCAAAAACAAAGTAAAGAGAAAGGTTGAAGAGTACTCCCCTTGTGAAGATGTCCTTAGCCTCCCCGACAATGGCGCCAGAAAACTTGATGGCGCCCGTTGTCAACGTGGGAGCTCTTCGTTGGAAACCCCAAGAGCAAGGTGTCATGAGCACATCAGCAAGTCTTCCCTCAGTAGAGACCGAGGTTATCGAACCAGAAGGAGGAAGGAAACGTCTCAAAGGTGTTGCAAGCAATGTTGAAACCTGCACAACACAAACTCAAGAATTTGTCCCAACGAACAGTGAGGTTGTCAAGCTCACCGGTTTGCTGTAACAAAGGATTAAATGTATGGTTTGGAAGGTAATGATGGTTTGCATCAAGTAAACAGTAACAGTGGAAGATGTATCAATGGTAAAGATTGGATTGGGGTCCATAGTTCACTAGAGGTGCTCTCCTTAGATAAACAACAGGACATGAAGGGTAAACAAATTACAGCAGGGCAATTGACAGGAACTGAGCAAGGTATAACAATGCAATACTAGAAAAAAGATCCTATGAGATTCGATTGGGCAATACAACAAGATACATAGACCGCCATCCAACTGCATCTAGGACTAGAAGTCCACCTTCAGGTTATCATCCGAACCCCCTCCAGTATTAATTTTGCAAGGAACAGACAAATGCTTTAAGCAAAGTGTGTAAGGTAAACAATCCACTTGTTCCATGAACAAGAGATCGTTGTTTTCTCCCTAGTGGCAACATCACATCTACAACCGAAGAGATTTCTGTCACTTCCCTTGGAAACTAGAGGCACAACGCACTATCGAGTATAAATACCCCCTCTTGGAGTCACTAGCAACTACTTGGCCAAGATAGCTACTAACAATGGAGAGCATGCAAGATCACAAACAACATAGACTTGATAGAATCAAATAGACAAAACCATTAATCAATCTGACATAGTAATCTCAATATCCATTGGGTTCTCGCAAACACAACATACATGATTACAAATAGATTAGATCTTGATCATGAACGGAGCTCACAAGATCTATACATGAAAGCACAAGGAGGATATACAACCATCTAGCTACTACATGGACCCGTAGTCCAAGGTGGAATTACTCACGCTTCATACCAGAGAAGAAGGACTTCGAGATGATCTCCCCTCTGGCAGGGTGCCGGGAAGAACTTCAGATCCCCCCGATCTAGGGATGATGGTGGCGGCGGCTACAAATGGTCTCGTGGAGTTTTGATCGGGTATCTAGGGTTTTTGCATCGTGGGCTTCTTATAGGTGAAGAGGCGAGGCTGGGAGGCGGCCAGGGGGCTCACACCCTGCCCAGGCGTGGGCCCACCCTAGGCCGCGCCTAGCGGGGTGTGGCCACCCTATGGTGCCCCTCCGTCTCTCCTCTGGACTTCGTGTTGCCCACGGTAAAATATTGACTTTGGCTTTTGTCCTGTCCAATTCCGAGAATATTGATTTTCTGCCTTTCTGGAACCAAAAACAGAAGAAAACAGGCAACTGGCACCATGCCAACTTGTTAATAGGTTAGTTCTAGAAAACATATAAAAAGACCTCAAAGTGTAGATAAAGCAAAGAAAA
This sequence comes from Avena sativa, assembly GCA_916181665.1. Classification (NCBI taxonomy): domain Eukaryota; kingdom Viridiplantae; phylum Streptophyta; class Magnoliopsida; order Poales; family Poaceae; genus Avena; species Avena sativa. Next base: position 358,496,753 of record OV702283.1, read on the forward strand.
GTAGATACTAAACAAGCATGGAACATCAAAAATTATAGATACGTTTCCGACGTATCACTTGCAACTTAATACTGGAAGGGGTTCGGATGATAACCTGAAGGTGGATTATTAGTCATAGATGCAGTTGGATTACGGTCTATGTATATTGTTGTAATGCCCAATCAAATCTCATAGGAGTCAATATGTCTAGTATGTGCATTGTTATGCTTTCTCAATCTATCAATTGCCCCGCTGTAATTTGTTCACCCAGCATGTTATGTATCTTAAGGAGAACACCTCAAGTGAATTGTGGACCCCGGTCCAATTTTTATGATTGTTACATCATCTACGGTTACCGTTTACTTTCTACAAGAAACTACTATCTTCCACACTATACGTTTAATCCTTTGTTTTCATTAAACCGATGAGACTGACAACCTCACTGTAAGTTGGGGCAAAGTTTTGAGTTTTGTTGTGCAGGTTCCAAGTTGTTAGCAACACCTTGGAGTTATTTCCTTACTCCTACTGGTTCGATAACCTTGGTTTCATAACTGAGGGAAACTTGCTGATGTGCTCATCATACCTTCCTCTTGGGGTTCCCAACGAGCTCTACATATCTTAGCTATCAAGCTCTTTTCTGGCAACGTTGTTGGGGAGATAAGGACAACTTCAATCTCTTCCTCCTCGTCAATCACTTTTCTGGGAGAAAGAAGATTCTTGCAAGGGGAGTCTCTCACAACCATTCTCTTTACTTTGTTTTTGTTTTGCTTTGTTTCTTTTGCTTTGTTTTGCTTGTTTCTTTCTTTCAAAAATACAAAAAAATAGTTTTGCTTGGCTTGCTTTTTCTTTCAAAAACACAAAAAATTTAGTTACTACTCCTGTTGGCTTGCTTCACTTTTGCTCCTAAAAACACCAAGTTGTGTGACTTCACTAGCACAGACAACAATGATTTCCTTTGCACACATATTGCTCCACCTGCTCCTGATGCTACCTTTTATGAAATTAAACCTGCTTTGTTGAATCTTGTTATGAAAGAGCAATTCTCTGGTGCTGGTTTTGTTGATGCTGCTGCCCACCTTAAGAACTTTGTTGAACTTTGTGATATGCAAGAATATAAGGAAGTAGATGGAGATATTATTAAGCTTAAATTTTTTCCTTTCTCCTTGGGATCAAAAGCTAAAGAATGGTTGCTATCCTTGCCTAGAAATAGTATTGATTCTTGGATTAAATGCAAAGATGCTTTTATTCGACAATACTATCATCCTACTAAGATTATATCTATGAGAAGTGATATTATGAAATTTAAACAACTTGATAATGAACATGTTGCTCAAGATTGGTAAAGAATGAAATCTTTGGTAAAGAATTGTCCCACTCATGGACTGAATGCTTGGATGATTATCCAAACTTTTTATGCAGGATTGAATTTCTCTTCAAGAAATTTGTTGCATTCTGCTGCTAGAGGTAACTTTATTTCCATTACTTTGGGTGCTACAACAAAGCTCCTTGACGACATGATGGTTAACTATTCTGAATGGAACACTGAGAGAGCTCCACAAGGTAAGAGGGTAAATTATTTTGAAGAAACCTCCTCCTTGAGTGATAAAATTAATGTTATTATGTTTATGTTTATTAATGGAAAAGCTCACATTGATCCAAATAATGTTCCTTTAGCCTCTTTGGTTGCTCAAGAAGAGCAAGTTGATGTGAACATCATTAGAAATAATAATTTTAGCAACAATGCCTATAGGAATAATTTTGGTAATAATAATTATAGGACATATCCTCCCAATAATGGTAATACTTATGGAAGTTCCTACAACAACAACAGAAGTGCTCCCTCTGAACTTGAAGTCATGCTTAAAGACTTTATTAGTAAACAAACTACTTTCAACAAAACTGTGGAGGAAAAGCTTTTGAATGTTGAGAAAAATATTTCATCCTTGTCTGAAGCACAATCCTCTTTGACTAATAAAATGGCCGCTAAACCTGAAACTGTGGAAAACCTCTGTGTTGCTACTAATGCCATACAAGGTACCATTGATGAAAATGTTAGATTGTTAGCTAAATTGCATGTTAAGTGGGAGAAATAAGATGAAATTGCTAGAAATAATAGTATTTGTACTATTACCACCACCAATGTTGATGCTAACAACAAGAAGTCCCTACTCCTTTTACAACAATGCCTAAACCCAATAAGAATGCTGAATTTTTTCGAAATATGGTAAACAATAACTCTACTACCTTGGATGCAAAGTTTGATTTAAGTCTTGATGGTTGCAATATCTCTAAAGTAATTATGTTCCTACAAAAGCTCGCCAGAAGTCCTAATGCTAGTGCTATGAATATGGATTTTACAAAACACATTACAGATGCTCTCATGAAAATTAAGGAAGAAAAATTGAAACATAAAGCTTCTATTCCTAGGAAATTAGAAGATGGTTGGGAACCCATCATTAATATGAAAGTGAATGATTTTGATTTTAAAGCTTTATGTGAACTTGGTCCTAGTGTCTCTATTATCCATAGAAAGATTTATGAAATGCTTAATTTGCCACCTTTGGAAAATTGCTATTTAGATGTCCAACTTGATGATAATGCTAAAAATGAACTTATGGGGATTATTAATGATGTTCTTATTATGGTTAACAATGCCTTTGTCCCTGTTTATTTATATGTTTTGGATGTTGAATGCAATGCTTCTTATCCTATTATTTTGGGAAGACCTTTTCTTAGAACTGTTGGTGCCATTATTGACATGAAAGAAGGCACCATTAAATATCAATTCCCACTCAATAAAGGTATAAAACACTTCCCTAAGAAGAGAGATAAGATACCTTTTTCTCCTCCTATTAAAGGAAAATTTGATGTTAATGCTTCTTCATTTGAAAATACTTGATTCTTGCTTTCTATGCCTAACTTAAAGGCGTTAAAGAAAAGTATTTCTTGGGAGATAACCCAATAGTTTTAGTTGAGTCTTGGAAGTTATTACCTCTGTAATAACCTTTCATTATCCTTTTTGTTTGGTTTTTGTGCCAAGAATAACCTCTAATGAGAGAGAAGTAAGATTTTGGGAAGTTGCTGTCTCGAAACAGATTTTTATGCTTCACTGTAAAAACTCGCGAAAAAACTGTGTAAGCTGGATTGAGCTATACTTTTCTGAGTATATGCCCCAGGTTGTTATATAACTTTAGTTAGTTCAACACTTTTCGATTTGAGCAACATAAGGTCTTCGAAAAAATCGGTTTTTACCCGCTGGTCTAATTTGACAGATTTCTGCCATTATTTTCATTTGCCTCTTAATAGGCTTCTTTTTGAATTCTCTCGGATCACTTGAGCTTTTATAAGGAATTGATACAGTAGCTTGTGTTTTAATGGAAGTTTTACTTGTGTTGAAACTAAAACCAAAGGTTATTATCTTTAATACACTAATGTTGCTAATGAAGATTGTGTGAAGTTTTGTATGAAGGAAAATTTTCAAGTGTAGCGGAAGAAGGATATAATAAGATGAAGAATGGACATAAGCTCAAGCTTGGGTATTCCACCCGTGTCACCCCAGGAAATATTAAAGAGGTACAAGCGTCAAAGCTTGGGGATGCCCAAGGCATCCCCTTCTTCATCAATAAAAATCTCAGGTCTCTTTCTAGACACTTCGTTTTTATTATTTCATGCACTGTTGTGTTGTTATTGGAGTGTATTAGTTTTAGTTTTTTGTTTTATTTTGTTTGGTTTGCTTGAATAAATTATTTGGACCCCTGCGTTCGCATGTTTTATTTCAAATAAGTTGATTGGTGTTGGAAAAGGGTAGAGCGTTCATGCTTTTAGTGGTACAAAAGAGAGCTTGTTTTGACTGTGGCTTTGACTTTATCATGTCATTCTAGATATACCTTTGACCTTATGCTTAGTTATTATTGTTGTAGCATGACTTGTTCCAAACAATTGAGATTGCTTAATGTGCCTTAAAAGAATCATGCGTTGTTTTAGCATACAAAAGCATAATATTATGGTATTCTCCTTTGATGCTTTGTTTGGGTTGACTTGGCACATGCTTACACCATGTTATGACTATGAACCAGTCACCTTAGCCTCTATGATCATTTGTTTTTGACCTGTGATACCACTTTATGCTTTAGTTGATAATGTTTTGACGCTCTGCAAGATTATGACCATTATTGCTCTCTTAGTTGGTCGCTCCTAGTCTTTTGCTAGCCTACACTTGTACTGAGTAGGCTCTACTCATGCATCTAACTCCCAAGAAACCAAGTTTTCCAAAGAGTCCACTATAAATTCCTATGCATGGTGTGTTACACCATTCCAAATATATTCTTGTTTTATCTATCTTCCAAATTAAACTTGTTATGAGAAAATTAGTGATTAAATCTCTCACAAACTTGATGGCACACTTTATTTCTTGCACCTAATAAACTTGAACCATTGTGTCATCTGTGTTGTATATGCTTGCACTTATAAGTTGGGAATTAGCAAAATCATGTGGAACACTTTCAACACTTGTACATGCTACCCAGTTGATATCATGATCTTTTGTTTATGGATGTCGGCGGTGTGAAATAAAAGGGGAGCTTGTAAGTCCATGGAGTATTGTATATGTGTTAGAGAAACGCCTGGGCGGCTAGCCTAAGCCATTTCTAATCATGGTGGAAACTTGTAGCATAACCATAGTGAGTAATCTGTGAAGCATCCTCAATAAAAACCTATGAAAATAGCAAATAAAAAGATCGATGAGATGCTCATTGTCTGTTGCCTTGTCATTTGGATATGGGATAGCTCATGTGTCATGGGGAAAGGGGTACCCCGTTGGTGGTTCTCTATGATACACATATACTTACAATGACAAGAACTTGCTTGTGACTAAAGTTGAGTAGCATGAGGAACGACTCTCGTACTCAAGGGACATGAGATTGCCAACTTATGATTTGGTCAATCATATACTCTATATTTGTTTCACTTTAACCTTAATCACTTAAAGATCCTTATGATAGGGGCAATGAGATATGAAAGCTAATAAGTACCATAATTTTTGGAAGCTCGTTTTGAAACTTGAAATCCCTGCTTCCCTTTATGAAGGGCCTTTCTTCTTACTTTTATGTTGAGTCTAAACCTTCTATCTTTATGCACCAATTAAGAGAGCATAGTTTTCATTCTTAGTTCAATGTGCATTGTCCCAAAACTTATTGATTGATTCATAATCATGGTATTGCTTGTTCTTAAATTATTTGTATCTAGTCACCCTTATGAACTTTGAAGGTGTCCTATGCATTTATGTTTTGATATACCATGACGAAAAAGATAAATACCACTCTTTCTATGTTTTCTATATGTGAAACAAACAAACGACTTTCAATGCATTGTTATTCATGATCTTTGTTTGTACCTTTTCATGTTACAACATAGTTGCTATCTCTTATTGTTAGAACTACATCTTTCATGCCCATGTTTAGAGTACTTTGATCCCAGCTATCAATGCTTTGCAAATGGTTTGATCAAGATTTTGATGGTGCATGTCACCTAAAAAATTATTGTTTTTATCACTTACCTACTCGAGCACGAGCAGGAGTTAAGCTTGGGGATGCTTGATACATCGTAAACGTATCTATATTTTTTGATGCTCCATGCTTGTTTAGTATCAACTTTGCTATGTTTTGTCTACACTTTAAGGTATTTTTATACCTTTTCTGGAAATAACCTATTAACAAGATGCCATAGTGCCAGTTGTCTATTTTCTGGTGTTTTTGGTGTTAGAAAAGCTAGTAAGGAAATATTCTCGGAATTGGACGGGACAAAAGCCAAAGTCAATATTTTACCACAGCAAACACAGAGTCCGAAGGGCAGCCGAAGGGGGGGGCTATGAGGTGGCCACACCCTAGGGTCGCGCGGCCTAGGGGGCGTGCCGCCCTATGGTGTGGGCCCCCCGGGTGCCCATCGACCTTGCCCTTTCCCCTATAAATTCACCCCGATGCAAAAACCCTAAGCACTCTGATCAAATCTCCATGAAAAAGTCCGTAGCCGCTGCCACCATCGTCCCTAGATCGGGGGGATCTGAAGCTCTTGCCGGCACCCTGCCGGAGGGGGGAGATTATCACGGAGGCCTGATGACCCACAAGTATAGGGGATCGAAACAGTCTTCGAGGGTAGTATAACCCAATTTATTAATTCGACATAAGGGGAGCCAAAGAATATTTATAAGCCTTAACAACTGAGTTGTCAATTCAGATGCAGCTAGAAATAGTCTTGCTCACAGCAGTTTATTGGTAGCAATAGTTTTGTAGTAGCAATAGCAAAATAACAATAGCAGTAAAATAAAGGAAGTAATAACAATTGTAGTAAACAGCAGGATTATAGCGCAGTAGGCATAGGGATGGATGGACGGGTGTTGCATGGACAAGTCTATTCATGTAATATCAAGACCTAGGGCATTTGCAGATAAATAAGATAAAGCATCCAAGTACTAAATAATCATAGGCATGTGTTCCATATATAGTCATACGTGCTCGCAATGAGAACTTGCACAACATCGTTTGTCCTGCTATCCCGTTGCAGTGGGGCCTCAAGGGAATCTACTGACAATTAAGGTACTCCTTTTAATAGAGTACCAGAGCAAAGCATTAACACTCCGTGAACACACGTGATCCTCATATCACATCCATCCCCTCCGGTTATCCCAATTTCTGTCACTTCGGGGCCTCGGGTTCTAGACAATAATATGTGTAAACAACTTACAGATAAGATCACAAACAATAATATCATCATGAATCAATAACATGTTCAGATCTGAGATCATGGCACTCGAGCCCTAGTGACAAGCATTAAGCATGGCAAGTTGCAACAATGTCAAAAAGCACTAACAATAGATACTAGGCACCATGCCCTAACTATCTTATGCAATTACATGATAGATCTCATCCAATCCCTACCATCCCCATAGCCTACTACGGGGGATTACTCACTCATGGATGGGGGAATCATGGATGGTTGATGGAGAGGCGTTGGTGATGATGATAGCGGTGATATCCTCCAATTCCCTGTCCCGGCAAGGTGCCAGAACGTAGATTCTGGTTCCGAATCGCGGTTTATGATGGTGGAGGCACAGCGGAACTCTATCTGGAAAAACGTTGAACCCCCCTCTGTTTTTAGGTCAGAGGGCTTATGTAGGCGCAAGCAGAGGTCGAGGGGGTGCCCGAGGTGGCCACACCACCCCTGGCGCGGCTAGGCCTGGCCCGCGCCACCAGGTGGTGTGGGCCCCTTGTGTCCCTTCCCTCTCTCGTCTTTTGGCTCCGCGAGTCATCTGGTAAAATTGGAGTTTTGCGATATTTTCCGGGATTTTTCCTGAAAGTTGATTTCCTGCACAAAAACGAGTCACCAAAGCAATTCTGCTGAAAACAGCGTCAGCCCATGTTAGTTGTATCCAAATCACACAAGTTAGAGGAGAAACAATAGCAAAAGTATTCAAGAAAGTAGATGCGTTTTGGACGTATCAACTCCCCCAAGCTTAGCTTATTGCTTGTCCTGAAGCAATTCAGTTGAAAAATGAGTGCGATAAAAGAAACTTTCATGAACACATTTGCTTCATAAGATGTATTTATTCTCAGCATATAGGTAGATACTCAGGCAATTCATAATAAGGAGTATCCAAATAAGTCTACTCAATAGTCATGCAAGCTGTGAAGAGATTCCAACACAATAATAATAATAAGAAGCATGAAACATAAGCATAATCAACATTGTAATGCTCATAAGAAGGTATGATAAAGTTATATCTCGCTTGCCTTTGATTGTGGAGCAAAACATAGATGCCAAGGCACCTCTGAAGTTTAAATGAATACTATAAGTGAAGATATCAAAGATACAAGCATCAAGGTTATGTCACAATTAACCATGTTTTGAAACAAGAACATTACACTAAGAATGACAACTATGCTCTCAAGAAGGTGATCATAGAATAGATGGTGACTCAACAAAGAAGTGAAAGGTTTTGAAAAGTTTGAAAGGCTTCCAAATGCTGAAAGTATGGTACTCATTAGCTTTGAGCTCTCATTACCCCTATCATAAGCATCTTTAAATGGTTAAGTTTAAAGTGAGGTCCAATATGAGTTATATGCTTGACAAATCATAAACTAGAAATCCCATGTCCCTTGAGTACGAGGGTCGTTCCTCATGCTACTCAACTTTAGTCACCGGTAAGTTCTTGTCATTGTAAGTCTATGTGTATCATAGAGAATACCCAACGGGGTACCCCTTGCCCCATGATACAGGAGCTATCCCATATCAAAATGACAAGGCAATAGACAATGAGCATATCAGTGATCTTTTTATTTGCTATTTGCATAGGTTTTTATTGAGGATGGTTCATAGATTGCTCACTATGGTTATGCTGCAAGTTTCCACCATGATTAGGCATGGCTTAGGCTAGCCGCCCGGGCGTTCCTCTAACACATATACATAACTCCATGGACTTACAAGCTCCCCTTTTATTTCACACCGCCGACATCCGTAAACAAAAGAGCGTGCTATCAATTGGATAATATTTATACGTGTTGAAAGCGTTTGACGTGACAACATGGTTCTGCTAACTCCCAGCCTATAATTTGTAAGCATATAACTTTCATGGACAGTCACAATGGTTCAGGTTTATTAAGTGCAAGAAAATAAAAGTGTGCCATCAAGTTCGTGAGAGCTTTACAAACTAATTTTCATATAACAAGCAAACATTTTATTTGAAAGAAAACAAGGCATAATACATATGCACGGAATAGCAATGATGCTAATAGGTAGATATGGTGGACACTTTTTGACAATTTTAGTTTTGGGGAGTTGGATGCACGAGTAGAGCTCATACTCAGTGCAAGTGAAGGCTAGCAATAGAAAGGGAGCGACAATCGAGAGAGCAGTAACTGTCATAATCATGCTTGCAACAAAACAAAATTAAATATGGCATAAAAGTGACACAAGAACTCTGACGCAAAATAAATCATCAAGGCTTAACTGACTCTTTGTTTAGTCATATCCATGCGTGAGCATGTGCCAAGTCGATTCAAATGAAACATTCTGAGGAGGATACCACAATGTCATACCAATTTATGAATAGAACAATGCAAGCAAACATTTATATGACATGCTACAAACTATTAGAAAATTGGAGCAAATCATAAGATATCAAGAACTACTAAGTATCCATTAAATAACATACACCCTACACAAACAGACTAAGCATGCCCACAATGATGAGTATATGTACAAAAATGAAAACAAATAGAGTTCATTACCAGCCTCTTACCAGACCTCGAGTTGTCATAAATCATCATTGCCTTTCACTTGTGTGGCTTGAATAATAATATGAAAACCAAACTCCAAGGAGTCACTGAGGACCGCTGAACCCTGCAATGAACTTTACAAAACTAGAGAAGAACAACATATATTTTTGGGTTTTCGATTTTTTAAAGCAAGCACTGAAGGCAAAAGCTAACGAAGCAAAATATTTTTGGATTTTTCTTATAGAAAACAAAAGCCAAAAGCTAAAGAAACAAACAAAGAGAAACAACAAAAATATATTTGGTCGTTTTGTGTTTTGGAAAGCAGAAACAAAAACTAAAAAGAAAGTGAAACATGGATATGCAAAGTACCGACGGAACATGATATGTAGATGAGTGTGATGTCGGTATACCTCCCCCCAAGCTTAGGATTTTGGCCTAAGTGGAGGTCAATCAAAGCGGGTAATAACTCCAAGCCAGTGGCTCATTGTAAGAATGATCATAATCAGGCCCTCGTGATGAAGAAGAGGAAGTGCCCCAATCATAAGAGGGATGATTGTATGAATACTCCGCTGTGTTGGAGGGCTGGACCTAATTATCTATGGCTTCCTTCCCAACATTATCCTCTTGCTGGGAGAGCTCCGCCATATATGTGTCGAGTTCTTCCTCCGTGAGTGACCATCCTTTCCTGGTAACAAGGTTAAACAAAGCATGTGCAGGCAAAGGGACTACTTTCTCATACCTACCCCCTCGCCATCCTCTCTTGAGAAAGGTTATTTCATCAGACAACTCGCTCAAACTAGCCCAAGAAGAAACAAATTTATGTTGTATCCTAGAATTAAGATCAAGCCTCTCTATGCGAAACTGTAAGTTTGAATGATGAGGCTCTAAACCATGCAATGCCAATAAACGAGAGACAATGAGGCCTCCACAAATTCCACCTTTCTCGCGGTTAGTAGCAAGACGAAAAGCTATCAAAGCACCCAAGTTATAAGTCCTATCCCGATTCAAAGCGGCTGAGATAAAAGCTAAATCATATGAAGATAGTTTACTAGCAGTCTTCCTAGAAAGAACACACTTGGCAATAAAATAGGCAAAATAACAAATAGATGGGAGATGAATATTCTGAAGTTTACCGCTCTCCTTTGAGAAGCTGCTCCCTTGGCAAATTTCTACATATAAATCCATGAGTGGCGTGGGACGCTCCCTAATCCTCTCACATGAATCCCACCGTGGTACTCTGATAGTTGCACAAAAATCATCAAAAGGGAGGTTGGCAGCTACATTGTAAAGTTTGTAGTGAACCATGGGATTAGGCAAAGACCAACTGAAGCGAAAGCCCGGCACCATAGACATAGTTAGTTTAACATATTGGTAAGGTTCCTACCCAACAAAATGCTCCAACCCTGCATTAGAAATCAGAATCTAGAAATCTTGAAAAATCCGTGCAGCTCTCATGAATTCTGGGCATGGAAAAATAGAAGGGAAAACTTCCTCCTCGTGATGGACTTTCATAATATCCGGTACCCTTAATTCATGTTGATTCAGCTGGTATTCACTCATCTTCTTTTCTGAAATTTTTAGACAAACATCAAACCAAGTGATTTCCAAGCTAACAGATGATGGGGAACTACTATAGGGACTTGAAAGAGGGATAAACATGTATCAAAATGAATTCTCTAAGCATAGAACAAGCATGCAAACTCACATGAACTGTCACCTACAGTAGCAAAATACTCAAGATATAATCCACCAATCAAAAATATAATTGGACAAGCGGAGGAGGCACATACCGGAGAGCAATCCCTCCAAAAATCAGCAGCTAAGATGGGTTGAGCAAGGAGATCGAAAATAGGGAGCAAGAACAGCAAGAACTCCAACTTTGAGAATTTTTCCGGTGTTTTTTGGGAGAGAGAAAGAAGTGGCAGGAAGGAGAATAAGTGGAGGGCCAGGGGTGGCCCACACCTAGGCCAGGCACGCCCCTGGTCTAGCCGCGCCACCAGGTGGTGTGCCTGCCTGGTGGGTCCCCCTGGTTCACTCTAGGTACCTCTCTGCCCCATTTTTGATAGAAAAAATTAATATGAATTTTCTGGAATTTTTCGGAAAACTTTATTTTTGGGCAATTTCCAAGTAATGAAAAATTATTTTCTGACAGAAAAAGATTTTTTTGAAAGAAGCAAAAGCAAACCAAAACTAAAACTACAGAAGTTCTAAAACACTCTAAAAAAACAAGCAACTAGCAAAACTAAGACGAACAAGAAGAAAAGTAAAGAATGGAGTAGAGAAAATAAAAGTGAGCAACGAGAATCATGGTGAAAACATTGTTTTGTTCATTAAAAACCCTTTGTTAACAAGGTTGACCAAGTCTTGTTACCAAAACAATTTTGTAGGAAACAAAACTTTGCATTTCACTTAGTGATTATGTTACCTCAATCTTGATAGAAATAGTCCCAATCATAATAGTTTCATAATTTCCTTGTGGTATGGGACAATATATTTCTCCAACTTTGATGCCCTCAATATTTTAAACTGAATTTAGGCCATAAATCTTGTCAATCTTCTTAGGGAAATAAACAGTATGCTCCTTGTCATTAATATTAAAAGTTCTCTTTCTTGATTACAATGGTAAGGAAGATTCCTAATGAGGAAATTTCCACTCTGCTTGCTAATTATTCCTTCAATGGTAAGGTTGCAAAGAAACTTGGGGATCCAAGGATTCCAACTATTCCTTGCTCTATTAAAAATAATTATGTTAGAACTGCTTTGTGTGATTTGGGAGCAGGAGTTAGTGTTATGCCTTTTTCTCTCTACAAGAGACTTCAACTGGAAAAATTGATACCAACTGATATATCTTTGCAAATGGTTGATAAGTCTACTACTATTCATGCTGGTATATGTGAGGATGTTCCTGTTCAAGTGGCTCATAACTGTTTGGTATTAACTGACTATGTTGTGCTTGAAATGCCTGAAGATGATAATATGTCTATTATTCTTGGGAGACATTTTATTAATACTACAGGTGCTAATATATTTCATATACTTTGAATAAGGAGGAAATTTAATAGCATCAGTCAAAGGAATTTGCAAAAACAAAGGTTTTATCCACTCACAAATTTTTATAGTGTTCTTCCTCCTTTGACTTGTGTCTCTTATTAGGAAAAGGCATTGGTTTTTGCACCCAAGGTTCTCTTTCACTACCATGCTTATTAGCAATAAAATCTTACTTAGAGTACTTAGTGTTCTTAGTGTGCCTTTCATGTTCCTCTTCAATTGCTTCCTTATCGGGAGCATCATTTTTATCATTACCACTTTCACTTTCAGCATCAGAGACATATATACTATTAGGATCTATAGCAGGTTCAGAAGATTCTCCAACTGTTTTATGTTTATTTTTTCTTTCTCCGAGAAGGAGTACGACTATTTTAAACTTGTTGAGAATCTTGCTCAATTATTTTAGGATGTCCCTCAGGATATAAAGGATCTTGAGTGGAAGCACCACTCCTAGTTCTAATTTCATAAGCATGTTTATCTCCAGAAGCATTAACTAGCAAATATTTTTGTACTTTAGCAAGTTGATCAATTTGAGTTTGAACCATTTGGAAGTGTTTAACAAGCATTTTAACATCATTGGAGGTTCTTTCCAAAATATCTTTCAACTCATTAATAGCTCTAGAGTTTTCCATTAAATGATTATGTACTTGCTTATTAAAATTATCTTGCTTAACAATAAAAATATCAAGCTCCTCTAAGCATTGATTAGGAGGTTTACCATAAGGAATATCACCTTCATCAAAATGTTGGAGAGAGTGTACCTCAATAGTGGATGGGTGGGGAATTATCTTACATAATTCTTCTATAGGAGGTAAATTCTTCAAATCTTCAGATTTAATACCCTTCTCTTTAAGACATTTCTTACCTTCCTTCATCACTTTATCATTTAGTTAAATCACTCCTCTCTTCTTGGGTGTTGGTGTTGGTGTTGGTTCTGGCATAGTGGGTCAGGTGTAGTTGACTCATATGTAGTCCAATCATCATAATTCTTGCTTATTTTAGCCATTAATTCCTCATCTTCTGCGGGAGTTCTTTCCCTGAAAACACAATCAACAAAACTATCTAGGTATGTCCTAGATTCATCAGTTAGTCCATTATAATATATATCAAGAAGCTCATTTTTAGGTAATGGACATCCAGGATGTGCATGAACCAAAGCACAGAACCTTGCCCATGATTCAGGCAATTTCTCATTTTCTCCCTGTTTAAAATCAAAAAGTTTCTGCAAAATAGCCTGTCGAGCACTAGGAGGGAAATGTTTCTAAAGGAAAGTATCAATCATGCAACCAGGGCTATCAATGGATCCAGGAGATAAATTAATAAACCAAGCTTTAGCTTCTCCTTTTAGTGAAAAAGGGAAAATTTTAGCAACAAATTAGGTGTGCATCTTAATATCATCAGAAAATAAGCCACTCATAGTAGACAGCTCGGTCATATGTGCCACAAAACTTTCATTCTCAGTCCCACAAAAAGGTTCTTTCTCAACAATAGTTATGTAGGATAAATCAAGAGAGGAATCATAATCTTTATCTTTAATGTTTATGGGAGATGTGGCAAACTTAGCATCAGGAAATAGTTTAGGTATAATAGTACGTCTCTCAATAAGACTCTTAATAGCACTAGCACCATGTGTGTTTCGGCATTCTTCAATAAAGTCATTAGTCATTTTAATATAACCATCATTAATATCATAGCTCTCTCTAGACTCAGGTGAACTGACAAGTGTAGTAATATCTTCATTAGGAGTTTCAGTGTTTCCCAATATAGTTCTAGCAATTTTAGCATCTAGGAAAGGACCTAATGAACCACTCTCATCAAGCATAGTAGAAGTAATATCATGAGCATCAGAAGCAATTTCAGATTCAGCAGTAGTAGCTTTGTTTGTAGCATGTGTATATTGTGGTGGTGTAAGGAGCTTACTCACAACAGACAGTGATTCAAGAGCAGCAGAGGTGTTCAGAACTGTACCTCTTCTTGTAGTGGATGGTAAAATACGAACTTTTCCATCACGAGTTTTACCCATGATGAATGGATAGCAGCGAACAATAATAATTCCAAGTGAACTTTATAAATAAAGCTATGCTCCCCGTCAACGGTGCCAGAAAATAGTCTTGATGACCCGAAAGTATAGGGGTCGCAACAGTCTTCGAGGGTAGTATAACCTAATTTATTGATTCGACACAAGGGGAGCCAAAGAATATTTATAAAACTTAACAACTGAGTTATAAATTCAGCTACACCTAGAAATAATCTTGCTCACAACAGTTTATTGGTAACAAAAGTTTTTTAGTAGCAAGAGCAAAGTAATAGCAGCAGTAAAATAAAGGCAGTAGCAACAGTTGTAGTAAACAGCAGGATTTGAGCGCGGTAGGCATAGGGATGGATGGACAGGCATTGCATGGACAAGTCTATTCATGTAATATCAAGACCTAGGGAATTTGCACATAAATAAGATAAAGCATCGAAGTACTAAATAATCATAGGCATGTGTTCCATATATAGTCAAACGTTCTCGCAATGAGAACTTGCACAACATCTTTTGTCCTGTCAGCCCGTTGTAGTGGGGCCTCAAGGGAATCTTCTTGCAATTAAGGTACTCCTTTTAATTGAGTACTGGAGCAAAGCATTAACACTCTATGAACACATGTGATCCTCATATCACAGCCATGCCCTCCGGTTATCCTGATTTCTGTCACTTCGGGGCCTCGGGTTCCGGACAATAATATGTGTAAACAAGTTGCAGATAAGATCACAAACAATAATATCATCATGAATCAATAACATGTTCAGATCTGAGATCATGGCACTCGGGCCCTAGTGACAAGCATTAAGCATAACAAGTTGCAATAATGTCAAAAAGCACTAACAATATATATTTGGCACCATGCCCTAACAATCTTATCCAATTACATGATATATCTCATCCAATCCCTACCATCTCCATAGCCTACTGCAGGGGATTACTCACTCATGGATGCGGAATCATGGATGATTGATGGAGAGGTGTTGGTGATGATGATGGCGGTGATCTCCTCCAATTCCCCGTCCCGGAAGGGTGCTAGAACGGAGTTTCTGGTTCCGAATCACGGTTTCTGATGGTGGCGGCGTAGCGGAACTCTATCTAGAAAGACGTCGAACCCCCTCTGTTTTTAGGTCAGAGGGCTTATGTAGGCACAAGGAGAGGTCGAGGGGGTGCCCGAGGTGGCCACACCACCCCCTGGCGCGGCCAGGCCTGGCCCGCGCCACCAGGTGGTGTGGGCCCATCATGGCCCTTCTCTGTCTCATCTTATGGCTCCGTGAGTCTTCTGGTAAAATAAGAGTTTTGCGATATTTTCCTGGATTTTTCCTGAAAGTTGATTTCCTGCACAAAAACGAGACACCAAAGCAATTCTGCTGAAAACAGCATCAATCCGTGTTTGTTATATCCAAATCAAACAAGTTAGAGGAGAAACAATAGCAAAAGTGTTCGAGAAAGTAGATACATTTTGGACGTAACAAGGCCTTCTTCATCACCATGCCAGCCTCTGGAGTGATGCGTGAGTAGTTCACCCATGGACTATGGGTACATAGAGTAGCTAGATGGTTATTTCTCCTCCTTTGTGCTTTCATGTTTAGATCTTGTGAGCTCCGTTCATGATCAAGATCATCTATTTGTAATCATACATGTTGTGTTTTCGGGGATCCAATGGATATTAAGATACTATGTCATATTTATTATTGATTCTATCATGTCTGTGTTATTTGTGATCTTGCATGCTCTCCGTTGTTAGTAGCTATCATGGCCAAGTAGATGCTTGCAACTCCAAGAGGGAGTATTTATGCTCGATAGTAGGTTCATGCCTCTAGTAATATGGGGAAGTGACAGGAATCTCTAAGGTTGTAGATGTGTTGTTGCTACCAGGGAGAAAACAACAATCTTTTGTTCGTGGAACAATTGTATTGTTTACTTTACACACATTGCTTAACGCAATTATCTGTTGCTTGCAACTTAATACTGGAAGGGGTTCGGAGGTTGTGTTGTGCAAGTTCCAAGTTGTTAGTGTTGGAGATATGCCCAAGAGGCAATAATAAAGTGGTTATTATCACATCTTCGTACTTATGATAAATGTTTACATACCATGCTATAATTGTATTAACCAGAAACATTAATACTTGTGTGGTTTGTAAACATAAAAGAGTCCCTAGTAAAGCCTCTTGTTAAACTACCTTGTAGGTTAATATATGATCATGGTTTCCTGATCATAAACATTGAGATGTTATTAACAATAAGGTCATATTATTAGGAGAATGATGTGATGGACATACTCCTATAGTTAAGCGTAACATAAGATCAAGTCATTCAAATAGTTCACTTGCTATAAGCTTTTTTGATACATAGTAACCTAATTCCTTCGACCATGAGATCATGCTAATCACCATCACTAGAAGGATGCTTTGATGACATCAAACACCACACCGTAACTGGGTGTCTATAAAGGTGGCATTGAGTGTTCGGAAAGTATGTGTTGAGGCACATGGATCAAGAGTGGGATTTGTCCATCCATATGACGGATAGATATATTATGGGCCCTCTCGATGGAATGTCATCCAATTAGCTTACAAGCATGTGACTGGATCACAAGGGATCACATATCACGGGAACGATAAAAGAATACTTATCGGTAACAAGGTTGAACTAGGTATGCAGAGATACCGACGATCAGACCTCGGATAAGTAAAATATCGCGAGACAAAGTCAAATTGGTTTCGTATGTAAATGGTTCATTCAATCGCAAAGTAATCGTAGAAATATGTGGGATCCATATGAATTTCCAGATTCCTCTATTGGTTATTGATTGGAGAAGAGTCTCGATCATGTCTGCATAATTCACGAACCGTGGGGAGACACACTTAAGGATTTGATGTTGTTTAGTAGATATGGAATGTGAGTAAAGGGACCGAATGTTGTTCGGAGTCTCGGATGGGATCCGGGATATCACGAGGAGATCCGTAATGGTTCGGAGAATAAGATTCATATAAGGAAAGTCCAATTTCGGAGTTCGGGAATGATTCCGGTGTTTTCACCGGAATGTTCTAGAAGGGTCTAGAAGGTTCACCGATCCGGAAGGGGAAGGGTACATGGATGTGTCATGACAAAGTGGAATGGTTGCATCATGTCCTAGGTCACTTGGATGGACACTTGGAAGAGAGAAATCAAACTCTAATTTGAAAGTCAAAAAGGCAGTTTTAAAAAGTCAAATCCCAACATGGTTTCCGAGTTAGGGAGGGTTTCTGAGTTAGGGAGGGTATGCACCTGGGCTGGGAACACCCTTGGACGCCCCCACCTATATAAGGAGGGGTGGGGGTGCACCCCAAGGTATCCCCCTTGCCCTAGGCGCCCAAGACCCAATCCCTAGGCCGCCGCTACCCCCAAGCCATCGGCGCCCTAGATCCCCTCTAAATCGCCGCTTTCGTCTAGCCTAAACCCTAGCCATCGGCTGCCTTCTTCCCTCTTCATCTAAAACCTAGATCGCCGAGGCCCTCTTCTACTCCACCATACTCGCTCCGGCTTAGGCGAAGCCCTGCTGGATCTCCCCTCTACTTCTGACACCACGCCGTCGTGCTACCAGAATTGCGAGGAGAGAACTACAACCTCCGCTGCCTGCTGGAACAAGGGAGAGGAAGGTCTTCATTGAGTACCGTACGTGTGACCGACTTCGGGAGCGCTGTCGGAACGCGGCGCCGTAAGGATCGCCTACGCGATCTTGAGATCGGCAAGTGAACGACTACATCGCCCACGAGAATCTGCTCTCGTTAACCGCTTTGGATCTTCGAGGGTTAGTACTCTATCGACTCGTTGCTACAATCTAGTAGATAGATCTTGGCTTGTGTGTGTTCATGTGATAGAATTTTTTTTGTTTTCCATGCTACGAACCCCTACAATGGTATCAGAGCCAGGTTTATATGTATATATGTTGCATGAGTAGAACACAATGTTCATTGTGGGCGTTGATGCTTTTGTTGTCGATTGCTTCTTGTGTACTTTGCATCTTGCAGGATGGTGGGATGAAGCGGCCCGGCCTAACCTTACATGACATCGTTCATGAGACTTGCTCCATGCTTGACATGCAACTTGTATTGCATAAGTGGCTTTGCGGGTGCCTGTTTCTCCCAACATAGTGAAGATTCAATTTACAATGGGTGATTGACAATACTAGTATCAACGTTGTGGTTCTTGTTCGTAAGTTAGAATGACACTTATTGAAAGCCCCAAACCATGTAAAACATGCAAAGAAAATTAGAGGCGTCTAACTTTGTTTTGCAGGGGTGTGATGTGATGTGATATGGCCATGATTGTGATTATATATGATGTATGCAATGTTCCTTATTGTAAGTCGGCAACCGGAAGGAGCCTTATGGTTGTATTTTTATTTCGTTAAGACCTGCGTGTCTATTATTCAAAGTAGTTGTAATAGTTGATGATGGTGGACAATAACCATCGAGTGGTGCCATTGACCTTGACGCCACACCCGTGATGATGGAGATCATGTTCATGCTTGAAGATAGAGATCAAAGGCACAAGAAGAAAGGCCATATAATATCACATATTTTGAATTGCATGTGATGTTAATCATTTTATGCATCTTGTATTGCTTAGATCACGACGGTAGCATTATAAGATGATCCCTCTCACAAAATATCAAGTTATAAAGTGTTCATCCTTAGTAGTCACCATTGCCAAAGCTCGTTGTTTCAAAGCACCACGTGATGATCGGGTGTGTTAGATTCTGCGAGTGTATACAATGGGAGCAAGCCAGATTTTCTCATGCGGAAACTAAGGTTAAATCTTGACGAGCCTATCATGTACAGACATGGTCTCGGAACATGGAATACCGAAAGGTAAAGCTTGAGTCATATAGATGATATGATGAACATGATGATTGTTCGCCTTTGAAACTACATCATGTCACATGATGATCGGACTTGGTGTAGTAGATTTGGTTCATGTAATCACTAAAACAATGTGAGGGATATTGTTTTGAGTGGGAGTTGAAACAATATGATTAAAAGTTGAACACTATTTATCAAAAATTAAATGAAAGTGAATTTGCATAGTTGTTGTAGTCATTGACATCCGTTTACCACCTTGCGCTTAGTTATAATTGAGATAATAAAACTATAGAATTCTGGATAGTTACTTTACAGACTGGTATCGTATTGTTTTTATGTGTTAATCTAAAGCTTAAAAGTCCTATTGCAAACTTTTAGTAGGTTCTGGTTACTTCTTGAAGTTTAATAGTTAGTATTAAATCAAGAGTAACAATTCCAGTGTTAGTATATAAATATCAATTTTGTCTCCATGATTCTTGATATTCACAATATTGTTTTAATATCAAGGTTATAAAGGAGCTGAAAGAATTGTTTCAGAAACCATCATGTGTGAAAGATATTGTGATATCTGAAACGAAGTTTTGGTTGCAACATGATAGAGTATAATATGTCAAAAGTCATGTTCTCATATTTGATGAGAATTTGCAAAAGGTTGGAGACGCTGGTCGTCCTAATCCTCTAAAAGGTTTTGGAGAGCAACATTATACTCGCAATTCACCGTTATAAGCTAAAGTAGCTTGATCATGAATAGTTCCATGATAAGGATGAATATTTGATGTAGGTAAAATGTTTACTACACTAAAAGATTACTAAAGAAAATGGAGTTTGAAAGAACACCAAACATTTTATGATGGTGATCTACTTCAAAGTGCAAGTCCAAAGACAATGGTATTTAACTATACACGCTTTGGACTATGTGTCATGAGTATGGCGCCACTATTGATGTTTATAGAGGATAAAGAAATACTAAAAGAGAAATCTAAGTAATATTTGGCAGAAGAGAAAAGACTAAAATTGTTCAGCTTAGGTATATAGAAGATATACATGTTATGGCTATATTCTTTGCTTGTTAAACAATGTGGTTCTTAAGTATTGGATACTGAATTTGTTGGCCTGAATCATCATACGAAACAACACAATTCATGAACTGCAATGGCCTAAGTAACTATCAAAAGAATATGTGATGATATTCATCGAGAACAAATAAAGGTTGTTTTGTTGCTCGTTAATATCAAAGCTTGCCTTCAATATTTGTTTTATCAGGTATTATGAGAACAAAAGAGTTGTTCAAATAATTTCCGTATTACATGAAAGATGGATGATATACAAGTCTAGTTGGAGAAATCACATCCATAAAGATAATGCTAAAAATGTCAAAAGACAATAGATTGAAAGCTCACTTAAGAAGTGACATCGCCGTTTAAATTATAGTGGAAAGAAAACATGAAGAAACCCCATACTTGATGGAATTTTGGAGTTTTTTGATTATGATCAAATGACGCTTGTGAAACTTTCCTAGAGATAATTAAAAATCCGTTCATGGGCCAAAGGGAACGAATGACTAGCTTATTGGAACTTGTACATATTGTTGTATGAAGTCCATTATGTGTAGTCAAGTAGCGATGGATTTCAACTTCATATGCTTTCTCCAAAAAAATTGAGTGAGTATATGAATATTTACTTAATGAGTATGAAGTGTAAAACATTTGAAAAGTTCAAAGACTTTCAAGATGAAGTGCAAAATCAATGTAACAGGAAAATAAAGAATTTATGATAGGATCATAAAGGAAGATTTTCGAGTTACAAGTTTATCATAACACCTAAGATTTGAAAAATTGTTCCGTGGATTTGCGTTTCCCGAAACACCATATGATTATGGAATAATCGAGATATGCAATGGAACCTTGTTTGACATGGTAAGATCAAAGGTGTAATTTGTAAAACTGCCATTATCTTTTTAAGATTAAAAGTTTTAGAGACTACTGCTTTTTCACTGAAAAGAGCTCCATCATGATCCATTGAAATGACACCATACAAAGTTATGGTTTGGGATAAAATCCAAGTTGTCATTTCTTAAACATTGGTATGCATAAGTAAGATGTTTACAACCAAAGTAGGATGAGCATGTCTTTGTAGGTCATTTCAGATAATCGTTGGGTACTCCTCCATAACACCAAATACAAAAGTATTTGTCACTTAGAACGTCAAGTTTCTAGAGAAGAAATTTTTCATGAAAAGTTAAGTGGGAGGACAATAGAACTTTGATAAGGTTAAAAGAACCTTAGCTATATGTGCAAAGTTGCGCATCGCGGAAAAGTATTCCGGTGGTAGCAACAATGCTCATGGCTCACATTCCTCAAAGGTTGTGGTCACGGAGGTCTAAGTTCCTATTGAACCTAGTAGGTCAGGTAAACAATCAAATACTAGGATTTGAAAGTAGATCATTGTTATTTGATAATGATGAACTGACTATATGCAAAGAAGCGATGATGGGCCCTGACTCCGTCAGATGGCTTTAAGCCATAGAATCCGTGATAGTTCCATACACGAGAAATCAAGCTTCGAACTTGAAAGACCCTCGAGAAAGGTGTAAGACCTTATAGTTGTGTTTGGATCTATAAAGAAATAGACATGGATATTTCACATCTATGAAATAGTTGACATGCTGGGAAAGAGTTCACAACATTGTTCACCGGTTGACTATGACAAGATTTGATCTTTCATAGCGATATTTAGTCTAGACGGATTAATGTAGCAACCACTACATATAATTTTGTTATGCGGTAGTTTAATAAACAAAACAAGTTATTCTAATAGAATTGTTACCTAGGACGTGTGCATAACATGGTCCATAGGGTTTTGTTAATTCAAAGGATGCTAAAATGCGTATGCAAACTACAATGGTTGAAGTGAGCATCACGGAGTTGGAATCTTCACCATGATGAAACTGTTAAAAAAGGTTTAAATTCATCACAGACGATGAAGATGCTTGCATTTGCAAGAAATTAAGTGGGAGCGCTAAGACATATTTCTAATACATTATGTGGAATACATATTGTTGATTGGAAATGATGTATATTTTATTATCACATGTTAAGAATTTCATTTCGATGAAAGACTTAGGCAAAACCCAAATATTTGGCATCAATATCGATATAGATAGATTGACACGCTAATATGGTTGTGCCAAATGTACATAGATGAGATATTTAAAGAGTTCAATATGGAAATGAGATGAAAGGTTCTTGCCACACAGAAAGGATTAAATCGAAATTCAAGTGTATCGACACTTGATAAGTGAAACAAAGATTCAAGTATTTTTGATAATTGATGAATGAAATCACAAAGAGTATTTTTCCAATCATACTGTGATATGTGCACGTCCAGATATGTCCTATACTCTAAATGTTATGAGCATATAACAGAATGATTCAAATATGATTATTGGACGATAGTAAAGATATTCTTATGATCTTTTGAAAGGACTAAGAATATGTTGTTTTCGAAGTTCATTGTAAAGAGTTACATTGATACTAGTTTTGTCAAGAAGTACAAATTAAGTTTATCTCAATTTAAACTATGAGTGGCACAATGTAATGGAACGGAGATTCCATGATGGATTTGGATGAGTTCCAAATTTAAGACATTATGATGGATACTACAACAAAAGGCTAAGTATATGACTATTATTGTAATAGCTAAATAGGGAATTTGTGCCAAGTAGTTTGATTATCAAACTAGGTGTGGTTCACAGTGGGCTAGTACTATGAAGATATATTGTACGACAATATTATCAACATGTTTTAACCCCAAGGAACTAAAGGTCTCACCAAAGGACCAAATTTATACAATGTCATCTCATTAGAGAATGAGTTATGCGTAGAGACGCAAAGACATGCAATTCCACACAGACCTATAAGTGTCGGATCCGAAGATCGGTTGACCACTAGCAATCGTGTAAGTACAACACCGGAAAGCCATAGGTGTCGAATACACAAAGTTTTGAAACTAGATTATTTTCTCTAGTGCAAGTGGGAGACTGTTGGAGGTATGCCCAAGAGGCAATAATAAAGTGGTGATTATCATATCTTCATACTTATGATAAATGTTTACATACCATGCTATGATTGTATTAACCGGAAACATTAATACTTGTGTGGTTTGTAAACATAAAAGAGTCTCTAGTAAAGCCTCTTGCTAAACTAGTTTGTTGGTTAATATATGATCATGGTTTCCTAATCATGAACATTGAGATGTTATTAACAATAAGGTCATATTATTAGGAGAATGATGTGATGGACATACTCCTATAGTTAAGCGTATTATAAGATCAAGTCATTCAAATAGTTCACTTGCTATAAGCTTTCTGATACATAGTAACCTAATTCCTTCGACCATGAGATCATGCTAATCACCATCACCGGAAGGATGCTTTGATGACATCAAACACCACACCATAACTGGGTGGCTATAAAGGTGGCATTGAGTGTTCGGAAAGTATGTGTTGAGGCACATGGATCAAGAGTGGGATTTGTCCATCCATATGACAGATAGATATATTATGGGCCCTCTCGATGGAATGTCATCCAATTAGCTTACAAGCATGTGACTGGATCACAAGGGATCACATATCACGGGAACGAGAAAAGAATACTTATCGGTAACAAGGTTGAACTAGGTATGCAGAGATACTGACGATCAGACCTCGGATAAGTAAAATATCGCGAGACAAAGGCAAATTGGCTTCGTATGTAAATGGTTCATTCGATCGCAAAGTAATCGTAGAAATATGTGGGATCCATATGAATTTCCAGATTCCTCTATTGGTTATTGATTGGAGAAGAGTCTCGATCATGTCTGCATAATTCACGAACCGTGGGGAGACACACTTAAGGATTCGATGTTGTTTAGTAGATATGGAATGTGAGTAAAGGGACCGAATGTTGTTCGGAGTCTCGGATGGGATTCAGGATATCACGAGGAGATCCGTAATGGTTCGGATAATAAGATTCATATAAGGAAAGTCCAATTTCGGAGTTCGGGAATGATTCCGGTGTTTTCACCTGAATGTTCTAGAAGGGTCTAGAAGGTTCACCGATCCGGAAGGGGAAGGGTACATGGATGTGTCATGACAAAGTGGAATGGTTTCATCATGTCCTAGGTCACTTGGCTGGACACTTGGAAGAGATAAATCAAACTCTAATTTGAAAGTCAAAAAGGCAGTTTGAAAAAGTCAAATCCCAGCATGGTTTCCGAGTTAGGTAGGGTTTCTGAGTAAGGGAGGGTATCCACCTGGGCTGGGAACACCCTTGGATGCCCCCACCTATATAAGGAGGGGTGGGGGCGCACCCCAAGGTATCCCCCTTGCCCTAGGCGCCCAAGAGCCAATCCCTAGGCCGCCCCCGCCCCCCAAGCCGTCGCCGCCCTAGATCCCCTCTAAACCGCCGCTTTCGTCTAGCCTAAACCCTAGCCGCCGGCTGCCCTCTTCCCTCTTCATCTAAAACCTAGATCGCCGAGGCCCTCTTCTACTCCACCATACTCGCTCTGGCTTAGGCGAAGCCCTGCGGGATCTCCCCTCTACTTCTGACACCACGCTGTCGTGCTGCCGGAATCGCGAGGAGAGAGCTACAACCTCCGCTACCTGCTGAAACAAGGGAGAGGAAGGTCTTCATCGAGTACCGTACGTGTGACCGACTGCGGGAGCGCTGCCGGAATGCGGCGCTGGAAGGATTGCCTACGCGATCTTGAGATCGACAAGTGAACGACTACATCGCCCACGAGAATCTGCTCTCGTTAACCGCTTTGGATCTTCGAGGATTAGTACTCTATCGACTCGTTGCTACAATCTAGTAGATAGATCTTAGCTTGTGTTTGTTCATGCGATAGAATTTTTTTGTCTTCCATGCTACGAACCCCTACAGTTAGCAACACCTTGGAGTTGTTTCCTTACTCCTACTGGTTCGATAACCTTGGTTTCATAACTGAGGGAAACTTGCTGCTGTGCTCATCATACCTTCCTCTTGGGGTTCTTTAATCTTCTTGATGTTTTGATTGACTTGCCCTTTATTGTTGCATCAGGGGGTCCTCCTCAGGTGAATCCTTAAATGATGAGACTAAAGAGGTAGCCCTGGATTCGAAGATGGTACTCGCAGATCTTGCGACCTCCCCCCCCCCCCCCCCCCCCGAAGATATCGACAAACTCCGGTGATGCCGTTTCGATCTCCTCGAAGCTAAGGACCCATGCGGTTGTTACCCAGAGGATGCAAGCTACTCCTTCGGAGTCTTCAGGTGTCCATGTAAGTACTTATCCATTTGACGCGGGTGAGCCCCCGAGTCGTTTATTTACCTAGTTTGTTGTTTCTTTGCTGCAGCCCTTCATCCGCGACATCAATCGCCTCGGGAAACAATACCTCACCTTGGAGGAAATCTTTCAGCAGCTCCAAGGTGTGTACATGTCTGCTCGTTTTCCTCGGGTGCCAATGGTGAGTTTTGTTTTATGATCTTTTTTCCTTTTTATTTTCATAGATGAGAACAATGAGGCTCTCCGTAAGCTGAACACACTCGAAAAGAGGCACAGACAGTCGGAGACTAAGGCGAAATATGCCGTGGGCGCCCTTGAGCGCTACAAGCAGGAGGCCCAAGAGGGTGAAGAGCAACTTGCAGCAGTTGCTGCATCTCGGAAGAAGGCGGTGGCGGAGCAACTTATGGCAGCTACCAAAGTGTTATCTGGCGAGTTACCATATATCTCCCCTGCCTGAGTTTTTCTAGTGCGTTTCCTTCGTTTGACCCAAAATTTCTTTAATGCATCTGTAGATGCCACTGGCATTGCGTTTGATCGCAATGTCTTGGATCATGGGGACCCCATAGCGGATGCGGTTGCGGCGGTCGAAGACCGTTGCAGCTCTACCGTCGAGACACTAGGCAAGGCCAAGGAGGTCCTCGGCCGCTTCTACCGGGAGATCTTTCCGAAGGGTGTTGCCCTCGATGACGTCGACTCCTTGGCGAAGGCCCTAGCGGGTGATGCGCATGCGGATTACAAGAAGACTTAGAAGGGCGTGGGTGCTACCCTTGGCCTGGCGATGGCGGCTGGCGTGCAGTTGAACCTGAACCAGGTCACCTCAAAGATGCCGTTGGCGGCGAATGGCACTGAGGTAGCCTTTGCTTACTTCGCCTCCCGCTGCAAGCATTTTGGCCCCCTGTATCATTGACCTTCTAGCCACCTATGTGTTGGAGAAGCATCGGGCGGCCAAGGCGAGGGCCTTGGAGTACTAAGTTGCTCCAGATGTCGCTGCCCCTTAGGGTCCTTCTGCTGCATAGTTGCTTTTATAGTTTTCAGCCTGCTTTTGCCATGGTTCTTGTAATGTCTTGTACTCGATGACCTTGATGCTACCGCGTGGTGGTTATTTTGATGTGAATATATGCATTTCCTTCTACTACTATCGATTGCGCTTGTCCTTATACTTTGTCACTTGTGCGCCTCTTAGGGCCCTTCAAATGCTGACCCCGTGACCCCCTCATCTGCCTTGGTTGTTGCATGTCCAACGACAAGTGAGGCGTCACAGATGCCTTTAATGCGTGACCGCATCCGAACCCTGGAGAAGGATGTCCTTATCATCTGTGGCCATGCGGATGTTTGGAAGTCCAAGACGGAGCGGGCCGTTGCGAGAGAGGGGTATCTTCTTGAAGAATTTCGGCAGATTGGCGAGCAGCTCCAATGTAAGTCGCCCTTGACATCTTTTAGATTGTTTTCGGCTTTATCTGATGCCTGTGGCTTCTGAGATGATGCTCTTTTGTAGTTGTCAATCTTCTTTCGCATGAAGAGAAAGAGCGCGTTGCTATTCGGCTCAATTGCCTCACCCAACAGGAGTTGGAGGCCGAAGGCTTCTTCTGGATGGACCGTGACTGAGCGAATGTGGTCGCAACGATCCAGGATCATGTCCACTAGGTGCTTCAGGTTTTGAAGCGTGCGAGGTTGTCACTCGCGTCTATCTGGGATGCCATGTTTCCCCCAGATGTGGTTCCATCCAGTTTCTTGGGGCTGCTAGGGAAGTTCCGAAGCATAGACGTCGTGAAGGATCTTGTGCACCAACAACTTTTTGCGGGTGCGAAGGCAGCGCTGGCACTTGTTCGGCTGCATAGTTGTGATGTGGATTTGGCTGAAATAGCGACGGGGCCACCCCTTCCTCCTGATGGTATGGCTTGTAATATGCGCCCACACTATGCTACAGTGCTCGCCATGCCGAGGACATTGTGGAATTCTTCGACGAGCGGACAAAACATTGTGCTTCAACATAGTTGAGTCCTGCATGTTTTGTACAAAGTAATGTAAAATCTGTATAATTTTGATTGGGGTTTTTATGCCCTTGTAAATTTGCAAAGATGTATTTGCACGTAGTGCTTGTTTATTGTTGATTTTTTCATGTCCTTTTTGTTAACCTCACATAGTCAGCTACTCAAGGTGATGCATTATTGTAACAGTCGACGAAGTCGTAGGGTGAGACGAAGACCCTGAGCGTATTTAAGAATGTAAATATACATAAGAGAGAAAATTGTGTTGGCTAAGGAACTTAGCTTTTATTCATCGCATAGTAGTGGATACAAGTTTCGGCTGAGTAGCCTGGTGGAATAGACTTATTGAAAGTAAAGACGACTAATGGTATAAGCGTCATAGTTGTGCTACGTTCCAGGGGTTGGAGTATGCTACTCCGGACTCGACATTCCTAAGGCGGTAGGCACTGCCTAGGATTACTTCGGTGACCATGTAGGGTCCCTCCTAGGGTGACGCTAGCTTCAGGTGCCATTTCTGCTTAAGTCACAGGACGAGGTCTCCTTCGACGAAGGACCTTGGGCGTATCCATCTACTGTGGTAGTTGCAGATACTTCGATGGTACACCGTCGAAAGGGTGGCGGCGATGTCGCGGGCTTCGTCCAGTGTGTGGACGACATCTTCGAGTGTGACCATTGATTCGGCTTTGCTGTAAGCGATGACCCGTGGGGCCTTGTAGCGTACTTCAGCGACAACATTGCTTCGGCTCTGTGCACCATGAATAAGGGCGTGTAGTCGGTGGCACTGTTTGGCGTTGTGCGCAGCTCCAAAGGACAAAGGATAGCTCATCTGTCCATGCTCCTGCCAATCGTTCGAGTGGGTGTAGCAGTCGCTTCTTGATCCCGTTGTAGACGAGGTCATTGGCCTTTTTGACCTGCCCGGTTGGTCTGCGGATGCGCCATAGAGGCATATGTGACGTTGATGCCAAGTACTTCGCATAAGTCTCGAAACTCCTTCGAGGTGAAGTCCGTGCCGTTGTCGGTTATGATGTTGTGAGGCACGCTGAACCTATATAAAATGGATTGGAAGAACTTGACGGCAGTGGTGCCTGTTTGGTTGGTGACTGGCATGGCCTTGATCCACTTTGTTAACTTGTTGACTTCCACCAAGAGGAAGATGTGTCCTCCGGATGAGGATTTCTATAGTTTGCCAACCATGTCGAGTCTCCATTGGGCGAAGGGCCAGGCCAGCGGGATGGGCTGTAGCTCTGAGCCTGTTGCGTGTGGTTTGTCTACAAACCTTTGGCAAGCATTGCACTTTTCAACAATGTCCTTGGCATCATGGTTTGCCAATAGAAGCCAGCACGTAGATCCTTGGCGACTAGGGCGCGGTTGTCGGCGTGGTGGCCGCAGATGCCTTCGTGGATGTCAAGGACGATGCTCTTCCTATCACAATTGGTGACGCATCGCTGGAGTACCCCGGAGATGCTTCGCTTGTACAACTCGCTGTTGATGATAGTGATGGCTTTTGATCGGTGAGCAATATGCTTGGCATCCGTCGGGTCTTCGAGTAGCTGCTTGCTGAGCAGGTACCTGATGTATGTTTGAGTCCATGTCTGCTCGATTGCTAGGACCTGCATGAGGCTCACCAGTTCGATGTCCGTCTCTGGTTCTGCCAGTGCCTCTATTTTTTGGGTGGCGCAGCCCCCGAGCGTCCCGCTGCTTCGGCTGTGCTCTTGGTGGTTTTGCACTTGATGGAGTGCTCGCAGATTTGTTTGAGAACCATGCCTGGCGGTATCGCGGCCGCAGGTGGAGCCGATGTTGGCGAGCTTGTTGTCCTCTTCGTTGCTTTCCCGACCAACATGCTGGAGTTCGCAGCCGTCGAAGTCTCCTTCGAGCGCATTGTAGAGGTCGCGGTAGGCGATGTTGCTGATAGCGTCGCACTGGTTCATTGTCTGCTGGATGGCGAGGTTGGAGTCACTGTATATGACCAATCGTGTGGCGCCGCAGACTTTGGCCATCTGCATGCCGTGGAGGAGCGCCTCGTATTCAGCCTCGTTGTTCGATGCACAGAACTTCATCTACAACACGTACCTCATCTTGTCCCCTTGGGGGATGTCAAGATTACTCCGGCTCCGGCGTCGCGTTTGGATCTGCCGAAGTGAATCGTCCAGAGCTGGGACATGTCCGGAGTATCCAGGAGCCGGAGCTCCATCCAGTAGACAAAGAAGTCAGAAATCACCTGCAACTTGATGGCGGTGCGACACTCATAGATGATGTCCCGCGGGGACAGCTCGATGCCCCATAGGGCTACTCGTCCCGTAGCTTCAGAGTTGTTGAGGATGTATGACAGTGGCGCATCATTGACGACCACGATCTGATGCTCTTGACGTGGCGCAATAGACGCACAGTCATGAATACGCCATAGGAAAGCTTTTAGTAATGGGGTCCATTTGCTTTGTAGGCGTCAGTACCTTGACGTGGTAATAGACTGGGCTCTATATCCTGTGGGTTTTGCCGTCTTCAGGTCGCTCGACCACAAGTGACGTGCTGACCACTTGATGTGCTGCGGCAATATAGAGTAGCATGGTCTCTCTCTCCGTTGGCGTTACCAGTACGAGGGATGTAGAGAGTAGGCGCTTGAGGTCTTCGAATGCCTCGTCAGCTTTAGTCGTCCACTCGAATTTGTCAGCCTTGCAGAGTAATTGGTAGAAGGGGAGAGCCTTTTAACCCATGTGGCTAATGAACTTCTTGAGTGCCGCGATCCGCCTAGCTAGTTGCTGGACTCCTTTAATGTTCTTTGATGACCTACAAGTATAGGGGATCGCAACAGTCTTCGCGGGTAGTATTACCCAATTTATTGATTCGACACAAGGGGAGCCAAAGAATACTTGCAAGCCTTAACAACTAAGTTGTCAGTTCAGCTACACCTGGAAATAGTTCTTGCTCACAGAAGTTTATTAGTAGCAACAGCAAAGAAACAACAACAGTGAAACAGGAGCAACAATAACAGTAACAGTAAATAGTGGGATTCGAGTGCGGTAGGCATAGGAATGGATGGACGGGCGTTGCATGGACGAGTCTAAACATGTAACTTCAGGATATAGGGAATTGCAGATAAATAATAACAAGCATCCAAGTACTAAACAATCCTAGGCATGTGCTCCATATATAGTCATACGTGCTCGCAATGAGAACTTGCACAACATCTTCTGTCCAGCCAGCCCATGGCAGCGGGGCCTCTAGGAAACTACTGGCAATTAAGGTGCTCCTTTTAATAGAGAACCGGAGCAAAGCATTAACACTCCGTAAACACATGTGATCCTCACACCACAACCATCCCCTCCAGTTGTCCCAATCATTGTCACTTTGGGGCCTTTGGATTCGGACAATGATATGTGTACACAACTTGCAGATAAGATCACAAATAATACTATCATAATAATTCAATAATAAGTTCAGATCTGAGATCATGGCACTCGGGCCCTAGTGACAAGCATTAAGCACAACAAGTTGCAACAAAGTCAAATAGCACACGAGATACTAGGCACTATGCCCTAACAATCATATTCGATTACATGATAGAACTCATCCAATCCCTACCATCCCCAAGCCTACAGCGGGAGAACTCATCCAATCCCTACCATCCCCATCCTCTCCAAATTCCCCGTCCCGGCAGGGTGCCAGGACGGAGTTTCTGGATCCGAATCTTGGTTTCTGGTGGCGGCGGCGGAGTGGAACTCTTTCTAGAATCCCCCTCGGTTTTTAGGTCGAAAGGCAACTTATAGGCATAGAGGGAGGCCGAGGGGGTGACTGGGGTGCTTGCACCCCCCCCCCCCCCAGGCGCGACTAGTGGTGGGCCTGCGCCTGGCATGGGTGTGGGCCCCCCAGGCCCCTTCTTCGTCTCGTCTTCTGGCTCCGTGGATCTTCTGGTGAAATATAATTTTTGGCATATTTTCCGGGATTTTTCCTGATAGTTCATTTTCTGCACAAAAACAAGACACCAGAGTAATTCTGCTGAAAACAGCGTAAGTCCGTGTTAGTTGTATCCAAATCACATAAGTTTAGAGGAGAAACAATAGCAAAGTGTTCGAGAAAGTAGATACGTTTTGGACGTATCAACTCCCCCAAGCTTAGCTTATTGCTTCTCCTCAAGCAATTCAGTTGAAAACTGAGTGCGATAAAAGAACTTTCACGAACACATTTCTCCATATGGTGTATATATTATCAGCACAGGAGTAGATGCTTAGACAATTCATAATAAAGAGTAAGCAACTAAGTCTACTCAATAGTCATTGCAAGCTATGAAGAGAAACCAGCTCAAGAATAATAAGCAGCATGGAACATAAACATAAGCAACATTGCAATGCTCATAATAAGGTCTGATAGAGTGGTGTCTCGCTTGCCTTTGTTTGAAGAGCACAATATAAATGCCAAGGCACCTCTGAAGTTCAAGTGAAGAGTAGAGATAAATATATCAGAGATACAAGCATCAAAGTCATGACATAATTAACCAAGTTTTGGAACAAACACAAGAATGACAACTATGCTCTCAAGAAGGTTCTCATAGAATATGTGGTGACTCAATAAGGTTGTGAAAACGGTTTTGGAAGGTTTGAAAGGCTTCCAAATGCTGAAAGGAAGGTACTTATTAGCTTTGAGCTCTCATTGCCCCTGTCATAGGCATCTTCATGTGGTTAAGGTGAAAGTGAGGTCCACTCTGAATCATATGCTTGACAGACCATAAACTGGAAATCCCGAGTCCCTTGAGTACAAGGGACACTCCGCATGCTACTCAACTTTTGGGTCCAGGCAAGTTCTTGTCATTGTAAGTATTTACATATCATTGAGAACCGCCAACGGGGTACCCCTTGCATATGGTACAGGAGCTTTCCCATAACCAAAATGACAAGGCAAGCAGACAATGAGCATCTCAGCAATCTTTTTATTTACTATATGCATAGTTTTTTATTGAGGATGCTTCATAGATAGCTCACCGTGGTGATGCTGCAAGTTTCCACCATGATTAGGAATGGCTTAGGCTAGCGGCCCAGGCATTTCTGTAACACAGAATACAAACTCTATGGACTCACAAGTCCCCCTTTCATTTCACATCGTCGACATCCGCAAACAAAAGAGCAAGGTATCAACTAGATATAAATATATCTAAAAGGTGTTGAAAGCGTTCCCCATGATAGCACGGTTCTGCTGACTCCAAGCATATAATTTGCAAGCATATAACTTTCATGGACTAGTCACAATGTTTTAGGATTATTAAGTGCAAGTAATAAAGTGTGACATCAAGTTCGTGAGAGCTTTACTAACTAACTTTCTCAAAACAGACAAACATTTTATTTTGGAAGAAAACAAGGCATATAGAATTTGCACTGAAGTAGCAAATGATGCTAATAGGTAGGTATAGTGGACACAACTGGCAATATTGGTTTTGGGGAGTTGGAAGCACAGGTAGAGCTCGTACTCAGTGCAAGTGAAGGCTAGCAGTAGAGAGGGAGCGACAAACGAGAGAGCAATAGCTGTCATAATCATGCTTGCAACAAAACATGACTAATTATGGCATGAAAGTGATACAAGAACTCTGGGGCAAAATAAATCATCGAGGCTTACTGATTATTGATTAGTCATATGCATGTGTGAGCTTGTGCCAAGTCGATTCACATGAACAGTCAGAGGAGGATACCACAATATCATACCAAAGTATGAATAAAACAATGCAGGCAAACATTCATATGACATGCTACAAACTATTAGCAAGCCAGAGCTAATCATAGACAAGTAAGAACTACAAAGCATCCATAATGACATACACCTTACACAAACAGGCTAAGCATGCTCACAGTGATGAGTATATGTACAAAAATGAAACAAATAGAGTTTGTTACCAGCCTCTTGCCACTCCTTGAGTTGTCTTAATCTTCATTATTGCCCTTCACTTGTGTGACTTGAATAATTAACATGAAACCAAAATCCACTGAGGACGGCTGAACCCTGCAAAGAACTCATAAAACCAAAGAAGACCAACAAATATTTTTGGTGTTTTCAATTTTTAAAAGAAGAACATACCAAACAAGAAGCAAACAAAGCAAAATCTTTTTGGATTTTTCTCTTTTAAGGCAAACCAAAACAAAGAAACAAACCAAGAGAAACAACGAAAATAATTTTGGTATTTTTGAGTTTTTGAGAAAGAAGCAACAAGAACTAAAAATAAAGCGAAATAATGGATATACAAAGAACCTACCGAACATGATATATAGATGAGTGTGATGTCGGTATACCTCCCCCCAAGCTTAGGCTTTTGGCCTAAGTGGGGCTCAATCCCATGGTGTCCAAGAGGATGAACCTCCGTAGTATGTCGAGGAAGCTCCCTCGTCCTGGTATGAGCTCGAGGCCTCTCCCGTGTAGTACACAGAGAGGTCGTATGATGGTACTTCCTCCTAATAGTGCCCATGGAAGTTAAGAGAGCGCAGCTTGTCATCCATCTCCGCCTTCGAGCGTGACAAAGGTCCCTGAGAAATACTGAGCAAAGTGGTTTGGGGTAGAGGGATCTCTCTCTCTTCCCCGTTAGTAAACAACATTCTATAAACCAAGTTCTCAAGGGTAGAGCCAGTGGTGACAAAGTGGTGCGCCTTCATGGCAGCAAGATCAAGCCTCTGAGGATCCAAAACTGTATCATGTGGATCAACAGCAATGTTCAAGGCAGCATCAATACGAGTAGCAAAAATTCCCCCATAAATGGGTCCCTTAGCAGCTAAACGACGAGCAACGAGAGAACCAAGATTATACTTGTATCCATTGTTGAGCGCAGCAGCTAAGAAGGCCAATTGATAGTTGGAAATATTACTAGTGTTCTCCCTACCAAGAACACTAGTGGCAAGATAGTAGGCAAAGTACCCGATAGCTGGAAGTTGAATGTTCTTTATCTTCCCTCGCTGAGCTCTACGGTCATCATCATTGGTTATTCCTCGGTAAAGCTCTAACAAATCAGCGGGTAGAGCTGTAATCTTCTTTGATGACCCAGTTGTACCAAGTCCCAGGACCTTGCAAAATTGCCTCAAAGTCATAGAATGAGCCCTGCCATAAATTTTGAAAGACACAGCAGGCTTGAACACACTATTAGTAAAGGAGAAACTCTCCACAAATGTTTTAGTAAGCAAAGCATATTGTGTGATCTCATCCTTCATGTAACTTGTTAGTCCAGCCCTCTAAACCAAAGTCATAAAATCATTAAGAATCCTAGCATCTCGCAAGAAAGTTTGGCAAGGAAAGGTGGAGGGGTGCGCATCCCCTTCATCTCCCTCATCACCAAATCGCGGAGTGATGAGATCCTCATTGTATGAGGGTCTAGTACTGGTAGATGACCTTGGAATCCTTGCCCTTCTAGGTGCATCACTCTCAAATATATCACCAAATGTGTGGTGGTCCATGACTTTTCTGAAATTTTAAACAATTATCAAACCAAGTGATTTCTAAGTTGATACATGATGAACAACCACTATAGGAACTTGTTAGAGGACTATCCATGCATCAAAATAAAGTTTCTAAGCATAGAACAAGCATGCAAGCTCAAACAACCTAAAATTGGACAAGTGGAGGAGGCACATACCAAGGAGCAATCCGTCCAAAAATCAGCACTTGAGATAGGCTGAACAAGGATATCAAAAATTGCGAGAAAGAACAGCAAGAACTCGAGCTTGAGCAAGTTTTTCGGTGTTTTTCGGGAGAGAGAAAGAAGGTGGCTTTGAGGAGGCCACCTGGAGGGGCCCAGGTGGGCCAGACCCCCAGGCGCCGCCACCTGGTAGGCCGCGCTTACCACAGGTGTGGTGGCCTGGGGTGGCCCCCTGGGTATAACCACAGGTGTGGTGGCCTGGCGTGGTCCCCTGGGTCACTTCAGGTGCCTCTCTGCCCCTTTTTTCGAGGAAAAAAATATTTTGGATTTTCTGGAATTTTTCGGGAAACTTTATTTTTTCCAATTTTCAGGGTATGAAAACTGATTTTCTCACAGAAACAGTTTTTTCAGAAGAAGCAAAAGAAAACCAAAACCAAACTACAGCAGCTCTAAGAAACTCTAACAAGCAAACAACTAGCAAAACTAAAGCTAAAGCAAAAACTAGGAAGGAGAAGAGTAAAAGAAATCAAGTATAACCACAGTGAAAACATTATTTTGTTCATTAAATCCTTTTGTTAACAAGGTTGATCAAGTCTTGTTACCAAAACAATCTTATATGAGACAAAACTTTGCATTCCACAAGGTGATTATGTTACCTCATACTTGATAACAATGGTCCCAATCATAATAGTTTCAAAATTTTCTTATGAAATGGGACAATATATTTCTCCAACCTTGATGCTCTCAATATTTTCAATGGAATTCAGGAAATAGCTCTTAGCAGCCTTCTTGGGAAAATATACAGTGTGCTCTTTGTCATTAATATTGAATGTTACTTTTCCTTGATTACAATTGATGACAGCACCTGCAGTATTAAGAAAAGGTCTCCCAAGAATAATAGACATATTATCATCTTTAGGCATTTCAAGTACAACAAAATCAGTTAGAAGTTAAAACCATGCAATTATGATCTACTTGAATAGGAACATCCTCACATATACCAACAGGAATAGTAGTTGACTTATCAGCCATTTGCAAAGATATATCTGTTGGTATTAACTTTTCTAGAAGGAGTCTCTTATAAAGAGAAAAAGGCATAACACTAACTCCAGCTCCCAAATCACACAAAGCAGTTCTAACTTAATTATTCTTAACGGAGCAAGGAATAGTTGGTATACCTGGATCACCAAGTTTCTTTGGAACCTTACCATTGAAGGAGTAATTTGCAAGCAAAGTAGAAATCTCCTCATTAGGGATCTTCCTTTTATTAGAGACAATATCTTCATATACTTTGAATACGGAGGCAACTAAATAGCATCAGTCAAAGGAATTTGTAAAAATAAAGGTTTCATCCACTCACAAAACTTGTTGTAGTGTTCTTCCTCCTTTGACTTGTGTTTCTTACCTGGAAAAGGCATAGGTTTCTGCACCCAAGGTTCTCTCTCTTTACCATGTTTATTAGCAATAAAATCTTACTTAGTGTACCTAGTGTTCTTCATGTGCTTCTCAGGTTCTTCCTCAACTTCCTCCTTATTAGGAGCATCATTTTTATCATTACCACTCTCAGTTTCAGCATCAGAGACAGATATACTATTAGGATCTACAGCAGGTTCAAGTGGTTCCTCAACTATCTTATGTTTCTTTTTCTTTCTCTTACGAGGGCTACCAGTATCAACTTGTTGAGAATCCTGCTCAGCTCTTTTAGGGTGTCCTTCAGGATATAAAGGATCTTGAGTAGCTATACCACTCCTAGTTCTAATTCCATAAGCATGTTTATCTACTAAGGCATTAACTAGCATATCCTTTTGTACCTTAGCAAGTTGATCAAGTTGGGTTTGAACCATTTGAAAGTGTTTACAAAACATTTTAATATCATTTGAAGTTCTTTCTACAATATCTTTCAACTCATTGATAGCTCTAGAGTTTTCCAATAAATGATTCTGAACTTGTTTATTAAAATTACCTTGCTTAACAATAAAAATGTCAAGTTCCTCTAAGCATTGATCAGGAGGCTTACCATAAGGAATATCACCTTCATCAAAGTGTTGGAGAGAGTGTACCTCAATAGTAGATCAGTGGGGAATTCGCTTACATAATTCTTCTATAGGAGGTAGATTCTTCACATCTTCAGCTCTAATACCTTTCTCCTTTAGACATTTCTTAGATTCCTTCATCACTTCATCATTTAATGCAATAATTCCTCTCTTCTTTGTTGTTGGTGTTGGAACTGGTTCAGGCACATCTGGTTCAGGAGTAATAGGCACAGGTGTATTTAGCTCAGTTGAAGTCCAATCATCATAATTCTTGCTTATCTTAGCCATTAATTCTTCAGCATATGTAGGATTTCTTTTCCTGAAAACACAATCAGCAAAGCTATCTAGGTAGGTCCTAGAATCATCAGTTAGTCCATTATAATAAATATCAAGAACCTCATTCTTAGGTAATGGACATCCAAGATATGCATGAATCAAGGCACAGAACCTTGTCCATGACTCAAACAATTTCTTCTTCTCCTTGTTTAAAGTCAAAAAGTCTCTACAAAGCAGCATGTCTAGCATTGGGAGGAAAATATTTCTGGAAGAAAGAAGCAATCAAGCAATCAGGGCTATCAATGGAACCAGGAGGTAATCTATTAAACCAAGCCCTAGATTCTCCTTTTAGTGAAAAGGAAGATCTTAGTGACAAAGTACTTGCGCATCTTAAAATCATCAGAGAATAAAGCACTCATAGTAGAAAGCTCATTCATATGAGCCACAACACTCTCATTTTCAGTCCCACAAAAAGGTTCTTTCTCAACAATATCTAAATAAGATAAATCAAGAGAGAAATCATAATCTTTATCTTTAATATCTATGGGAGAAGTGGCAAACTTAGGATTAGAGGACAACTTAGGCATAATAGTACGTCTAGCAAGGAGACTCTTAATAGAACTAGTACCATCTGTGTTTCGGCACTCTTCAACATATTCATTAGTGAACTCAATGTAACTATCATTAATATCATAACTCTCACTAGACTCAGGTGAGCTAACAGGTGTAACAGTGTCATCACTAGGAGTTTTGGTATTTCCTAGACTAGCCATAGTAGTATCTAGAAAAGGACCTAATGAACCACTCGCATCAAGCACAGTAGAAGTAATATCCTGAGTATCAAAAGCAATTTCAGACTCAACAGTAGTAGCAATCTGTGTAGCATGAGCATGTGGTGGTGGTGTGACAAGCTTACTTATAACAGACGGTGAATCAAGAGCAGCAGAGGTGTTTAGGACAGTACCTCTTCTTGTAGTGGATGGTAAAATAGGAAACTTTCCATCATGAGTCTTCCCCATGATGAAAGGAGTAGAAGTGAACAATAATAGATCCTAGTGAACTTACAAATAAAGCTATGCTCCCCGGCAACGGCGCCAGAAAATAGTCTTGGTGACCCACAAGTATAGGGGATCGCAACAGTCTTCGCAGGTAGTATTACCCAATTTATTGATTTGACACAAGGGGAGCCAAAGAATACTTGCAAGCCTTAACAACTGAGTTGTCAGTTCAGCTGCACTTGGAAATAGTTCTTGCTCACGGAAGTTTATCAGTAGCAACAGTTTGGTAGTAGCAGCAACAAAGCAACAACAGCAACAAAGCAACAACAACAGTGAAACAGGGATGGATGGACGGGCGTTGCATGGACGAGTCTAAACATGTAACTTCAGGATAATAACAAGCATCCAAGTACCAAACAATCCTAGGCATGAGATCCATATATAGTCATACATGCTCGCAATGAGAACTTGCACAACATCTTCTGTCCAGCCAGGACGTGGCAGCGGGGCCTCTAGGGAACTACTGGCAATTAAGATGCTCCTTTTAATAGAGCACCGGAGCAAAGCATTAACACTACGTGAACACATGTGATCCTCACACCACAACAATCCCCTCCTGTTGTCCCAATTATTGTCACTTTGGGGCCTTTAGATCCGGACAATGATATGTGTACACAACTTGCAGATAAGATCACAAACAATACTATCATAATGATTCAATAATAAGTTCAGATATGAGATCATGGCACTCAGGCCCTAGTGACAAGCATTAAGCACAAAAAGTTGCAACAAAGTCAAATAGCACAAGAGATACTAGGCACTATGCCCTAACAATCGTATTCGATTACATGATAGAACACATCCAATCCATACCATCCCCAAGCCTACAACGGGGGATTACTCACTCATGGATGAGGGAAACATTGGTGGTTGATGGAGATGCGTTGGTGATGACGATGGTGATGATCCTCTCCAAATTCCCTTTCCCGGCAGGGTTCCAGAACGGAGTTAGGCCCCTTCTCCGTCTCGTCTTCTGGCTCCGTGGATCTTCTGGTGAAATATAATTTTTGGCATATTTTCCGGGATTTTTCTTGATAGTTCATTTTCTGCACAAAAACAAGACACCAGAGTAATTCTGCTGAAAACAGCGTCAGTCCGTGTTAGTTGTATCCAAATCACATAAGTTTAGAGGAGAAACAATAGCAAAGTGTTCGAGAAATTAGATACGTTTTGGACGTATCATTCTTCGGCTTCTCCATGGCTAGTATAGCCTTGATTTTCTTCGGGTTGGCCTCGATGCCTCTCTTGGAGATGAAGTACCCGAGAAATTGCCCGGATGGGATGCCGAAGGCCCACTTTTCTGGGTTTAGCTTGATCCCTTATCGATCAAGGTTATCGAACGTCTCACGGAGATTGTCGACCAGTGTTCGGCTTTCCTTGGTCTTGACTACTATGTCATCGACATAGACTTGGATATTGTGACCAATTTGGCTCTTCAGGCATGCTTGTGTACACCTTATAAAGGTCGTTTCTGCGTTCTTGATCCAAAAGGGAATTGTGTTGTAGCAGAATAGCCCAAACGGCGTGATGAAGGTCGTCTTCTCCTAATCCTCTACTTTTAGACGAATCTGGTGGTAGCCTGAGTAGGCGTCAAAACGAGATTCACTCACATGCTATGGTGGAGTCGATGATTTGGTTAATCTGCGGCAAGGGGAAGTGGTCTTTTGGGCAATGCTTGTTAAGCGCAGTAAAGTCCTCACATATCCGCAGGATGTCCGTGTCCTTCTTAGGGATCAGCACGGGTTTAGCTACCCAGGTGCTTTCTTTGATCTCCCTTATGAAGTTAGCATCGAGGAGTCTATGGACTTTGGTGCTAATTGCTTCAGCTCTGCATTCTGACAGTCAATGCATCGTCTACTTGACTGGTCTCGCATCTGGATAGACATTGAGTGCATGCTCGGCGAATTCCCTGGGAACTCCTGGCATGTCCGCAGGACACCAGGCGAAGATTTCCTAGCACTCACAGAGGAATTCGACAAGCGCGAGTTCTTATGCAGAACTCAGGTTGTTGGCGATCAGGGCCATCTTGGCGGGGTCCGTCGGGTGGACCTGCACAGCCTTGGTGTTGACTGTGGACTCGAATGACATATCGGGTGCGTTTTGCTTCGTAACAGGGGGCAGACTGTTGTCTGTCGACTCCTTTAACCTTGAGAGCTCTTCCTGCATGTTGAAAGACTGGGAGATTCTGTTGAAATATCTGTCGCAGTTGTCGTACTTTGTGAAGCTTCCCGGGACGGTGATGACACCATTAGGTCCTGGCATTTTCATTAGAAGATACGCGTAGTGCATCACTGCCAGGAATCTTGCGAATGCCACACGCCCGAGGATGGCGTGGTAATGCGAGGGCCAGTCCACCACCTCGAACTCGAGCCGCTCACGCCTGAAGTTCTTGGGGGTGCCAAAGATGACATCGAGCCATATTTTGCCCAGGGGGTACACTCCTTTCCCTAGGACGATGCCATGGAAGGTCGTGTCTGATGCTTCCAGGCTGCATAGCGGGATCCTCATAGCAGCAAGTGTGTTGGCGAACATCAGATTGATCCCGCTGCCGCCATCCCTCAGGACGCGAATCATTTCAAATCCGCCGATCTGAGCCTCGAGCACCAGGGTAGAATGGCCTGGGCGGGGTATTTCCCGGGGGTGATCCAAGCTGTCGAAGGTGATGCACGACTCCGAGACGCTGAGGTACTCAGGTATGGCAGGCGGAGAGGTGACGGCCAAGTTTACCTGGCGGGTGATCGTCTTCTATATCACGTTGGATGGATGTCCCTTTTGTATCATCATGGCCCACAACAATCGTGGGTATGGCTCTGCTCCGTTGTTCTGGGCCGGCGTAGCCGCAGGCTTCGCGGGTGCTCCTGGTGGCGGAGGTGGTGTGTCGTATGCGACGGCTCCTGGGGCAGGGACGAACCCCTGATTCACCACCTCGCGCCGCATCTGGGTGAATCCTTCATGGAGCTTTTGGAACTCCCTGCAATCCTTAAGTAGATGGCTGACCTTCCTCTTTCCATCCTACTTGTCGATGTAAAAGTGGATGGTGCAGGGACACGACGGTTTGTCGAGTGCGGATGGATCGTCGTCCCGATTACGGCGTTGCCATGACTGAGTGGCTTTCCCGCTATGATGATAGCTGCCACTGTGATAGCCGCTGCGGCGGTTTCTGTTGTCGTAGCATTTGGCGTAACCAGCTGCGACCTTATCGATCTATTCGCGATCGTCGTAGACGATCCCTCTTCGCTTTCCTCGGCGATCACATATGCGGACGAGATCGTTCTCATCATCTAAACATGTTCGGTTGACGAGGTCCTAGCCGTCCGCACAACGGTTGGCAATGTCCATCAGGTGGTCGATGGTTTTAGGCTTGATCCGGCCCAACTCCTCTCTGAGTTCGTGGCGCTTCATGTCACCATTGAAGGCGTCGATTGCCTCCTCTCTTCTGAGATGTTCTCGGCAGAGTTCTTGATTACATACCAGCATTGTACGTAGGAGAGGATTAACTCCTTGGACCGTTGGCAGGAAGCGTGCAAATCTCGATTGAGGCGGGCCTTTTGATGTACCCTTGAAGTTGCAGATGAAGCTGTAGACCAGCTCCTCCGAACTGCGGATGGATCCGGAGGGCAGATTATTGATCCATGATCGGGCTATGCCCTTTATTCGCATGTCACCCGCCCGGTTCGGGGCTGGGTGCGGACCCCATACCCGTCCCATATATATAGGCGGGTCCAGATTTTCTCCAGACCCGCGACTCGCAGGATACCCGGACCCGACGGGTATCCGCGGCAGCAACGACGCAGTGAGATCGCAGGAGGCGGCACGACAGCGCGGGCAGCGGCATGCAGCGAGCTTGCGGGAGGCGACATGGCGCAGGCGTGCAGCGAGCTCGCAGGCGGCAGGACAGGCGACGAAGTGCAGCAAGCTCGGAGGCACGGCGTGGCGAGTTCGCAGGCGGCGACGTGCAACGAGCTCACGGGCGCAGGAGCGACACGGCGAGCTCGCAGGAGGCGGCATGGCGCAGCATGGAGATATCGGGTCAGGCGGCGCGACGTGAGGTGGGATTGGGAAGGTCGGGGACTGGGGGTCGGCCTTAGGTCGGGGCCTCGCTGCCTCGAGGGCATGGCCACGTGGGAGTTGGAACTAGGGGAGGGTGGGCCAGTCAGGATGGGATGTTGGAGTGGGACTGTGGGAGGGTGGGCCGGTGGGGGCGTTTTGTCTGGTGGTTGGGCCATGGGCCGGTGTGATTAGGGAGGCTATAATTTTGACTATTGGGCTAAGTTCTATGTCATACTGGGTCTGCGGGTCTACGGGTTCGGGTCCGGCACCCCATACCCGCCCCGTTTAATTCGGCGGGTCTAATTTTTTACCATACCCGCCCCATTTAAAGAGCGTACCCATCGGGTTATCGGGTTTCGGGGCCCCATTGCCATCCCTAGCCCTTTAGATGCAGTTGAAGGCACTGCATGGCCGTGTTCTTGCTTCCACCATGCAGATTTACTGACGAGATGTGATCATCTAGCTAGATCTTCGTCTCCTGTAGTCTGTCGAACTTGGGGTTGTCCGATGGTAGCTTGAAGCCCTTGGGCATCCGAGATTACCGTATGGATCTGCTGAAGCAGCTAGCGCCGCATAGCTCCATGTCATCGTCCTCTGACTTTGTGGAACACGCGTGTTTTGCGCGTGATTTGTCGATCTTGCGTTGTGTGAGCTCGTCACGTGTGTCATAGTTGCGGCTCCTTCGCCGCGACAGGTCATGCTCATCCTCGCCGGATGAGGGTGTGCGGCTCCTTGTGAATTTTATCGCAGCCTTTTTCTTTGGCTCCGGGGTCGTCTCTCCGAGTAATGTGGCTCCCACGAGCACAAGGTCTGAAATCGCATATTTGTGGATTACGTGTCTGGGATTCCCAGCCGGTAGCGGGTTTGCTGCCAGATATGTAGTGGATGCCATGACCACGGCCTGCGGTGTTTTGGGCATGATGTTACCCCGCGAGTCCATCGACATGAAGGATAGATCGAGTGCCTTGGTGGCCTCGCGTCTAGCGGCAGGGTCCATGTGCTCCATCCGGGAGCGGTGCTTGTGTCCGTCGTAGCCTTTTGAGGAGGATTCACAGGAGGAGGAGAGCGCGGCTCGTCGAGCTCTTGACTCATCAGCTGCTCGCCTGCGCTGTTCGAGCTCCTTGTGCTTCTCGACTTTCCGATTATGTTCCTTTATGAGGAGCCAGTGATAGCCCATCAACATGTCATGAGAGGCTTCAAGTGGCAGAGGATTGGTACCTCGCACGGCCTCCCGGACTCTTTCCCACTAAGCGTCATTGAGATGGATCTCTTGACGATTGCAACTGCCATCGTTGGCCGCTTCATGTGTCTCGTTCCCGTTGGTATTGGGAGGGGGTGGTCCGTTAACTCTGTTCGTGGTGTTAGCAGCCTGCGGATTAGGGAGGGGAGCCGTTGGTTCGGCTCCGTTGCCAACATTACCATCGATGATGTCCGCGCACATGTAGCGGTGGGGGAGATCGTTTCTCCCACAACTCTCTGATCCGGAACCGTAGGTTCCTTCCTCCGTAGGAGGGTCACAGAGGTCGGAGTTGCACCTGGTGCTATCATCTGAATCATACGTCAGCGATGGTGCGCTTAGGACACAGATTGTAGGCACCCACGAAGAAGGTGCGATTGCAGAGGGTACCACCTGCTCTGGGAGGAGGATGGTGCCGATCTTGCCTACCTGGAAGCATAGGCTTCCAAGCATCATATCTA
This sequence comes from Avena sativa, assembly GCA_916181665.1. Classification (NCBI taxonomy): domain Eukaryota; kingdom Viridiplantae; phylum Streptophyta; class Magnoliopsida; order Poales; family Poaceae; genus Avena; species Avena sativa. Next base: position 358,540,923 of record OV702283.1, read on the forward strand.
CTTCGTGTCCCACAGAATCTAACTATTGGCGGGTTGCAGGCGAGTGGACGGTGAAGTCGATGGTGCCGAAGAGGAGATGGTTCTCCGCAGCAGAGGAGTCAAAAATCGTGGGGGATGGGGCCATCACGATCACACAATCATCATCCCCACTTCCCACAGACGGCCCCAATTAACGAGGGTTCGACTCGTCAATGCCCATTGTTATGGACTTGGGTTTTGGAGAAGGAGGGGACACTGGAGATCGCGAAACGGCTAGCAGACAAGCAGCACGGGACACGAGGTTTACCTAGGTTCAGGCTCCCAGAGGGAAAACCCTACTCCTACTTGTCTGTTCTTGATTGATGGCGGAACCGAAGGTTACAGAGGTGTGCATATTTGATCTGGCGTGGTGTATGCTAGGGTTCTGGATTATCCTCCTCATCGTGCCCTCCTGGCCTTTATATGGGGAGGCCAAGTCTCGGGGTTAGGTCAAGTCGGTTACAAGGTAGGGTTTGACCCTTTTAAATTCTATATACATCTGGCTGTGTTCCCCAAGAAGTCGCATCTTTATGGTCCTAGGTCACCTGAATCCTTCCTGGGCTTCGCCATCCATAACGGGTGATTGTGTGGGCCTCTGCCAGGTTGTCACCGGGTAGGCTAACATCAGGCACCCATAGGGCATAGCCATGTCACTAGTTGTCTCCACGCGTTGGCATGATCCAAGACTATCTGCGCAAGAGACGATGCACCTACAGCACGCCGTTTCGCTGCAGGGATTCCAAGCCGGAGATCTACTTCCGCACTCCCGGCAGGGATCAAGGAGCCGGAGGTTTTGTCGTACACTGTATGTGTACGAAGCCACGAGGTGTAACACTTGAGGCACTTTGGATGTCGTGAGCTGGACTGTTGCACGGTGATGGAGCAAGGGTGACATGCGAGGAGCTTCGCGACCTTGAGGTCGGCTACGAGCACGACTACTTCAACCACATTCCCCTCAGAACATTAACCGCTTTCGAACTATAAGGGTATGTATCCGAAACCTCTCGGCCGTTACTGCATTACTAATAGATAGATCTTGGGCATTTGGGTGATCCGATGTAGGATTTTTTTATTTTCTGCACCAGAACCCCAACAACTCAAACATCATGTGAAAGTACCTAAAGCTATACTCTGTTTATTCTTAGTTATAGATTGCACGGAGTTTTGCCTTTCTATTGGAGTATAAGTGAGATGTGCTGCATCTTCTTTATATTAGGACATGATACCCATATGAATACTAATATACACATAATGAAGTTTCGGTGATATATATTATGTATGAGAAATTTTATCACCAACACACTTTATGAGACAGTAGATGAGTGAACCCATGAAGCCCGGTCCAATTTTTTTCATAAGGACCACCTTTGCTTCCTTTTACTTTATTTTACTATATTTTATATTTTTGCAAGAATTAAATCCGAAAATATAAAAATACTTTTACTTTCTGTAAGTATAAACAAAACCCCCAAAAGAACTTTAATGTTTTTACTTATTTGCTCTAGTTGTAATTTACTTCACAATTTTATTACTTTAATATTTTATTTAATTTTTACTAATATGAAACCTTATGCTTGACAACCACACGTTAGAGTTGGGAGCACAAGACAAAACCTTTGTTTTGCAGGTTGCTAGAAGAGGCTGGAATAAGTAGACTCAGATCTTCGATAGTTCGATATAAACTCTCAAGTCGTCTTTGTGATGAAAATACACTTGTTATTAGTCTGCACTTGGAGTCCCAACGAGTTGGCATACATAGAGCTGGTATCATCACATGATCATCTCTAATTTGCCTCAATCCATATTGTTGTTCATAGTCAGCATGCAGTAATGTGTTTTCATTCCGTCTTGCATCTCATACCCCATTTCCTCTACTATCCTCTTAAGCATTAGTGGAGACCAAGTGAGTGAATCTACTTGATTATACCAAATAACATGACCATCAACATATGACTTGTTACTACCACTGCCACAAAAAAAACCATGATTTGTTCCAAGACTAGAAAATGTTCTACGTGACTGTCTGAAATTAATATTTTTTCATAAGTAATGTAACATTAAACAGTTCCAGTTCAGTCAACATGAAAGTACAGTTTATCTATTCCTACTGCAGTCTTCAATCATCACCATTTTCCCACAAAGAACCCCCACCTAAATCATCATCATCTAGGATATCAACAACTCCAGTACAAAAAATCCTTCTTTTACCAAACCATACCACAAACCCTACCTACCAAAGAACATCCAAATACCCTTCTCAAAACCCTAATGAAATCCTACCGCTAAATAGCCAGAATGAAAGGATTGGTTGAGGTTAGGGGATTGCCATAGACGGGTGCGGGTGTGCCTTCCAGCCACCGATGAATAAAATATATGGAGGAGCACGACCTCGCAACACCACCTTGTTGTCGACGAGCTCGACCAAGTTTGATGAGAACCATCGCCGAACAACGAAGAGCGGCATCGTGGTGTTCCCTCTACCTTCCCCTCCACCTTGAAATGATCGGGGATTCGGTGGAGAGGATTACAAGGCAACGGAGCATATGGTCTGCGATTACAAGGATGTCGGAGGTTTATTTTGATAATCAAAGCGTGCTTCAGACACAACCTACCTCTATGTGACACTGCTAGTGGGACCCACCAACAACCATGTCAGCAAATACATTGATTTATTTTCGGCATCGACACGTCCTCAATGACCGTGAAATGGTATTCTCTGTGTATAGTGGGTGAAGTGAAATTGCTCGACTAGTTCAAGTACTAATGATGGATTCTGCTCCCATTTTTTTTTTTTTTGCCACTTGATGATGGTTCTTGTTCTTATTTCGGAATTGGGATGCATGTATGACAAGCGGGAAGCTCGCATCAGTTTCGCCCAGCTGTAATTTGGACGTCTTCTTCCATGCAAACGTCGCCAACAAAACAGCTCTTGTGAATGCCATGTGCTCTCGCGCGTGTGGCACACCTTTCATCCTCAAAAGAGCATCTATGCTGGATTTTTCCTACCACCAGTTTACTTGTTATATACTGTATACTCCATCTTTCCGTAGGCAGTAATAACGATATCATGCTAAAATGTGTACAGTGACGTGTGAGGCATAGAGCCGGCTACTTTCTTCTGTGTGCTTCCAAGTCTTTTTGCGGGAATTATGTTCTGGTGTTTCTAAGCTACTAGTACTACTACACTATATAGTATATGTTTTTTCTTTTTCTTTTCTCTTGTCCCCGAAAGTATATGTTTTTTTCTTGTCTTTTTTGAACAAAAGTATATGTTTTTCTCTTGTTTGTCTCGTTTTAAGCCGGAAAGGAAGAAAAAAGTGAATTGGTGTTCCGTCTGGTGCGATGCTGGTGAGTCGTCGTGGCCGTTGGGAGTTGAGGAGGCGTGGTCGTGTCCTGATTGGTGGTCCAGCAAAAGTGCAGTCCAGTACTCCGGTCCTCACGGGAGCCAGCAAACCAACTGCTCCAAAACAAACCGGGACGATAACCGTGTGCCGGGACGCATGGGTATCGCCCAGCGAGTTGAGCTGGGCCGTTCCCTCGAAACGGTTTTGATCACGTACGTACTCTGTCTTGTTTTCGACGGGGGACCTCGGGAGGGAGGAGGCGCCGCACGGAAGATTGGCGATCTGCAGTCTGCATGCGGTTGGTTTGCCCTATGACGCGCGCGCGGTGTCCCCTTCCGAGGGATCGAGACGTCCCCGCGACCCCTCCTCCTCCGACGCCTCTCTTCTCCCTCTCCCTTCTCGTTGCGATCAATCCATCGTTGCCTTCTGTCTGTGTAACACCGCTGCTGCTACCGATGACTAACTACCAGGACGGCACGCCGCAACTAACAAAAAATTAAAACAGCACCGGAATTCCGACCGATGGATGGGAACATCCTTCCTATCCTATCCTAGCTCAGCTCTTCTCTCCTCTCCCCGGCCGCGGCCAGGTCGGTGACGGGTCTCACGTCTCAGCTATCTTGCGCGTGTGCTTTCTTCTCCATCACACACACACACACACACACAGTCTGAGGCGGCCTGAACAAACAAACAAACATACAAACAAACAAACAAACAAAGACCAGGCCGAAGATAGCTGCGTCAACCAACCTGTTGTCACCCGTCCCAATCCGATTCCTCATCATCACACGTCTTGAAGCCCGGCCTGCACCAACCGTGCAATAACGATCTCCAATTCTCTCCTTCACCAGGCTAACAGCTGCTATATTAAGGCGACGCGCAAGCCTAATTCGCGCTTTTGGCGGCTAGCTTAGCCAAGGCCAAACCGCGTCGGATCGATCCAAAACCCCACTGCCATCAAATCTTAATAATCATGAATAATTATACGAGTGCTCCCCTGTTTTGTCTCGGTGTGTTGGCTGCACGCACTGACCGGTCACGTCGACGTTGCATGGAAGCAATGCTTGCGACAATCTCATTTCAACCGTCGGGAAACGTCCGCGACCGCGAGGGTCTATTTGGTTCAACAAACTTCGTAGTACTAGTCTCTTTGGTTCACAAAATTTCTAGAGAAATTTGGAAGGTGTTTGGTAACCTGCATCATTTTCTTGGCCCGGCCGGGCAGTACTGCAGAGGGCACTGCCGCTCATTTGACGTCCGAGCAGCTAAACAGACATTAAGCAGCTCTTGTGCTTCGTGTTCGTCTACTGCATCCTAGCGACAGAGGGCAGTGAGACAGCCGCGGTCTCTCACCGGCGACGGAAGGTGGCAGGACAGCTGTTGCGGCTGCGCCAGCGACGGAGGCCGACGGGATAAATGTTGCGGCTGCGCTGGCGCCAGAGAGCGCAAACACGGCTATACTAAGTAGTGGTCCTCGATGGCGGGCTGGACTAGGAACCGCTCGATCTTGCTCGCCGTGTCGACGTCCTTGCCCATGGCGTCTAGGAACTCGAGCTCGAACACGGTGGACTAGAACTCCTAAAGCACATACGCGACAAAGGGGAGCTACGAGCGGTCACAGCCGCGGTCGACAACAGCAACGACCTTGGCGTTCCTCTACCTGCCGGACCCACACATCGAGTAGGTACTCTTCGTCTACCTCGTCTTCAACCTCACATACATGTTCAGAAACTACATATGAAGTTCATCCTCACGTACATACAGTTTAGAGAGCAGTTCAACATATGGATCCTCTACCTCCATGCAAACGAACCACTTGCAACACAAAAATTATAAGGAACAACGAGATCAAATTACTCCTAGAAGGAAATTTTGAACGGTTGATTCTATGCGATGAATATGAAGAAATCCCCCCCCCCCCCCCCCCCAAATTCAACTTTGACCATAAATCTGAGAAGATACAATTCACAAACTTTGAAGCCGATGGTCAGATTAAAATCCCATCGTCGATGGCATCTTTTTGATGTTTATCTTGTTTTGAAACGGGGCATCTTTGTGCTAGTTACAAGGTGTCAAAATTAAGCTTGTTTATAGAAGAAAGAGAAGAGCAGGAGTGACAACTTTGCATGCGTCGGTGCACTCGTGCGCTCGCCTGAGTTAGGCCCGCTAGAAATGGCTGATTCGGCCATAGTAGCTGGGCCTGGCTACGGGCTGCTTTAAGACTCGCGCTAGCCACAACGCAGGGTCTATGCAGACAACCAATTGTACGGATTTTATCGTCAGAGTATTTTTATTAGTATAGTATTAAACCGTAAACATTTTTCATAATAATGTACTGCATAGTACATCTTTCAAAATTTCCAATCCAACAGAACTCTACCAAATCATCTTTTCAACATTCTTGTGGTACAATCAAGAAAACGTTAGAGCAAACCAGCGCTTGTAGTATTCGAGTGAGCATAGCATTGCAATCCCCTGATTTTCCTATTCTAGTTGTGTTTTTGAAAATTCCGCAAAGTAAATATGCACTATTGGTTTAGGAATTCTTTCTCCATAATACGGTTTGCTTGGTTTGATGATTATAAAACATATTGTCTTTTCCTCTGATCTACCTCGTGAAATTCCAGAAGAGTAAAACAAATAGGATTAAAATTTCACTTTAATCTCTCGGTGCCTAGGATGTGTAAAGTGGTGATAAGTCAAACATACTTCGTATTACACATTGACGAGTGCGTGCAGTACTACACACAAAGATTGAGTGATTAAAAATCGTGGTCAGCACATTTTACCAAATATGCAAAGAAGACTTCTGGATTGTACTTCAAATTATACGCTATAATTAAGTGTTTCAATTGAAAAATTGTTCTAAAAAAGTTGTTCATGTTTTACTTTTGAATTTATCTGCATATTAAAATTTTAGTTTGGTAGCAATATCTTGGAAATAGGTCATACCAAATGATTGAATTGAAATGATATAGCCACTTAAGGTGCACAACATTGCATTTGAAATCAAGTTCTTCATAAACTAAAATAGCCAAGTGTAGTTGAAAGTGTAGTAATATTCTCTTACATTAAACAATACAATAAGATGAAAAATAACTATGAATCCATTAATTAAATTATTCATAACAATTTTAGGAGAGAATGTGACGATCAATTAAATCACTCCATAATGTTAATATAACACTTCATATTTTTAAGTTATCATTATGTTCGAATGATGGGTTCTAGAAAATTGCAACCGGTGCAATTCTTGCTTGTGGTACTTTCTACGAATTTGGCAAAAAAAAAATCTCCTATTTATATTGAACTTTCACACATCATCCTAACTTATATCCTACCAAGTTTCATATATATATATATATATATATATATATATATATATGTATATATATATATGAAAAAAAACCTGTACTCCGACGAATTACGCACTGTTGAATCCATATGCTTCTGTTGACGATCTAATTATCCCAGCCTGGAGAGGAACACGTACGGATGGGGCATGAGATAGGATGTGATATGCATACGGTTTGTTGCACATTCTTCACGTGTTGTTTGATGCACGCACGCACCTCCACCGGCGAGGGCATGATTGATCATGGTGGTGTGGCTGGCTACAGAGATCCGAGATCCAGGCCGTCCGTTGGTCCTCGTCCACACGTGTGGCAGTTTTTATCTGCTTTAGCCTTACGGTAATACTTCCTCCGTTTCAAAATATAAGATGTTTTAGATTTGTGAAGAAAATGAATTTAGACTTGTTTTAATATGTAGGTTCACTCAACTTTTGAATAAATCTACATAAAAAAGAAGTCTAGATTTATTTTTTTCATAAACCTAAAACATCTTATATTTTAAAACGGAGAGAGCAGTATAGTTCATGTGCCTGACCTCCATCGCCTGCTTAAGCAAAGCCATGTGACTGACTATTTTTCCTTTGGTCCCAACCCGAGCCTAAGCTCCCGGAGAGATAATGGGATGATCAATTGCAGTGTGTTTTACTTTAGTTGATTTTACAAGGTTTTTTTTTTAAAGAAGTACTTCCTCCGTGCCAAAATAGATGTCTTAAATTTGGATGAATCTAGACACTATTTAGTATATAGGTTCATCCAAGTTTTGACAATACTCTCTCCGTCTTAAAATAGATGTCTTAGATTTATCAAAATTTGGATAAATCTAGACACTATTTATTATATAGGTTCATCTAAATTTTAACAAATCTAAAACATCTATTTTAAGAGTACATTTAATAAGTACGTAAGTTTTTTACAAGTAGTAGGATCGGAATGCGAAGGATTTCGGAAAGGGACAGTGACATAGGGGCAGACCACCAGGTACTACTACGTCCATGCGGCGCCGCTGCGTTGCCGTTTTGACTCGACAGCCTGGACGCCATTCCCCCGCGGGTCCCATCGGCTGCGTCGGGTACCGTTGGATGTTTGCTGCTTACAGTATACTAGTACTCCGCAATTTTTTTGCGAGGAGTTCATGATTGGTTTCCCTAATCTCTGAGATTGAATAAAGCAGTCCCTCTGTTTTAAAATAATTAACTTTGATTTGTCTAAATTTAAAAATATCTAAAACATATTTTAGTATGTAGATATATTAAATTTTAAAAATCCAAGTCACTTATTTTGGGACCGATGGAATAACTTGAATGACAAAAATTCAGAAGAAACATATAGAACTCCCTCCGTTCTAAATTATAAGTTGTTTTACTCTATTTTAAAACGCGTATAATCATACGATTTTCAGTAGGTTCGTAGCAAAAGAAATGAACCTAAATACTAAAATACATCTTGATAAGTGTGTTTCGCATAAATAAAATATCTTATATTTTAAAACGAAGCAAATATTTCTCTAAATTAAACAAGTTATGCCAGAACGGATGTAAAAAGAGAGGAAGAGAAAATATAACAGTAGTAACGTGGTGTTAAAAACATTCAAAAGTTCTGTTGTTTCGCCTAATACACTCGCGATCTGCCGTCCATTTCCATGGAAGTCCCGAAACCAGCTACTCCATTCGGACCAGTATATTTGAGACCAGCAGTAGACCAACGAAATCGTCCATGAATGTCGGTTGAATATAAAGTACATTATGTATTGTCTATCCTTCTCAAATCAGTCCTTCGCACAGCTATATTAATATAGCAACCGTTTAAGATCGTTGTTGGACTAGACAACACAACGCCGTAAAGAAAAAACAAAGAAAAGAAAAAGGAAAATAAGAGAAAACAAGGCTGACAACAGTGGCTCGACGAAAATGGGGAAGACCCTCCACCAGCTCCTAGCGCTCCGAAGCGTCGCGTATTTAAGCAGCACCTCCAAGAAGAAAAGCAACGACAACGACGCTACTGTCCGGACTGATCCTAGAGTTTCCCCTGGTACGCTACAGAGGGTGAAGAAGAGAGACTCCCGACGCTCTTCAAGAAGGCTGGCGACACCCGCAGGCGTCACCGTGTCGGTGTCGGACGACAAGAATTTCTCCCGATCTCTCAAAAAACCACACCGCTCCACCCCGCTCTCCGCCCACGTACACACGCCACCGCGGTCTTGCAGTCACCCCGCCGTCTCACCGTGACCCGCGTTGCGAGGCTGGTACGACCAAAAAAAGAAACTTCGGCGCGATCGGCGCTACAGTAACACGCGGGAGGGAACTACCTCCACCATTGGATGGCGATAGCCGACCAGATGCAGGAACATGAGCAAACCAGACCCTCCCTGGTCCGATCGAGTCCAAATGGACTCGTGAAGCTCTGCTGCCACACTATAGCAAGGGTTTCACTGACGCTGCCAACCCTAGCGCTAGTTGCTATTCCTCCGTCCACCAGCGGATCTGCCGCCACCGTAGAACTCCGCCTCCAAGGAGCAACGCCATCGACACCGTTCTCACTCGGGCCAACCAGACCGCCACCGGTCTGAGGAACGCCATTGGGCCACCACCCCTAGTCATCCCTTTGACGAGCCCGACACATAGAAAGGGGACCGGTACACGACAGGAAAAAGGAGCAGCAGGCGGACCCCCCATAGCAAGCACGACACCTCCGTGCCGCCGGCGAGTCTCGCCTATGAAACCCGTCATGGTCTGACCAACGGCAACCAGCGCTGAGCCCACCTGGCCCAAGGCTGGCCTCTAGCCACACACGGGCCAGGGGGTGGTCCTGCTTCCCTCAGAGAGCCAAGGCATGGCAGCCGACCACGGCCCGTCAGGCCCAGATCAGGCCCGCACTGGCCCAGATATGGCCAACAGGGCCGAGCCGCCACCAGCCACCCTGCGCCCACCGCTGCTTCCAGCTGCATCCCCAGACCGCCGATTGTCCCCATCGTGCATCGTCGCTGGGGGAATCGCCGCCACCCAGGTCACCCAACCGCCACCGCCGCCCAAGATCTGCAGGGGCTTGGCGCCCCCGACACCGCTCGTTGTCCGTCGCAGCACCAAGCCTTCGCCGCCTCCCGCCGAAGCACACCGCGCACCAGGGTCACGCCGACCCACCCTGGTTCCCCTAGCGCCGGGTAGAGAACGGCCGTCGCGCCGGTGCTGCGCGGGCTTTGCCCGGCGGCTCACGCCGACGACGGCGTGAGGGAGGGTGGGGTGGGGAGGGGCTCGGAAGGGTTCGTCCCGTCGCCGCTTCGGTCGCCAACAAGGCCACAGAGGAGCGACGCGAAGCGTTTTTTTTTTCTTTCCTTTTTTCTTTGGGGCCCGTGTATTGTCTATCTACCCATGTAGTTGCTAAAGGAAAAGTTTAGGTATATGATCATGACTAAGGTGCAGTAGGTTGACGTCTACATCGTATAACCGCCATGATTTGTTAGCGTCAAACGACAGTGACTTCCCATCTCGCCCCCCTGTTTTCTTTCCCCCGTGGAGTGCAGGATGAACTGCATACATCGAGTGTATATATGGAAACCGGTAACGGCGCCGTGGAAAGGAGGAAAGCTACGTCCAGCCAAAGCTCAGAACCGACGGGCGCCGCAACAAAAGACATGGAGATCAATCAATCAATCAAGGAAAATGGACGTGCCTATGCTGATTGATGGGCGCCGACGGACCTACCGATTTGCTTCACTCGTCGTACAGCTTGTTCAGGGCAGATTGCACAAACGTCGCATACCAACGGCCGCTCATCGCAGCGGGGCGATAGAAACGAGTCTGTTACGAAATTGATTACAATACTTTCCTCAAACCACATGTTAAATGCTGTCCATAGCGTGAAAGAAATCATAGTACTGTACTCCCTTCAGTCCATATTAATTGTCTCAAAGTTATCTAGATTTTAATAAATCTAAATACTATTTAGTATATAGCTTTATTCAAATTTTGACAAATCAAAGTTAATTAATATGGATCGGAGGAAGTAGAAGATTTTGCTCGTTTACCTTCTTTCATTCATTATCAAAAGCTTTTTCTTAACCATCTCTTGTGTGATCCATGTTAGGACTGTTGTAGGCCATTGAGGTTGCTCATCGTTTAGTCCCAACTCGTCTAGAGAATAAGAGAAGCTCTGCTTTAGGATTTTCTTTCCATCCTTCACTACGGGGTATTGGAATGGAATGGACTCTAGTTTTAATTGAAGGCGTATAAACGTCCAAACGTACACCTTACATGATAGTACCTTTGTTCTAAATATAAACCATTTCGGTTACATCTTGACCAGGCCGATGGGAGACTTGGAAATCTAAGGGCATGTTTGATTCAAAGGATTTATATTTTTTTTGTAGGATTCTTACCTATAGAATTTTTTCTTATAGAGGCCATTTGAATCAAAGGATTGAATCCTCCAAATTTTTTATGGATTCCTTTCCTATACTACAATCCCATAGGATTTCTAACAAGATGTTAGAACTCTTATAAAATTTGCTATGTGTCTATTAAAACTATGTCATGTACTCAATCTGTATATAAATTTCTTGTATTTTTTCTATGATGCAATCAAACGACTTCTGCAGCTAATTTCTGCGTTTTTCGTTCATGTAGGATTTTATATGTCTTAACATACCATTCTTGCGGTTTTCCTATTCCTATGCTTTTAAAATCCTTTGAATCAAACATGCCCTAAAACAAAATTACACAAGACAACTGGGTACTCTGATCTCGGTTTTACACTTTTACTTACCTAGCCGTTGAGTTACATATCTTTTCGAACTTTAAGTTACACACAATTCAAGAAAGAATTTCTTTTTACTATTCACTCAGAAATTTGTCATTTTTTCTACTTTTGATTTCAGTATAAAATTTGGCACTTTCATACGTATGTGTGCTATCTACATGTAAAAATTTATTGCTCCTTTTCCGTATTACTATTCATGGCGGGATCACTAGTACATATGTTGTGAAAATTCACTCACGGGTCTTTAGTGCATTTTGACACTGGCAAACTACGGAAGGAAGGATGTCGTTAAGGCCATCTAAAACCTCTCCTCCACAATCATGAATGTCCAACGACATCGTCTTGTGATATGGAGTAGATACTATCCGTATAAATAAATATTGAAAACTAAAAAGATATCCACTCTCTCTCCTTCTCCCATGCAAAGACCGCTAGGGTTTCGTCGCCTCCCGTCAACGCCACCATTGATATGCCTCGCTTTTGTGGTCTTCGGGCCATGGAGACAGGGTGAGTCTAGACCCCCGCCGGCGGGAGGTCTCTATTTCCCGGTTTTTAGTGTTCAAGTTTTGTGGGGGCGCATTCAAGTGGTGGCGAAAGGTTTTCTTTTAATAAGGTCTCCTCGGCTTTAGCCCCATATCGACGACAATGTCGAGAATCTTGTAGAAGTGGTGTGGTCCTCTAGAACTTCTTCTGGCTGTGGAGATCTTCGGATAGTGAAGGAGCTTCATGGGCAATTCATCCTTCTTCTTCGTAATTAGGGCAGATGTTGGTATTTCGAACCATTAGGCGAATTTCCGTCCGCAACCAACAACGTTAGGCCGGCTCAAGGAGGAGTGGTAAGCGCGCCGTCGACACGGTCTGGAGGTTGAAGATGAATGGCTTTTGAAGGATTTTGATGTAATTTTTGTTCTTGTTATGCTCGTGTACTGTTCGATGTTTGTTTTAATGCTAGAGTCCTATTCGCAAGAAAAGATATCCACATAATTGTTGTGTTTTGAGAGAAAAGTTTGTCTAAAATAGTCTTTGGCACATAGGCACCGGTGAATTAAAACTTGTGCTTTGGGTCCCTCAAATTTTGAAAATAAATATATAACTTAATACATACATCTAGAATATATGATAGCGTTTAAAAATATGTTATACGTTGGGCTACACAAAAGACAAATTTCTAATAAAATATAGGTATTTCTAGCCTTATTTGCTTTCAGACATTTGTTTTCCCCATGGGTCAATCTACACGCACCAAGCATAAAATAACTCAACATCACTACTTCAAAATCAACATTTTCAATGTTGCTATTGATGCAACTATCACAGAGATGAATCACCGCTTCAATGAAGTCACATCTGAGTTATTCGTATGCATGACTTGTCTTGATCCAGCTAACTCTTTCTCTAAGTTTGATGCTAATAAACTTGTTCGACTTGCTGATATATATACTGAGGACTTTACCATGGCTGATCGTATGTTGTTGAGAAATCAACTCCAAACATTTATTATCAATATCAGGAGAAGTGGAGAATTTCATGGATGTCGTGATATTAAAGAGCTTGCTCAGTTAATGGTTGAAACAAGCAAGGATAGAACATTCCCATTGGTATATCGCCTCATTGAGTTGATATTGATCATTCCTGTGGCAACGGCTTCTGTAGAGCGGATATTCTCCGCAATAAAAATTATCAAGACAGATTTGCGCAACAAGATATCAAATAAGTGGTTAAATGACTTAATGGTGTGCTACACCGAGCGAGAAATATTTAAAAGTATTGATGATGATAGAATCATGAAACGCTTCCAAGCTATGAAAGATCGCAAAGGACATTTGCCTAGAGATGTAGTTGTAGTGCCTCAGCCTCACTAGTAAGTTTCATGTATTTTCAATTATAGTACATCATATACAATATCGTGTCACTAATATTGCTACTGTACGCAGATGGTTGATGGCATGATGATTGTAGATTGGCACTCCTTGGGGACGTGGTATTTTTTCTTTAGGTCTCTATTTTTTTATTCACTATTTCCATTTTGCTATACTCTTAGTTTTTGTGTGGATTTAAATTTGAAATTAGCAAGTTATATTTTCCCAATTTTCATGAGTTATCTCTGTGCTAGAGGCTTTGAGCCTACCCTTTATTTTTGTCCTGGATTCGCCACTGCCCCAAAATAAAATAATGTTTTTACTGAAATTTTGCACAAATATATGAACCATGCAAATGTCTTTCTGAGATTTTTTTATTTGTTTAAAACTTAAAAGTTCTCCTTCTGATTTTTTTTTAAAAGGAAGGAAGCATCTGTGCACGTGTCCACCAAATATCCACTAAGGAGACCTGAATAATCCAAGGGAAATGATACTACTCCCCCGGGGGATCGATCCGGATCCCCCGGGTAGGTAGCTTGCGTACGTTCGGTTCAGGAAAAAAATACCCACCTCTTCAACTGTACAGCCAAGCGCCTCACGTGTCCTATTTCTCCTTCCTGGAGCGCCATCGTGCTGGAGCACCGCCGCATCGGGCGCCCCTGCTCCTCCTCCCCTCCGTGCCGCGTCGCCACGCCGGAGCCCCAACTCCTCCTCCCCCTCCGTACCCCGCCGTCGCGTCGGGAGCCCCTGCTCCTCCTTCCCCGCGCCGCCGTGCTGGAGCGCAGCCGCGTCGCCCCCCGGCTTTGCTCTATCTCCGTTGGTCTCCTCCTTCCCTATGCCCTCCTTCTCCTACCCAGCTTCCATGGCCATGGGGACGTGATTTTTTGCTACATACAGCATGCGACGCTGCCCAGATGACGTACGTCCTTGCTCCATGTTGAGACCATCGTTGCTCCCTGTGGTGGCATCGTTTGCTACCTACGGCGACAGTCATTACTACCTGCAGCGAGCGGCGCTGCTACCTACGGCTTCTGGTGTTGCTACCTGCGGCGAGCAGCGCTGCTACATTCAGCGAGAGGCCCTGCTACACAAGGCGACCGGCCCTGCTACATACAACTTTTGGTGTTGCTACCTGCGGCGAGCGGCGCTGCTACATGGCATTTTTTTCTTACAAGTTTTTGCTCCGGCGAAGTCGGCTTTTGCTATATTAGTATAATTATTTTGCTACATCTGTTTTCTGATTTTGCTACAATAGCGTAAACTTCTTGCTACGAGGTATCCGGCGAGATCTCCCGGCGATTCTCCGGCGAAGTCGATTTTGCTACATTAGTTCATTTTTTGCTACATGGTCTCCGGCGAACTCTCCGGCGAGATCTAGTATGTCTATTATTTTTCTAGATTGAACCTTTTTTTTTTTGCTACATGTAGCAAAACGGGGCTATTTATAGCAAAACGGGATTGTTTTGTAGCAAAAACGGGTTTATAGGGATAAAAGAGTGAACACGTGATTGGCTGGGAATCGGTGATAAAAACCACCGATCCCCAGTGCGCGTAGTACTGCCCATAATCCAATGGTCTGTTTGTAGCAAAATCCATTTTTGTCCACCCCTGTCGTCCAGGGCAACAATTCTCCAACAATTAACATCCCCAACTGCCACCAGTATAGCGCTTGTGGCGACCAGATCCACGCAACATCGTTTACGGTAGAGAGCTTGGCTTCATTTGGTCAAACTATGCTGCGCAACTGTATTGTGATTGATACGTTTGCCTCTCAGCACCTAAGACTAGTTACAATAAAAAGTATCATATATGATAATACTATATAATACAATCTCTACAATGTATAGTATTATGTAGTAGTATAATAGTTTTAGTGTATCTATTGTTTTGTAGAATCTTAATATAAATTTGTGTTCAAGATTTATTTAAAATTAATTTTTCTAGTTTTATATGCTATTACCATATCTACCTATGATATCAATACAATCTTTTTCATCATTAATTATAGTGACATATAAGTATTTTGCATTTATATGGTGTATGATACTACTTATGATATCCCCGTTCAGGCTAGTCTAAGTGACCGCTGCTATCCATAATTGGTTTTGGCGTTTCCGTCAGCTCTCCTATCAACTAGGTGCTCTTTATCGACGTGTCACTGTTATCTTGACCACACTTCTCTTTTATAATTGGAAATTTCTGGTAAAATGCCATTAGGATCACACAGGTTGCCTGGAGCCCTTGGCAACACGATTCCTTGGTTTGTTTTACCTAATAAGAAAATACCTTTGCAACGACTTCATTGGCATCCCATCATGGCCGTTGCTTTCGGATATTGTCCATATGCTGGCCGTGCAGCCGTGGGCTTCGCGAGATGGTGCCACGTCACGGTTGCCAGCTAGTACGCACTCGTCGGTACACCAGTCCGATGTTGGTACGTGTACGTTCACGACCTCTACCGTTTGCCCAGCTTATTGTGGTTGAGGACATCACGTGTACTGCCTGCAGAAAATGGTTGTAGGATGAGAGATCGAGCAAGTCTCTTCCCGCTGCGGCTACAACTACAGCACCTTTTCACCTTCGTTACGTTCTCTTTTGCCTCACTTAACTTGGATACCATTTGTTATAAATCATAAAACGAAAATTGGATTGAGTACCTACGTCACCATCCTAGTTTTATTTTTGTATAGTTGCTACAGTATTTTAGGTTTTATTTTTTTGCATGAGGGCAATCATTTTGATTTCTATTCGAAAACCATGATTAATAGACAAGCGCATCCAAAACTAGGCCTTCTGTGATTTTTTTTGCAAAAAATCCACCCATCTACCGATAGCGCTACAAAGAATTCCAAAAGTCATAAAATTACAGACAGATTCTTGGACCACCTAGCGACAATTACAAGCACTCGAGTGAATAGATAGTGCATCGCTTGTTAGAAATATGCCTAATATTCCAACATTGCCAACCTCGTCCCTCTCTCACTAGAGCTAGACAAAACTTGTCGTTGTAGAGCTTGTTGTACTAGATAGAAAGAAAGTCGTCGTGCTCATGAAAGGATAGTACCACACCAATTTACCCGACTTTTAAACGAATCAAAGAGATAATGACATATCCTATGGGTCCTGTTTTTAGTCCAGCATTACAGGAACGAGAAGCTATCGGCGTAGAATTGCCCTTGGCATATCCTATGTCGGGGTCGTCGACGTAGCCATCGTCCAGGCCAGCTCCGCCAAGCAGCCGTCGGCGTAGAATTGCCCTTGGCATATCCTATGCTACGCCGACGGCTGTCCTCGGCGTAGCTATTTTTTTATTTTATCTCATTAAACTTTGAAAAATCATAACTAAATCATTTTAATTCAGAAAAATACAAATAATATATCAAAATTTTCAGAAAAATAAGACCTATCTATCTACACTCAAATATTACACATTTGTAAATAAAAATTAAATAAAACATTATATATAGTTTAAAACGGGCATAAAAAATTCAAAAACGATCAAAACAATGCGAAACCTTCGCGTGGTGTCATATTATGTGACATAGTTATAAGGAAAAATATCAAAATTGATATATTGATTATGTCTCAAAAAAACCTTCACAAAATGACCTATCTCATTCGAGGTTTCTTGGCTTTTGGGTCAAATGACCAATGTTATGGTTAGAATAAAGACATAGTTTGTGATAATATGCCCATATTATGTATACACATGCATTATGGGATGGCAAACAATGTTGCAGGAGGAAGTTTTCATTTTTGTCGCACCAAAAAGCCATTTCTCATTTTCTGAGCACAAAAAATGGACAATTTTGTGAAGCAACCACCAAATGGGCTAATTCAAAATGCTACCATCACATTTTACAAAAATACTATACCACCTTATAAGGACAATTTCCCAACAGGGGGATCCAAAACCTTTCCGTCCACCTCTGGTGAAAAAGACAAATTCCTACCGAATCGGCAGGAAGTGGGTTAGATATGAACTACAGGTACATGATCCGATGCTTATGTTTTTTTACAAAAATCATTTTTAGGTTCACAATATGCTATTTTATCAAAGATCCAATGCAAGTTTGACGAGGCTCGGCCCCGAGCTAAGAATCTTCATGCCCGCCGTTCGACAAAGTTTGACGATAGTTTAAAACGGGCATAAAAAATTCAAAAACGATCGAAATAATGTGAAACCTTCGCGTGGTGTCATATTATGTGACATAGTTATAAGGAAAAATATCAAACTTGATATATTGATTGTTTCTAAAAAAACCCTTCACAAAATGACCTATCGCATTCTAGGTTTCTTGGCTTTCGGGTCAAGTGACCAATGTTATCGCTAGAATCAAGACATAGTTTGTGATAATGTACCCATATTGTACATGCACATGCATCATGGGATGGCAAACAATGTTGCAGGAGGAAGTTTTCCTTTTCGTCGCACCAAAAAGCCATTTTCCATTTTTCGAGCACAAAAAACGGACGGTTTTGTGAAGCAACCACCGAATGGCTAATTCAAAATGCTACCACCACATTTTACAAAAACACTATACCACCTTATATGGACAATGTCCCAACAGGGGATCCGAAACCTTTCTGTCCACCTCTGGTAAAAAAGATAAATTCCTGCCGAATCGGTAGGAAGTGGGTCAGATATGAACTACAGGTACATGATCTGATGCTCATGTTTTTTTATAAAAATCATTTTTAGGTTCATAATATTCTATTTTATCAAAAATCCAATGCAAGTTTTCCTTTTCATCGCACACAAAAGACATTTTTCATTTTCCGAGCGCAAAAAGGAGGATTTTCTGAAGCAACCACCAAATAGATAATTCAAAAATGAAGGGTTTGTGATTAGTTGATATGGATATCATATTTGGATTCCTCTCATTTTTCTGATCAATTTAGACTTATTATTTTTCGAATTCCAATTTACGGATTTAAAGATATTAATTATTCCATATTAATTATAAAAATACAAAAAAGTAAAATTATTATATTTTTATTTGAATTCAATAATATTTTTACTTATTCATTAATGTTGACTTAAATAATTGTTTGTAATTTCAAAAAATACAAACATGTGACATGATGATATAAGAGTTAATAGGATTGATATCATAGTATTGACAACAACGTATAAATTACTTTGTGGAAACAGATTCTGAAGGAACGAGGAAGTTAAGCGTGCTGGAGCTAGAGTAGTATTAGGATGGGTGACCGGCTGGAAAGTTTGACCAAGACTGCAATTTAATTAAATATTAAGTGTAATAATTAGTGTTAAAAATGTTCAAGGTGAGAGATTAATGAGTCAAACAATTCAAAGATTCAAAAATTGAGGAATTTTTTAAAAAAAAAATGTTTTTGCAACCTGTCGACAAGCTATGCCGACGGCCGCTACGCCGAGAGCATTGCCCTCGGCGTAGTAGACGCCAACGGCATTTTGATACGCCGACGGTCTCTACGTGCTCCGCCGAGGGCATTTGGGCCTACGCCGACGGCATTTTGATACGCCGACGGTCTCTACGTGCTCCGCCGAAGGCAGCCGTCAGCGTACCATACGCCGAGGGCATTTGGGCCTACGTCGACGGCTTTTTGCCCTCGGCGTAGCGCGCGCGTCCTGTAGTGTAAGATCTCAAAGGACTAGCATAGAAGAGGAGTAATAGACGCCAGTGAAGAAAAACGTAGCTCAGAAGGAACACCGACGAAAAACAACGAGATCTGCTGGAGACACAGTTCAACACAACCACAGACAATGCTATACACACCGCCAGGATGCAGGAGGGGGAGGGGTGTTGTTCCACATGCCCTCCGACAATGCTATACGCACCTCTAGGACTGAGGAGGACTTTATACCATCTTCTTGGTGCCTCCGCCTCCTTCCTGAGTAGGACACATACCTTGTCCTTGAAGTCAAAGTTGTACCTATCCCCGGCCATGTTAATTAACAGAATCAAAGAGGAGGCGAATAATAGTTGCTCGGGCAGGGTGTGCACCTTTTGACCTCGGCTGAATGGGAGGCTGTAACCTTTCTTTTTCAGGATTGGCCTTTTTAAGACCAATCCCTCTTTTATAAAAGTCCTCTACTATCGCAATGAATATAGCAGTTCTCTTGCTGTTATTAAAAAAAAAGGTTATACATGTCCAAAATCTTAGTGAAGGAGGAACTCTCCGAACACAGGGTGCTTATCAATAGTGGTGCGTCTTGTGTGCATTCATTCATATGAAGGAAATATTGTAATTTCATACATATGTTTTGTCCTTTGTTTTAATGCAATGCAACGATAATACTTTATTAACAAAAATGAGAAGGTCTCACCGAAGCGGCTCCAAAATCGGTTGTGATACACTGAACTTGACTGTTCCTGGTTGTTACCCAAAAGGACATGCTGAGTCTTTTCCATGACAGAACACTCAAATATTTGTTTTTTAAAACAGAGTAGAGAAAGCTCTTGGAGCTCCACTCAACTAGTAACATTTTTGGATGCTGAGTAGGAAGCAACAGTGGAACCATACTTTGTGCTTACTAATTGTTTAATTGCTATCCAACAGCATGATTGACATCTGTAATGGCTAGCATCCTTAAGAACAACAATCTGGTAATTCTACACTTCATAAATGTCATATAGCCTTAAGGTATGGTTATTGGGTGCAAAAGTTGGTTCAAAAGTTGTACTTACTAGTATGTATATTTACATAATTTTATTAGACTAAAAAACTTTCTAAACAAAAGGACATAATTAGTTATGGTTGGGTGGAGGGGAGCAGCACCTCCGTGTTGATGGAATCTAGGCAACAACTAGCCTTTGGTCTCTACCACTCATTTTCCCCTCTCTGTTTTGTATTTCTCCACTGAACCGGCTACATATACACATATCGCTACTTTCACTGGTTACACGTTTCTTCCACTAATTTTTATGTAAATGCTCTTTTACTAATACAAGGTTAGGCTTTCTTTGGTTTCAACTTTAGTTAAGATTCATATCCATATTGTTAGTTATGATTTGCTTAGTCATGGTGGGCATCATTTAACGGACAAATGCATATGCTCCTCTTTACAAGGTGCTTAAATTTTATGGTGGACGTTATTTTACTTTTAAAAGTTAGGGAAGGTAGTGCAAGAATATGCTTCATCATGCCCTGGGAAAGCAATATCAGTTTATTAGTTGGTCCCTCTGGGGGCCGCAGAGATCCACTACTAGAGGAGATACGGTGAGGAATTCTGTTTGCTTCTGATTAAGCAGCAGGAGCTCGTGACTTGGATGCACTTACTATTTTGCAGTGAAATACGATGATGCCCTTCAATTCAATTGTTTTGACATGTTATGCTTTGGTCATTTGCTTTCGGTGAAATGAGTTAAGATGCTTGCTTGGTACTCCCTCTATTTCAAAATATAAGACGTTTTAGGTTTATGAAAAAAATGAATCTAGACTTCTTTTAGTTTATAGATTCACCCCTAAAACGTTTTATATTTTGAAATGGAGGGAGTATAAAGTAAGTCCATCATATGTGTATGGTTTCAATTTTCTAGTTTAGTAAGGAGCAAGCTAAAACTACAGTATTATGTTTGGCAAACACAACCATAATTCTACAGCACAACTTGCTAAGTGTTTATAGCACATCACAGTTCAACCGAGAATTTCAGCGAGGTTTAGTTAACTTTTGACTTTTATCTTAATTTTTCTAATCACACCCGTACACGATGAGTATTTAATTCCAGGTTGATATGTATGTAAGTAAATAAAGTAACCGAGTCCGGATTTTTGAGAGCACGACCCCAACTTGCTTCTCGAGCGGTAGCCGCCACTGCATTGGTTGGACAAAGGTAGAAGAAGCTTTTGATGGTTAGAGTGGAGGGTGACGCACCACATGAGAAACCATCAATGGTTGGCCATCAGTGCACCCATTCTGTTACAAAAATAACCACATGGTCCAAAAGTTGGACAGGCATTTTATAAGAAAGTATATGCAAAGATTGTAATTTAGTAATGCTTAATTTGGGATGGCTATGATTATCAAAAGTTTTATTCAGCCAAGAATTATCAAAAAGGGGGTTTCTAAAGCGGCATGGCATCATTCTTGAGAAAGAAAATTTGTTGTGCGTAACATAATGCACATTTTTCGTTTCATCCTAGGACGACCCTTAAGAAGGACGGACAAGGGTTTTAACCATGGAGTTCATCTTGGCTTGGAACCCTTGGCCTGAATTAACGAGTGAAAACCAGGTAATTAGAGGCTTCAGATCACTTCCAGCCAAGACAATGCCATCGATCAGGAAGGGGTGACATTGCGCCGTTTTTTTAAAAGGAGTATATATTAATATCATCGAGATATTAATTACATCCGGCCTCTGCAACAACGCATGTCCTAGCGGCCTTACGGATGCACACAACGCAGAAAAAATACAAAAAAGAAAAGTCCCGCCATAGCGATCAATTTCTTGCAGCAGCAACACTAACACCACCAGAATAACACCAGAAGTCCATTCTCTCCAATTCCGACGCCTTCAAGAAGGAAACAGTGCACTAACGCCGCCGTTGCCCGATCAAAGATCATAGGTTTTCACCTTAGAGAAAGTCATCACTCACAAAACAATGCCTTCAACAAGAAAATTATCAGGAACAACCAATTAAGGTCAGATCTTGAATTTTTACCCTGCAAGATAAGACTGTGTACTTCTACTGTGCTGTTGTTCCCACTTTTCGATGCCACTTCTACAAGTCACGAATCACCAAGCAATTCACATCGTCACTAGGACTCGAACCACCATTGGTATTCCTCTGATCTCGGCTTTTATGGCATTCACTGCATACTGACTTCACCATGAAACTAAATACATGTTCCACGATGGCAACAGGCTGCAGAGCTTCGCCTCGCTTCCTCTGAAACCAAACGGTCAGAAAAACATGGTTGCACGCGACCGAATTCCTCCAATCCGGCAATCTCCAAACATTATTCGTCCATGGGAGTTCGTCGGCGAAGCCTTCCGAAACTCGCCACTCCGACCAGATCAAAGAGGACAAGCAACAAGTAGATCCTCGTCTTGGCGCGCGAGGAATCCTAGGACCGCTTCCTTTAGTCAACGAATCGGACGAGCAGGCCCGCACGCCGCCATCCGCCACTCAACGGCGACGAAGGAGGAAGAATCTCCACTGCAGCAGGAAATCGGCGCACGAGATCGCGACAGCCGTGGCCAGCATAGATCGGGCTCGCGCTTCCTAGATCAAGCCGACGCAAGGCCGGCCGGTCGCCGGCGAATGTTGCGCCGCCATGCTGCCGCGGGCCAGATCGCCGCATCCCGCGTCGTCCATCGAGAGTGCAGCCTCCGCGCATCCATCAGGCTTCGCCTTCCACCCGATGCGCCTCCTTGCCCCCCGCCTTTGGCCGCCGGGTGCTGCCACCATCACCGGCGCCGGCTATGGCAGCGGCAGGGTAGCCACAGGGGATGGTCCTGGGGCGGGGGATGGTGACCCTCCGGAGCCGCCGCCGCCGCGCGAGCGACCCGGAAGAGGAGATGCGTTTTTCTGGGAGGGGTGACAGTGCGCCGTAGATAGTTGTGGACGCATCTAACCAAGGACGAGGCTTTCGCCCTGGTGTTCAACAATCAACCTAACGACTGAAGGCCAGATCGTCGACATCTACAGCATCCGCGCGTCGTCGTTTGCCAAAGCCTGAAATCCATCACCGTCGTCGTCCAAGTGTCTGCGTAATGCAGCGGAAGCAGCGGTGTCTATTTTCTTCAGAGAGAAACTCTCTGGTCCATATGTATACTTGACCGAAGCATCTCTCGTGCTAAACCACGGCAGCAGATAGTTTAAGTGGCAAGCCACGGCAGTGTCCTGCCGACAGGCGACAGGCCGCAGGACCAGGAATGAAGCACCAACATTCAGCAGCGCCAGCCAGCTAAAGCTGCCTCCGGCGCCGATGCATAACAGACGTCAACCGATCGAGCTGGTGGCCGGCCTCACGCGCCATCGGCCTATTCTATGCCATCCACCGCGCGCGCCTTGCTGGCTGCACGGATCAGAGTACGGCATGTACGTACGACCAACTGAACCACCGGTCTGATGCGGCATGTGCATTCCTGAGATGGATCACGACGACCGCTGCGATCCGATCTGATCTTGTGCCGTACTGATTTCAGGACATGTGCAAGTGCTCTGCCAGCCCAAATCGAGCGGCGACATATACCTCCGCGTCCGATAGATGCATGCATGCATCCATCACACGGCAAAAGGAAGGAAGCGGGGGTCAGTTGTAAGAGGGGTCTCCAGCCGTTGGTGTCCATCCGGCGCCGTTAGGGAGGATGCCGACGCAAAGAGCATTCCCACACGTTGCGCGTACCTAGACCGAGTTTCCAAGTTCAGCGAAATTCAGTTAAACTTGGCGAAATATAGACGAATATAAGCGGATTTCATTAACTAGGGTAAGGGCGTATAAATTACATCGAATTTAATAACTAGGAAAAGGCTGCCGCCGCCGTGGTCGACGTCGGACGCCGTAACTACAGGCTGAGGCGAGGGTAGTTGCCGGCATGGATGTGCTCCATGACGCCGGCGAGAGTTCGCCCTGGAACGCTCCACCAGCGGCGGCGGAAAGCCACATTGTGACGCGGCGGCGAGCCCGGCGGTCCGTCGTGTCGGGCGAGTTCCTCGAGGCGCATGTCGGCGAAAAACTGCCTCCAGAAGACTAGGTTGTCAGGATCCTCGGCGAGATCCGGGTCTTGTATGGCGGCGATAGCCGCCTGGATCTCTCCGGCGAGGTCCTCGTCGGCCGGCACCGGCAGAACAGGGATCCCGCCGGCGCTGAGTTGCCAGGCGAAGGGGAGACGAGTGTCCGACGGTGCCGTATAGCCCGCCTCGTGGAGCAGCCGGGCTTCCCACGGCTGCATCATGCGTCGGCCGGGAAATCTCTCAGCCATGGCTTTTCGGCGGAGTTGAGGAGGAAGAAAGGTGCGAGCGTCCGGAGTTCGCCAGAGTTGGGGGTGGTGTGAGAGACTGTGAAGAGAGACGACGAGATGTACGCCTTTTATAGGCTGAGTTCGGTGACGAGGGTGGGAGGGGTGTAGCATCGAGGGCGGGAAAAGGAAAACGCGGGAAGGATGACGACGACTTGGCTTCTGTCGCTGATAGGCTGATCCAGTCGGCCAATTCGCCGCGTCTGGCGTTCCCAATGCGTATCCGGAATCCTGGATTCGGCCTGGGTAGTCCGGACCAAAGTTGGTCCAAATTCGGACGAAAATAGGTGCCTGGATACACGACTGGACCGAGTTTTTGATATCTGGACATAATTTCGGCGCGGAGATGCTCTAATTATTTTTCTGGGATCGCCGTACAAGCTTCTACTACCACTTCCACTTGGGTGGGGCGTGGGGGAAGGTGTGTGTGTGTGTTCGAAACCTAGATTCAGTTTGGCGTCCTAGATTCAGTGGACTCGACGCAACAAACATTTCAAATATTTTACTCACCGCAGTTACTTGTAGTTGATGTGGATAAATTCAGGTGGCGGTTCTTGTGCCTACTAGTGTATTTGTACTCCCCTGTTTTAAAATATAAAATGTTTTACCTCTATGAAAGCAGCGTATCTAGTCAATTTTTTGTGTATAGGTTTATTTCAAATCTAAACACTAAACTGGTCTAGATATACTATTTCATAAAGCTAAAACATTATATTTTAAAAGAGAGGGCCACCCCGAAACAGTAGGTAGGAATAGTATATTCGTACCACGATCCCCGTGTGTCGGTTTGTCCCGTTGGCGACGTCATGCTGAGACACCATTTCATGGTTTGTTAATCTGTTGGTCCGTTTGTTGGTTGGTTGGTTGCTAGTCATGAGTCGCTCCGCCGGAGTGTGCTACTCCCTCTGTTTCAAATTACTCCGCCGGCGCGCTTATGTAGGTGGGCTAGTACTTCCTTATTTCTCATTCAAAAAAATCCTAGGATTTTTGAAATAGATAGTATGAAATATGTACTACGTATACCAAAAATTCTAAGAATTTTTTGATGAAAAATGAAAGAATACTAGGCTACCTAGGTAAGCGTGCGCGCGGAGTAATTTGAAACAGAGGGAGTACTAGCTCCAGCCTCCAGGCCTGGAATAATATTGATTATACTAGCGTGTGTGTGCATGCATAGCGTAAAACGGTACGGCGACGGATTGATTGATTGATGCGATGTGTGCTGTTAGCCTGGCACGAGATATTCTTGGTTAGATGTTGTTTTCGGAGGCAGTTCATCATTTCTGGTCCTCTTGCATCGGAATCGGGCAAACCACATCCATCCGTTCCATCCAAACCTGACCTGACCTGACCACCTAACACAGGCCAAGCCGAAATATAGAATGCTGCCCGTGCTTCCTTGTTACTACTCCCACATAGGAGCAGAGCAGTCGGTGGTTTGGTTTGGTTTTGTCATCGCTAGCTGGCTCGTTAGTCAGCAGTCAAGTTCAGGGATAACAACGGCCGCGGAATTGTCGATCGTATGTGTGGTTGGGCCGTCTTCTGCCGCGGCAGAGATTTAGGCCGTTTTCCTGCCGCGGCCTAAATCTCTGCCACGGTAGACTTCTGCCTCTGCCTCGTTCTGGACGTATTTCTGCGGGAGGGGGGGAGCGAGGGGGAATCGATCGGGAGCGGTATACACATAAATCGTCATCGGTACATACGAGTACATGAATAATTAAACAACTATTATTATACACAAACATCGTCATCGGCACATACATCGTCATCGTTCATTTTGGTGGATATCTAAAAAGTTCTCCGCCAGGCGTGACGACCTCATCAAGTATGAACCCCGCCAATTCCTCTTGAATGGCTCGTATGCGTTCAAACGGTAGGAGTTGGTCCCGCATCCGTTTGATCTAAATATATATGAAGAATGGGCCGTCAATATATATATAAGAATAAAACTCAACACAATTGATGGTAATAAAATAATGTTGTGGACTTTGTTTACTTACTCTAAGTTGTTCTAGTGCGGCTTGGCCCGTCGCACATATCGTGTTGCGAATGAACTCGCAAACATAGTACCCACATAAGTTATTGCCGTGTCCCTGATGCGCGCACTTTACGAGAATAGAGAGTTCAATCAAAATAATAATCAATAAAGCATGATATAATGGAATTGGAAGCTAGCTAGTATTACTTACATTTTGGTCTACAAATTTTAGTTCTTCTGACCATTCACCCACGCCCCTGCCCGTGAACCTTTTCCAAACCCTGTCCGGCAAAGAAAATGGATAAAGGAGTAATTAATTACTTGTTGTCACGAAATTTGCCGATCTAGTGCGATAATATGATTGAAATTACCTCTGAAGCATCTCTCTAAAGTCTGTCCATATCTCTTTTTCTTTTCGTAACGAGTCCATGACAAGGACTTTTCCTGAGTCGGGTTGAATGACTAGCAGAATAAAGTGGAACCTACGCATGCATAACTCATCATCAGTTACACTTAACATCGAGTAAGCTGAAATAGAATGTGTACAAGAGAGAGGGTAACAGTATCACGAGAAGTTGTAAGGCAATAGTATTTCCCTTTTGGTTTGTTGTCTCAGTAAAGACGTTAGCAAGTAATCTTCTGTTTGCCCGGGTTTGATTTTTACCACTTCTTCATGAACTCTATTTGGGTCAACGAACCCAATGTCAAAAGGGCCTCCTTTCCTGCATTCCATAACCTTTTTCCTGCATAATAGTATATACATATATGGTGAGCATATATATATATACATGCAATTAATGAAGTGAATGAGATGAGATATAAATTACAGAAATAGTACTTACACACAATAAAGGCTGATGGCAGCTTTGTCGAGTTTCTTCTGATTGAATAGAAAATGCAAGTCTTGAATGTTTAAGTCGATCGCGTCGTCTCCGCAGAAGAAAATCTCATCTCTTATATGCACCGTGATCCATTCTACCTTTCTCGTCTTGCAGAAATCAAGGTACCACTTGTGCAATTTTCGCATCTTTGTTGGTAGATTCTTGAGCTCCTCTTTCTTGACGAGATTCTTCCCATACTTCCATGGCTGTATGGGGTTGGCATCGCATTTGGGCAAGTTGTCTCCCATGACGTTCAAGTATGCAATGTAAGTCATCCCCATCTCATTGGCCTTTCTTTGTAGCTCTGCCTCGTAATCATTTACGGGAGGAGCGTCCCGTGTGTCGAACATTTGGAGCGGGGCGCATGATTGGTTTTCCTGGTCTCCGAGCATGGGAACTGTTTTCTGGGGTGCCTCACGACTGCTACTTTCAGTCTCCCTACGGCGCCTTGCATCCGCCTTCAAAATCTGGCGCTCGTAGTCTGGCACAAGTGGGGTTTCGGGTTTCAAAAGATTTTTGTAAAACTTCTCCACCACCGCCGGATCTATTTTCTCCTTTGGCTCGGCCCGTCTAGGTGCAAAGAATTTCTTGACCTGTTCTTCCGAGATCCTATTGGTCTCCTCGTCGCTGCGATTCCACGGTAAAACCGGCAATGGCTTGGCGGAAGGCTGCGGGACGTAGTTTTTTGAACTCTTTGGCGTACGGTTTCCTGCGGATTTCTTTGTGGCAGTGCTACTGATGCTCTTCGTGGCAGTGCTCTTCCGCTTACGCTGAGGAGATGGCTGAAGCACCGGAGATGGCTGACGGGACAGAGATGGCTGCCGCGCAGGAGATGGCTGAAGCGCCGGAGATGGTTGCCGTGCAGGAGATAGCTGAAGCGGCTCAGACTGCTGACGCTGCGGAGACGGCGGGGGTGCCAGTGACCTCCAATTTGGAAGCACAATGTGTTCCTTCTTCCAAAGAATGGTTGTTTTCACTGCAAATTTGAGTTGAGTTTCCCCTTCACCTGTAGCATGGTCAAGCTGTGCTTCCTCATATTCCTTCACAACCTCATCCACCCCGACAATAGCATAGCCATCTGGAATCGGTCGGCAGTGGTAAGTTCCACCAGCTACAGGAGGTAAGGCATAGCCGACAGCCACCTTAATGGATAAGCCCATTAATCTCACATGCAGCTCAGCGTGTTCGCTCTCCGTGATCTCATCCACGGGGTATCGAGGACCTGCCATTTCAAGCGTGGGCTGCACGTTCTCCGTGGAAGCCACACTGCTTTTCCGCGCAGAGTCTGGGCCGCCGGCAGCTTCCAATGCAGGCTCTTCGTGCCGCTGAGATGGGCCGGTAGCTTGATGACTCTGTTGTGCATTCACTTGCGCCTGCAGCGCCGCAAGTGCATGTTCTATCTGTGTCATCCGCTCTGTACGCTCTTTTTCTTTTCTGCCGCGCCATCTGTAAGAGTCGCTCCAGTCGGCAAACCCATCCTTCCACGTCATACCCCCTGTGCCTCGTGCATGTCCAGGGTGTTCTTTTTTACCGATGGCGCGTGTGAGCTGGTCATT
The DNA here is from genome assembly GCA_916181665.1 of Avena sativa. Taxonomy (NCBI): domain Eukaryota; kingdom Viridiplantae; phylum Streptophyta; class Magnoliopsida; order Poales; family Poaceae; genus Avena; species Avena sativa. The sequence continues at coordinate 358,569,616 of OV702283.1, forward strand.
CTCTCTGTCGGGATGGAAGGTCCTGGCGGATGTTTCCTCGTATGCCGTGATGAGTTCAGTGACGGGTTTGGCAAGGAGGGTTGGGAAGATACACAATCCTGTTTCTGGGTCCAACCTTGCCCTGATTCCGTAGAACCAATTCTTTGCATGTAGGTCCCACCCATCTGTCTGGGGTGTGATCCCTCTAGCACGCAGGGCCTTCTCAGCTTCCTCCCACTTAGGCCTCTGAGATATGTAGCCACCTGACCCCGTCCTCTGGTGATATTCCTTCTTCAGGGCATTAAGCGTATTGGTTTCTGACCTCTTTTTAGCTATAGCATTTTTTTTATATGTCTCAAATTCTGGCCAGTGAGGTCTTATCTTCGCATAATATGCGTCTTCGAAATTTAGAGTCTCGCCAGATTTGACAGATTTGTTCAATTTTGTCTTCCAGTTGCGGAAAGCGTCAGCCATCTTCTTTAGAGTCCACTCTTTGACCTTTTCCTTTATAACCGGGTTGTTTTCATCCTCCTCTGGCAGAAGGGTGAAATTTACCAACAACGAATTCCAAAGCGTTTCTTTGGATCTGTCATCGACAAAGGTACCATCGCCCTTCTTTGGCTTATTCCAATTTTCAATTATGATTGGGATTTGGTCCCTAACAAGAACTCCAGCCTGACGTACAAATTTGTCTGCGGCCTTCTTGGGCTCCATCGGCCTGCCATCAACACGGACTGGTTCGATCGTGAACTTTGCACGATCTTTCAACCGCTGGCTCGCGCCTTGCTTGCTCTTTTTCGTAGAAGAAGATGGTTGCTGGCTGGTCGATCCAGAGGGCTAAAAGAAGAAAGAAGCGTTAATTAATACATGTAGAAGACGATTGTTGGTGGAAGTCAGCAGAGGCTTAATCAATGTATATACCTCGCCGGACTTTGTAACCATTAAATTGCGTTCACCGGAGTCTTCATCTTCTCCATGACTAGTACTTGAGCTGTCATCATCATGTCCCTCCAAGTTTAGATATTGTGAGGTGTCCTCATCAATAATGTTCTCCATTATTTCTTCTTCTTCAAGGTTTCTACTAAGTGGATCCATAGTTTCTAAAACAATAATATTATCTAGAGTAAGAGTGTAAACATTCAAGTGGACTTGGATTCATACACAAATATACATATTATTCATACAAAAATACACAAATATTACACAAATGAAATTAAAACCCTAAGGATGCTTGATCATTTTAAACGAGTTCCGAGGGGTCGAAACCCTAATCAGGATGAGTCAGAGGTCCAATTTGTATACAAGTTTTAATCTATGCATGTAGTACAATTTATCGAGCAAACAAGTTTTAATCAGGATGAGTCAGCAATCACACACGTTGCACTCCTCGCAATCTATCGATCAAACAATTTCATACAACATAAACAATAGCACATAGAGATCAAACAAATGCAACAAATGCATGCATGGCAATTTAATAAGTCACAATGGTTGTTACTTTAGTTCTCTAAACAATACTGAAGTATATGATGCATGCAAGAGGCCAATTAATGCAATGGAGTAGTTGTTATGGATAGAGGAGATTAATACGAACCAGTAGGCGTTGGATTCACCCTAATCAGAGTTACAAATCTTTTCTTATGATTTAAATAGTGTTTAATGGGTTTTAAATCATTTAAATAGTTTCTGTTGTCTAAAAATCAAACTAAAATCAGATATATAATCCCCACGGGGTTGTGATTCCAGGGACATATTATTTGTAATTTTCTGAACATTATTTATTTTCTTATGAATTTATTACTCTAAATAAGCCATTATACCATTTATTTAATTGCTGAAAAACCTTATATTATTTGGCTTAACCATTTGCATATTGATGATCTACACACAATTGTGAATCCATAGGTATATTATTTGTGATTTTTGGACCAGTAGATATTTTACTATGAATTTATTAACCTAAAAGACCATTAAAACTAATTAAATTCTTACAGTAAACACGTACTGTAAAAGTTAAATCCAACTTGATATTAATAATCTACTCAATTTTCTGAATTCATTGATATATAATTTGCTATTTTTGGATCTACGAATCTTTTTATATGATTTTTGCAAGATTATAGAATTTTCTGCAATTTTTATCTTTTCTTCTATTTTTCAGGAGAGTCAACGTTGACTGGCGCTGTGTCATCGCTGACGTGGCAGACAGGTGGCGCATTCTGGTTTGCTGGTACCCTTTCGACCTGGGGACAAATGGTGGCCGTCGGATCTTAGATTGATCGGACGGTGCAGGGCGTCCGAGGCGAGACTCACCGGTGGGGTGACGTGGAGGCGGCGGGCTCGTCGGGCGGCGGTGCTAGTGGCGGATGCGGCGGTCTTCGGCGATGTCGAGGTGGCCTACGAGAGGCGGGGTACTATGGCGAGAAGGTTGGTGGCCTCGGCGTGGTGGATTGCTTCCTCGGGCGACAGAGGCAGACGGCTGGAGACGGGCGGCGTCGGCGGTGCTCCGGCGAGGAATTGGGCGCGGTCGGCTGCTCCTGCACGGGGAAGAGGTGGTCAGGGCAATGCGGTCAAGTGAGAGGGAGAGGTCATACGGAAAAGAGAGGGTCGGGGGCGACTGCCTCGATGAGGACCTCGAGCTCCGAAGCTCGACAATGGAGGCGGCGGCGACGAGACGGACGATTCCTCCCTCACTCCGAGGGCGGCGGCGGCAAGACGCGCGAGCTCCGAGGGCACCCACGGACGATTCCTCCCTCACTCCGAGGGCGGTGGCGGCCGGTGGTGGCTTCTCTCTGCTCCGATGCGGTGGCGGCGCTTCTCTCTGCTCCGATGGCGCGCGCGCGGTGGCGGTACGGTGGCGGTGGAGGTTCAATCTGGCTCTGGGGGGAAGAAAGGAAGGGGAAGGCGAATTTAATACCCCCCCTTTAACACCGGTTCGTGGCTGGAACCGGTGTTAAAGGGGGGGATTCCGTTTCCCGCGTGCATTTATTACCCCCCCTTTAACACCGGTTCCATCCAGGAACCGGTGTTAAAGGGGGGGTGCGCGCGGGAAACGAAATAAATGCGCCCCCACCTTTAACACCGGTTCGTGTCTAGAACCGGTGTTAAAGGGGGGGGCATTTATTTCATGCATTAAAGGGGCATTTTTAATTAAAAAAATATGATATGAATTTAGAAAATTCATATCTTTTTCATTTCAACTCAGAAAAATATGAATAATATATCATAATTTTCAGAAAAATAATATCTATCCATTCATGTAAATCATTTTATATTTACTTTACATGAATTTTTTTAAAATAATTAAAACACTTACATGTAAATTTTGATTATTCAATTCAAACAAAAATAAATTGTTAAATCCTAAAACTTTGAACATAAGAAATATTAAGCATCTAAAAATAAATCTAACCCTATTTTATTAGATCAAATCATATTTTAATGCCGCATCTTTTGTATTAACATTTTTGAATTGATTGGATATTTAAATGTCGCATCTTTTGTATACACTTGAATCTCACCAAGCCTCGCTCATCTTGCATTGTTTTTTTGATAAAATAGCATATTGTGAACCTAAAAATGATTTTTGTAAAAAATCATGAGCATCGTATCATGTACCTGTAGTTCATATCTGACCCACTTCCTGCCGATTCGATAGGAATTTGTCTTTTTCACCAGAGGTGGACGGAAAGGTTTCAGATCCCCCTGTTGGTACATTGTGCATATAAGGTGGTCTAGTATTTTTGTAAAATGTGTTGGTGGTTTTTTGAATTAGCCATTTGGTGGTTGCTTCACAAAACCGTCCGTTTTTTATGCTCGGAAAATGGAAAATGCCTTTTTGGTGCGATAAAAAGGAAAACTTCCTCTTGCGACATTGTTTGCCATGCCATGATGCACATGTATGCACAATATAGCCATATTATCACAAACTATGCCTTGATTCTAGCCATAACATTGGTCATTTGACCCGAAAGCCAAGAAACCTCGAATGAGATAGGTCATTTTGTGAAGGTTTTTTCGAGACATAATCAATATACCAAGTTTGAGATTTTTCCTTCTAACTATGTCACATAATATAACACCACGCGAAGGTTTCGCACTGTTTCGATCTTTTTTTATTTTTTATCCCCGTTTTAAACTATCGACAAACTTTGTCGAACAACGGGCATGATGATTCTTAGCTCGGGGCCAAGCCTCGCTCAACTTGCATTGTTTTTTTGATAAAATAGCATATTGTCAACCTCGAATGAGAATGCAACTAATAGTAAGTTACATAAAGCCGAACTGGAACGGAAAATTAAGATACATAAAAGAACTGAAAATTAAGATACATGGCCAGATTAAGTAACAATCGGCCGAACTTGTTTCGGAATGTTGGAGTGATTTAGTCATGCTCCTGCCTACACCTGTAATACTCGCCACTGTAGTCGTCGTACTCGCCGCCGCCGTCATCGCTGTCGTCGTCGGGGTCGCCGTAATTGAACCTCTGGAGAGTACGCGTGGGCTGGACTTGAGGGTAGCACGTGGACTGGACTTGAGGGTAGCGCAGACGGGGGTTAGAGTCGGCGGCAGTGTCATAGGCCATGACGCTCTGGAGAGTCCGACCGCGCCACCATAGCCGACGGCCGGCCTCGTTGAAGTTAGGAGGAGGTGGGCCGTCCTCCTCGTGCCTGGCGAGTGCCCTCTCACGCCGATCCACGAAGAAGGCTTCCCAAGTAGGGAAATAGTCGGGATGCCATCTGGGATTCCTCCGCTGCTCCGGCGTGAGCTCGAAGTAGTAGTGGTTCGCGATGGCCATCCGGCGTGCCACACCTAGAGGGACAGGAGGAACCGGCACGCCTCCGACGCTCAGCAGCCAGCCGACGGGGACACAGTAGCCCGGCGGACAGGGGTAGTTCGAGGCGCAAAGCGCCTCCGCCTCCCTGGGGGTTAGTGCTACGGTGGAAGCCATGGGAAAGAGTGATGAGGTTGCAGATATGAGTCTAGAGATGTGCAATGACAATGGAGGCCAACCCTACATATATATATATATAGTGAACTAGCGGGAAGAACTGGAGGGAAGAACTGGCGGGAAGAAAAATGGCGGGAAGAAAAATGGCGGGAAGAAGAACTGGCAGGAAGAAAAATGGCGGGAAGAAGAACTGGCGGGAAGAAAAATGGCGGGAAAAAATGGAGGGATGAACCTTTAGTCCCGGTTGGAGACACCAACCGGGACTAAAGATGAACCTTTAGTCCCGGTTGGAGACACCAACCGGGACAAAACACGAGTCAGCACTAATAATAGGGGTGAGTGTCGACATTATGTCGTGCGGCGTGTACCTTGTCCCGGATGGTGTCACCAACCGGGACTAAAGATGAACCTTTAGTCCCGGTTGGAGACACCAACCGGGACAAAACACGAGTCAGCACTAATAATAGGGGTGAGTGTCGACATTATTTCGTAAGTGTCGACACTATGTCGAGCTGCTTGTACTATAAATAGGCATCCTTGTGAGTCCAGTCCTCCAGCCGGTTTGAGGCTATGCCTTACCTCCTTTCGAGAGCAGGGACACCACTACGGCCAGTTTCAGGGATATGCCGACGGAGCCCAGTACTCCGGCATATCCGAGAAACTGGTCATAGAGGCACTCCCTAATATGTGAAATTAGTTAGCTCCCAGGTGTATTGATCTAGTTAGAGAAGTTACAAAGCTGCAAGATGGTTTTCGAGAGCAGGGACACCACTACGGCCAGTTTCAGGGAGATGCCGACGGAGCCTAGTCCTCCGGCATCTCCAAGAAACTGGTCATAGAGGCACTCCCTAATATGTGACCGCGCGCGTTTGGAGATCAGATCTTAATGGTAAGTACGAATCGGGACAACTTCTTCTCATAGTCCCGGTCCATCCACAAAACATGACTAACACTCAAGACATGTATTAATATTAAAAACATGAACTAGAGTTACATAATATGAGCATGAACTTCTTGGCATATGTCCTTCCTTATGATCGCTTCAGACGTAACCATGGAGCATCTTCTTTACTTAACGGAATGCTTGGGTCAGTTTTCACTGTGAAGGGCGGAATTTCATCAAACTTATTATAATCTTCTAACATGTCTGTCTTGTCCTCGATTCCCACGATGTTTCTTTTCCCTGAAAGAACTATGTGACGCTTTGGCTCATCATATGATGTATTCGTTTGCATATTTTTTCTTTTTTTGGTCTGGAGGACATGTCCTTCACATAGAAAACCTGAGCCACATCATTGGCTAGGACGAATGGTTCGTCTAAGTTCTTGTCTACCTTCATAAGATTGTTGAGATCCACCGTTGTCATTCCGTACTTCTTGTCTACCTCAACCCCTCCTCCTGTTAGCTTGACCCATTTGCATCGAAACAAGGGGACCTTAAAATTAGGTCCATAGTCAAGTTCCCATATCTCCTCTGTGAACCCATAATACGTGGTCTTTTGCCCATTGTCTTCTGCTGCATCGAAGCGGACACCACTGTTTTGGTTGGTGCTCTTTTTATCTTGGCCTATCGTGTAAAATGTATTCCCATTTATCTCGTACCCTTGGAAAGTACATACAGTCGAAGATGGTGTCCTGGCCAACAAGTACAGCTGATCCCCAACAGTGGTGTTATTCGTGAGAAGTCTTTGTAGCCAGCCGCCAAAACTCGCCATGTGTTCACTTATAATCCATTCATCAGACTGCCCCGGGTGTTTGAGGCGTATTAAATTCTTGTGTTCATTGATATACGGGGCAACCAAGATAGATCTTTGTAAAACCGTGTAGTGTGCTTGATTGAGAGAATGCCCGTCCCTACATATCATTGCTTTACATCCTAGGGTGCCTTTTCCACGCAGTCTCCCCTCATGTCGTGATTCTGGAACACCAATCGCCTTAAGGTCAGGAATAAAATCAACACAGAACTCAATGACCTCCTCTGTTACATAGCCCTTGGAGATGCTTCCTTCTGGCCTAGCACGGTTATGAACATATTTCTTTAAGACTCCCATGTACCTCTCAAAGGGGAACATATTGTGTAGAAATACAGGACCGAGAATGGCAATCTCTTCTACTAGGTGAACCAGGAGATGCGTCATAATATTGAAGAAGGATGGTGGGAACACCAACTCAAAGCTGACAAGACATTGGGCCACATCTGTTTGTAACCCTGGTAGGCTTTCTGGATCGATTACCTTCTGAGATATTGCATTGAGGAATGCACATAGCTTCACAATGGGTACTCGAACATTTTCAGGTAGAAGCCCCCTCAATGCAATCGGAAGCAATTGTGTCATAATCACGTGGCAGTCATGAGACTTCAGGTTTTGGAATTTTTTCTCTGCCATATTTATTATTCCCTTTATATTCGACGAGAAGCCAGACGGGACCTTGATACTGCTCAGACATTCAAAAAATATTTCCTTCTCTGCTTTGGTAAGAGCGTAGCTGGCAGGAGTTAAGTGGCATCGTTTACCCTTCTCGTTCTCAGGATGCATAGGCTCTTCAGGGGCCTTCAGACGTTGCTGGTCCTGCCGTGCTTCCGGTGTATCTTTTGTCTTCCCATACACTCCTAGAAAGCCTAGCAGGTTCACGCAAACATTCTTCGTCACGTGCATCACGTCGATTGAAGAGCGGACCTCTAAGACTTTCCAATAGGGTAGGTCCCAAAATATAGATTGCTTCTTCCACATGGGCGCGTGTCCGGCATCGTCATTCGGAACAGATAGACTGCCAGGACCTTTTCCAAAGATTACTTCTAGGTCCTTGACCATACCAAATACCTCCTCACCGGTACGGAGGACAGGCTTCCTCCGGGGTTCTGCCAGACGTTTGAAATGCTTGCCTTTCTTTCTTACTGGATGCAGGTTCGGAAGAAATCAGCGATACCCTAGGTACACAACCTTCTTACATTTATCCAAATATACACTTTCAGTATCATCTAAACAATGTGTGCATACATTGTATCCCTTGTTTGTCTTCCCTAAAATGTTATTAAGAGCATGCCAATCATTGATGGTTACGAAAAGCAATGCTCGTAGGTCAAATGACTCCCCTTTGTGCTCATCCCACATACGTACACCTGGTTTGGCCCACAACTGTAAAAGTTCTTCAACTAATGGCCTTAGTTACACATCAATGTCGTTGCCGGGTTGCCTCGGGCCTTGGATGAGCACTGGCATCATAATGAACTTCCTCTTCATACACAACCAAGGAGGAAGGTTATAGATACATAGGGTCACAGGTCAGGTGTTGTGACTGCAGCTCTGCTCACCAAAAGGATTCATGCCGTATGTACTTAGACCAAACCTTAAGTTCCTTGCGTCACGTGCGAAGTCCGGGTACTCTCTCTCGACTTTTCTCCACTGTGACCCATCAGCGGGGTGTCTCAACATCGCGTCTTTCTTACGGTCTTCCATGTGCCATCGCAACAACTTGGCATGCTCTTTATTTCTGAAGAGACGTTTTAACCGTGGTATTATAGGAGCATACCACATAACCTTGGCGGGAACCTTCTTCCTAGGGGCCTCGCCCTCAACATCGCCAGGATCGTCTCGTCTAATCTTATACCGCAGTGCAGTGCATACCGGGCATGCATCCAAATTCTCGTACTTCTCACCGCGGTAGAGGATGCAGTCATTAATGCAGGCATGTATCTTCTGCACGTCTAATCCTAGAGGGAAGACAACCTTCTTTGCTTGGTATGTACTGTCGGGCAACTCATTTTTTCTTGGAAGAAGATTCTTCATTTTTACCAACAACTTTGAAAATGCGCTGTCAGTCACACCATTCTCTGCCTTCCATTGCAGCAAATCCAGTGTGGCACCTAGCTTTTTGTGGCCATCTTCGCAAGTTGGATACAACAATGTTTTGTGATCCTTTAACATCTGCTCTAGCTTCTCCTTCTCCTTTTCAGTTTCACATTCTTCCTTTGCATCAGTAATGGCCCGACCAAGATCGTCATCAGTGGGCCCATCTACTCCCTCTTGATCTTCATTATCTACCCCCGTTGCATTATCATCATATTCAGGATACATATTATGATAGTTGTCATCATCCTATTCTTTTTCGTTGTCTTCCATCACAACCCCTTTTTCTCCGTGCTTGGTCCAACAATTATAGCTGGGCATGAAACCGGATCGAAGCAGGTGGGCGTGAATGGTTCTGGTATTTGAGTAGTCTTTCTTGTTCTGATAGTGAACACACGGACAGCACATAAAACCATTGTGACCACGGTTTGCATTAGCCACAACGATGAAATTTTGGAGGCCCGTAATGTACTCGGAAGTGCGGCGGTCACCGTACATCCATTGCCGGTTCATCTGCATTAATATGTAGTATATATCAAAAAATAATAGGGAGATGACCATTTATATATATAGTACATCAATGACACATGAAAGGATAGTTGCCGACCTCGACCGAGACGGAAAGAGCAACAAGAAAACTTATTTTGAGCTCTCGGGCATTTCACCGAACACCTCTTGTGCATATGAAAAAAAAACTAGCACTCTTCACACCCTCTTGCTAGGCTCCAAAATGTGAAAGAATGGAAGAGTGGGGTGTGTGTGGGCTGGGGTGGTGTCTTATATAGCCCCCCTTTTAACACCGGTTCAAGCCACGAACCGGTGTTAAAGGGGGGAGGGCTGCGCGGGCCACCTGTTGCAGGGTCCTTTAACACCGGTTCGTGGCATGAACCGGTGTTAAAGGGGGGCTCCTTTTTTGCCGCAGGGGCCATGCTGGTACGACCCCCCCTTTAACACCGGTTCGTAGAAGAACCGGTGTTAAAGCCATTTTTCGGGATCAACAAAAGACCTCGTTTCCACTAGTGCACGACCACAACGAGTTACCCGCCGCAACGACCAAACATCAAGTGGTGTCAGGGTGGGAAAGCTCGTCTTTTCCTTTCTCATCGTCTTAGGAATGCACAGTGTGTGCGTCTTATTAACTCGTGTAGGAGTATAGTTATAGTGGATCTTTCCATTCATGGAGCACACGCAAAATCATCAGACGTCCGAAAAAAAAACTGCTAGCTTAGAGAGTCAAGTGGTGGAATTTTCAAGCAAAACGAGCAACGAAACGCAGCACACCCACAGGGGAACGTACGATTTTAACATGGGAAAACCTCTTCAATAAAGAGAAGAAAAAAAACCAGAGCATTAGCCAGCGAAACTTTACTATATGGGAAGTGTTTATACAACGCCGGAGATTTTCTTAAATGCAACTTATCTCAACCGTCGGCTTACAAGAGGTATACAACGCTGAAAACCTATGCCATCAAAGATCCAGTTAGCATCGGCACAAGCATCTTGGCAGTAGACCTCGCGTCACTCTGTCGTTAGCCTTCTTATTGAGTTTGGATCACAATATAAAAAACTCTATCTTGAGACAAATTCATTCTTGTAGCATCAACAACAATCATCTTTCTGAATAACAAAGAAGAACAATTTCAGCGCTAACATCCACTAGGGGCTAAACAATTATGCCAACTAAGCTTGAGCATAGCTCGAACTTAGCAGCAGGAACATGCTTTGTCATTGTATAAATAGGATTACCATGAGTGCTAATCTTGCTTACCTCGAGGAACAATGTCTCAAATATAGTGGTACTTGACATCAATGTGCTTCGTTCTCTAATGGAACATTTGATACTTAGTAAAGTATCTGACATTTGACTGTCACTAAACAAGGTAATGCAAAAATTATCTCCAAAAAGCTTAGCAAGCAAACCTTTGAACCAAACAGACTCTTTACATGATTCACCAATAGCCATGTACAGAACATCAATAGTATATTGTGCAACAACAATATGCAATGTTGCTCTTCAACTAACAACACAACCACCAACAGTAAGTACATAAAGTGTGAGGGATCTTATCTTATTCAAATCAGTAGTAAAATATGAATCCATCTAACTAACGAGTCTCTCACCAGTCTTGCCAAACTTCAAGCAAGCATCAACATGGCCTTTGATGTACCTATAAATCTACTAAACAACCTTCCAATGTTTTTTATCAGGATTAGCCATGTATCTACTAACTAAGATCATGACATAAAATAAATCAGGACGAGATAAAATTATGGCATACAACACAAAACCAACAATAGTACTATACATTTGAATCTAGACAAACCTAAGTCAGTTATTTCTAGAGGGAGGGAGCAGAATAAGAAATCATGGACATGTACTCAGCATCTTTATTAAAAAGGACATTGTGAAAATTTAAAATGAGGATAAATAGGTGTACTAACATACTTCGCATCATGCATATTAAAATGATGAAGTACCTTCTTAATGTAACTTAGCTGAATAAGAAATAACACCCTAGAATTTATGCCCCTTTTAGTTTCCATACCAGGGATTTTCTTAGCAGTACCAAGGTCCTTAATCTCATACTCACTACTAAGGTGTGTCTTTGATGTCTACGGACTACTATTCTTGTAGACAGTTGTTGGGCCTCCAAGTGCAGAGGTTTGTAGAATAGCAGCAAGTTTCCCTTAAGTGGATTATCCAAGGTTTATCGAACTCAGGGAGAAAGTGGTCAAAGGTATCTGATACGTCGAAAACGTATCTATAATTTTTTATGCTCCATGCTTGTTTACTATCTACTTTGCTTTGCTTTGCTTTGTCCACACTTTGAGGTGTTTTTATATGTTTTATAGTACTAACCTATTAACAAGTTGCCACAGTGCCAGTTGCCTGTTTTCTTCTGTTTTTGGTTCCAGAAAGGCAGAAAATCAATATTCTCGGAATTGGACGGGACAAAAGCCAAAGTCAATATTTTACCGAGGGCAACACGAAGCCAGAATAGGAGACGAAGGAGGCTCACCAGGGGGCACACACCCTGGCCGCGCGGGTGGGCCCACCCCGCGCCTGGGGGGTGCAACCGCCCTGGTGGTCCCCCTGCCTCGCCGCTTCGCCTATAAAGTCCTCCCACCCTAATGCCAAAAACCCTAGACACCCGATCAATATTCCACGAAACCGTCTGTAGCCGTCGCCACCATCATCCCTAGATCGGGGGGGGGGGGGATCTGAAGCTCTTCCCGGCACCCTGCCGGAGGAGAGATCATCCCGGAGGCCTTCTTCTTTATCATTCTAGCCTCCGGTATGAAGCGTGAGTAGTTCCACCTTGGACTACGGGTCCATGTAGTAGCTAGATGGTTGTATCTCCTCCTTGTGATTTCATGTATAGATCTTGTGAGCTCCATTCATGATCAAGATCTAATCAATTTGTAATCATGCATGTTGTGTTTGCGGGGATCCGATGGATATTGAGATTACTATGTCAGATTGATTAATGGTTTTGTCTATTTGATTCTATCATGTATGTGTTGTTTGTGATCTTGCATGCTCTCCGTTGTTAGTAGCTATCTTGGCCAAGTAGTTGCTAGTGACTCCAAGAGGGGGTATTTATGCTCGATAGTGGGTTCATGCCTCTATTTTCCAAGGGAAGTGATATAAATCTCTACGGTTGTAGATGTGTTGTTGTCACTAGGGAGAAAACAACGGTCTCTTGTTCATGGAACAAGTGGATTGTTTACCTTACACACTTTGCTTAAAGCAGTTGTCTGTTGCTTGCAACTTAATACTGGAGGGGGTTCGGATGATAACCTGAAGATGGACTTCTAGTCATAGATGTAGTTGGATGGCGGTCTATGTATATTGTTGTATTGCCCAATTGAATCTCATAAGATCTTTGTGTCTAGTATTGCATTGTTATGCCTTGCTCAGTCCTGTCAATTGCTCTGATGTAATTTGTTTACCCAGCATTCCATGTGTGTTTATCTAAGGAGAACACCTCTAGTGAACTATGGACCCCAGTCCAATCTTTACCATTGATACATCTTCCACTGTTACTGTTTACTTGCTACAAACCATCATCACCTTCCGCACCATACAGTTAATCCTTTGTTACAGCAACCGGTGAGATTGACAACCTCACTGTTAGTTGGGGCAAAGTCTTGAGTTTGTGTTTGCAGGTTTCCACGTTGCTTGCAACACCTTTGAGGCGTTTCCTTCCTCCTACTGGTTCGATAACCTCGGTTTCTTACTGGGGGAAAACTTGCTGTTGTGCTGCATCATACCTTGCCCTTGGGGTTTCCCAACGGGGCGTCAACACGCATCAAGAATTTCTGGCGCCGTTGCCGAGGAGGCTAAGGACGTCTTTACAAGGGGAGTCCTCCTCAAACTTTCTCTTTACTTTGTTTTTTAGTTTGCTTAGTTTCTTTTGCTTGGTTTTGTTTGCCTCTTTTTATCAAAAACTCAAAAAAATAGGCTAGTTTGGTTTGCTTTCTCTTATCAAAAACACAAACAAATTAGTTCCTACTCTAGTTACCACCTTGCTCTAGCTCACCATGTTGTTCCCCAAGTTTGCCCTGAAGGACCTTTCGATAGGTAGTGGCTCTATAATTGGGAAAGAAAATATTGAAGAATTCTTCAATCATGTTAGCAAACATGAGGATATTGAGGATAGATCTGTAGCAGAACTTGCTCCTAATTATGAAATTGCTGCAGCTTCTTAAGTTCATATGTTGGAGTCTAGGTTTGTAGGCCTTAACCCCATGATGCAAATTTTGTTTCTCAAAATAAAAGAAGAAAAGAATGCTGAAAAGAGAGAATTTATCCTTGAAACTTTGCTCAAAGAGTTCCATGATGTTGCTAAGAAGCCAAAAAGGTCTTTGAGTGTTTTGATATGCTAGGCTCATGTGTAGATGTTGTGGGTACTTCTGATAAAACTAATCCTAGAGAGAAATTTAAGATACCCATACCCTTTAAGCTTGTTGGGATGTATGAGGCCTTTGAAAAGAATTTTGATTGGATTGTTCCTAAAAATCCTTTTGATGAAAGTAGTAAACCAACGAGAATTGAGAAGGGATCCTCCAAAACTCATTTGGATGAGATACCTTTCATAGTTGAAGATTTTGCAAGTATTGATGTTAATGCTTCTTCATTTGAAAATACTTGTTTCCTTGCTTCTTGTGCCTAACTTAAAGGCGTTAAAGAAAAGTACTTGTTGGGAGATAACCCAAAAGTTTCCTTAAGTCTTGGAAGTTATTAATTCAGTAATGACCTCTCCTTATCCATTTTGTCTGCTTTTTGTGCCAAGAATGACCTCTAATAAGAGGGAAGTAAGATTTGGGGAGTTGCTGTCCCGAAATAGATTTCTGTCCTCCACCATAAAAATTAGTGAGGAGTCTCAGTAAATAGGATTGAGCTGAAAATTTACGAATAAATCCCCCAGTATGTTAACTAACTTTAGTTAGTTCAACACTTTTTGATTTGAGCAACAGAAGATTTTCGAAAAAATTGGTTTCTACATGCTGGTCTGTTTTGACAGATTTCTGCCATTATTTGCATTTGCTTCTTATTGATTCCTTTTTGAGTTCTTTTTGAGGAAATTGAGCTTTTTGAAGGAGTTGATACAGTAGATTGTGCTTTTAGTGAAAAGTTTTGTTGTTCTAAAGCTAAACCCAAAGGTCTATTATCTTTTGAATATACTAATGTTGCTAATGAAGATTGTGTGAAGTTTTATATGAAAGAAAAATTTCAGGTGTAGAGAGAGAATGATGTAATAAGATGAAGAATGGACAAAATATCAAGATTGGGGATGTCACCCCAATAAATATCCAATAGGTACAAGCGCCAAAGCTTGGGGATGCCCAAGGCATCCCCTTCTTCATCAATAAAAAGCTCAGGTCTTTCTAGACACTTCGTTTTTATTGTTTCATGCACTGTTGTGTTGTTCTTGGAGCGTCTTAGTTTTCGTTTAGTTTGCTTAGTTTGTTTAGTTTGCTTAAATAAAGTAGGTTGGACCCCCATTCTCGCTGTGTTGTTTCAAATAAGTCGATTGGTGTTGGAAAGGAGTAGAAAGTTCTTGCTTGAAAGTGCAAGAAGAGCTTGCATTGACCGTGACTTAGACTTTAGCATGACATGCTAGGTGTTGTTTTGACCTTATTCTTAGTGATTATTGCTGTAGCATGACTTGTTCCAAACAATTGGGATTGCTTAGTGTGCCTTGAAAGAATCATGCGTTGTTTTAGCACATAAAAGCATAGTATTATGGTATTCTCCTTTGATTCTTTGTTTGGGTTGACTTGGCACATGCTCACACCATATTATGACTATGAACCAGTCACCTTAGACTCTATGATCATTTAGTACTTGAATTGTAGTACCACTTTATGCTTTGATTAGTAATGTTTTGTCGCTCTGCATGATTATGGCTATTATTGCTCTCTTAGTTGGTTAATCTCAGTCTTTTGCTAGCCTCCACTTGTATGACTAAGCTCTACTCATGCATCCAACTCCCAACAAACCAAGTTATTCTAACGTGTCGACTATAAACTCCTATGCATGGTGTGTTACACCATTCCAAGTATATTCTTGTTTTCAGCCATTCTTCCAATAAAAAAGTATTTTGTTATGTGAAAACTTAGTGATTAAATCCCTCACAAACTTGATGGCACACTTTATATTCCTTGCCCCTAATAAACTTGAACCATTGTGTCATCTATGTTGTATATGCTTGCACTTATACGTTGGAATTAGCATAACCATGCTATCATGGGGAACGTTTTCAACATTGCAATTGTACCTTGTACACAGTTGATATCATGCTCTTTTGTATATGGATGTCGCCGGTGTGAAATAAAGAGGGAGCTTATAAGTCCATGGAGTTATGTATTTTGTGTTAAAGAAACGCATGGGCCGCTAGCCTAAGCCATGCATAATCATGGTGGAAACTTGCAGCATCACCATAATGAGCATTCTGTGAAGCATCCTCAATAAAAAGCTATGCACATAGTAAATAAAAAGATTGCTGAGATGCTCATTGTCTGCTTGCCTTGTCATTTTGGTTATGGGATAACCCATGTACCATGTGCAAGGGGTACCCCGTTGGCGGTTCTCTATGATACACATGTACTTACTATGACAAGAACTTACAGGTGACCAAAGTTTAGTAGCATGCGGTGCGCCCCTCGTATTCAAGGGACATGAGATTGCCAACTTATACTTTATCAAGCATATACTCCATCTTTTTTCACTTTAACCTTAATCACTTCAAGATGCTTATGATAGGGGCAATGAGGGCTGAAAGCTAACAAGTACCATAATTTTTGAAATCTCTTTTTGAAACTTGAAATTCCTGCTTCCCTTTATGAAGGGCCTTTCTTCCACTATTATATTGGGTCTCCACCTTCTACCTTTAGGCACCATTAAGAGAGCATAGTTGTCAGTCTTAGTTCTATGTGCAGTGTCCCAAAACTTATTGATTGATGCATATTGATGATATTGCTTGTTCTTGTTCTACTTGTATCTAGTCACTCTTATGAACTTTGAAGGAGTCCTATGCATCTATTTTCTACTCTATGAGGGACAAGCTGAATGCCACTATGCCATGCTTTCTGTATGTGAAACAAAAAAACGTTTTTCAATACATGTTATTCATGATCTTTGTTTGTAGCCTTTTATGTTGCATGCATAGTTACTTTGTCCTATTGTTAGAACTCCATCTTTCATGCATATGTTTAGAGTTTTTTATATTAGCTTTCAATGCTTGCAAATGGTTTGATATTGGTTTTGATGGTGCATGTCATCTCAAAAATTATTCTTTTTATCACTTACCTACTCGAGGACGAGCAGGAATTAAACTTGGGGATGCTTGATATGTCGGAAACGTATCTATAATTTTTGATGCTCCATGCTTGTTTACTATCTACTTTTCTTTGCTTTGCTTTGTCCACACTTTGAGGTGTTTTTATATGTTTTCTGGTACTAACCTATTAACAAGTTGCCACAGTGCCAGTTGCCTGTTTTCTTCTGTTTTTGGTTCCAGAAAGGCAGAAAATCAATATTCTCGGAATTGGACGGGACAAAAGCCAAAGTCAATATTTTACCAAGGGCAACACGAAGCCAGAATACGAGACAGAGGAGGCTCACCAGGGGGCTACACACCCTGGCCGCGCGGGTGGGCCCACCCGGCGCCTTGGGGGTGCAGCCGCCCTGGTGCCCCCCTGCCTCGCCGCTTCGCCTATAAAGTCCCCCCGATGCCAAAAACCCTAGACACCCGATCAATATTCCACGAAACAGTCTATAGCCGCCGCCACCATCGTCCCTAGATCGGGCGGATCTGAAGTTCTTCCCAGCACCCTGCCGGAGGGGAGATCATCCCGGTGGCCTTCTTCTTCATCATGCCAGCCTCAGGTATGAAGAGTGAGTAGTTCTACCTTGGACTACGGGTCCATTTGGTAGCTAGATGGTTGTATCTCCTCCTTGTGCTTTCATGTATAGATCTTGTGAGCTCCGTTCATGATCAAGATCTAATCTATTTGTAATCATGCATGTTGTGTTTGCGGGGATCCGATGGATATTGAGATTACTATGTCAGATTGATTAATGGTTTTGTCTATTTGATTCTATCACGTCTGTGTTGTTTGTGATCTTGCATGCTCTCCGTTTTTAATGGCTATCTTGGCCAAGTAGTTGCTAGTGACTCCAAGAGGGGGTATTTATGCTCGATAGTGGGTTCATGCCTCTATTTTTCAAGGGAAGTGATAGAAATCTCAACGGTTGTATATGTGTTGTTGTCACTAGGGAGAAAACAACGGTCTCTTGTTCATGGAACAAGTGGATTGTTTACCTTACACACTTTGCTTAAAGCAGTTGTCTGTTGCTTGCAACTTAATACTGGAGGGGGTTCAGATGATAACTGAAGGTGGACTTCTAGTCATAAATGCAGTTGGATGGCGGTCAATGTATATTGTTGTATTGCCCAATCGAATCTCATAGGATCTTTGTGTGTAGTATTGCATTGTTATGCCTTGCTCAGTCTTGTCAATTGCCCTATTGTAATTTGTTTACCCAGCATGCCATGTTTGTTTATCTAAGGAGAACACCTCTGGTGAACTATGGACCCCGGTCCAATCTTTACCATTAATACATCTTCCACTGTTACTGTTTACTTGCTGCAAACCATCATCACCTTCCGCACCATACAGTTAATCCTTTGTTATAGCAACCGGTGAGATTGATGACCTCACTGTAAGTTGGGGCCAAGTCTTGAGTTTGTGTTATGCAGGTTTCCATGTTGCTTGCAACACCTTTGAGGCGTTTCCTTCCACCTACTGGTTCAATAACCTTGGTTTCTTACTGAGGAAAAACATACTGCTGTGCTGCATCATACCTTGCTCTTGGGGTTTCCCAACGGGGCGTCCACACGCACCAATATCCCTCTCAAGCAACCCTGCAATCAAGATACAAGAAGTATCTTGTGTCCACAACACACCCAATGCACTTGTCAGGTGTATAGGTATACAAGTGGTAATGGTTCCAAAAAAGAGCTTCTGATGGGAAGGAGAATACTAAAGGAAAAAACGATGGAAGCAAGGAAACATGTAACATATCTAGTTGCAAACGGTATTTCAATGTTTAGAAACAAGTACTAGGGATCATACTTTCACTAGTGAACACTCTCAATAAATATATTCTCTTTATGATACTACCCTGAACTACTCTCGGTTGGACACTCTAATCCATGGTAGGGCTATAACAGTGATGTCTACGCACTTCTATTCTTGTAGACAGTTGTTGGGCCTCCAAGTGCAGAGGTTTGTAGAACAGCAGCAAGTTTCCCTTAAGTGGATTACCCAAGGTTTATCGAACTTAGGGAGGAAGTGGTTAAAGGTATTCCCTCTCAAGCAATCCTGCAATCAAGATACAAGAAGTCTCTTGTGTCCCCAACACACCCAATACACTTATCAGGTGTATAGGTCCACTAGTTCGGCGAAGAGATAGTGAAATACAAGTGGTAACGGTGCCAGAAAAGAGCTTCCGACTTGCTATTGACGTGGGGTAACGGTGCCAGAAAATAGCTGATGGCGTGGAGGAACAGACTAAAGGCAAACTGAAGTAAGCAAGCAACATGCAACAGATATAGTAGCAAACGGTGTTTCAATGTTTAGAAACAAGGCCTAGGGATCATAGTTTCACTGGTGAACACTCTCTCATATAAATATCCTCTCTTAATGATACTAATCTTAACTACTCTCCGGTTGGACACTCTAATCCATGGTAGGGCCTTCCCCAATCTAGATAACCCCACAATGTCACCTTGAGCGCTAGATGGTTCCAACAAACACCACAATTTCATAGAGACATCCAACTCCAAATATAACTAATAATAAATATTCAATCTAGCCAAAGTGCCACACATGGTATGCACGCTGTCACTTTCACACACGTGGGAAAAAGCATAGATCTATTAAGGCACAAAGAGTATTTATGTAGACTCAAACCTAAGTGCCACCATGGCGTGCACGCTGTCACTTTCACACACATGGGGAGAGCAGAGATCTAATGAAGCACTTGAGTAGCAAGGTAGATCTACTTGATTACAAAGCTCATGACCACAAGATGATCATAGAGAGAGAGAGAGATGAACACATAGCTACCGGTAGATCCCTTAGCCTCGAGGAAGAACTACTCCCTCCTCATCATGGGAATCAACAACGGTGATGGAGATGGTGGTGGAGATCGATGGAGATGGCTCCGGGGGCACTTCCCCGTCCCGGCAGGGTGCCAGAACAGAGACTTTATGTCCCCCGAATCTCCCCTTAAGTGGCGATGGCGCTACGGAGGTTTTCGTGGATTTCTTATGGATTCTTTAGGGTTTTTGGGTCGGAGGCTTCTTATAGGCGCAGGAATCAAGGTCGTTGGGGTCCAGGGGGGCCCACACCCCCTCCAGGCGCCTCCAGGTCTTTCCCGCGCCTAGGAGGGTTTGGCCACCCTGTGGCCCCCCTCCGGATCTACTTCGTGGTTCCGTGTTGCTCCGGGAAAAATAATAACTTTGGATTTTGTCCCGTCCAATTCCGAGAATATTGATTTTCTTCCTTTCTGGAACCAAAAATAGAAGAAAACAAGCAACTGGCACTGTGGCAACTTGTTAATAGGTTAGTTCCAGAAAAGATATAAAAACACCTCAAAGTGTAGACAAAACATAAGACAAATGATATAAAACAAGCATGGAGCATCAAAAATTATAGATACGTTTCCGACGAATCAAGCATCCCCAAGCTTAACTCCTGCTCGTCCTCGAGTAGGTAAGTGATAAAAAGAATAATTTCTAAGGTGACATGCACCATCAAAACCAAGATCAAACCATTTGCAAGCGTTGAAAGCTAGGATCAAAGAACTCTAAACATGTGCATGAAAGATGGAGTTCTAACAGCAAGACAAAGTAACTATGCATGCAACATGAAAGTCTACAAACAAAGATCATGAATAACATGCATTGAAAAACGTTTATCTGTTTCACATACAGAAAACATAGCATAGTGGCAATCAGCTTGTCCCTCCTAGAGTAGCAAATAGATGCATATGACAGCTTAAAAGTTCACAAAGGTGACTAGAAACAAATAGCACAAGAACAAGTAATATCACAATATGCATCAATCAATAAGCTTTGGAACAGTGCACACAGAATGACAAGTATGCTCTCTTAATGGTTTCTAAAGGTAGAAGGTGGAGACTCAATAATGGTAGAAAGGAAGCAGGGATTTCAAGTTTCAAAAAGAGCTTCCAAAAATTATGGTACTTGTTAGCTTTCATCCCTCATTGCCCCTATCATAAGCATCTTGAAGTGGTTAAGGTTAAAGTGGCAAAGATGGAGTCTATGCTTGACGAAGTATAAGTTGGCAATCTCAAGTCCCTTGAATACGAGGGCACACCTCATGCATACTCAACTTTGGGTCCAGGTAAGTTCTTATCACTTTAAGTATTTGCATATCATTGAGAACCGCCAACGAGGTACCCCTTGCACATGGTACAGGAGCTATCCCATAACCAAAATGACAAGGCAAGCAGACAATGAGCATCTCAGCAATCTTCTTATTACCATGGGAATATGGTGCTTTTTTCTCTCTTTTCTCTTTTCTCAATGTGTCTCTTTTTTTATAATAAGAATGCTTCATAGATGTCACTATTGTGATGCTACAAGTTTCCACCATGATTAGGCATGGCTTAGGCAAGCGGCCCAGGCGTTTCTCTAATACAGAATACAAACTCCATGGACTTATAAGTTCCCTCTTTATTTCACACCGGTGACATCTATAGACAAAAGAGCATGATATCAACTGAGTACAAAGTACAAGTGCAATGTTGAAAACGTTCCCCGTGACAGCACGGTTCTGTTAATTCCAATGTATAAGTGCAAGCATATACAACATACATGACACAATGGTACAATTTTATTAGGGGCAAAGAATATAAAGTGTGCCATCAAGTTCGTGAGGGATTTAATCACTAAGTTTTCACATAACAAAATAGTTTTTAATTGGAAGATAGCTAAAAACAAGAATATACTTGGAATGGTGTAACACACCATGCATATGAGTTTATAGTGGACACTTTGGAATAACTTGGTTTATTGGGAGTTGGAAGCATGAGTAGAGCTTACTCATATAAGTGGAGGCTAGCAAAAGACTAGGAGCAACCAACTAAGAGAGCAATAATGGCCAAATCATGCAGTGCAACAAAGCATACAAATCAAAGCATAGAGTGGTACTACAAGTCAAGAACTAAATGATCATAGAGGCTAATGGTGACTTGTCATAGTCATAGCATGGTGTAAGCATGTGCCAAGTCAACCCAAACAAAGCATCAAAGGAGAATACCACAATACTATGCTTTTTGCATGCTAAAACAACACATAATTCCTTCAAGGCACATTAAGCAATCCTAATTGTTAGGAACAAGTCATGCTACATCAATAATCACTAAGCATAAGGTCAAAACAAGATCTAGCATGACATGCTGAAGTCTAAGTCACGGTCAAAACAAGCTCCCTTTTGTACCACTTAAGCATGAAACTTTCTACTCTTTTCCAACACCAAACAACTTATTTGAAACAACTCACAAAGATAATAATCAATAAAGATCAGTGAGCTTGTCTCACAAATCCGCAAAGAAGAACTAAAAATTTCTAAGCCGAAAGCACAAGAAAACTAAGGCTAAACACAGTGCTAGCAAAAGAGAACACTCGCAAAGCAATAAGAGAGAAAACTAGAGTATTCTAGGCAATGAAAACAGAGTGTGTCTCTCTTCAAAAGAAGTGTGGTGTAACCAACCAACTTACTCAAGCAAACTAGGCAAACTAAAACCAAAAACAAAAACTAAGACGCTCCAAGAACAACACAACAATGCATGAAACAATAAAAGCGAAGTGTCTAGAAAGACCTGAGATTTTTATTGATGAAGAAGGGGATGCCTTGGGCATCCCCAAGCTTTGACGCTTGTACCTATTGAATATTTATTGGGGTGACACGGGGTGGCATATCCAATCTTGAGCTTTTGTCCATTCTTCATCTCATTACATCATTCTTTCTTTACACCTGCAAATTTTCCTTCATACAAAACTTCACACAATCTTCATTAGCAACATTAGTGTATTCAAAAGATAATAGACCTTTGGGTTTAGTTTCAAAACAGAAAAACTTTCACTAAAGACACAAGCTACTGTATCAACTCCTTCAAAAAGCTCAATTTCCCAAAAAGAACCCAAAAAAGGAATCAATAAGAAGCAAATGCAAATAATGGCAGAAATTTGTCAAAACAGACCAGCATGTAGAAAACGATTTTTTCGAAAATCTTATGGTGCTCAAATAAAAAAGTGTTGAACTAACGAAAGTTAGCTAACATCCTGTAGGATTTATTAGTAAATTTTGAGCTCAATATGAGTTACAGAGACTCCTCACTAATTTTTATGGTGGAGGACAAAAATCTGTTTCGGGACAGCAACTCCCAAATCTTACTTCCCTCTCATTAGAGGTCATTCTTGGCACAAAAAGCAAACAAAAAGGATAAGGAGAGGTCATTACAAAATTAATAACTTCCAAGACTCAATAAAACTCTTGGGTTATCTCCCAACAAGTACTTTTTTTAACGCCTTTAAGTTAGGCTTGATAGTTTCAAAGATGCTCACATAGAAAATATGAATTGATTTAAAAGAGAGCATCAAGAAGCAAATTCAAAGAACATTTAAGTCTAACCCACTTCCTATGCATAGGAATCTTGTAAAGAAACAAGTCATGAAAGCACAAAGCAACAAGCATAGGAAATCAAAACAAATGCAGCTTCAAAATTTTTAACATAAAGAGGGAAAACTTAATATTATTGAGATACATAAGACCATGTTTACCTCTCTCATAATAACTTTCAGTAGCAACATGAACAAAATTAACAATATAAATATCACATAAAACATTCTTATCATGAGCCACATGCATACAATAATTATTACTCTCCACATAAGCATAGTCATTCTTATTAATTATAGTGGAAGCAAATTCAACAAAATAGCTATCATTAATATTCTCATCACCATAATCATCAAATATAGGAGGCATATTGTAATCACAATTAACTTTCTCCTCAATAGTAGGTGGATTGAAAATATCATACTCATCATTGTAATCATCATATATTGGAGGTTTGGTATCATCATAAGCAATTGAATAACTATCTTCCAAAGTTGGGGAACTAGAAAGATCATTTTCATAAAAACTAGATTCCCCAAGCTTAGACTTTTTCATAGAATTAGCAATAATGGTGTCCAAAGAATTCATACTAACAACATTGCTATTAGCATGCAAATAAAGTTCCATAGGTTTTTTAATTTTCTCTTCAAACACTTCATGTCCTAACTCAAGATAAATGCTATAGAGCTCTCTAATTTTTTTGTTGTTTTCCATTAAGCCTAACTAGTGAAAACAAGAAACAAAAAGACAAAACTGCAGAATCTAAAGGAAATAACTTCGAGCACTCACATCGGAGGATGTGAGTACCTTTTACCTTACCTCCCCGGCAACGGCGCCAGAAAAGAGCTTGATGTCTACGCACTTCTATTCTTGTAGAAAGTTGTTGGGCCTCCAAGTGCAGAGGTTTGTAGAACAGAAGCAAGTTTCCCTTAAGTGGATTACCCAAGGTTTATCGAACTCAGGGAGGAGGTGGTCAAAGGTATTCCCTCTCAAGCAATCCTGCAATCAAGATACAAAAAGTCTCTTGTGTCCCCAACACACCCAATACACTTGTTAGGTGTATAGGTGCACTAGTTCGGCGAAGAGATAGTTAAATACAAGTGGTAACAGTGCCATAAAAGAGCTTCTGACTTGTTGTTGATGTGGGGTAATGGTGCCAGAAAATAGCTGATGGCATGGAGGAACACACTAAAGGCAAACTGAAGGAAGCAAGCAACATGCAAAAGATCTAGTACCAAACGGTGTTTCAATGTTTAGAAACAAGGCCTAGGGATCATACTTTCACTAGTGAACACTCTCTCGTATAAATATCCTCTCTTCATGATACCACTCTTAACTACTCTCCGGTTGGACACTCTAATCCATGGTAGGGCCTTCCCCAATCTAAATAACCCCACACTGTCACCTTGAGCGCTAGATGGTTCTAACAAACACCACAATTTCATAGAGACATTCAACTCCAAATATAACTCATAACAAATATTCAATCTATCCAAAGTGCCACACACGGTATGCACGCTGTCACTTTCACACACGTGGGGAAAAGCATAGATCTATTAAAGCACAAAGAGTATTTATGTAGACTAAAACCTAAGTGCCACCATGGCGTGCACGCTGTCACTTTCACACACATGGGGAGAGCAGAGATCTAATGAAGCACTTGAGTAGAAAGGTAGATCTACTTGATTACAATGCTCATGACCACAAGATGATCATGCATAGAGAGAGATGAACACATAGCTACCGGTAGAGCCCTTAGCCTCGAGGAAGAACTACTCCCTTCTCATCATGGGAATCAGCAACGGTGATGGAGATGGTGGTGGAGATCGATGGAGATGGCTCTGGGGGCACTTCCTCGTCCCGACAGGGTGTCAGAATAGAGACTTTCTATCCCTCGAATCTCCCTTCGGTGGCGGTGGCGCTATGGAGGTTTTCGTGGATTTCTTCTGGATTCTTTAGGGTTTTTGGGTCAGAGGCTTCTTATAGGCGCATGAATCAAGGTCGGTGGGGGTCCAGGGGGCCCACACCCCCTCCAGGCGCCTCCAGGGCTTGCCCGCGCCTAGGGGGTTTGGCCACCCTGTGGCCCCCCTCCGGCTCTGCTTCGTGGTTCCGTGTTGCTCCGGGAAAATAATAACTTTGGATTTTGTCCCGTCCAATTCCGAGAATATTGATTTTCTTCCTTTCTAGAACCAAAAATAGAAGAAAACAGGCAACTGGCACTGTGGCAACTTGTTAATAGGTTAGTTACAGAAAAGATATAAAAACACCTCAAAGTGTAGACAAAACATAAGACAAACGATATAAAACAAGCATGGAGATTCAAAAATTATAGATACGTTTCCGACGTATCAAACATCACACCTCAAAGTCCGCCTTCCCCATCTAGATAACCCCACACTGTCACCTTGAGCGCTAGATGGTTGCAACAAACACCACAATTTCATAAAGACATCCAACTCCAAATATACTCATGATAAGTATTTATAAACTCTAGCCTAAGTGCCACCACGGCATGCACGCTGTCACTTTCACACACGTGGGGAGAGCAGAGATCTATTGAAGCACTTGAGGAGCAAGGTAGATATACTTGATTACAAAGCTCATGACCACAACAAGATCATGCATAGAGAGAGAGAGAGAGAGAGAGAGAGAGAGAGAGAGATGAACACATAGCTACTGGTAGAGCCCTTAGCCTTGAGGAAGAACTACTCCCTCCTCATCATGGGAATCAGCAACGGTGATGGAGATGGTGGTGGAGATCGATGGAGATAGATTCGAGAGCACTTCCCCGTCCCGGCAGGGTGCCGGAACAGAGACTTCTGTCCCCCGAATCTCCCCTTCGGTGTCGGCGGTGCTGCGGAGGTCGTGGATTTCCCCTGATTATTTAGGGTTTTTGAGTCGGGAGCTTCTTATAGGCGAAGGAGGCAAGGTCAGTGGAGGCCTAGGGGCCCCACACCCCTGGTGGCGCCACCAGGGCTGGACCGCGCCTGTGGGTGCGGCCAACCTGGTGTCCTCCTCCATCTCTGCTTCGTGGTTCCGTGTCGTGTCGGGTAAAATAACGACTTTAGCTTTTGTCCCGTCCAATTCCGAGAATATTCATTTTTTTAGCTTTTTTGAAACCTAAAACAGCAGATAACATGCAACTGGCACTGTGGCATCTTGTCAATAGGTTAGTTCCAGAAAGTGTATAAAATACCTCAAAGTATAGAAAAAACATAGCAAAGTAGATATAAAACAAGCATGGAGCATAAAAAATTATAGATATGTTTACGACGTATCAAGCATCCCCAAGCTTAACTCATGCTCGTCCTCGAGTAGGTAAGTGATAAAAAGAATAATTTTTGAGGTGACATGCACCATCAAAATCAAGATCAAACCATTTGCAAGCATTGAAAGATGGGACCAAATAACTCTAAACATGAGCATGAAAGATGGAGTTCTAACAATAAGACAAAGTAACTATGCATGCAACATGAAAGGTTACAAACAAAGATCATGAATAACAATGCATTGAAAGACGTTTGTTTGTTTCGCATATAGAAACATAGCATAGTGGCATTCAGCTTGTCCCTCATGGAGTAGCAAATAGATGCATATGAGACCTTCAAAGTTCATAAGAGTGACTAGATACAAATAGTTCATGAGCAAGCAATATCAACAATATGCATCAATCAATAAGTTTTGGGACAATGTACATAGAACTAAGAATGTCAACTATGCTCTCTTAATTGGTGTCTAAGGATAGAAGGTGGAGACTCAATATAATGGTGGAAGAAAGGCCCTTCAAAAGGAAGCAGGGATTTCAAGTTTCACAAAGAGCTTCCAAAAATTATGGTACTTGTTAGCTTTAAGATCTCATTGCCCTTATCATAAGCATCTTGAAGTGATTAAGGTTAAAGTGAACAAAATATGAAGTATATGCTTTACAAAGTATAAGTTGGCAATCTCATGTCCCTTGAGTACGAGGGCCGCTCCTCATGCTACTCAACTTTAGTCACCGGTAAGTTCTTGTCATAGTAAGTACATGTGTATCATAGAGAACGGCCAACGGGGTACCCCTTGCCCAATGATACAAGAGCTATCCCATACCAAAATGACAAGGCAAGCAGATAATGAGCATCTCAGCAATCTTCTTATTTACCATGGGAAAATGGTGCTTTTTTCTCTCTTTCCTCTTTTCTCATATCTTTTTTTATTCTCAATATCTTTTTTCTATCTCTTTTTTTTTATAATAAGAATGCTTCATAGATTGATCACTATGGTGATGCTGCAAGTTTCCATCATGATTAGGCATGGCTTAGGCTAGCGGCCCAGGCGGTTCTCTAACACACATACATAACTCCATGGACTTACAAGCTCCCCTTTTATTTCACACCGATGACATCCTCAAACAAAAGATCATGATATCAACTGGGTACAATGTACAGGTGCAATGGTGAATGCGTTCCCCATGACAACATGGTTCTGCTAATTCCCAACTTATAAGTGCAAGCATATACAACACAGATGACACAATGGTTGAAGTTTATTAGGGGCAAGAAAAATAAAGTGTGCCATCAAGTTTGTGAGAGCTTTAATCACTAATTTTCACATAACAAGTTTAATTTGGAAGATAGATAAAACAAGAATATACTTGGAATGGTGTAACACACCATGCATAGGAATTTATAGTGGACACTTTGGAATAACTTGGTTTGTTGGGAGTTGGATGCATGATTAGAGCTTACTCAATACAAGTGGAGGCTAGCAAAAGAATGGGAGCGACCAACTAAGAGAGCAATAATGGCCATAATCATGCAGAGCGACAAAACATTACTAATCAAAGAATAAAGTGGCACCACAAGTCAAAAACTAAATGATAATAGAGGCTATGGTGACTGGTTCATAGTCATAACATGGTGTGAGCATGTGCCAAGTCAACCCAAACAAAGAATCAAAGGAGAATACCACAATATTATGCTTTTGTATGCTAAAACAACGCATGATTATTTCAAGGCACATTAAGCAATCTTAATTGTTTGTAACAAGTCATGCTACAACAATAATCACTAAGCATAAGGTCAAAACAACATCTAGCATGACATGATAAAGTCTAAGCCACAGTCAAAGCAAGCTCCCTTTTGTACCACTATAAGCAAGAACTTCCTACTCCTTTTCAACACCAACACCTTATTTGAAACAACTCACAAAGATAATCATCAATAAAGATCAGTGAGAATGTTTCACAAATCCACAAATAAAAACTAAAAAGTTCTAAGCTAAAATCACAATAAAACTAAGGCTAAACTCAGTGCTAACAAAAGTGAACACTCACAAAACAATAAGAATGAAAACTAGAGTGTTCTAAGTAATGAAAACAGAGTGTGCGTCTCTCCAAAATAAGTGTGTTGGGATCCAACCAACTTATTGCACCAAACCAAGCAAAATAAAACAAAAAACAAAGATGCTCCAAGAACAACACAACTATGCATAAAACAATAAAAACAAAATGTCTTGAAAGACCTGAGATTTTTATTGATGAAGAAGGGGATGCCTTGGCATCCCCATGCTTTGACGCTTGTACCTCTTGAATATTTCTTGGGGTTACATGGGGTGGCATCCCCAAGCTTGAGCTTTTGTCCATTCTTCATCTCATCACATCATTCTTCCTTTACACCTGAAAATTTTCCTTCATACAAAACTTCACACAATTCTTCATTAGCAACATTAGTGTATTCAAAAGATAATAGACCTTTGGGTTTAGTTTTAAAACAGCAAAACTTTCACTAAAATACAAGCTACTATAGCAATTCCCTCAAAAAGTTCAATTCCCCAAAAAGAACCCAAAAAGGAATTAATAAAGAGGCAAATGCAAATAATGGCAGAAATCTATCAAAACAGACCAGCGTGTAGAAACCGATTTTTTCAAAATCCTTCTGTTGCTCAAATAAAAAAGTGTTGAACTAACGAAAATTAGATAACAACCCGGGGGATTTATTCAGAAAATTACACCTCAATCCGACATACAGAGATTTTTCATGAATGTTTACAGTGAAGCACAAAAATCTATTTCAGGACATCAACTTCCCCAAATCTTACTTTCCTCTCATTAGAGGTTATTCTTGGCACAAAAATCAAACAAAAAAGGATAATGAGAGTTTATTACAGAAGTAATAACTTCCAAAACTCAAGAAAACTATTGGGTTATCTCCCAAGAAGTACTTTTCTTTAACGCCTTTAAGTTAGGCTTGATAGTTTGAGAAGATGCTCACATAAGAAATATGAATTGAAGTAAAAGAGAGCATCAAGAAGCAAATTCAAAACACATTTAAGTCTAACCCACTTCCTATGCATAGGAATTTTAAAAAAAAAGTTATGAAAGCACAAAGCAACAAGCATAGGAAAGCAAAACAAGTGCAACTTCAAAATTTTCAACATAAAGAGGGGAAACTTAATATTGTTGAGATACATAAGACCATGTTTCCCTCTCTCATAATAACTTTTAGTAGCATCATGAATAAAATTAACAATATAACTATCACATAAAACATTCTTATCAATTGAAGAGTTTATTGCCTTTTATGACGTGGAACAAATTGAAGAGTTTATTGCCTTCAAGGGTGCATTTGAACTTGTCAGTTTGCTTGAAAATACTGATGATGCACCTTATGAATATGAGGTTTATGAGATACTTAAATTTTGCTTTGATAATTACAAGGAAGAAAATGTCTATATTCTAGAATATTTTAATAGATGCTTTCCACAAATGGAAGAGACTAATGCCTTGCAGGAGCCTATGGAAGAAAAAAATGTTGAAACTGGAAGCTCATTAGATGAAAAAGAGGAGGAGAGTGATGAACAAAAGGAGGAAGAATGGATTATATACCCATGCCTACCTTATAATGAGAGTAACTCTTTATCCCATACATTATTTGATTGTCCCCCATGCTTAACAAAGGAGGATGAATGTTATGTTCCTATGGATTCTTTTGAGATACCTACTATGGGTAAAACTTGTGATAATAGTTATGATCTTGTTATCTATGATAATCCTTTATTTGTGCCTAACTTTGAAATGCATGGTAATAAAGAGTTTTGCTTAGAAAATGTTTATGATAAAGCTCTAGATGATGGTCCTATATTGAATTATCAGTCTTCTTGTGATAAAATTGTTAAAAGTGGGTTTGAAGGTTTTAATCCCACTATTTTTGAGCTTGATAAAAATTATGTGTTTATAGATCATGAAAAGTATGCTTTATGTGATAGTTATATTGTTGAGTTTATTCATGAGGCTACTGAAAATAATTTTGAGAGAGGGAAACATGGTCTTATGTATCTCAACAATATTAAGTTTCCCCTCTTTATGTTGAAAATCTTGAAGTTGCACTTGTTTTGCTTTTCTATGCTTGTTGCTTTGTGCTTTCATGACTTGTTTCTTTACAAGATTCCTATGCATAGGAAGTGGGTTAGACTTAAATGTGTTTTGAATTTTCTTCTTGATGCTCCCCTTTACTTCAACTCATAGTTCTTATATGAGCATCTTCTCAAATTATCAAAGCCTAACTTAAAGGCGTTAAAGAAAAGTACTTGTTGGGAGATAACCCAAGAGTTTCCTTGAGTCTTGGAAGTTATTACTTCAGTAATGACCTCTCCTTATCCTTTTTTGTTTGCTTTTTGTGCCAAGAATGACCTCTAATGAGAGGGAAGTAAGATTTGGGGAGTTCCTGTCCCGAAACAGATTTCTGTCCTCCACCAAAAAATTGTGTGAGGAGGCTTTGCAACTCGTATTGAGCTCAAAATTTATGAATAAATCCCCCAGTATGTTAGATAACTTTAGTTAGTTCAACACTTTTTGATTGGAGCAACGGAAGATGTTCGAAAAAATCGTTTCTACCTGTAGTTGTCTGTTGCTTGCAACTTAATACTAGAGGGGGTTCAGATGATACCCAAAGGTGGACTTCTAGTCATAGATGCAGTTGGATGGCGGTCTATGTATCTTGTTGTATTGCCCAATCGAATCTCATAGGATCTTGATGTCTAGTATTGCATTGTTATGCCTTGATCAGTCCTGTCAATTGCCCTGCTGTATTTTTTTTACCCAGCATGCCATGTTTGTTTATCTATGGAGAACACCTCTAGTGAACTATGGACCCTGGTCCAATCTTTACCATTGATACATCTTCCACTGTTACTGTTTACTTTCTGCAAACCACTATTACCTTCCACACCATACAGTTAATCCTTTGTTACAGCAACCGGTGAGATTGACAACCTCACTGTTCGTTGGGGCAAAGTCTTGAGTTTGTACTGTGCAGGTTTTCAAGTTGCTTGCAACACCTTTGAGACGTTTTCTTCCTCCTACTGGTTCGATAACCTCGGTTTTTTACTGAGGGAAAACTTGCTGCTGTGCTGCTTCCTACCTTGCTCTTGGGGTTTCCCGACGAAGCACTGCAAGTTGACGCAGTGCCATCACCAAGCCTTCTAGCACCGGTCCTTAATTCACTCCATTGTTAGCCTTCTTACTGAACTTTTATCAAAATATAACATCTTTGGTGCGGACATTAATGTTTCAAACATCTAATGCTCTAGCGTATCTGTGCTCCTCTAGTCAATCCGGAAGGCACGTAACGATATCGTCTTCAACAGCAAGAGATGCAATCTCGTTCCCTGTCATCTCTTGTAAACTCTAAAACTCCTTGTACCCCTGATGCATGTAAAAGGCATACATGAACTTTGTAGTTTATTGACACATATTTCCATGTACTTACATCTTATAGAATGTTATATCCATGTTTTACATTGATTTTTGGGATTTTCTAAATAATCTCCCTCCTTTTATTCTAACTCTGAAGGACAGGAAAACCATGTTATGTGTATTTTTATATTTCAGGGACATAAACAAAGTCAAATGGACTATAGATTTTTTTAGGGTTATTTTTTCATGAAGAGAAGCATCTGGTGCACAAGGAGGTCACCAGGGGACTCGTGGGCCAGAAAAAAGGCCCAGTGGCACGGGCTCACTTAGTGGTCGTGCCACCTACCCTCGTTCATGCCTTGTTGCTCGAATGTCGTCGATTCCACCGATCTCTTTGTCTTGACTTAAAACCTTTTATAAAAAGGGTTCCTAACGCGATCTTAGAACATATAGAGGCGAAGATCAAAAACATCAAAAACACCAGAACAAAGAGTCAGCAGGCTGCCGCCGGCGGAGATCGGAGAGGGGAACCACTGCCGGAATCACCTCCAGTTTCCTGCACCCCTCCAACATGGTCATAATCAACATCTATAGCGACATCCTCTTCATCCCTCTGCTTTAATCTCTTGGAAAACATGATGTGTGATGCAATCTATTTTTTTGCCCATGATCTTCTGTATCTTTATGTCTATGTTTGAGTAGTGATCTATTCATGGCAATTATGAAATAGTTCGTTGTTGGTTGCATACAAGTATATGTTATCTTCTACGATTGTCTTATGTACTAATATATGAGTGCACACATAGGTTGGGGGATGCATAAGATCATTACAATTGCGTCTTGATAGGAGGAGGGACGGTCGGAGATTGACAGAAACCATCTCCCAAGTCTTAAATATGCATGCTATGTTAATTCATGGTTAACTAACGGAGGGATAAATTATGGGGACCTTGAAACTTACAATGGTGATTAGACTCTGTCTTAATAACTCCCTTCCTTGCTCTTAACTGGCCTTGGGATCAATCACTAGTGGTATATTTGCACAAACTTGGTTGCACCTATTTATGGATCCTCTCTAAAAGAAACAATAACATATTATCCATATGCTTCACTAATTGTGATAACGAAACGAATAAAATAAAAAAATTCCTAAACACTTGCTCCCTTGAGTTACATGCTTTTACTTTTACTTGCGGTTGCTTTACTTTCTTGCAATAGTTTAGTTCCTGTTATTATTTTTAGCACTTCATCGTTTTCTAGTTAGAAGTAAAAAAGTACCTTACACCTCTAGTTCATTGCCTTGCATAGAAGGTCATATAAGTGGGTTATAGAGATTTAGAGAATAGATAGTTTAACTTTAGCTTCTCATGGGTTCAACACTCAAATACTTATCGAATTGTACTACAGTGGTTCCCTGCCCTTGTGGATTATCACCCCTCCCCTAAACTCTGTACAAATGGACAAACACAACTGGTATATCAAGCGTTGGGAGTAATTCCCCATTCTCAGAATAAAATAAAACATTTTGGGTCGATTTAGAAAGAGTACATAGAGCTTGTATAAATAAAATTTGTAAATAGTAGAGAAAAAAGTTTAAAGAGCAGAGTATGTGGAGTTTGACTTTGCACAACACATCCAATACCTTTAAAAATCTATGGGGTATTGTTTAGATGCTCTTACCCAATTAGTTTGCTCAGCTGTAAAAGTGGTGACTATACTTATATCTTCTTCACATTAATGTATCACTCCTCCATCCGTTTCTAAATATACTAGATTGACTTGTCCAAACGTTTTATATTTAGAGATAAGAGGAAGTTTTGTTGATAAAAGGGCACGACTTCTTCTCACTGGACTAAATATTAATTTAATTCCTAGTCAGCTGATGTTGTCATGTCTAAGTTGCAAGTCATGTTTTAACTCATGATGTCAGGCAACACGACACAAATCTAATGGCTCAACGTAATGTTTCTCAGTTGTAACCCTACTTGCAACTAAGAAGTTCCGGTTCGGTCTGCTATAACAAGCTATACTACCGGGTTTCAGCCGGTTCCTCTCAAATGAATTGGTCAATTTTCTTTGTTTTTTAAATAAAATGAAGAAAATTGCCCGTTTTGTTAAAAAAACTATACTACAATAAGCTTTGGTGGCTCCAATGATGGAGGGGCGAGGACAGTGACACGTCTTCGTCTCGTGCTAGTGTGATAGGGCAAAGGTGTCCGATCTTTCGATGAGATGGCGATAATCGATTTGGTGGAGTTCGGGCTTGACGATCCGACTACACGTGCGAGCACGAGTGCCAATGCAATCGCTAGGCCAATCTCCTGGAGGTTACCGATCCTGCATGAACACGATCAGCCTGACCAGAGAGGGTCTTAATTCCTACCTGAAATCGAGAACAAGTAAGAACCAATATTGCAATCAAGATATTGCGGATTAAGAGGAAAGCTTTATTGAAGAGGTGGGATCCTGAATAGGTGCGAAGTACAAGAGGCCTCTGCGACGCTCGAGCCTTGGCGAAGTTGCGACTATGGCTAACTTAATGTCTAAACAAAATCCGAATCTAGGGGGTCGGCTATGGGGAGTATTTAAGGGCGAAAAGGTGGGGTTTCGGCCAGCCATGGAAGTGGTGGCCGAATCCAACCCTAGAAGTCCTTTTCCCCTCAAATACGGACTCTAAAAAGTGGCTAATTAAAATCCTGCGAAAATTACATGGGCCTGACCCAAAATAAAGGTGTCGCAACACCATATTAAGCTATGGACGAATTCGTAAAGTATTGATCTTGAATATTTCGTCCAAGCCTTCTTTCTTCATTATGGTGGTATCAAAGTTCTGAAATCTTCATCCGTGGCCTTCTCTTGGATCATCACATGCTTGCTTCCATCTCCATGCATGGCCATGCTCCAATGCTTGTCCCTCTCATCCATGCTTGGTCCATCATTCCTAAGAGTAAGAAATATATCTGATTTAGGCAGCATCATATTCTCATGTATGTGAGGAATAGTTCCAAGAAACGAAAGTACCTGATAGTTAAGTTGTTTGGCACGAGATCTTGTGATGGGTCCTTGTATGTGTGTTACTGTAGGTACAACGGTTGTATCAATAGTAGGGATGTCCACATCATGCTCCCCTTCTTGAATTGAAGTCGTCCTCGACGCAATCTCATCTTCCTCACCAAAGTAAGGCTTCAAATCTGCAATGTTAAACGTAGGACTAACCGTACCAAAGTCTGCAGGCAACTCAAGTTTATATGCATTATCATTTATTTTCTCTAACACCTTAAAGGGACCAGCAGCACGTGGCATTAAGTTAGACTTGCGTAAATCAGGAAAACGATCTTTACGTAAATGTAACCAAACAAGATCGCCAACATCAAACACAACATGCTTTCTCCCTTTATCCCCAGCAAGTTTATACTTAGCATTCATGTGTTCAATGTTATCTTTAGTAGTCTTATGCAAGTTTAATATCATTTCAGCGCGTTGTGTAGCATCCAAATTATGTTGCACCGAAGAAGGTAAAGGCAATAAATCAATAGGTGCACGAGGAACAAAACCATACACAGTCTCAAATGGGCACATCTTTGTGGTAGAATGCAGCGAACGATTATAAGCAAATTCTATATGAGGTAAACACTCTTCCCACAATTTTAAGTTCTTCTTTAAAACAGCCCGCAACATAGTAGACAAAGTTCTATTTACTACTTTAGTTTGACCATCAGTTTGGGGATGACATGTAGTACTAAAGAGCAATTTAGTCCCCAACTTAGCCCATAAACATCTCCAAAAGTGGCTAAGAAATTTAGTATCACGATCAGAGACAATAGTATTTGGCACACCATGCAAACGAACAATTTCACGAAAGAACAAATCAGCAATATGTGCAGCATCATCCGTTTTATGACAAGGAATAAAGTGTGCCATCTTAGAAAACCGATCCACAACAACAAAAAATACTATCCCTCCCCTTCTATGTTCGTGGCAATCCCAAAACAAAGTCCATAGAAATATCCTCCCAAGGAACACTAGGAACAGGAAGAGGCATATATAAACCATGTGGATTAAGGCGAGACTTAGCTTTTTGAAAAGTAGTGTAGCGTGCCACAAACCTCTCAACATCTCGACGCATACGTGGCCAAAAGAAGTGTGTAGCAAGAACATCCTCCGTCTTCTTGACACCAAAGTGTCCCATCAATCCTCCTCCATGCGCCTCCTGTAACAACAAAAGACGAACAGAACTATCTGGAATGCATAGTTTGTTAGCACGGAACACAAATCCATCATTGAAGACGAACTTGTTCCAAGTTCTACCATCTCTACAATTCGGCAACACATCTTTAAATTCAGCATCATGCACATATTGTTCCTTAATAGTTTCCAATCCAAATATTTTGAAGTCAAGTTGAGATAACAAAGCATAACGGCGCGACAAAGCATCAGCAATAATATTATCTTTACCCTTTTTGTGTTTGATAACATAAGGAAAAAACTCAATAAATTCAACCCACTTTGCATGACGACAATTCAACTTAGCTTGACTACGAATATGCTTCAAAGATTCATGATCAGAATGAATAACAAATTCCTTAGGCCATAGATAATGTTTCCAAGTTTCTAATGTCCGAACCAACGCATATAATTCTTTATCATAAGTAGAATAGTTCACACTAGCCCCACTCAATTTCTCACTAAAATATGCAACAGGTTTTCCCTCTTGTAATAACACCCCTCCCAAACCAATTCCACTAGCATCACATTCAAGCTCAAAAGTCTTAGTAAAATCAGGAAGTTGGAGTAAGGGAGCATGTGTTAGCTTATCTTCCAATATGACGAAGGCCTGTTGTTGTGCATCGCCCCAAACAAAGGGCACATCCTTCTTGGTAAGCTCATTCAGCGGCGTGGCAATTGATCCAAAGTCTTTGACAAAGCGCCTATAAAAACCAGCGAGGCCAAGAAAACTCCTCACTTGTGTGACCGTCTTGGGCTGCGGCCAATTCTCAATAGCTTCAATCTTGGCTGGATCCACTTCAATACCCTGTGATGTAACAACATAGCCAAGAAACGCAACTCGATTGGTGCAAAAGGTGCACTTCTCAAGGTTACCAAACAAACGTGCATCACGTAAAGCATTGAAAACAGCACGTAAATGGTCCAAATGATCCTCTAAAGATTTGCTATAAATCAGAATATCATCAAAGTAGACTACCACAAAACGTCCAATGAAAGCACGTAAAACTTCGTTCATTAATCTCATGAAAGTGCTAGGTGCATTAGTTAAACCAAACGGCATTACTAACCACTCATATAAACCGAACTTAGTTTTAAATGCTGTTTTCCATTCATGTCCTAATTTCATACGAATCTGGTGGTAACCACTACGCAAATCAACTTTAGAAAACATGGTAGAGCCACTCAATTCATCAAGTATGTCATCTAAACGTGGAATAGGATGACGATATCGAATAGTAATATTATTGATAGCTCTACAATCAGTACACATGCGTGAAAAACCATCTTTCTTAGGTACCAAAATAATAGGAACAACACAGGGGCTACGGGACTCACGAATATGATCTCTGTCGAGTAGTTCCTGAATTTGGCGTTATATCTCCTTTGTCTCCTCTCGATTGGTTCTATATGGCGCGCGGTTGGGCAACGTGGCACCAGGAATTAGATCAATTTGGTGCTCAATTCCTCTAATAGGAGGTAGTCCTGGTGGCAGCTCAGCGGGAAAGACGTCCTCATATTCCTGCAAAAGGTTAGCAATAATGGGTGGCAAAGAAGGAGGCATATCCTCAAATGAAAACAAAACCTTTTTGCAGACAATTGCATAACATTGAGTATTGTTTACATCTAGTTCAGCAATATCAATTTTATTTGCAAGCATACATGGACTCTTCAAACGAATTTCAGTAGCATGTGTAGAATCAGATTTAGTGTTCTTTGGTGGTATAAAATCTGCAGCAACAATCTGATTCTCACTTTTATTTTTCTCCTCAGTTTTAGCTCTACTAGCTCTAGCAAGATCATCTTTTAAAATCTGTTCGGGAGTCATAGGTTTTAAACCAATTTTCTTTCCATCATGCATAAGAGAATAGTGATTAGTTTTGCCATTATGAACATATTCTCGATCAAATTGCCATGGTCTACCAAGTAACAAAGAACAAGCTTGCATAGGTACAACATCACAATCAACAAAATCAGAATATGTACCAATAGTAAAATGCACGCGTACCGTTCTTGTTACCTTGATCTTGCGAGAACTCTCAAACCATTGGATGTAATATGAATATGGGCGTTGTCTTGTTGGAAGCGCAAGCTTCTCTACCATGTCAACACTGGCCAGATTATTACAACTCCCTCCATCAATGATGATCCGTATAGCTCTGTCCTTGACAACACCACGTGTTTGGAACAGGTTGTGGCGTTGATCTTGCTCAGTTTTGCTCAATTGCACACTCAACACACGTTGTGTAATTAAGCTCTTGTATTGATCAGCAGCTTCAACTCCCATTACCTCTGTCTCTTCATCAGCATCAGAATTGTCTCCATCTCGAGCAGAAATAAGGGCTAGTGTATCTTCATCGAAGTCACTCGCTGAATCGTATTGACCATCTTCTCGCACCATCATCACACGTTGTGTTGTGCACTGTCTCTCAATATGACCAAAACCCCAGCACTTGCGGCATTGTATATCATTTG
The DNA here is from genome assembly GCA_916181665.1 of Avena sativa. Classification (NCBI taxonomy): domain Eukaryota; kingdom Viridiplantae; phylum Streptophyta; class Magnoliopsida; order Poales; family Poaceae; genus Avena; species Avena sativa. The sequence continues at coordinate 358,607,989 of OV702283.1, forward strand.
TCTTACCCGTGGAAGCCATAGAAGATGCACTACGAGCAGTAGTATTGGATGATGGTGGAGGAGGAGCTGGAAATCTTGTGGTGGCCTTGGATGTGGTAGTAGCTGGTGGCGAATCACGAGGAGACGCTGATTGTCGGGATGTCCAAGTGGATGTGCGACCTGCAGAATTATTAGTCCTCCTCCATGGTGTTTGGCGATCCTGCACTTCACGTTTATCTTTGCAAGCAAGATGAAACAAACGAGTGATAGAATTATATTCCTTCTAATCTAAGATGTGCTGAATGTCCTTGTTTAATCCACCAAAGAAACGTGCAAGCATTTGTTCATTAGATTCAACAAGACCACATCGAACCATCCCCGTTTGCAATTCCTGATAATACTCTTCTACAGAATTTTTCCCTTGCTCTAAATATGTCAGATTCTTTAGTAAATCACGTTGATAAGTGGGAGGTACAAAATGAACACGCATAGCAGTTTTTAAAGCAGTGCAAGTACTAGGAATAGTAGTAGGATTTAAACGACAATACTCAGACCACCAAAGGGAAGCAAATTTAGTAAATTCACATGTAGCAGCACTAACACGCATATTCTTAGGATATTTTAAGCATGCAAAACGTTGTTCTACTTCCATCTCCCATGTAAGATATGCATCAGGATTATATTTACCCTCAAAAGATGGAATATTTAATTTAAGCTTTGCAACATGATCATCATCACGTACCGGTGGGCGAGCGTTGCGGTAGTAATGTCGGGGACGGCCAGCAGGTACCTGTGGAGGTTGTTCAACCTCCTCGTCAAACAGATCGTCGTCGTCGGGGCCGTAGTAGTACCCGTCGTCTGTCCCCAATGTCGCAGCAGCAACCGCGGCGGAAGTCTGAGGTGCGTCAGCCGCAGCGGTAGCCGCCGGGGGTGTGGCGGCAGCCGAACCAGCAGTCCGACCCGTGATCGGAATGCGCCGTGCGCCATGTGTGGGCGCGGGTGCGGGTGCGGGCAATCGATTCAAAAGCTCCTTGAACCGAACGTCAAGCTTGGCGTTGAAGGATTTCTCGAGTCCATCGATCTTGTCCACGGCGTTGGTGAGCTTGGTGTCAAACTCCCCGAGGCGCGTATCCACGTCTTCAGCGCGACTGACCAAGAGCGCGGAGAAGTGGGCATGTAGTTCTTCGTTCGTCATTGTGGCAGGGTTCCGCGAAGTATCTGTCATGGTTAGTCCTTAAAAAACATTGGTATATAGTACGGAAATATGGTGGAAGTCACGCGTAATCCGTCAAGCAATATACAAAGCTCTTACAAGTTCTTACCAAACAGCAGGAAAAGGCGATGTGCAACCGCGAGGATCAGTGGGTCCAGAGATTGAACCAAGCGATTACCAGGAGTCGAGACACCGCACGTGGAGAATATCTGTGGAGCTCTGGAAAGGCTTAGCAAGGGGGGTTAGCAATTATCAAAACAACAATGCAAAGGTTGAAAGAATGCTCAACGACGGTACTGTGCTGGTCCTAGGCTAGACCGTACTAGAGACGCGAGCCTAGATCACCAACGATGTCACGACGCGACACAACAAGCACTGTATGATGATATGGCACCCTGAAAAGCGAACCGAGATGCACAAAATCACTATGATGGCGAGTGTCTAGAACTGATCTACGGGGTCTAAAAGTAGGTTAGCCCAAAAAAAAATTCGAAATTTTTTATTTTGCTCCGGAAAGCGCGCCGGCGCCAAAAAAATATTGCTATAACGGCCGATGGAGAAAAGTGATCCCCGGGGTCGAAAACTAGTATAGCCAGAAAATTTTTTCGGAGGCGGTTCCAGACTTTTTTTTTTGCTCTCCTTCTGGACTTACGACCGGACTCTTAGCTCGACACGGACTTGAGCTTAACACGGAAACAACAAAGAAGGAAAGTAAAAAGAAATAACTAGGAAACAATAACTCTACTCGGACTCGTACCACGGCAGGAAACTGATCGGATCTGTGTCGCGGTAGAAGGCGGTGGCGGAGTATTAGGGTTTATGGTGGCAGGGTATATGGCGGCGGAATATGGTGGCGGAATATGGTGGCGGTGATCGGCGAGGGTGGCAGTGACTACTATGATCAGAACTCGAAACTCTAAGGGACGAGACACTAAGACCAGCAACTCGACGCGATGATGTAGACACAAATTCAACAATGCAAAAACTAAAAAGATAATGCGAGGCGTAGATTGGTTATGGGATGGATCTAAACTCTAACTGTGTTTTTGGATTTTTCGTGGGTTATAGGTAAAAACAGATCTAATCTACGAAAACAGTAAAATCTCACCGAGCAACCTGAAATCTGATACCACTTGATAGGGCAAAGGTGTCCGATCTTTCGATGAGATGGTGATAATCGATTTGGTGGAGTTCGGGCTTGACGATCCGACTACACGTGCGAGCACGAGCGCCAATGCAATCGCTAGGCCAATCTCCTGGAGGTTACCGATCCTGCGTGAACACGATCAGCCTGACCAGCGAGGGTCTTAATTCCTACCTGAAATCGAGAACAAGTAAGAACCAATATTGTAATCAAGATATTGCGGATTAAGAGGAAAGCTTTATTGAAGAGGTGGGATCCTGAATAGGTGCGAAGTACAAGAGGCCTCTGCGACGCTCGAGCCTTGGCGAAGTTGCGACTATGGCTAACTTAATGTCTAAACAAAATCCGAGTCTAGGGGGTCGGCTATGGGGAGTATTTAAGGGCGAAAAGGTGGGGTTTCGGCCAGCCATGGAAGTGGTGGCCGAATCCAACCCTAGAAGTCATTTTCCCCTCAAATACGGACTCTAAAAAGTGGCTAATTAAAATCCTGCGAAAATACATGGGCCTGGCCCAAAATAAAGGTGTCGCAGCACCATATTAAGTTATGGACGAATTCGTAAAGTATTGATCTTGAATATTTCGTCTAAGCCTTCTTTCTTCATTATGGTGGCCTCAAAGTTCTGAAATCTTCATCCGTGGCCTTCTCTTGGATCATCACATGCTTGCTGCCATCTCCATGCATGGCCATGCTCCAATGCTTGTCCCTCTCATTCATGCTTGGTACATCATTCCTAAGAGTAAGAAATATATATGATTTAGGCAGCATCATATTCTCATGTATGTGAGGAATAGTTCCAAGAAACGAAAGTACCTGATAGTTAAGTTGTTTGGCACGAGATCTTGTGATGGGTCCTTGTATGTGTGTTGTTGTAGGTACAACGGTTGTATCAATAGTAGGGATGTTCACATCATAGTGTCTCTTGTCATCGGTAGGTAGTCCAATGATATATTTATAATTATTATTATTATGGGACTATTTATACTATTGTTGATGTTTATTTTGCAAAAAAGAAAACTTGCAACTCATAGCCCGGTCAAAAAAAATACTTGCAACTCATATGTACATATAGTACTTGATTGAGCACTCAGTTAATTATGAACTTTCATCCAAAACCTTTGAAAAGCTATGGGGCATTGTAAGCCATTTTTTTGCTCTTACCCAATTAGTTTGCTCTGTTTTAATTGCTATAAAAGTGGTGTCTATACTTATATCTTATCGACATTAATGTATTACTCCTCCGTCCATTTTCAATATAAAATATTTTGACAAGCTAGTTTGACTTGCCAAAACATTTTATATTTAGAGACAAGGGGAATTTTTGTTTATAAAAAGGTGCGACTTATTCTCACTGGCATGAACATTAATTTACTTCCTAGTGATGTTATCATGTCTAAGTTGCAATTCATGTTTCAACTCATGACTAGCATGAAACACGACACAAATCTAATGGTTCAATCGTATTTTCCCCGCTCGCAGCCCTATTTGCATCTGAAAAAGTCATGATGTCTACTACAACAAGCTCTACTATAACAAGCTTTCTTCGACTCCAGTGATGTAGGGGCGAGAATGTTAGTGCGCCTTCGGCTCGTGCTAGTGTCAGTAGTCGTCGCTAAGTGGTCCAATGATGTATTTATAATTTTTATTACTTTTAGGACTCTTTATACTATTCTTGAGGAATTACTAATAAAACGGTGAAATTTTGCAAATAAAAAAACTTGCAACTCATATCCTGGCAAAAAATAATCTTGCAACTCATATGTGCATATAGTAGTACTTGATTGAGCACTCAGTTAATTATGGAATATTCCCTTAAAAAGTACAAGATTAGCTGCATTCGTGGTGGCTGCTGAGCGCTCCTATACGCATCTACACTAGTGATGCGTTAAATGCGTGGCGCAGGATGGATGGAAAGGGAGGCTACTGACAACATGTTGGCCGTTGGCTTTGACAAGGTAGCAGAGCACGAGACGAGGATGATTTGCTCTTGCTGGGTTCGACATTGACGTGGACGTGCATGGCCCTGGGGCGCCGCTACATCATCCATCCATGCATGGCATATCATGGCCGGCCCTGCTTTTTGACTTCGCCTCGCCCGTTTTTCTTTACGCATGTTCCCATCCCATCCATCACGCCTCTTGTTAGCTTGCTCCAGTTCCCCGACTGATTCTGGCCGTTGCTGCGTGACAGTTGGCCAGATGCTCCACGACGACGACGCACGGCACCCTCATCATTATATATCGCGACTCGCCCTTTGAGATCGCCACTAACTTTGTTCCGTGTCGACTTCGTCTTCCTTTTGGATTACTTCATCCAATTGTTGTTCATCAGTTTGTTCGGTGATACTCGCTTGTCCGCAAATAAGCGTACATCTAGCTTTTGTTTAAGTCAAACATAACTAAATTTGACCAATTATATAGAGAAATATAGAAACATATATTATATCAAATTGACATATTATAAAACTAGATTTAAAAATAAATCTAATGGGGTAACAATTTAGTGTCATAAATGTTGATACGTTATTCTAAAATGTTAGTCAAACATTGTAAAGTTTGACTTAGAATGAGGCTAGAAGTACACTTATTTGCGGACGGAGTATACGTAAGTGGAGGCTGATCGAACCTTCCCGGCCGGTTACTATCCAGAACCTTCCACGCTCGAACCAGTAATATCATCTCAGTTATGGTTTATAGATCTCGGTAACGTACTTAGCCGTCACTCTGCCGAACTAATTAACTAATTAACAAAGCTAGGAGTAGTAGCTGACATGACCGGCTTAGTTTATCAGCCGAATGGCTAGTTCAAAACTTTCTCAAGTAAAATTTCTACAATTCCTGATAAGTACTTATTACGAATTATTGATGTATATATATTTGCATAATCTTGATACCAATGATCGCTATTAATTGGAGAATTTGCGACAGACTGCATATTGGTGAACTTCATCTACCTAAGCTTATGTTTCCATGGCGCGCGGTCCGAAAGCAATGGCATTTGATGTCAGGTCACCAACTTAAACAGATCAAGGAGGAATGTGGTGCATCGCTACCGATACTCACATCCCGCGAGATTTGGGACGAGAAGAATGTGAGAGTATCGCTTTTATGGTACTCGCAACCATCGCCAAGATCAAGTTTGAGGCTGGGGCTTGGAGTGCCGCCCCGGGCGAGAGTATAAAACTTCTACTACTCCTACATTACTTAATTCATATAATATAATGAGGGAGGCAAACCTTATGTCTCTGTTTTTTCACATTATGCAATTTGAGCTCATGGTACTAGTTTTCTATGAAGGGCATATTGTCGTATTCATAGGAGTTTGACATCCAGTTCTACTATCTAAATTCAAAGGGGTTTTTAAGAATTGGAATTCTCTAAACAAGACAACGAAAATTCCTTATTCGAAAGATGCCAGTTCTACTACTTCCTTCGGCCCATATTAATTGACCCAGATTTATCTAGATTTGAATGAATTTAGACACTATTTAGTATATAGGTTCATCTAAATTTTGATAAATCAAAGCCAATTAATATGGACCGGATGGAGTATCTAAATTCAATGGAGCTAGCAGCAACTGGTGAACAGTACTTAAAAGATTCATGGACAAAAGAGAAGACACGCCTACTAACTGGGAGCTACGTCGTATATACGTAGTGTATGCAGGATGGGGCACATGTCATTTCTGATGGAATCTAGGCAACGACCTTCGCCGGTGACTGGTGTAGCGCACTGACGCACTCATCATGCCTTATACTATAAGCGGGCCATCTGCCATTCCTATCCACAAGACTATATCAAACTAGTATATGTACCGGGTTTCCAGTTACGTATCGTACACAGCTGTTCGTTGCCAACTTAGTTTGACTACGACGCGACGCTCGATACTACCTTTTCTACTAGACGAAAAGGCGCGCTTTGCCGCGCCGTCTTTATTTTGTTCTTGTCACAGCACGCATAGAATAATATCTTCGTGTTGTTTTAGTTTATATAGCTGACACGTGTGCAAAAGAATATGTACTTTTTACAACGTTGAGAATAGGGCTTTGCTTTCTCCCTCAAGCTAGCAACACCATATGGCGTTAATAGATCACTCAAAGTCAATTTTAACTTCTTTGAGAGCCTTCATGAGAGAGCAGCTAATGAAATAAACTGGGAATATCTCGTAGTTCATAGATAGTGACAACAATGGATATGCATGTAAACAAACAACACATAATTTAGGAATCCTAAAGAGAGTCCATTTACAATAAAACTCAAAAGTACCAAGTCTAGCTACCCTACTTCAGTTTTTGTACCAGGCGAGAATAAAATGCTATATGAAGTACCGAAGCACTATAGGAAGAACGAAGAAAAGCATGTCAAAGGAACATTGTGCAGTTGTAGATCAGCCGGGAGTCTAAGATAGTTCTTTATTTCCTACATATTATTTGCTTTCACCGCCTGGGTCAATCCAGTGTTATGCAGTAGATCCGTTAGGTGTCCGAGATAGTTCTTTGTTCCCTACCACTTCTCAACTATTTATCTACAACTTCATGTAAATTAGAGGTTGCACAGTTAACTGGATATGAACTCTTTTTCCATGCTATGTTGAGAAGTTTGGAACCTGCATAATCATACTGCACAATAATAGGCTGAAGCCTGATAAATAAAGTTAAACATGATGTTATTTTGCATATAGGTTGTAGTACCATTCATGCGTCTCAATGAATATTGTTTCAGATCCAACCTCCAATACATATTCTCTGTTTACAATTCCAAGGCTAATGTATGCTGAAAACATAGACCTCTTCATGCTAATAAACAATTGGCAACTCTATATCCAGTCAATACCAGCCTAAAATGAGTAAAGTGCATAAAGGTTGTAACTTCACCCTAGATAGGCTAGATCATTTTTAGTCTTGATAAACTAATGTTCTACTCCCTTCGTCCAGAAATAACTGATTTGGGTTTGCCTAGATTTGAATGTATCTATACACTAAAATGTGTCTAGATATATTTGAATCTAGACAAAGCCAAGTCAGTTATTTCTCGACGACGGAGGGAGTACAATTCACACGACAATAAATGAAACACATATATACCAAAAGTGTTTGGCCATGACAGAGTTGATAAACTAATGTTCTACAATTCACACAACAATAATATAAATGAAGCATATACCAGGAGTGTTTGGCCATCATGGACAATCACGTGCCTTGGGAGCACTATCCCTAACTTCTCTTATTCATATCTTTATGTGCATAATGAATACCTTGGACAGAAATATAAAATAGCTATATAACAGAGTCAACATCATAGATGCAAGTTGCGAGAGAACCAAATCCAAGTTGGTGAAGATCGTGATTTGGGCTTAACACAACAAAGCAAACTATGGCAGAACATATGACACCGTAAGAGATGTAAGTTTTAGTCAACACCGCCCCTATCTTAGTTTTATTATTTCTATTTTTTGGAGGGGGAAAATGTTTCATATAGAACTATATTGACTAACAGAACTATGCCATTCTTTTTTTTAGTGAATACACCAGTGAAGAAATGGATTTATTTCTCATGATCATACAACATACAGGGTAATGTCATAATAGTGAAACATTAAATTCTATTTTCTGGAAAGAAAAGGTATCCAATTTAGTTGATAGTCTAACACTCCAGATTGCGAAGTGCAAGGCATTAAAAAAATTCTCTTTCAAAAAAGCATTATAACAATAATTGATCTCGCTCCAGATATTGCAATCTTGAACCAAGATAAGTGCACATATAAATATTCAGACTAAGTGCATAGGGATTAGAGACAACTAAGTGTGGCATGTTGAATTAGAATGACGTTAGCACCATCAGGAGCAAATGGTCTTTAAGATTAAATATTCAGACTAAGTGCATAGGGATTGGAGACAACTAAGTGTGACATGTTGAATTAGAATGACGTTGGCACCGTTAGGAACAAATGGTCTTTAAGATTTTGCAATGCTTATCCAACTATAGAACTAAAAGTAGAAAAGGTAACAGCTATCAGCGGAACTGACATGTACACCACATCAACATCACTCTTCTTCTGTAAAAAAATGCAGTTGATGTGAAAAAAAATCATTGGCATTGAAAGAATCCCACCATAATCTTGGCCCAAATCTTCTAAGAAATTTCAAGAGCTCATAAGCTAGATCTAGTAAGATAAGTTGTGAGGATAATCAACTCAATTACACGTATTGAAACCCACCATAATCTTGGCCCAAATCTTCTAAGCAATTGCAAGGGCTCCTAATATGATATGAGGGAAAAAGACACGGAGCTTAAGAAAACCTTACACTATACCTGATGAATCTGATATGTTAAGTTGGTGCTTTTTATATGTACACATGATGAATCTGATATGTTAAGTTGGTTCTTTTTATATGTACACATGAAATCAACAGTTAGTTGGAAATTGGCTCTTCCATTTTCTTGAAACAGAAATATGTTATTTGTTTCCTGCTTTTCTTTGTAGTATATTAGTTAGACTTCATTACAATATATTTAGGGAGTAGATGTAGCAGAGTATAATATCTCAATGTTTCAGTATCTATGAGGGCACTGGGTATCCACCACACTAAAGTTTCGACTGCACCAATCTCTACCTAACCTGATGAAGTGAACCCAACTTTCTAAAATTAAAACAACATGTCACACTTTATTGCATGAGATCGGAGATGGATAATACCTATTCTACAGTCACACGCCTACCACTATACCTCAACTATAAGACCATCTAAACCCTGAAAAGAAGGGGAATTGACGAAGAAATGTTAGGTTAGAGAGTAATATCACTTTTCCAGCCAACTTATGAAGAAATACGAATGAAAAAGTAGGAGACAAACCACTGGCAACCAATGTGCTGAGGCGGCAGCCTCGGACAACTCTGCAGCGACGGCCTTATGGGGCTTGGCAGTGGCTTGAAGAGCAAGGGTGGCGAGTTCGTCGGCCCGGTCAATGCAATCGAATGATCTGATTTGGCTGGCATGTCGGGGCAGCGGCCCCGGACACTCTCGGTGCGACGTTCGTGGTATGCAGAGGATCGTCTTTGTATAGCTTGGGCATTGGGACATCAGTCGTGCGGCGTCGCGGCTCAGTGCTGAGAAGGGGATGCCGGAGCGGCGACTCCGGAAACAGAGGTGTGAGTCGTGTGCGACGATGGCCTTATGTTGTGTGGGCGACAAGGCTATGTCGTTTTGTGCGGTTTTTGGGCCCGGTCTTCCTTATAAACTGGGCCAACTCTATTCTTCTTCTTTATAAATGAAAATGGCAAGTATTTTGCCTTGTTTAAAAAAAAGGTGCTGAGGGAGCTGGTCATCGGCGAGTGGACAGGACCCTCCAAGCTACAACTATCTGCAGCATCGACATGATGGCTGCCATGGACTCCATCCACAATTACCTGGAGTATCGATCTCCTTGTCCCTGCATGTGGTGCAGTCTTCTGCGAGCATGCTGACTTAAAGTTCAATATGAGTAGCTTATTAATATCAGTAAAAACTCAAAAGTATGACAGCCATTATCTGACCATATAGATGTGCATGAACAGATTGGCCTGAAGTGTGCTGTTATCTGTAGGTTGCGATTGTGTCTCCTACCGATACATATTAGCCTGTTTTTATATATAGATGGGTGGCTCCAACACTAATTAAATGCACGAAAAAGATAAATGGTTATGCACTTATGCCCCGTCCGCTACATCATCTTCAAGCCCTTTCAATTTCGTTAATTCTCGCTAATATTGAATCAGAAAATTGTGTCTATTCCTTATTAAGATATCATGTAGATCTCAAGACCATAGAAAAACATTACCGAAGAAGTTCGCTGCAAAATAAGATTAATCAATATGTTAACTGGAATGCGTATGAATGGAAAATTCAGGGGTAACATCTAACCAAATAAGTCAATTAGTTCTAGCCTTTTCATCCACAAAACAATATTGTGTGCTGCAAAAGACAATGAGTAAACCATATTTTGTACTCGGGTGTGTAGGAATCAGAAGTACGGGGAGAATCTCCTAAACCTGGTCTGAAAAAGTATAATGCCCAAATAGATCCCTGTTAAATCCAGGGCAGCGCGGTTTAAAGTTCAGGAAGCGTCAGGCATGAACAAATAGTATTAGCTGCTGCCAGACACACACGGCCAAGAGGTGGCCAAATTTCTTCACCTTAAATGGAAAACACTTGTCAAAAATATTTGTATCAGGTAGAATGAAATATGAGTTACAAAGCTAAAATAAGAACAGACCATGTAATTATAAGGTCAGCAAAAGAATGATAATAGAAAGATGATGTGCAAGCGGAGCAGCACGGCGAGCACATCCAGGAGACAGCGGCTAAATAGCCGGAGCACACACAGCCGGAGCAACACTTGAAAGAAACGCAGCGGACATAGCGGCGATGACGCCGACGCGGTGTCAGAGCAGGGGACGCAAAAGAAGGACGACCGCGTCGGCAAGGAGCCCTTCTCGGGGTGCAGCAGCCTTCGCCACAATGGGGAACACAGCTGCCGATGGCATCACAGAAGCAACCAAACCGTAGGACGACCCGTCGACAACACCAGGAGACACATAATGTGGCGACTGATCAGCGAGAATGGAAGGCGGATAGGAAGACCAAGACGGTGTAGATCGAGCTGTCGACGGGGAGGGGCATCAGGAGTTGTAGCATCCCGCAATCCACGACGCTGGCGCCACGCAAGAAGAGGCACAAGAAGACGACACCGCCAAACAGAGCCAGCACCATCAACCGGAAACACCAGAGGGTGTCCATCAGGAAACCTGGATCAACAAAAAAGATGAGGCAGGACCTGATGGATGGCCGGGTGACCGGACTCCATGCTGGTCACAAATCGTCCATCCTCGTGGCATCCATGGAGAACAGTGTCGGCGAGGCAGATGACCGTGGCGATCTAGGTAAGGACCTGACCCGCTCGATGCCATCGTCGTCCACCGTCGGCGACCTGTCATTTGAACCCTAGATACGCAGATCACCGGGATGTGCGAGATTAGGTGCAGTGGAGAAGAAAGAGGAGACATGTCGATGCAGAGAGGAAGCACCTGAATTTTCTAGAACCGGTCAAAGTGGTGCAGCCCCCTTGCGTGCTGATCCGCACCGCCTGCATCCGCAGCTCCTTGCCGCCACTGACAAAAAGAGAGAGGAGTGAGCAGGGGGAGATAGAGAGACGATGCTCTGGCCTTCCCCCCATCATTCCCCCACACCTGCAGGTCGCTTCCGCCTCCGCCTGATGCTCTCAGCTCTCCACTCCGGCGACACCGCCATCGTTCTTGACTCCCACCTTGGGGAATCAGGTTCGTCCTCCCGGCGCAGCCCCGTCCCCCGATCCGTGACCCGAGCCACGAGAGGGCACCACACGATCCAGAATCCTCCCTGCACAGATCCTGCACGGGAGGATCCCAGCCCTCCATCGCGTGCGCGGTGGGAGAGGCCGAGCTCTTCGGCCGTTCCTCCTTTGTCTCCCCGTGAGCCTCAGTGCGGCACGGGCCTCCTCAGACGCGGGCAGCAGCTCCGTCTGGACTGGGGAGGGTGGTTTGGGGGCGCGGCCGCCGATGGGACACGGCGATGCTGTCGATCCAGGATGTGGCGTGTGGTATGGTTCAGATAAGGTCCCTGTTTTGGAGGGATGAAACTAAAAAACGCCAACAGGCCCACAAAGCAGCGACCTCGCGCGCGGCAGATGGTCTGAGCATGCTCGCTTTTTCTCACGCTTAATCTTTAGAGTAATGCTCGAAAAGTCCTTTTGGCTCCCAGCTCAAGTGCTCCTTACATATTAAAAACATAAAACTAGATTTAAGATTTCTAAAAATTGTGAAATAAAATCTTAAAAAATAGCTAATGATGTATCCTACAAACGTGCAAAATCTTAAATGTTCTGTATTCTGAGCCACAATAAAAATGACAAAGTTCGGATTTTTTTTTAGATTTGAAATCACTATACCCATATCTATAGTTTTATTATTTTTGTGTAGCTGAAAATACACATTATTTCTAGTTGATATTTTACATGTTTTTGGTATACATCACTGGCTACAACCTAATTTATTTTCAGAATTTCCAAAACTCATAAATATGGCTTTCGTTTAAAAAAACAAGATCACTCGTGCGCATGTGCACCAAATCTCCACCCGATAATCAATATGCTACTCCCTTCAATCTATAATAAGTGTCGCTAATTTAACTTAGATTTTCTTATCAATCATCCTTGTATAAATCTCCTCCTTCTCGAAACAGGCTTTTGCCCCGCTATATTAATATAGCAACCGCAATATACAACGAGTCATCAAACAAATAATTGTTAGGGCAGCAACAAACACAAGGACAAATGAAAAGAACGAGAAACAAAGGAGATAAAGGTGGATCAACTAAGTGAAGAAGACCCACAACCGCTGTGCCCCTGAAAATGTTCCACCAAGATCCTAGCATAAGACCGTCAAGTACCAAGCAGCACCTTTAAGAAGGAAGTGACAATGTTGCTGCCCGGGCCAGCGCGCTGGACTTAGGGTTTCCCTCGGCACATGGAGGAAGGTGGACGAAGGGTAGCCACGACGCCCACCAGGAAGGAATAGTGCCACCCGAAGACGGCATCGCTTCGGTGTCGGGTTCGCGGACAAGGATTTCCCCTGCGAGGTCGAATGATATGTTTCTTGGGATCCCGGCGAGGTCGAAGCCTCAACCACCAAACTCGCCTCCCACCAGCATGCGCCACTACGGTAACAGAGCCACCATCTCCATCTCGTTGAAGCTATCAACACGAGGACATCTACACGGAGGTGAAAGATAGCCTGAATCGGGGTCAGTAGTACAATGGCCGAGCGAGAGGGAACAGCCTCCACCGCCGAAGGAGATAGTCGACCGTACACGACGGCAGGGACACACCAATTCTAGTAGGGTCCGGCCAGGTCCAAAAGACCCGTAAAGCCCCTGTGGAGACACACCAGTCCCAATAGGATCCGACCGAGCCCACATCGGGCATGTAAAGTCTGCCACCGCACTGCAACAAGTTGGCCATCGTTGACACCATCCCGATCATCGAGCTATCGTCACCACTATCACCCGGAGAAGGCGTCATCATAGGCAGGTCGATCCGCGATCTGCTCATATGGGATTCACATGGCCCCAAATTTGGGGCGACTAGATGGGATCACAGGGCCCAGATCACGGGTCACCAACCGTCGCCTAGCCATGTTTCGCGCCTCCCCGCCGTTCTCCACGCCTTCCTGCGTGCTCCTCAGCCGAAACCACGCCAAAACTCCTAAGCAGCCCTGCGCGCGTCCATGGAATAGGCGGGTAGAGGAGGAGGGTGCCGCCGTCGGCACCGCCCAGGCCGCACCCGGTGGCTGGCGCCAACAATGATAGAGGGGGAGGGAAGCGGGGGAGAAGGGAGGCCGCGGCGTTGTGATCTCCTGATCGCCCGTGCTGGGTGCGAGGCAGAAGACAATGGTCCAATCAGCTAATCTCCCCTTGTATGAACCTCTAACCTCAGATTAAAAAAACTAAACCGTTTCTAAAAAAAAACTAAACCAACAAAAACAATAGTTACAGTTTTGGAAAAAATCTACAATAACTAATAGAAGTGATTATATTTTCTGTTCGCTTGAATGGATATACTTATCAACCAAGACTTATATGTATAAAGAAGGTTAGGAAAGTGGATGTATAACCTAGCCATCCAGATTTAACTCTCATGGATACAGGTTTGGATTCTTATTACTTTTGCTAAGTCACAGTTAGCTGTGACATATCTTAGGTCACAGTCAGTTCGTAGACCGTTTGATTTATTGTTCGCATCAAGATTGGTGCCGGCCTTTTTTGCCCATGTTGCTTGGAGTTGTGGCCATCGTGCGCATTATTGGGCTGCTCCATGCATGTCGGGCCATGTGGGCTGTCACGCGAGCTCTGTTTTTTCCTTTTTTATAACTTTTGTCCGTTGTTTGTTTATTTTATTTTGCTCATGCCTATTATTTGGTGCTCCTGTTTGTTAGGATCTTGTGTCGAGCGCAGCTTGCTTTATTAGTGCCAAGATAGGACTATTATATATTGGTTGCCCACAAAAAATTATATAGATATGATAATCTTTTTGAATTGTTTTTAGCGCGAAAATATTTTTCTTTGTAGTTAATTTTTTTTCTTCTTTCATTTTTCCATGTTGTTTATACACTTCACCTTTTTAGGATTATTAGCTTAGGGTTCGTTCAATCTGCCCCACGCGTTGTAGTTGGTACTTGCGTACAGTCTGTATTCCGGTATGTCTAGTCTGTATTCCGGTATGTTGTCATGCGCGCCGCCCGCGTGGCCGCGCCGCGCCATGTTGTCTCGTGTGCACTCTGGCTTCGTGTCACTACCTTTTCTCTGGCTATTTTTATTTGCATCATATACTTGCCCATCGTGATCTTTCTTTTACTTGATTGTCTTTTGCGTCTGGCTCTTATTTTTGTCTTTTATTGTTGTTTAGTTGTGAGTTTGATCCGGTGGTAAATGACTACAGACGAGACATCTAGAGTTTTTTTTATTTTTTGAATTATCTAGCATAATTGTTTCTACAATTGTATTTTTTGCTGCCATTCATTTTTACATGTTATTTCTATGAAACTATTCTTGCGTGTTAAGATCTATGTTTTGCCTAGTTTGAGTTTGTTTTGGCCCGCAAAGGTTGTATGGTCCAGATTTTTTATCATTGTGGGCCGTTGAATGGGTCTTAAGCCTATTTTTTCTCCCGTGTGTTCTCTCCCTGATATTGACATCTTTTATTCGGAGAGGCTTAGAGTGGCCGAGATCGGCTGAGTGCGATCGAGGCAGGTGCAGGGGCGGGTCATTGATTTGACAAGCGGATATTTTTCCAGCGCCGGAGCTCTGTTGATTAGTGTCGACATCGGTTATTCTCCGTTGACTATGGTATGAGTTGTCTTTTTCATAGGTACGCGTTGCAATTGAACTCGCAACCGGTCCATGTTTTATATAAGTCGCGATCGGACTCGCAACTGACTTGTCTTTTTCATAGGTATGAGTTGCAATCGAACTCGCAACCGATTCAGAGTTCCCTATGAGTTGTAATAACACTCGCAACTGTCTTTGTCTTTTTCATAGGTATGAGTTGCAATTGAACTTCAAACTGGTCCATGTTTCATATGACTTGCAATCAGACTCGCAACTGATTTGTCTCTTTTATTGATGTGAGTTGCAATTGGACTCACAACTGACCCATGTTTCATATGAGTTGCAATCAGACTCGCAACTGATTTGTCTTTTTCATAGGTATGAGTTGCAATCAGACTTGCAACTAATTCAAAGTTTCCTATGAGAATAACACTCGCAACTGACTTTGTGTTTTTCATAGGTATGAGTTGCAATTGGACTCGCAACTGGTCCATGTTTTATATGAGTTGTAATCAGATTCGCAACTGACTCGTCTTTTTCATGAATCACGGTTTTTTCGTGTTTCCTATGAGTTGCAATTAGATTTGCAACCGATTTATGCTTTCGTGCTCCCTAAAAGTTGCAATTAGACGTGCAACTGGTTTGCATCTCTTTTCAGTTATAACTAGAATTGTAACAAAGACTTTTTCAATTTTATATCATATCCTATTGAGAAATATGATTTTTGTACTTCTATAAGTTGCAATCAGACTTGCAACTCGAATTGCAGCTGAGAATTTTTGAATTTTATATCATATTTTTCCAAATCATTATTTTTCGTGTTGTCTTACGAGTGATAATCGAACTTGATACAGGTTTATACTTTCGTGCTCCCTATAAGTTTAAATCGGACTTGCAACTACTTTATATTTTTACACAATCGCAAGTAGAATTGCAACCAAGATTTTTTGAATTATATATTCTATTTTTCCAAATCGATTTTGTGATTCCCTATTAGTTGCAATCGGACTTGCAACTGAGATTTTTGTTGTTACAAGTCAGGTTGCCATTGTTTTTTTCCTTGTAGTCACATTATTTTTGTTGCAATTAGGGTAACAACTGGATTTTTTTGGAGTTGCAAGTGGGATTGTAACTATGATTTTTGTTGTTACAAGTGAGGTTGTAAATAAAATTATTTTCCAGCTGAGGTTGTTTTTCCAAGTCGCAAGTGGGTTTG
Organism: Avena sativa; assembly: GCA_916181665.1. Lineage (NCBI taxonomy): Eukaryota > Viridiplantae > Streptophyta > Magnoliopsida > Poales > Poaceae > Avena > Avena sativa. The sequence goes on from OV702283.1 coordinate 358,624,438, forward strand.
TAACAAAATAAATAAAATAGTTTTTTATGTATTTTATTTTGCAAGTGTGTATCGTTTTAGTTGTTACAGTAAAAATCACGGAATACTATGGTGTGTAATAGGGGAATCAGAAGGTGATTTGTAAGAGTTAAAGAAAATAATTTAGCGGCATAAAATATGGTGACAATAACTGACGTTACTAGACAATAATGTGTGGCTGCTCACGTTACATGCAAAATGATCCTAGTGATCAAGGAGCCAGCTTAACTGCACGTACATGACTACTAGATACGTGACGCCGTCAGACGCATCAAATTCTAGCACGTATATAAGCTTTTTTCTTACTATTGGACCAATCAAGGGGAAAAAAGTGGAAAAAAATGCTGACATCGTTCACAGTCGACTGTAACTTAGAGATTCCCTTAAAAATATCTAGCTGTAGGGGATTCCTCTGCCGTATTCCTTTCACACAAAAAAAAGACTTACATGTACAAACTCGTCCTTATAGTTTAATTGTATGAAATGCAATGACCGGCAATGCAAAAAAAAAAAAATCAGTTTCTCTATTTCTTTGGTCCACTATCGTCGCGAATCATTATCCACAAGTTCAGTCCGGAATGTGGTCGTTTAGAGTTCTTTACTTTGTTATTTCTCTATACGGCAGTTGGTCACTCATTCTCGTGACCTCGTCTACTTTGTCGTTTCGCGCTTTAGTTATGAGTTTTATATGTCAAGGTACCACCACGGCACTAGCATACTCCCTCCATTTCCGTATGTCGCTCGTTAGGTGACCATCGATTGCAACCGAAACTAGACGAACATAATTTATTTTGGATTTTGCAAAGTTGGTTCAAGGAGTGGTCTACTCTATATATACCAGCACCGCATTTATTTTTAGAATCAGAAACCACTTCTAATCGCTTTAGATATGGTAGCAGTATATAAATTCTCCCGCAGAGGAAAAGAACGGTTCATTGTATCTCTAAAAAAAATCTGGGGGACACGACTTTTTTTTTGAATGTTAGAAGGAAAGCTGCTAAATTTATTGATTAGAAAGGAGGGTAACAACAAAGGATTTAGGTGGACAAAAACTAGACAAAAGCCTAGACCACCAAAAAGAAAAAAATACAGGGTACAACTCAGCCCGGGTAGAGAAATTGTTTGGAAAGAATTGGCGGCTGTTCTTTGCTTGAGAAATTCTACTACTCCCTCTGTTCTAAGGAATAAGTCGCATGCACAATTCAAGACAAAGTTTGACACAATATCTTGATTATATTATGCACAATTAGTACCCTTGGATTCATATTGAAAAACACTTTTTAATTGATGCCAATTTTGTAGCAACATTGTTTGTATATTTAGAGTAATTCTTGGTCAAAAGAAAAACACGCAAAATGAGGATGCCTTATTCCTTGATACGGAGGAAGTACCTTGAAGTTGTGAACATTTTGATTTGTCATATTTCTACTATAATTTTGGACTGCATCTAGAAGTTACTTTGTACCGATATTCATTAATCGACAAAGCACCAACATTCTCTCTCCCAAAAAGATTGCTAGTAGCTTTTCCGCAGAATTACATTGCATATTTCAGGAAAATTCTTATTGACTCCTATTAGAGATTCAGAAATTTTATGGTCTATGTAGAATATTTAAATTTACATTCTCATGATTTAATATCTTTTGTAGGAAATTTGGATGTCAGGTAAGAGTACGTTTTTCCCTAAGAATTCCATTGCATATTTCATAGGATAATTCTTATTGACTTGAACTTATCAGAAAATTAATAAAAATATGGTCTATGATTAATAGAGAATTCACTTTCCTTTGATTTCAATTCTTTTACAGGAAGTTGGAAGGTAAGATCCTTACATAAATTTTGATGGTGATTCTTGTTTGATATGTAAGAATGTCAGGTAGCAGTATGTTTTTTTTCCTAAAAATCTAACCTATAGATGGAGGGGGTAGTACGACGTCCTGCAAAATTCTGATTTGATCGGCCGTCCGATCCGGAATTAGCGGTCTAGATATGTCCACTCATACCCGCCTCTACGTAATGGACCGGCCCTGTTCTACCCGCCTAGTAATGTGTCTCGCTGTTGTTGGGTCCCCCTCTTTCGTCGGCCCACCTCGCAGTGACCGCTCAGCCGGTGGGTTAGGTCGAGCCGATGTGAAGCGATCAAATTTTCCGGTTCTGCCCTCACACCTCGGACCCGAAGTTTTCCTTCGCTGGATTGAAGTGGGCAAAATCGCATCCATATAAAAATCACGCTCGCGGAAAGAAACCTAGACCGCATTATCGCTCCAGCCGCCGCCCGCGAGTCTACTCCCTCGCTCTCGTCCCTCTCGCCTACCTCTCTTCCCTCTCGTGGCCAGCCACCAATCCCCTGCAGCTCAGGCCGCTAGCCGCCACTTTTCCTCCTCCTCCTCCAGTGCTTGTGCCGCCTCAGCTTCCCCCGCACTCCCCTACTGTCCACGTTCATCATCGTCGAGAGCGCCCAACAGAGGGGATTTGTGGCCGGCAGCGGAGGGGACCTAGAGCGTGGCCCAACCGGCGGCGGAGGGTCCCAGGGGAGCTCGCGGCCGGCTAGCGGCAGAGGTATGCAGGGGAGCTCGTGGCCTGGCCACCGACGGAGGTACCCAGGGGAGCTCGTGGCCATCCGGTGGCGGAGGGCACCTTGGGGACCTTGCAGCGACGCACAACACCTACGCCTTGTCGTCGGCTCCTCTGCACAACCATGGAGGCGCCTCCTACAAGCTTGCTCTGCTCCAGTTCGTGAGGTAGAACACCTTCACGACTCCTCTCTCTCTCTCTCTCTCTCTCTCTCTCTCTCTCTCTCTCTCCTTACACATCTGTTTTTATCTGTGCTCATAGGGTGTTCGATGAAAATCATATTTTTTATTTAAGGTGTACTTATGGGTACTTATGTTTGTTTGACGCACATGTTTTGATTGGATAAGAAATGAACTACCTATGGCTTTCTCAGGATCTAGGATCTTGGCGCTGCATCTTTCCCTCACATTCTCATGTAACATCTTACTCTCTCTCTCTAACTCAGAAACGCTACACTATAGGGGGGATCTACACTACAGGGAGGTTATCCTGAGAAGCAAGGACAGCGGCATCTCCGTCACCGGGAGGAGAGCATGCCTCCACACGTGATGCTGCTCTGCCTCTAACTCCTTAAGGCTTGAGATAAATTGAAAGGAGACTGCTCATGTTTGATTTAGCACCCAGCACATCAATATTTGTTCCTGCATATTCGTTTTTATCTGTGCGTACATGGTATTTGATTAAAATCCCTGGTAAGATTAATGTTCCTTTTGTGTTCTAATTACTTTGTCTCATGTGTAGTTTCTGTTTTTGATAGATTTTGCTAGTTTTTCTGTTGTTTGAACCGTTTTTGGCCGAGTGAATATTTTAAATATATGTGCATGTAAAATTTCGATCCTCTATTTTATTTAGGTAACATGATGCAGGTGCGATAACTTGTCGAAGATGGAATTCTGAAGGTACTTAAACGATTTCTTTGCTAGCTTGCATTGTTTTCACTTTTGGTGTGGTCGACAATAATTTGTTATTGATCTATACATGATTAAAATGCTAGCAACATGGTGCATTGTGTCTATTTTTTATGCAGGCCATAAGCAACATGTTTGTTTTGTTATTGCCCAAAATCCCCTCCTTCTATTGTCTGCTTGATTTTTGACTCATGTCGGAGATGCTAATGTTCTTCCCCTTGGTGCAGCAGGATTGGGTCTATTTATGTACCAAGGAGAGGCGATCCTTGGGATTATATATGCAGCAGAGGTGACATAGTCAGGTGAAGTGATGCACTTTTTGTCTGGTAGGATCATGCATTGATTCAGTTTTTTGATCAATATTGGTTCACTATTGAACTTTACACTCAGATGTTTCCGTTTCTCAATCAGGACTCAAGAGTTCAACAATATGAATACTAATTTTTTTATTTTTGAATATTTGTAGATTCTTTCAATGATATTAGAAAGTCACAAGACAATAGAAATGAGGTACATTCTGAGCTTATGTTCTATTTTCTCACCATATGACATGCCAATGCCAATGTGATTTCCTTTTTTACTAGACAAGCTCATGATATAGTTATCCTAACTTGAATTCGGCCATCTTTAGATTACATGGTTAATAAGGCCAGATAGTGTTTGTGTATGGCCGTTGAATATGTGTGTAATGAATATTTCCTTGTGCTCATATTTTCCTTCTGATCTAGCTAAATTGATTACAATTATTTGAGATTGTCTATGTATCAGCAGTAGCCTGGTGATATTATGTTCTTATGTGATTCAATTCATTATGATTACAGTTCAGCAAGCTGGTGGCTAGCTCCTATTTTTCTATAGATAAAATGACTATTTTATTTCCTACATGGATTCTTGGTGTTTTAAGATATCCTATAAATTATATATTACTAATCTTGGTTTCTCTTTGCTTTGGTGAAACCTCCGAAATGATTCTGGTCGGACCAACTACAATATTTCATATGTTTGGCTTACCATGATTTCTAGATGCTTGAGGGATTTTTATCCATCGTACTAGCTTCATCGCAAAATAAAAAGAATTTTTTACTGCCATTGATGTCATCTGAGTTTAACTGAATAATTTGTCTATATCCACGCATGAATAAGTGGTAGGTTTCTAAAAGATTTGTTTAATGATCTTGACTGCCAATGATTTCCATGGGATACAAAAATAACACCTCTGCTTAGTTTCCACCTAGCCTTCCATGCCAATGAAAATCTTCTTGCTAATATCTCATAGGTTCCCCTTACATCTTAGTGATTTGTGTCATTAACAACTCGGTTTTAATTAACTATACATGTTATTTTGGTTTGCAACTGCTGTTTCATATCACTGGTATGTTGTGTACCAACTACTCTTTGAGATGACAATCGTTGCCTCTGGTTCCCTTAGATTAAAGTTTTATCACTACCAAAAGTAAATTCACTTGCTTTCTTTTGGATACCAAATTCGTGGTTCATCTGCCCATTTTCCATATAATAATCAGTTTTAGGATGTTTCTCTTCTATCTAGCTGTGTTGTTTACCCATTCCTGTTGCTACAACTTTCCAAATAGGGTGTATTTATTCATGTATGATTACTGTTCAGCATCAACATGCAAGCGACCATGGAGTGTCCGTTTCTTGTTTGTGCGGCATTTGCCAATAAAAAAATGTGTTGCTTAGCCATGGCTTAGATGCAATTGTCAAGATTGTCTGTTGTTAATTTTGACATCCGTTTAATTAGCAGCATGAAGCACCACGTGATTTATCTTCATATCGTGTCAATGTATATAATGTTCTTGCTTTTAATTTTTTTTTGGAATATTTTGAAGAAATTCCGTACTGCTTTGATTGGTGCTAGAAATGAAACATTATGGATTAGCTCAATTTCCCTAAAATCATAGGTGCTAGAAATTTATCTTATGGAGTTTCATATGCTGGATCGCATAAGAGTAGTGCACTGCGTTGATTGGTGCTAGAAATGAAACATTATGGATTAGCTCAATTTCCCTAAAATCATAGGTGCTAGAAATTTATCTTCTGGAGTTTCATACGCTGGATCGCATAAGGGTAGTTCAGACAAGGTGTTTGCTAGAATGAGTTATTTACATTGTATTACAAACATGTCACTGCTGAGATGAGGCTGCAATAGACGTCGCCGTTGGTGTAATAAAATCTGGATCTATGTACATGTACACAGATCAAAGGATCCTATGGTTTCATATCAATGTGCGCCATTGTTTTGTTTGGTGGCGCCAAAAGTGTTAGGGATTCATATGTGCAGAGAGCTCTTCTCCAAGAGTTACCTCCTCAGGTTGAACCAGAAGAGGTAATTACTTGTATGTTCGACACATTTTGTGTTTTTTGTGCACCGAAGTATGTGGAGACTACCAGGTTCGCGAAAACACGGGACAACATGGAGATTGAAGACATACATTACATTTAACTGAAGTATGTGGAGGAAGAGAAGATCTTCTCAAGAAAGCTGTGCAGAAAGATAAAATGAACTTGCACGGCGGTTTGTGTTTTGCAGCGTCGATGATGGTTGAATTTTGCAAATAGATCTACAACATCATGTGCAATAACCATCCTCTAGGCCAAGGCGATGTATTAGCTGAAGCTATGAATGAATCAAATCAATTGCTCTGTTTGAAGGGTAGCTACTGATTTGGGACATGTAGTACAAGTTTGATCTGACCTTGGATGATTACTATGCTAGGTGTTCGCTTGTTCCTCAGGTGTAGGCAACTTGTTTTACTGTCCGCTCAGTGCTGTAGTTTAGACAAATACCATGTTTCTAATCCGCTCACTTTTTTCTTTTCGTAATATATATAAGATAATCACCTTGAACAGACTATGTGTTATCCCATGTTAAGACAACATATATTTCTTTTGAAAACATTGTCTGTGTTGCATACATGCTTATTTATTTAACTGAAATTTAAAGAGTAAGCTTCTCTAAACCAGATGAATGTAGCGAGCTCATGTACCATTAGTTGAGTATCAATCTTTACCTTGGTACATGTAAGACATACATTTTAAACTGCTTGTGATATCAAGCTAAGTTAGAATGCAGCAATCGTCTAGATTATAGCAAATTGACACTGAGTTGCTTCACCGAAAGCAATATACATAGGGAAACATGTAACACTACGGTTCTGAAAAGACCGTAGCTTCTATATGACATGCCAATCCCTGGATCGGTTCATTGGCTCATAATAGAATAAAGATGAATAACATAGCAAAATATCCGTGTATCATAAATAACGAAGATCCAGATTATCATTATTACAATAAAGGCTTGGCTCAAGGCTAGCTCAATTTATTCAAGTAGCAACATAATAAAATAAATCCTCCATTCTTCAAATTTCCCACAAGTGAACAAGTGCCGAGTGGAGTACCGTGGCCTAAATCGATCACTCAGAATCGGAATACAACATGAAACGTAGCAGGCCCGAAGGGTCAATACATGAAATGTATGACAAGTAGAGCTATTAAAGGAGACAATAGAGCTAACATCTATATGCATATCTGGCAAGTGGAACTGTGGCTAGCTTGCATTTGCAAATACCTTTGTCCTACTTTCATAAATAGTTTTTGATTTTCTTTGAAAAGATCCCAATTAAGTTAACTCTTCAACATTAAAGCAATTAGGAAATTGGAATGAGCGAGAAACATGTCTGAAATCAATATCAAGCAACTCAGATGTTCATAACCCGCGACACGGCTAATCAATTAGTTTATACACCCTGCAGGGGTTAGTACACTTTACGACTTGACCAGCCCAGCTTGTACCACCATTCTCATATTGGGTGATGTTAGGGAGAAGTCCAAAAAGGGACCGTTCGGGAGGTAGCTCCCCAAACCCGACACGCACCGGTCCAACCTACCAAAATTTTACATCTCTGGATACCTGGGTTCGAGTTACCATAACCTTCTGAGTCCAACCAACCGTCCATTCCATTATTGGCATATGGTTGTACACGTAAACTACAAAATAAAGAAGCCAATCATTTTCTCTTGATACCTGGGTGCCTTTCCGCAATGATACCACCAAAATTTTCAATCCCATCACACCTTGGGATTCATTGATTAAGTTGTTTTTAGTTTTCGTAAACCAACACATTTAGAAACAACTTTCAGTGATGTAACCCAGCCCTCGTTCATCATAGTATGACTAAGCACATCTACCAACGGTGGCTCATCTACAGGAAATCCCTACCACGTAATAGGACATAGCATAGCGATAGTAATTTCCTACGCATGCATCTACAAAATACACGACAATGCATTGAAAATAGTAGGACAACATCATGAATAAAGTAGCATCTACTTGCCTAAAATAGAACCAGTACCAACTGGAATCACTCAAAAAGGACTTATATAATTCCCTGGGCAATTAAAATACTCCAGTTAGCCCTTTTATAGATTCTGCAAATTCCAATACTGTAAGTCTATCTTTTTAATTCACTAAAAGATTCCTCTTGTTCCAGGGATATCTTATTTGCAATTTTTGGAGTTGTAGAACTTTTACTACGAATTTAATACTCTAAAAAGGACATTAAACTATTGAATTAACCAAGACAAATCCTTGTTGCAAAAGTATGAAACAACTGTACAGCAATATTCTACGTGAAACACTGAAACCATGCATATTTTATTTGCAATTTTTGGCCTAGTAGATTTTTTTCTATCAATTTTACAAGTTTCATCAATTTTCTACAATAAACTGTGTTTTATAAAAATCGATCCTCGTCAGCAGTTGAACGGTCAACGTTGACAGTTTAACTGCGCGGGCCCAATACTACGCGGCAGCCCGCGGTTGGCCAATACCGCTTCGGCCTGGGACAGATCCTGGCCGCCCAAATTAGATCGTGCGGCCCCTGGCGCTTACCGAGGATGACGGCGGTGGCGGCGGCGGTAGCTGCTGGCGGCGGTGGAGGGTACGACGACGTCCAGCAGGAGTCAGCGGTCCAGGGGGTGTCTTCGGATGCCCCCTTTGTTTCCACTAACAGCGGCAAGGAACGGATGGAGGCGGCGGCGGAGCTCGAGCTCCGGCGAGCAATTCCCGGTCGTCGGCGATCCTATGGAGGGGGAAAAATAGACGGGGTGAGGCGGCGGTTCTAGGGGTAACCCATGGAGCAAGAAGGGAGGCGCGGTTGCTCAGTACCTCGGGGTTGAGCTCGCCCGAGAAGCAGACGGCGGCGACGGCTGCTGTCTAGCTCGAGGTAGGGTTCGAGAAGGTAAAGAAAAACAAAAAATGAGAGGGGGCGGCGTGCTTTAGGAGATAAGATGCGGGGGATCCGAACCGAATCTAGCTCTGTGCGCGCAGAATCGGGCGGTTTTCGTGTTCGTCGGGGGCTCTCCCCGTTGCCCAGGGAGGGATGACAGGCGGGGCCCCCTGTCAGTGGCCCGAGGCTGGGTGGCGGTGCTTGGCTATCGGCCGCGCGCGCGGTTGCATGCTGTTGCTGCCGCTGGCTGCTAGCCTTGTAGGCCCCGGCTGGGCCGCAGGCAGGCCGGCTCGCTGCAGCGCTGCCCCTCTTTTTTTTGTTTTCTTTTCTTTTTTCCTGATGATTTGTTAACTGAATTTATCTGTCACAAACTGTCTAAAATAAGCTGAAAATTCAGATCGCTATAAGATTTGCTCCGAAGCTCGAATTGAGGCGATTCAAAGTGCTACGGATTCGTGACGGAACCCTCTAGCACATGTGCCTTCCAAACAACTAAAATGCACTGTTTTTAACAGAATCATGGTAAAACCGAGCATTCAAGTGTAGGTGTCAAAATGCAATTGCAAGTGAATTGTTTTGCCAAAACTTTTTCAAACTGAATTTTTGCAATGATGATCATGATGAAATGACATGTATGCTATGCAGTACCAAATCTAAAATCTGGGATGTGACAAGACTAACCCCCTTAAGATTAATCTCGTCCCCGAGATTCTGCGTGGCTAACAAATAGGTGCGGGTGGTCCTCTCGGATGGCATCCTCACGCTCCCAAGTGGCTTCCTCTTTGGTGTGGTGGCTCCATTGCACCTTGCAAAACCTGATTGTCTTGGTAAGGGTAATCTTCTCCGCTATCTCCAGTATCCTGACCGGCTTCCCATAGGTCAAGTCACTCTCAAGCTGAACCTCCTCTAGTGGCACCGTGTCTCTCAATGGTGTATTCACCATCTTTGGATGACACTTCTTCAGCTGGGACACGTCGAACACATTGTGGATGGTGGACAGAGCCTCTGGCAACTCCAACTGATAAGCAACCTCTCCTTTGCGTGCTAAGACCCGATATGGTCCTATAAACCGAGGTGCTAGCTTACCCTTGATTCCAAATCTCTTAATTCCACGCAGTGGCGATACTCTGAGGTACGCTCTATCACCTATCTCATACACCACTTCCTTGCGCTTGGCGTCAGCGTAGCTCTTCTGTCCCGACTGTGCTATCTTCAACCTGTCCCTAATCAAAGCGACCTTCTCCTCGGCATCCTTGATCAAATCAGGTCCAAATAGCTGACGCTCTCCTACTCCATCCCATAACAATGGTGTCCGACATCTTTTCCCATATAGCACATCAAACGGCGATGTCTTGATGCTGTTTTGGTAGTTGTTGTTGTAGGAAAACTCAGCATACGGCAAATTCTCATCCCAACTAGAACCATGAGCCAAAGTGCAAGCTCTCAACATATCCTCCAAAATCTGATTTACCCTCTCGGTCTGTCCATCAGTCTGAGGGTGGAACGCTGTGCTAAACTCCAACCTAGTCCCCAATGACTCGTGCAGCTGGCGCCAAAAGTGCGATGTAAATTGGGTGCCTCTATTTGATACAATGCTCTTGGGAACTCCATGTAGGCACACAATTCTGTCCATATAAATCTTGGCCAACCTTGCACTCGTGTAGGTTGTCTTCACCGGTATAAAGTGGGCTACCTTGGTCAAATGGTCGACCACTACCCAAATAGAGTCGTATCCCGACCTGGTCCTAGGCAATCCTGTGATAAAATCCATTCCCACTCTATCCCACTTCCAATCCGGCACGGGCAATGGCTGTAGCAATCCTGCTGGCTTATGGTGTTCCGCCTTCACTCGGCTACATACATCACACAAGGCAATATGCTTGGCGATGTCTCCCTTCATGTTGTTCCACCAAAATATGTCCTTTAGATCCATATACATCTTTGTATTGCCCGGATGTATGGAGTATGGCGAGTCATGAGCTTCCTGCAGAATTAGCTTCCTTATCTCTGGGTCGTTAGGCACACACAAACGATATCCATACCACAAGGTTCCTTGCTCATCCTCGCAAATTTCTTTTTCTCGATTCTCCTTCATCTTTTCCTTTATCTCCTCTATCTCCTTGTCTCCTACCCGAGCCTTCCTGATCATGTCCTGTAGCGTTGGTTGGACCTCCATTGCTGCCAAATATACTTCTGACACTACCTCCAGTTTAAGGTCCTTGAATTGCTTGCACAAATCCTCGGGTAATTCCCCAACAGTCAATCCATTGGCATAGACCTTCTGGCTTAGAGCAACCGCTACTACATTGTCCTTTACTGGGTGGTATTGCAACTTCATATCATAATCCTTGATAAGCTCCAACCATCTCCATTGCCTCATGTTCAGTTCCTTCTGTGTAAATATGTACTTCAGGCTCTTGTGGTCGGTGTACACATTGCAGTGTTTTCCCATTAGGTAGTGCCTCCATACCTTGAGTGCATGCATAACCGATGCTAATTCCAGGTCATGCGTGGGATAATTCCTCTCATGGTGTTTAAGTTGTCGTGAGGTATATGACACTACTCTCCCATCTTGCATCAGCACACTTCCAAGTCCCTGTCGAGAAGCATCACAGTACACTTGGAAATCCTTCTGAAGATCAGGTAAACATAGAACAGGTGCGGTCACTAGTCGACGCTTCAGTTCCTGAAAGCTGGATTCACACACATCTGTCCACTCGAACTTCCTCTCCTTCTTCAGAAGTTCCGTCACCGGCTTAGCAATCTTGGAGAAATTTTCTATGAACCTCCTGTAATATCCAGCAAGTCCCAAAAAGCTCTGAATATCGCCCACATTCTTGGGCGCTTCCCACTAAGTTACTGCCGTCACTTGCTTGGATCAACAGCGACTCCTTCTCCTGACACCACGTGTCCAAGAAACCCAACAGTGTTAAGCCAGAACTCACACTTGCTGAATTTGACATACAGCTTATGTTCCCTCAGCTTCTCCATAATCAGTCGCAGATGTCTCTCATGTTCAGCATCATCCTTGGAATATATCAGTATGTCATCGATGAACACAACCACGAACTTGTCCAAGTACTCCATAAACACCTTGTTCATTATAGTCATGAAATATGCCGGAGCATTCGTTAGTCCAAAATACATAACCGTATACTCATATAAACCATTAGTGGTGAAGGCAGTTTTTGGTATGTCCTCCTCCCGGATCTTCAATTGGAAATAGCCCAATCGCAGATCAATTTTGCTAAACACCTTTGCTCCTTCCAGTTGATCAAACAAATCATTTATGTTCGGCAGGGGGTATTTGTTCTTGATGGTCACTTCATTCAGCGAGCGATAGTCCACCACCAACCTCTTACTGCTGTCCTTCTTCTCCACAAATAGAACAGGTGCACCCCATGACGACGAACTAGGCTGAATAAACCCCTTGTCCAACTGCTCCTTTAGCTGTTTCTTTAATTCCTTTAGCTCATCCACATCCATCTTATATGGTCTCTTTGCTATAGGTCCTGTTCCCGGCATCAGATCGATGAGAAACTCCACATTCCTGTCAGGTGGCATCCCTGGCAGCTCTTCCGGAAACACGTCGGGGTAATCCTTTATCACAGGCATAGTATCCATGCTAACCCCCTTAAGAGAATTCAGCTTACACCTTCCCGGTCGCACAAATGACTTGAACCTAATTCTCTTACCATCCGGGGTTTTGAGCGAAACCGCTCGCTATGCACAATCTATGTGTCCCCCATGCATAGACATCCAATCCATGCCCAATATTACATCTAAACCTTGTGACTCCAATACTACCAGATGTGCAATGAAATTGTGTGCTCCAATCCTCACAGTTAAGTCGCGGCATCCCGCGCTAGCTATCATATCCCCTCCAGGTGAGCTCACTCTAATAGACCCTTTTAGAGACTCCGTGGGTAACTTATACTTATCCACAAATGCCCTTGATATAAATGAATGCGATGCCCCAGTATTGAAAATTATAAGTGCATGGTGAGTGTTGATTGGAAACTTACCAACCACAAGTTCAGGCTCATCTGGGATCTCCTCCACATTCATGTGGTTCACTGTTGCCTTCTGGTTGTTGCCTGGCTTCAGTCCCTTCTTCTCCGGACAGTTGTCTGCATAATGTCCCTTCTGGCCGCACTTGAAGCATGTCACCTCACTCAGATCCTTCTTCACGAAGTTGCGATCACGGTTGCGGTCATGTCCATTGTGTCCTCCAGAATGGTGAGTGTGTCCTCCCTTGTGGCCGTGGCGGTTGCTCTTGTGGCTATCATGGCGATGACCATCGCTTCCATGGCTGTGGTGGTCATGGCTTCCATGGTGCCCATGGTCACTTCCACCATGCTTGGAGTATCCATCATAAGAAGTGTGAGACTTGTGATGAGAGCCAGAGTGGTGATTGTTGCCCTTTCTCTTGCGGTTTTCCACCTGCTTGTGCTTCCCCTCCAAGATTCTGGACTTGTCCATAAGCTCCTGGAAAGTGGGACAATAAACCACTAGCAGCTGCACTGAAAGCTCATCACTGAGGCCATCTAGGAACCTCTCTCTCCTTTTGGCATCAGTGTCAACATCCTCAGGGGCGTATCGCGACAAGTTGTTGAACTCCTCAATATATTCAGCCACGGTGCGGTTGGTTTGGCGCAAGTTGCGAAGTTCCTTCCTATTCAGGCTCAGAACTCCTGAAGAAACGTGGTTGGTCCTGAAACCTTCCTCAAACATTGCCCAAGTCACAGTGTCCAGCGGGTGGGTGATCTGAAAAGGTCCCACCACGAAGCGGCTGGTCCCTCCAGTAGGTGAGCGGAAAATCTCACCTTCTCAGCATCTGTGCACCCAACAGTTACCAGATCCTTATTCACTGAACACAACCAGTCGAGAGCAACCATCGGCTCCGTTTCAGTAGAGAACTTCGCTTGCCTTAGCCTCAGGAACCTTGTAAGTGCATCTCCCTGGGGCTGGTTGTTCCCATTGTTGTTATTGTTGTTCTGAGCTTCCATGAACTGGGTCATCACTTGGGTCAGCTGTGCCTGAGCCGCCATAAGCTGCTCCAACTAAGTAGGTTGACGACGGGGAGGCATCTGTGGTTCAGCACAGGTAAGCTTAGAAAGAATCGATTACGAAAATAGGATTCTACTCATGCATTATGATCAAATAACAACAAAGCAATCACAAACAATCTAAAGCAAGAAACACTTCAGCAAACAAATGATCCAGCAATGTTTCAGGGGTTATGCTAGCAGTATATATCTACTGAAATAGTTTTAGAAGCGTTGGTAACAGTTGCCAACACCAATTGGCCAACAAAGCACTAAAAACAGGAATCTGCCAGAACAGTCCAGCAGTGTTCACGAATTTTTATACCTGACTTAAACTCGTTAGGAATTTTTGATGATTTTTGTGTATACAGAACATAGAGTTTCGAATCAACCCTATTTTTTTCAGATTTTTCCCAGTTACCAATAAAATATGAAAAATCGTGCAGTACATATGGGTCAGCAGAAAAACTGCATCAGGAAAAAAACTCGGATATCAACCAAAACTTGTCATAACTCTTCTATAAAATTTGCACAAATAATCTCAGGACTTTGGAGTACACATAGGAGCAACTAAACACTTTAAAACTAACAGTAATTTAAGTTTTACATTGATCAAGACTTAATCTAACGATTTAACCTAACGAAGACTAATTGGTGGGCATCTATTTACTTCATGAAGAGGTTGCGGTAGTTCCTCACACTCATGCGTTGGCGCTTCTGTCCACGAACCAACCATGGCGGCGGAGTATACACCTCTCCTGAGTCATCACTTGAAACCTCAAATTCCACCTCTTCTGGATCCTCCTCTTCTTCTTCATCCTCTGCTGCAGCTGCAACAGCTTCATCTCCTCCACCATCATCGTCTCCATCATCATCCTCGTCCTCATCATCATCATCGTTCCCTCCGTCATCATCATCATCATCATTGTTGCCATCATCTCCATTATTGTCATCAGGGGTGGATTCAACTATGCTTGGAGAACGGCAATCTGGGCTGCCATATCAGCAATAGTCTGGTCCCTTTCCTGGACGGTCCCTTGCAGCTGTTGTATGGCTTGATTGTTTTCTTGCACGGTCCCATTAAGCTGGGTTATGGTTGCGTCCCGGCCTATGAGTGCATTATTCAGAACATCCGTAGCTTCATGCAAGATCTCAATCTCCTGTCCCTGGACCACCATACCTTTGCTGGCGAAATCTGCTATCTCCTTTACCATCATCACTTTCTCAGCTAGAGCTTCATTCTCCCTTTCCATATCCTCTATGTGCCTCCGACGGGGCGGCATGTTGTTCCTGTCGCCCGGGGTAACCACAACGTTCCCATTCTCATCACGCCTTTCGTAGCCACGATAGGGTGAGTCTTCTGGCAGCAGGTGTCAGACAAGATGGCACTGGCGTGACAGGGCTTCATGTAGGCCAAGTTTATTCCAAGTCCCCAGTTGCAGTATGTCTTGGTGTAGATCAGATGCACAGGGTTTGGCAAGGCGGCATCCCTGAAGATGAAAGTGGTGATCTCCCAGGCGTCCTAGCCATATCCATAGGTGTACAGCCTTCTTCCCTTGAACATGGGCAGTGGCAATCCCAATGACTGCGAGAGCTCTGCCAACTGTCTTGCAAAGGGCCTTGGTGATTCCATCGTTGCATACTCAGTCCTGACTTCTCCCATCTATCAATTAAAAGAGGAAAGTGTGAGAATAGCATATGGTAAAGATTTACGAGAGTGAAAGTCACAAGATGAAAGACAGAGTTAATATAAGTTTTAATAATTCTCTGGCTTCCTAATCCAAACCTAGGTCACGATCCTACAGTCGACACACGGGCTCTGATACTATCCTATAACTCTACGGTTCTGAAAAGACCGTAGCTTCTATGTGACATGCCAATCCCTGGATCGGTTTATTGACTCACAATAGAATAAAGATGAATAACATAGCAAAATATTCGTGTATCATAAATAACGGAGATCCAGAGTATCATTATTACAATAAAGGCTTAGCTCAAGGCTAGCTCAATTTATTCAAGTAGCAACATAATAGAATAAATCCTCCATTCTTCAAATTGCCCACAAGTGAACAAGTGCCGAGTGGAGTACCGTGGCCTAAATCGATCACTCAGAATCGGAATAACCTGCAACATGAAACGTAGCAGCCCCGAAGGTCAATACATGGAATGTATGGCAAGTAGAGCTATTAAAGGAGACAATAGAGATAACATCTATATGCATATCTGGCAAGTGGAGGTGTGGCTAG
This sequence comes from Avena sativa, assembly GCA_916181665.1. Classification (NCBI taxonomy): domain Eukaryota; kingdom Viridiplantae; phylum Streptophyta; class Magnoliopsida; order Poales; family Poaceae; genus Avena; species Avena sativa. The sequence goes on from OV702283.1 coordinate 358,640,481, forward strand.
CTTTCATTTGCAAATACCTTTGTCCTACTTTCATAAATAATTTTTGATTTTCTTTGAAAAGATCCCAATTAAGTTAACCCTTCAACATTAAAGCAATTAGGAAATTGAAATGAGCGAGAAACATGTCATGAAATCAATATCAAGCAACTCAGATGTCCATAACCGGGGACACGGCTAATCAATTAGTTTATACACCCTGCAGGGGTTAGTACACTTTACCCATGTGGCTTGGCCAGCCCAGCTCGTACCACCACACTCATATTGGGTGATGTTAGGGAGAAGTCCAAGAAGGGACCGTTCGAGAAGTAGCTCCCCAAACCCGACACGCACCGGTCCAACCTACCAAAATTCTACATCGATACCTGGGTTCGAGTTACCACAACCTACTGAGTCCAACCAACCGTCCATTCCATTATTGGCACATGGTTGTACACGTAAGCTACAAAATAAAGAAGCCAATCATTTTCTCTTGATATCTGGGTGCCTTTCCGCAATGATACCACCAAAATTTTCAATCCCATCACACCCAGGGGATTCATTGATTAAGTTGTTTTTAGTTTTCGTAAACCAACACATTTAGAAACAAATTTCAGTGATATAACCCAGCCCTCGTTCATCATAGTATGGCTAAGCACATCTACCAACGGTGGCTCATCTACAGGAAATCCCTACCACATAATAGGACATAGCATAGCGATAGTAATTTCCTACACATGCATCTATAAAATACACGACAATGCATTGAAAATAGTAGGACAACATCATGAACAAAGTAGCATCTACTTGTCTTGGCTGTAGCGGTCGAACGAACAATCCACACATGAGCAAGCGTTGCACTCGTCGCAATCTACACGATACAATTGCAATCACATAAACAAACCAAACACAATCATATACAAACAATGACAATGCAAGATGCATGTATGACAAGTTGAACAATGCTACAGTAGCTTTATATATTCTTAATCAGTATACCTACTGTATGCATGCATGGAAAACATTTTAAATGCATAGAGAACGAGGCATGCAATTTTAATTGCCCAAACAATTGAGCTATAACTCAATATTTAGCCACTGCTAATAAACTGTTTGTAAAATCTTGGAAAAATATCCACTATGTAGGCATCCTAAAATAGAACCAGTACCAACTGGAATCACTCAAAAAGGACTTATATAATTCCCTGGGCAATTAAAATACTCCAGTAAGCCCTTTTATAGATTCTGCAAATTCCAATACTATAAGTCTATCTTTTTAATTCAATGAAAGATTTTTCTTGTTCTACTGATTCCAGGGACATCTTATTTGCAATTTTTGGAGTTGTAGAACTTTTACTACGAATTTAATACTCTAAAAAGGACATTAAACTATTTAATTAACCAAGACAAATCCTTGCTGCAAAAGTATGAAACAACTATACAGCAATATTCTACGTGAAACACTGAAATCATACATATTTTATTTGCAATTTTTGGCCCAGTAGATTTTTTTCTATCAATTTTACAAGTTTCTTTTATTTTCTGCAATAAACTATGTTTTATAAAAATCGTTCCTCGTCAGCAGTTGAACGGTCAACGTTGACCGTTTGACTGCACGGGCCCAATGCCACGCGGCAGCCCGCGGTTGGCCAATACCGCTTCGGCTTGGGACAGATCCTGGCCGCCCAAATTAGATCGTGCGGCCCCTGGCGCTTACCGAGGATGACATCGGTGGCGGCGGCGGTAGCTGCTGGCGGCGGCGTTGGCGAGCGTCTCCGGCATTCCTGGCGGTGGTGGAGGGTACGACGACGTCCAGCAGGAGTCAGCGGTCCAGGGGGTGTCTTCGGATGCCTCCTTTGTTTCCACTAACGGCGGCGGAGCTCGATCTCCGGCGAGCAATTCCCGGTCGTCGGCGATCCTATGGAGGGGGAAAAACAGACGGGGTGAGGCGGCGGTTCTAGGGGTAACCCATGGAGCAAGAAGGGAGGCGCGGTTGCTCAGTACCTAGGGGTCGAGCTCGCCCGAGAAGCAGACGGCGGCGGCGGTTGCTGTCTAGCTCGAGGTAGGGTTCGGGAAGGTAAAGAAAAACAGAAAACGAGAGGGGGCGGTCGTGCTTTAGTAGATAAGATGCGGGGGGGGGGGATCCGAACCGAATCCAGCTGACAGGCGGGGCCCCCTGTCAGTGGCCCGAGGCTGGGTGGCGGTGCTTGGCTATCGGCCACGCGCGCGGTTGCATGATGCTGCAGCCGCTGGCTGCTAGCCTTGCAGGGCCCGGCTGGGCTGCAGGCAGGCCGGCTCTCTACCCCCTCTTTTTTTTTGTTTTTCGTTTTCTTTTCTTTTTTCCTAATGATCTGTTAACTGAATTTATCTGTCAGAAACTGTCTAAAATAAGCTGAAAATTCAGATTGCTATAAGATTTGCTCCGAAGCTCCGATTGAGGCGATTCAAAGTGCTACGGGTTCGTGACGGAACCTCTACGCACCTGTGCCTTTCAAACAACTAAAATGCACTGTTTTTAACAGAAGGATGGTAAAACCGAGCATTCAAGTGTAGGTGTCAAAATGCAATTGGAAGTGAATTGTTTTGCTAAAACTTTTTCAAACTAAATTTTTGCAATGATGATCATGATGCAATGACATGTATGCTATGCAGTACCAAATCTAAAATTTGGGATGTGACAAAACAGGTTCAGTACATAGTAATATGTAGTTTCCGCTACTTGGGATTTCACTACTGTATTACCTTTGATATTGTTGTTCGTTGGCTTGATATTTGATATTATTGTTTTTGAATTTAAAATTATTTCCACGGGATCGTACGCCAAGGCGCACTCCTAAATCTAGTTGCGTTCTGCATTTCATGGGAAAATTCTTATTGACTCGGGGAATTAAGAAACTTAACAGCTGTGTTAAATAAAACAAGAGTCTACGGTTTCTTAGATTCAAAAAATAGTGACCGAAATTTGGAAGGATCGAACCTTTAGAAATTACTATTGATTCTTTTTTGGCTTGTAGGAATGTGTCCTTTAAGAGTTTTTCCATGTATTGCATCACAACACAGGAAAGTGCTTACCCACCTCGTTCTACATGAAAATGATATTTTATTTTGCTTTCACTAGACACCGCCATGCAATTTTCAATTACATAACGTTCTGCAAATAGCATAGTAATACATACTCCCTCCGCCGGAAAATCGTTTTAGAGGACGGACTCACTTGAGCCTGTTTTTGAGTTTTCCAAAAATCATCAAATATTTTCAAAAAAATACCTACATGTAGCCACTAAAACAAAATACATGCATGCAAATTTTCAAAGAAAAATATATTGTATTTAGAGCGCAGAAAAAAGACAAATATGACAAAATTTAGAAAAACGGAGGCACGTTTACGTTTAGATCTGGACTTTTCTTTTTTTTTACTGAGGACAGAATACAAAATATTTTCAGATGAATACAAATCATTATCTATGTCTCTATATTTTTTCAAAATTATCTAAAACTTTAATTTTGAACTTTAAAAAAAAAATTTACTCCCTCCATTCCCTTCTATAAGACGTTTATAAAAGGGACCAATAGTCAAACTTCACTAAATTTAATATCGAGCCTCATAAACTTTTTTAAGGAGTATTTTATTCTCTCTCATTAGTACAAGGGTTCCATATTCCCGTCGGCGACGCCAACGGACTACTCCGCCTCCTGTGGGCTCGAGGCTCGGGGGTGTGATGGACCACGGTCCCTCACCAGCGGGAGGTTTCTCGTTCTTTGTTTAGGTCTTTCATTAAGTGTCTTTCTCAGGATATTGAGGCGATTGCTACATCTTAAAGTCAGAATAAGGTCCTCTTCGTCATATCCTTGCTCCGGTGGTGCATTAAGTGTCTACAGAGGGCGCGTGGAGTCATGTGTCCAGCGAATCCACTGGGATCTAGTTCGTTTTCATGTTTGTTGGTGTGAGTTCAGGTCAGTCTCTTCCGATTTATGGATGTTATTATTAACGATGGTTGTTATTCTAGTGTGCTGGTCCTTTGAAGGCTTAGCACGACGACTTCCTGTCAGTCTACTATAACAAATTCTACTACGACAAGGTTTGTAGTCGTCGCCGCGCCTTACGCTTGTACTAGTGTTTGTAGTCGTCGCTAGGTGGTTCGTAGACCTATTTGTAGTTTGTATTACTTTTAGATTTCTTTGTGCTATTGTCGATGATTATTAATAAATCGGTAAAATTTCAAAAAGAAACTCCAATAATTTCAATCTGCCCATGAGAAGTCAAAACGTGTTTATACCTCTAAACCGAGGATCGTTATCGAGGTTGTCCATCAATGTCATCGTCCTGACTCGTGAGCGACTCCTACTTACCGAGAAATGGTTCATTGAAACGGTTTTGATTATGTACTCCCTCGTCTGCGAATAAGTGTACTTTTAGGATTGCCTTAAGTCAAAGATTTTAAATTCTGACCAACATTATTATATATAGTACTGACGTATATGACATAAAAATGAATATATTATGAAACTTCGCTTGAAAACGGGTCCAGTGATACTATTTTGGTATCATAAATGTGACTACGTTTATTAAAATAATAATTGGTCAAATTTTAAAAAATTAACTTACAAAGTTTAAAGTACACTTATTTAGAAACGGATGAAGCATGCTTTATTTTGTTTCTATCTGGCGGGACCTCGGGAGAAGGAGCCCGCATGAAAGATTGGACTTACGTGAACGCTCTCTGCGCGCCACCACTCTGCAATTTGGCTGGCCCCGTCCGAGCTAGGGATCGGGACGTCCTTCTTGCCACACTGCAGCTACCGGATGGGGTGAATGCGTGGGGAATTTTTTTTTAACATAAAAGATTTTATTAATTTAAGCACATTTTACAGAGAGTAGCGTGAATGGATCCACGCTTGATACATAGAGGATGTCCCTTACTGGACATTGGTTCGAGTCTGAACATAAGCACCTGATTGCTAAGTTTCTAGATTGAATTTTCTCAGCTAATCTTGCCTGGTGATGGGATTTTACATTGAAGCTCCTGTGAATATGAGAGATCCTGTTGGTCTTAAAGAAGGCTTTGGCTTGTATTTCTGCAAATAGAGGCCTGATTGTCCAGTGTCCTGACGCAGACATGATGTCGCTTGCAGCTGCAGCTGATGCCAAAATCGAGCAATCGGTATAGAAGTAAGGCTTCTGGAGTTGTAATATCTCTGCTAGCTTGGTGGCAAGAACAAGGCCAAAAGCCTCAGCCTGGAGTGGTGAAGAAGCTGGAGGAGACAAGGCCGAGATATAAAGGTTCTTGAAGTGTTGGCTGGTCTTCGCTTGGATGAAGACACCAATGCCTGCTGGAGTTGGCTGCATGTTTTGATCTGTCTTCCAAGCCGCATCGCAGAAGATGGCGTCACCTGCAAAACAAGACGGGTTCTGAACCAAAACCCCAATAACATGATCCTGATTTGTGTTGGCTCTACTTGTTGGAGCTTGATCTTGATGGCGGTTTGGATCTTCAAGTTTGGATCCCTGAATAATAGCCTTAGAAATAGAAAAGACATCGACGGGTCTCAGACATTTCCTGTTAAAGAGACAATCATTTCTTGCTTTCCATAGGCACCAGAGGAAAGTGTACAAGCTTATGATATTAATTTGAGGATGAGATGATGAGAGCAAAGCTTGTAACATGTCAGGAACGTAATGGTGAGTGGTAGCAAGAATTTCAGTTTTAATATACCAAGGATGACAATACCAAGCTGATTTTGAAAAAAGGGTAAAGAAAGAACATGTGCATTTCATCTTCCACAAAGCCACATCTAGAGCACTCCGCCTTAATATGGGTTCAAAACTTACTTGCACGTTTACCTGTGGGGAGCGCCTTTCGAAGAAGTCACCAAGCAAAAGTTTGAACCCGAGGCAACATGTGTTTCATCTTCCAAACCTGATTTAGAAGGGATATTATCTGGGGAGGAACTACCTTGGGTTGTTGATTTGTAGGTAGAGCAAAATTGTTGAAACAATGCTTGTACGCGCTCTTGGAGGTAAAGTTACCTGCAGGGGTTAGTTTCCACACTAAAGTGTCCTATCCATCTAAATTGATGATTGGTGTTTGTAGGATAACATCAGCTGTTTGAGGGCTAAATAGAGAAGTCACTAATTCTGCATTCCAAGCCTTTTGGTTAGGTAGCCAAAGGTTCTTAACTATAGCAGGATAAACAAAGGTTGGAGATTGAATGATGAGATTATCGTAAATGTTCTCCCACCCCAAGAACCAAGGAGTACTCCAAATAGAACTGCTGCCATCAATAAGTTGATAAAAGGCAGCTGAGTTTAGAAGTGGCTTTACCTTGAGAATGGCAGCCCAAAAGGCTGATTTGGGCTTGTTTGACTTGGCTCTCCAGAAAGAAGTGTCATGATGGTATTTGGCTTTCAGGATTAATGCAAGTTGGCTCTGTGGATTTTTTTGCCAACCTCCATGCAGCCGAGAGGATAAGACCTTGATTTACAGCCTGCAAATTTCTAACTCCTAGTCCACCAATTTTCTTTTCCGTGCAAATGTCTGCCCATGCTCTTAGACACAAGCTTTTTGTCGTATCTTCATCTTTAACACCTGTCCACCAAAAATTCCTAATGGTAGCTGTGAGTTTTGCAAGGAATTTTTTGGAAAAGAGGATGTTAGACATGTAATAGACATGTATAAAGGAAAATACAGATTTAATGAGAGTAAGCCTAGCAGCATATGAGAGTCTATTAGCTTTGTAGGTGGTTAACTTTTGTTTGAATTTGTCGTAAACAAAGTTGTAAGCAGCGGATCTATCTTTTGCAGGGAGAATGAGAGGGTGACCAAGGTGTATAGTGTTGTTATCCAAATCTGGAACCTGAAAGACCTGTTTGAGATCCTGCTTCACCTGCAAAGGCACATTTTTGCTAAATAAAATGGAAGATTTATTCCAATTTGGTACTTGACCTGAGTCATGACAAAATTGGTCTAAAATGTTAAAGATGGTCGAAGCCTCCTGCACATTAGCTTTTCCACAAACCAACAAATCATCAGCAAACATTAGAGAATGAATCGGTGGTCAGTTTGGACCTAGAGAGATACCTGACAATTGGTTGTCTTGTAAAGCTTCTTGAAGGGCTAGAGAGAGCTCATTCACTGCAAGCACAAAGAGGTAAGGGGAGAGGGGACATCCCTGTCTTATGCCTCTACTATTTTTTAAGCGGCCATATGATTGTCCATTAATAATAATAGAAAAGGTTGGCGAAGATATGCATTCATGAATAAGATTTATGAAGTGAGGATGTAGCCCTTTACGTTGTAAAGCAGTGTCGATGAAGTGCCATTCTAGTCTGTCAAAAGCTTTCGCCAAGTCAATTTTTACCATGAAATCATAGGTGTTCCAGGAAGATAAGGAGAAAGAGTGTGCAATTTCTTGAGCAACTATGATATTATTGCTAATACGTCTACCTTCAATGAAAGCTTGCTGTGAGGGATGGATATAATCTGGAAGATGGTCTTTTAAGCGGTTCGCCAAAGTTTTTTCAATGAGTTTATAAATGACATTGCACAAGCTGATCGGTCTATAGTCAGAAGAAAGCATGCATGACATTTTTTTCGGTATGAGAGCAATGTGAGTATCGTTAAGGTGTGGCGGGAGCATACCTGTGATGTAGAAGTTCCTAATCAAGGTAGTAACATCATCCCCTATCCAACTCCAAGTTGCCAAGTAGAAAGCTACGTTGAAGCCATCCGGTCCCGGTGACGCGATCTTTTTCATAGATTTCAGAATCTCCCATATTTCCTGCTTGTTCAGGATCGAATTTGCGAAGTCTTGAGATTCTCGTGGATGAGTAGTATTCAGGGCTGGCCTGTCATTGTTAGCACAGGAGGAGCGAAAAATATTCTGAAAATAGCTCACAAATTCAGTTGCAATATCATTAGGATCATGCAGGTCATGTCCATAAACATCTCTAATGCTAACAATGCGATTACGACGTTTGCGCTTAAGAACAACATGATGGAAGAATGACGTGTTCCTATCACCTTCAGTAGCCCAATGCTTCTTTGCCCTTTGTCTGTAGAATTCTGTAAGTTTTGTCATGGTCTCTTCATATTGACCAATCAATTTTGCCTCTAGAGAGTGATCCTGCATATGCACCGGCTGCAGCTGAATGTTATTGATTTGGTCTTGTATGACATCTAGTTGTTGCTGAATGGGCTTTTTCTTCTTGCACCATCTCTTCAATGTTCCTGCAAGGTTAGTGGTCCTGTCATAGAAAGGTTTATGAGTAGTAATAGCCCAAGCATTTTTTGCAATTTCTTGGAAGTCTTCTTCCATTGTCCACCAATTCTCAAATTTGAAATTAAGTTTGGGTCTTCGAAATTGAGACTCGGTGGAAATAAGAATAGGAGCATGGTCACCAAACATGATTGGCAAGTTGAAAACATTAGTGTTAGGAAAAACTCCACACCATTCAGCATTAGCAAGGCCTCGGTCAAGTCTTTCAAACACAGGACTAGAAGAGAAACGCTTATTTTGTCCAAGTATAAGCCGGTTCACTATATCCTAAATCAAAAAGACCACATTGTTTAACATAGGCATTAAAATCATGCATGCGATTCTTATTTATATTAACTGAGGTAGTGTCAACAGAGTGCATAATTTCATTTAGATCTCCTAGACAAATTACAGGCTTACCTAGACTATTTAGAACAAAAGCGGAGACATGACTCCAGATTATCTTAGTGAGGCGATGATGGGGATCTCCGTACACACAAGCCAAAGCAAATTCAACATTAGTAGGAATATGAGCAACTTCCGCGAGGATAACATAATGATTGGAGAACTTGATGGAAACTTGAACTTCATCCGACCAAAGCATCCAGAGCCCACCCGAGAGGCCGTCTGAAGGCACTACAAAGCTACCAACAGTGTTAAAACGAGAATTAAGTTGAGAAGAATTGCACCTGGAGGATCTGGTCTCAGAGATGAAAGATATCTGGGTACCAGTGGAATTTATCAGCTTGGCTAGATACTCCATTTTATGTGAGGTGGCAAGGCTCCTGCCTTTGCCTTGGCAGTTCTATCCAATAAGTTTCATGACTCCAGATTATGGACAAGATCACCTCAGACCATCTATGTAGGCATGACCTTTCCAGTAATGTAGAAGTAAAATATTCTCTATCTCACCCTCCTTTGAACCGGCCAGAGCACAAAGGACCGGATCGAAGAGATGCACGAGCACGTCCCTTTGACCCTCGGTTGTCGCAGAGAAGGGGAATCGAGAGGCGAATACGAATGTCTGAAAAGACTTGCCGAGCACAAGATCTGAAGAATCCCAATGTGCGGAGCAGGAGATGATCTGGTTGGATCGGATTAGGGGCTGTAGATTTCACGGGTGGAGAGAAGGGTGTAGGATTGAAGGATAAGAGGCCAGAATAGATCAAAGAGAGGGCTAATCAAAGAGAGAAGACTGAGAATCGATTACCAAGATACAGAATAAGAGAGGAAATCAAGGGGATGGGAAGGGAGGAGGCGGACATCAGGGAGGAGATTCGGCTGAGGGGAGGAATCGGACTTGGAGGATCTAAAGATTCTGGGAAAAACGAGAAACAGAGGCAGATTGAGATGGAATCAGCAGGAGATTAGAGCGGCATCACGCCAGTCGCCGGCAAATCGCCGAAGTCGCCACGGAGGGCAAAACCTGTAAGTTACTCACCATTGCGACGGAAGATACATAAACGAGGCATAAACGGAAACAGGGGGTGATCCTCCTCCTTGACTAACTACCAGGACGGCACGCCGCAACGAACAACAAATTTAAAACAACACCGGAATCATGGCCGGTCCATAGATTTTGAGGGCCCTAGGGCAATATGAAATCAAGGATTTCTTGTTTAATGTGTCAGAGATTTTCTAGGGTCAAGGGGGCCATTGCCCCCCTACTCTAAAAAATAAATTAGAGATATTTAATATTTATGCTAAACTTTTAAAGATTACTTAAAGTTTATCATGATTAGAGTTCTTGGACATCTCAAAATGCATTCAACCTCCGCCACTTGTTGACACATAAAAGGCTTAAAATATTAGTAATTCATAAAATAAATTATGGTAATGCAATAGCAAATTAAATAATTTGTATATTTGATAGATCCATGATCTTTAAAATCTTGACGAAGACATTCGTAACCACTTATTTCTATTGATCGAACGAACTATATATTATGATATTAATTTTATCAATTTCTACTTGTGTACATATGCCCGTGCAAAAAATGAATTAATGAGTAAACATATTAGGCACTGAATTAATGAGAGAATGGAATAATCTCTCAAACATATAAGATAGGGACAAATAGAATTGTTAGCAATCAAAAGAGAGTTGCCTGCAGAATGATATAGTTATGTGATTATGTCATTCGTTTTACTAATAAATATACTTACAACCTTGTACAAGAATGTGAGGACCGATGTTATTCTTCACATTTGGAGAGGCCAACAAAATTGTGGCATCAAAAAAAAAATCGATAATTTTAGAATATTTGTTTCGATAAATAAGAGTAAGAGTAGAGTCATGATAGGCTATAGTTTAAACCATCTATTTTTTTAGACAACCGTTTATATTTTCTAGAATTATTATACATTGTTGGACGTTAAAGGTTTTAGACAACTATGAATATATAGATAAGTCATAGATCGGGATCCCTAAACCATGGGGACCCAGGACGAACGCCCCTCTGCCCGCCATATGGGCCGTCCCTGACCGGAATTCGACCGACGCGAGACATCCTTGGTCGGTGACGGGTCTCACATCTCAGCTATCTTGCGCGTGCTTTCTTCGGCATCTCACACACGCAATTTTCGATGAGGTGCCCTGAACAGACAGACAAACAAACAAACGTCTCGCCCGATCGAGTGCAGAGGGAGGGGGATAGCTGCGCCAACCAACTCGTCACCCGTCCCAATCCCATTCCACACACATCTGAAACTGAAAGCCCACCCTGCACCAACCGTGCAATAACGATCTCCAATTCTTCCTTCGCAGCTGCTATATTAAGGTGACGCACAAGCCTAATTCCCACTTTTGGCAGCTAGCCGCGTCAGATCGATCCGAAACCCAGCCATCAAATCTTAATCATAAATAAGTACGTGCTCTCCCGGTATTGCCTCGGTGTGTTCGTTTCTAATGGACCACGGGTACTTAGCTGCACTGACCGGTCACATCGACGTTGCATGGAAGCAACAATGCTTGCGACAGTTTCATCTCAACCAACGGGAAATGTCCGCATCAATGATCTCTTTTGTTAGAGGAACTTCATAGTAGTTGGTTGACAAGATTCCTATGGAAATTTAGAGGACCCTGTAGTTTTTCTTATGCGGGTTGTTTTATTGATAAGAATAAATCCTTTAGCATCTTTCCTAACGATTTCCTGCGCATTACATCTTTGAAAATATTCCGTCCAATGAAATCGCTAGCGAATAATCTTTTCTACTCCCTCAGTCCAAAAATAGATGTCTCAAATTTGTCAAAATTTGAATAAATCTAGACACTATTTAGTATATAGATTTATCCCAAATTTGAAAAACCTGAGACATCTATTCTTGGACGGAGGGAGTATATTCCTATGGTACATCAAATAAATATTAGAGCAAACATAAAATCCTGTAGTATTCGGTTGTGCACGACATCGCAATCCTTGGCTTTCCTATTCTTTCAAAAAAAAATCAAAACTCTGTTAAACAAAAATGCACTATTGTTGTAGGAATCTTCTCTAGAGTTTCTTTGGATTGTATGATTCGAAGCCATATAGTTTTTTTCTTATATACTCCTTGAAATTTTAGAGGAAGCAAAACTATTGTGTCCAAACTAATAGAAATTTCCTTGATTTATTTCGGTAAGTACTAAGTAGATACCTAATCCTAGAACGATCACCATTTCGCCTGCACAATAAGACAACACGTATTACGTCTGTAGGAATTAACATTCCACTACATAAATTGCTTATGTCTTCCTTACTATAATATTTTGGATATTCTGCGAACCAGAGAGACTAACGAAGTGGTATTTCTTCTTTTTATCGACTATGTAGTCCGTGAGATGTTAGAATATTAAGCAATCTTTGTATAACCTTAATCCTCGACACAATATGACAAACGGGCTAGTAAAATTGGTGGCAAACAAGATGTTAGACATATCTAGAACAACTGCATATAAAGCAAGGTCAAGTGCCAACAATGAGATAATCATCACATGGGTGACAATTGGGAAGCCCACAATGCAAAGTCTTCGCAAAGGACACACAAATAACAAAAATAGGAACTAAAATGTCACTCACTTAAACCTGGTGCTCCTAAGAGAGCGCTATAGGTGCGAGAAACCGACGAGCATGAGTGGAAAAGCAGAGGTTGTCTCCTCCGCTAGATAGCCGAAGGTTTTTCTCCGCATGAAAGGTTTTTCTGAGGAGTGGCGCTCTCTTATTCAGTCGTTTGTGTCTGGGGGTAGTGTTGCCATTAAAGTAAATGAAGATACTGGCAAATACTTCCAAACCAAGAAAGGACTGAGACAAGGGGATCCACTATCGCCTTTACTATTTAATATAGTAGCTGATATGTTGGCTATCCTTATTGAGAGAGCTAAGGCTGATGGTCAAATTGAAGGAGTGGTTCCACATCTTATTGATGGTGGACTTTCTATTCTTCAATACGCCGATGATACAATTCTTTTTATGGAACATGATCTGGAGAAGGCTAAGAATCTAAAATTGATATTATCAGCATTCGAGCAGCTATCCGGGCTTAAAATAAACTTCCATAAGAGTGATTTGTATTGTTTTGGCGAGGCCCAAAACGAGGCTCACCTATATGCTGAACTTTTCGGCTATGGTCAGGGCCAGTTTCCAATCAATTATTTGGGAATACCGATTCATTATCGGCGTCTCACAATTGCTGAATGGAAATATGTTGAGGAAAGGTTACAAAAACGTCTTAATAGTTGGAAAGGTAAATTGTTATCCCTTGGTGGAAGACTAGTACTCATAAATTCAGTACTCACTAACATGGTACTGTATATGATCTCGTTCTTCCAATTGCCAAAAGGGGTCTTGACCAAAGTGGATTATTTCCATTCAAGATTTTTTTTGGCAAGGGGATAGTGAGAAAAAGAAATATCGACTGGCCAGATGGAATGTGGTTTGCCGCCCGAAGGAATTTGGTGGACTGGGCATACATGATATGCAAGTCAAAAACACTGCACTCCTGGGCAAATGGCTTTTTAAACTACTTACAGAAGATGGTGTTTGTCAAACCATGTTATGGAGGAAATATGTGGGGTCCAAGGCTGTGTCTCAAGTGGTTTGGAAACCCGGTGATTCACATTTTTGCGCTGGTCTTATGGCCACCAAGAAGCATTTCTTTCGTTTTGGTGCTTTTGAGATTAAGGATGGATCACAGATTAGGTTTTGGGAAGATAGATGGCTTGGCCAATCTACTCTTCGCGAACAATATCCGGCTCTATATTCGATTTTTAGACATAAAGGGGATACAATTTCCACGGTGTTGGAAGACTATCCTCCTAACGTGTCTTTCAGAAGAAGTCTCATCGGTCCTAGACTGGTATCTTGGAATAATCTACTATTACGATTATCCAGAATACAATTATCGGATGGTGTTGATGTGTTCAAATGGAAATTACTAGAAAGTGGTCAATTTTCTGTTGGTTCACTATATAAAGCCTTGATCCAACCTGATATCCCGGTTGATGTTAATGATAATAATAAAATTTGGAATATGAAAATACCCCTTAAGACGAAGATATTCGCTTGGTATTTTACGAAAGGGGTAATTCTAACAAAAGATAATCTTGTAAAGAGGAATTGGCATGGAAGTACACAATGTGTTTTTTGTCATCAAGATGAGACAATTCGCCATTTATTCTTCCATTGTAGATTTGCTCGCTCTATTGTTGGAGATATGCCCTAGAGGCAATAATAAATATAGTTATTATTATATCTTTGTGTTTATGATAAATGTTTATATTCATGCTATAATAGTATTAACAAGGAAACATTAATACTTGTGTGAATTGTAAACTTAAATTGAAGTCCCTAGTATAGCCTCTATACTTCACTAGCTTGTTGGTTGATTAAATGATTGTGGTTTCCATATCATGAACATTGAGATGTTATCAACAACAAGATCATATCGTTAGGAGAATGATATGGTGGACATACTCCTATTGATAAGCGTAGCATAAAGATCAAGTCATTTCAATAGTTCAATTGCTATATGCTTTCTGATACATAGTAACCTAATTCCTTCGACCATGAGATCATGCATATCACCTTTACCGGATGGATGCTTTGATGACATCAAACACCACACCGTAACTGGGTGGCTATAAAGGTGGCATTAAGTGTTCGGAAGGTATTGGTTGAAACACATGGATCAAGAGTGGGATTTGTCCAATCCACATGACGGATAGATATACTTTGGGCCCTCTCGGTGGAATGTCATCCAATTAGCTTGCAAGCATGTGACTTGGTCACAAGGGATCACATATCACGGGAACGAGAAAAGAGTACTTATCAGTAACGAGGTTGAACTAGGTATGCAGAGATACCGACGATCATAACCTCGGATAAGTAACATATCGTGAGACAAAGGGAAATTGGTATCGTATGTAAGTGGTTCATTCGATCGCAAAGTAATCGTAGAAATATGTGGGAGCCATATGAATTTCCAGATTCCTCTATTGGTTATTGTTCAGAGAAGTGTCTCGATCATGTCCACATAATTCACGAACCGTAGGGAGACACACTTAAGGATTCGACGTTGTTTTGAGTAGTTATGGTATTATGAGAAAGAGACCGAATGTTGTTCGGAGTCTCGGATGGGATCCGGGATATCACGAGGTGATCCGGAATGGTCCGGAGAATAAGATTCATATAAGGAAAGTCCCGTTTCGGAGTTCGGGAATGATTCCGGTGTTTTCATCGGGAATGTTCTAGAAGGTTCCGGATTGTCCGGCACTCCGGGGGGGGAGGGTACATGAGTGTGTCATTGAATGATTGCATCATGTACTAAGTGTTCTTGCTGTCCCAAATAAAGGATTAAATTGAATCCTAAAACAGAAAAGTCAAATGTCCAGTTTGAAAGTCAAACGGCTAAAACAAGAAACTGTGGGAAACAAGAAAGAGGAGTTGGGAACCGACTTGAGGGAGGAGTCTCCTCCCCAAGCCGGCGCACCACCCAAGGCCGACTTGGGGAGGGACTCCCCTCCCCTGGCCGCGCCTCCCCACCTATAAAAGGAGGGGCAGGGCTCCCCTCCTAGACACACAAGTTTCCACCTCTAAATCTCCGGTTTAGAGCCGTTTTGGTTTAGAGCTTCTAATTGCTTTAGCCAGCGGTTTAGAGCCTTCTAATTGGTTTAGAGCCTTCTAATTGGTGTGTCTAATTACTAGACCACTAATAGCCTCTCTCATAAGCTCCACCATACTCGCACCGGCTTAAGGCGAAGCCCTGCGGGATCTCCCCTCTACTTCCGGTACCACGCCGTTGTGCTGCCGGAATCGCGAGGAGAGTGCTACAACCTCCGCTGCCTGCTGGAACAAGGGAGAGGAAGGTCTTCGTCGAGTACCGAACGTGTGACCGACTGCGGGAGCGCTGCCGGAACGTGGCGCCGGAAGGATCGTCTACACGATCTTGAGATCGGAAAGAGTACGACTACATCACCCACGAGAATCCGCTCTCGTTAAACACTTTGGAATCTTCGAGGGTAAGTTATTCCATCGACTCGTTGCTACAATCTAGTAGATAGATCTTGGCTTGTTTGTTTGTATGCGATAGAAAATTTTTGTTTTCCATGCTACGAACCCCTACAGTGGTATCAGAGCCGTGTCTATATGTAGATCTGTTGCACGAGTAGAACACAATGGTCATTGTGGGCGTTGATGCTTTTATTGTAGATTGCTTTTTGTGTACTTTGCATCTTGCGGTATGTTGGGATGAAGCGGCCCGGGCTAACCTTACATGACATCGTTCATGAGACTTGCTCCACGCTTGACATGCAACTTGTATTGCATAAGTGGCTTTGTGGGTGCCTGTTTCTCCTAGCATAGTTAAGATCCAATTTACAACGGGTAATCAACAATGCTAGTATCAATGTTGTGGTTCTTGTTCGTAAGTTAGAACGACACTTATTGAAAGCCCCAAACCACGTAAAATATGCAAAGAAAGTAGAGGCGTCTAACTTTGTTTTGCAGGGGTGTGCAGTGATGTGATATGGCCATGATTGTGATTATATTTGATGTATGCAATGTTCCTTATTGTAAGTTGGCAACCGGCAGGAGCCATATGGTTGTCTTTAATTTATGTTAAGACCCACGTGTCTATTCAAAGTAGTTGTAATAGTTGAAGCCGGTGGACGACAACCATGGTGCAGCGTCATTGACCTTGATGCAATGCCGGTGATGATGGAGATCATGTTCGTGTTTGAAGATGGAGATCGGAAGCACAAAGAAGAAAGGCCATATCATATCACATATTATGAATTGCATGTGATGTTAATCCTTTATGCATCTTGTATTGCTTAGTAGACGACGGTAGCATTATAAGATGATCCCTCATGCACATGAATTTCAAATCATAAAGTGTTCGCCCTTAGCTAGCACCGTTGCTAAAGCTTGTTGTTTCGAAGCACCACGTGATGATCGGGTGTGTTAGATTCCGCAAGTGTATACAACGTAAGCAAGCCAGATTTGCTTATGCGGTGGCTAAGGTTTGATCTTGACGAGCCTAGCATGTACAGACATGGTCTCAGGAACACGGATTACCGAAAGGTAAAGCATGAATCATATAGTAGATATGATGAACATGATGATTGTTCGCCATTGAAACTATATCAACTCTCGTGATGATCGGTGTTGATGTAGTGGATTTGGTTCGTGTGATCACTAAAACAATGTGAGGGATGTTGTTTTGAGTGGGAGTTCACCTAGTTTAATTTCATTAATTAATTTGAACTCAATTTGTCATAAACTTAGTCTAAACTATTGCAAATATGTTGTAGATCAATGGCAGCCCCTACCATCAATTTTAATGCGTTCCTAGAGAAAGAAAAGTTGAAAAACAATGGAAGCAACTTCGCGGATTGGTTCCGCAATTTGAGGATTGTCCTCACAGCTGGTAATTTGACCTATGTGCTGGATGCACCGCTGGGTGACCCACCTGCAGCTGATGCTCCGATGAAGTAAAGAATGTTTACCTCGCTCGGAAGAATCAGTACTCCATAGTTCAGTGTGCTATCTTGTATGGTTTAGAGTCGGAGCTTCAGAAAAGGTCTGAAGAGTCAGACCCATATGATATTGTCGAGGATCTCAAATTGATTTTTGAGACTCATGCGGCAATTGAAAGTTATGAAGCTTCTGAAAAGTTCTTTAACTGCAAGATGGAAGAGGGCAGCTCCGTCAGTGAGCATGTGCTTAAGATGTCTGGGCACGCAAACAAACTTCAAAGCTTGGGTATAGTGATTCCTAATGCTTTGGGGGTTTACCGCGTCCTCCAGTCATTGCCACCAAGTTACAGGAACTTTGTGATGAACTACAACATGCAGAACATGAACAAAGAGTTGCCAGAACTATTTGCTATGTTAAAATCTGCAGAAGTGGAGATCAAGAAAGAGCACCAAGTGTTGATGGTCAATAAGACCACCAAATTCAAGAAGGGCAAGTCTAAGCAAAAGGGACACTTCAAGAAGGGTGGTAAGAAAGTTACCACGCCGACGAAGAAAACCAAGGCTGGACCAAAGCCTGAAACTGAGTGCTTTTACTGCAAGGGAGTAGGTCACTGGAAGCGGAATTGCCCAAAGTACTTGGCGGATTTGAAGAACAGCAACATCAAGAAGAAAGGTATATCTGATATACATGTTATTGATGTGTATCTCACTAGTATTCGTAGTAGTGCCTGGGTATTTAATACTGGTTCGGTTGCTCATATTTGTAACTCGAAACAGGTGCTGCAGAATAAACGGAAGCTAACGAAGAACGAGGTGACGATGCGCGTGGGAAACGGATCAAAGGTTGATGTGATCGCGGTCGGCACGCTACCTCTTCATCTACCATCGGGATTAGTTTTATACTTAAATAATTGTTATTTAGTGCCTGCGTTGAGCATGAACATTATATCAGGATCTTGTTTATTGCGAGACGGTTACTTGTTTAAATCAGAGAATAATGGTTGTTCGATTTATATGAGTAATATGTTTTACGCACATGCACCTTTGATAGATGGTCTATTCTTGTTGAATCTCGATAGTGGAAATACACATATCAACAATATTGAAGCTAAACGTTTGAAATCAAGCGATAATTCGACCTATATGTGGCACTGTCGTCTTGGTCACATCGGAGTGAAACGTATGAAGAAACTCCATTCCGATGGACTTCTTGAATCACTTGATTTTGAATCACTTGATAGATGCGAAGCATGTCTGATGGGCAAAATGACTAAGACTCCATTTTCTGCTATGATGGAGCGAGCTACGGACTTATTGGAAATCATACATACCGATGTGTGTGGTCCAATGAGTGTAGCATCGCGCGGTGGTTATCGTTATGTTCTTACCTTCACGGATGACTTGAGTAGATATGGGTATATCTATTTCATGAAACATAAGTCCGAAACTTTCGAGAAGTTTAAGGAGTTTCAAAGTGAGGTAGAGAATCAACGTAACAAGAAGATTAAGTTTCTACGTTCTGATCGTGGAGGTGAATATCTAAGTTACGAGTTTGGCGAGCATTTAAAGAAGTGCGGAATACTTTCACAATTGACACCGCCGGGAACACCACAGCGTAATGGTGTGTCCGAACGTCGTAATCGAACTCTCTTAGATATGGTTCGTTCTATGATGTCACTTACAGATTTACCGCTATCATTTTGGGGTTATGCATTAGAAACAGCCGCATTCACTTTAAATAGGGCACCGTCTAAATCCGTTGAAACGACACCGTATGAATTATGGTTTGGGAAGAAACCTAAATTGTCGTTCCTTAAAGTTTGGGGATGCGAAGCCTATGTAAAGAAGTTACAGCCGGACAAGCTTGAACCCAAAGCGGAAAAATGCGTCTTCATAGGATACCCGAAGGAAACTATTGGGTATACCTTCTATCATAGATCCGAAGGCAAAATCTTCGTTGCCAAGAATGGATCCTTTCTAGAGAAGGAATTTCTCTCGAAAGAAGTGACTGGAAGGAAAGTAGAACTCGACGAGGTTGTCGAACCTTCTCTCGAAATTGCGAGTAGCGCAGCACCGGAAGAAGTTCCTGTGGTGCCTGCACCAATAAGAGAGGAAGCTAATGATGGTGATCATGAAACTTCGGTTGAAGTTACTACAGAGCCTCGGAGGTCAACGAGAACTCGTACCACTCCAGATTGGTATGATTCCGTTATGAATGTCATGGTGGTGGACAACACCGATGACCCCGAGACATATGAGGAAGCGATGATGAGCCCAGATTCCAATAAATGGCAAGAAGCCATGAAATCCGAGATTGGATCCATGTACGAAAACCAAGTATGGACTTTGGTGGACTTACCGGATGGCCGGAAGGCTGTCGAGAACAAATGGATTTTCAAGAAGAAAACAGATGTTGATGGTAATGTTACTGTCTATAAAGCTCGACTTGTCGCAAAAGGGTTTCGACAAATTCAAGGAGTTGACTACGATGAGACTTTCTCACCGGTAGCGAAGCTAAAGTCTGTGAGGATTATGTTAGCAATCGCTGCATATTATGATTATGAGATATGGCAGATGGATGTC
Organism: Avena sativa; assembly: GCA_916181665.1. NCBI lineage: Eukaryota > Viridiplantae > Streptophyta > Magnoliopsida > Poales > Poaceae > Avena > Avena sativa. The sequence goes on from OV702283.1 coordinate 358,660,249, forward strand.
AAAACAGCATTCCTCAATGGAGACATTGATGAAGAGTTGTATATGATGCAACCCAAAGGTTTTGTCGATCCTAAAGATGCTAACAAGGTATGCAAACTTCAACGGTCCATCTATGGATTGAAGCAGGCATCCCGAAGTTGGAATCAACGTTTTGATAAGGTAATCAAAAGTTTTGGTTTTATACAAACTTATGGAGAAGCTTGTATTTACAAGAAAGTGAGTGGGAGCTCTGTAGCATTCTTAATACTGTATGTGGATGACATATTGTTGATTGGGAATGATGTAGACCTTCTTAATAGTGTCAAGGAATATTTGAATAATAGTTTTTCAATGAAGGATCTTGGCGAAGCAGCTTACATATTAGGCATAAAGATTTATAGAGATAGATCGAAACGCCAAATATCATTGTCACAGAGTACATATTTGGACAAAGTTCTAAAGAAGTTTGGAATGGAAGAAAGCAAGAAAGGGTTCTTGCCCATGTTGCCCAATACGACCTTGAGTAAAACTCAAAGTCCAACATCGGCAGAAGATAGAGAAAGGATGAGTAAGACTCCCTATGCCTCAGCCATAGGATCTCTAATGTATGCCATGCTATGTACTAGACCCGACATTGCATATGCTGTTAGTTTAACTAGCAGATATCAAAGTGATCCAGGAGTGGATCATTGGACAGCGGTCAAAAACATCCTTAAGTACTTGATAAGAACTAAGGATATGGTTCTTTCTTATGGAGGTGATGAACAGCTCGTTGTTAATGGTTACACCGATGCTAGTTGGAACACCGATCCAGATGATTCTAAATCACAATCTGGGTACGTATTTATTTTGAATGGTGCAGCAGTTAGCTGGAGGAGTGCAAAGCAAAGCGTTGTGGCGAGATCTTCAACTGAATCGGAATACATGGCTGCTTCGGAGGCTTCACAAGAAGCAATATGGATGAAAGAGTTCATTACAGAGCTGGGTGTGGTTCCAAGTGCGCTGGACCCAATGTCTATCTACTGTGATAACATGGGCGCCATAGCCAATGCGCAAGAACCAAGGTCACACAAGAAGCTGAAGCATATCAAACTGCGTTTTCACGCTATTCGAGAATATATCCAGGATGGGGATATAAAGATTTGCAAAGTACACACAGATCTGAATGTGGCGGATCCGTTGACTAAACCTCTCCCGAGGGCAAAACATGACCAACACCAAACTGCCATGGGTGTTCGGTGTATTACCATGTAATCTAGATTAGATGACTCTAGTGCAAGTGGGATACTGTTGGAGATATGCCCTAGAGGCAATAATAAATATAGTTATTATTATATCTTTGTGTTTATGATAAATGTTTATATTCATGCTATAATAGTATTAACAAGGAAACATTAATACTTGTGTGAATTGTAAACTTAAATTGAAGTCCCTAGTATAGCCTCTATACTTCACTAGCTTGTTGGTTGATTAAATGATTGTGGTTTCCATATCATGAACATTGAGATGTTATCAACAACAAGATCATATCGTTAGGAGAATGATATGGTGGACATACTCCTATTGATAAGCGTAGCATAAAGATCAAGTCATTTCAATAGTTCAATTGCTATATGCTTTCTGATACATAGTAACCTAATTTCTTCGACCATGAGATCATGCATATCACCTTTACCGGATGGATGCTTTGATGACATCAAACACCACACCGTAACTGGGTGGCTATAAAGGTGGCATTAAGTGTTCGGAAGGTATTGGTTGAAACACATGGATCAAGAGTGGGATTTGTCCAATCCACATGACGGATAGATATACTTTGGGCCCTCTCGGTGGAATGTCATCCAATTAGCTTGCAAGCATGTGACTTGGTCACAAGGGATCACATATCACGGGAACGAGAAAAGAGTACTTATCAGTAACGAGGTTGAACTAGGTATGCAGAGATACCGACGATCATAACCTCGGATAAGTAACATATCGTGAGACAAAGGGAAATTGGTATCGTATGTAAGTGGTTCATTCGATCGCAAAGTAATCGTAGAAATATGTGGGAGCCATATGAATTTCCAGATTCCTCTATTGGTTATTGTTCAGAGAAGTGTCTCGATCATGTCCGCATAATTCACGAACCGTAGGGAGACACACTTAAGGATTCGACGTTGTTTTGAGTAGTTATGGTATTATGAGAAAGAGACCGAATGTTGTTCGGAGTCTCGGATGGGATCCGGGATATCACGAGGTGATCCGGAATGGTCCGGAGAATAAGATTCATATAAGGAAAGTCCCGTTTCGGAGTTCGGGAATGATTCCGGTGTTTTCATCGGGAATGTTCTAGAAGGTTCCGGATTGTCCGGCACTCCGGGGGGGGGGGGGGAGGGTACATGAGTGTGTCATTGAATGATTGCATCATGTACTAAGTGTTCTTGCTGTCCCAAATAAAGGATTAAATTGAATCCTAAAACAGAAAAGTCAAATGTCCAGTTTGAAAGTCAAACGGCTAAAACAAGAAACTGTGGGAAACAAGAAAGAGGAGTTGGGAACCGACTTGAGGGAGGAGTCTCCTCCCCAAGCCGGCGCACCACCCAAGGCCGACTTGGGGAGGGACTCCCCTCCCCTGGCCGCGCCTCCCCACCTATAAAAGGAGGGGCAGGGCTCCCCTCCTAGACACACAAGTTTCCACCTCTAAATCTCCGGTTTAGAGCCGTTTTGGTTTAGAGCTTCTAATTGCTTTAGCCAGCGGTTTAGAGCCTTCTAATTGGTTTAGAGCCTTCTAATTGGTGTGTCTAATTACTAGACCACTAATAGCCTCTCTCATAAGCTCCACCATACTCGCACCGGCTTAAGGCGAAGCCCTGCGGGATCTCCCCTCTACTTCCGGTACCACGCCGTTGTGCTGCCGGAATCGCGAGGAGAGTGCTACAACCTCCGCTGCCTGCTGGAACAAGGGAGAGGAAGGTCTTCGTCGAGTACCGAACGTGTGACCGACTGCGGGAGCGCTGCCGGAACGTGGCGCCGGAAGGATCGTCTACACGATCTTGAGATCGGAAAGAGTACGACTACATCACCCACGAGAATCCGCTCTCGTTAAACACTTTGGAATCTTCGAGGGTAAGTTATTCCATCGACTCGTTGCTACAATCTAGTAGATAGATCTTGGCTTGTTTGTTTGTATGCGATAGAAATTTTTTGTTTTCCATGCTACGAACCCCTACATCTATATGGTCATTCATCCAAATAGCTTCTGGTTTATCTCCGCCACGTTCTGTAACCAATGTTTTTGGTAATTGGTTGTATGGAATTGTTGATAAGTACAGAACTTTGTTTAGGGTGGGAGCGCTTGCCATTATATGGTCGCTATGGCTATGTAGAAATGACAAGATTTTTAATAATATTGTGTCTTCTCCTCTACAGGTTATCTATCGGGCCATGGCTATCCTCCGTTCTTGGAAGATTCTCCAACGTTTCGAGTTCCGCGACTTATCTATGGAGGGATGTAGGCGATTGGAGGACACGGCGAGGGATATTTTTTCCCAACATGGATGGCCACGTGATTTGAGGATTGATCTGTCTTAGATTCTAGTCATTTATTTTCCTAGTGCTTTTGTGTAATATTTGTATACTTTTTACCTTAGCTCTGTCGGTCGTGTGGGTGTGTGCATCTTGGTTATGCAGAGGCCGGGTGTAAGCATTATCTTTAATAAATGCGCCCTTTTCCAAAAAAAAAAAAGATAGCCGAAGGTTAAATGAATCTCTACTAACCGCATGGGACAAACATTTTGCACGTGCCATGCCAATCAAACAGATCCTTACACATTTTATTGGTTATAAAAGAATTCTAGCCCATAAAATCTAGCAAGAGACTTATCACCTGAATTCATGAATTTAATGATATGAATATATCAGCCTTTTATGCTCTTTCAAAAGATAATAAACTTACGTAAGCCTAAGCTAGGTAAGGTAAGAAGACCAGATTGATTCCTCTTTATGTAACTTGTGAATGTTTTTTCCCCTTATGTGAAATAAAAATTGGGCATGTACACGACTGATAAGCGCTTTTTATACTTCATAATACATATTTTCGAGTTCATGTACTACACTGAATGATTGTTTTGAACAAAATTGAGTGATTAAAAATGTTGCTAAACACATTTTATGAAACATTAAAAGAAGACATTCTAGATTATACTACGATGCTACGCTATAATTAAGTGTTTTGAATGGAAACTAATATTCTAACCTAAAATAAATAGTTCATTATTTACCTTCGACTTTATGTGCATATTAAATTTTTATTTTGATGACCATTTCTTGGAAAGAGGTAATACCAGATGATGGAACCTGAAAAATATAACCACTTAAGGTATAGAGCATTGCATTCAAAATCAAGTATAATACTAATAATCTCTTACATGAAAAAGGACAAGGTGAGTAAAAAGTGCTATGGATTCGCAAAATTAAATTATTAATGAAATTAATATCTTGAGTATTGCTTGTCACATAATAATACTTTCTAGTTTAACGTGTCGTTATATTCCAACTATTAGCTATAAAAAACCGTGACTTGTTAAATTGTTTTATGCATGAGTGCATTAGTTTCTTAGGGTAGTAGAGTTGAAGCAATTTGATGAACCAAAATGAAAAAAATTCTGCCTATTTATTCTGAACTTCTTTACATTATCGTATTGATCTCTTCGTTGAAGATATGTTACCATTATTGTCAAACATAATTCAAAATACTTATTATACTATCTTGAGCATTGCTTCCCACATATAATTAATATCGTAATTAACAATGTAGATACACTCGTGTATATTAAACTAGGTATACATTCTCATGTCATTCCATTATGTATCATTACATACTTGTTGTTTAGTTGTAAATTGAGGAAATTACATCTTGTCTGAACAGTTTTTTCATTCAGTTTGGGGTTTTCAAGGACTGTCTCTTTTTACAAGATATTTTCCCGATAAATCTAAGCAAACCAATGTTATCGTATTACTAAATTTGTATGCTTCTTTTTCAATAAGATGCTTAAATATCTTGTATAAAATTTGGTAGAGACCGAAAGAATTTAGCAAATAACTTGACCGAGATTTCTAGAGTATGTCAGCATTAAGCTTACTAAAATATTCTAGGTTGTATTAAGTGTCAGATAGTTTGTCCTTGGCGATTGTACCGTTGATTGTACATAATTTTGACTAGTGCACCGTCGAACCTATAATCCGTACTCCCTCCATCCCAAGGCTTAAGGCCTATTTTTTTTTTTGAAAAGTCAAACCAACTGAATTTTGACTAAATTTTTAGAAAAAACTATCAATAAACATGATATTTTGTAGACATCATATGAAAATATATTTCATTATCTATCTAATGATATTGATTATGTATTTTGCATATTAACAATTTTTGGTAAAAACTTGGTCAAACTTGACATAGTTTGATTTTTCAAAAAAAATATAGGCCTTAAGCCTTGGGATGGAGGTAGTATTACATATGCTATGTTTATACATAATTTTGGCCAATATACCGTCAAGCTATATTCAATATTACTATTACGCAATGTCGATGCCATATTGCATATGTCTAATCATCGCAGGGGCAGGCAATCACGTACACGAACGGCATGAGATGGGATTGTGTGCATAATCTTTGCCACATATTCTTATAGCAACTCCAACAGCTTATCCTTATAGGTAAGCAAAAAATTGTTTAGGTAAGAGGAAAGAAAAGATATAGGTAAGCAGAACATATTTTGCTTTTCCAGCTTACCCATATTTTAGCTACCAAAAGTGTGGTTTGTTCCTAAAAAAATACAAATCTAATCCCTATCTTTTACACTAAAGACCTTAAACAGAAAAATAAAAAAGCAATCGGGTCCAACTAAGGCTGGTTGCCTAGCACGCAGGTGGGGGGCGCACACGGGGCGGCGGTCCTTGCATGTGGGCGGCAGGGCCGCAGGAGGTGGTGGCGGAGTGGCCTCCATGGCCGGAGCTGGCTGGGGATGCACAACGACGGCCACCATCGCCGCTTTCTTCGCCACGTATGAGCCCGTTGTGTCGGGGTCCTTCAGCGCCCTTTTGTTTGTCGGCTTCCATGCGGGCGGGCAGAGGCGCGACGCCACCACCCACGATGGCCACCGGGTCTGAGCTCTGGAGCCCGCGGCGGCAAGGCAAACCCTCGACATCATTAGGCATCAGGCGGAGCTCGGTTTGCTCTGCGTGGCCGCTGGGAGCATGAGAGGTAAGCGCGGGTGGTTGGCGCGGGGCTTGGGGAGGTTGGCCATGCCGACACGGCGACCGAAGGATTTGCGGCGAGTGGCGGTGCGATAAAAGAAAGTGCAACCGAACGTGAGAAAGTTCCCGTGCGAAGCGGTTGGAGTCTCCCGCGGTGGTTTTGCTGACGTGTCGTCTTACTCAAAAATTGGCTAGTCTTACCCCAAAAATAGGTAGGAGAAACTAAAAAATGGGTGATCACCTAAAAAATTCTGGTGGAGACCACTTTTGGATAACCAGTTGGAGCTATGTTTTGCCCTATCTTATCCAAAAAAGCAGTTACACCCTCTTTTACCCAAATATAGGTAAACTCTTGAGATGCTCTTAACGTGTTGTTGATGCCCACACGCACCCCCACCGGCGAGGGCATGATTGATCATGGTGGCGTGGTTGGCCACATAGATCCGAGATCCGGGCCGTCCGTCCGTGGGTCGTCGTCCACACGTGTGGCAGCCTCTGGCCATGTTTTTCGATATGCTACTAGTAGAATTCTGGGCCTGACCCTGCATCGCCTGCTTAAGCCATGCGTGCAACTGACTATTCCTTGGGTCCCAAGCGCGAGTCTGGACTCTGGACTGCTGGACTGCTTAGCTGGTTCCTCTTCTCGCTAGATCGACAGGGCAAGCAGCTCAGCAGGACGAAGAGTGAGCGATGACTGCACGCCGCCGAATTTGTGCCGAACGAAATAATCCATGCGCGTGAATGATTAGGAATGAAGCTGCATGCATGCATATATGCATGATGCATGCGCGTCGAGTAGGTTGACGTCTACATCGTATAACCGCCGTGATATATGTTAGCCAAAGGACAGCGACTCCCCATCCTGCCCCTGTTTTTTCCTTGGTGCCGTGCAGGATGCAGCTGGACTGCTTACATCGAGTGGTATATATGGAAATCGATAACGGTGCAGCGCAACGCAAAGGAGGAAAGCTACGTCCTGCCGAAACACAGAACCCAACGCCGGCCGCGACGAAAAGGCATGGAGATCAATCAAGCAAAATGGACGTAGCTATGCTGATGGATGGGCGCCGACGGACCCTACCGATCGATTTGCTTCACTAGTGATCAAACTTGCTCTATGCGTTGAGACTTGGGACAGGGGGACCTGAGAATAATCCAGTGGCATGCACGTCTGAAGCGAATTCCAGTTTTGTCCTCCCCGGGCAACGATTAACATCCCAACCGCCAACGTTTGTGGCGACCACCAGTTCCTTGCAACATGGTTTCCGGTAGAGAGCTTTGCTTAATTTGGTCAAACTATGCTGCATGACTGTGCTGTGATGGATACGTTTGCGTCTCGATCGGCAGCTAAGTGACTGCTCAATTCATGATTTTGTCTGGCGTTTCCGTTAGCTCTCCCGTCGATTATGTGTTCTTTATTGACGTGTCGCTTTCCCGATTGTACGTATGCACATTCGACATTGCTCTATACCATGGGAAATTTCTGGTAATGGCTAAATGCCACCTGAAGTACATGCAGTACACCAAGATATAGGATAGAGATGTTGGAAATATAAGCAATAATCCATATAATTTAATCCGAATAATAAACTGATAAAACATGATCATACAGATGATACTAAAATCAATCAGGCAGATCAACAAAATAGATGAACAGATTACATCTATACAAGATAAACCTATCACATCTACGTCAAACGCTAGACCTAGAAACTCTAGCAAAATCCGAAAGAGAGAGATTTGAAACACATATGATGCAGTTGCGGCAGTAGCCGCGGGCGGTAGCAGCAGCAGAGTTGTCGCCCATGTTGAGGTTGCCGAAGAGGTCGCTGATATCCTGGAAGAAGTCGTCGTTCAGGAACTCGTCGTCGGACGACATCGTGGTTGCCAGTAGTCGCGCTTGAGCGCTCCCCAAAAACCTGATCGTCCCTCACCCGTACAGGTTCACGAGAGGCGGGGTTCCAGAGGCCTACTGTCCCGATCTGCGGTGCACGCCGCAAGCCGGGATGGGGAAGACGAAAGCGGCGGCGCAAGGTTCTGGAGGTAGGTGCGTGTTGTGGATTGATTCACCGATTAGGTTTAGCGCAAACACTTATATAGCGCAGGTTAGGAAGATCATGCGGCTCAACCCACGTCCGAGTCGGTAGTGCAGGTTAGGAAGATCATGGGGCTCAACCCACGTCCGAGTCAGTAACATTCCACGTCTATAAAACTGGAAACGACTGTAATTAACGCGTCCGTTAATGACTCAATTAGTTGAAGGGTTTCGCAGCATAGTAAATCAAAAAAAATCTACGGATGCGAACGGGAAAGCCAAGATCTAATCTAGGAGATGCAAACAACGAGGGGGGATAGATGAGATCTTCATACCCTTGAAGATTCGCACAGCGGAACGTTCAACGGAACGTGGTTGATGTAGTCGTACTAGCTTCTCCTCCTCGTGATCCGATCCGATCCAACACCGCAAGTGGCGATGCCTCCGAGAGATGCACACGTACGGCACCTCGACGTCTCCTCCTTCCTTGGTCCAGCAAGTGGGGTGGAGAGATAGATTGGATCTACAACACGACGGCGTGATGCAAAGATGGAGAGTTTCTGCGGCAGGGCTTCGCCTACGCGCAGTCGGGAGAGAGAGAGATCTGGAGGGCAGCAGGTAGGCGGCTAGGGTTCAGGGAGGGGTGGTGGAGGGCTGCGCCCCTGCCCTCTATATATAGGGGACTGGCCGGCCCCCTTGGCCCCTCCTCCAAGCCCTAGGGCGGCGGCCCCAAGGGTTGGAGTAGGGGCAAGTTTTCCCCCTCCTTCTAGAAGGTTTTCCTAGGGTTTCCCCTAGGGTTTGGCCAGCTGGGCCTATGGGGCCTTGTGCCCCTGGCCCAATGCGGCCAGGGCACTCCCTCGTAGGCCCATGCCCCCTTCCGACAAGTGGGGCCACGTTGGTCCCACTCCGGAAGGTTCTAGAAGCTTCCGGTACAATACCGAACAATCCGAAACAATTCCGAAATCCAAAAACTGCTTTCCCTTATATGAATCTTATTCTCCGGACCATTCCGAAACCTCTCGTGATGTCCTGGATCTCATCCGAGACTCCGAACAAAAACTCATAAACCAATTATCCATTCTATCCTAGCGTCGAGACACGTTAAGTGTGTGACCCTACGGGTTCGAGAATATGCAGACATGATCTTCTATCAATAATCAATAGCGGGGTCTGGAAACCCATATTGACTCCCACATATTCATTGATGATCATATCGGATGAACCACGATGCCATGATTCAATTAATCCCATATATATATTCCCTTCGTCACGCGATATTTTACTTGCCCGAGATTCGATCGTCGGTATCAGCATACCTAGTTCAATCTCGTTCACAGCAAGTACTTTACTCGTTCCGTAATCCGATATCACTTTTTGGTTAACTCCTTAGCCACGTGCTTGCAAGCGGTGTTGATATCGATTACCGAGTGAGCCTGAAGTATATCTCTCCGACTTGGGAGGTACAAATCCCATCTCGATAAATACAACCCAACAGATACTTTCCGATCACCTAAGAGACACCTTTATGATCACCCTCTCATAGGATGACGTTTGATGACCTCAAAGCTTTCTTCCGATACCAGGGAGTTGCATTATCTCATGGTCTAAGGAATACAATATTTGACATAAGAAAAAGCTTCGCAAAGATGAACGCGATGACACGATCTAAATGCTCTGCTTGATTTGGGTATGTCCATCATATCATTCTCCCAATGATATGATCTCATTATTAATCGACAACTCATGTCTATGGTTAGGAAACCTTAACCATCATTAATCAATGAGCTAGTCCATAGAGGCGTACTAGGGACACGGTGTTGTTCATAAACCACACAAGTATCAAAGTTTCCGCTTAATACAATTCTAGCATGGAATATAAACTTTATCATGAACAAGAATTATAATAATAACATCTTTATTATTGCCTCTAGGGCATAATTCCAACAGTCTCCCACTTGCACTATAGTCAATAATCTAGTTTACATCTGGCAACAATCTAACACCCATGGCACTAAGGTGCTGATCATGTTTTGCTCGTGGAAGAGGTTTAGTCAACAGATCTACGATATTCAGATATGTATGTACTTTGCTAATCTTCAGATCTCCATCTATTATATAATCTCAAATTATATGAAACTTGCGGTTGATGTTCTTGGTCTTTGGATGATATCTTGGTTCCTTATCCAGTGCTATGGCGCCAGTGTTGTCACACAATATGTCCAGTGGGTCCAAGGCACTTGGAACCACACCAAGCTCAGTGATGAAGTTCCTGATCCAAACTCCTTCACTTGACGCTTCTGCAGCAGCCATGTATTCCGCTTCTACTGTAGATCCCGTGATCACGCTTTGCTTGCAGCTTCTCCAGCTCACAGCTCCTTCATTCAAAATATAAATGTATCCTGTTTGAGATTTAGAATCATCCTTGTCGGTGTCGAAACTAGCATCGATGTAACCTTTTATGACGAGCTGTTCATCACCTCCATAAACTAAGAACATTTCTTTAGTTCTATTTAAATACTTTAGGATGTTCTTCACGGTTGTCTAGTGTTCCACTCCTGGATCACTTTGGTATCTGCTCGTCAAACTAAGAGCATTGGACACATCCGGTCTAGTACATAGCATGACATACATGATAGATTCTATGGCCGAGGCATAAGGCACTTTGCTCATAGCTTCTCTGTCGTTTACCGTAGCTGGACACTGAGCCCTGCTCAATATCTTACCTGACAACATAGGCACTGAACCTTTCTTTGCCTTATCCATTCTAAACCTTTTTAGAACTTTGTCTTGGTATGTACTTTGGCTTAAAGCCATCAGGCGTCTTTGTCTATCTCTATAGATTTTGATGCGCAATATATAAGCAGCTTCCCCTAGGTCTTTCATTGAAAAACATTTGTTCAAATAAATCTTCACATCGTTAAGCATATCAATGTCATTTCCAATAATCAATATGTCATCCACATATAGTACCAGAAATGTCACTGAGCTCCCACTCACTTTCTTGTAGATACAAGCTTCATAGCAATTTGGAACAAATCCAAAGCTCTTGATCACTTGATCAAAATGAAGGTTCCAACTCTGAGATGCTTTCTTCAGTCCATAAATGGAACGCTGAAGTTTGCACACCTTATCAGCATCCTTAGGATCAACAAAACCTTCGGGTTGCATCATATACAACTCTTCATCAATGTTGCCATTGAGGAACGCAGTCTTGACATCCATCTGCCATATTTCATAATCATGAAACGCAGCAATTGCTAATAAAATCCGAATGGACTTAAACATCACTACGGGAGAGAAAGTCTCATCGTAGTCAACACCTTGAACTTGTCGAAAACCTTTCGCGACAAGTCATGCTTTATAGATAGTAACATTACCATCCGCGTCCGTTTTCTTATTGAAAATCCATTTGCACTCAACGGCCTTTCGGTCGCTAGGAGGGTCCACCAAAGTCCATACTTGGTTTTCGCTCATGGATCCCAATTCGGATTTCATGGCCTCTAGCCATTTCTCAGAGTCTGGGCTCATCATTGCTTCCTCATAGTTCGCAGGTTCACTGTTGTCTACTAACAAGACAGTTAAGACAGGGTTGCCATACCACTCAGGAGGGGCAGGCGACCTTGTCGACCTACGACGTTTAGTAGTAGCATCGTCCGAAGCTTCATGATCCTTGTCATTAGCTTCCTCTATTGTTGGTGCAGACGGCACTGGAACAATTTTAGGTGATGCGCTACTCTCCAACTCAAGAGAAGGTTCAGTAACCTCGTCTAGCTCTACTTTCCTCACACTCACTTCTTTCGAGAGAAACTCCTTCTCAAGAAAGGATCCGTTCTTTGCGACAAACACTTTGCCTTCGGATTTGTGATAGAAGGTATACCCAATCGTTTCCTTAGGGTATCCTATGAAGACGCATTTCTCCGCTTTGGGTTCGAGCTTGTCCGGCATCAACTTCTTGACGTAAGCTTCGCATCCCCAAACTTTAAGAAGCGACAACTTAGGTTTAGCACCAAACCACAGTTCATACGGTGTCGTCTCAACGGATTTAGATGGTGCCCTATTTAAAGTGAATGCAGCGGTTTCTAATGCATAACCCCAAAATGATAACGACAAATCTGCAAGAGACATCATTGATCGCACTATATCTAATAGAGTTCGATTCCGGCGTTCAGACACACCATTGCACTGTGGTGTTCCGGGTGGCGTGAGTTGCAAAACGATTCCGCTTGCTTTAAGATGCGTGAGAAAATCATAACTCAAATATTCACCTCCACGATCGGATCGTAGAAATTTAATTTTCCTGTTACGATGGTTTTCCACTTTGTTCTGAAATTCTTTGAACTTTTAAAATGTTTCAGATTTATGTTTCATCAAATAGATATACCCATATCTACTTAAGTCATCAGTAAAAGTGAGAAAATAGCGATAACCACCGCGCGTCGAAACACTCATTGGTCCGCATACATCGGTATGTATGATTTCCAACAAGTCCGTTGCTCGCTCCATTATTCTGGAGAACGGGGTTTTGATCATCTTGCCCATGAGGCATGGCTCGCACGTGTCAAATGATTCAAAATCAAGAGACTCCAAAAGTCCACCAGAATGGAGTTTCTTCATGCGTTTTACACCAATATGACCTAGACGGCAGTGCCACAAATAAGTTGTATTATCACTATCTACCTTGCATCTCTTTGCTTCATTGTTATGGATGTGTGTTTCATTGCTTTCGAGATTCAGAAGAAATAAACCATTCACAGCAGGTGCATGACCATAAAAGATGTTACTCATATAAATAGAACAACCATTATTCTCCAATTTAAATGAATAACCGTCTTGCAATAAACACGATCCAGATAAGATGTTCATGCTCAACGCAGCCACATAATAACATTTATTGAGGTTTAAAACTAATCCCGAAGGTAAAACTAAGGAGAGCGTGTCGACGGCCATCACATCAACTCTTGATCTGTTGCCAACGCGCATCGTCACCTCATCCCTCGCTAGCCGCCATCTATTCCGTAGCTCCTGTTTCGAGTGACAAATATTAGCAACTGAACCAGTATCAAATACCCAGGCACTACAACGAGGGCTAGTAAGGAAAACATCAATAACATGTATATCAAATATACCTTTAATGGTGCCAGCCTTCTTGTCCTCTAAGTACTTCGGACAGTTGCGCTTCCAGTGACCCTTGTCCTTGCAATAGAAGCACTCAGTGTCCGGCTTAGGTTCAAACTTGAGCTTCTTCTCAGCAGGGGCAACGCGCTTTCCGCTGCCCTTCTTGAAGGACTTCTTTGCACCCTTACCTTTCTTAAAGCTGGGGGGCTTGTTGACCATCAACACATGATTATCTTTCTTGATATCCACCTCCCCAGCTTTCAGCTTAGCGAAGAGCTCAGTGATCGTATCAGTGGAACCAATCTGATTATGAGTAACTACAAAACCTTTATAGCTAGGAGGGAGTGATTGCAGAACTCTGTCAATCTTGAGCTCCTCTGGAATCTTGCAGTCCAGTTGCTCAAGGCGTTGAGTGTAGCCCGACATCTTAATGGCGTGCTCACTAACGGAACTCCCTTCCTCCATCTTGCAGTTAAAGAATTTATCAGAGATCTCATATCTCTCAGAACGGGCCTGAGTCTGAAACATAGTTTTCAGTTCCTCAAGAATCTCAAAGGGCCCAGGGAACTCCTCAAAATGATTTTGAAGGTCCGATTCCATAGCAAACAACATGGTGCTCTTAATCACACCATAATCATCCTTGCGCGACTGATAAACAGCTTTCTCATCAGCGGACGCATCTACAGCAGGGGCGTCACCTAGCGCTTTCTCAAGGACATAGTCCCTTTGTCCGCCAGAGAGAATGATTCTCAGATTGCGGAACCAGTTGGTGAAGTTAGACCCATTGTTCTTAAGTTTTTCTTTCTCAGCAAAAACGTTGAAGTTGAAGTTGGACTTAGCCATTTGATCTACAAAATTTGCAAGTACAATTTAGACTATGTTCATGATAACTAGTTCAACTTAATAAAATTACTAGATGAACTCCCACTAAATTCAACATCCCTCAAGTTGTTTAGTAAACATGATCCAAATTCACCACACCTAATCCTATCTTCACGAGAAGAGATGTGGTTTCAATGGTGGACAACAAAGTGTCGATCATATCATTCATATGACTCATGCTTAACCTTTCGGTTCGTGTGTTCCGAGGCCATGTCTGTAGATGCTAGGCTCGTCAAGTCATACCCAAGTATTTCCGCATGTGCAAAACTGGCTTGCACCCGTTGTATGTGAACGTAGAGTTTATAGCACCCGATCATCACGTGATGCTTGAACACGACAAACTTTTGCAGCGGTGCATACATGGGGAGAACACAGTTTTATCTTGATCTTTAAGTGAGGAATCATCTTATAATGCTACCGTCGCGATCTAAGCATAATAAGATACATAAAAGGATAAACATCACATGCATATAATTTTATGTGACATGGTAATAGCCAATCTCCGCGCAATGATCTCCATATTGTGCGTGCCAACATGATCTCCATCACTCCACCATGATTGCCTCCACCACGAATAGCAACTACAACTATTGCTAACTACTTAGAGATAAAGTAAAGCTATTACATGGCATAAGAAGTTGACACACAGGTCATACACAATTATAAATACAACCATATGGCTCCTGCCGGTTGTGTACTCATTGACATGCAAGTCTTGAAACATTACAAAAAATGATCATTGCATACAACATACACATCACATCTTGGGCCATACCATATCACAGAAACACTCCCTGCAAAAACAAGTTAGACGCCTCTACTTTGTTGTTGCATGTTTTACGTGGCTTATGGGAGTAACAAGCTAAGAACGATTCTTACCTACGGAAAGCCACAATGGTGATATTATGGTTGCCCACGTCCGGTGTAAATCCCATGACAACTATAGTGAGAGAAACTGGCATCCACCAGCCGCATGTGTGGAACAAGCCACACGTCAAGTGCGGAGCCGGTCTCGCGAACGAGGTCGCGTAAAGTTGGCCTGGACCGCTTCGATCTCACTATCCCGCGCCATAAGAAGTACACAACAAGAAGCTTGCAACAGAAAACATCAACGCCCGCAACAAGCATGTTGCGTTCTACTCGTGAACCACATCTACGCATAGATCTAGCTCTGATACCACTGAAGGGTTTTGCAGCATAGTAAATCAAAAAAATTCTACGGATGCTAACGGGAAAGCCAAGATCTAATCTAGAAGATGCAAACAACAAGGGGGGATATATTAGATCTTCATACCCTTGAAGATTCGCACAGCGGAACATTCAACGGAACGTGGTTGATGTAGTCGTACTAGGTTCTCCTCCTCGTGATCCGATCCGATCCAACACCGCAAGTGGCGATGCCTCCGAGAGATGCACACGTATGGCACCTCAACGTCTCCTCCTTCCTTGGTCCAGCAAGTGGGGTGGAGAGATAGATTGGATCTACAACACGACGGCGTGGTGAAAAGGTGGAGAGTTTCTGTGACAGGGCTTCGCCTACGCGCAGTCGGGAGAGAGAGAGAGAGATCTGGAGGGCAGCAGGTAGGCGGCTAGGGTTCAAGGAGGGGTGGTGGAGGGCTGCGCCCCTACCCTCTATATATAGGGGGCTGGCCGGCCCCCTTGGCCCCTCCTCAAAGCCCTAGGGCGGCGGCCCCAAGGGTTGGAGTGGGGGGCAAGTTTTCCCCCTCCTTCTAGAAGGTTTCCCTAGGGTTTCCCCTAGGGTTTGGCCGGCTGGGACTATGGGGCCTTGTGCCCCTGGCCCAATGCGGCCAGGGCACTCCCTCGTAGGCCCACGCCCCTGTAGGGTTTCGTAGCATGGAAAACAAAAATTTTCTACCGCATACAAACAAATAAGCCAAGATCTATCTACTAGATTGTAGCAACGAGTCGATGGAATAACTCACCCTCGAAGATTCCAAAGTGTTTAACGAGAGCGGATTCTCGTGGGTGATGTAGTCGTACTCTTCCCGATCTCAAGATCGCGTAGACGAACCTTCCGGCGTTGCATTCCGGCAGTGCTCCCGCAGTCGGTCACACGTTCGTAACTCGACAAAGACCTTCCTCTCCCTTGTTCCAGTAGGCAGCGGAGGTTTTACCACTCTCCTCGCAATTCCGGCAGCACAACGGCGTGGTACCGGAAGTAGAGGGGAGATCTCGCAGGTCTTCGCCTTAAGCCGGAGCGAGTATGGTGGACTATGAGAGAGCTCCTCGGCGATCTAGGGTTTAGGCACACCAAGGAGGAGGCTTGGCCGGTGGCTAGGGTTAGCTAGGCGGCGGCTGCAGGAGGGCCGGCGGCTTACGGCTAGGGTTTGCGGGTGGAGGTGTTGGGTGCTAGGAGGGGCAGCCATGCTCCTCCTTATATAGGTGGAGGGGTCGCGCCAGGGGAGGGGAGTCCCTCCCCAACTCGGTTTCCCAAGGGGGCCGGTGGTGGAGGGGAGGAACTCCTCCCCAACTCGGTTTCCACCTTCCCCTCCACTTCCCAAAATAGCCGTTTGACTTTTCAAATTGGCGTTTGACTTTTCAAACTAGGATTTGATTAAACCCTTTATTTTGTTCAGCGATGACACCTAGTACATGACGCAATCATTCCAACTTGGTATGACACATTCATGTACCCTTCCCCTTCGGAGTGCCGGACATTCCGGAACCTTCTAGAACATTCCCGATGAAAACACCGGAACCATTCTCCAAACCCGAAACAGGTCTTTCCTTATATGAATCTTATTCTCCGGACCATTCCGTATCTTCTCGTGATATCCCGGATTCCATCCGAGACTCCGAACAACATTCGGTCTCTTACTCATCATTCCATAACTACTCAAACAACGTCGAATCCTTAAGTGTGTCTCCCTACGGTTCGTGAATTATGCGGACATGATCGAGACACTTCTCTGAACATTAACCAATAGAGGAATCTGGAAATTCATATGGCTCCCACATATTTCTACGATTACTTTGCGATCGAATGAACCACTTACATATGATACCAATTTCCCTTTGTCTCACGATAGTTTACTTATCCGAGGTTATGATCGTCGGTATCTCTGCATACCTAGTTCAACCTCGTTACTGATAAGTACTCTTTTCTCGTTCCCGTGATATGTGATCCCTTGTGAGCCAGTCACATGCTTGCAAGCTAATTGGATGACATTTCACCGAGAGGGCCCAGTGAATATCTATCCGTCATATGGATGGACAAATCCCACTCTTGATCCATGTGTCTCAACCAATACTTTCTGAACACTCAATGCCACCTTTATAGCCACCCAGTTACGGTGTGGTGTTTGATGTCATCAAAGCATCCTTCCGGTGAAGGTGATATGCATGATCTCATGGTCGAAGGAATTAGGTTACTATGTATCAGAAAGCATATAGCAATTGAACTATTAAAATGACTTGATCTTTATGCTACGCTTATCTATAGGAGTATGTCCACCATATCATTCTCCTAACGATATGATCTTGTTGTTAATAACATCTCAATGTTCATGATAGGGAAACCACAATCATTTATTAACCAACAAGTTAGTATTATAAAGAGGCTTTACTAGGGACTCTATTTTAGTTTACAAATCACACAAGTATTAATGTTTCCTTATTAATACTATTATAGCATGAATGTAAACATTTATCATGAACACAAAGATATAATAATAACTACATTTATTATTGCCTCTAGGGCATATCTCCAACAGTCTCCCACTTGCACTAGAGTCATCTAATCTAGATTACATGGTAATATACCGAACACCCATGGAAGTTTGGTGCTGGTCATGTTTTGCCCTCGGGAGAGGTTTAGTCAACGGATCCGCCACATTCAGATCTGTGTGTACTTTGCAAATCTTTATGTACCCATCTTGGACATGTTCTCGAATAGTGTGAAAAACGTAGCTTGATGTGCTTCAGCTTCTTGTGTGACCTTGGTTCTTGCGCATTGGCTATGGCGCCCATGTTATCACAGTAGATAGACATTGGGTCCAGCGCACTAGGAACCACACCCAGCTCTGTAATGAACTCTTTCATCCATATCGCTTCTTGTGAAGCCTCTGAAGCAGCCATGTATTCCGATTCAGTTGATGATCTTGCCACAACGCTTTGCTTTGCACTCCTCCAGCTAACTGCTGCACCATTCAAAGTAAATACGTATCCAAGATTGTGATTTAGAATCATCCGGATTGGTGTTCCAACTAGCATCGGTGTAACCATTAACAACGAGCTGTTCATCACCTCCATAAGAAAGAACCATATCCTTAGTTCTTCTCAAGTACTTAAGGATGTTTTTGACCGCTGTCCAATGATCCACTCCTGGATCACTTTGATATCTGCTAGTTAAACTAATAGCATATGCAATGTCGGGTCTAGTACATAGCATGGCATACATTAGAGATCCTATGGCTGAGGCATAGGGAGTCTTACTCATCCTTTCTCTATCTTCTGCCGTTGTCGGACTTTGAGTTTTACTCAAGGTCGTATTGGGCAACATGGGCAAGAACCCTTTCTTGCTATCTTCCATTCCAAACCTCTTTAGAACTTTGTCCAAATATGTACTTTGTGACAATGATATTAGGCGTCTCGATCTATCTCTATAAATCTTTATGCCTAATATGTAAGATGATTCGCCAAGATCCTTCATTGAAAAACTATTATTCAAATATTCCTTGACACTATTAAGAAGGTCTACATCATTCCCTATCAACAATATGTCATCTACATATAGTATTAAGAATGCTACAGAGCTCCCACTCACTTTCTTGTAAATACAAGCTTCTCCATAAGTTTGTATAAAACCAAAACTTTTGATCACCTTATCAAAACGTTGATTCCAACTTCGGGATGCTTGCTTCAATCCATAAATGGACCGTTGAAGTTTGCATA
Organism: Avena sativa; assembly: GCA_916181665.1. Classification (NCBI taxonomy): domain Eukaryota; kingdom Viridiplantae; phylum Streptophyta; class Magnoliopsida; order Poales; family Poaceae; genus Avena; species Avena sativa. The sequence goes on from OV702283.1 coordinate 358,679,408, forward strand.
CCTTGTTAGCATCTTTAGGATCGACAAAACCTTTGGGTTGCATCATATACAACTCTTCATCAATGTCTCCATTGAGAAATGCTGTTTTGACATCCATCTGCCATATCTCATAATCATAATATGCAGCGATTGCTAACATAATCCTCACAGACTTTAGCTTCGCTACAGGTGAGAACGTCTCATCGTAGTCAACTCCTTGAATTTGTCGAAACCCTTTTGCAACAAGTCGAGCTTTATAGACAGTAACATTACCATCAGCATCTGTTTTCTTCTTGAAAAAATTTTCTCGACAACCTTCCGGCCATCCGGTAAGTCCACCAAAGTCCATACTTGGTTTTGGTACATGGATCCAATCTCGGATTTCATGGCTTCTTGCCATTTATTGGAATCTGGGCTCATCATCGCTTCCTCATATGTCGCAGGGTCATCAGTGTTGTCCACCAACATGACATTCATAACGGGATCATACCAATCAGGAGTGGTACGAGTTCTCGTTGACCTGCGAGGCTCTGTAGCAACTATAACCTAAGTTTCATGATCATCATCATTAGCTTCCTCTCTTATTGGTGCAGGCACCACAGGAACTTCTTCCGGTGCTGCGTTACTCGCAAGTTCGAGAGAAGGTTCGACAACCTCGTCGAGTTCTACTTTCCTTCCAGTCACTTCTTTCGAGAGAAATTCCTTCTCTAGACAGGATCCATTCTTGGCAACGAAGATTTTTCCCTCGGATCTATGATAGAAGGTATACCCAATAGTTTCCTTCGGGTATCCTATGAAGACGCATTTTTCCGCTTTGGGTTCAAGCTTGTCCGGCTGTAACTTCTTTACATAGGCTTCGCAACCCCAAACTTTAAGGAACGACAATTAGGTTTCTTCCCAAAGCATAATTCATACGGTGTCGTTTCAACGGATTTAGATGGTGCCCTATTTAAAGTGAATGCGGCTGTTTCTAATGCATAACCCCAAAATGATAGCGGTAAATCTGTAAGTGACATCATAGAACGAACCATATCTAAGAGAGTTCGATTACGACGTTCGGACACACCATTACACTGTGGTGTTCCCGGCGGTGTCAATTGTGAAAGTATTCCGCATTTCTTCAAATGCTCGCCAAACTCGTAACTTAGATATTCACCTCCACGATCAGAACGTAGAAATTTAATCTTCTTGTTACATTGATTCTCTACCTCACTTTGAAATTCCTTAAACTTCTCGAAAGTTTCGGACTTATGTTTCATGAAATAGATATACCCATATCTACTCAAGTCATCTGTGAAGGTAAGAACATAACGATAACCACCGCGCGATGCTACACTCATTGGACCACACACATCGGTATGTATGATTTCCAATAAGTCTGTAGCTCGCTCCATCATACCAGAAAATGGATTCTTAGTCATTTTACCCATCAGACATGCTTCGCATCTTTCAAGTGATTCAACATCAAGTGATTCAAGAAGTCCATCGGAATGGAGTTTCTTCATACGCTTCACTCCAATGTGACCAAGACGACAGTGCCACATATAGGTCGAGTTATCGCTCGATTTCAAACGTTTAGCCTCAATGTTATTAATATGTGTATTTCCACTATCGAGATTCAATAAGAATAGACTATCTATCAAAGGTGCATGTGCATAAAACATATTACTCATATAAATCGAACAACCATTATTCTCGGACTTAAACAAGTAACCGTCTCGCAATAAACAAGATCCTGATATAATGTTCATGCTTAACGCAGGAACCAAATAACAATTATTTAAGTATAAAACTAATCCCGATGGTAGATGAAGGGGTAGCGTGCCGACCGTAATCACATCAACCTTTGATCCGTTTCCCACGCGCATCGTCACCTCGTTCTTCGCTAGCTTACGTTTATTCTGCAGCATCTGTTTCGAGTTACAAATATGAGCAACCGAACCAGTATCAAATACCCAGGCACTACTACGAGTACTAGTGAGATACACATCAATAACATGTATATCGGATATACCTTTCTTCTTGATGTTGCCGTTCTTCAAATCCGCCAAGTACTTTGGGCAATTCCGCTTCCAGTGACCTTCTCCCTTGCAGTAAAAGCACTCAGTATCAGGCTTAGGTCCAGCCTTGGTCTTCTTCGTCGGCGCGGTAACTTTCTTACCACCCTTCTTGAAGTGTCCCTTTTGCTTAGACTTGCCTTTCTTGAATTTGGTGGTCTTATTGACCATCAACACTTGGTGCTCTTTCTTGATCTCCACTTCTGCAGATTTTAACATAGCAAACAGTTCTGGCAACTGCTTGTTCATGTTTTGCATATTGTAGTTCATCACAAAGTTCTTGTAACTTGGTGGTAGTGATTGGAGGACACGGTAAATCCCCAAAGCATTAGGAATCACTATACCCAAGCTTTGAAGTTTGTTTGCGTGCCTAGACATCTTAAGCACATGCTCACTGACGGAGCTGCCCTCTTCCATCTTGCAGTTAAAGAACTTTTCAGAAGCCTCATAGCTCTCTATTGTCGCGTGAGTCTCAAAGATCAATTTGAGATCATGGACAATATCATGTGGGTATGAATTCTCAAACCTTTTCTGAAGCTCCGATTCTAAACCATACAAGATAGCACACTGAACTGTGGAGTACTGAGTCTTCCGAGCGAGGTAAACATTCTTTACTTCATCGGTAGCAGTAGCTGCAGGTGGGTCACCCAGCGGTGCATCCAGCACATAGGTCAAATTACCAGCTATGAGGACAATCCTCAAATTGCGGAACCAATCCGCGAAGTTGCTTCAATTGTTTTTCAACTTTTCTTTCTCTAGGAACGCATTAAAATTGATGGTAGGGGCCGCCATTGATCTACAACATATTTGCAATAGTTTAGACTAAGTTTATGACAAATTGAGTTCTAATTAATAGTTAAATTAATCTAGGTGAACTCCCACTCAAAACAATATCCCTCACATTGTTTTAGTGATCACACGAACCAAATCCACCACATCAACACCGATCATCACGAGAGTTGATATAGTTTCAATGCTGAACAATCGACATGTTCATCATATCTACTATATGATTCATGCTTTACCTTTCGGTGATCCGTGTTCCGAGACCATGTCTGTACATGCTAGGATCGTCAAGATCAAACCTTAGCTTCCGCATGAGCAAATCTGGCTTGCTCATGTTGTATACACTTGCAAAATCTAACACACCCGATCATCTCGTGGTGCTTCGAAACAACAAGCTTTAGCAACGGTGCTAACTAAGGGTGAACACTTTATGACTTGAAATTCATGTGCATGAGGGATCATCTTATAATGCTACCGTTGTTAACTAAGCAATACAAGATGCATAAAGTATTAACATCACATGCAATTCATAATATGTGATATGATATGGCCTTTCTTCTTTGTGCTTCCGATCTCCATCTTCAAGCACGAACATGATCTCCATCATCACCAGCATTGCATCAAGGTCAATGACGCTTTTCCATGGTTGTCGTCCACCGGCTTCAACTATTACAACTACTTTGAATAGTCACGCGGGTCTTAACAAAAATTAAAGACAACCATATGGCTCCTGCCGATTGCCAACTTACAATAAGGAACATTGCATACATCAAATATAATCACAATCATGGCCATATCACATCACAGCACACCCCTGCAAAACAAAGTTAGACGCCTCTACTTTCTTTGCATGTTTTACGTGGTTTGGGGCTTTCAATAAGTGTCGTTCTAACTTACGAACATGAACCACAACATTGATACTAGTATTGACAATCACCCGTTGTAAATTGAATCTTAACTATGCTGGGAGAAACAGGCACCCGCAAAGCCACTTATGCAATACAAGTTGCATGTCAAGCGTGGAGCAAGTCTCATGAACGATGTCATGTAAGGTTAGCCCGGGCCGCTTCATCCCAACATCTCGCAAGATGCAAAGTACACAAGAAGCAATCGACAATAAAATCATCAACGCCCACAATGACCATTGTGTTCTACTCGTGCAACAGATCTACATATAGACACGGCTCTGATACCACTTTAGGGTTTCGTAGCATGGAAAACAAAAATTTTCTACCGCATACAAACAAATAAGCCAAGATCTATCTACTAGATTGTAGCAACGAGTCGATGGAATAACTCACCCTCGAAGATTCCAAAGTGTTTAACGAGAGCGGATTCTCGTGGGTGATGTAGTCGTACTTTTCCCGATCTCAAGATCGCGTAGACGATCCTTCCGGCGCTGCGTTCCGGCAGTGCTCCCGCAGTCGGTCACACGTTCGGTACTCGATGAAGACCTTCCTCTCCCTTGTTCCAGCAGGCAGCGGAGGTTGTATCACTCTCCTCGCGATTCTGGCAGCACAACGGCGTGGTACCGGAAGTAGAGGGGAGATATCGCAGGGCTTCGCCTTAAGCCGGAGCGAGTATGGTGGACTATGAGAGAGCTCCTCGGCGATCTAGGGTTTAAGCACACCAAGGAGGAGGCTTGGCCGGCGGCTAGGGTTAGCTAGGCAGCGGCGGTTTGCCCAAGGGCGGCGGCGGCTGCAGGAGGGCCGGCAGCTTAGGGCTAGGGTTTGCGGGTGGAGGTGTTGGGTGCTAGGAGGGGCAGCCCTGCCCCTCCTTATATAGGTGGAGGGGCCGCGCCAGGGGAGGGGAGTCCCTCCCTAACTCGGTTTCCCAAGGGGGGCGGCGGTGGAGGGGAGGAACTCCTCCCCAACTCGGTTTCCACTTTCCCCTCCACTTCCCAAAATAGCCGTTTGACTTTTCAAATTGGCGTTTGACTTTTCAAACTAGGATTTGATTAAACCCTTTATTTTGTTCAGCGATGACACCTAGTACATGATGCAATCATTCCAACTTGGTTTGACACATTCATGTACCCTTCCCCTTCGGAGTGCCTGACATTCCGGAACCTTCTAGAACATTCCCGATGAAAACATCGGAACCATTCTCCAAACCCGAAACAAGTCTTTCCTTATATGAATCTTATTCTCCGGACCATTCCCGATCTCCTCGTGATATCCCGGATTCCATCCGAGACTCTGAACAACATTCGGTCTCTTACTCATCATTCCATAACTACTCAAACAACGTCGAATCCTTAAGTGTGTCTCCCTACGGTTCGTGAATTATGCGGACATGATCGAGACACTTCTCCGAACAATAACCAATAGAGGAATCTGGAAATTCATATGGCTCCCACATATTTCTACGATTACTTTGCGATCGAATGAACCACTTACATACGATACCAATTTCCCTTTGTCTCACGATAGTTTACTTATCCGAGGTTATGATCGTCGGTATCTCTGCATACCTAGTTCAACCTCGTTACTGATAAGTACTCTTTTCTCGTTCCCGTGATATGAGATCCCTTGTGAGCCAGTCACATGCTTGCAAGCTAATTGGATGACATTTCACCGAGAGGGCCCAGTGTATATCTATCCGTCATATGGATGGACAAATCCCACTCTTGATCCATGTGTCTCAACCAATACTTTCTGAACACTCAATGCCACCTTTATAGCCACCCAGTTACGGTGTGGTGTTTGATGTCATCAAAGCATCCTTCCGGTGAAGGTGATATGCATGATCTCATGGTCGAAGGAATTAGGTTACTATGTATCAGAAAGCATATAGCAATTGAACTATTAAAATGACTTGATCTTTATGCTACGCTTATCTATAGGAGTATGTCCACCATATCATTCTCCTAACGATATGATCTTGTTGTTAATAACATCTCAATGTTCATGATAGGGAAACCACAATCATTTATTAACCAACAAGCTAGTATTATAAAGAGGCTTTACTAGGGACTCTATTTTAGTTTACAAATCACACAAGTATTAATGTTTCCTTGTTAATACTATTATAGCATGAATGTAAACATTTATCATAAACACAAAGATATAATAATAACTACATTTATTATTGCCTCTAGGGCATATCTCCAACAGCCCCCTCCCGACAAGTGGGGCCACGTTGGTCCCACTCTGGAAGGTTCTAGAAGCTTCCGGTACAATACCGAACAATCCGAAACAATTCCGAAATCCAAAAAATGCTTTCCCTTATATGAATCTTATTCTCCGGACCATTCCGGAACCTCTCGTGATGTCCTGGATCTCATCCGAGACTGCGAACAAAAACTTATAAACCAATTATCCATTATATCCTAGTGTCGAGACATGTTAAGTGTGTGACCCTACGGGTTCGAGAATATGCAGACATGATCTTCTATCAATAATCAATAGAGGGGTCTGGAAACCCATATTGACTCCAACATATTCATCGATGATCATCCGAATGAACCACGATGCCAGGATTCAATTAATCCCATATATATATTCCCTTTGTCACGCGATATTTTACTTGCCCGAGATTCGATCGTCGGTATCGGCATACCTAGTTCAATCTCGTTCACAACAAGTACTTTACTCGTTCCGTAATCCGATATCACTTTGTGGTTAACTCCTTAGCTACGTGCTTGCAAGCGGTGTTGATATCGATTACCGAGTGGGCCTGAAGTATATCTCTCCGACTTGGGAGGGACAAATCCCATCTCGATACATACAACCCAACAGATACTTTCCGATCACCTGAGAGACACCTTTATGATCACCCTCTCATAGGATGACGTTTTGATGACCTCAAAGCTTTCTTCCGATACCTGGGAGTTGCATTATCTCATGGTTTAAGGAATACAATATTTGACATAAGAAAAAGCTTCGCAAAGATGAACACGATGACACGATCTAATTGCTCTGCTTGATTTGGGTTTGTCCATCATATCATTCTCCCAATGATATGATCTCATTATTAATCGACAACTCATGTCTATGGTTAGGAAACCTTAACCATCATTAATCAATGAGCTAGTCCATAGAGGCGTACTAGGGACACGGTGTTGTTCATAAACCACACAAGTATCAAAGTTTCCGCTTAATACAATTCTAGCATGGAATATAAACTTTATCATGATCAAGAATTATAATAATAACATCTTTATTATTGCCCTCTAGGGCATAATTCCAACATCAGTTTTCCCAACCAGCAAAATAAAGCTCGGCTCGGTGAGATTCCCGCAACCCGCGGCGCGGGCGTGTCGTGACGAGGCGAGGCGAGGCGTGGCGAGGCGGGCGGCATCGGAGGAGGAGTGCGCGAGGGCTTCTCTCCTTGTCACACCTTAGTGAGTGGTGTAACACTCTACTATATAAGATGGTCCAACTCTCCCTCAATGTCACATCCCAAGATTTTCCAAATCTTGTAATGTGAAAATAAATGAATAAAATAAAATTTTGTTGATTTTCAGGGCCAGAAGAAACTTTTTGAATTTAATTGGAACTTCAAACCCATTTGAAATAAATAAAACCTAAAGGGATGTAAAAAGATAAAAATTTAATAAAAGGAAAAATAAAAACATTTGGAAATACTAGTTTGAAACAAATAAATGAAAAGATTTGTTTTCAAATGAAATAGAAGCTTATAAATAAAGAATGTTTTATAAAGCCAAATTAAACCTTAGCCAAGCTTTGGAATTAAAACATTTTATTATTTAAATTAACTAAAGTTTATTTAAATAAATTAATAAGGATTTAATATCCAACCTTATTTAAATAAAAGGTTTTACCAATTTAAATTGAAACACCAAAACTTATTAAATTATTTAAAATAACTTTTCCTAATTATTTGATATTTACAACTAAAACCTACTAAAGTGTTTAGGCTTTATTTTTCAAAATAAATATCTCAATAAAACAAAACCTATTGGATTTAATAATAAAAGTCTATTATATTTAATTAATAATGGACCCTAAAAATAAAAGGTTATTTTGTTTTAAACAAGTTTTCAAATATTCTTTATTTCCAAATAAAATCTACTGTTTGAGTTTTGAAAATATTTGGATTTCAAATGGAGATTTTATTAAATAAATCAAACCCTATTTTATTAAATAACTAATGAACCATTTTATTTAATTAATGAATGGTCCTAAAAAGATTTAAAGATATTATTTTATTTTTGGCTTTGGATTATGTTGATAAACAGAACCAAAAACTTGATACAAGTGTGGTGATTGTTTGAATTATTTGAATGTTTGTCTTGTGGTTGAATTATGAATTGAATTTCAAATCAGTAAATAGAAATAGAAAAGGCAAAAGTTTCTCTACAAAAAAAAAGAGAAACAACAGCAGCCCAACAAGGCCCAGCAAACAGCCCAGCTCTTCCTCCCGAAGAAAACAGTCTGCACCAACTAATTGACCCACGTAGACAATGACTGGTGGACCCAACTCCCTTTCCTCCTCTAACACTGACAAGACGGCCCCACGCCACATCATCGTCTCTTTCACCCCCCCCCCCCCCCGCAGACCAGTTCTTCTCCTCCGTTTCTGCCAGATTCTCGCCGAGTAAATTCGCCATAAACACTGCAGCAAATACACCGTGATTACTCTCTTTAACTCGCCTCTGACTCCTCTACGTTTCCCCTCTGCCTCCTTCCCCAAGCACGCCCCTAGGCCGCCACAATTTCTCCTCGACTGCCCCTGTCTTCGACGAGGTCCATTGTCGATTCCGTCCAAACCTGACCACCCCATGCCACACTGAGCGCACTAGCAAGTTCCCCACTCCCAGACGCTTCTCCCCGTGTCCTCCACTCGACCGCGGGCGCCCCAGAGCTTTGGCTTGGACTAGCTCTGACAGCGCCGCCGCCTGTTTTCTCTCCGACGACGATCCCCGGTAAGCACTGACCGCCCCGCATCTTCTCGATCACGCAAGCATCTTTGCCATGGCCTTGTGCAGCTAACCCAGTCCTCCGTTTGTCTTCCCGTGGACCACAACGTCGTCCTCGACCTCGACCGCGCGCGTCCGTCGCCAGAACCAACTCCGGCGAGAAATCCTGCCCGTCCCCGTGCGCCCCTTGCCACGACGACCACACGACCAGCATCACCTCATCCTCGCGACCTCGGTGAGCTTGCTCCCTCCCTGTTGCGCTTCCTGCCTCGCCAGCGCCGCCGCTAACTGGCCGCTCCGCCGCTCGCCATTGTCATCGCGCCGCCAGTCCTTGGCCAGGCAGCAGCAGCCGTCCGATCTTGATCCAGAGGATAGGATAGAAAGTAGAGCGAAGGGGTATCGAGAAACCAGAGCCGTGCGATTCCGCTTAGATCCAACGATCCAGAGAGATCAATCCGACCGAACCGGTACCGTCCAGTAGGATACTGCCGCGTGTCACCAGAAATTTGAAAAACAGAATTTGAACCTGATTAGAATGCAAACTTGTAATTGCTATAACTTTCAAACCACACGTCCAAAAATTACAAATTTTATGTCGTTGGATTCAGGAGAACAAACCCTAGCCAACTGTGGAATTAGTTTAGCAAATAGTATATGTTAGCTTGCTTAATTTTGCAGATTCTTTTGTGAGCTTATTTAGAGTATAAAAATTGTTTAAAATTGATTTTAGGGTTAAAACTTTTGCAAAATGGTTTGATGTGACCTTACTGACCCTAGGAACCAACGCTTGGTGTTAAAAATGATTTTGGTAAAATTTGGGTTGAACTATTTGACTTAGCCATTTTCTAGCCAAATAAAATTATTAATTTTATTATGGAAATGTTTATGGAAAGGAAACCTTGAGAAAATAGTTTGGACCAAACCTACTGACCCAAAAACACCAAGCTTTGCAATAGCAACTCATTTGGTGAACAACCTAAGAGTTTTGCCTTGATAAAAACATTTTTCACCACATAAAATGATGAATGGAGTTTAAAATGGTTTTGAGATAAAACCCATTTGCAAACGACTTTGCCATTTTGGTAAATGACCAATTTGGATCTTACAAAGTTTAGAAGCCTAGTGGAGACCATCCTTGCAATAGAAACAAACCTTTGCATGCTTATGCATGACTTAGATTCCATTACTTTGTGTGTGAAAAATTGTTTGTTTGACTTTGGTTTGGAATGAGAATTGAATGTGTGTTTTCTTGATTGACTTGTAGTGAAGTGTGAGACTAGCAAGATCAAGGAGTGAACCACCATTCTCTACCAAAAAGGCAAGTGATGCTTCATACTTTTGTCCCATTACTTTCTCTATGCATTAGTGATTTTGCTAAGTAAAACTTGCATGAATTTTGCTAAGTATAGACCTTGCTATAAGAAAACCTAGTAGATGAATCCTTAGTAGGATTTCCCTAAGTTAAGATTCCTACTACTACCAAGCTTAGCCTAGCTAATAGAAAACATGGGTGGAATATATATTCACACTATGGAAAAATATTCTAAGTCTAAGGACTTGTGATTTTGTCTAATAAAACAACTAAGTTAATGAATCACCTGGGTGGAATGGAATAGCTTGGTGGAGAATGGTTGAGTGGTTCACAAGGCCATGGACTTGGATTGTGTATCTCACTTGTGGATGGCCACCCAGGAAACAAAGAGATTTGAGATGTCAAATGTTGAGAAGCTTCAAGTGCAACCACTTGGCAATATGGGCTCTGCCATGATCATATAGGTTGCAAGAACTTAGCCATATGGATAGTTGGTGGTAGTGTTTGATAGGTTGGAACGCGTCCATTTTGGTCTAAGGGAAAGCTTCTGAAAGATCTTGTCTTGGGAAACCAAGTCTTGTGGGGAAAGTGCACCACCTCTACAGAGTGTAAAATCTAAGTACTTAGCCATGTCCCTGGTAAAGGACAATTTGAGCATCAAGACATGGAAACAATCAAGAATCTCATCATTCAAATTTCTAAAGTTAAAATCTTGTGGATTGAACAAGGGTTGTTTGAATTCTTCAATCATTGATGGAGAGATGGCTTGGTACAAGGATCTTGAAATCTTTGATTGAGAAAAATGATTTTGTCAAGCAAAAACTTAGTATTTCCAAAATGATAAGAAAAACCTATTTTGAGCAATGCAAGCCTCAACTCCACTTAGCCAAATGCATATAGATGATAGACTCCACTATACTACCATAGTATCACTTGCCAACACAATTCAAATGTATTGACCCTTTGTGGCTGTAACTTGTATGTTGCAGGTTTGATTGTTTTTAGTGAAGGTTGATTGATTAGGATTACAAAGTCTACAACCAACATCTGCCTGTGGCACTTTGAAGATGAAGGACCCATGACTATAGTTATTCCGCTGCAATGTAATGTAATAGCCAAATGAGCTATGTATGATGTAATAAAATTATGTTCTTCCTGGTTATAAAGTTATATTATGACCTTTGTTTCTTGATATTACATCTTAACTGTGGATGCTAGCTATTGATCCAGGGACTAGCATTGTAAAACACAGGAGGGATCAATCTTATTAAAGGTTGGGACCTCTACACTCAACTAGCAATGTGGGACTAAACTTTAGCACCACTAGCACAGCCATATGTTGCCATATACAAGTGGGCCAAAGAGAATTTCAGAATTTTTCTAATTGGCCAACAACCCAATATACACCAAATTCCAACAATCCCCCACAAAGTCTTATTGGCACATCACATCACTTTTCTTTCAGAACATTGTTTTATATACTGGTGTGTAGTGGAGACTGTTAAGTTGAACTTCCACGTTAAACTTCATGCTACGCTATATAGCAACTTGAATAATGGGCTATGCCTTGAACTACAAGTTTTCTGCGCGCTAGTTTCACATAAAATCTAGACCAGTACAGGGTTGTCGTTGGCTTTCCTATGGTTTGGAGCTTATGCGTCATACTCCAGGGCCTTTCATGAGTTTATTAGAGAGCACCCAACTCTCACGGACTGCGACGTTTAATAGTCAGACTCATATAGGTGTGTTCCTCAAGAGATGTTCCGCAGGACAACATCTCTGCTTATAAACGCCACTTGGAACACATTAAGATAAATATCAACCCGCCATGCAGATTAAGAGAGTATTGCATATTTATAGAGATGTAAATATAATATGGGTATACTCTCCTCTCAGCTGGCCAACAGCTTATCTTCCAGCTCTAATTCACGGGATCTCCGATCACATAGAGTGGGTTGCCACTGGGATCAACTCATAGCATGGGTCTCAAACCCATCTCGCTCGATGCATTATCTATCACATTGCGTGATAAACCCTTTGTGAAGGGATCTGCTAGGTTCTTAGATGTTTGGATATAATCCAACGCAATAACTCCGGAGTTTCTCAGTTTCCTGACAGATTTCAATCTCCTCTTCACATGCCTTGATGACTTCATATTATCCTTAGAACTGTTTACTTTGACGATCACAGTTTGATTATAACAGTTCATCGGGATAGAGGGTATTGGTTTTTCAACCACAGGTAAGTCCATCAAGATCTCACGAAGCCACTCTGCTTCAACAGTGGCTGTGTCTAATGCTGTGAGTTCTGCTTCCATTGTTGACCTCGTTAAGATGGTCTGCTTGCAAGACTTCCAGGAAACAGCGCCACCACCAAGTGTAAACAAATAATCACTTGTGGACTTAATCTCATCAGCATCAGATATCCAGTTTGAATCACTATAACCCTCAAGTACTCGTGGATACGCAGTATAGTGAATACCATAACTCGCAGTGCCTTTCAAATAGCGCAAAACACTTTCAAGAGCATGCCAATGATCATATCCAGGATTTGACACAAATCGACTCAGTTTGCTTACAGCAAAGGAGATGTCAGGTCTAGTAGCGCTGGATAAATACATGAGCGAGCCAATAATTTGAGAATATATCAATTGATCTTTAGTAGTCCTTCGATTCTTTCGAAGTAGCACACTCGGATCATAAGGCGTTGGAGAAGAATTGCAGTCGCTATACCCGAAGCGACTCAATATCTTTTTCACATAGTGAGACTGAAGCAATGTAATCCCACCATTGTCATCCTTTAGTAGCTTGATGTTTAAGATTACATCAGCCACTCCCAAGTCCTTCATCTCAAAGAAGCGATATAGGAACTCTTTGACCTCCTCAATAACAGCGAGGTTGGTCCCAAATATCAATATGTTATTAACATAGAGACACATAATAACTCCCTCGCCCCCACCATGGCGATAGTACACACATTTGTCAGCTTCATTTACAACAAAGCCTTCAATAGTTAAAGTTCTTTCAAACTTCTCGTGCCACTTCTTAGGAGCTTGCTTAAGACCATACAAAGACTTCACTAACTTACACATCTTTCCTTCTTGACCATCTACTACAAATCCGTCAGGCTGCTCCATATAAATTTCCTCATCTAGCTCTCCATTTAGAAAAGCTGTCTTAACGTCCATTTGATGAACGAGAAGACCATGTGAGGTGGCCAACGAAAGTAGTACTCAAATAGTGGTCAATCTGGCCACATGTGAGTAGGTATCAAAGAAGTATTCACCTTCCTTTTGGGTATAACCCTTAGCCACAAGACATGCCTTGTACTTTTCAATAGTACCATCAGATCTAAGCTTTTTATTAAACACTCACTTACATCCTACAGGTTTGCACCCATAAGGACGATTAGTGACTTCCCAAGTACCATTAGCTAAGATGGAGTCCATCTCTCTTCGGACATCTTCCTTCCAGTAGTCAGCATCGTGAGATGCATAAGCTTATGAAATAGAAGTGGGAGTATCATCCACAAGGTACACAATGAAATCATCACCAAATGACTTTGCAGTCCTTTGTCTCTTGCTCCTTTTGGGAGCTTCATTGTCGTCCTCCACAGGATCATCAGAGTGTTCTATCGGCATAGTGGGTTCAGGAATTATAATAAATTCCTGACTAGATGAACTAGTCATCTCCTCATTTGATGAGCTAGACATACCTTTCATAGGAAATATGTCCTCAAAGAAAGTCGCATCATTCGACTCCATAATAGTACCAACATGCATGTCGGATACCTCAGATTTTACTATAAAAAATCTATAGCCAATGCTATGAAAAGCTTATCCCAAAGAAACACAATCAACGGTTTTTGGTCCAAGCTTTTGCTTCTTGGGTATTGGAATATTGACTTTCGCCAAACAACCCCAAGTTCGTAAGTAAGAGAGTTTAAGATTTTTCTTTTCCCATTCCTCAAATAGAGTCATGGTTTTATCCTTTACAGGAGCACGGTTTTGGACATGACACGTGGTCATTAACGCCTCCCCCCACCATTCCTTGGAAAGACCCGATGTATCTAACATGGAGTTAACCAAATCAGTTAGAGTGAGATTTTTTCTTTCGGCCACCCCATTTGACTGAGGTGAGTAGGGAGGCGTCCTCTCATATATAATACCATGTTCTGCACAGAATAACTCAAATTCATTTGAAAAGTACTCTCCACCACGATCCAACCTTAGCTGCTTTATTTTAAGATCAAGTTGGTTTTCTGCCTCAGCTTTATAGATTTTGAAGTAGTTCAAAGCTTCATCTTTAGATTTCAGAAGATAAACATAGCAGTATCTAGTGGAGTCATCAATCAACTTCATAAAGTATCTTTTTCCACCTTTTGTCAACACACCATTCATCTCACAAAGATCTGAATGTATAAGTTCTAGCGGTGCTAAGTTTCTCGGTTCCGCAGCCGTATGAGACTTGCGAGGTTGCTTTGCTTGCATACAAACTTGGCACTTAGAACCTTTGACAGTGGTAAATTTTGGAATTAAACTCATATTGGCTAGTCGCGTCATGCAACCAAAGTTAATATGACAGAGTCGTGAATGCCAAACATTGGACTCATTATCATTGCAAACATGATTAATAACTTTAGTACATGAGTCTGACAAAGACAAGCGGAACAGACCTCCGCACTCATAATCCTTTCCAACAAATTGTACAAACTTAGAAATTATAACTTTATTAGACTCAAAACCAACTTAAAGCCATCTCGACATAAAAGCGATCCGCTGACGAGATTCTTATTGATGGAGGGAACGTGCTATACATTCTTCAGCTGTACGGTCTTCCCCGAAGTAAACTTCAGATTTACCATACCAACACCATGAACAGAAGCATGTGAGCCGTTTACCATCAGCACGGAAGAGGTCCTTGAGACCTGATAAGAGGAAAATATGGAAATATCAGAACATACATGTGTATTAGCACCCATGTCTATCCACCAATCAGGAGAATGATATACTGAAAGGATAGTAGGTAAAATACCGTACCCAGCATCCTTCATCTCAGTATCGCTAATAACAACATTAACGGCCTTGCCGCTGTTTCATGTTTACGCTTGTCAAAGCGATTAGAGAAGCTAGGAGCCCAATGATCAGGATCACCACAGAAGTAGAAAGAGTCTTTCCTCTTATCATTTTTCTTCTTGAAGTTGGTTGAGTGCGTGGCCTTGTTCTTACCATCAAACTTTCCCTTTCCTTCAGTTTTGTTCTTATTCTTGAACTTGTGGGATTGGAAGTTTTTCCTCTGCACCAAATTGGCAGTAGAACCTCCCTGAAATCCTCGAGCAGTTTTGTCCTTTGCTCTTGCCTTCTCTTCCACATGAAGAGACCCAATGAGATCCGTAACGGAGAACTCTTGTCTCTTATGTTCAGAAAAGTAGCAAAGTTCCTCCACAAGGGAGGAAGCTTGAAAATAATGCCACCGGCCACAAATTTGTCCGGTAAGGAACACTTGAACTGCTCAAGTTCTTTGGCAAGTGATTGTATCTCATGAGCTTGCTCAACGACGGAGCGCTCATCAACCATCCTGTAGTCATATAATAGCTCCATGACATACAACTCAGTGCCAGCGTCCGAGACCCCAAATTTGGCCTCGAGCGCTTCCCACGCGTCCTTGCCATTATCAAATGACATATACGGGTCAACAATGTTGTTCCCAAGAACACTGAACAAAGTCGCTATAAACATGGTATCGGCTTTCTTAAAGGTCGCTTCCTGCTCAGCAGAAAGATCTCCTTCAGGCTTGCCAAGAGTGGCGCTATAGTAGTTTAGATTTTCAAACCAGAGAACTGCTCTCTTTCGCCATCTCTTATAGTGCATGCCATCAAAAGGAGGCGGCCTAGTAGCCGCGGCTACACCAGTGGAATTCAATTGCCTATAATCAGGTTTTTGGAATGTTGGAAATATAAGCAATAATCCATATGATTTAATCCGAATAATAAACTGATAAAGCATGATCATATAGACAATACTAAAACCAACCATGCAGATCAACAAAGTAGATGAATAGATTACATCTATACAAGATAAACCTATCAGATCTACGCCAAACGCTAGACCTAGAATCTCTAGAAAAATCCGAAAGAGAGAGATTGAAAACACATACGATGCAGTTGCGGCAGTAGCCGCGGCGGTAGCAGCAGCAGAGCTGTCGCCCATGTTGAGGTTGCCGAAGAGGTCGCTGACGTCCGGGAAGAAGTCGTCGTTCGGAAACTCGTCGCCGGACGACATCGTGGTTGCGAGTAGTCGCGCTTGAGCGCTCCCCAAAAATCTGATCGCCCCTCACCCGTACAGGTTCACGAGAGGCGGTGTTCCGGAGGCCTACTGTCACGATCTGCGGTGCATGCCGCAAGCCGGGATAGGAAAGACGAAAGCGGCGGCGCAAGGTTCTGGAGGTAGGTGTGTGTTGTGGATTGATTTACCGATTAGGTTTAGCGCATACACTTATATAGTGCAGGTTAGGAAGATCATGGAGCTCAGCCCACGTCCGAATCGGTAACAGTCCACGTCCATAAAAACTGGAAACGGCTGTAATTAACGCGTCCGTTAATAACTCAATCAGTTTTCCCAACCATCAAAATAAAGCTCGGCTCGGCGAGATTCCCGCAACCCGCGGCGCGTGAGCGCTCGCGTCGTGACGAGGCGAGGCGAGGCGTGGCGAGGCGAGGCGGGTGGTGTCGGAGGAGTAGTGCGTGAGGGCTTCTCTCCTTGTCACACCTTAGTGAGTGGTGCAACACCTACTATATAAGGTGGTCCAACTCCCCTTCAACTAGCAATGTGGGACTAAACTTTAGCACCACTAGCACAGCCATATGCTGACATATACAAGTGGGCCAAAGAGAATTTCAGAATTTGTCTAATGGGTCAACAACCCAATATACACCAAATTCCAACAAAAGATAGGATACATTTCTATACAACTCTTATTTAACTTGTATACCAAGATGATCTTCCTATACGTCTGTACATATATACAAACTTATGAGGCTCAATAATATATCCAACATATTCTGTTAATCTCTTCATATCCCATAATTCTTCATGGTATGAGAGCAACAACCATACTCGAGTTTAATCTTTTTTGCAGGTTATTATTACGGTGTCTCGATGGATTCAGCTCTAGGCTCTGTTACTACCGGAGCACCAACGAGCTCTGATGGTTTCTGGATACAACCGTCTGGTGATGGCTGCTTGGGATATCTATTACCTGGTTTTATGGCGGCATTCTAGTAGGTTGAGAGATGTTTAGGTTTTGTATGATTTTCTCTGTCGGACTACTTGTCTTCTTCAGATGGTTGGTGTTTGTATCAACCCTCTCGGATCCTTGAATTGCAACGTTTGCACTATTGCTAATAAGTAATAAATTGGGATGTGTGCATCCGAGGATGCAGAGGCCGGGGAACACCCCCATTTCGAAAAAATGGTATCAGAGCGGCAAGATCATTCACGTATCCACCGCACACGCTTCCGCACCTCGCTGCACATGGGGAGGTCGATCTCCATGATCGACTGCTCTGGCGAGTCTTTTTCCGGTCTCTAGATTGTTTTTTCTCTCCGCCGGTCGCTCGACTGGTGATTTTTTTTGGTTTGTTCATCATGGATTGCATCGACCACCGCCCATCGTCATTGCACGCCTCCACTTTGACATTGACAACCGCTCGCCTGCAACCCCCAGCTGTAGCGCCTACCTCAGCAGGCTGTTATAGTAGAACGGTCCAAGAATATCATTTTATTAACAAAACTCTAGAAGATTGTAAACCCAACCGACACCAAAAACGGTTGCAATAGCTAGCTCATCCCCTACCAGATACACTGAACTTCACTTGTCCTGGTTGTTACTAAAAAGACATGCTAAGCCGTTTCCATGACACCATTCAAATCATTGTTTCTATGAAACAAAGTAATACAGAAAGCTTTTGTCAGGTCCAAAGAAAATAGAGAAAGCTTTTGGAGCTCCACTGAACTAGTAACATTTTCAGATGCTGAGTAGGAACCAACACCGCACTATATTTAGTGCTGATATTTGTTTAACTGATCTCCGGCTGCATGATGACATCGACATTTCTCAGCCTCTTTAAGGACAACAAGTTGGTAAGTTTACACTCCACAAATCTCACATTACAGCTTTAAGGTATGGCTATTGGGCGCTGGGTGCAAAAGTTGGTTCAAAAGTCGTACCAGTATATGTGCTTAACCATATTATACTAGTAAAAAAAATCCTAAACCAAAACCATAATTGGTGATTGTTGGGTGGAGGGGAGCAGCATCACTCTGTTGATGGAATCTAGGCAGCACCTAGCCTTTGATCTGTATAAATTCGTTGATCACCCGTTTCCCCTCTTTCTCTCTCTTTTGTTTTGCTCCACTGACTGGCTATGCTGCACATACCGCTACTTTCACTGGCTAATTTTCCTTTAAATGACTAAGTTGCTTTTGGTTCCAACTTTAGTTGGCATTCAGATTCATATATTGTTAGTTATGATTTGCTTAGTCATGGTGGACATCATTTAACGGACAAATGCATATGCTCCACTTTATAAGGCGCTTTAATTTTGTGGCCGACGTGTCATATTTTACCTTGGGAAGTTAGGGATGGTAATGGAGGAATATGCTTCATCATGCTATCGCAAAGCAATATACGTATCTCTTTATTTGTTGGTTCTTCTGGGGGGCCGCAGCAATCCACTACGAGTGGGGACATGCATGGTGAGGAATTATGCTTCCTTCTGATTAAGCACAAGGAGCTCGTGACTAGCATCCGTTTTGTCATTTTGCGGTGAATTATGACAATATCATTTGATTAAGCCCCTTTGATATGCTTTATGATTTGGTCATTTGCTTTTGGCGCAATCAGTTAAGATTACTTTCTGGCTATACATCTCTTGTCCATCGTATGTGGACCACTTTGATTTTTCGCATTTTAATAAGGCACAACCTAGAAGTCTAGAACATATTCAGTTCGGCAAATATAACCAGACTTCTGCACAACAAATTCTTTAAGTGTTTTTAGCGCATGACAGTTCAACCGAGAACTTCAGCGATGTTTAGTTAGGTGCACATTTGACTTTTGTCGTAATCTATCTAATCGCACCTATACGCGACGTCGACGCTTATACAAGTCCAAGTTACACTAGTAGAAAACGGACCTTTGTCCAGACCTTTAGTCATTCTGATATAAATCGGGACTAATGTCCTAATCCCAACGGTAGAAACGGCCGCAACGAACAGAAGACATTAGTCCCGGTTTGTAGGGACCTTTAGTCCTGATTCATTCCAAAAACCGGGGCTAAAGGGTCTGACGCTGAAAAGGAGCGGATGCGTGGACCTTTAGTCCCGGCTCGTTTAACAAATCGGGACTAAAGGGCCCGATTATATCATCTTCCCCTCCTAGCCCGAGCCATTTCAAGCTCACACAAGCATCTCCCTCATATTTCTTTTCTCAAGCTCGAGTTCTTGCCAATTTTTCTCAAGATTTGTGAAGATTTTTTGCCTCCACGTCTATCTAAGGGTCCTAAGAGGTTAGCAACTTCATCATTTCATCTTTCAATGCTAGTTTTAGCTTATTTCATGCTCTAAAAATGGATAGATTTGTGTGGATTCTATATATCTGGTTAATTTGGCACATATAGTCTCGAATTTCATTTGATTCATCAGAACACATAGATACATGATTCAACAAAACACATATATCTTGATTTGGCACATAGTCTCGAAATTCAGACGGTTCACAGTGCATCATACCACCATCGAGCAACAAAATATCCTTCTTTCTTCTACCTGCCATCACAAAATCCATTGCAACAAAATAAGAACCAAAACTATAAAGGCTCACACATATATAGTGGCATCCTAGCATTTTAACTAATCATCGGTCGTTTAAGCAAGTAAGAACAAAAACATGAACACGACGAGGAGCTATATCAAATTAAATTAGGGAATGCCTCTATGGCGAGCTCCTCGAAGATGTCTGAGGACGCTTTTGGCGCAATCAGTTAAGATTACTTTCTGGCTATACATCTCTTGTCCATCGTATGTGGACCACTTTGATTTTTCGCATTTTAATAAAGCACAACCTAGAAGTCTAGAACATATTCAGTTCGGCAAATACAACCAGACTTCTGCAGAACAAATTCTTTAAGTGTTTTAAGCGCATGACAGTTCAACCGAGAACTTCAGCAATGTTTAGTTAGGTGCACATTTGAATTTTGTCATAATCTATCTAACCGCACCTATACGCGACGTCGACGCTTATACAAGTCCAAGTTACACTAGTAGAAAACGGACCTTTGGTCCAGAGCATTAGTCATTCTGGTATAAATCAGGACTAATGTCCTAATCCCAACGGTAGAAACGGCCGCAGCGAACAGAAGACATTAGTCCCGGTTTGTAGGGACCTTTAGTCCTGATTCGTTCCAAAAACCGGCGCTAAAGGGTCTGACGCTGAAAAGGAGCAGATGCGTGGACCTTTAGTCCCGGCTCGTTTAAAAAATCAGGACTAAAGGGCCCAATTATATCTTCTTCCCCTCCCAGCCCGAGCCATTTCAAGCTCACACAAGCATCTCCCTCATATTTCTTTTCTCAAGCTCGAGTTCTTGCCAATTTTTCTCAAGATTTGTGAAGATTTTTTGCCTCCACGTCTATCTAAGGGTCCTAAGAGGTTAGCAACTTCATCATTTCATCTTTCAATGCTAGTTTTAGCTCATTTCATGCTCTAAAAATAGATAGATTTGTGTGGATTCTATATATATCTGGTTAATTTGGCACATATAGTCTCGAATTTCATTTGATTCATCAAAACACATAGATACATGATTCAACAAAACACATATATCTTGATTTGGCACGTAGTCTCGAAATTCAGACGGTTCACAGTGCATCATACCACCATCGGACAACAAAATATCCTTCTTTCTTCTACCTGCCATCACAAAATCCATTGCAACAAAAATAAGAACCAAAACTATAAAGGCTCACATATATATAGTGGCATCCTAGCATTTTAACTAATCATCGGTCGTTTAAGCAAGTAAGAACAAAAACATGAACACGCTGAGGAGCTATATCAAATTAAATTAGGGAGTGCCTCTATGGCGAGCTCCTCGAAAATGTCTGAGGACGCTTTTGGCGCAATCAGTTAAGATTACTTTCTGGCTATACATCTCTTGTCCATCGTATGTGGACCACTTTGATTTTTCGCATTTTAATAAAGCACAACCTAGAAGTCTAGAACATATTTAGTTCGGCAAATACAACCAGACTTCTGCAGAACAAATTCTTTAAGTGTTTTTAGCCCATGACAGTTCAACCGAGAACTTCAGCAATGTTTAGTTAGGTGAACATTTTACTTTTGTCGTAATCTATCTAACCGCACCTATACGCGACGTCGACGCTTATACAAGTCCAAGTTACACTAGTAGAAAACGGACCTTTGGTCCAGAGCATTAGTCATTTTGGTATAAATCGGGACTGATGTCCTAATCCCAATGGTAGAAACGGCCGCAGCGAACAGAAGACATTAGTCCCGGTTTGTAGGGACCTTTAGTCCTGATTCGTTCCAAAAACCGGGGCTAAAGGGTCTGACGCTGAAAAGGAGCGGATGCGTGGACCTTTAGTCCCGGCTCGTTTAACAAATCGGGACTAAAGGGCCCAATTATATCTTCTTCCCCTCCCAGCCCGAGCCATTTCAAGCTCACACAAGCATCTCCCTCATATTTCTTTTCTCAAGCTCGAGTTCTTGCCAATTTTTCTCAAGATTTCTGAAGATTTTTTGCCTCCACGTCTATCTAAGGGTCCTAAGAGGTTAGCAACTTCATCATTTCATCTTTCAATGCTAGTTTTAGCTCATTTCATGCTCTAAAAATGGATAGATTTGTGTGGATTCTATATATATCTGGTTAATTTGGCACATATAGTCTCGAATTTCATTTGATTCATCAAAACACATAGATACATGATTCAACAAAACACATATATCTTGATTTGGCACGTAGTCTCGAAATTCAGACGGTTCACAGTGCATCATACCACCATCGAGCAACAAAATATCCTTCTTTCTTCTACCTGCCATCACAAAATCCATTGCAACAAAAATAAGAACCAAAACTATAAAGGCTCACATATATATAGTGGCATCCTAGCATTTTAACTAATCATCGGTCGTTTAAGCAAGTAAGAACAAAAACATGAACACGCCGAGGAGCTATATCAAATTAAATTAGGGAGTGCCTCTATGGCGAGCTCCTCGAAGATGTCTGAGGACGCGGCATCCTAAGACATCTTCGAGAAGCTCTACCATAGTGGTGTCCCTGATCTCGCATACCATCTTTTAGTTTATATCTTCTCTAGCTAAATCAGTATGCCGGTGGAGCTAAATAATTTCACATATTAGGGAGTGCCTCTACGGCGAGCTCCTAAGACATCTTCGAGAAGCTCCGCCGTAGTGGTGTCCCTGATCTCACACACGATCTTCCTTGCAGTTGATAGTTCACAAGAAAGCCTATTTATTGATTAAGCAGCACAACAGTGTCGACACTCGCGACATAATGTCGACACTCGGCCCTATCATAGTGTCTCCACCCACTGAAACAGTGTCGCCACTCACTGACATAGTGTCTCCACTCACGACATATAGTGTCATCACCCACTTTTAGTCCTGGTTGGAGTGTCCTTTAGTCCCGGTTGGAGACACCATCTGGGACTAAACGGGCTCATGTCGGCCCCAGCCTGCCGAAATCCCTTTAGTCCCGGTTGGTGTGTTCAACCGGGAGTAAAGATGTAGTAGAAAGTTTTTAAATCAGTGCATAGTTGTTTGGTGTATACGATGTGTTCTTTTATTTTTAGACTAGTACTACTCTAAGCATCTTGATTTTGTTTGATGAACTTATATAATGCAGATGAGACGGCAATGGATGTACGCTGAACGAATCTCTGACGAGTTCATTCAAGGCGTGTGTTCTTTTCTCGTTGTGGTAGAGGCAAACAAGCGGAATGGTTTTATGTGTTGTCCATGTGGTGAGTGTCGGAATCAGAAGGAATACTCTTCCTCAAGAGTCCTTCACGGCCATCTGTTTCAGTTCGGTTTCAGGTCTGGCTATAATTGTTGGACAAGGCACAAAAGAAAGAGGGGTTATGATGGAAGACAACAAAGATGAAGAGAATGATGCCAACTATCCTATGTCCCCTGAATATGGTGGTACTACAATGGAAGACAATGAAGAAGAAGAAGCAGAAGAACATGCATCATATGAGCCAGATGATGATCTTGGTCGGGCCATTGCTGATTCAAAGGGAGAATGTGATAGCAAAAGAGAGAGGTTGAAATTTGAGCAGATGTTAGAGGATCACAATAAATTGTTATACCCAAATTGTGAAGATGGCCACAAAAAGCTAGGTAGCATACTGGAATTGCTGCAATGGAAGGCAGAGGTCGGTGTGCCTGGCAAGGGATTTGAAAAGTTGTTGAAGATAATGAAGAAGCCGCTTCCAAAGGATAACGAACTGCCCGCCAATACTTATGAAGCAAAGAAGGTTGTCTGCCCTCTAGGATTAGAGGTACATAAGATACATGCATGAATTAATGACTACATCCTATACCGCGGTGAGCAGTACAAGAATTTGGATGCATGTCCGGTATGCACTGCATTGCGGTATAAGATCCGACGAGATAACCCTGGTGATGTTGAGGGGGAGCGTCCCAGGAAGAGGGTTCCCGCCAAGGTGATGTGGTATGCTCCTATAATACCATGGCTAAAACGTTTGTTTAGAAACGAAGAGCATGCCAAGTTGTTACGATGGCACAAAGAAGACCGTAAGAAAGACGAGATGTTGAGACACCCCGCTGATGGGTCGCAGTGGAGAAAAATTGAGAGAAACTACCCGGACTTTGCAGGTGACGTGAGGAACTTACGGTTTGGTCTAAGTACAGATAACATGAATCCTTTTGGGGAGCAGAGCTGCAGTCATAGAACATGGCCTGTGACTTTGTGTATCTATAACCTTCCTCCTTGGTTGTGCATGAAGCGGAAGTTTATTATGATGTCAGTGCTCATCCAAGGTCCGAAGCAACCCGGTAACGACATTGATGTGTACTTAAGGCCATTAGTTGAAGAACTTTTATAGTTGTGGCACGGACAAGGTGTACGTGTGTGGGATGAGAACAAACGTGAGGAATTTAACCTACGAGCATTGTTGTTCGTAACCATCAATGATTGGCCTGCTCTTAGTAATATTTTAGGACAGACAAACAATGAATATAATGCATGAACACACTATTTAGATGACACTAAAAGTATTTATTTGGATAGGTGTAAGAAAAATGTGTACCTAGGGAATCGTCGTTTTCTTCCGCCCACGCATTCCCTAAGAAGGAAAGGCAAGCATTTCAATGGTGAAGCAGATCACCGGAGTAAGCATGTCCATCGTACTGGTGATGATGTATTTGATATGGTAAAGGATTTAAAAGTAATCTTTGGAAAGGGTCCTGGCGGACAGTCCGTTCCGAAGGACGCTCGCGGACACGCACCCATGTGGAAGAGGAAATCTATATTTTGGGAGCTACCCTATTGGAAAGTCTTAGAGGTCCGCTCTGCAATCGACGTGATGCACCTGACGAAGAATGTTTGCGTGATACTGCTAGGCTTCTTGGGCGTGTATGGAAAGAATAAAGACACACCAGAAGCACGGCATGACCAACAACGTATGAAAGACCGAGAAGGCAGGCATCCAGAGCTGTTTCAAGGTACTGCCAGCTACACTCTTACCAAATAAGAGAAGGAAATCTTTTTTGAATGCTTGGGTAGTATCAAGGTCCCCTCTGGCTTCTCGTCCAATATAAAGGGAATAATAAATATGGCAGAGAAAAAAAATCCACAACCTGAAGTCTCATGACTGCCACGTGCTTATGACGCTGTTGCTTCCGGTTGCTTTGAGGGAGCTTCTGCCGAGAAATGTTAGAGTAGCCATTGTGAAGCTATGTTCGTTCCTCAATGCAATTTCTCAGAAGGTAATCGATCCTGAAAGTCTACCAAGGTTACAGAAAGATGTGGTCCAGTGTCTTGTCAGCTTTGAGTTGGTGTTCCCACCATCCTTCTTCAACATAATGACACACCTTCTAGTTCACCTAGTCGAAGAGATTAGCATTCTCGGTCCTGTATTTCTACATAATATGTTCCCCTTTGAGAGATTCATGGGAGTCTTAAAAAAATATGTCCATAACCGTGCTAGGCCAGAATGAAGCATCTCCAAGGGCTATGGAACAAAGGAGGTCATTGAGTTTTGTGTTGAATTTATTTCTGACCTTAAACCGATCGGTGTACCTGAATCACGACATGAGGGGAGACTTAGTAGAAAAGGCACGCTAGAAAAGAAAGCAAATATATGTATAGACGGATATTCTTTCACTAAATCACACTATACAATTTTGCAAAGGTTCACCTTGGTGGCTCCATATATCGAGGTACACAAGAATATTGTACGCTCGAACTACCCGAGACAGTATGACAGATTGATTAGAGATGAACACATGAAGACTTTCGGCGCTGGGTTCCAGACACATCTCATGAATGACAACACTGTTGGAGATCAGTTGTACTTGTTGCCCAGGTCTCCATCTTCAACTATATTGACTTTCCAAGGATACGAGATAAATGGGAATATATTTTACACGCACGCTCAAGATAAAAAGAGCACCAACCAAAATAGTGGTGTCAGATTTGATGCAACAGACGACAATGGTAAAATGACACATATTATGGTTACATAGAGGACATATGGGCACTTGACTATGGTCCTAATTTCAAGGTCTCATTGTTTTGATGCAAATGGGTCAAGATGACAGGAGGTGGGGTAACGGTAGACCAGCAGTACGGAATGAAAACAGTGGATCTTAATAATATTGCGTACGGAGATGAACCATTCGTCCTTGCAAATGATGTGGCTCAAGCTTTCTATGTGAAGGACATGTCTACTAGAACGAGAAAAAGAAAAGATAAACAAAATAATACAATATCATACGATGAGCCAAAGCGCCACATAGTTCTTTCAGGAAAAAGAAACATGGTGGGAGTTGAGGAGATGATAGACATGTTAGAAGATTATAACAAATTACATGAAATTCCACAATTCAAAGTGAAAACTGAACCCAGCATACCGCTAAATAAGGAAGATGATCCATGGTTACGGACTAGAAGAGAACCAAAACACTAGATGTGGATGTTGGTGATGTAATAATGTATTAAACCTTTTGTGAATTAATCCTATTTTTTAGAATTTCTGAGATTGTTGTAGGCAGGTAGAAAAAAACAACATTTGATCACCTGAGCAACTCAAAAGAATACAACAACATCTTCATATTTAGTCCCGGGACTAGGTAACACTCAAGACATTTATTAATATTAAAAACCGGGACAAACCGGGACTAGCTAACACTCAGGACTAAAGCCGCCCCCTTTAGTCATAATCATGCCTAGTCCTATAGTACGCAGCTTCAGGGTCTTCTTTGTCATCGTCATCATCGTCGTGGCTAGGCGCACGCGGCTCGACCGTTAGTCCAGTAATGGCATATACCGGGGGCACCTGCCACTCAGGCCTCGGATTCACGGCGGGCCAGGGAGGAGGTCTCCTGGAAGACGATGCCGCTACCACCAGGCGGGGGAGGGGCCTTCTTGTGGCTCTGTGGCGGGTGGACTTGTGGGCATCGCAGGCGAGGATGGTCTCCCCCGGCGATGTAGCGCATCACGCTGATGACAGTACGGTTCGCCCACCACAGACGGCGGCCGGCTTCGTTGTGGTTCACCGGGAGAGGGCCATCACCCTCGTACCTGGCGAGCTCCCTTTCCCGCCGGTTAGCGAAGAAGGCATTCCAGGTGTCGTAGTTGTCGGGATCCCACTAGGGATCCATCCGCTGCTCTGGCGTGAGCTCGTGGTAGAAGTGGTTCATGATGGCCTCCTGTCGGGTGGAGCCTTGAGGCACAGGAGGGACATGAACCCCTCCAGCGCTCAGCATCCAGCCGGAGGGCGGCCGGTAGCCCGGCGAGCAAGGGTAGCTGGAGGCGCACAATGCCTCGGTCTCCTCGAGGGTCAGAATGGCCCAGTAGGCGCTGTCCATTATTGTGAGAGAAGAAGGTGTGGATGTATGGATAGCCATGGCGTGGTCGGCCTATATATAGATGGAAATTGCGGAAAACATGGCGGGAAGTGGTGGAAAATGGCGGGAAATATCTTTAGTCCCGGTTAGTGGCTACAACCGGGACTAAAAGCTCCATTCAGAGGGAAAGGGCGGAAAAACATGGCGCGTAACTGTGGGAAATGGAGGAAATATCTTTAGTCCCGGTTAGTGGCTACAACCGGGACTAAAATCTCCGTTCAGAGGAAAAGGGCGGGAAAACATGGCAGGAAGCGGTGGGAAATGGCGGGAAATATCTTTAGTCCCGGTTAGTGGCTAAAGGTTCGAGGTTTCATGGCTTTCGGTCCAAGAAACCGAAAGCCACCAAAATGTTATGTGCTGAATCGCGGAATAGTTCTAATGCAAGTTGTTTCTTCAGAGATCCAATGCAAGTTCTAACATTCTCATCCCCTATCTTCACGCACGTTGTTTTGACCTAAGTTCGAAACGGGAAAAATTTGAAACGGGCATAAAAAATTCAACAAGGTCCAAACAATGTAAATCCTTCGCGTGGTGTGATATAATGTGACATAGTTGCAAGGAAAAATATCAAGCTTGGTATATTGATTATGTCTCGAAAAAACCTTCACAAAATGACCTATCATGTTCGAGGTTTCATGGCTTTCGGTCCAAGAGACCGATGTTATGTGCTGAATCGCGGCATATTTTGTGATACTGTGCCCATATTGTGCATGCATGTGGATATTGGGATGGAGAACAATGTTGCAGGAGGAAGTTTTCCTTTTCATCGTACGGAAAAACCATTTACCATTTTCCGAGCGCAAAAAGACGGGTCGTTTTGGGAAGCAGCCACCAAAATACAGTTACAGAATGCTACCATCCCATTTTTCTAAAATAGTAGACCACCTTACATAAACTATCTCCTAACCGGGGGATCTCAAACCTTTCTGTCCTTTCCGGGTGAAAAAGACAAATATCTACCGATTTGGTAGGAAGTGGCTCCGGTTTGAACTATAGGTACATGATCTAACGCCCGTAATTTTTGAAAAAAGTTATTTTTAGACTCATAATATGTTGTTTTTTTAGAAATCCAATGCAAGTTCTAACATTATCATCCCCTATCTTAATAACCCATTCTCTGAGAATGTCGTTCATTTTCTGAGATGTCAAGTAATTAATAACTCATTTATTTCTTTTTTGCCGGACAGGGTTTGGAAAAGGTTCACGAAGGAGGTTCAGGGTGAATGGCGTAAGGAGCTGACTTTTCATACGGTCCCGGTAAGTAGTACGAGAGCTAGGTCCTCGCATCTCTTTAATTCTAGTCTCCATACAATTATCATACTTAATTACTATTTGATTAAATTATATTCTCGACCGAAAAGTGTGCGACGCAGCTACATGGGACTAATTTATGTGGATATTACGTATGCGAGTTCATTCGTGGGTGTATGTAGTAGGGCACAAACTTTCTTCGAGTATGTAAACAATATATTTATAATTTATTTTATACCATATTTTTTGTTGAGTTCCATTCATAATGATCTACTTTTTTATATATAGTTGGATGCGATACGGGATAAGCTCCTACCACATGAACGCCTACTAGGAATTCAAGAGGGTTTGTCGGGATTTTTTCTCAGGGACGTCATAAACACAAAAGGAGAGTACAACGTGGATAGACCTTCATGTAATAGTGAATAGACACAAAAGGACAGTATCCGTGTAATGTAATGATCTTCGTGTAAAGCAAATAGACGAGCTCTAGTCTCGGTTGTGTATATATTTATATGTTTTTATGTAATCATGAGATAAATTATATTATATATGCATCAATGTATATAACATGTAGTAGCGTAGAATAATATGTATATAAAAACATAATTGTTTGAAATGAAAACACAAAATGAAAAATAATCGAACACGAAAAAAGAATATCCTAAAACCCTAAAACCCCACCTCCTACCGCGGCAGCAAGTTGGTGCAAAACGCTGCCGCGGCAGAAGAACTTTAGTCCCGACTCGTGTACGAGTCGCGAATACAAATTCTTTAGCCCAGCGCGCGCAGTTGGGCCACGTGGAGACAATCTACTCCCGGTTTGTAACAGAACCGGGACTAAAGGTCTAACCTTTAGTCCCGATACGTTAGTCCCGGATTGCAATCCCGGACTAAATCCTCTTACAAACCAGGACAAGAGTCCTGTTTTCTACTAATGTTCATATGGGTGCAAGTAAATGAAGAAACCTGAGTTCTTTTTTAAGCACAAATCCGACTTGCTTCTACATATCCGATAGCCACCACTGCCTGACGCGCCATATAAATAAAACCATCAAGGGTTGGTTATTGGGCGCACCAATTCCCACTACAGGACTGGGTGGAGGTGTCCACGGCCCCGTGCTATGTCGATGGCCAAACATCGGGATCGTCGGCGTAGACCGCGACTAGGCCAGTCCTCCCAAACAACCATCAGCATAGAATTGTCCTAGGCGTAGTCTATGTCGACGGCTGTCCTCGGCGTAGCCTATACCGATGGCTACTCTCGGCATAGCTATTCTTCCCTTTACCTTATTAATCTTTGAAAAATCAAAACTAAATCATTCTAATTTAGAAAAATACAAATAATATATCAAAAATTACAGAAAAATAAGATCGATATATCTACTCTCAAATATTACATATTTGTAAATTAAAATTAAGTGAAACATAAAACATTACATATAGTTTAAAACGGGGATAAGAAATTAAAAAACGATCCAAACAATACGAAACCTTTGCGTGGTGTCATATTATGTGACATAGTTGGAAGAAAAAATATTAAACTTGGTATATTGATTATGTCTAAAAAACCTTCACAAAATGACCAATCTCATTTGAGGTTTCATGGATTTCGGGTCAAATGACCAATGTTATGGCTAGAATCAAGTAATAGTTTGTGATAATGTATCCATAATGTTCATACATGTGCATCATGGGATGACGAACAATGTTGCAGGAGGAAGTTTTCCTTTTCGCCACACCAAAAAGCCATTTCCCATTTTCTGAGCGCAAAAAATGGGGTTTTGTGAAGCAACCACCAAATGACTAATTCAAAATGCTACCATCCCATTTTTCAAAAATACTAGATTACCTTACTTGGAGAATGTCCCAACAGCGGGATATCAAACCTTTCCGTCCATCACTGGTGAAAAAGAAAAATTTCTGCTGAATTGGTAGGAAGTGGGTCAGATATGAACTGCAGGTGCATGATCTGATACTCATAATTTTTTATAAAAATAAATTTTAGGTTCACAATATGATATTTCATCAGAGATACACTTCAAGTTTAGTGATACTCATCCTCGAGCTAAGAATCGTCATACTCGTCGTTTGACAAAGTTTGACGTAGTTTAAAACGGGCATAACAAATTCAAAAACGATCCAAACAATGCGAAACCTTTGCGTGATGTCATATTATGTGACATAGTTGGAATGAAATATATCAAACTTGGTATATGGATTATGTCTCAAAAAACTCTTCCCAAAATGACCTATCTCATTCGAGGTTTCCTAACTTTCGGGTCAAATGACCAATGATATGGCTAGAATCAAGACATATTTTGTGATAATGTGACCATATTGTGTGTATATGTGCATCATGGGATGACGAACAATGTTGTAGCAGAAAGTTTTCCTTAAGTCATTGTCTATTTTCCGAGCGCATAAAACATGGGGTTTTGTGAAGCAACCACCAAATGGCTAATTCAAAATGCTACCACCCAATTTTCAAAAAATACTAGACCACCTTATATGGACAATGTCCCAACTAGGAGATATCAAACCTTTTCGTCCATCCCTAGTAAAAAAGACAAATTCTTGCTGAATCTGTAGAAAGTGGGCCACATATGAACTATAGGTACATGATCTGATGCTCATGATTTTTTACCAAAATATTTTTTAGGTTCATAATATGCTATTTCATCAGATATCCACTTCAAGTTTCGTGAGGCTCAGTTCCGAGCTAAGAATCGTCATGCCCGTTGTTCGATAAAGTTTGACGATAGTTTAAACCTGGCATAAGAAATTCAAAAACGATCAAGCAATGCGAAACCTTCACATGGTGTTATATTATATGACATAGTTAGAAGGAATAATATCAAACTTGATATATTGATTATGTCTCAAAAAACCTTCACAAAATGACCTATCTCATTCGAGGTTTCCTTGCTTTCGGGTCAAATGATAAATGATATGGCTAGAATCAAGACATAGTTTACAATAATATGCCCATATTGTGTATATATGTGCATCATGGGAAGGCGAACAATGTTGCAGGAGGAAGTTTTCGTTTTTTCGCACCAAAAAGCTATTTTACATTTTCCGAACGCAAAAAGGGGAGGGGGGTTGTCAAGCAACCACCAAATGGCTAATTCAGAATGCTACCACCCCATTTTTTAAAAATACTAGATAACCTTATATGGAAAATATCCCAACAAGGGGATCTCAAACCTTTTCGTCCATTTATGGTGAAAAAGACAAATTCCTACCGAATCGGTAGGAAGTAGGTCAAATATGAACTACAGTTACATGATATAATGCTCATGATTTTTATAAAAAATAATTTTTAGGTTCACAATATGCTATTTTATCAGAGATCCACTTCAAGTTCAGTGAATCTCGACCCCGAGTTAAGAATCTTTATGCCTATCATTTTAAACGAACAAATAAAATTATGGCTAGAATCACGGCATAGTTTGTGATAAGTTGATATGGATATCATTTGGATTCCTCTCCTTTTCTGATAAATTTAGACATAATATTTGTCAAATTCTGATATACGGATTTAAAGGTATTAATTATTCTATATTAAATAAAAAAATAAAAAAAATCATTATGTTTTAATTTGAATTCAATAATATTCTTACTTATTCATTGTTGTTTCCTTAAAAAGTTGTTTGTAATTTCAAAAAATAAAAAACATGTGAATATAAGAGTTAATAGGATTGATATCATATTATTGACAACAAGATATGAATTGCTTTACGGAAACTGATTCTGAACGAACGGAGAAGTTAAACGTTTTGAGGATGGAGTAGTGAGGATTAGGGGTGGGCAGAAAAACCGATAATCAAAAACTGAACCCGAAACGACCGAGACCAAAACCGAATAGACCAAGACCGAAAGGACTGATCAAAAAATTGGGTAGCAAATTTTGTAGACCGAATTTAGTTCGGTTAATTCGGTCATTATTTCTTGGTAACCGAATGGACCGAACTGACCAAACTTTAGGTGAGAGTGGCCTAGTTCCAAAGCGCTAGTTGTCCATAACTATAGATTTATCTTTCTCGACTAAGCCAAATTTAGTATTATTAAATGTTAGTTTCTACCAATTAATATAAATATATGAAGTGTATTTTATATTCAAATTACAACTGAAATAGTACCAAATATTATCCAACTTTTGTATTTGATAATATCTATCCCACAATTCGGTCATGACCGAAACCGAACCCAAATTATTGGGTAACCGAATTTTTCAGTTAGTAAAAATAACAAGTAAATTTCGGTCTTTATTTTTTGAAGAACGATTTCAAAATAGACCGATATGCAAAGACCGCATTTTTGGTCATGACCGAATGCCCACCCCTAGTGAGGATGGCTGACCGACCAAGAAGTTTGACCAAAACTCCAATTTGATCAAATATTAAATATAATTAGTGTTAAAAATGTTCCATGTGAGAGGTTAATGAGTCAAACAATTCAAATATTAAAAAATGTTTTTTTAAAATTATTTTGACAACCATCCATTAGGCTATGCCGACAGGGGCTACGCTGACGGCTGCCCTCAGCGTAGCATATGCCGATAACTTTTGGATACGCCGAGGGTTGTTGTCGGCGTAGGCTACGCCGAGGGCTATATGGTCTACGCCGACGGCTTTTGGTCGTCGGCCTACCACGCGCATCATGTAGTGTCTGTTAAAAAGTAACCACAAGGTCTTAGAGTTGAATAGGCATTTTACAAACAATTTTTTTTTAAAGATTGTAATTTGAAATTTAGTAATGTGCACTTTTAGATTGCTATGATAATCAAAAGTTTCAGTAAATAGAGAAATCAAAATATTTTTTCTAAAATGGCACTCCAAAATTCTTAAAATAATTCACTATGCATAATATAAAAACACATGGGCTCATTCAAAAGAGTTGAATAGGCATCGAAGA
Organism: Avena sativa; assembly: GCA_916181665.1. Lineage (NCBI taxonomy): Eukaryota > Viridiplantae > Streptophyta > Magnoliopsida > Poales > Poaceae > Avena > Avena sativa. The sequence continues at coordinate 358,712,789 of OV702283.1, forward strand.
TAAAGACAAGGTAGTGTGCGCAGGCAAACAGATCCTAGCCACGGTCGAAGTTGATGCTGCAGTGTGGGAAGATGGTTGCGGTTGGCCTGCTTAAAAGGCAAGCCAGCCATTGGATGCCGGTGCAGGGGCCGAGAGGCCGACATTAAAGTCCAGCGGCTAGGACAAGCGTCAGACGACGCGGGCAGCACAAGAGTCAGCCTTCCCTTGATGGCTAGGCTAGGGGTAGAAGGTAAGTGGTTGTTGGGTCAATACGAGGCAGACCCGATGCAGGCGGGGCAGAACGTGAAAGGACACATACGGTTCGTGGCTCGTCTGGCCAAATACGTGTGGTCGTTTGGATCAACCCGGAGGGACGGGTTTTTCCGGTCCATCTGTACATTTCGACCGTTTTAGACATGCCGTGGTTGAGTCGATGAGCCCGATGGAGATGCCCTAACCAATGAGTGAAGGCCGTGCGGGTTTTAACCATGGAGACCATCTTAGACCCCTTGGTGTGACCCACAACGAGTGAAAACTAGTAGGTCTCATTTTCAGGGAAGAAATTATCTGGTATATGAACATTTCTTATGGTATAACTTTGTGCTACCCTTGTTGCAGATCAGAAAAAGAGTGTAGTTTAATACTACCTCCGTTTCAGGGCTTAAGGCGCACAGACTTTCCAAAACAAAGTTTGACCAAAAGAATTGAGCAACAAAATCTTGATTATATTTGTACATAATTAGTACCGTTGGATTTGTATTAAAAAATAACTTTCAGTGATACTAGTTTTATACCAAAATTTTTTACGTATTTAGAGTAATTCTTGGTTAAAGAAAAAACACGCAAAACGAGGACGTCTTAAAACTTGAAACAGAGGTAGTAGTGGTATAAGCCATGACCGTACGTGCGGCAGCTCGGTCGCCGTGTCCTGCCGACAGGCGACAGGCCTCGGCATTGCGGTTGCGGGGCGCTATGAATCAAGCACCATGTGCAGGAACATTCAACGCCAGCTAATGCCGCCTCCGGCGCCGGCGCCGATTAAACAGATGTCAACCCAACCGGTGGCCGCACGCGCCATCGATCTATATATATATGCATCCACCGCGCATGTGATGTGTATCTTTCAAGTAGAGTACTAGTGCCATGTCGCTGCCTTGCTAGCTAGCTGCACGGATCCAAGTACGGCATGTACGACCAACTGAACCGGTAGCATGTGTGATAGACATGTGCATTCCTGTGCCGTTCCGATCCGATCTACTTGAGTACTGATCTCAAGGACATGTGCATGTGCTCCGCCGGCGTGATCTGGCGCCGATCTGTGTTGGTAACTTGGTATGCGCATCTATACTCCCGATGGACTTGAGAATCCTCATCATAAATATATGGTTTATGTGATATAACTCATAACTACAAATACGTAATTTTTAAATATATTTATTATTAAATTGAAGCTCGTATGGTTGATGTGCTCGTGAGTTTTGCATGTTGGCCCTCCAGTTTTTAGAAAATTTAACTGCAGCCCACATGCAGAAGAGAGACATAGTAAGAAGAGGGTCCACTGCGCCTGCGAGTCCTCCCTCTCATCTCCCGAGGGAGTAGAATCTAAAGGTATAATTGGTGCATCCTCGGGCGCCTCTATAAAATTTAGATTTTATCATTCATAGATTGTGTGTTCGTGGACGTTGTTTTTTCCACATGGTGGTATAAAAGGGCATGAAATAGGTATGTGAAACCTAGTCGCCGGTCTCTCCCGTGGTCTAGCCGCCATTCAGGCCTCCCTCTCATCGCGCCCCTACCCTTTCGGCTCATCCTCTTCCTTCCTCTCTCATGTTGCCGCTGGTGTAGCTGCCACACCAAGCGCCTTCTCCTATGCCATGCCGGTCGTCCTCGCTGGGAGGAAGAGAATGGGCTGCCACCGTTACCCCGCTCATGATCAATGACCTTTAGGAGCACGCGGGGAGCCGCCATCGGAGCTCCACTATCGTGCCTCTCCTAGATTGACAAGCGAGTCGCCGACGAGAAGAAAGAGCATGGGCACCATACGCTTGCAGCGATGAGGGATGCCATGTCCGTCTCCATTAGGGAGGTTTGCGGGCGACGTTCGCATCGCTGCTGCTCTGTGTCTTCATTCTCATCGGTGTTCAACAACAGGAGCATGTGATGTCTTCCAACCACATCATACGGGAATGCTTCGGCCACTGCCTAAGAGAGAAACTAGACATCGAGTCAGAGCAAGCACCGCCCCTCTCTTCCACTACTCTTTTGATTTAAGTCTCTTATATAATCAGCCATCTTTTTTTGTCCAACTTCTTTGTAATTATCCCCACACGGTGTTCGATGAAAAAGCAAGCAGGCCATAGGGAAGATCATTGTGTGTAATATTCATTGTACTAATAGCTTCTATTTTCTGAATATTTCCTCTCTCTAAATTATGTGACTTGCATATATAATCAATTGTCTCACTCGGTTATGTAAATTCGCTATGTAATCTATTATTGCTAAATGGATGACTGATTCATAGGAAAAATATTTGTACTAGGTTATTTGAGACGCTCGTCTGATTATAGCTCGTCCTTTGTATGGGGTAGCATCTGAAATTTTGAGACACACGCATGTGTGGATTGCACAGATTCAATTTTTATGTATTCATTTCTCAAATCAACTCATAGCTAAGGTTCTATCTCTAGTGTTTTCAAATAATTACTAAGATTGTACAGAGGGGTTTGATCCAGTACAACCCCTTCCTATTAAACTTATATAAATACATTCACGTATATATATTAAACCCGTATCTAAATATAATATTATTCTATAGAGGTATACATATTGAGATCTGTCCCACACGCACACAAGATCCGGTTTGTCCCACCGCCGCCGCCGCCGGTCGTCACGATCGCCGCCACTTCCGCCAGCCATCATCACGACCGCCACAACCAATCTCTCCTGCGGCCATGGGGCAGTGCCTTCGCCGGACAAGTCACCGGACAGTCCGGCAAGCTGTCGGATAAGTCGTCGAACAAGTTGTCGGACAGTCTAGCGATCCGCCGGACAAGTTCCGGATAGTCCATCGAGCCGCCGGACAAGTTGCCGGACAGTCCAGCGAGCCGCCGAACAAGTTGCCGGACAGTCCAACGAGCTGCCTGACTGTTCGATCGCCGCCGCCAAACTCTCCCACGCTGCCGCCTCTGCTCGAAACCGCTGCTGCCATGCCAGCGCCGCCGACACACATCTACGAGGCCAAAGCCAAGGCGTGCGCTGGCCAGCCTGAGTCATCGGCTCGCCCGGACCTAACTACCACCATTACCACCGCGCGCGGACACGGCCGTTACCGGCGATGATCCGGCATATAGCCATACTTTTTTCCTTTGCGTAAGGGTCGCACTAGTACATGTATGGCTAGACAACGTATTATTTAGTTAAGTTATATGGGATTTTATACAAGGTTACATATATGTATATATACTAATCACGAAGGGGTATCAAGTGATCTGAATCGTTCTTGTGTTTGACATTGTACGAGTTTAGGAGAGAGGGGTTGTACCGGATGAGAGCCCTTGTACAGATTCACTCGTGGGATGCATGAGGTCAGCACGGTGATGAGATACACTGCGGATTTGCCATATACTTTGCTATTTCAGAATCTGGGAGGAACTTCTGGTGGGGCCGTAGGACACCTCTGAGAAGCAGTGTTCTGCTCAAGTTTGTGGCAATACGGCTGCCAGAAGACTAATTACGCTCACCGTCTGAGGTTGCAACTTTGGCTCGGTTAAGCTTCTTTTAAAAACTTCCTCTTTCCCTCTTGAGTTCTTTCTTTTCCTCTGTTATTATTTCTTATTTTATGGCATTAGTTGCATATGGGGCCAGTGACATCTTGTTTTTTTAGGGTCTGTTTCCTGTTATAGGATGTGATTATTTCAAACTTTTGCACTTTTATTTTATTCATGGGCAGACGAGAGATTGTGAATTGGGGAGGATGCACCCATCCTATTATTAAGAAGTACCAGAATTCAAAAGTATTACAAATCAATGATCACATAGGGTCGATACGGGAACCGGCTCCTCTAACGTCAAGGAACAAAGTCAGAGAAAATAAAGAAGGAAAGTCAGGAAAATTGTTCTATAGCTTAAGCTTGAGCAAAAGCCAGCCTTGTGAGCGCACCTGTGGAGCGTTTTACTGATCAGATGACGCTGTCCGTGGGCCTGCTTGGATTTTCGTCACTGCGTGTGGACCTGGGCAGGCTTTGTTAATTGATACGATGCGCATTTCTTCGTCAAAGCGGTGCCGACGGTGTCCCACCTCCTTTTTTCCGGTAGCAGTGGCGGATGTGGCAAGGACGGGGACGGCCGCATCCCCATCAGCGACGGCCACCTCCTTTTGTTGGTAGCAGCGGTGGATGTGGCGAGGATAGGGATGGCCGAGTTCCCATCAGCAACGGCAGCGGCCATGGCGTGATGGAGGAGCAGGAGCCACCGTCATCGCCGCAATTGTTTCACGGGTAGGCCGGCTGACCTTCCCTATCTACTGTCCTCTCTATTTCTCTCATACTCTATTTCTTCTTCAGCAATCGGCGGCGACAAGGATGCAGCGACGGGCGCACACTGGATCTCGATGTCCACGTGCGAATCCTCGAATCCAGGTGAGTGGAGGCCGCATCATCTGGACATCATCGTGTTCCGCCCGTCGGTCGCCAACGCATTCCCTGACTCCATGAAGAGCGGCGACATCTGGTCATCCGTCAGCGGCTTGCAGACCGCGGGGAGCGCGCATCCGTGGTGGAGAGATAAGCCTTCGGCTTTCTTCTCTTTCTTTTCCGATCCCCGTTTCTCTCTTTGCTGTCCAGTGGAGGAAGGGATGACGACGAACAACCACAAGAGGAACAAGCCTGGAAGCTAAAAAGAATTCTTCATTGGCATCGCAGAAGCCGGCTCATTCTCCAGCTCATATCATCCCCTAAAGCAGCATCTTTTCTCTCTAATTTGCCGTTTGGGTGCTTGATCTATTCTTCTTTTTTCCTCCCTCCTTAATTCCTAGCATAATCTGATTTTTACATCGTTTTAGGAGGTTCAGATAGCTGTCCGAGTGGCCAAGCGGGAGCAGGGGAATGCCAGATGCTGCAATAGGCGCAAGTCGAGGTGAGATGATGTAGATCGCTCTGCGACCATGGCGTGCAGCAGGTAGTTACAGACTCAGAGATAGTAATTTTTTAGTCCAGTTTTTAGTATCTTCATTTTTTCACATGCGGAAGAGATAAGTCGGCCTGTTGTCATGAATATACTGAATTTATTATTTTAACTTTCATTTTGTTTTTTCTCTTAAGAGTTAAAATCTTCTCGGTATTTCATTAGAGACTTATTTAGTCCAGATTTTCTCTTCTATTTCTCTGTCCTGACAAGTTTGAAGCTGGAGCTTGGGTGTTGTTATAAGAAATAGAATCTAGCAGAATTATTGATGTGCGCTATGGTAGAATGAAATAAATTCCTCTTCTTTGCCCCTTACTTCTTGGTTTGTTATATAAGTAAGATTTATGTTCCAGATTCTAGATTTGCATGAATGTACTACTCCTGCTGTGCAACAATACTTGCTTGGATTTGTCTATATTCGGATGTATCTAGACATATTTTAGTGTATAAAACGTTTGAATATAGACAAAGCTAAGTCACTTATTTCTGGACGGAGGGAGTATTAGTGTTTTTATGGTAATGGGAAAATCCTTCTGTCATTATTAATAAGATGCTAATTTAATTACTATGGACTATGGAGTGCTTATCATATTAATCCTTCAAAGGAATATTCTACATTTCTCATTCTATTTCCATGAACAAGGAGGATAGGAAGCATAGTGCAAGCCGTGAAGGCCTCACTTTTTAGTTGTAGTGCTAATTTTAAGTATGGGGTCACCCCAAATTCATAACCAGATCCTTGCATTCAGAAACAAAGGAATAATGATTAGCAGTTGGAGGAGGTGCCCAGGTCGGCAAGGCGGTTAATCTTGCCATGCTCCAAGAAGAGCACCTGCTTAATGGAGGGCCCTGGCACCTGCATAGCATGATAATGGAGGGCCCTGGTTTCTTTCTTGGTATCTCTCCCTCAATAATTGCTGAACTACACAACTAGCTTGATACTATACATATGTAAGTAGCACAATTAGTTCCACGGTGTAAAATATTGAAGGAGATGAGTTTTGTTAGTCAAGATAGTCTATCCTATTTCCATGTCCTAACAAGCTTGAAGCTGGACTTGTGATGTTAATATAAGAAAGAGTCCAACAGATTATTCAGCCGTGGCCTGGTAGGGTGAAAGAAAATCTATGTTCTTTGTTCTCTACTCCTTGGTTAACTATACACATAGATACTAGATCTATGATTTATTAGTTTCTTCATTGTTCAAAATAGCTTCATCTGTACTTGCTTATTCATCTCTGTACCACGGATTACTTTGCAAAAAATGTTTTATCACTTTCGTAAAGACAGAGGTCACCATAATTGTTAGCCAGGTCCTTGTTTTTGTCGATCAATTCTACAAGAGGAAACTGGGGAAAATAGGAGTACATGGAAAGTGCTAGGTTGTTATGTATATGTTGATTGGGTGGTACATTAGTGGCAGGGAGAAGGTGGCGCCCTCTCTCATGAAACATTCTTCGGTGTTGGCTAGAACTAGCTCAATCTATCTTCTCTCTGATGGTTTACATAGGCACACAAAGTGCTCGAGGAAAAGAGAAAAAAGGCCACAACATACAACCGAAAACAAAGAAATTAGCAAGACATGTCGTTTGGGCAACGGATGTCTCTTTCTTTACAATAAATTGTCAAGCTGAGCAACGAATGTTTGATTCCTTATTTATACAAGCTTTTCTTCGGTGCTACTCTGAACTGCCATGTGGTAATTGTTGGTACTTTGGTTGATACTTGAGGTGTTGAGGAGGGGAAGAAGAACTAAGTAGGAGATGAAGCCACTGTAGAGCTTCATGTTGACTTCTAGCATAGTCCATGGTGTCTTATCTGTGATTCCTTATGTTACATGGTTTGTATATGTCATAAGTTCTATATTTTTTTGATTCAAAATATTTTTATGTTTATTATTTGGCTAATACTTATCATGATATTTGTGATTTGGACAGGACATATGTGTTTCCAATATGCTCTGCAAGACCTCTAAGTTTCATGATATCTTCAGTGTGTCGATTTAATCATGAGCCAATTTCTTCGGCAAATGTAACATACCAACCTTGGGTATTGTGGCATTTCTTAATTTTTTATGGAGGTGATCAACTGGCTTCCCTTGCATTTTATCATCACATATAATTCCTCTATGCATTTTCTTCTCTTCCGTTAATTGCACTTTCTCTTAGACTACGATACCGCCATTTATTGATGTAAAAAATGTGGTGTTACGGTATTGTAAGTCCAGTTCCATCTATCTTGATATATTTGATAGATGAATAAGTAATGTTACTTTTTAAGCTTAAGCTTATCCTTGAGCATTCATTTATATACAATTGTACATGTTCTCCGTACTTATCTGTTGGTTGTACTGCATTTTATCGATGATGGATTAAATATGATCTGATTTTGGGTCTGCTCTGGTTGTTCCTATGGGTATGTTTTAATTTTTCCTATGGCCATAGGTATGTTCTGAACCAGCTCAATCACTCTTCTGCACAGTATCAACGCTTGATCCATCAGTATGACAGTGTTGGCAGGTATACCTCAATTCTTTTGCTAACCTAGATCTATTTTCCCGCAAATTTTTTGTATTGTCTTACTCAGTTCACATGATATTCAAATAAGTGAATTTCTTTAGTGTAATCATAATTTTTATGTGACTTTCTTTGTCTTAATCTATTGTTCTGATCTCCGAAAAAGGAGATTGCAGCCTGCGCTTTGTTATATGTAATCGCTGGTAAGATAGCTTGTGTTTTTGGTGCTGCCCATTCAAAATACCAATTAAGCTTATAGGATATTTTGTGGAGCTATAGTGAGATATGAAAATTCTAATATATATTAATGTGTCTTATGGGAATTGTTCACCAAATTGTCGTTTGGCACAATTATATGGAAATTATTAGCACAGCGGTAGTTGCATGATTGGTGATGTGACCCTAGAATCAATTTTCATGTTGTTTTCTAGGTACTACCTCTGTGTTGTGAAACATAACCTGTAATATTTGAATGTTCTAGCAGTGGTTGTGGATTACAAGCATACGTTTTTTCCTACCATGGACTGCTTATCTGTCTTTCTAGCATTTACCGGTTGTTTTTTCCCAGTTATTCCAAGCATTGAATAAAAATCAAACCGTGTCTTGATCTGATGTAGCAACAGTCACCTTGAGCACAATTGAATTCAAGGACATAGTAACTGTCTATTCACCGAATTCAGGTTCTGGTATGTTATGATCATCCCGATGTTTACATCTTGGTAAATTCTCCTTTGACATCTCTATAGCATGATACGTAGCCAAATCAGAAAAAAATAAATCAAGTTGCAAAACATCACTCTGAAACCAAGTTGTATGCAGGAGAGCATCGTAAGATAGAAAACCTGAAAGTGAACTGCTCACTATGATAGTTATCAGAATAGCATGACAACGATTTCAACAAATGTGGACACTTCTCGTTGCTTAGCCTTGATGTTTCGATCACTATTATGTGGATCAACTTATTTAGATTATTATCTTAGTTAAACTGATAGAGGTACATACTTTTTTAGCTGAAACTATAGGGTAGGCTCTGACAGTAAATAGGAGTATGCTAACTCTGTCATGTTTCACCATTGTTGAACCCGAATAAAATATAGGGCATAAACTTCAGCTCCTTCAGTTAGATTACTTAAAATTATCATATTTACACTTCTTAGTTAAAAACTACATGCTCATTTACCTATAGGGTATTCAAAAACCCTTGTATCTCTGATTTTGGTCTATTTTCATGTCTTTTTCTGTGGCGACGAGGCTTGTCATGCCCTGAGATTTCTGACGTGGCCGCCGGTTCATCGTCTCCTTGTGCATTTCCGGTCGGCCGTCCTGAAGCGCACATCGCCGCCGGTTCATTTTCTCTGACTGCCCCTGTGCGGTGCGCTGCCCCACCTTGCTGCACGCCGCTGCCGGTTTGCTATCTCCGACCGTCTTCGCGTGCTTTCCTGGCAGACTGCTTGCCCTGGTGGCCTCCGCGTACTTCTACGCCGACTAGATTGGGCGAGCATCCCGCCCTCTCCCCTTCCAGCTCCGAGCCAGTGAGCCACCTCTCCCTCGTGCCTCCGTCTCCTATGAGATGCGGTCGGAAGAAATTGATGTGGTGGCCGTCCGGTCCGGTAAAGGAGAGCGTGAAGCACGGCATGGATCTGTGTGCTATTGTGCCTTGACTCGCCGTGGCGGCTGGCGCAGGCGTAGCTACCGCGAGTTACCTCCATCTCGTGGGCGAGGTCTCTATCTGCTCATTCTCTTTTCAGGTCCTAACGTGCTCCCATCCGTGCATCCCTTCTGGCCTTTTTTCTTTTGTATCATATCCTCTAGACACATTTCCAGGTGATGATTATCTAGAGTTGTAAGCTGGAATCTTGATATTGCCAACATATGTACTTATGATTACTTTCTACAAATTCGTATAGAAGTTATTGGGAGAAAATCAAAGTGGCATGTATGTAAAAATATTTGTTGAGAATATTATTTCTCCCCTGCAGATGCACTAACAAGTATGCTTATGTCAATATTTTCAGAAATATATGCTAATTTATTTTTGGTTTTGGGGCAACATGTAATATACAAATCAATTATTGATTAGCATGAGCCCTTGGTGACAGAGTTAGCGGATATCTAAGTGAATTGCAGTCCTACGGTTGATACAATATGGAGATGTCCAAAACAACTGTCGTGGGGCAGAAATTTGTGTTGTTGCCAGATGAAGATGGAACGCAGATGAATACTAGCCGATTGCTATAGATATTGCAAGAAAAGTCAAGTCGGGTAGAATATTCGTGCATCAAATAATTCATGGTATATTTTTCATATTTGTTCGTTTCTCCAATGCAAATGCACTATATGTGAATCGAAAAGTATACACTTGTTGAAGTATTCTGTTTTCTTCTTTAGGTTCATGTAAAGAATAATTAATAATATACTTTGGTGTTTTTTCTCAATTAAACTAATTGGTCAACCTAGGGTCACTTGTTTTGCGGTTATTTTGTGCTTAGAAACTGATGGGATAACTCAAACTATAGTTTAAAAAACGGACTGGTTCACTGGTTGAATCAGAAAAACTGGAACCAAAGGTCTTATCATTTTTTAAGCGCACGGGACCATCCAGATAACGAACTAGGGAAAACCGGACAAAAACAATTGAACCGGTGATTTAATAATGGAAAACCGGTAAGCGGTCCGGCCAGTGAAAAACCGTTCAAAGAAGAAAATATCATGCTAGAGCTGGGATTCCATCCCGAGACCTAGGTCGGGCAAACATAACTTTTGATTGGCTGGCCAATTGGACCGACCAGTGTTTGTATGAAGGTGCTTTACGTATATGCTCTAATATGTTTCTCTTTTCTAACAGATTAATACCTCCGCCCTTTATATTTTTTTCTTAATAAACCAGCACTAAACCTGTTTGAACCGACGGTCCAATCAGTGAACCGCGAACCAAATACTCATCGGTTTGGTTGCCAAGCCGGTTTTTTAAACTATGATATGACTCAAACTAATAAATGTTGGCAATAATCCACGGATAAACCATGCATTATTCGAGCATGCGATTGACTCAAACCAATAAACGTTCCCTTTTCTTCAATTTTTTGGGCACATAGGGCTCATTCCTAATAGTCTAGCGAGAAATAAAATAAAACAAATAAATAGTATACGATGTAGTTCACGGATGCCATTACGGCAATGCGTGGCTGACACGACAGGCGGTCATTAACCGGTGGTCCATCACGGAAACCGAGACGATGGGATGAAGACGACTCGACTTCACATGCTGACATAGTGGGTCCACAGGCGGAAGTTTTTTTTGCTGATTGCGTTTCATCCGGCGTTTCCAAGCATTCCCAGCATCCCGGTTTCGGTATGTGAACATCGGATAAAAGTTGGACCAAATCCGGCGCTATTCAGTGAACTAGGAATGCGATTTGGTGAATTTTTGCCGTGCGTCGTCGCGTTGATGAAGTCGTTATGTGAGGAGTCGAACATACCACACGATGGAACTGGCATCCCGACTCTCGGTACTCTTGTTTATTTTTTTAGGGTCGGTACTCCCGTTCATTGAGGCGCCTAAGTGCTTAGGCCTGTTGGCAACTTGAGCCAGCTAATTAACCCAGGTTGTTGCATTATTTTACTGGGCTCGGACTTGAGACCTATAAAAAAAATCATGCGATACAACTTTAAATTTAGAGGCTTATTGTGCATGTTTGCTCCTAGCACATATCGAATATATAGAACGTCTACATCCTGATTACACAATGGTTGATTAAACCTTGTGCGTCAAAAAGGCTACTAAGATCACTTAAAACAAAAAGTCTATTTATAAATTGTTTTTCTAAGTATGAGATGGAATATTATATTTATTACATTGCCCATGAGATTTAGGTCTAATTTATATCTTTTTTCGTCCTCTTTATTGCTAAATCCTTTGCTCATACCCTGTTGGTACACTATGAGAAGTTATTTAGTTTTCAAAGTTCTTTAAAGTATAGTAAAAGCAAATTTTGACCTATATGCAGTGTTACCTCATCTTTGTGGATAATCCTGGTTCTCATGTTTTCCCTTTTTTTGCTACATAGAGGTATTCAATGAACTTAGTAAAGAAAAAATGACAAGCATACCCAATGAGCTATTGACATCTTTTATATGGAAATCCAATCAGTTGTTGATATAATAATTAACTAATCATATTTGTACTGACATATTGTGTTTTTTGGTTGCCTTAGCGGTGCACACTTCACATGTTCATTGAATGGTTATTTTATTTTTATCTATGTTTTGCATAAGGTTCACATGTTGGTATTTTTGTTGAAAGATGCTAAAAACGGTGTGCTGAACTAGGTTTTTGTGCGATGATTGCTTGCTTGGGTAGCATCATGGATATAGGAATCACAATCAAGTTATTTAGGTATCAATTTGTCCCGGTGGACAAAAGTTATGAGCATATTTACAACAAACCTGTTATGAGCAAGTGTTCTTAGTCCTCATTTACATTAATGGTCACACTAGGTTCTCCTTCTATGTAGGTTCAAACTGCCAATCATAGTTGCTCATTAAAAGGCTACTGCAGAGATGATTCTCTAGGCGATCTTGCTGAAAATTGGTTGCCAAATATGTCGACTTTGGCATATTAGAATCTTACCGATTGGCTGGAGGCAGGAGCAGCCTCTAGATTTTGAGAAGTCTCATTTGGATGTCTTATATTGGTGATATCACCATATCGTGTGGCATATTTCCATTCACTGATATGACGTTCCCATTTGATATTATAAAGATTTATCTAAAGGGCGGTGTTGTTTTTATGGATTTTGTAAAAAAAATCCGTGCCTTAGGAGAAGTTGCTTCTACTATTCCGTGGCAATGGTTATCACAAAGGTTGACTGTAGATAATGGAAGATGGTTTTACCTATAAGAATGCACAAATGATGAGTATTACAGAGGGATCAATGTTAATTATGTTTTAGCATTATTTTTTTGTGATCACACACACCATGACCACATGTTATCTTGGTATAATTCACATAAAGGTGAATCAACTAAAGAACCGTCAAACATCCAATAGTTCATAATCTACATATTGCTCACCATCTATTTATGATAGACCATGGGTTTATAATCTTTGTGATAAATATATCTTGGTGGAAAATGTGTATTGAAGATTGTTTTCCTTTCCATGTCGTTATGTGTAGGTATATCTATTGGTTAAGTTTTTTGGGTTTTTTTTTGTGTAAAACACGATTCATGCAATCATTCTAATTTAATCACAAAAGACTTTCACTTGAGACCAATTATTTAAACTTCATTTGCTATACAATCATTTCATAATTGCTTATTGTTCTCGCTGTCCTTAATTGGTCTTTTGAGTGGCTAGGTATTTCATTTTACGGGCATTACCAAAATAAATGGCATTGCCAAAATAAATAAAAAGATGTTCACCGATGCACAGTAATCCCGATGACTGCACATGAAAACCGGATACACATGAAAGACCACTGCACCTACCGTGAAGTGTCAAAATGCGTTGCAGGTGGCGGGGCGAAGCCCGCCTGTCCATCTAGTATAGGTTAATCACACTATTTTGTCATTACTGTAGATAATTACTGTAGATTCAAAAAAGTAAACTAGATTTTTTTACATTATAATTGTGCCCATATGTAGTTTGTTGGAGATATGCCCTAGAGGAAATAATAAATATAGTTATTATTATATCTTTGTGTTTATGATAAATGTTTATATTCATGCTATAATAGTATTAACAAGGAAACATTAATACTTGTGTGAATTGTAAACTTAAATTGAAGTCCCTAGTATAGCCTCTATACTTCACTAGCTTGTTGGTTGATTAAATGATTGTGGTTTCCATATCATGAACATTGAGATGTTATCAACAACAAGATCATATCATTAGGAGAATGATATGGTGGACATACTCCTATTGATAAGCGTAGCATAAAGATCAAGTCATTTCAATAGTTCAATTGCTATATGCTTTCTGATACATAGTAACCTAATTCCTTCGACCATGAGATCATGCATATCACCTTTACCGGATGGATGCTTTGATGACATCAAACACCACACCGTAACTGGGTGGCTATAAAGGTGGCATTAAGTGTTCGGAAGGTATTGGTTGAAACACATGGATCAAGAGTGGGATTTGTCCAATCCACATGACGGATAGATATACTTTGGGCCCTCTGGGTGGAATGTCATCCAATTAGCTTGCAAGCATGTGACTTGGTCACAAGGGATCACATATCACGGGAACGAGAAAAGAGTACTTATCAGTAACGAGGTTGAACTAGGTATGCAGAGATACCGACGATCATAACCTCGGATAAGTAACATATCGTGAGACAAAGGGAAATTGGTATCGTATGTAAGTGGTTCATTCGATCGCAAAGTAATCGTAGAAATATGTGGGAGCCATATGAATTTCCAGATTCCTCTATTGGTTATTGTTCGGAGAAGTGTCTCGATCATGTCCGCATAATTCACGAACCGTAGGGAGACACACTTAAGGATTCGACGTTGTTTGAGTAGTTATGGTATTATGAGAAAGAGACCGAATGTTGTTCGGAGTCTCGGATGGGATCCGGGATATCACGAGGTGATCCGGAATGGTCCGGAGAATAAGATTCATATAAGGAAAGTCCCGTTTCGGAGTTCGGGAATGATTCCGGTGTTTTCATCGGGAATGTTCTAGATGGTTCCGGATTGTCCGGCACTCCGGGGGGGAGGGTACATGAGTGTGTCATTGAATGATTGCATCATGTACTAAGTGTTCTTGCTGTCCCAAATAAAGGATTAAATTGAATCCTAAAACAGAAAAGTCAAATGTCCAGTTTGAAAGTCAAACGGCTAAAACAAGAAACTGTGGGAAACAAGAAAGAGGAGTTGGGAACCGACTTGAGGGAGGAGTCTCCTCCCCCAGCCGGCGCACCACCCAAGGCCGACTTGGGGAGGGACTCCCCTCCCCTGGCCGCGCCTCCCCACCTATAAAAGGAGGGGCAGGGCTCCCCTCCTAGACACACAAGTTTCCACCTCTAAATCTCCGGTTTAGAGCCGTTTTGGTTTAGAGCTTCTAATTGCTTTAGCCAGCGGTTTAGAGCCTTCTAATTGGTTTAGAGCCTTCTAATTGGTGTGTCTAATTACTAGACCACTAATAGCCTCTCTCATAAGCTCCACCATACTCGCACCGGCTTAAGGCGAAGCCCTGCGGGATTTCCCCTCTACTTCCGGTACCACGCCGTTGTGCTGCCGGAATCGCGAGGAGAGTGCTACAACCTCCGCTGCCTGCTGGAACAAGGGAGAGGAAGGTCTTCGTCGAGTACCGAACGTGTGACCGACTGCGGGAGCGCTGCCGGAACGTGGCGCCGGAAGGATCGTCTACACGATCTTGAGATCGGAAAGAGTACGACTACATCACCCACGAGAATCCGCTCTCGTTAAACACTTTGGAATCTTCGAGGGTAAGTTATTCCATCGACTCGTTGCTACAATCTAGTAGATAGATCTTGGCTTGTTTGTTTGTATGCGATAGAAAATTTTTGTTTTCCATGCTATGAACCCCTACAGTGGTATCAGAGCCGTGTCTATATGTAGATCTGTTGCACGAGTAGAACACAATGGTCATTGTGGGCGTTGATGCTTTTATTGTAGATTGCTTTTTGTGTACTTTGCATCTTGCGGTATGTTGGGATGAAGCGGCCCGGGCTAACCTTACATGACATCGTTCATGAGACTAGCTCCACGCTTGACATGCAACTTGTATTGCATAAGTGGCTTTGCGGGTGCCTGTTTCTCCTAGCATAGTTAAGATCCAATTTACAACGGGTAATCAACAATGCTAGTATCAATGTTGTGGTTCTTGTTCGTAAGTTAGAACGACACTTATTGAAAGCCCCAAACCACGTAAAATATGCAAAGAAAGTAGAGGCGTCTAACTTTGTTTTGCAGGGGTGTGCAGTGATGTGATATGGCCATGATTGTGATTATATTTGATGTATGCAATGTTCCTTATTGTAAGTTGGCAACCGGCAGGAGCCATATGGTTGTCTTTAATTTATGTTAAGACCCGCGTGTCTATTCAAAGTAGTTGTAATAGTTGAAGCCGGTGGACGACAACCATGGTGCAGCGTCATTGACCTTGATGCAATGCCGGTGATGATGGAGATCATGTTCGTGTTTGAAGATGGAGATCGGAAGCACAAAGAAGAAAGGCCATATCATATCACATATTATGAATTGCATGTGATGTTAATCCTTTATGCATCTTGTATTGCTTAGTAGACGACGGTAGCATTATAAGATGATCCCTCATGCACATGAATTTCAAATCATAAAGTGTTCGCCCTTAGCTAGCACCGTTGCTAAAGCTTGTTGTTTCGAAGCACCATGTGATGATCGGGTGTGTTAGATTCCGCAAGTGTATACAACGTAAGCAAGCCAGATTTGCTTATGCGGTGGCTAAGGTTTGATCTTGACGAGCCTAGCATGTACAGACATGGTCTCAGGAACACGGATTACCGAAAGGTAAAGCATGAATCATATAGTAGATATGATGAACATGATGATTGTTCGCCATTGAAACTATATCAACTCTCGTGATGATCGGTGTTGATGTAGTGGATTTGGTTCGTGTGATCACTAAAACAATGTGAGGGATGTTGTTTTGAGTGGGAGTTCACCTAGTTTAATTTCATTAATTAATTTGAACTCAATTTGTCATAAACTTAGTCTAAACTATTGCAAATATGTTGTAGATCAATGGCAGCCCCTACCATCAATTTTAATGCGTTCCTAGAGAAAGAAAAGTTGAAAAACAATGGAAGCAACTTCGCGGATTGGTTCCGCAATTTGAGGATTGTCCTCACAGCTGGTAATTTGACCTATGTGCTGGATGCACCGCTGGGTGACCCACCTGCAGCTGATGCTCCCGATGAAGTAAAGAATGTTTACCTCGCTCGGAAGAATCAATACTCCATAGTTCAGTGTGCTATCTTGTATGGTTTAGAATCGGAGCTTCAGAAAAGGTTTGAAGAGTCAGACCCATATGATATTGTCGAGGATCTCAAATTGATTTTTGAGACTCATGCGGCAATTGAAAGTTATGAAGTTTCTGAAAAGTTCTTTAACTGCAAGATGGAAGAGGGCAGCTCCGTTAGTGAGCATGTGCTTAAGATGTCTGGGCACGCAAACAAACTTCAAAGCTTGGGTATAGTGATTCCTAATGCTTTGGGGGTTTACCGCGTCCTACAGTCATTGCCACCAAGTTACAGGAACTTTGTGATGAACTACAACATGCAGAACATGAACAAAGAGTTGCCAGAACTATTTGCTATGTTAAAATCTGCAGAAGTGGAGATCAAGAAAGAGCACCAAGTGTTGATGGTCAATAAGACCACCAAATTCAAGAAGGGCAAGTCTAAGCAAAAGGGACACTTCAAGAAGGGTGGTAAGAAAGTTACCACGCCGACGAAGAAAACCAAGGCTGGACCAAAGCCTGAAACTGAGTGCTTTTACTGCAAGGGAGTAGGTCACTGGAAGCGGAATTGCCCAAAGTACTTGGCGGATTTGAAGAACGGCAACATCAAGAAGAAAGGTATATCTGATATACATGTTATTGATGTGTATCTCACTAGTATTCGTAGTAGTGCCTGGGTATTTGATACTGGTTCGGTTGCTCATATTTGTAACTCGAAACAGGTGCTGCAGAATAAACGGAAGCTAGCGAAGAACGAGGTGACGATGCGCGTGGGAAACGGATCAAAGGTTGATGTGATCGCGGTCGGCACGCTACCTCTTCATCTACCATCGGGATTAGTTTTATACTTAAATAATTGTTATTTGGTGCCTGCGTTAAGCATGAACATTATATCAGGATCTTGTTTATTGCGAGACGGTTACTTGTTTAAGTCAGAGAATAATGGTTGTTCGATTTATATGAGTAATATGTTTTACGCACATGCACCTTTGATAGATGGTCTATTCTTATTGAATCTCGATAGTGGAAATACACATATCAACAATATTGAAGCTAAACGTTTGAAATCAAGCGATAATTCGACCTATATGTGGCACTGTCTTCTTGGTCACATCGGAGTGAAACGTATGAAGAAACTCCATTCCGATGGACTTCTTGAATCACTTGATTTTGAATCACTTGAAAGATGCGAAGCATGTCTGATGGGTAAAATGACTAAGACTCCATTTTCTGGTATGATGGAGCGAGCTACGGACTTATTGGAAATCATACATACCGATGTGTGTGGTCCAATGAGTGTAGCATCGCGCGGTGGTTATCGTTATGTTCTTACCTTCACGGATGACTTGAGTAGATATGGGTATATCTATTTCATGAAACATAAGTCCGAAACTTTCGAGAAGTTTAAGGAGTTTCAAAGTGAGGTAGAGAATCAACGTAACAAGAAGATTAAGTTTCTACGTTCTGATCGTGGAGGTGAATATCTAAGTTACGAGTTTGGCGAGCATTTAAAGAAGTGCGGAATACTTTCACAATTGACACCGCCGGGAACACCATAGCGTAATGGTGTGTCCGAACGTCGTAATCGAACTCTCTTAGATATGGTTCGTTCTATGATGTCACTTACAGATTTACCGCTATCATTTTGGGGTTATGCATTAGAAATAGCCGCATTCACTTTAAATAGGGCACCGTCTAAATCCGTTGAAACGACACCGTATGAATTATGGTTTGGGAAGAAACCTAAATTGTCGTTCCTTAAAGTTTGGGGATGCGAAGCCTATGTAAAGAAGTTACAGCCGGACAAGCTTGAACCCAAAGCGGAAAAATGCGTCTTCATAGGATACCCGAAGGAAACTATTGGGTATACCTTCTATCATAGATCCGAAGGCAAAATCTTCGTTGCCAAGAATGGATCCTTTCTAGAGAAGGAATTTCTCTCGAAAGAAGTGACTGGAAGGAAAGTAGAACTCGACGAGGTTGTCGAACCTTCTCTCGAAATTGCGAGTAGCGCAGCACCGGAAGAAGTTCCTGTGGTGCCTGCACCAATAAGAGAGGAAGCTAATTATGGTGATCATGAATCTTCGGTTGAAGTTACTACAGAGCCTCGGAGGTCAACGAGAACTCGTACCACTTCAGATTGGTATGATTTCGTTATGAATGTCATGGTGGTGGAAAACACCGATGACCCCGAGACATATGAGGAAGCGATGATGAGCCCAGATTCCAATAAATGGCAAGAAGCCATGAAATCCGAGATTGGATCCATGTACGAAAACCAAGTATGGACTTTGGTGGACTTACCGGATGGCCGGAAGGCTGTCGAGAACAAATGGATTTTCAAGAAGAAAACAGATGCTGATGGTAATGTTACTGTCTATAAAGCTCGACTTGTCGCAAAAGGGTTTCGACAAATTCAAGGAGTTGACTACGATGAGACTTTCTCACCGGTAGCGAAGCTAAAGTCTATGAGGATTATGTTAGCAATCGCTGCATATTATGATTATGAGATATGGCAGATGGATGTCAAAACAACATTCCTCAATGGAGACATTGATGAAGAGTTGTATATGATGCAACCCAAAGGTTTTGTCGATCCTAAAGATGCTAACAAGGTATGCAAACTTCAACGGTCCATCTATGGATTGAAGCAGGCATCCCGAAGTTGGAATCAACGTTTTGATAAGGTAATCAAAAGTTTTGGTTTTATACAAACTTATGGAGAAGCTTGTATTTACAAGAAAGTGAGTGGGAGCTCTGTAGCATTCTTAATACTGTATGTGGATGACATATTGTTGATTGGGAATGATGTAGACCTTCTTAATAGTGTCAAGGAATATTTGAATAATAGTTTTTCAATGAAGGATCTTGGCGAAGCAGCTTACATATTAGGCATAAAGATTTATAGAGATAGATCGAAACGCCAAATATCATTGTCACAGAGTACATATTTGGACAAAGTTCTAAAGAAGTTTGGAATGGAAGAAAGCAAGAAAGGGTTCTTGCCCATGTTGCCCAATACGACCTTGAGTAAAACTCAAAGTCCAACATCGGCAGAAGATAGAGAAAGGATGAGTAAGACTCCCTATGCCTCAGCCATAGGATCTCTAATGTATGCCATGCTATGTACTAGACCCGACATTGCATATGTTGTTAGTTTAACTAGCAGATATCAAAGTGATCCAGGAGTGGATCATTGGACAGCGGTCAAAAACATCCTTAAGTACTTGAGAAGAACTAAGGATATGGTTCTTTCTTATGGAGGTGATGAACAACTCGTTGTTAATGGTTACACCGATGCTAGTTGGAACACCGATCCAGATGATTCTAAATCACAATCTGGATACGTATTTATTTTGAATGGTGCAGCAGTTAGCTGGAGGAGTGCAAAGCAAAGCGTTGTGGCGAGATCTTCAACTGAATCGGAATACATGGCTGCTTCGGAGGCTTCACAAGAAGCAATATGGATGAAAGAGTTCATTACAGAGCTGGGTGTGGTTCCAAGTGCGCTGGACCCAATGTCTATCTACTGTGATAACATGGGCGCCATAGCCAATGCGCAAGAACCAAGGTCACACAAGAAGCTGAAGCATATCAAACTGCGTTTTCACGCTATTCGAGAACATATCCAGGATGGGGATATAAAGATTTGCAAAGTACACACAGATCTGAATGTGGCGGATCCGTTGACTAAACCTCTCCCGAGGGCAAAACATGACCAACACCAAACTGCCATGGGTGTTCGGTGTATTACCATGTAATCTAGATTAGATGACTCTAGTGCAAGTGGGAGACTGTTGGAGATATGCCCTAGAGGCAATAATAAATATAGTTATTATTATATCTTTGTGTTTATGATAAATGTTTATATTCATGCTATAATAGTATTAACAAGGAAACATTAATACTTGTGTGAATTGTAAACTTAAATTGAAGTCCCTAGTATAGCCTCTATACTTCACTAGCTTGTTGGTTGATTAAATGATTGTGGTTTCCATATCATGAACATTGAGATGTTATCAACAACAAGATCATATCGTTAGGAGAATGATATGGTGGACATACTCCTATTGATAAGCGTAGCATAAAGATCAAGTCATTTCAATAGTTCAATTGATATATGCTTTCTGATACATAGTAACCTAATTCCTTCGACCATGAGATCATGCATATCACCTTTACCGGATGGATGCTTTGATGACATCAAACACCACACCGTAACTGGGTGGCTATAAAGGTGGCATTAAGTGTTCGAAAGGTATTGGTTGAAACACATAGATCAAGAGTGGGATTTGTCCAATCCACATGACGGATAGATATACTTTGGGCCCTCTGGGTGGAATGTCATCCAATTAGCTTGCAAGCATGTGACTTGGTCACAAGGGATCACATATCACGGGAACGAGAAAAGAGTACTTATCAGTAACGAGGTTGAACTAGGTATGCAGAGATACCGACGATCATAACCTCGGATAAGTAACATATCGTGAGACAAAGGGAAATTGGTATCGTATGTAAGTGGTTCATTCGATCGCAAAGTAATCGTAGAAATATGTGGGAGCCATATGAATTTCCAGATTCCTCTATTGGTTATTGTTCGGAGAAGTGTCTCGATCATGTCCGCATAATTCACGAACCGTAGGGAGACACACTTAAGGATTCGACGTTGTTTGAGTAGTTATGGTATTATGAGAAAGAGACCGAATGTTGTTCGGAGTCTCGGATGGGATCCGGGATATCACGAGGTGATCTGGAATGGTCCGGAGAATAAGATTCATATAAGGAAAGTCCCGTTTCGGAGTTCGGGAATGATTCCGGTGTTTTCATCGGGAATGTTCTAGAAGGTTCCGGATTGTCCGGCACTCCGGGGGGGAGGGTACATGAGTGTGTCATTGAATGATTGCATCATGTACTAAGTGTTCTTGCTGTCCCAAATAAAGGATTAAATTGAATCCTAAAACAGAAAAGTCAAATGTCCAGTTTGAAAGTCAAATGGCTAAAACAAGAAACTGTGGGAAACAAGAAAGAGGAGTTGGGAACCGACTTGAGGGAGGAGTCTCCTCCCCCAGCCGGCGCACCACCCAAGGCCGACTTGGGGAGGGACTCCCCTCCCCTGGCCGCGCCTCCCCACCTATAAAAGGAGGGGCAGGGCTCCCCTCCTAGACACACAAGTTTCCACCTCTAAATCTCCGGTTTAGAGCCGTTTTGGTTTAGAGCTTCTAATTGCTTTAGCCAGCGGTTTAGAGCCTTCTAATTGGTTTAGAGCCTTCTAATTGGTGTGTCTAATTACTAGACCACTAATAGCCTCTCTCATAAGCTCCACCACACTCGCACCGGCTTAAGGCGAAGCCCTGCGGGATTTCCCCTCTACTTCCGGTACCACGCCGTTGTGCTGCCGGAATCGCGAGGAGAGTGCTACAACCTCCGCTGCCTGCTGGAACAAGGGAGAGGAAGGTCTTCGTCGAGTACCGAACGTGTGACCGACTGCGGGAGCGCTGCCGGAACGTGGCGCCGGAAGGATCGTCTACACGATCTTGAGATCGGAAAGAGTACGACTACATCAACCACGAGAATCCGCTCTCGTTAAACACTTTGGAATCTTCGAGGGTAAGTTATTCCATCGACTCGTTGCTACAATCTAGTAGATAGATCTTGGCTTGTTTGTTTGTATGCGATAGAAATTTTTTGTTTTCCATGCTACGAACCCCTACATAGTTAGTCTAAATACATAACATAAACTTATATTATGCAAATTAATTTAAATTATTTTAGACTAAATAATACAATTTAAAAGAAGCAAAGTCAGGCAACTGTAGATTCTCTAACTTTATTACTCCACGTTAGAGGATCTGGCTCCGGGTCGATACAACCATCAAAAATATGAATAACCATATGGATAACCTGCAAGAGATTTTTTTTATCTGTTAAAAATAATATAATTTCTGCATCTCCAAATAGACCAACATAAGGCTGAGACACCGATGCGAATTCTAGCCTTAGATGATTTATCAACACCATTCAACCAGTTCCCGAACATGTTTGTTACACTAGTTGGAGTATGCAAAATAAATAATACGCCACAGAAGGCGAGCAAATGGGCAGGATATAAACAAGTATTCTATGGTTTCCCGTGACCCACAAAAAAAACACTTAGTACATCCTACCCAATTCCTTTTAACCAGGTTATCCTTTGTAAGAAGAACCTTATTACTTAAGAACCCCATAAATATTTTTATCTTAAGTGAGGTTTTTAATTTTCAAAGATATTTCCGAAGGAAAACCATATGATCATTCATCAGATCATTATACATATATTTTACGGAGAACACCCCTGATGATTCCAAATTCTACACAAACTTATCATGGTCCTTAGAAAGCTGAACCGTCATAAGTTTTAACATAATTGTAGCCAAGCGTTCCACCTATTTCCACTTAATATTCTCATGAACGCGATATTCACGGGTACTCGTGATAAAACATCCGCAATAGAAACATTCTTCCACTGGACAATGTTAAATAGGGATGGATATTGTTGTTCTAAAGGGGTGTCTCCCAACCATGTATCCTCCTAAAATCTAGTCTTTAAATCATCCCCAACTTTGAAATGACCTCGAGCAAAGAACTCGTTCTTTATCTGGGTGAGGCTCTTCCAAAACGGAGAGTCTGTGGGTTTCTCTTAGACTTCGGACAAAGTTTTCTGACTCAAATACTTATTATGCAAAACGGTGAAGCGATGGGATGCTAGAACATGGTGAAGCGACGCCGAATTTGGGCCCAAGTCGCCGTAAAGACGGTGTCCGATAGCTCAGCGTCATTGGCTGTCATGAGACCGAGGCATATACAGAGGTCGAGCTGATGCCGCTGCCATCGGCCAAAAATGTGCCCGACGATGAGCTACAGTGGTTGGGCATCATGGCCATCTACCGGGCATTGGTGGAGGACGTCACCATCATCCTCGACGATGATTAGCCCTAGTTGAATCTAATCTGTAGTAGAATTTTTGTAAGCTGGAGATCAAATTCTAGTTGTTTTTTCCTATGTTTAAATTTATGTAATGCTTTAAAATATCTATTTAAATTTGTAATTAATTTGTTTGAATTTTGGTGGTGGTTTCTAGTAATCTAGTTAAGCTTGCCCTATGTTTGAATTTAGGTGATGTTTTACAACGAGTAGTTTGAATCAATCTAATTGGACTCTTTATATTAATATTATGCTTATATATGCCTATCAATGAACTAGTTTGGTCGATACAGTTCACTATGATACAATTCAAACCAACGTGTTAAGTTTATCGCATACAAAATTATTGTCATGTATCTTTCATATGCACACTGGATCGATGCAAAAACACAATTCTTCTTCTTCTTGCTCTTGTTCAACAATCCAATGTGATCAGGAGGAAACTCTAGTAAATCTTTTCTGGACATGCTCATTTGTTAAAAGGTGTTTTTAGAGAAATTTGCTGAAAGGTGTTGGGACTTGATTTGCCCACATTTTGTCAGATAGATAATGAAGGAGTGGGAAGCTTAGCAGACCCATTCAAAGAGCGGCTACAATCGAGGGCCTATACTAGCTAAAAATAGCTTTGCTTTCCCTCGCTTGTAAATACTTTACTTTTATGATCAATAAAATTTGCTGTGTGAAGCTCTCCCACCGTTTATCAAAAAAAATTAGAAAACTTAAAAAGGGGATTTTTGAAATGTTTGGAATTTGTCCTAGGCTATCAAACTTTTTGTTTTCGTGGGAAAATGGTGCCTGTTTTCCCCCACCGCACAAATCCCTAACTTTTGCCTCCCACCAACTAAAAATTTGCCTCTACCTCAGTCTCCCGGTATTTCCATGCTTCCCTGTCGGAGTCGTGCCCCCTCCCACCACGCCTTCTCCTTTTTTTCTCCCCCTTTGCCGACGCACAACAACTCACATTCGTCCCCCTCCCCCCAATCCACCGCGACCGTCCATCCCTTCGATGTGGCTCCGTCGTCAGTGCTACCAGGTCTCTCGTGCTTCCATCCAGTCGGTGCCGCCCTCTCATTGTAGAGATTTGGTTAAAGTTGATATTCCTTGTTTATTGCTTCATTCTTTATTTTCCTTTGCTATTTAGTACACGAAATAGGAAGGTCCTCTAAAGTTCTTTATTTTTCTTAGTTTTCACTTGTTATATATGTACATCGCCAAGGTAAAAGTAGTACTACTATAGTACTATTAGTATCATAAATAGGAAATTGCAAAACATGTAGTGTCTCGTTTATTAGCTCAACACCTTGCTATCATTTTATTGCTGTAAAAAAAGGAAATGTTGCAATGTGTAAGAAAAATGACTCTTTTTTGTAGTATGTTCCTTGCCATGTCATGGAGCATTTAAATGACTAGTAGAAGGCTGAATATCGAGACGCCAAATGGCTACCTGTATCAGCTAGATATGAATAAACAGGGGGAGATGACAATAATATGGGGTGACGAATGGGATGATCTTGTGGTGCACTATGGTATTCACAGCCAAATCGAGGTGTGTTGTTGGGTGCACACATGGATACAGGATGTACATGTGTAAGTTTTCTGTCCATGGGACACAAGAGACGAACCAAATCAGACACTGTGTCCGATTTAGGGTAGCCCGTTGGAGTTGCCCTTGCTAATATCCTAATATGTATATAGCGTACTATACTAAGTTGTTGCTATGGTTTTCTATTATCCAAAAGCGTCTTTGGAGCCTGTTGCAAAGTGGGCAGGCAAGATCTGGCATATCTGAAGTATGAAGTAAAACAAAAGAGGGGGAAAGCTTCAGGCCAAATGGCTGCAGAACGGTTGCAACAGCTAGCGAATCTCTTTACCACAAGATACAGTGACCAGTAGTACCCGCCGCCTGTTTTGCATGGTTTGGTTAGTGGGAAATGTAATACTGATACCTTTCCTTCAAAAAATAATTAAGCACAAAATTGTATGGAGCTCCCACTAAACCTGCAGCAATTCGTATGCTGATTAGGAAGCAATAATGCACTACATATATTTTATGTTCCCATTGCGTTGAATGATTGTACCACGCATCTCTCTGCCTAATTGTTAAATATTTGCAACTAACGGCCTCCCCCAAGTAGTCCTAAACCAATACCACCGTATGGTGATGGTTTAGTAGAGGGGAGCAGCACCCCAGTGTTGATGGGATCCAAGCAGCAACTGCAACTGCCCCTGTGTAATCCACTCCACACTCACAAAAAATATAGAGTATGTCTTATCTTCTCCACTTTCTTTCCATTGACTGGCTATGCACAACTGACATCTTCCACTGGCAGATCTCCTATTCCTTTAACAAACTTCTGTTTAGATACGTGTATAAAACTATACATAAAGAATAACAGTGCAACACTACTAAGCTTCCTTTAATTTGTTTCAGCTTTAGTTAACATCTTTATATGCTAATGTTAATTAGTATGTGAGTCAGCATGATTTGTTCGGCCATGGTGCAGGGGTATCCTCTAACTGCCCAACCGCATATGCTCCTCTTTCCTTGGTGCTTATGAATTTGTGGAGTGGAGGATGTGTCATGTTGCTCTTTAGAGAAGACGAGCAAGGCAGTTAATTATGGAGTATAAGTTAATTGTTCCTCTGGTGGCCGCTGCACTCGCAATGGGAGGTGATAGGGTAACGAATTCTGTTTGCCGTCTCTATGCTTCTAAAGTAAAAGGTCTTGTGTGACCAAGGTTTAAGTTAGTCGTAGCTTGTTGGTTTCCAACGTCAGTTGACACTGATCAATAGTAGTTATATGAAACTAATTTGTGTAATCGTTGCCGTGCACGGTGGCTGGTGGGTATATAACGGCCAACACAACATGGCCATGCCCGCCTTTTTAGAACAACACTAGAAGTTGCCTCTTTTGGGGTAGCCGCCGATGTATTATAGTTAGTGGTTCCGGAGCTTTTCATGGTTAGGGTGCATGGTGACGTGTTTTTTTAATAGCTGCCCACAAATTACCTGGTCTTGTGCTGCAATCTTAGTCCAATGGTTAAGTATGGAAAGCTTGATATGGATGTAAAATTAGTGTGGCCACACATATATCCTCAAAGATGAACTATATATCAGCCGCCGCCACACTAATTTTACACCCATTCTAAGTGGATCCCAATAAAGTTTTATTTAGTCTTGTTTTCAGCCAGTGGCGGACGACATTCCAAAGTTTTGATGCGGCAAAGTCAAAGCATATACGCCGTTTAATTCCGGCCAACAGCCCCTCCCCCTTCTCCTAAGTCTTGCTATCTTGTATCATATGTCTATGTCAATCAAATCTATTTTATTCTTGCTGTAATAAAAATCCTAAAATCAGAGACATGTACATTTTTTATGGAAAGTGTAGGAAAAGTAGATGAGTTCACCTAACTACGCATTCTCATGTGATATTTAATATATTTATATTTTGACGCATTGTCTTGAAAAATCGTCTTGCTTCTTTCTTTTTACTTAAATAATATAATTTTATTCTCATCCTATCTTATATAGATCCCTCAAATTTCATACTAGCTCATCAAACTACATTCATGATCCAGCCAAAGTATGTAGGTTGATCCCTAAATTTTCCATATTTGCCCGCCCCCTCTAAGTAATCAAATGTACAATTTCCTGCCTCCAAATAATATTCCTGGCTCCATCCCTGGCCGAAGTCAAAGAATTTATGACCATTTAATTACTAGCATGGGGGCCACCCCCCCCAATCCCACCGCACGGTTAATAAGTTTTCTCGTTGCTCTTTCCTTCTCGGTCGAGGTCGGCAACTGTCCTTTCATGTGTCATTGATGTACTATATATATAAATAGTCATCTCCCTATTAATTTTTGATATATACTATATATTAATGCAGATGAACCAGTAATGGATGTATGGTGACCGACGCACTTCCAAGTACATTACGGGCCTCCAAAATTTCATCGTTGTGGCTAATGCAAACCGTGGTCACAATGGTTTTATGTGTTGTCCGTGTGTTCACTGTCAGAACAAGAAAGACTACTCAAATACCAGAACCATTCACGCCCACCTGCTTCGATCCAGTTTCATGCCCAGCTATAATTGTTGGACCAAGCACGAAGAAAAAGGGGTTGTGATGGAAGACAACGAAGAAGAAGAGGATGATGCCAACTATCATAATATGTATCCTAAATATGATGATACTACAATGGGGGTAGATAATGAAGATCAAGAGGCAGCAGATGGGCCCGCTGATGACGATCTTGGTCGGGCCATTACTGATGCAAAGGAAGAATGTGAAACTGAAAAGGAGAAGGAGATGCTGGAGCAGATGTTAAAGGATCACAAAACATTGTTGTACCCAACTTGCGAAGATGGCCACAAAAAGCTAGGTACCACACTGAATTTGCTGCAATGGAAGGCATAGAACGGTGTGACTGACAGCGCATTTTCAAAGTTGTTGGTAAAAATAAAGAATCTTCTTCCAAGAAATAATGAGTTGCCCGACAGTACATACCAAGCAAAGAAGGTTGTTTGCCCTCTAGGATTAGACGTGCAGAAGATACATGCCTGCATTAATGACTGCATCCTCTACCGCGGTGAGAAGTACGAGAATTTGGATGCATGCCCGGTATGCACTGCACTGCAGTATAAGATCAGGCGAGACGATCCTGGCGATGTTGAGGGCGAGGCCCCTAGGAAGAAGGTTCCTGCCAAGGTTATGTGGTATGCTCCTATAATACCATGGTTAAAACGTCTCTTTAGAAATAAAGAGCATGCCAAGTTGTTGCGATGGCACATGGAAGACCGTAAAAAAGACGCGATGTTGAGACACCCCGGGAATGGGTCACAGTGGAGAAAAGTCGAGCGAGAGTACCCGGACTTCGCACGTGACGCAAGGAACTTAAGGTTTGGTCTAAGTATAGATGGCATGAATCCTTTTGGTGAGCAGAGCTGCAGTCACAGCACCTGGCATGTGACTCTATGTATCTATAACCTTCCTCCTTGGTTGTGTATGAAGAGGAAGTTCATTATGATGTCAGTGCTCATCCAAGGCCCGAGGCAACCCGGCAACGACATTGATGTGTACCTAAGGCCATTAGTTGAAGAACTTTTACAGCTGTGGGCCAAACCAGGTGTACGTATGTGGGATGAGCACAAAGGGGAGCCATTTGACCTACGAGCATTGCTTTTCGTAACCATCAATTATTGGCCTGCTCTTAGTTACATTTCAGGGCAGACAAACAAGGGATACAATACATGCACACACTATTTAGATGAGACTGAAAGTGTATATTTGGATAAATGTAAGAAGGTTGTGTACCTAGTGTATCGTCGATTTCTTCCAAACCTGCATACAGTAAGAAAGAAAGGCAAGCATTTCAAACGTCTGGCAGAACCCCGGAGGAAGCCTGTCCTCCGTACCGGTGAGGAGGTATTTGGTATGGTCAAGGAACTATCTTTGGAAAAGGTCCTGGCAGTCTATCTGTTCCGAATGACGATGCTGGACACGCGCCCATGTGGAAGAAGCAATCTATATTTTGGGACCTACCCTATTGGAAAGTCTTAGAGGTCCGCTCTTCAATCGACGTGATGCACGTGACGAAGAATGTTTGCGTGAACCTGCTAGGATTCCTAGGAGTGTATGGTAAGACAAAAGATACACCGGAAGCACGGTAGGACCAGCAATGTCTGAAAGACCCTGAAGAGCCTATGCATCCTGAGAACGAGAAGGGTAAACGATGCCACTTAACTCCTGCCAGCTATGCTCTTACCAAAGCAGAGAAGGAAATCTTTTTTGAATGCCTGAGCAGTATCAAGGTCCCGTCTGGCTTCTCGTCGAATATAAAGGGAATAATAAATATGGCAGAGAAAAAATTCCAAAACCTGAAGTCTCATGACTGCCACGTGATTATGACACAATTGCTTCCGATTGCATTGAGGGGGATTCTACCTAAAAATGTTCGAGTACCCATTGTGAAGCTATGTGCATTCCTCAATGCAATATCTCAGAAGTTAATCGATCCAGAAAGCCTACCAGGGTTACAGACAGATGTGGCCCAATGTCTTGTCAGCTTGGGAAGCCTTCTTCGTGGATCGGCGTGAGAGGGCACTCGCCAGGCACGAGGAGGACGGACCACCTCCTCCGAACTTCAACGAGGCCGGCCGTCGGCTATGGTGGCGCGGTCGGACTCTCCAAAGCGTCATGGCCTATGACACTGCCGCCGACTCTAACCCCCGTCTGCGCTACCCTCAAGTCCAGCCCACGCGTACTCAGCCTTCAAGGTTCAATTACGGCGACCCCGATGACGACAGCGATGATGGTGGCGGCGAGTATGACGACTACAGTGGCGAGTATTACAGGTGTAGGCAGGAGCATGACTGAATCACTCCAACATTCCGAAACAAGTTCGGCCGATTGTTACTTAATCTGGCCATGTATCTTAATTTTCAGTTCTTTTATGTATCTTAACTTTCAGTCATGCTTTATGTAACTTAATGTTAGTTGTATTCTGTATTTTAATTCCAATTCTATCTCCTTCACAAAATGACCTATCTCATTCGAGGTTTCTTGGCTTTCGGGTCAAATGACCAACGTTATGGCTAGAATCAAGGCATAGTTTGTGATAATGTGGCCATATTGTGCATATATGTGCATCATGGCATGGCAAACAATGTTGCAAGAGGAAGTTTTCCTTTTTATCGCACCAAAAAGGCATTTTCCATTTTCCGAGCATAAAAAACGGACGGTTTTGTGAACCAACCACCAAATGGCTAATTCAAAAAACCACCACCACATTTTACAAAAATACTAGACCACCTTATATGGACAATGTGCCAACAGGGGGATCTGAAACCTTTCCGTCCACCTCTGGTGAAAAAGACAAATTCCTGCCTAATCGGTAGGAAGTGGGTCAGATATGAACTACAAGTACATGATACGATGCTCATGATTTTTTATAAAAATCATTTTTAGGTTCACAATATGCTATTTTATCAAAAATCCAATGCAAGTTGAGCGAGGCTTGGCCCCGAGCTAAAAATCTTCATTCCCGTTGTTCGACAAAGTTTGACAATAGTTTAAAACGGGGATAAAAAATTAAAAAAAGATCGAAACAGTGCGAACCCTTCGCGTGGTGTTATATTATTTGACATAGTTACAAGAAAAAATCTCAAACTTGGTATATTGATTATGTCTCAAAAAAACCTTCACAAAATGACCTATCTCATTCGAGGTTTCTTAGCTTTCGGGTCAAATGACCAATGTTATGGCTAGAATCAAGGCATAGTTTGTGATAATGTGGCCATATTATGCATACATGTGCATCATGGCATGGAAACCAATGTTGCAAGAGGAAGTTTTCCTTTTTGTCGCACCAAAAAGACATTTTCCATTTTCCGAGCATAAAAAACGGACGGTTTTGTGAAGCAACCACCAAATGGCTAATTCAAAAAACCACCACCACATTTTATAAAAATACTATACCACCTTATATGAACAATATACCAACAGAGGGATCTGAAACCTTTCAGTCCACCTCTGGTGAAAAAGACAAATTTCTGCCGAATCGGTAGGAAGTGGGTCAGATATGAACTACAAGTACATGATACGATGCTCATGATTTTTTACAAAAATCATTTTTAGGTTCACAATATGCTATTTTATCAAAAATCCAATGCAAGTTGAGCGAGGCTTGGCCCCGAGCTAAGAATCTTCATGCCCGTTGTTCGAAAAAGTTTGACGATAGTTTAAAACGGGGATAAAAAATTAAAAAAAAGATCGAAACAGTGCGAAACCTTTGCGTGGTGTTATATTATGCGAAATATATAAAAGGAAAAATCTCAAAATTGGTATATTGATTATGTCTCAAAAAAACCTTCACAAAATGACCTATCTCATTCGAGGTTTCTTAGCTTTCAGGTCAAATGACCAATGTTATGGCTAGAATCAAGGCATAGTTTGTGATAATGTGGCCATATTGTGCATACATGTGTATCATGGCATGGCAAACAATGTAGCAAGAGGAAGTTTTCCTTTTTGTCGCACCAAAAAGACATTTTCCATTTCCCGAGCATAAAAAACGGACGGTTTCTGAAGCAACCACCAAATGGATAATTCAAAAAACCACCACCACATTTTACAAAAATACTAGACCACCTTATATGGAAAATGTACCAACAGGGGGATCTGAAACCTTTCCGTCCACCTCTGGTGAAAAAGACAAATTCCTGCCAAATCGGCAGGAAGTGGGTCAGATATGAATTACAGGTACATGATACGATGCTCATGATTTTTTTAAAAAATCATTTGTAGGTTCACAATATGCTATTTTATCAAAAATCGAATGCAAGTTGAGCGAGGCTTGGCCCCGAGCTAAGAATCTTCATGCCCGTTGTTCGACAAAGTTTGACGATAGTTTAAAACGGGGATAAAAAAATAAAAAAAGATCGAAACAGTGCGAAACCTTCGCGTGGTGTTATATTATGTGACATAGTTAGAAGGAAAAATCTCAAACTTGGTATATTGATTATGTCTCAAAAAAACTTTCACAAAATGACCTATCTCATTCGAGGTTTCTTAGCTTTCGGGTCAAATGACCAATGTTATGGCTAGAATCAAGGCATACTTTGTGATAATGTGGCCATATTGTGCATACATGTGTATCATGGCATGGAAAACAATGTTGCAAGAGGAAGTTTTCCTTTTTGTCGCACCAAAAAGGAATTTTCCATTTTCCGAGCATAAAAACGGACGGTTTTGTGAAACAACCACCAAATGGCTAATTCAAAAAACCATCACCACATTTTACAAAAATACTAGACCACCTTATATGGACCAACAGAGGGATATGAAACCTTTCCGTCCACCTCTGGTGATAAAGACAAATTCCTGCCAAATCGGCAGGAAGTGGGTCAGATATGAACTACAGGTACATGATACGATGCTCATGATTTTTTACAAAAATCATTTTTAGGTTCACAATATGCTATTTTATCAAAAATCTAATGCAAGTTGAGCGAGGCTTGGCCCCGAGCTAAGAATCTTCATGCTCGTTGTTCGACAAAGTTTGACGATAGTTTAAAACGGGGATAAAAAAATAAAAAAAGATCGAAACAGTGCGAAACCTTCGCGTGGTGTTATATTATGTGACATAGTTACAAGAAAAAATCTCAAACTTGGTATATTGATTATGTCTCAAAAAAACCTTCACAAAATGACCTATCTCATTCGAGGTTTCTTAGCTTTCGGGTCAAATGACCAATGTTATGGCTAGAATCAAGGCATAGTTTGTGATAATGTGGCCATATTATGCATACATGTGCATCATGGCATGGAAACCAATGTTGCAAGAGGAAGTTTTCCTTTTTGTCGCACCAAAAAGACATTTTCCATTTTCCGAGCATAAAAAACGGACGGTTTTGTGAAGCAACCACCAAATGGATAATTCAAAAAACCACCACCACATTTTACAAAAATACTAGACCACCTAATATGGAAAATATACCAACAGGGGGATCTGAAACCTTTCCGTCCACCTCTGGTGAAAAAGACAAATACCTGCCAAATCGGCAGGAAGTGGGTCAGATGAACTACAGGTACATGATACGATGCTCATGATTTTTTACAAAAATAATTTTTAGGTTCACAATATGCTATTTTATCAAAAATCCAATGCAAGTTGCGCGAGGCTTGGCCCCGAGCTAAGAATCTTCATGCCCGTTGTTCGACAAAGTTTGATGATAGTTTAAAACGGGGATAAAAAATTAAAAAAGGATCGAAACAGTGCGAAACCTTCGCGTGGTGTTATATTATGTGACATAGTTAGAAGGAAAAATCTCAAACTTGGTATATTGATTATGTCTCAAAAAACCTTCACAAAATGACCTATCTCATTCGAGGTTTCTTAGCTTTCGGGTCAAATGACCAATGTTATGGCTAGAATCAAGGCATAGTTTGTGATAATGTGGCCATATTGTGCATACATGTGTATCATGGCATGGCAAACAATGTTGCAAGAGGAAGTTTTCCTTTTTGTCGCACCAAAAAGACATTTTCCATTTTCCGAGCATAAAAAACGGACGGTTTCTGAAGCAACCACCAAATGGATAATTCAAAAAACCACCACCACATTTTACAAAAATACTAGACCACCTTATATGGAAAATGTACCAACAGGGGGATCTGAAACCTTTCCGTCCACCTCTGGTGAAAAAGACAAATTCCTGCCAAATCGGCAGGAAGTGGGTCAGATATGAACTACAGGTACATGATACGATGCTCATGATTTTTTTAAAAAATCATTTGTAGGTTCACAATATGCTATTTTATCAAAAATCCAATGCAAGTTGAGCGAGGCTTGGCCCCGAGCTAAGAATCTTCATGCCCGTTGTTCGACAAAGTTTGACGATAGTTTAAAACGGGGATAAAAAATTAAAAAAAGATCGAAACAGTGCGAAACCTTCGCGTGGTGTTATATTATGTGACATAGTTAGAAGGAAAAATCTCAAACTTGGTATATTGATTATGTCTCAAAAAAACTTTCACAAAATGACCTATCTCATTCGAGGTTTCTTAGCTTTCGGGTCAAATGACCAATGTTATGGCTAGAATCAAGGCATACTTTGTGATAATGTGGCCATATTGTGCATACATGTGTATCATGGCATGGCAAACAATGTTGCAAGAGAAAGTTTTCCTTTTTGTCGCACCAAAAAGGAATTTTCCATTTTCCGAGCATAAAAAACGGACGGTTTTGTGAAACAACCACCAAATGGCTAATTCAAAAAACCATCACCATATTTTACAAAAATACTAGACCACCTTATATGGACCAACAGAGGGATCTGAAACCTTTCCGTCCACCTCTGGTGATAAAGACAAATTCCTGCCGAATCGGCAGGAAGTGGGTCAGATATAAACTACAGGTACATGATACGATGCTCATGATTTTTTACAAAAATCATTTTTAGGTTCACAATATGCTATTTTATCAAAAATCTAATGCAAGTTGAGCGAGGCTTGGCCCCGAGCTAAGAATCTTCATGCTCGTTGTTCGACAAAGTTTGACGATAGTTTAAAACGGGGATAAAAAAATAAAAAAAGATCGAAACAGTGCGAAACCTTTGCGTGGTGTTATATTATGTGAAATATTTAGAAGGAAAAATCTCAAACTTGTCATATTGATTATGTCTCAAAAAAACCTTCACAAAATGACCTATCTCATTCGAGGTTTCTTAGCTTTCGGGTCAAATGACCAATGTTTATGGCTAGAATCAAGGCATAGTTTATGATAATGTGGCCATATTGTGCATACATCTGTATCATGGCATGGCAAACAATGTAGCAAGAGGAAGTTTTCCTTTTTGTCGCACCAAAAAGGCATTTTCCATTTTCCGAGCATAAAAAACGGACGGTTTTCTGAAGCAACCACCAAATGGATAATTCAAAAAACCACTACCACATTTTACAAAAATACTAGACCACCTAATATGGAAAATATACCAACAGGGGGATTTGAAACCTTTCCGTCCACCTCTGGTGAAAAAGACAAATACCTGCCAAATCGGCAGGAAGTGGGTGAGATATGAACTACAGGTACATGATACGATGCTCATGATTTTTTACAAAAATAATTTTTAGGTTCACAATATGCTATTTTATCAAAAGTCCAATGCAAGTTGAGCGAGGCTTGGCCCCGAGCTAAGAATCTTCATGCCCGTTGTTCGACAAAGTTTGATGATAGTTTAAAACGGGGATAAAAAATTAAAAAAAGATCAAAACAGTGCGAAACCTTCGCGTGGTGTTATATTATGTGACATAGTTAGAAGGAAAAATCTCAAACTTGGTATATTGATTATGTCTCAAAAAACCTTCACAAAATGACCTATCTCATTCGAGGTTTCTTAGCTTTCGGGTCAAATGACCAATGTTATGGCTAGAATCAAGGCATAGTTTGTGATAATGTGGCCATATTGTGCATACATGTGTATCATGGCATGGCAAACAATGTTGCAAGAGGAAGTTTTCCTTTTTGTCGCACCAAAAAGGCATTTTCCATTTTCCGAGCATAAAAACGGACGGTTTTGTGAAGCAACCACCAAATGGCTAATTCAAAAAACCACCACCACATTTTACAAAAATACTAGACCACCTTATATGGACAATGTACCAACAGGCGGATCTGAAACCTTTCCGTCCACCTCTGGTGATAAAGATAAATTCCTGCCGAATCGGTAGGAAGTGGGTCAGATATGAACTACAGGTACATGATACGATGCTCATGATTTTTTACAAAAATCATTTTTAGGTTCACAATATGCTATTTTATCAAAAATCCAATCCAAGTTGAGCGAGGCTTGACCCCGAGCTAAGAACTTCATGCCCGTTGTTCGACAAAGTTTGACGATAGTTTAAAACGGGGATAAAAAATTAAAAAAAGATCGAAACAGTGCGAAACCTTCGCGTGCTGTTATATTCTGTGACATATTTAGAAGGAAAAATCTCAAACTTGGTATATTGATTATGTCTCAAAAAACCCTTCACAAAATGACCTATCTCATTCGAGGTTTCTTAGCTTTCGGGTCAAATGACCAATGCTATGGCTAGAATCAAGGCATAGTTTGTGATAATGTGGCCATATTGTGCATACATGGGCATCATGGCATGGCAAACAATGTTGCAAGAGGAAGTTTTACTTTTTGTTGCACCAAAAAGGCATTTTCCATTTTTTGAGCATAAAAAACGGACGGTTTTGTGAAGCAACACCAAATGGCTAATTCAAAAAACCACCACCACATTTTACAAAAATACTAGACCACCTTATATAGACAATGTACCAATAGGGGAATCTGAAACCTTTCCATCCACCTCTGGTGAAAAAGACAAATTCCTGCCGAATCAGGAGGAAGTGGGTCAGATATGAACTACAGGTACATGATACGATGCTCATGATTTTTTACAAAAATCATTTTTGGTTTCACAATATGCTATTTTATAAAAAATCCAATGCAATTTGAGCGAGGCTTGGCCCCGAGCTAAGAATCTTCATGCCCGTTGTTCGACAAAGTTGACGATAGTTTAAAACGGGGATAAAAAATTAAAAAAAGATCGAAACAGTGCGAAACCTTCACGTGGTGTTATATTATGTGACATAGTTAGAAGGAAAAATCTCAAACTTGGTATATTGATTATGTCTCAAAAAAACCTTCACAAAATGACCTATCTCATTCGAGGTTTCTTAGCTTTCGGGTCAAATGACCAATGTTATGGCTAGAATCAAGGCATAGTTTGTGATAATATGGCCATATTGTGCATACATGTGCATCATGGCATGGCAAACAATGTTGCAAGAGGAAGTTTTCCTTTTTGTCGCACTAAAAAGGCATTTTCTATTTTCCGAGCATAAAAAACGGACGGTTTTGTGAAGCAACCACCAAATGGCTAATTCACAAAACCACCACCATATTTTACAAAAATACTAGACCACCTTATATAGACAATGTACCAACAGGGGGATCTGAAACCTTTCCGTCCACCTCTGGTGAAAAAGACAAATTCCTGCCGAATCGGTAGGAAGTGGGTCAGATATGAACTACAGGTACATGATACGATGCTCATGATTTTGTACAAAAATAATTTTTAGATTCACAATATGCTATTTTATCAAAAATCCAATGCAAGTTGAGCGAGACTTGGCCCGGAGCTAAGAATCTTCATGCCCGTTGTTCGACAAAGTTTGACGATAGTTTAAAACAGGGATAAAAAATTAAAAAAAGATCGGGTTAGATTTCTTTTTAGATGCTTAATATTTCTAATGTTCAAAGTTTTAGGGTTTGTCTATTTTATTTTTGTTTGAATTGAATAATCAAAATTTATATGTAAGTGTTTTACTTATTTTGAAAATTTTCATCTAAAGTAAATATAAAATGTTTTTACATGAATGGATAGATATTATTTTTCTGAAAATTATGATATATTATTCATATTTTTCTGAGTTGAAATGAAAAAAATATGAATTTTCTAAATTCGTATCCTATTTTTTGAGTTAAAAATGCCCCCACCGCTTTAATGCATGAAATAAATGCCCCCCTTTAACACCGGTTCGTGGCACGAACCGGTGTTAAAGTGGGGGGCGCAGGCACGAAACGAATTCCCCCCCTTTAACACCGGTTCGTGCCATGAACCGGTGTTAAAGGGGGGGGCATTTATAACGCCTTCCTCTCTTCCTTCTTCCCCCAGCAAGATCAAAAATCACGCGTGCAGAGGAAGCAGAGGAGAGCCACGCCGTCGCCGTTCTGCCGTCGTCGTCCAGCCCTCGCTGTCGCCGCCCTCGCCGTCGCCATCCCGCGGGAGCGCCGTCGCCCCCCTCGCCACGCGCGAGCCGTCGCCGTACGTCCGTCGCCGTGTCCACGCGCCCTCGCCGTCCAGCCGTAAGTCGTCGTCGCCCTCGCCCTCGCCGTCGTCTTCACCGTACATATGATCCACGCCTTATCCTCCCCCTTCCCCCTCGAACTCGCGCCGAGCAGGGTGCGTGTGCATGCACCGGCGGCGCGCATGCACCTGCCCCGGCCGCGGGCGGGCGCCCTGCCACCCCGACCGCCCACGGTGGACAAAAATGTCACTATTTTTTGGTTAAAAATACAACAATGCCACTATTTCTTGGTTAAAAATATTTTATAGTCATTGACTTATGTTTTTTTTAGAAATACACATGTAAAAATTATGGTCAAATTGTTGCGTGGAATAGTTCATGTTTAAAGACTGATAATTAAAGAATGTTCTATATCTTAGCTTAAAGAAATTAAGTAGAGGAAGCAGATATCCATAGATTAAAATGAGGAATATTTTTGTAGTTGTCCAATCTTTAATGATGATAATTATGTTCTATTTTGTAGTTGTATTACATATTGTAACTCCCAATAGTGAATTTTGTATAGAAGGTGTACAATTTACCCTGTAGTAATTTGTTTAGCTCAGCAGATTGATATCTAGAAGATTGACTTAACTAAATATATGTTTACCTAATATGAATTTTGTCGCTTCCTTATTGATGCCAAAATATAGATGGACCAATTACTTATGGGTGGGAGCTTATACTTGCAGCTTGGCTGATCATGCTTCTCGGAGAGAGTTTATAATTGTTTGCAAGAAAATTTCGTATCATTGGTGAGCTGCTATATAGGGTCCTGAAATTGATAGACCTATTATGATCGTCGCGGGGTCGTATGTTTTCCAAACCGAAGGGGTACAGGCGAATCGCAAATAAAATACCACTAGGCCAAAATTTGCAAATAAAATACCATTGAATTCAGTAGAACAAGTGGCATATGTGTATGTATATTTGTATGTGTGTGTATATATGTATATTGTATTGTATGTGTATTGTATATGCATGTGTATATTTTGTGCCACGCCGACGACCACCGCCACCATTATGCCGTCGACCCTGACCTCCTCTGTCCTTGCTGAGCCCACGTCGTGCTGGTTCGAACGCACACCCCCACGCATCCCGGCCCCGCTCTCGCCCTAGCGCCGCCACCTCTCGTTGTCAATATAGCATTATAATAACCATGCTATGTTAATCAACTTTCATGACAAGTTAATTAGAAGAAGTAAATGTACCCTCTCATATAAATCGGGGGTTTCTCCGAATTAGGGTTTGGAATGACCAAGCATGTATTAGGGTTACATTTCAATACTTTTAACCTGTCATATCATCATCTTTGCTTGAGCATTTCAATACATGTATTACTAATATTTGTGTGATCATATTATTGTTTTAGAAACTATGGATCCACTCAGTAGAAACCTTGAAGATGAAGAAATAATGGAGAACATGATCCACGAGGACACCTCACAATATCTGAACTTGGCGGGACATGATGATAGCTCAAGTAGTCATGGAGAAGATGATGACTCCGGTGAACGCACTTCAGTGATTACAAAGTGTCGAGGTATATGCATGGATTAAGCCTCTGCTGACTTGCACCAATTGATTTGTATATATGTAAATATATTAATTAACGCTTCTTTCTTCTTTTAGCCCTCTGGATCGACCAGCCAGCAACAATCTTCTTCTACGAAGAAGAGCAAGCGAGGCGCGAGCCATCGGTTGAAAGATCGTGCAAAGTTCACGATCGAAGCAGTCCGTGTTAATGGCAGGCCGATGGAGCCCAAGAAGGCCGCAGACAAATTTGTACGTCAGGCTGGAGTTCTTGTTAGGGACAAAATCCCAATCATAATTGAATATTGGAATAAGCCAAAGAAGGGCGACGGTACCTTTGTCGATGAAAGATCGAAAGAAACGCTTTGGAATTCGCTGTTGGTAAATTTCACCCTTTCGCCAGAGGAGGATGAAAACAAACCGGTTATAAAGGAAAAGGTCAAAGAGTGGACTCTAAAGAAGATGGCTGACCGCAACTAGGAGACAAAATTGAACAAATTTGTCAAAGCTCGCGAGACTCCAGATTTCGAAGACGCATATTGTGCGAAGATAAGACCTCACTGGACCGAATTTGTGGCATATAAGGAAGGTGCTATAGCTAAAAAGAGGCCAGAAACCAATACGCTAAATGCCCAGAAGAAGGAATATCACCAGAGAACGGGGTCAGGTGGCTACATATCTCAGAGGCCTAAGTGGGAGGAAGCTGAGAAGGCCCTGCGCGCTAGAGGGATCACACCCCAGACAGATGGGTGGGACCTACGTGCAAAGACTTGGTTCTACGGAATCGGGGCAAGGTTGGACCCAGAAACAGGATTGTGTATCTTCCCAACCCTCCTTGCCAAACCCGTCACTGAACTTATCACGGCATACGAGGAAACAGCCGCCAGGACCTTCCATCCCGACAGAGAAAATGACCAGCTCACACGCGCCATCGGTAAAAAAGAACACCCTGGACATGCACGAGGCACAGGGGGTATGACGTGGAAGGATGGGTTTGCCGAGTGGGGCAACTCTTACAGATGGCGCGGCAGAAAATAAAAAGAACGTACAGAGCGGTTGACACAGATAGAACATGCACTTGTGGCGCTGCAGGCGCAAGTGAATGCACAACAGAGCCATCAAGCTACCGGCCCATCTCAGCGGCACGAAGAGCCTGCATTGGAAGCTGCCGGTGGCCCAGACTCTGCGTGGAAAAGCAGCGTGGCTTCCACGGAGAACGTGTAGCCCACGCTTGAAATGGCGGGTCCTCGATACCCCGTGGATGAGATCACGGAGAGCGAACACGCTGATCTGCATGTGAGATTAATGGGCTTATCCATTAAGGTGGCTGTCGGCTATGCCTTACCTCCTGTAGCTGGTGGAACTTACCACTGCCGACCGATTCCAGATGGCTATGCTATTGTCGGGGTGGATGAGGTTGTGAAGGAATACGAGGAAGCATAGCTTGACCATGCTACAGGTGAAAGGGAAACTCAACTCAAATTTGCAGTGAAAACAACCATTCTTTGGAAGAAGGAACACATCGTGCTTCCAAATTGGAGGCCACTGGAACCCCCGCCGTCTCCGCAGCGTCAGCAGTCTGAGCCGCTTCAGCCATCTCCTGCGCGGCAGCCATCTCTGGCGCTTCAGCCATCTCCTGCGCGGCAGCAATCTCCGGCGCGCCAGCCATCTCCTGCCCGTCAGCCATCTCCGGCGCTTCAGCCATCTCCTCAGCATAAGCGGAAGAGCACTACCACGAAGAGCATCACTAGCACTGCCACAAAGAATCCGCAGGAAACCATACGCCAAAGAGTTCAAAAAACTACGTCCCACAGCCTTCCGCCAAGCCATTGCCGGTTTTACCGTGGAATGGCAGCGACGAGGAGACCAATAGGATCTCGGAAGAAGAGGTCAAGAAATTCTTTGCACCTAGACGGGCCTAGCCAAAGGAGAAAATAGATCCGGCGGTGGTGGAGAAGTTTTACAAAAATCTTTTGAAACCTGAAACCCCACTTGTGCCGGACTACGAGCGCCAGATTTTGAAGGGGGATGCAAGGCGCCGTAGGGAGACTGAAAGTAGCATTCGTGCGGCACCCCAGAAAACAGTTCCCATGCTCGGAGAGCAGGAAAACCAATCATGCGCCCCACTCCAAGTGTTCTACACACGGGACGCTCCTCCCGTAAATGATTACGAGGCAGAGCTACAAAGAAAGGCCAATAAGATGGGGATGACTTACATTGCATACTTGAACATCATGGGAGACAACTTGCCCAAAGGCGATGCCAACCCCATACAGCCATGGAAGTATGGGGAGAATCTCGTCAAGAAAGAGGAGCTCAAGAATCTACAAACAAAGATGCGAAGATTGCACACGTGGTACCTTGATTTCTGCAAGACGAGAAAGGAAGAATGGATCACAACGCATATAAGAGATCCGATTTTCTTGTGCGGAGACGACGCGATCACCTTCAACATTCAAGACTTGCATTTTCTATTCAATCAGAAGGAACTCGACAAAGCTGCCATCAGCCTTTATTGTGTGTAAGTACTATTTCTTTAATTTCTATCTCATCTCATTCAATTCATTAATTGCATGTATATATATATGCTCACCATATATTTATATATATACTATTATGCAGGAAAAAGGTTATGGAATGCATGAAAGGAGGCCCTTTTGACATTGGGTTTGTTGACCCAAATAGAGTTCATGAACAAGTGGAAAGAGACAAACCCGGGCAAACAGAAGATTTCTTGCTAAGGTCTTTACTGAGACAACAAACCAAAAGGAAAATACTATTGCCTTAAAACTTCTCGTGAGTACTGTTACCCTCTCTTGTACATATTCTGTTTCGGCTTACTCGATGTTAAGTTTAACTGATGATGAGTTATGCGTGCGTAGATTCCACTTTATTCTGCTAGTCATTCAACCTGACTCGGAAAAGTCCTTGTCATGGACTCGTTACAAAAATAAAAAGAGCTATGGGCAGACTTTAGAGAGATGCTCCAGAGGTAATTTCAATCATATTATCGCACTAGATCGGCAACTTTCGTGACAACAAGTAATTAATTACTCCTTTATCCATGCCGGACCGGGTTTAGAAAAGGTTCACGGGCAGGGCCGTGGGTGAATGGTCAGAAGAACTAAAATTTGTAGACCAAAATGTAAGTAATACTAGCTAGCTAGGTCTGTGTATCTATTTGATTCTGCTTCCAATTCCATTATATCATATTTTATTGATTATTATTTTGATTGAACTCTCTATTCTCGTAAAGTGCGCGCATCAGGGACACGGCAATAACTTATGTGGGTACTATGTTTGCGAGTTCATTCGCAACACGATATGTGCGACGGGCCAAGCCGCACTAGAACAACTTAGAGTAAGTAAACAAAGTACACAACATTATTTTATTACCTTCAATTGTGTTGAGTTTTATTCTTATATATATATTGACCTCATTCTTCATATATAATCAGATCGAACGGATGCAGGACCAACTCCTACCATTTGACCGCATACGAGCCATTCAAGAGGAATTGACGAGGTTCATACTTGATGAGGTCGTTATTCCTGACGAAGAACTCTTTAGATATCCACCAAAATGAACGTTGTATATATGCTTGAACGTGTTTGTCTTGTACTTGATGCTTCAACGTTTACGGAGAATGCAACACAATGACGATGTTTGTGTATAATAATAGTTGCTTAATTATTCATGTACTCGTATGTACCGATGACGATGTATGTGTATACCGCTCCCGGTCGATTCCCCCTCCCCCCTGTCCCCGCCGCGTCACAGAAATACGCCCAGAATGGGGCAGAGGCAGAACTCTGCCACGGCAGAGATTTAGGCCGTTTTCCTGCTGCGGCAGAGATTTATCTCTTTTTCCTGCTGCGGCACAGAACCTTTAACACCGGTTCGTGTTACGAACCGGTGTTAAAGGGGGAGGGCTGTGCGCTGCGGCAGCCCCACGTGCGCCACCCTTTAACAACGGTTCGTATAAGAACCGATGTTAAAGGGGAGGCTCTAACACCGAAACCGCAATAGCGGTTCTATAACCGGTGTTAAAGGGTCATCCAAACCGGTGTTAGAGGGTCCTCTAACACCGAAATTTCGTACTAGCTCATCAAACTACTTAATGATCCAGCCAAAGTATGTAGGTTGATCCCTAAATTTTCCATATTTGCCCGCCCCCTCTAAGTAATCAAATGTACAATTTCCTGCCTCCAAATAATATTCCTGACTCCATCCCTGGCCGAAGTCAAAGAATTTATGACCAGTTAATTACTAGCATGGGGGCCATCCCCCCAATACCACCGCACAGTTAGCCATTCTATCTTGCACCATACTTATATAACAAGCGAAGTAGCAACGTATATTATTTTTG
The DNA here is from genome assembly GCA_916181665.1 of Avena sativa. Lineage (NCBI taxonomy): Eukaryota > Viridiplantae > Streptophyta > Magnoliopsida > Poales > Poaceae > Avena > Avena sativa. Next base: position 358,756,707 of record OV702283.1, read on the forward strand.
ATATAATAAAATCGTATAATCAAGGACATGTATATTTCTATGCAGATGCGTATAAGGAAAGAGTGGGAAAAGGAGACGATTTCACTTATGTACATGTGGTATTTAATATATTTTTATTTTGATGCATTGTCTCGGAAAACATCTGTATCAATTCTTTATTTTTTCGTATATAATATGATTTTATTCTCAATTTATATCTTAATGTAGATTCCTCACACTTGAGGCTTTCTCATCAAACTGGCGTTCGATGAGTAAACATGCAAGTGTATGGAGCAAGAACAAATTAATGCTCTATACTATAAGTTGGCTTCCGTGGCAGAGGACGGTCCATAATATTCGTATGGCTAAGTCAAAGCATATACCATCGTTTAATTAGGGCCACGGGGGAAATTGTCCCCTCCCACGGTAAGGATGTAAGACCCATTTTCCATAAATTTTTCTAACGGGATATGCAAGAAAATTGATCAATGTGAAATAGTTATGTATTTTACCTATTACATGTCATTAAGGTTTAGTAATATACATTATTGATATTCCATGTATTAACAAATAAACTACCATAATTGCAAGCATAGATATATTGATGCACATAAGACAACAAAAATACAAACGAAGATGACACGATACTCGGTAACATTTGAATAAGTTTGATTTGTATAGGCTACACCAAGAACTATGTGTAGATCAGACATGGATTAGTATTGTCAGGCTTGGTTTAGAAAAAACATACAAACTACATGCTCAAGTAATACAGTGTGCCCTGCATCCAATGTCGATGCCGTCAAGAGCTCTAGTTACCATGTAGCCAAGGCGTAAAAGCAGAGTAGTAGTAGGTCGAGACGGAGTAGTAACATACTCCGTTTTGTGGGGACGTTCACCATTGATTTTAGCTTTCTCTGGTTTCTTAAATCGGTGAGTGCTTGAGCGGTTCCTTTATGGTGTAAAAACATAAAATATCACCATAGTGGTTTGATCAGTGTTCCTAAAGACATATGCATTTTTTGCAACTTAGATTTTCGAGCGAATGACGAGGAAAACCAACATCCACACCTATGCCAACAACTACGATGGTATATGACTTACAGATATCGCTAGTAAGCCCCTCTCCCCAACCACCATCACCAAGGAGGCGGTGGCTCGTACGACGAGCGAGATGCCCATCTGTTGAGAAATATAAAAATATAAGTTCTAATTTTTGCTGAGTACTCCCCCTCAATCGTTATTTTTGCTGTTTGTGCATGGTTCTATAGATTAATTTCAGGTCTTTGACACGACAACACTTATAGGGCTATGCCCACAGGAAAAGTGCTATTGGAGTCAAGGTTCACTGAAGCCTTTATTTTAAAAACAAAATCAAAAACCATATTTTGAAATCTCCAAAAAAAATCTAAAAAAAAGCATACAAGTTCGTCAAAATATATTTTCATAAGTGACCTACATAAAAAGGACAAAACTCTGTACCAAAACCGAGTTTTTATTTTTTTTCTAGATCCACGGTTTTTTGGTCTTTGTGTAGTCCAAAATACAACCTATTTTTTGGGAAACTTTTCAAATACTTACATCATATCAATATGCATGGACACACACAATATTAGTATCTTCTGAAACTTCTAATCAAGAGTTTCGGATTTTCTATTCATTCCAATCTAAATAAATTGACTCAACTTTGTCTATAGTCTTATGAATCTAGTTAAGTATCTAGACTGGATACATATGTATCTAGACAAAGTTAGATCAATTAATATGAATTTGAGGAAGTACAAAAAGTACAGTGAGTACGTGCGGGTTCTAATGCGATGCTCTCTACTGCCATGCCTTTCTACCTCAGAAAACGAATTCGTGGTGAAAAAGAAGCAAGATAATGGGCACACGCGGGATAAGATGCTGTCCTCTCTGTTCAAGAAACCCAAACGTTCTTCTCGTGCTAAACTCAGGTGTTAAAGGCCCCTGCACCAGTGGCCCGCGCAGCCCCCCTTTTAACACCGATTCGTGGCTTGAACCGGTGTTAAAGGGGGGGGGGGCTATATAAGACACCGCAGCCCACACCCCTCTCTTCCATTTTTTCACTCTCTCATTTTGGAGCCTAGCAAAAGGGTGTGAGGTGTGCTAGTTTGTGTTTTTTTCGTATGCACAAGAGGTGTTCGGTGAAATGCCCGAGAGCTCAAAATAAGTTTTCTCGTTTCTCTTTCCTTCTCGGTCGAGGTCGGCAACTGTCCTTTCATGTGTCATTGATGTACTATATATATAAATAGTCATCTCCCTATTAATTTTTGATATATACTATATATTAATGCAGATGAACCGGCAATGGATGTACGGTGACCGACGCACTTCCGAGTATATTATGGGTCTCCAAAATTTCATCGTTGTGGCTAATGCAAACCGTGGTCACAATGGTTTTATGTGCTGTCCGTGTGTTCACTGTCAGAACAAGAAAGACTACTCAAATACCAGAACCATTCACACCCACCTGCTTCGATCCGGTTTCATGTCCAGCTATAATTGTTGGACCAAGCACGGAAAAAAGGGGTTGTGATGGAAGACAACGAAGAAGAAGAGGATGATGACAACTATCATAATATATATCCTGAATATGATGATACTGCAACGGGGGTAGATAATGAAGATCATGAGGCAGCAGATGGACCCGCTGATGACAATCTTGGTCGGGCCATTACTGATGCAAAGGAAGAATGTGAAACTGAATAGGAGAAGGAGAAGCTAGAGCAGATGTTAAAGGATCACAAAACATTGTTGTATCCAACTTGCGAAGATGGCCACAAATAGCTAGGTACCACACTGGATTTGCTGCAATGGAAGGCATAGAACGGTGTGACTGACAGCACATTTTCAAAGTTGTTGGTAAAAATAAAGAATCTTCTTCCAAGAAATAATGAGTTGCCCGGCAGTACATACCAAGCAAAGAAGGTTATCTGCCCTCTAGGATTAGACGTGCAGAAGATACATGCCTACATTAATGACTGCATCCTCTACTGCGGTGAGAAGTACGAGAATTTGGATGCATGCCCGGTATGCACTGCACTGCGGTATAAGATCAGACGAGACGATCTTGGCGATGTTGAGGGCGAGGCCCCTAGGAAGAAGGTTCCTGCCAAGGTTATGTGGTATGCTCCTATAATACCACGGTTAAAACGTCTCTTTAGAAATAAAGAGCATGCCAAGTTGTTGTGATGGCACATGGAAGACCGTAAGAAAGACACGATGTTGAGACACCCCGATGATGGGTCACAGTGGAGAAAAGTCGAGCGAGAGTACCCGGACTTCGCACGTGATACAAGGAACTTAAGGTTTGGTCTAAGTACAGATGGCATGAATCCTTTTGATGAGCAGAGCTACAGTCACAGCACCTGACCTGTGACTCTATGTATCTATAACCTTCCTCCTTGGTTGTGTATGAAGAGGAAGTTCATTATGATGCCAGTGCTCATCCAAGGACCGAGGCAACCCGGCAACGACATTGATGTGTAACTAAGGCCATTGGTTTAAGAACTTTTACAGCTGTGGGCCAAACCAGGTGTACGTATGTGGGATGATCACAAAGGGGAGACATTTGACCTACGAGCATTGCTTTTTGTAACCATTAATGATTGGCCTGCTCTTAGTAACATTTCAGGGCAGACAAACAAGGGATACAATGCATGCACACACTGTTTAGATGAGACTGAAAGTGTATATTTGGATAAATATAAGAAGGTTGTGTACCTAGGGTATCGTCGATTTCTTCCGAAACAACGTCTGGCAGAACCCCGGAGGAAGCATGTCCTCCGTAACGGTGAGGAGGTATTTGGTATGGTCAAGGACCTAGAAGTAATCTTTGGAAAAGGTCCTAACAGTCTATCTATTCCGAATGACGATGCCGGACACGCGCCCATGTGGAAGAAGCAATCTATATTTTGGGACCTACCCTATTGGAAAGTCTTAGAGGTCCGCTCTTCAATCGACGTGATGCACATGACGAAGAATGTTTGCGTGAACCTGCTAGGCTTCCTAGGAGTGTATGGTAAGACAAAAGATACACCGGAAGCACGGTAGGACCAGCAACGTCTGAAAGACCCTGAAGAGCCTATGCATCCTGAGAACGAGAAGGGTAAACGATGCCACTTAACTCCTGCCAGCTAAGATCTTACCAAACAGAGAAGGAAATCTTTTTTGAATGCCTGAGCAGTATCAAGGTCTCGTCTGGCTTCTCGTCGAATATAAAGGGAAAAATAAATATGGCAGAGAAAAAATTCCAAAACCTGAAGTCTCATGACTGCCACGTGATTATGACACAATTGCTTCCGATTGCATTGGGGGGGCTTCTACCTGAAAATGTTCGAGTACCCATTGTGAAGCTATGTGCATTCCTCAATGCAATATCTCAGAAGGTAATCGATCCAGAAAGCCTACCAGGGTTACAGACAGATATGGCCTAATGTCTTGTCAGCTTGGGAAGCCTTCTTCGTGGATCGTCCTGAGAGGGCGCTGGCCAGGCACGAGGAGGACGGCCCACCTCCTCCGAACTTCAACGAGGCCGGCCGTCGGCTATGGTGGCGCGGTCGGACTCTCCAGAGCGTCATGGCCTATGACACTGCCGCCGACTCTAACCCTCGTCTGCGCTACCCTCAAGTCCAGCCCACGCATACTCAGCCTTCAAGGTTCAATTACGGCGACCCCGACGACGACAGCGATGATGGCGGCGGCGAGTACGACGACTACAGTGGCGAGTATTACAGGTGTAGGCAGGAGCATGACTGAATCACTCCAACATTCCGAAACAAGTTCGGCCGATTGTTACTTAATCTGGCCATGTATCTTAATTTTCAGTTCTTTTATGTATCTTAATTTTCAGTCATGCTTTATGTAACTTACTATTAGTTGCATTCTGTATTTTAATTCCAGTTCTATATCCTTCACAAAATGACCTATCTCATTCGAGGTTTCTTGGCTTTCGGGTCAAATGACCAATGTTATGGCTAGAATCAAGGCATAGTTTGTGATAATGTGGCCATATTGTGCATACATGTGCATCATGGCATGGCAAACAATGTTGCAAGAGGAAGTTTTCCTTTTTATCGCACCAAAAAGGCATTTTCCATTTTCCGAGCATAAAAAACGGACGGTTTTGTGAAGCAACCACCAAATGGCTAATTCAAAAAACCACCACCACATTTTACAAAATACTAGACCACCTTATATGGACAATGTACCAACAGGGGGATCTGAAACCTTTCCGTCCACCTCTGGTGAAAAAGAAAAATTCTTGCCGAATCGGTAGGAAGTGGGTCAAATATGAACTACAGGTACATGATACGATGCTCATGATTTTTATAAAAATCATTTTTAGGTTCACAATATGCTATTTTATCAAAAATCCAATGCAAGTTGAGCGAGGCTTGGCCCCGAGCTAAAAATCTTCATGCCCATTGTTCGACAAAGTTTTACGATAGTTTAAAACGGGGATAAAAAATTAAAAAAAGATCGAAACAGTGTGAAACCTTCGTGTGGTGTTATATTATGTGACATAGTTAGAAGGAAAAATCTTAAACTTGGTATATTGATTATGTCTCAAAAAAACCTTCACAAAATGACCTATCTCATTCGAGGTTTCTTAGCTTTTGGGTCAAATGACCAATGTTATGGCTAGATTAAGGCATAGTTTGTGATAATATGGCCATATTGTGCATACATGTGAATCATGGCATGGCAAACAATGTTACAAGAGGAAGTTTTCCTTTTTGTCGCACCAAAAAGGCATTTTCCATTTTCCGAGCATAAAAAACGGACGGTTTTGTGAAGCAACCACCAAATGGATAATTCAAAAACCACCACCACATTTTACAAAAATACTAGACCACCTTTTATGGACAATGTACCAACAGGGGGATCGAAAACCTTTCCGTCCACCTCTGGTGAAAAAGACAAATTCCTGCCGAATCGGTAGGAAGTGGATCGGATATGAACTACATGTACATGATACGATGCTCATGATTTTTTACAAAAATCATTTTTAGGTTCACAATATGCTAATTTATCAAAAATCCAATGCAAGTTGAGCGAGGCTTCGCCCCGAGCTAAGAATCTTCATGCCCGTTGTTCGACAAAGTTTGACGATAGTTTAAAACGGGGATAAAAAATTAAAAAAAGATCGAAACAGTGCGAAACCTTCGCGTGGTGTTATATTATGTGACATAGTTAGAAGGAAAAATCTCAAACTTGGTATATTGATTATGTCTCAAAAAAAACTTCACAAAATGACCTATCTCATTCGAGGTTTCCTAGCTTTCGGGTCAAATGACCAATGTTATGGCTAGAATCAAGGCATAGTTTATGATAATGTGGTCATATTGTGCATACATGTGCATCATGGCATGGCAAACAATGTTGCAAGAGGAAGTTTTCCTTTTTGTCGCACCAAAAAGGCATTTTCCATTTTTCGAGCATAAAAACGGATGGTTTTGTGAAGCAACCACCAAATGGCTAATTCAAAAAACCACCACCACATTTTACAAAAATACTAGACCACCTTATATGGACAATGTACCAACAGGGGGATCTGAAACCTTTCCGTCCACCTCTGGTGAAAAAGACAAATTCCTACCAAATCGGTAGGAAGTGGGTCAGATATGAACTACAGGTACATGATACGATGCTCATGATTTTTTACAAAAATCATTTTTAGGTTCACAATATGCTATTGTATCAAAAATCCAATGCAAGTTGAGTGAGGCTTGACCCCGAGCTAAGAATCTTCATGCCCGTTGTTCGACAAAGTTTGACGATAGGTTAAAACGGGGATAAAAAATTAAAAAAAGATCGGGTTAGATTCCTTTTTAGATGCTTAATATTTCTTATGTTCAAAGTTTTAGGGTTTGTCTATTTTATTTTTGTTTGAATTGAATAATCGAAATTTATATGTAAGTGTTTTAATTATTTTGAAAATTTTCATCTAAAGTGCTTAATATTATTCATATTTTTCTGAGTTGACATGAAAAAGATATGAATTTTATAAATTCATATCCTATTTTTTGAGTTAAAAATGCCCCCACCGTTTTAATGTGCCACGAACCGGTGTTAAGGGGGGGGGGGGGGGGGTTGCGGGCGCGAAACGAGTTCCCCCGCTTTAACACCGGTTCGTGCCACGAACCGGTGTTAAAGGGGGAGGGGGCATTTATAATGCCTTCCTCTCTTCCTTTTTCCCTCCAGCAAGATCGAAAATCGCGCACGCAGAGGAAGCAGAGGAGAGCTGCGCCATCGCCGTTCTGCCGTTGCCGTCCAGCCCTCGCCGTCGCCGCCCTCGCCGTCGCCATCCCGCGGGAGCGCCGTCGCCCCCTCGCCGCGCGCAAGCCGTCGCCGTACGTCCGTCGCCGTGTCCACGCGCCCTCGCCGTCCAGCCGTACGTTGTCGTCGCCGTCGCCCTCGCCCTCGCCGTCGCCTTAACCGTACGTATGATCCACGCCCTATCCGCCCCCTCCACCCTCGAACTCGCGCTGAGCAGGGTGCGTGTGCATGCACAGGTGGCGCGCATGCACCTGCCCCGGCCGCGGGCGGTTCCTCACCGGCGGGCGGGCGCCCTGCCACCCCCACCGCCCACGATGGACAAAAATGTCACTATTTTTTGGTTAAAATACAACAATGTCACTGTTTTTTGGTTAGAAATATTTTATAGTCATTGACTTATGTTTTTTTAGAAATACACATGTAAAAATTATGGTCAAATTGTTGCGTGGAACAGTTCATGTTTAAAGACTGATAATTAAAGAATGTTCTATATCTTATCTTAAAGAAATTAAGTAGAGGAAGAAGATATCCATAGATTAAAATGACGAATATTTTTGTAGTTGTCCAATCTTTAATGATGATAATTATGTTCTATTTTGTAGTTGTATTGCATATTGTAACTCCCAATGGTGAATTTTGTATAGAAGGTGTACAATTTACCCTGTAATAATTTGTTTAGCTTAGCAGATTGATATCTAGAAGATTGACTTAACTAAATATATGTTTACCTAATATGAATTTTGTCGCTGCCTTATTGATGCCAAAATATAGATGGACCAATTACTTATGGGTGGGAGCTTATACTTGCAGATTGGCTGATCATGCTTCTCGGAGAGAGTTTATAATTGTTCGCAAGCAAATTTCGTATCATTGGTGAGCTGCTATATATGGTCCTGGAATTGATAGACCTATTACGATCGTCGCGGGGTCGTATGTTTCCAAACCGAAGGGGTACCGGCGAATCGCAAATAAAATACCACTAGGCCAAAATTTGCAAATAAAATACCATTGAATTCAGTAGAACAAGTGGCATATGTGTATGTATATTTGTATATGTGTATGTATATATGTATATTGTATTGTATGTGTATTGTATATGCATGAGTATATTTTGTGCCACGTCGACGACCACCGCCACCATTATGCCGTCGATCCTGACCTCCTCTGTCCTCGCTGAGCCGACGTTGTGCTGGTTCGAACGACACCCCCACGCATCCCGGCCCCGCTCTCGCCCTAGCGCCGCCACCTCTCGTTGTCAATATAGCATTATAATAACCATGCTATGTTAATCAACTTTCATGACAAGTTAATTAGAAGAAGTAAATGTACCCTCTCATATGAATCGGGGGTTTCTCCGAATTAGGGTTTGGAATGACCAAGCATGTATTAGGGTTACATTTCAATACTTTTAACCTGTCATATCATCATCTTTGATTGAGCATTTCAATACATGTATTACTGATATTTGTGTGATCATATTATTGTTTTAGAAACTATGGATCCACTCAGTAGAAACCTTGAAGATGAAGAAATAATGGAGAACGTGATCCACGAGGACACCTCACAATATCTGAACTTGGAGGGACATGATGACAGCTCAAGTAGTCATGGAGAAGATGATGACTCCAGTGAACGCACTTTAGTGATTACAAAGTCTGTCGAGGTATATGCATGGATTAAGCCTCTGCTGACTTGTACCGATTGATTTGTATATATGTAAATGTATTAATTAACGCTTCTTTCTTCTTTTAGCCCTCTGGATCGACCAGCCAGCAACAATCTTCCTCTACGAAAAAGAGCAAGCGAGGCGCGAGCCATCGGTTGAAAGATCGTGCAAAGTTCACGATCGAAGCAGTCCGTGTTGATGGCAGGCCGATGGAGCCCAAGAAGGCCGCAGACAAATTTGTATGTCAGGCTGGAGTTCTTGTTAGGGACCAAATCCCAATCATAATTGAATATTGGAATAAGCCAAAGAAGGGCGACGGTACCTTTGTCGATGAAAGATCCAAAGAAACGCTTCGGAATTCGCTGTTGGTAAATTTCACCCTTCCGCCAGAGGAGGATGAAAACAAACCGGTTATAAAGGAAAAGGTCAAAGAGTAGACTCTAAAGAAGATGGCTGATGCTTTCCGCAACTGGAAGAAAAAATTGAACAAATTTGTCAAAGCTCGCGAGACTCCAGATTTCGAAGAAGCATATTATGCGAAGATAAGACCTCACTAGCCCGAATTTGTGGCATATAAGGAAGGTGCTATAGCTAAAAAGAGGTCAGAAACCAATATGCTAAATGCCCAGAATAAGGAATATCACCAGAGGACGGGGTCAGGTGGCGACATATCTCAGAAGCCTAAGTGGGAGGAAGCTGAGAAGGCCCTGCGCGCTAGAGGGATCACACCCCAGACAGATGGGTGGGACCTACGTGCAAAGACTTGGTTCTACAGAATCGGGGCAAGGTTGGACCCAGAAACAGGATTGTGTATCTTCCCAACCCTCCTTGCCAAACCGGTCACTGAACTCATCACGGCATACGAGGAAACAGCCGCCAGGACCTTCCATCCTGACAGAGAGAATGACCAGATCACACACGCCATTGGTAAAAAAGAACACCCTGGACATGCACGAGGCATAGAGGGTATGACGTGGAAGGATGGGTTTCCCGAGTGGGGCGACTCTTACAGATGGGGCGGCAGAAAATAAAAAGAGTGTACAGAGCGGATGACACAGATAGAACATGCACTTGTGGCGCTGCAGGCGCAAGTGAATGCACAACAGAGCCATCAAGCTACCGGCCTATCTCAGCGGCACGAAGAGCCCGCATTGGAAGCTGCCGACAGCCCAGACTCTGCGCGGAAAAGCAGCGTGGCTTCCACGGAGAACGTGCAGCCCACACTTGAAATGACGGGTCCTCGATACCCCGTGGATGCGATCACAGAGAGCGAACACGCTGAGATGCATGTGAGATTAATGGGCTTATCCATTAAGGTGGGTGTCGGCTATGCCTTACCTCCTGTAGCTGGTGGAACTTACCACTGCCGACCGATTCCAGATGGCTATGCTATTGTCGGGGTGGATGAGGTTGTGAAGGAATATGAGGAAGCACAGCTTGACCATGCTACAGGTGAAGGGGAAACTCAACTCAAATTTGCAGTGAAAACAACCATTCTTTGGAAGAAGGAACACATCGTGCTTCCAAATTGGAGGCCACTAGCACCCCCGCCGTCTCCGCAGCGTCAGCGGTCTGAGCCGCTTCAGCCATCTCCTGTGCGGCAGCCATCTCCGGCACTTCAGCCATCTCCTGCACGGCAGCCATCTCCGGCGCGCCAGCCATCTCCTGCCCGTCAGCCATCTCCGACGCTTCAGCCATCTCCTCAGCGTAAGCGGAAGAGCACTGCCATGAAGAGCATCACTAGCACTGCCACAAAGAAATCCGCAGGAAACCGTATGCCAAAGAGTTCAAAAAACTACGTTCCGCAGCCTTCCGCCAAGCCATTGCCGGTTTTACCGTGGAATCGCAGCGATGAGGAGACCAATAGGATCTTAGAAGAAGAGGTCAAAAAATTCTTTGCACCTAGACGGGCCGAGCCAAAGGAGAAAATAGATCCGGCGGTGGTGGAGAAGTTTTACAAAAATCTTTTGAAACCTAAAACCCCACTTGTGCCGGACTACGAGCGCCAGATTTTGAAGGGGGATGCAAGGCGCCGTAGGGAGACTGAAAGTAGCAGTCGTGCGGCACCCCAGAAAACAGTTCCCATGCTCGGAGAGCAGGAAAACCAATCATGCGCCCCGCTCCAAGTGTTCGACACACGGGACGCTCCTCCCGTAAATGATTACGAGGCAGAGCTACAAAGAAAGGCCAATAAGATGGGGATGACTTACATTGCATACTTGAACATCATGGGAGACAACTCGCCCAAAGGCAATGCCAACGCCATACAGCCATGGAAGTTTGGGAAGAATCTCGTCAAGAAAGAGGAGCTCAAGAATCTACCAACAAAGATGCAAAGATTGCACAAGTGGTACCTTGATTTCTGCAAGACGAGAAAGGAAGAATGAATCACAGCGCATATAAGAGATCATATTTTCTTGTGCGAAGACGACGCGATCACCTTCAACATTCAAGACTTGCATTTTCTATTCAATCAGAAGGAACTCGTCAAAGCTGCCATCCGACTTTATTGTGTGTAAGTACTATTTCTTTAATTTCTATCTCATCTCATTCAATTCATTAATTGCATGTACATATATGCTCACCATATATTTATATATATACTATTATGCAGGAAAAAGGTTATGGAATGCATGAAAGGAGGCCCTTTTGACATTGGGTTCGTTGACCCAAATAGAGTTCATGAACAAGTGGTAAGAGACAAACCCGGACAAACAGAAGATTTCTTGCTAAGGTCTTTACTGAGACAACAAACCAAAAGGGAAATACTATTGCCTTACAACTTCTCGTGAGTACTGTTACCCTCTCTTGTACAAATTCTGTTTCGGCTTACTCGATGTTAAGTTTAACTGATGATGAGTTATGCGTGCGTAGGTTCCACTTTATTCTGCTAGTCATTCAACCTGACTCAGGAAAAGTCCTTGTCATGGACTCGTTACGAAAAGAAAAAGCGCTATGGGTAGACTTTAGAGAGATGCTCCAGAGGTAATTTCAATCATATTATCGCACTAGATCGGTAACTTTCGTGACAACAAGTAATTAATTACTCCTTTATCCATTTTCTTTGCCAGACAGGGTTTGGAAAAGGTTCACGGGCAGGGCCGTAGGTGAATGGTCAGAAGAACTAAAATTTGTAGACCAAAATGTAAGTAATACTAGCTAGCTAGGTCTGCGTATCTCTTTGATTCTGCTTCCAATTCCATTATATCATGTTTTATTGATTATTATTTTGATTGAACTCTCTATTCTCGTAAAGTGCGCGCATCATGGACATGGCAATAACTTATGTGGGTACTATATTTGCGAGTTCATTCGCAACACGATATGTGCGACGGGCCAAGCCGCACTAGAACAACTTAGAGTAAGTAAACAAAGTACACAACATTATTTTATTACCATCAATTGTGTTGATTTTTATTCTTATATATATTGACCCCATTCTTCATATATATTCAGATCAAACGGATACGGGACCAACTCCTACCATTTGACCGCATACGAGCCATTCAAGAGGAATTGGCGGGGTTCATACTTTGATGAGGTCGTCACGCCTGGCGGAGAACTCTTTAGATATCCACCAAAATGAACGTTGTATATATGCTTGAACGTGTTTATCTTGTACTTGATGCTTCAACGTTTACAGTGAATGCCACATAATGACGATGTTTGTGTATAATAATAGTTGCTTAATTATTCATGTACTCGTATGTACCGATGACGGTGTATGTGTATACCGCTCCCGATCGATTCCTCCTCCCCCCTCGCCGTCCCCGCCGCGCCGCAGAAATACGCCTAGAACGGGGCAGGGGCAAAACTCTGCCGCGGCAGAGATTTGGGCCGTTTTCCTGCCGTGGCAGAGATTTATCTCTTTTTCCTGCCACAGCACAGAACCTTTAACACCGGGGGGGGGGGGGGGGGGGGGGGGCCTGAGCGCTGCGGCAGCCCCACGTGCGCCACCCTTTAACACCGGTTCGTATAAGAACTGGTGTTAAAGGGAGGGGGGGGGGCTCTAACACCGAAACCGCAATAGCGGTTCTATAACCGGTGTTAGAGGGTCCTCTAACACCGAAATTTCATACTAGCTCATCAAACTACATTCATGATCCAGCCAAAGTATGTAGGTTGATCCCTAAATTTTCCATATTTGCCCGCCCCCTCTAAGTAATCAAATGTACATTTTCCTGCCTCCAAATAATATTCATGGCTCCATCCCTGGCCGAAGTCAAAGAATTTATGACCATTTAATTACTAGCATGGGGTCCCCCCCCCACCCCCAATCCCACCTCACGGTTAGCCATTCTATCTTGCACCATACTTATATAACAAGCGAAGCAGGAACGTATATTATTTTTGATATAATAAAAATCGTATAATCAAGGACGTATATATTTCTATGCAGATGCGTATAAGGAAAGAGTGGGAAAAGGAGACCATTTCACCTATGTACATGTGGTATTTAATATATTTTGTTTTTTCGTATATAATATGATTTTATTCTCAATTTATATCTTAATGTAGATTCCTCACACTTGAGGCTTTCTCATCAAACTGGCGTTCGACGAGTAAACATGCAAGTGTATGGAGCAAGAACAAATTAATGCTCTATACTATAAGTTGGCTTCCATGGCAGAGGACGGTCCATAATATTCGTATGGCTAAGTCAAAGCATATACCATCGTTTAATTAGGGCCACGGGGGAAATTGTCCCCTCCCACGGTAAGGATGTAAGACCCATTTTCCATAATTTTTTCTAACGGGATATGCAAGGAAATTGATCAATGTGAAATAGTTATGTATTTTACCTATTAGAGGTCGTTAAGGTTTTGTAATATACATGATTGATATTCCATGAATTAACAAATAAACTACCATAATTGCAAGCATAGATATATTGATGCACATAAGACAACAAAAATACAAACGAAGATGACACGATACTCGGTAACATTTGAATAAGTTTGATTTGTATAGGCTACACCAAGAACTATGTGTAGATCAGACATGGATTAGTATTGCCAGGCTTGGTTTAGAAAAAACATACAAACTACATGCTCAAGTAATACAGTGTGCCCTGCATTCAATGTCGATGCCGTCAAGAGCTCTAGTTACCATGTAGCCAAGGCGTAAAAGTAGAGTAGTAGTAGGTTGAGAGGGAGTAGTAACATACTCCGTTTTGTGGGGACGTTCACCACTAATTTTAGCTTTATTTTAGCTTTCTCTGATTTCTTAAATCGGTGAGTGCTTGAGCGGTGCATTTATGGTGTAAAAACATAAAATATCACCATAGTGGTTTGATCAGTGTTCCTAAAGACATATGCATTTTTTGCAACTTAGATTTTCGAGCGAATGACGAGGAAAACAAACATCCAGACATATGCCAACAACTACGATGGTATATGAGTTACAGATATCGCTAGTAAGCCCCCCTCCCCAACCACCATCACCAAGGAGGCGGTGGATGATACCCATCTGTTGAGAAATATAAAAAGATAAGTTCTAATTTTTGCTGAGTACTCCCCCTCAATCGTTATTTTTGCTGTTTGTGCATGGTTCTATAGATTAATTTCAGGTCTTCGACACGACAACACTTATAGGGCTATGCCCACAGAAAAAGTGCTATTGGAGTCAAGGTTCACTGAAGCCTTTATTTTAAAAACAAAATCAAAAACCATATTTTGAAATCTCCAAAAAATATCTAAAAAAGCATACAAGTTTGTCAAAATATATTTTCATAAGTGACCTACATAAAAAGGACAAAACTCGGTACCAAAACCGAGTTTTTAATTTTTTCTAGATCCACGGTTTTGTGGTCTTTGTGTAGTCCAAAATACAACCTATTTTTTGTCAAACTTTTCAAATACTTACGTCATATCAGTATGCATGAACACACACAATATTAGTATCTTCTGAAACTTCTAATCAAGAGTTTCGGATTTTCTATTCATTCCAATCTAAATAAATTGACTCAACCTTGTCTATAGTCTTATGAATCTAGTTAAGTATCTAGACTGAATACATATGTATCTAGACAAAGTTGGATCAATTAATATGGTTTTGAGAAAGTACAAAAAGTACAGTGAGTATCGTGCGGGTTCTAATGCGACGCTCTCTACTGCCACGCCTTTCTACCTCAGAAAACGAATTCGTGGTGAAAAAGAAGCAAGATAATGGGCACACGCGGGATAAGATGCTGTCCTCTCTGTTTAAACTCAGGTACTCCTCCGTTTCAAAATATAAGATGTTTTAAGTTTGTGAAACAAATGTATCTAGACTTATTTTAGTGTCTAGATTTATTTCAAACATGAGTGTACCTATATATTAAAACAAGTCTAGATACATTTTCTTCACAAACCTAAAACATCTTATATTTTGAAACAGAGAGAGTAGGTCGTAACAATAGTGAGCACCGATAATTTAGTGGCAAATAGCACGGGCGTGCGCGTACGGCTGCTTGGTCGCCGTGTTCTTCTACGGACAGACCACCGAGGACTAAACAAGTTTTCGGCCTCTCAGTTTCCGACTCGCTTATCCAGGCCGAGTTCCTAAGTTCGGGTAAAAAAAGATGGACGAATTTCATTAACATGAGCGAATATACGCGGATTACATCGAATTTAAACTAAACTAGTACATAATAAACTAAAAAAGGCCGCCGCCGTGGCCTTCGCCGGTGCCTTCGCCGTTCTACATGCCAAAGTTGCTATAGAACGCCGTGTAGCCGGGATTGACGCGGCCATCATCCTCGCCGCCGTCGTCGTCGCTCGGCGGCTAGTTCTGGCGGGAGCTCCCCTGGCCTGGGTCGCCGAACATCCACGACTGGTAGGATGGGCCTTTATCCTTGTCGTCATCGAGGACGTAGAGCGGGACGCCCTGGTAGGAGAGCTCGCGCCCGGACAACGCCCGTCTCCGGGCCGCTTGATCCTCGGCCTGCTGCTGCAGGCGGTGGACGCGCTGGCGCTCCTGCTCCTCCCAATCCTTCCTGGACCATTCCAGGATGTCTGGCGAGGAGGGCTCCACTGGCAGCGGCAGCGGCGCCGAGTCGCGGAGCGACTGCTCCAGCGCCATCCTCAAGGCGCTTTCTTCGGGCGGCGCCGAGCCTTCGGTCTTGGGGCGGCGAAGGCGTAGGTGGCCGGTTGGCGACGCCGTCACCCATGGCTTGCCGATGACGATGCCACGCGAGCGTGTCCGCGGCGGCAAGCGCACAGGCGAGCCCGCCTCGCGCTTGACTGCGCGCAGCCCCGACGAAGGTGCAGTCAGCGTGCACAGCGGCGCCGAGTCGGAGGAGTGGGATGCCGAGGCGGAGGAGGAGGAGCTCATGCTGGCCATCCTCCTCGGCATCCAGTTTGCCGGAGGACGCCGCCTTGACCACGACGCCGGCGTGTGAGTTCGCGGGAAGCCCAGCCGCGGCGTGTTGCCGGCGTTGATGTGCTCCAGCACCGCCTTCAACGTATGGCCTGGCGCACTCCACCAACGCCGGCGACCCGTCGGGTTGATGCGCTTCGGCGGCAACTTGTTGGGTGGCCCTTCGTGGCGGGCGAGCTCCTGGGCGCGGCGTTCCGCGAAGAACTCCTCCCAGTACAGGAGGTTGTCCGGCGACTCGGCGGCGGAGGGGTCGTCCATGGCGGCGATGTATTCCTGTATCTCGTATGGCAGCTTCTCCGGCGTCGGCGCCGGCGGGATAGGGATGCCGTCGGCGCTGAGCTTCTACCCCGGAGGGTTCCGCTTGTCCGGCGACGCCATGTATCCGGCCTCGTAGAGCAGGCGCGCCTCCCAGGCTTGGAGGATGCGTCGACCGAAGCCGTTCGCCGCCGCACGGTCGCCGGGGTATCTCTCGGCCATGGCTAAACTGGGGAGGGGGAGAGAGTGAGAGGGAAAATTCGCCGGAGTTCGGGCTGGTGGGCCGGAGGAAGCTATGAGAGAGTGTGAGGTTCTCCGGCGTGGGGTACGGATTATATAGGCCGAGGTGGGCGGCGAGGACGGGAGCCGAGGACAGGAAAAGAGGAAACAACGGAAAGTTAGTGCCCGCAGGTCTGTCGCGGAAGCCGAGGCGACGGCGGTGGCGCCGCAATTCGGCGACGCGTGGCCGACGCGACATGCAGTTAATGTCCGGCGGTCGCCGCATGGTTCCGAGGATGACGACGACTCGGCTTCCGTCGCTGACTCGGTGGGTCCACGTGCCGTTTTTTTCCCGCCGTATTCGCTGCATCTGACGTTTCCAGGGGGTACCCGGGAACCTGGGTTCGACCTGGATAGTCCGGATTAAAATTGGCCTAAATCCGACCGAAAACAGGTTCCTGGATACGCGACTAGGCCAAATTTTCGGCATCCGGACCAAAATTCAGCGTCCAGATCGACGTCCGGGGTAGCCGAGTGGAGATGCTCTAATGTTGTCGAAATAGAGGCCGGCGACCTCTTTGTCCGGTCCGGACGGCCGATAGGATTGATCGATTTGCTGGGAAGACTTGTGTATGATCTCTTGCTTAGGTGAGATCGTAGGATCAACTTATGGAAATCATATTTAGAAACTGTGAAAAAATCTGAAATTTCTATGCCCTGGGTATGTATGTACAACTTCCAAAAAAAATAGCCGAAAATTCGATAACAGGAATGATAAATTATACCATAAATAGTGTCAGCTTTTGAGTGGATAATATTTCACACTATTCACCCTTAGGTTTATCTTTTTTTGCCTCTCTAGCTGTAGGCCGAATTTGAAGCAGCAACCTTGTGATGTTGCATATATAACACGAAATCATGATTGTGCATGGTGTAACGGCCAACACAAAATATATACATGCCTATATATGCCAAATAAAGCACTCCCTCCGATCCAAATTAGTTGACTTGGATTTGTCAAAATTTGGATGAACCTATATACTAAATAGTGTCTAGATTCATCCAAATTTAGACAAATCCAAATCATCTAATATGGGTCGGA
Organism: Avena sativa; assembly: GCA_916181665.1. Taxonomy (NCBI): domain Eukaryota; kingdom Viridiplantae; phylum Streptophyta; class Magnoliopsida; order Poales; family Poaceae; genus Avena; species Avena sativa. The sequence goes on from OV702283.1 coordinate 358,774,589, forward strand.
GGGAGTAATTGAGTCCTTACCAGCTCGACTCCGGCTTGCTTATCCTGTTATGGCCGACATTGTACTGGTCGATATATTTAAGGCCGTTTTAATGGTTCCGGTGGATGATGGATGACGCGTCACCATGGTTTCTCACTACTAGGAAGGCTATAGGTAATCAGCACATCCGTGGCTCACATGGTTGAAGTGCTCCACGGCTAAAACAGGAGTGGCTCACCTATGGGCAGTGCCCTACTAGTAGCTAGAACAACCGTGGCGCACATGACTATAGTGCGCCACAGATGTGTGTGGGCCAGGGCCCTGTTGGCCGTACGCCAAACATCTGTAGCGCACTATAGTCATGTGCGCACGGTTGTTAGTGTCAACCGTGGCGCACATGGGGGGGTGCGCTACGCCTAAGCGCATGCCCCCCTCTGCTGTGAAACGGCCACAAACATCTGTGGCGCACTCTGCCTAGTGCGCCACAGGGAGTAGGAACATCCGTGGCGCACATGGCATAGTGCGCCACAGATGTTTCTACTCCCTGTGGCGCACTAGGGCGGTGTGCGTCACGGATGTGTCGATTTTTTTAGGACAGCACTTTATGTGCACATGTGTGACCACATCCACCACCCCACACTTCACTTTCCCCTTCTTCTTCCTCCTTAGATCTAGTAGGGATCTTCTCCTTCCCACCTCAATTTCTTCACCCATTCACCATTTTTAGCATGTAAAACTTGCTTTGGATGTTACATAAGTAATAGAGGAAGGTCTCCGGTCTCTCATCTCCTTCTTCGGTCGACGCGCGCACCTCTCCTTTCCATCTTTCTCGCGATCGGTCTCTCATCTCGGTAAGTTGTCCATGTAAGGATGTGTTCATGTGTGTATGGATGATGTGCTCATATGTATGTAGATGATCGATGCTCATGATGTGTGTATGGAGAGGATCGATGGTCATATATGTGTGTGTATATGGAGAGTATCGATGATGCTCATGCATGTGTGTATGGAGAGGATAATGATATGTTCATGTGTGTATGGATCGGTCTCTCTCTCTTGTGTTTGTATGTGAACAAGTTGCCATTTGTTTTGCCAAAATGTTGATTCATTTCCATTTTGGCAAGACTTTGGCATTTCGCAAAGGTCCTAATTTTAGGATAGGTCATGCCGAAATTTTCTATTGACCATTGCATGCATGCATTCATTATGTGGTTCTAATAGACTTCAAAATTGTACCGTGTACACCGTGCAGGCAAAAATGGTCCGCATAATGAGCGAAGGCATTGTGGCTAGATTTTTGAAATGTGCGACAGCCGACATGATACGAAATAACAAGACAGATATAAGATGTCCATGCAGAAGATGCAAACTCAACTGGGTGATCGACCCAGATTCCGGGAATCTGCAGGCGTACCTGCTCCGCCATGGTTTCATGGATGGATACACTCGTTGGATAAGCGATGACTTAGACGATGGAGACGGTGAAGGTGGCCAACATGACGATGATCATCATCACGGCGAGAACGGGCGAGATGATGAAGAGTCTCCTGGAGATGGTGAAGGTGCGGAAGCAGACCGGGATGATGATGATCTAGATGCCGGAGGAGCAGACGACGATGGAACAATGTCAGGCTGGGTGCGGGACCCTTATGTGCAAGAGCTGCTTCTCAAGCAGACGAGTAACGCCAGGGCTGCCGCTAGAGAGAAAGCCAAGTTTGCGCAACTTGAGAAAGACGCGGTTACTCCATTGTATGAAGGATGCAGGCCCGATGATACCCGGTTGAATGTAACGCTCAAGGCTATGGAGATGAAGGCAAAACACAAATTGAGCGACGCAAGCTTCGACGATATGATGGCATTCTGGCACGATCGTCTCCCGGAGGGGAACACATGTCCAACTAGTATCGAGGATGCCAAGAAAATTGTCTGTCCTCTCGATCTACCACACGTTCGATATCACGTATGCATCAACGATTGCATCATTTATCGGGGCGAGGACGCGGAGAAAACCACATGTCCGGTGTGCGGCGTGAGTCGATACAAGAAAGGGAAGAAAGCACCTCGAAAAGTGGTATGGTACTTTCCTATCACTCCTCGTCTGCAGCGCTATTTTGCGGACCCTAAGGAAGCAAAGCTCATGCGATGGCATGCGGGAAGGAAGAAGCCAGGAGATGATGATGATGACCCCGAAAAGGATGAGCTGCTGACGCACCCTTCAAATGCTAGCCAGTGGAAAGCATTGGACCTCGAATTCCCAGAATTCGGTGGAGATTCGAGGAACATCAGGCTTGGTGCGAGCACCGATGGACTCAATCCGTTTGGTAGCCAGAGCAGCACACACAGCACTTGGCCCATGTTTGTATGCTAATGAGTATGAAGAAGAAGTACATACAAATGAGTATGCTAATTTAAGGGCCGAAACAACCTGGTACCGACATCAATCTGTATCTCGGGCTGTTGAAAGAGGAGCTAGCCACGTTATGGGAATCTGGAGCCAATACTTACGACGCTGTCGCACAAGATTATTTCACTATGAGAGCCGCGTTGGTCACTACGGTGCAAGACTATCCAAGTTGCGGGTATATCTCGGGGCAGGTTATCCAAGGATTCTGCGCATGCGTTAGGTGCATGGATAACACAAGCTATCTCCAACTAGAGAAAGATCCAGGGTCATCGAAAACCGTGTTCATGGCGCACCGGAGGTGGCTCGGCAAGAATGATCCATGGAGAAAACGTGGAGACCTGTTCGATGGCAAATCAAAGACCCGAGGAATCCCAGAGCGTAGGAGCAGCGAAGAAGTGGAAGAGTTGCTGAAAAACTGGAAAGATTGTCCTAAGCCTGGAAAGAAGCGAAAGAGGTAGCAACAAGACAAGCCGCTGATGAAGGTATGGAAAACAAGGTCTGTTTTCTGGGAGTTGCCATACTGGAAGTTTCTCCGCACGCCTCATAGCCTCGACATCATGCATATCACGAAAAACGTGTGCGAGAGTCTGGTCGCCACCATAATCAACATGCCAGATAGGACGAAAGATGGTCCGAAAGCAAGGCACGACCTGATATGCTTGGGTATCCGGAAGGAGCTTCACGGAGGACGCACTACTCCTGATGATCAGGAAGATGACGATGATCATGAGTCGGAGACGACACAAGGTCGTCGAAAGGGTAAAAAGTTCAAGAAGAACGAATATTACTGCCCTCCTTCTTGCTTCACTCTAAGCCAGGTTGAGATCAAACAATTTTTCAAGTGCCTTCTAGGAGTCAAATTTCCTTACGGCTACGCGGGCAAGATAAGTAGATACCTAGACGAGGCGAAGCAGAGGTTCAGTGGCATGAAGTCTCACGACTGTGCCGTGCTAATGACGCAGGTACTTCCGATCGCACTAAGAGGGATAATGGACGAGCACGTCCGTGAAACGTTATTTGGCCTATGCAAGTTTTTCGACGTCATCTCTAGGAAGTCGATTGGCGTGAATCAGCTCGGGAGGCTACAGGAGGAGATCGTGGTGATACTATGTGAGCTTGAGGTCTACTTCCCACCTGCATTCTTCGACATTATGGTGCACCTGCTGGTCCATGTCGTGGAGGACATCGTACAACTCGGGCCGATGTTCCTCCGCAGCATGATGGCGTTCGAAAGGATGAACGGACACATCAAAGGATACGTTCGCAACAGGTCCCGTCCAGATGGAAGCATAGCCAAGGGCTTTCTGGCCGAAGAGTGCATCTCTTTCTGCACGAATTATCTAGACATCGAGAACCCTGTCGGTCTTCCCGTCAACAGGCACCTTGGCAAGCTCGACGGATCTGGTCACCGAGAGGGTCGTCGCATACTGCATGCAGACTTCGATTTTCGACGCGCAGACTTTGATCGAGCAAACCTTGTCGCGCTACAACATTTAGAACTGGTTGATCCTTGGGTACAGAAGCACAAAAGGTTAATCGAGAAGAAGTACAGTGACCGGGGCATACAGAGGACGCAGGGAGAAATAATCAAAGAGCACAACTCAGATTTCACGCGTTGGTTTAGGCAGACGCTCCTTGATAATCCCCCGCGATCGCATTCTTCTGACACGGAAAAGATCATATTCACCTTGTCGCAGGGACCGATACAAAACCTGGTGACCTATCAGGCGTATGATATCAACGGCTACACATTCTACACGGAGGAAAAGGACAACAAGTGTGATTATCAGAACTCAGGCGTAACGTCGGAATTCTACACCGATGACAACGTGAAGGAAAGATTCTACGGAAGAATCGAGGAGATCTGGGAGCTCGACTACTGTGGAGAAAAGGTGCCGATGTTCCGTGTCAGATGGGCAAAGAGCGTCGAAAGAGAAGACCGGTATTTCACAACCATGGTTATACCCGAAGCAGCCAAATCCAAGGCCGCCGGTGCAAACGTGGCCGCGAAAAATGAACCGTGGGTACTGGCTACCAAAGTGGACCAATGTTTTTTCATTACCGACCCGACAAAGCCTAGCCGTGTTGTCGTGAGGAGAGGAAAAAGAAACATCATCGGAATGGATGGACTCTCCAACGAGAGGAAAAAAAATATTGTAAAACACGTGGTCGAAAAAGATTGTAATATTTATGGACAAATTATTATGAAATTTAGTTATACTTTGAATCATATTTGTAACACTTTTATGACATATATCACTACTTTTGGGCATTTTTAGAATATTTAAAAGTATTTTAAAAACAAAACAAAACTTGTATGGCATATATCACCACTTTTGGGAATTTTTTGGAACATTTAAAAGTATTTTTAAAATAAAAATAAAAAAGTGGAGCACCAGGATTCGAACCTGGATGCTCATAGTTTAGAATAGAGCTAAGGGGCAGAACCAGTGGGATATGACAGTACTAGTGTTAACTAGTGGGGTGGCCGCCCTCTTATCTGGTAGTCCAACACACATAGGCGTGGCGCACCCTGGCCAAGTGCGCACTTGGCCAGGGTGCGCTACGCCTATGTGTGTTGGACTAGTCAACCGCGCGTGCCACGTCCGCCTCTCTCATCCCCGCATCTCACAGACACCGCCACCGCCGCACTGCGCTCTCGATCCGCCACCGCCGTCCTGCGCTCTCGAGGAGGAGGAGGCCCGCGCCGCGCCGCTTGTGGAGGAGGAGGATCTCGCGCCGCTCGAGGAGGTGGAGGCCGCCGTCGTCCGCCCGCCGTCGTCCGCCCGTCAGAGGTGAGCGTCGCCCCTCCCCTGTCTCTCCCTCTCTCTCTCCCTCTGTCCCTCTCTCTCCCTCTGTATGGTGGCCTCGGACACGCCGGGGTTCTTGAGAAGCTTGCTGGTGAAGGGTACAACCTTAGTAACCCAATTGATCTGAAGACCTCTGGGTCCAAAGCTGCAGTTTGGTCTGGGTTATTGTCTGTATCTGCTCTTGCTAATCTGCAGAAGTTTTTAGAAGTAGCTTGTAGCCAATGTTCAGTATCTGCTCTTGCTAATCTGTATCTGTCAATTTAGAAGTTGTAGGTCTGTCTGTATCTGTCAATTTAGAAGTAGTAGGAGGTCTGTCAATTTAGAACTTGCCTTCCTGGAGATTAGGGTCTGGGTTATTGTCTGTATCTGTTCTTGCCTTCAATTAAGATTCAAGTGGAGCCTCGCTATCATGGTGCATCAAACCATTGATTTACTCTCCCCAGATAAACAACCAGTACTACTACACTAGTATATACAACTAGCAAGCACCAAGACGATTTTGGCTATACTATATAGTAGCAAGATGAAGCCGATGTGCTAGCTAGTACTAGTACCTATGATGAAAGGATAGTATATACGCCACCTTGCTGATTAATCCGTCTGCTCTCATAGTAGTAATCGCAATATAGAACTTGAAATTTATGGCTGCACTCTCACCATCTAGCAATATGTACATAGCTCAGTGTATGGACAAGTAAATGGTCATGACGACAATGGTTTACAATCTTTTATTTGCGGAGGCTTGTCCATGATCACATCATGCCCCCCCCCCCACAGTGATCTGCTTATGTTTTTAGCAAATTCTTATACTTAAGCAAGTAGCAAGATTCAGGTTGTAAAAAATCTGAGTACTAAACTCTTGTGAAAATCTTGCCTTACTAGCTTAGCTGGTTTCTGTAAGTATGCGTAATAGGTCTTCTGTCAGGGTGCAATATTTGAGAACTAAAGTTTCTTTGCTGGGCATGCTTTACAATACTTGCAAATTGCACAAGTTGTGATAAGAAAATATTCGTGTATCTGATCAACATCTTGCACCCCATATAGGTGGATTATAATACTAATGATGGTTGATAAGTGGTGGAGTAATTAGAAAGAGAGTAGAAGTAGTGGCATGAATTAGCATCTGGGAACTAAAAGAATAAGTTATTTTCTCTGTTCAGGTCATTTCCATCATATGAGCACAACTGAATGCTATTTTATTTTTTCAAGAGACCTAGCAGGCTTTAGTTGACAGAAACATGTATGCTTGGGTTTTAGTTGCTGCTGTGTATGCTCATATGTGTTATTTTCTTTTTTCTAGAGACCTAGCAGGCTTTAGTTATTTTCTTTCCATAATATGCTTGGTGCCTGGTGAATCCAGATGATAACTGTAAATGCCCATTGCTTGATGTGGCTGGGCATGTTGATGCATTCTGAACCAATGTGTTTTCTACCTAGATGTTTATGTGCTGGCTGTGTTGGCCAGATTATCCTATGTGACCAGATTATGTGCTGGCTGTGTTGGCCATTTATTGTGTGCTGGTTGTGCTGGCTATGATGGCCATTTATTGTGTGCTAGCTATGCTGGCCATATATATGCAGGTTCTTGTATGAAATGAGTCCCGATTTTTGCCGGAATGTTGATTAACTTCCGTTTCGGCAGAAACCGGGCACTCCTAGTTTAAGAAAATTATCAAAGGTCATGCCGGATTTTTCCGTGCATTTAACCAATTATTTGTTTTTTATTAGTGCAAAGATGTGTGACAACGACGAGGCTGGATGTTCTAAGCGCATCAGCGCTGAAGGAGAACTCAGACCTCCGAATAAACAATTGACATTCTGGGAGGCGGCCCACCGGCTAGAAGACGATGAAGAATACCATCCTTCGAAGAGCGAGGATGATGAGATGGAAGACGCGGAGGAAGAAGCCGAAGGAACGGCGGACGATGAAACCACTGATGGCGGCGAGGGCACATGGAGTGGTAGCAACCCTCCTAACAAGAAGAAGAAGCCGAAGGACCGGCGCCCGAACACGGTCGGCACGGTCAGGGAGGAAATTACCGAAGTGAGCCCATCAGGGGTTCCTTTGGAGCCCGCCCTTGTCGTCAAAGGGTACGGTGGGCAAGTGGCGGCGATCACCCGGACAACCATCTCGATCAACACCGAGAATCTCCAACATAAAGATAATGGCCACTTGCGCACACTCCTCTTCGAGAAGCTGCACGCAAGATACAAGTTCCCCGCTAAGTATCAGAACACAAATTATCATGGGAACGAAGTAAACAAATGCGCCCTCACAAAGATGAGCACCGCCCTGGCCAGCTGGAGAACCCGGATAAAGAAGAAGATCTATAAAGAAGGCAAAAGTCTCGAGGAGATCCAGAAGATTGACCCGCAGATCACCGAAGATCAGTTCCGGGAGTTCAAGGAGAGGTGTGAATCCGAAAGAGCCCTAGCCAATAGTAATCGGGGAAAGGTGCTGCAGGCGATGAATATAGGTCATCACCATCTCGGATCTGGTGGATACAGAACCGCGGAGGCCAAATGGAATAAGGAGGACGAAGAGTATAGATCCAAGGGGATAGAAAACCCCTTTGCTAAATTCGAACCCGGGCAGGTTCGAAACTTCATCAGGGCCCGTTACCATGTGGACCCAAAAACCAAACAACTCACCGCGGATCCTGCGGTGAAGGAATTCGAGGAAATTGTGGTAAGTATAATCTAATTACTGCGGATCTACTCGATTGCAATCTAATCGATGATCTAAATGATTCACTGTTACTTCTTCTGCAGGAGGAGGAAATTGTTGCTAGTCATGGATCCCAGGTTTCCTCATCCGAGGGGTCGACAGCGGCCACCCGGTGGGATAACCCTTTTAACAGGGCGATGAACCGGGCCAAGAAAATAGAGCCGGTTACGAAGAAGCCGTCGTCGGCTGGCCGTTTGGCCGGCCTCGGGGGTAAGAATTGGGTGGATCATTTTGGTCCACCGCCGAGGACGCATGTTGCGCCGTCGAGAAGGAGCGAGGAGGAAAACCGCGAGGTTCAAGAACTTAAGGCACAAGTGGCACGGATCCCGCAGATCGTCCAAGACAACCTGGCAATCACCCTCACGTCCTTCCTGCCTACCTTGGTGGAGTCAATAGCGAACTGGAGTGCGGGTGGTCGAGTAGGGCCGTGCCCGATTCCAAGCATGGTCAGCAGCCACTCGAACAACGCGGCGCCGACGAATCAGGCGAACTACGTGTTCGTGACTCCGCCCGCTAGCACCGCGGCGCCGCAGGTGTTGGTGACTCCCCCTGCCATCACCGCGGCGCCAGAGTACATGTTGGTGCCCCCCTGCCATCGTCGCGGCGGCACCGGAGCTCCAAGCACCCGTCGGTAGGGAGAATACACCGGCGGCCAGCACCGCGCCATCAAGCAGCCCTTCCGTCTCTTGCACGCCCGTCGCTGTATGCGGTGCGTCGACATTAGCCGATCTCGACGCCATCACGGTAAACAAATTTCTTTAATTACCGCCTTTCATGCCATCTATTACTCTTATGGCATCTCGCTCTGACGACGCCGTACATGTTTTCCGCAGACGGATGTTCCTTGCACTCTCTTATTCTACGTGAACAACGAGCTGAGGGATGTTGCCAAGGGTACCATCGTTCAACCCTTGCAGCGCACGTTCCACTCAAGGACGATGTCAGATAGCGTGCACAGGGTCAAAATTAGTCGGGTGATAAGGGGCTGCGACGACCTGGAACCTCCCATTCAACCCCCAGGAGCGGATGAAGAAGAGCCGTCTGTCCTCAGAACTTGCTTCGGCTTATTCTTGCTATGGCCAAAGAGCATGATCCGTTTGGGGACGGCGGGGTCCATCACGCCACAGACAACAGCACCGCATGTCGTGCCAGCGACAAGCGGTGGTAAGGCCCCCTTACCGCCCTCGCCGTCACCTCCACGCGGTGGGTCGGATGATCATGTTGATGATATGCACATGGCGCAGGATCCGGCCGAGGACGACGAAGACTGGAATGATCACTTCTTCAACACTCAGTTTGGCAACGAAGAAGACCTAGCTGGTGGCCCCATAGAGAAAGCCACTATCACCAAGCGTCTGTTTAGTTCTCAGGAGACGCCTCCAGCTTGCGCCTTTACAGAGCCAGCTGATACAACCAACCGGCCCTTTATTCTAAGCCCTGACACACTACATAGGGCGGCCAGTGCTCAGATTGCGGTGCCTGCCCGCTCTCCAAAAGGAAAAAAGGGCAGGAAAAGAAAATCTAGCAGCTCGAGCTAGCCGGTGGTGTCAACAACTGCGAATCCGATCAGGTTTCGGGACGGGCCACCAAGACCCGAGGGTATTATGTGGAGGATTCATGTGGCGGGTGAGCCCATGCTACCTAAGAATTTGCGGAAGCTCGCCAGTTCGGAACTGCAGAGTGTGCATGACGGCGTGCTGACGATAGAGAGACGCCTTCTATTGGAGAAAGATCCCTCGCACCCGGTATTCGTGGTTAAGGTGCCACCAGGCTTGGGCTTCGTCGACAATGCCCCTGCGGATCTGTTCTTCCTGCGGTTCGACGACATCTTCAATATGTTCCACCTATACCCGCTGCACTATACCATGGTCCGTCTGTTTTCTCTCAGCCTGGCCATGCAGATCATTAGAGAGAACACACCGGGCATCGCTATAGTGGACCCCTACTACATGCGTGACGGCTTCTTGGGTTCCCCCGTCGAACGATGTATCGTGGCCTCGTACCTAAAAAGAATCCTCGTGGCGAACAAGACAAAGGAATACATTCTCGTGCCTTACTTTCCCGAGTAAGTCGTTATTCACTCGCCACCGTCGATTGGCTTTATTAGATCATCATCATTATTTTTCCAACACATTCCATTTGAATTTTTTGCGCAGAGATGAACAATGCACGCTCATCTCCTTATCGCCGAAGCATTCCCACGCCACGTATTTCGACTCGGGGAGTCTAGAAAAAAAGAAAAACTACGACAAGATCAAGGAAGTTCTGGATGATGCTCTCACTGGCCTTGCCTCGACGGAAGGCACCACCTTCGTGCATACGAAGGTCAAGTTCGGCAGGCACGTCTTCAACCACATAACGGAGTTCCCCTGCGTGAAGCAGCCGGAAAACAGTAAGTAGGAAGCCTACTACGCACTCCATCACATGAGGGCGTTCCTACTTGACCAGCAGAATTCTACGCTGCCAGATCATCTCAAACAGTGGGCCGAAGCAAAGGCCAAGATCAATGATTCGGATATTAGACATCGCATCCAACAGCAATTTGGGGCAATCATCTTTCGTGATGTCATGACTTCGGGGGGGATCTTCTACGGAGGAAATATCCCGAATAACCGTGACATAGAAGATCGCCTAGAGATGCAGGGTGACTATAGGAAGTTCATGACGAGACAAGGCGTCCTCCCGTTCCCTAAGCCGAGCCAGAAGGCTTGATGTTGGCCTAGTTGTAGTTACAAACTATAGATGACCTTTGTGTGTGTGTGGACAAGTGTACTTATCTTATTAGGTTTATGAATCATCGCTTACTTATTTTGCTTATTATTATTATATATCAATCAATGCTTGGTTTTTTCTTACTCTTTGGTCCTTTGCTCAATTTGGTACTTCTTTTTTTCCTTACTCTTTTTTCAAGAATAATGCCGATGATTGAAATGTCGTGGCACACTATATATGTGAATGTGCTACGATGGGATTGTGAGCCTTGTGATATGCACAAGTCCAGGTCTTGTGCATCCTACTTGGCTCACCGTTCCATCGTAGCATATTCCTGTGTCCAACGACCTATGTATATATATGAGGCATTCTTTTCGAGTTATTTTTGTCTTTTTAGAGAATAATGCCGATGATTGAAATGTCGTGGCACACTATATATGTGAATGTGCTATGATGGGATTGTGAGCCTTGTGATATGCACAAGTCCAGGTCTTATGCATCCTACTTGGCTCACGGTTCCATCATAGCATATTCCTGTATCCAACGACCTATGTATATATATGAGGCATTGTTTTCGAGTTATTTTTGTCTTTTTCGAGAATATGCCGATGATTGAAATGTCGTGGCACAATATATATGTGAATGTGCTATGACGGGATAGTTAGCCTTGTGATATGCACAGGTCCAGGAATTGTGCATCCTACTTGGCTGACTGTTCCGTCGTAGCATATTCCTGTGTCCAACGACCTATGTATATATATGAGGCATTCTTTTCGAGTTATTTTTGTCTTTTTCGAGAATATGCCGATGATTGAAATGTCGTGGCACAATATATATGTGAATGTGCTATGACGGGATAGTTAGCCTTGTGATATGCACAAGTCCAGGAATTGTGCATCCTACTTGGCTAACCGTTCCGTCATAGCATATTCCTGTGTCCAACGACCTAGCTAGTTATATATGAGGCATTATTTTCGAGCTACTTTGGTCTTCTTCGAGAATAGTGCCGATAATTGAAATGTCGTGGCACACTATATATGTGAATGTGCTACGATGAGATTGTACGCCTTGTGCTATGCACAAGTCCAGGTGTTGTGCATCCTACTTGGCGTACGGTTCCATCGTAGCATATTCCTGTGTCCAACGACCTATGTATATATATGAGGCATGCTTTTTGAGTTACTTTGGTCTTTTTCGAGAATAATGTCGATGATTGAAATGTCGTGGCACACTATATGTGAATGTGCTGCGATGGGATTGTTCGCCTTGTGCTATGCACAGGTCCAGGTGTTGTGCATCCTACTTGGCGAACAGTTCCATCGTAGCATATTCCTGTGTCGAACAACCTAGTTATATATGAGGCATGCTTTTTGAGTTTGGTGTTTTTGATTTAGGAGTACTTTCTATAAGTGTATCTTCATATGCGACTTTAATTATATATGTTTTTTTTCAATCACCGGTTAATTATTATTGTCAACTTATAGATGACGTGGTACGTCGTGTACAAGGGACGGGTTCCCGGAGTCTACGATGATTGGGAAGACTACCGGAGACAGGTGCACCGTTTCAGCGGCAATAGCTACAAAGGGTACGACACTATGGCAGAGGCGGAAGCTAGATACACGCGCTATCTAGCGGGAGTTAGGACAAGGAACCGGATGAAGACCTACACCTTCGTCGCGGCGGTGATCATGCTTATCTTCTTTGGTTATTTATCCCGCGTTTGTGTCTAGCTAGTTTAGATGTCTAGGCGAGCTTCCGAGCTCTAACTTGTTCGATCGTCGACACATGTATTCGCATGTCACCAACTACTACTTTGTAACTTGATCGAAACAATGTAACTTAGACTATGTATTCATGTATGAGACTTATCTATATGTATTTGTTTCAATCTTGTTTTTCATATTGTGTATTTATATATATAATTGTATATCTTGTATCTGTGTGTATATCTGCTGTAATATTGTATATAATCTGTATTGTATATAATCTAGCTCGGAAATTAAAAAAAAAAAACACATCTGTGGCGCACATGATCTACCTTCTGTGGCGCACTACACCTAAAGTGCACTATGGAAGCTTAGTGGCGCACTAGGTAGTGCGCCACAGAACATCCTAGGGGTAGCGCACCTGCCCAAACATCTGTGGCGCACTTGCAGGTGCGCTACGCCTGTGTCTACACAACCGTGGCGCACTAGGCAGTGCGCCACGGCTGAGAGATAGCCGTAGCGCAAGGCATGTGGCGCACTGCAGGTGCGCCACAGATGATGGTTTCAGGTGCGCCACTAAAGGCCGTTTTCCTAGTAGTGATCTAGGAGATGTGCTTTGGTGTCATCTCTCTCCTCCCAAATATTGGAAATTGAAAACACAAGAAAACCAGAATTGACCAATAGCCCTTCGGGTCGGCGGATACGAAGGAGTATCGGTCAATTATGGCCGTGACATGGTTATACCCTATGGGTACACGATCTTAGCATACCTAGTCCAGCCCAAGGAAGACCCACGAGAATATGCGCCAGCCCATGAAGACTTTCGGGTGGCCAGGGCCCATGACGCCTTCGGATCCTTGGAGAACAAGACTAGAGTAGATAGAATATTCAAAGGGGCAAACCCTAAAACCTGTAACCGACTCGATCTGTGCCCGGGACCTGCCTATCTCTATATAAAGTCTAGGAGGAGACGTCGAGGAGGGCACTTCATACCACCGCATACACACCTCCACGCCAGATTGCATCTGAGCACCCCTGTACTTTTCGGTTCCGCCGTAATCAAGAGCAAACAAGCAGGAGTAGGGTTTTCCCTGCGGGGGCCTGATCCTGGGTAAACCTCGTGTCTCCGTGTTGCTTGTCTGCTAACCGTTCCGCGATCTCCAGCATCCCCATCTTCTTCAAAAACCAAGCTCATAACAATGGGCATTGACGAGATTAAACCTCGTCAAATTGGCGCCGTCTGTGGGAACTGGGACACAGATTGTGCGATCGTGACGGTCCCAACCAAAGCGATCTACAACTCCGCGGCGACGGAGAGTCATCTCCTCTTCGGCGCTTTCGACTTCACCGCCCACTCGCCAGCCATCCTGAAGGACTTCGAGCCCGTTGGCGATGGGCTCGAGATCCTGTTCGGAAGCTTCTGCTTCCAGGTGGGGCAGACCGGCACTCTCCGTCTCCCAGATCGGGTGCCCCTGCCATCGATCAGGCCCTCTTCGTGGGCTCCACACCCCGTGATACGCACATCGCCATCAACAGATGAGTCCTATGACAGCAGCAGCTGCAACTCAGATCTGTGCGATCCACCATCGGAGGAAGGGACCTACGGTTCCGGATCCGAAAGCTACGGCAGCAGCGATCCAATCTATGAACGCTACCAATGTGCCACAGTCATCCAGAGCGACGTGGATCAGGAGCACAACCCGCAGGGTAGAAACGACGAGAACAGGAGAAAATAGTCCTCCCCCGCCCAACGAGGAGGACACCGATCCCAATCAGATCATCCACCTCATCGAGGAAGGATGGGCTCAAGCACGCGAAGCCGTGGAAGGAAACAAGATCCTTCCCATGGGTGCCTCACGGGACCTACTGATGGCGTACCACCTGCTCCTGGTCGAAGAGCACAAGAAGCAGGTGAAGATGCAAGAATTGCTTGATAAGCGCAAGAAAGCGGCCTCGGAGCCCAGTGCGCGGCGAGCTGCGCTCTCCTCCATGGGCGGATCCATATCGCACGGCAACCATGGCAACAAGCACCATTATCGCATGGAGAACATGGACCCCAAGACACGCCGCGAGGTGACTCAGACCCTTAACACGTCCTTCATGGAGATGGATGCCGACAACAACGTCATCCCGAAGACTGTTGGAGATATGCCCAAGAGGCAATAATAAAGTGGTTATTATCATATCTTCACACTTATGATAAATGTTTACATACCATGCTATAATTGTATTAACCGGAAACATTAATACTTGTGTGATTTGTAAACTAAAATAAGAGTCCCTAGTAAAGCCTCTTGTTAAACTAGCTTGTTGGTTAATATATGATCATGGTTTCCTGATCATGAACATAGAGATGTTATTAACAACAGGATCATATCATTAGGAGAATGATGTGATGGACATACTCCTATAGATAAGCGTAGCATAAAGATCAAGTCATTTCAATAGTTCAAATTGCTATATGCTTTCTGATACATAGTAACCTAATTCCTTCGACCATGAGATCATGCATATCACCTTTACCGGATGGATGCTTTGATGACATCAAACACCACACCGTAACAGGGTGGCTATAAAAGTGGCATTGAGTGTTCGGAAAGTATTGGTTGAAACACATGGATCAAGAGTGGGATTTGTCCATCCATATGACGGATAGATATACTCTGGGCCCTCTCGGTGGAATGTCATCCAATTGGCTTGCAAGCATGTGACTGGCTCACAAGGGATCACATATCACGGGAACGAGAAAAGAGTACTTATCGGTAACGAGGTTGAACTAGGTATGCAGAGATACCGACGATCATAACCTCGGATAAGTAAACTATCGTGAGACAAAGGGAAATTGGTATCGTATGTAAGTGGTTCATTCGATCGCAAAGTAATCGTAGAAATATGTGGGAGCCATATGAATTTCCAGATTCCTCTATTGGTTATTGTTCGGAGAAGTGTCTCGATCATGTCCGCATAATTCACGAACCGTAGGGAGACACACTTAAGGATTCGACGTTGTTTGAGTAGTTATGGTATTATGAGAAAGAGACCGAATGTTGTTCGGAGTCTCGGATGGGATCCGGGATATCACGAGGTGATCCGGAATGGTCCGGAGAATAAGATTCATATAAGGAAAGTCCCGTTTCGGAGTTCGGGAATGATTCCGGTGTTTTCATCGGGAATGTTCTAGAAGGGTCCGGATTGTCCGGCACTCCGGGGGGGAGGGGTACATGAATGTGTCATTACATTTTGGAATGATTGCATCATGTACTAAGTGTTCTTGCTGTCCCAAATAAAGGATTAAATTGAATCCTAAACCAGAAAAGTCAAATGTCCAGTTTGAAAGTCAAACGGCTAAAACAAGAAACTGTGGGAAACAAGCAAGAGGAGTTGGAACCGACTTGGAGGAGGAGTTTCTCTCCTCCAAGCCGGCGGCCAGCCCTAGGCCGAGTTGGGGAGGGACTCCCTCCCTCCCCTGGCGCGCCAAGACCCTCCCATCTATATAAGGAGGGGCAGGGCTCCCCTCCTAGAACACACAAGTTCCTATCTTCTACCTCCGGTTTAGAGCCGTTTTGGTTTAGAGCTTCTAATTGCTTTAGCCTGCGGTTTAGAGCCTTCTAATTGGTTTAGAGCCTTCTAATTGGTGTGTCTAATTACTAGACCACTAATAGCCTCTCTCATAAGCTCCACCATACTCGCACCGGCTTAAGGCGAAGCCCTGCGGGATTTCCCCTCTACTTCCGGTACCACGCCGTTGTGCTGCTGGAATCACGAGGAGAGTGCTACAACCTCCGCTGCCTGCTGGAACAAGGGAGAGGAAGGTCTTCGTCGAGTACCGAACGTGTGACCGACTGCGGGAGCGCTGCCGGAACGAGGCGCCGGAAGGATCGTCTACACGATCTTGAGATTGGAAAGAGTACGACTACATCACCCACGAGAATCTGCTCTCGTTAAACGCTTTGGAATCTTCGAGGGTAAGTTATTCCATCGACTCGTTGCTACAATCTAGTAGATAGATCTTGGCTTGTTTGTTTGCATGCGATAGAAATTTTTTGTTTTCCATGCTACGAACCCCTACAGTGGTATCAGAGCCGTGTCTATATGTAGATCTGTTGCACGAGTAGAACACAATGGTCATTGTGGGCGTTGATGCTTTTATTGTAGATTGCTTTTTGTGTACTTTGCATCTTGCGGTATGTTGGGATGAAGCGGCCCGGGCTAACCTTACATGACATCGTTCATGAGACTTGCTCCACGCTTGACATGCAACTTGTATTGCATAAGTGGCTTTGCGGGTGCCTGTTTCTCCTAGCATAGTTAAGATCCAATTTACAACGGGTGATCAACAATGCTAGTATCAATGTTGTGGTTCTTGTTCGTAAGTTAGAACGACACTTATTGAAAGCCCCAAACCACGTAAAATATGCAAAGAAAGTAGAGGCGTCTAACTTTGTTTTGCAGGGGTGTGCAGTGATGTGATATGTCCATGATTGTGATTATATTTGATGTATGCAATGTTCCTTATTGTAAGTCGGCAACCGGCAGGAGCCATATGGTTGTCTTTAATTTCTGTTAAGACCCGCATGTCTATTCAAAGTAGTTGTAATAGTTGAAGCCGGTGGACGACAACCATGGAGAAGCATCATTGACCTTGATGCAATGTCGGTGATGATGGAGATCATGTTCGTGCTAGAAGATGGAGATCGGATGCACAAAGAAGAAAGGCCATATCATATCACATATTATGAATTGCATGTGATGTTTATCCTTTATACATCTTGTATTGCTTAGTAGACGACGGTAGCATTATAAGATGATCCCTCATGCACATGAATTTCAAGTCATAAAGTGTTCACCCTTAGTTAGCACCGTTGCTAAAGCTTGTTGTTTCGAAGCACCACGTGATGACCGGGTGTGTTAGATTCCGCAAGTGTATACAACGTAAGCAAGCCAGATTTGCTGATGCGGTAGCTAAGGTTTGATCTTGACGAGCCTAGCATGTACAGACATGGCCTCAGGAACACGGATTACCGGAAGGTAGAGCATGAGTCATATAGTAGATATGATGAACATGTTGATTGTTCGCCATTGAAGCTATATCAACTCTCGTGATGATCGGTTTTGATGTGGTGGATTTGGTTCGTGTGATCACTAAAACAATGTGAGGGATATTGTTTTGAGTGGGAGTTCACCTAGATTAATTTAATTATTAATTAGAACTCAATTTATCATAAACTAAATCAAAGTGAATTTGCATAGTTGTTGTAGTCATTGGCATCCGTTTACCACCTTGCGCTTAGATATAATTGAGATGATAGAACTATAGAATTCTGGTTAGTTACTTTACGAACTGGCATCGTATTGTTTTGAAGTGTTAATCTAAAGTTTAAAAGTCCTATTGCAAACTTTCAGTAAGTTCCGGTTACTCCATGAAGTTTAATAATTAGTATTAAATCAAGAGTAACAATTCCAAGTGTTAGTATATAAGTATCATGTTTGTCTCCATGATTCTTGATATTCAAAGGATTCTCCTAATATCAAGGTTATCTAAGGATCTGAAAGAGTTGTTTCAGAAACCATGATTTGTGGAAGATATTGTGATATCTGAAACGAAGTTTTGGTTGCAACATGATAGAGTATAGTATGACTAAAGTCATGTTCTCATATTTGATGAGAATTTGCAAAAGGTTGGAGACACTTGTTGTCCTAATCCTCCAAAAGGTTTTGGATAGCAACATTATACTCATAAATTCATCGTTACAAGCTAACAGTAGCTTGATCATGGACAATTCCATGATAAAGATGAATATTTGATGTAGGTAAAATGTTTACTACACCAAGAGATTACTAAAGAAAGGAATTTGAAAGAACACCAAATATTTTATGATGGTGATCTACTTCAAAGTGCAAGTCCAAAGACATTGGTATTTAACTATACACGCTTTGGACTATATGTCATATGTATGACTCCACTATTGATGTTGATAGATTCTTTCAAACAGAAAAGGAAATATTGAAAGAAAATCTCATAAGTATATGGCAGAAAGGAAAAGACTAGAATTGTTCAGCTTAAGTATATAGATGATATACATGTTATGGATATATCCTTTGCTTATTAAACAATGTGGTTCTCAAGTATTTGATACTGAATTTGTTTGTGTGAATCGTCATACGAAACAACACAATTCATGAACTACAATGGCCTAAGTAACTAGCAAAAGAATATGTGATGATGTTCATCGAGAACAAATAAAGGGTTATTGTGTTGCTCGTTAAACATCAAAGCTTGCCTTCAAAGATTTGTTTTATCAGGTATTATGAGAACAAAAGGGTTGTTCAAATAATTGCCGTAATCCATAAAAGATGGATGATTCACAAATCTCGTTGGAGAAATCACATCCATAAAACTGGTGCTAAAAATGTCGAAAGACAAATTGATTGAAAGATCACTTAGGAAGTGACATCGCCGTTTAAATTATATTGGAAAGAAAACATGAAGAAACTCCATGTGGATGGAATTTTGGAGTCTTTTGATTTTGATCACATGACGCTTGTGAAACTTTCCTAAGAGATAATTAAAACTTCGTTCATAGGTAAAAAGGGAACGAAAGACTAGCTTATTGGAATTTGTACATATTGTTGTACGAAGTCCATCATGTGTAGTCAAAAAGCGATGGATTTCAACTTCATATGCTTTCTCCGAGAATTTGAGTGAATATATGAATATTTACTTAATAAGGATAAAGTAAGAAACATTTGAAAAGTTCAAAGACTTTCAAGATGAAGTGCAAAATCATTGTAACAAGAATATAAATAGTTTATGATAAAGATCATAAAGGAAGATATTTGAGTTACAAGTTTAGCATAATACCTAAGATTTAAGGAATCGTTCCGTGGATTTGCATTTTCCCGAAACACCATAAGAGTATGGAGCGTTCGAGATATGTAATTAAACCTTGTTTTACATGGTAAGATCGAAGGTATAATTCATAAAACTGCCATTATATTTTAAAGATTAAAAGCTTTAGAGATTACTGTTTTTCCACTGAAAAGAGCTCCATCATAATCCGTTGAAATGACACCATATAAGGTTATGGTTTGGGATAAAACCCAAGTTGTCCTTTCTTAAACATTGGTATGCTATGCATAAGAAAGATGTTTGCAACCAAAGTCGGATGAACCTGTCTTTGTATGTTATTTCGAATAACTGTTAAGTACTCCTCCATAACATCAGAGACAAAAGTGTTTGTCACTTAAAACGTCAAGTTTCTTTGAGAAGGAATTTTTTCGTGAAAAGTTAAGTGGGAGGACAATAGAACTTTGATAAGGTTAAAAGAACCTTAGCTATATGTGCAGAGTTGCGCAGCACCGAAAAGTGTTCCGGAGGCAGCAACAAAGCTCATGGTTCACGTACCTCAAAGGTTGTGGTCACGGAGATCCAAGTTCCTATTGAAACAAGTAGGTCGGATAAACAATCAAATACCAAGATTTGAGGGTTGAATCATTATTTGAGAATAATGAACCGACTACATGCAAAGAAGCAATGATGGGCCCTGACTCCGTAAAATGGCTTGAAGCCATAAAATCCGTGGTAGTTCCATACACGAGAAATCAAGTTTTGAACTTGAAGGACCCTCGAGAAAGGTGTAAGACCTTACAGTTGTGTCTGGATCTATAAAGAAATAGACATGGATGTTTTACATCTATGAAATAGTCGACATGTTGGGAAAGAGTTCACAAAATGTTCAAAGGCTGACTATGACAAGATTTGATCTGTCATAGTGATATTTAGTCTAGATGGATTAATGTAGCAACCACTACATATAATTTGTTATATGGTAGTTGAATAAACAAAACAAGTTCTTCTAATAGAATCGTTACCTAGGACATGTGCATAACACGGTCCATAGGGTTTTGTTAATTCAAAAGGATGCTAAAAGTATATGCAAACTTCAATGGTTAAAGTGAGCATCGCGGAGTTGGAATCTTCACTGTGATGAAACTGTTAAAGGAGTTTAAAAGTTCATCAGAGACGATGGAGATGCTTGCATTTGCAAGAAATTAAGTGGGAGCGCTAAGACATGTTTCTAATATGTTATGTGGAAGACATATTGTTGATTGGAAATAATGTATCTTTTATTAACACATATTAAGAATTTCATCCTGATGAAAGACTTAGGCAAAACCCAAATATTTGGCATCAATAGACGCTAATATGGTTGTGCCAGAAGTACATAGACAAGATATTGAATGAGTTCAATATAGAAACTACAAGAGAGGTTCTTGTCACACAGAAAGGATTGAATAAGTTCAATGTTGATGATATATTCAAGTGTATTGACATTTGGTAAAGTGAAACAAATAATCAAGTATAGATTGATACTTGATGTATGAAATCACAAAGAGTATTTATATCAATCATACTGTGATATGTACAAATCCAGATATGTCCTATGCTCTAAATGTTGTGAGCATATACCAGAATGATTCGTAAGATGATCATTGGACAATAGTAAGGATATTCTTATGATCTTTTGGAAGAACTAAGAGTATATTATTTGTAGAAGTGACAAATAGATGGTTAGTTCATTGTAAAAGTACTACATTGATACTAGCTTTGTCACAAAGTACATATTAAGTTTATCTCAATCTAAACTAAGGGTGGCACAATATAATGGAAAGTGAGTTCCATAATGGATTTGGATGATTTCCAAAGTTAAGACATTGTGACGGATACTACAACAAAAGGCTAAGTATATGGCTGCTATTAAAGCAGCAAAAGAGGGCATTTGTGTCAAGAAGTTTGTTATCAAACTAGGTATAGTTCACAGTGGGATAATACTATGAAGATATATTGTGCGACAATATTATCAACATGTTTTAACCCCAAAGAGCTAAAGGTCACACCGAAAGACCAAATTTATACAAAGCCATCTCATTAGAGAATGAGTGATGCATAGAGACGCAAAGACATGCAATTACACACGGACCTGGAAGTGTCAGATCCGGAGATCAGTTGACCACTAGCAATCGTGTACATACAACACCGGAAAGCCATAGGTGTTGAATACACAAAGGTTTGAAACTAGATTATTGACTCTAGTGCAAGTGGGAGACTGTTGGAGATATGCCCAAGAGGCAATAATAAAGTGGTTATTATCATATCTTCACACTTATGATAAATGTTTACA
The DNA here is from genome assembly GCA_916181665.1 of Avena sativa. Lineage (NCBI taxonomy): Eukaryota > Viridiplantae > Streptophyta > Magnoliopsida > Poales > Poaceae > Avena > Avena sativa. The sequence continues at coordinate 358,796,113 of OV702283.1, forward strand.
TACCATGCTATAATTGTATTAACCGGAAACATTAATACTTGTGTGATTTGTAAACTAAAATAAGAGTCCCTAGTAAAGCCTCTTGTTAAACTAGCTTGTTGGTTAATATATGATCATGGTTTCCTGATCATGAACATAGAGATGTTATTAACAACAGGATCATATCATTAGGAGAATGATGTGATGGACATACTCCTATAGATAAGCGTAGCATAAAGATCAAGTCATTTCAATAGTTCAAATTGCTATATGCTTTCTGATACATAGTAACCTAATTCCTTCGACCATGAGATCATGCATATCACCTTTACCGGATGGATGCTTTGATGACATCAAACACCACACCGTAACAGGGTGGCTATAAAAGTGGCATTGAGTGTTCGGAAAGTATTGGTTGAAACACATGGATCAAGAGTGGGATTTGTCCATCCATATGACGGATAGATATACTCTGGGCCCTCTCGGTGGAATGTCATCCAATTGGCTTGCAAGCATGTGACTGGCTCACAAGGGATCACATATCACGGGAACGAGAAAAGAGTACTTATCGGTAACGAGGTTGAACTAGGTATGCAGAGATACCGACGATCATAACCTCGGATAAGTAAACTATCGTGAGACAAAGGGAAATTGGTATCGTATGTAAGTGGTTCATTCGATCGCAAAGTAATCGTAGAAATATGTGGGAGCCATATGAATTTCTAGATTCCTCTATTGGTTATTGTTCGGAGAAGTGTCTCGATCATGTCCGCATAATTCACGAACCGTAGGGAGACACACTTAAGGATTCGACGTTGTTTGAGTAGTTATGGTATTATGAGAAAGAGACCGAATGTTGTTCGGAGTCTCGGATGGGATCCGGGATATCACGAGGTGATCCGGAATGGTCCGGAGAATAAGATTCATATAAGGAAAGTCCCGTTTCGGAGTTCGGGAATGATTCCGGTGTTTTCATCGGGAATGTTCTAGAAGGGTCCGGATTGTCCGGCACTCCGGGGGGGAGGGGTACATGAATGTGTCATTACATTTTGGAATGATTGCATCATGTACTAAGTGTTCTTGCTGTCCCAAATAAAGGATTAAATTGAATCCTAAAACAGAAAAGTCAAATGTCCAGTTTGAAAGTCAAACGGCTAAAACAAGAAACTGTGGGAAACAAGCAAGAGGAGTTGGAACCGACTTGGAGGAGGAGTTTCTCTCCTCCAAGCCGGCGGCCAGCCCTAGGCCGAGTTGGGGAGGGACTCCCTCCCTCCCCTGGCGCGCCAAGACCCTCCCATCTATATAAGGAGGGGCAGGGCTCCCCTCCTAGAACACACAAGTTCCTATCTTCTACCTCCGGTTTAGAGCCGTTTTGGTTTAGAGCTTCTAATTGCTTTAGCCTGCGAATTAGAGCCTTCTAATTGGTGTGTCTAATTACTAGACCACTAATAGCCTCTCTCATAAGCTCCACCATACTCGCACCGGCTTAAGGCGAAGCCCTGCGGGATTTCCCCTCTACTTCCGGTACCACGCCGTTGTGCTGCCGGAATCACGAGGAGAGTGCTACAACCTCCGCTGCCTGCTGGAACAAGGGAGAGGAAGGTCTTCGTCGAGTACCGAACGTGTGAACGACTGCGGGAGCGCTGCCGGAACGTGGCGCCGGAAGGATCGTCTACACGATCTTGAGATCAGAAAGAGTACGACTACATCACCCACGAGAATCTGCTCTCGTTAAACGCTTTGGAATCTTCGAGGGTAAGTTATTCCATCGACTCGTTGCTACAATCTAGTAGATAGATCTTGGCTTGTTTGTTTGCACGCGATAGAAAAATTTTGTTTTCCATGCTACGAACCCCTACAAAGACACCGCAAGCTGCGATCATGGCAGCCACCACATACCTCGCGTCCCATCCACCTCCGGTGGGGGACCCGAAAAGGGCCATGCACAAGTCCGCACTTACCGGTCTCGGACTCATTGGAGCTGCGCTCCACGGAGAAGCTCCTGCGGAGCCAAAGAAGAAGGATGCGGTCAGGTTCAACCGCAGCCCCACTCCTTCATCCGACGAGGAAGAGCACGACCTACCTCAAAGGCACAAGATCTCGCGCCATCGCAACCGCGATTGTGACGCTCGAAGCGGGCTTACCCAACGCAAGATCGACAAAGCGCGCGCCAAGCGTGTATGCTCGTCCGAATCCGAGGAGGACGACGATGAAGGAGAACTCTGTGGAGCCCGATGCTTCAGCAGATCCGTTCGGCGGACACGGATGCCGCGGAACTTCAAGCTTCCTTCGGACACTCCGAAGTTTGATGGTACACAGGACCCCAAGGCGTGGCTCAGCGACCACCTGTCGTCCATCAAACTACACGGCGGAAACAAGGACACCGCCCTGCAATGCCTTCAGCTGCAGCAGACAGGCGCAGCCCGGATCTGGCTCAGCAGCCTATCCTCTGGATCCATCCGAAGCTGGGAGGAACTGGCGTACAGTTTCATCCGAAACTTCAAAGGCACTAGCAAGAGGCCAGCCTCGATCGAGGAGCTACGGGCCTCTGCACCCAACGAACGGGTGAATCCATTCGCTCGTACATATTACGCTGGTCCAACACCAAGAACTCCGCGGTGCACATCTCTTAGGAGAGAGCGATCGACGCCTTCAAAGATGGCGTCAAGCGCCAGGACTTCAAGGAAGAACTTGGGCGCGTCAAGCCCAAGACACTGGACCACCTCATGGACATTGCCAACAGGTGGGCAGATAGCGAGGACTCCGTCCACCGAGCGCACTCGGAGGAGGAAGATGACTACGGCCATCGACGTGAACGCTGTAGCAAGAGAAAATCGCGCGTCTACGACGATCGCGATGGACCCGACATGGTCGCGGCTGGCTACGCCGACCGCCGCAGCGATGGCAACCGCAGCAGCGGCGGATACCGCAGAAACAACTTCCGCAAGGGAGGACGCCTAGCGCAGTCATAGCAACATCGCGGCCGCGACGATGGACCCTCAGCATCCGACAAATTGTCGGGTCCATGCACCATCCACTTCTACATCGATAAGCAGGATGGTAAAAAGAAGGCAAGCCACATGCTCAAGGATTGCCGCGAGTTCCAGAAACTCAGCGAGAGCATGTACCAGATGAGGCAACAAGCTCCGAACCCCGGGTACGGGAACGCGCCCACACCAGGCAACATCGCCCACGGAGCTCCTCCACCACCACCCGTGGGACCTTCGAATCATCCAATCGCACCCGCGCAGAACAACGGCGGAAACGGGTACCCCGTGCCAAAAGGATCACTGATGATCCAAAAAGGACGCACAACGAACAGGGTGCAAAATAAAATTACTCGTCAGATCAATCTGGCTGTGACCGCTCCACCCGCCATCCCTGAGTACCTCAGCGGATCGGAGTCCTGCATCACGTTTAGCCATTCGGATCACCCTTGCCAGGTCCCTCGCCCAGGTCATGCTGCCTGGTGCTTGAGGCGCAGATCGGAGGGTTCGACATGAGCCGCGTCTTCATGGACGGCGGCAGCGGCATCAATCTGATGTTCGTCAGTACCTTAGCAGCAATGCAGATCCCGTTGTGTAGCCTGGAACAATCCGATACAACGTTCCATGGCATTGTTCCAGGGAAGGGCATATTCCCCCTGAGAAATATATGGATCGACATCATCTTCGTCAAGCCCGACAACTTTCGGTGCGAGCGACTCAAGTTTGAAGTGGTGGACTGGCCATCACAATACCATGCCATCCTCGGGTGTGTGGCATTCGCACGGTTCCTGGCAGTACCGCACTACGCATACCTGCTACTCAGGATGCCAGGACCAAAGGGCGTCATCACGGTCCACGGGAGCTTCACCCGATCGGACCACTGCGATAGGGACTTCAATAGAATCTCCCAGTCATTCGGCATGCAGGAGGAGCTCATAAGGCTCCGAGAGGTGACAGACAATGGGGCACCCCCAGTTGCAAGACAGAATGCACCCGACATGTCTTTTGACTGCACCGTCAACACAAAGAAGGTGCAGGTCCACCCGACAGACACCTCCAAGACGGCGCTGATCGCCAACGACCTCAGCCCCGCATAGGAAAACACGCTCATCGAATTCCTCCGTGAGCGCTGAGAAATCTTCGCCTGGTGTCCTGTTGACATGCCAGGAGTTCCCAGGGAATTCGCCGAGCATGCACTCAACGTCTTTCCATACGCCAAGCCTGTCAAACAGTCCATCCGACGACTGTCCGAACCACGGGATGAAGCCATCGGAGTCGAAGTCAACAGACTACTCAACGCAAACTTCATCAGGGAGATCAAGGAAAGCGAGTGGCTCTCCAACACCGTGATGGTCCCCAAAAAGGACACGGACATCCTGTGGATGTGCGTGGACTTCACATCGCTGAACAAGCACTACCCGAAGGATCACTTCCCTCTCCCTCGGATCGATCAGATTATCGATTCGATTGGAGGATGCAAGAAGCTCTCCTTCCTTGACACCTACTCAGGCTACAATCAGATTCGATTGAAGGTCGAAGATCAGGAGAAAACGGCGTTCATCATGCCGTTCGGGGTGTTCTACTACAACACAATGCCCTTCGGGCTGAAGAATGCAGGAACCACGTACCAACGGTGCATGCAGGCATGCCTGAAGGACCAGATTGGCTGCAACATCCAAGTCTATGTCGACGACATAGTAATCAAAACAAGGGAGGCCAAGACACTGATCGACGATCTCCGCGAGATGTTCGACAACCTTGATCGATACAAGATCAAGCTAAACACAGAAAAGTGCGCCTTCGGCGTCCCATCTGGTCAGCTGCTAGGCTACTTCATCTCCCAGCGAGGGATCGAAGCAAACCCGAAGAAAATCCGGGCCATAATGGCCATGGAGAAGCCGAAGAACCTCAAGGGCGTCCAAAATCTTGCTGGGAAAATCACGGCGTTGAGCAGGTTCATCAGCCGCATGGGCAAAAAAGCCCTGCCTTTCTATCAGCTGCTACGCAAAGCAGAGAAATTCGAGTGGACGCCCGAAGCGGACGACGCATTCGAAGATCTAAAGCGGTTGCTCTCTACCTCGCCCATCTTGGTCACGCCAAAAGAGCGCGAGCCTCTACTGCTATACATAGCAGCTGCACACTAGGTGGTAAGCACCGTGCTTGTGGTCGAAAGGCCCGAAGATGGCAAGACCCATGGGGTCCAACGCCCAATCTAATACCTCAGCGAGGTATTGACGCCGACAAAGCAGATGTACCCTCACTACTAGAAACTCGCCTACGGCGTATTCATGACGGCTCGTCGGCTGAGCCACTACTTCCAGGAGCATCAGGTGATGGTCGTCAACGAAGCACCCCTGAACAGCATCCTGAACAACCAGGAGGCCACAGGACGTGTGGCCCTGTGGGGCATCGAGCTGTCACCTCTAGACATCATCTATGAGAAGCGCCACGCGATCAAGTCTCAGGTCCTTTCGGACTTCCTCGTCCACTGGATGGAACTGCAGCTGCTAGACACCCCGGACATGACACAGTCATGGACGATGCACTTCGACGGCTCCAAGCGCGATGCCGGAGCAGGAGTCGGGGTCATACTGACCTCCCCGCCGGGCGACAAGATGAAATACGTCCTCCGGATGAAATTTCGAGCTTCCAACAATGAGGCCGAGTATGAGGCCCTCATCCATGACATGAGTATGGCCAAGATCTGCGGTGCAACGCGCCTGGTCATCTACGGTGACTTGAACCTCGTCGTCCAATAGACAATGAACGAGTGCGACGCACACGCTGCCAACATGATTGCGTACCACGCACTCTACAACGCACTCGAAGGAGACTTCAACGGCTACAAACTTCGGCACATTGGGAGAGAAAGCAACGAAGAGGCCGACAGACTCGCCAACATCGGCTCCACCTGCGCACGGGTGCCACCAGGTGTGTTCCTCGAACAGATCCGCATGCCATTCATCAAAAGGAAATTCCCAAAGGGATCACCCGAAGAAGCAGAGCACTCGGGGCTACCCTACCCGAAGGACAGGAAGGACCAGAAAAACTCGACACAGAGGTTGCAATGGTCAACCTGATACAGGTCATGGCAGTTGAAGAAACATGGACACAGGCATACCTCTGATATCTGATAGACGGGGAGCTGCCTGACAGCCCGACAGATGCCCGACGCATATCTCGCCGGTCCAAGGCCTTCACCATCATCAATGGCGAGCTGTACAAGCGCATCATTTTGGGTGTACTCCAAAAGTGCGTCACCATCGGTGACGACAAAACCATCCTCCAAGACATCCACGAGGGTATCTACGGCCATCACGCGGGCAGCCGCGCCCTTGTCGCCAAAGCTCTACGAGCTGGGTTCTACTGGCCAACGGCCATGAACGACGCCAAGGACATCGTCCAAAGGTGCAACGGGTGCCAGAGGTTTGCAGATAAACCACACGCACTAGGATCGGAGCTCAGGCCCATACCCCTGGCCTGGCCCTTCGCCCAATGGGGCCTCGACATGATGGGCAAACTGCCCAAGTCCTCGAAAGGAGGCCACGTCTGCCTCCTGGTCGCAGTCGACAAATTCACCAAGTGGATCGATGCCATGCCCGTTACTAACCAAAAGGGCAAAACGGTCGTCAAGTTCTTCAAATCCATTGTTTACAGCTTCGACGTGCCGCACAACATCATTATCGACAATGGGTCGAACTTCATCTCTAAGGAATTCCAGGACTTCTGCGAAGACCTCGGAATCAACATCACATACGCCTCTGTGGCGCACCCGCAATCAAACGGGCAGGTCAAAAAGGCCAACGGCCTCGTCGGTGGTGGCATCAAGAAGCGCCTAATGAGCCCACTCCAGCGACTCGCAGGAGCCTGGACACAAGAGCTACCCTCCGTCCTCTGGAGCTTGCGCACGACGCCAAACAGCTCAACTGGCTACACGCCCTTCTTCATGGTGCACGGAGCCGAAGCCGTGCTGCCTGCAGAGGTACGCCACAAGGCCCCATGGGTCGTCGCCTACAGCGAAGCCGAATCGACGGCCGCACTAGAAAGTCGCCGTCGACTCACTCGACGAGGCATGCGACATAGCCGCAGCACGACCAGCGGTCTATCAACAGAGCCTCCGCAACATTCATAGCCGTCGGCTGCGCCCAAGGTTCTTCGTCGAAGGAGACCTAGTCTTACGACTCAAGCAAGGGCGACCGAAGAAGCTCGAGTCGCCCTGGGAAGGACCCTACGTCGTCACCTAAGTTATCCCAGGTGGCGCCTATCGCCTCAAGAACGTGGAGTCTGGAGTAGCATACTCCAACCCATCTAACGTCGCACAACTGCGACGCTTCTACCCTAGCTACCCTCCTCCTTTTACTTTCAATAAGGCTATTCAGCCAAGGCTACTCAGCCGAACAATGTACCTCATTCTTACGATATGAATAAAGCTAAGTGTCTCGCCCCAAAAATTTGTCTATTATTCGCATTTTCTTCATGTTACAACACACTCGGGGGGCTCCCCTCACCTCACGACTTTGTCGACTGAGGATAACGCGTGTACACCTGAGTGGCTGACCACGTTAGGCTAACGAAAAGGGCACGCATACAAACAAAGCACCGCGTGCTAACAACAATCAACCTTTATAGCAAAGGGCATAAAACGCCAAGTCGAATACATACAAATTTTACATCTATCTTTTTACAGGTCCTACCTATTCTGAAGAATCACCTGCGCACACTGCTCAAAGAGATATACAATTTGTTCGGCATACTGTCTTACAGCCGCATAATATGTACGCATGTCCCACATGCCACCATCCCGCCGAAGAGGCAGCCCAGCCGCCACAACAGCAAGATCTACATCAGGGCGATGCAACCGCATGAGGGAAAGCACAGCCTTCACCCCTGCAACCAGCTGATGCCGCACCAGCTCCCTGACATGATGCACATCCTGAAACTTCAACCAAGCAACTCTTTCTCAAGACTACGGATGCGGTCACGAAGAAATACAAGTTGCGACGCATCATCCAAGGATGGTCGCAGCTGCGGCGCAGGCGAAGTATCAACGGGATCATCACCCAAAGGTCCCTAGAGGAAAAGAAGGCAAGGATATGAACAAACGCACGAATAAGCAAACAGCTCGGAGATTAATTATACACAGCAAAAGGCACTGCGTGGCACAAGGAGTGTTCATAGATACATTACAACAAAAAGAAACAAAAGCTATCCTTCAACTACAAGGCCTAAGAAGCTGCATCTTGAGTAGCCTCGGAGCCGGACTGCCTACTCTTGGCCTCTCCGTGCTGCCTCACCGCGTACTCCGCCGGCAAGTCAATCAGCTTCGGCCCATAGCGTTTACAACAGGCAGCGTAGAGTGCGAAGGCTACCTCGGATCCGTCGGCAGCTGTCGGCATCTGGGAGGTGACCTGATGAAGATCCAGCTCCGCCCCAGACGCCATGGCCATCGCCAGCCCCATGGACGCGCCGATACCCTTCTGCTTGCGCTTATACGCTGCGGGAGCCTCGGCTGACAGTGCGTCCGCCAATAATTCGACATCCTCGAGGGCGACGTCCTTGGGGACGATCTCCCTGTAGAAGCGCTCGAGAACCACCTTGGCCTTGGCAAGCGAGCCGACCACGATACTGTAGCGGTCTTCGACCGCCACAATGGCATCATCCAGAGCACTTCCGTGCTCCAGGTCACCACGGTCAAAATCGATGCCCGCGGCATCTAGATAAACGGAAGAAGCGAAGTGAAAACCAAAATGAAGCTATAAAGATAAGGAAGCCGAAAAGGAATAGACGAAACTACTCACCCGAAATAGCCTTCGCGGCGGCCATCAGCTTGTCGGCTACCTCCTTCTCGCGTGAGGCCGCAGCAGTGGCGAGTTTCTCCTCACGATCCGTGGCCTCCTGCTGCAGGCGCTCCTTGGCCGAAGCCGTGTCGACTAACTCCTGCTCAAGGCGCTCCTTACCGCCAACGGCATATTTAGCTTTTTTCTCCGCTCGCCCGATGATCTTTTTGAGAGCATCAAGCTCGCGGAGGGCAGTGTTGTTCTCCTCTACAACAAATAACAAGCATGAGATTCGTGAGTAAGCAAGCAGCCAAAGAAGGAGAATATTGATAAAAAACACACGAACCTTGGAGCCGCTAAAGGCTGGACTCCAACGCCATATGCTTCTTCACCAGCTGGTTGGCACCTTGAACAAAAGGCTGCGAGAAGACGCAACTTTTCAGGAAAAAGGCTCAGGGGCTGCGCCCAAGAAAACGACAAAAGAAAATCACGCATACGAAAACTCTCGGGGGCTCCCCCCGAGATACGTACAAAAAATGGCATGATCAGCAGATCATTCGACAGATGCTCGGGGGCTCCCCCCGAGACACAAAACAAAAATGATCAGCAGATCATCCGAAAAATGCTTGGGGGCTCCCTCCACGGCAAGAACGAAAACACTTACGTGGTCAGACGGGGACTCTGAAGGTCCGGCTGTAGTCTTCTGGGGGACAACCACCCAAGCCTCCTACGGAGAAGGGTTCTGAGCAGCGTCCTCAGAGGTGGCCACCATCCGAGGAGGAGGAGGAGCAACCTTCGACTCCCCCACCATCTCTTGAGCGCCATCGCTGAAGGAGCCATCGGAGGAGTGGCTACAAAAGAAAAAAATCAGACAAGTACAAGCAAGAAGACGAGAGAGAGAGAGCAAAAGCAATGGCAGATACTTACGAGTCGAAACCGCTCAAGTCGAAGACAGGAGAGGCTCTCCTACCTTTCTTCTCTTCCTTCTTCCGCTTTGCCGGCGGCTGCGGTGCCACAGCCCGCACGGGCACGGTCCGAATAGGAGAGGAAAAGCCACCATGACCCCCACTGTGACGCTCAAGGCATGACGGTTCCTAGGGGTCGGCGGAGTCGAAGCATCCGACGCTTCGCTTGAGCTCCGTGTCCGCTTTCGAGTCTGCTCCTCGCTAGACTCAAAAGTTTCTTCCGCTGGTGATCGCGCCGAGGGAAGCTCAGACATGGAATCCACTACCTCATTGTCCGGTGCATCCGGAAACAGTTCGGGTAGTGGAGGCGACATGCCCGGTACATTGAACTCCTGCGCAAAAGAAACAAAATTTCAGAACACAAGCAAGTGCAAGAAAAACGCAGTCAAAAAAAGCGCTACGCGCACGCCCCAGATCTACACCTGCGGAACTAGACGAGAGGCAGCGACTAGAGGAGTCAGCGACTTCCCCGGGAGATCTTCTTCAGCTTTGTACTTCAGCAGCGGCCGAAGAATCCTGTCGAGATCCCCCTGGAGAGCTCCTCAGTCGAAACCCTAGTCGGACCGTGGTGACCAGAATAAAGGAACATCGGGTGCGCCCTAGCCTGGAGCGGCTGCACCCGACGTTTGAGGAAGGTGCGGATGATATCCACACTGTTCACCTCTTTATCCGGAATCAACTGGAGATCCTTCACCCGACGGTAGAGCCCCTCTATCTCCGCTAGCTCACCATCCAAGATGTGGTTCTTCCAAGACCTCTTCGGCTGGATTTTCTGGGAGGTGTTGAAAGGAGCAAGGCCAAAGTTCTGCCCGGCCACTGTGGAGTCGCGGATGTAAAACCATCGCCTCCGCCAGTACTGGACAGATTCATACATAGAAAAAGAGAAGAAGAGAAAGTTGGATTTAAGGGAAATGATGCAGCCGCCGATGGGATAAACGCCATCGGAGCCAGATTGCCTCTTCACGGAATAGACCTTCCGGAAGAGGCCAAAGTGCGGCTCGACATCGAGCTAGCACTCGCATAAGGTGATGAAGCAGGCGATATGAAGAAGAGAGTTCGGTGAAAGATGATGGAGCTGGATGCCATAAAAGAAAAGCAATCCATAGAGGAAATCGTGGATCGGGAAAGAAAGGCCCCGAAGGACAAAATCGATGAACATGACCCGAAACCCAGCGGGAGGACGTGGAATTACCTCGTCACCGGGAACCCTTACGGCCTCCCTATCCTGCAGGATCAGACCCCGCTCACAGAGCTTGCGGAGATCGCCCTCGTGCGTCTCCGATCGTCGCCAGCCACCATCGGTGATGCGAGTAGCGGCGGAACCCTTCTTGCCACCGGCGGCAGTGCTAGTACGAACTGCGGTGGAGGCCTTCTTGGACTTCCCCATCGCAGTGCAGCGATGTCGACGACGTGAACGCAGAAACAAAGATGGAAAGGTTCGAAGAAATTCCAGCATGCAGCGAGAAAAGCTCAAAGAAGATGGGAGTAGTGAAACGAGAATGGCTGCGGTGAAAAACAAACTAACTTTTCCCCAGTGATTATAAGGATGAGGATGATGCACGACGACCGTTCATTGGGAAGACCTAAAGCCAACATCCAAATCCTGTAGGGGTTCGTAGCATGGAAAACAAAAAAATTCTACCGCATGAACACACAATCAAGATCTAATCTATGATCAAGCCAAGATCTATCTACTAGATTGTAGCAACGAGTCGATAGAGGAACTCACCCTCGAAGATTCCAAAGCGGTTAACGAGAGAAGATTCTCGTGGGTGATGTAGTCGTACACTTGCCGATCTCAAGATCGCGTAGACGATCCTTACGGCGCTGCATTCCGGAAGCGCTTCCGCAGTCGGTCACACGTTCGATACTCGACGAAGACCTTCCTCTCCCTTGTTCCAGCAGGCAGCGGAGTTTGTAGCACTCTCCTCGCGATTCCGGCAGCATGATGGCGTGGTACCGGAAGTAGAGGGGAGATCTCGCAGGGCTTCGCCTTAAGCTGGAGCGAGTATGGTTGACTATGAGAGAGGCCTCGGTGATCTAGGGTTTAGACGCACCAAGGAGAAGATGCTAGGCCGGCGGCTAGGGAAAGGGGATGCCCCAACTCGGCGGCTTGGGAGAAACCCTAGGGCGGCGGCGGCTATGGTGGTGGCCGGCGGCTAGGGTTAGGGTTTAGAGAGGGCAAGGTGTAGGTCTAGGAGGGGCAGCCCTGCCCCTCCTTATATAGGTGGGAGGGAGCGGCAAGGGGAAGGGAGTCCCTCCCCAACTCAGCCTCCTTGGCCGGCGGTGGAGGGAGAGGGACTTCCTCCCCAAGTAGGTTTCCTACTCTCCCTCCACCAAGCAAAATAGCCGTTTGACTTTTCAAATTGTCGTTTGACTTTTCAAACTAGGATTTGATTTATCCCTTTATTTTGCTCAGCGATGACACCTAGTACATGATGCAACCATTCCAATTTGTTATGACACATTCATGTACCCTTACCCTCCGGAGTGCCGGCCATTCCGGAACCTTTCTAGAACATTCCCGATGAAAACACCGGAACCATTCTCCAACCCCGAACAGGACTTTCCTTATATGAATCGTATTCTCCGGACCATTCTGGATCTCCTCGTGATATCCCGGATCCCATCCGAGACTCCGAACAACATTCAGTCTCTTACTCATCATTCCATAACTACTCAACAACGTCGAATCCTTAAGTGTGTCTCCCTACGGTTCGTGAATTATGCGGACATGATCGAGACACTTCTCCGAACAATAACCAATAGAGGAATCTGGAAATTCATATGGATCCCACATATTTTTACGATTACTTTGCGACCTAATGAACCACTTACATACGATACCAATTTCCCTTTGTCTCACGATAGTTTACTTATCCGAGGTTTTGATCGTCGGTATCTCTGCATACCTAGTTCAACCTCGTTACCGATAAGTACTCTTTTCTCGTTCCCGTGGTATGTGATCCCTTGTGAGCCAGTCACATGCTTGCAAGCTAATTGGATGACATTCCACCGAGAGGGCCCAGAGTATATCTATCTGTCGTATGGATGGACAAATCCCACTCTTGATCCATGTGTTTCAACCCATACTTTCCGAACACTCAATTCCATATTTATAGCCACCTAGTTACGGTGTGGTGTTTGATGTCATAAAAGCATCCTTCAGGTGATGGTGATAAGCATGATCTCATGGTCGAAGGAATTAGGTTACTATGTATCAGAAAGCTTATAGCAAATGAACTATATTAAATGACTTGATCTTTATGCTACGCTTAACTATAGGAGTATGTCCATCACATCATTCTCCTAATGATATGACCCTGTTGTTAATAACATCTCTATGTTCATGATCAGGAAACCATGATCATATATTAACCAACAAGCTAGTTTAACAAGAGGCTTTACTAGGCTCTTTTATGTTTACAAATCACACAAGTATTAATGTTTCCGATTAATACAATTATAGCATGGTATGTAAACATTTATCATAAGTATGAAGATATGATAATAACCACTTTATTATTGCCTCTTGGGCATATCTCCAACAAATCCAACCGTCCATGTGTCGGCGCAGCAGCGAACCATCGCTCACACACCGTCCACTAAGCATGGAAATCGAGGCAACGCCGTAATTATCTCCATGCCGTGCGTGACCAGTCAACTCAAAGTCAGAAGGTGGGACCCATGTTCGTCCAATCACGTCATCTCTGGCGCCGCAGACGCTTGAGATCATCGATCGTCAGCACTGACGTCACCAAAGCTATACTAGCAAAGGCTACAAATCTTCGGCTACACAGCTAAAGTATTCACCCGAATCTACGATTCGAGTAACTACTCGGGGGCTACTCCTATCAGGAGCGCTGGCCGCGCACCCGAAAAAGATCAAAGTACTACACCATTAAACTATTCTTCGATTCCTACGTCGAGTCTACGACTCCACTACGTACTCGGGGGATACTCCCATAGGGAGGATGGATTCAAGAATCCGAAAAAATTGTGTCCTACAGACATAAAAGTCAACAAAGACTGAATTAAAGTCTCTGCTCGAGTCTACGAATCGAACAAACACTCGGGGGGCTACTCCCATAGGGAGCGCTAGTCGCGCACCCTATGAATTCTTCGACTGCGATCCTTCGGATCAGTATGCAAAAACTTTTCGGCAACTCTGCCCCAATTAAAGGCTAAGTGAGTAACATCCTCCTTGGCCACCCGAAACACCTCCGCGGTGATAAAAATTCGGATGTTGTGTCTACGACACAAAGATAAGACCTACAGATATCATCTGATGGCCTAGCAACGCACACGACTACTCTCTGCTAGTGAGAATCCATGCCAGCAGGCGTGATGAAAAATCCCGACGGACGAGTTGGGTACATCATTTAAAATTTACTGGAATTCCACTCCTGTAAGTTCTCTGCGGCCTGAGTCGAATTACGGCAGCATATGTTCCGGGTTCGAGTCGAGGGACTCAAATCTGAAGAAGATCGTGTTGTTTTGTCCTAAGACAGTTAACTTACCCTGATCCGTCGGGAGAGTCAGGCACACACATCAACGATCCCTACACACTCAAATCGTTCTCTAAACGAACAAAGTTAGCCGCACCCGAAAGATTGAGGAGTCCTCAGCCGAATCTACGATTCGACTGAACACTCGGGGGCTACTGACATGGTTATACCCTATGGGTACACGATCTTAGCATACCTAGTCCAGCCCAAGGAAGGCCCACGAGAATATGCGCCGACCCATGAATACTTTCGGGTGGCTAGGTCCCATGACGTCTTCGGATCCTTGGAGAACAAGACTAGAGTAGATAGAATATTCAAAGGGGCAAACCCTAAAACCTGTAACCGACTCGATCTGTGCCCAGGACCTGTGTATCTCTATATAAAGGCTAGGAGGGCACGTCGAGGAGGGCACTTCATACCACCGCATACACACCTCCATGCCAGATTGCATCTGAGCACCCCTGTACTTTTTGGTTCCGCCGTAATTAAGAGAAGAGAAGCAGGAGTAGGGTTTTCCCTCCGGGGGCCTTAACCTGGGTAAACCTCGTGTCCCCGTGTTGCTTGTTTGCTAACCGTTTCGCGATCTCCAGCATCCCCATCTTCTCCAAAACCCAAGCTCATAACAATGGGCATTGACGAGATTAAACCTCGTCAGGCCGTCCTTGTTTTTTCAGTTTTCTAAGTTTGGGAGGAGGGGGAGGACACCAGAGAAAAACTCGGTTTCTAGAACAACCTTCACTAGAATAAACATACATAATTTCTTTTAAAGGAACATACGTGTAACATCTCAGGATTAGCACCTCGAAATAGACAGGACACATGCTTGTGCATAACATTCATGCATAAGAAAATCTAGGGAATTTTCGCGCAAAACTAAAGAAGCTATAAAGGGATCAATATCTCTCTTGTTATGATGGAAACATCTGGACAGGTGCGATGGATTTCGACATAAACTTTATGGAATTCTTTGTTTTTAGGGTAAGAGTTATCTAAATATGAAATTGAATTTAAAATTTGAAATCAAATGAATTTTTAAAATTCATAAATTGAATTATGGAACATTTAAATACCTTAGGGTAATGGAATGGAAATTATTGAATAAGTAATTGATATAAAAGGATAAAGGAATACTTTGTTCCATTAATACAAATGTTACAATATTATTACACTTAGTAAAATAAAAAAGACAACAAAGTACAAACTAGGAAAAACAGATTCACTTTATTACAATAATAATAATGTTACATTATTCTTTACAAATATTTAAATGAAAGATAACAATACAAATGTTACACTGTTTTCACAAAAGTTTAAATAAAAATGAAAGATTACAATAAATAATCACAAAATAATAAAAAGGAAGTCCTAAATTGCATTTCCAAAAACTAAGTTGAATCTTGTATCTTCTTATTCTACTGTACCTGCAAAACAACCCAAAAGAAAACTAAAAATAGAAGAATGTTATTTGGTTGGTATTTGACTCTCAGTTTGGCAATGTGATGCATTGCTGAACACATCATTGAGTATTTTAGTTAAATATAGTATCCAAAGGAGAGTATCTATTCTTATCAGAAATCAATGCCTCAGACTAGTGCATCAATAGCTTGAGGGGCAAGTTTCACCAAGTAGAGAAATATCCAAAACAGAGATATATATCAGAATCAGCCGAGATCATCCACATCATCAAGTTTCATTCATGGAAACTTGCACCCAAAGGGACCCACTTGAAAGCAGCTCTATCACCCATGCAAGTGTTGTGATGTCAGCACTAGAGAGAGCCAGCTTCACACATAAAAGACCAAGGCACAGCCGCAGCACAACATTAGCACAGAGGTATCCATTTCACTTCATAGCCAAGAAAACCACATCACCAGTTCATCCATATCTCACCAACTAAGACATATCTAGATCACCACCATATTACTTTCACCATGGTTGTTGTAAGAATCCATCCAATGGCAAGGACAAGGTGGAGAAGGCCAGGCTATAACTGCTGTAGTGGATGAAGTAGTAGGAGAGGTGACTGGGATATCAAGATACATCAGCAAATGAACTAGATCTCTGTTAAGTGCAGCCTCCACACAACTACAGGTGATAATCTCCATAACCACATATATCCTCTGTTCTTATCAATTTATTTTAAGGATTTGGAAACAAAAGGAGCTCTCAGTCCAACATAGGAAAGCTATGATAGCCTCATCATAGATCCTGGAAGGCAATTGTAGTATTTGTTCTTACTAAAGATCCTAATCGCGGCCTTATCATTATAGACAGGGATTCTTTCCAAATATTTCAATCATTTATTCATAGAAAGGATAGTTCCATCTACTACAGCCAAACAGAGAGCAGCAGATCATGCCAACAGAAGGATTGTTGTGCACACTCCAAAAGGAGGCACCACAGCAAAAACCTCCAGGTAGCAGAAGCCACCATAAAGATATGTAAATAAATATTCCAGCGACCAGATCCAAACTAGTCTACAACTAGAATATTTCTAGGAGATAAGAAGAGGTCACTAGAACCACACAAACACATATCTGCTCATAGCAAGTCATGTTACATTGTACCTGATGCTATGCACACTCCAAGATGGAGGCTACACAACACCTAGGTCAGCTTAATATAGCTGTCAACAGATGATACAACAAGTTTTTTCACCTTAAAATGACCATATTATCTCTGCAAGAATGCAGGGTAACAACTTTAAACATTTTTCCTAGTCCATTACCTAGGAATCATTGGAGAGTAAGTATCACATTATCAATGCAAATTCAAAGTCATCACTGAACTCTAAACTCAACCAAGCACAACATTGAACCAATGGTTCAGTTATCATACATGATTCATAATTGGTTGTAGCAAGCCAATCTAGCAGTCACAAGGTTTCAACTCAAATAATCATCTCCTTAGAAAGATCAATTAGGAATCATATACTTCATTATAAAGTTGTTTAATCAAGTTTCCATGAACAGAATAGCCAAAGCTATTATCTCAAATTGAAGCATCAACCACAAGTTCAATTACTGTAATCTTTCCACTAGTAAAAGAAACACATTAATAAGCTATGTACTCTCATATCTAGTAGTAAACTTCAATTTTAGAGTTAACAAGTAAAGTTCAGTTAACCACACCATCAAAATAACTTAATTTACTTTAGCAATTAGCTTCAGTATAAAGAACCATCTAGCAATCTTTAAATTGCTAATACATAGATAGTACCATAGGAAATCATTATCCAAAATTCAGAGAACTGAATTTGTATCAACATTACTTGCAGCATAGAGAATCAAATAGGAGCCAATATAGGAATATAGCAGCAAATGTTCGTATAGGTCACAAGAATTACTAGCACATGATCGATCTAGTATCACATATAACTGATAGCACCAACTCACGATTCAACCAATATTGGTATACATCAAAATTACATAAAGCCATAGGTAGTGCAAAGAGAAATTATAGCTCACCGAGGGTGCCGAGCACCTGTAGCGTAGGCGTGATGAAACCGAGGATTGTTCCAACCAGAACCCCGACACCACCACTGGGGAGCGCCGGGGTTGCACTTATAGCACCGTCCCGCCGGCATCGTAGTAGAGGTTGGTGACACGGCAGCATCATCGCAGCAGCACAGCCCCACCGGCAGCATCGACACCACCCAACACTCGCATCATAATAGAACCTTCGGTAGAAGGTTGTGGATGCAGGGGTTGCAGTCTAGTACTGCCATCCCGTCGGCGTTGAGTTGAGGAAGGCGAGGTCAAGGACGATGAAGAGAACCAGGAGGCCGGGAGCGACAACAACGGTTGTATCAATCGCATCAAGAATGGTCGGGTCACATCCGACCAGGCTACCATCATGCTAGTGCAATAGAAGATGGGCCACGCCGTGGCGCATTAGCAGAGTAGGCGGTAGAGCCGGAGGAACCTCATGATTGTTGGGCCTTGTTATTCCCGACGCCAAACGGATAGGGGCGTAGGATAGGGTTCCATAAGAACCAGAGGGGAGGCACCCGGGTATGGAGGAGAGTGAATCAGTGGCTGAAGTCGATAGAGAAGTACCAGAAGAGCTTGTGCCAGAGAACAGCAGTACCGGCGGGAGCCGGAGCTGGCCGGATCAACACCGGCGATGACATCAGGCTTGAACAAAAAGGCGTTAGGGGCGAGCTCGATAGGGCCTCAAAGCCAAATAAAATTAGAGGGACATATCAGCTAGTCGATGACGAAGATTCAGCAGTAGGCAACGGCGGCCGCAACATCCTGGTCCTGCCGGAATCGGACAGGCAGCGATGGCGACTGGAGCCAGGGGAGGAACGTGGGTGTGTATACGGGTTTGGTGTGTGCGTTCATGGAGTGAGAGAGGAGAGGGTTCGGGTCAGGGTGAAGTGCCCCGAGTCTGGCCTAGCTAGGCTGGGCCATCCAAACAGACTCCAGGTGGAACCTTTGGGCCTAGTTTTAAAAGAGAAATTAAAAAAATTGAAGAATAAAATAAAATTACCAAAATTTCCCTATGATATTTAAAGCTCTAGAAAAATGTAGAAAATCATAAAAATATCTATGATACATCCAAATAATCACAAAATTGAGATCTATCTAAGAAAAATATAAAACTACTTGTTTGAGTTAAATAAAATACCACTAAATATTAAATCCACTAGAGTTCTCAATAAATTATAACAATATAAGGAAATATCCTAAAAAATGAATAAAAATTATTTTTGTGTATAAAAATAAATATACTATTTTATAAAAATACTAATTTAATTATTTTATAAATAAATTTTGAAGTAATTATTCAAAGACATTTAATTATTTATGGAATTTTATAAACATATGAATAATACTTAAAAATAAATAAAAATCATTTATAAGATTTTGAATAAATACATTTTACTAGAAAATATTAAATATATTATTAGAAGTGTTTTTATATTTTAAAGTAATAAATCATATAAAAATCATATCTTAATATTTAAAAATCACAAAAATATTTTTCATATACCAAAATGATCACAAAAATTATATCTACATGTTAAAATTATAACATTCCACTTTAAGGTAAATAAACAAATTAATACTCGAATAACTTGAACTTAAACCTAATTCCTTAATTGATAATTCATATAAGGAGTAAATAAAATTTTCTAATGTTTCTAAAATTAACCATTTGAGGTCTAATAATAATATTAGTCTTAAGTATTGATAATATGAAGTCAAAATAGTTCAACACATTTTCAATACAATTTTGTTGAATTATCATTCACCTATAAGTGTATATTATTTTCTAAAAAGATTCTTATAAAAAATATAAAATCTTCAAGAATGATATATTTTGACTTAATAAAATATTTTACCATTACTTCAACCACAAGTTTATAACCATACTAAAAATCCAAAAATAATTCTTAAGTAATTAAGTAATGTTGTTTCCTTGTTTATAAATCATTACCACTCATTTATAAGGAGATAAATAATTCTATTCCATTATAATGTTAAGAAACCACTACTCAAATAGAAGTGTTACCAATCTTAATTAACCTCTAGGAAACATTATGAAGTGAACAAATTGTAATACCACCCAAGGTAAATAAGTCTCAACTACTAATGGTGGCATTATTCCTATGAAGTAAATCTTTCTTCCTTGATAACTATAGTTAGTTAGAAACCCTAAGAACATTAACTAAAGGTTTAAATACTTTTGTTTAGTTAAGTAAACGTTTCTTCAAAAGTTATTCTTTTAAGATACATTATAAAGCAAGACATAAGCATTCCTATGAAAGCTCTAGAATATGAACAATCCTTATATACACAGTCTTTGGATACATTCCACCCTTGAGTATTCTATTTTTTTGTGTACTTTATTATACTTGCATATTGTTTCACACACACTCACAAGCCTTAATAAGAAGCACAAGTGTGAAACTTATCTAAAAGAGCGACAAATTCTAAAGAAACCATTTTCAGTTTCCAAACCCTAGATCAACGCTAGTTCCGGGAATTCGTGTTTATCAAATTGCATTACATTACTTATGCATAATAGCATTTTGCTTCTTTAAACATTAGTCCTTACCGAACTAATGATGTTGTTTTCAGATATTGGATCTTCTATTGTCTTGAAGATCGTGAGTGCATAATCTTGCAATCACAACAGGAAAGTTCACACTTGCTCGTGTCCTTTGGTTATTTTCTATCAATTATTTCGCAAATCAAGTGTTGTCATCACCTGCATTTCAAAAGGTCAGTAAACACTATTTTCATAATAATATGATTATAGGTTATTTACCAAGAGGTAATAACCTACTATGAAAGTGTTAGTTGTAAAGGAACATAATACCTAGGACTTAACAACCAATGTTTGATACGCCCAATTTGCATCACCATTCTATATCATAATCTACCTCTATTCATTGATATTTGTCTTATTATGAGGTATTACTTATGGCTTTTCATCTATTTATGCATGTTGGATGATTCTTGGAGGATGGACTGACGGAGTCTGGATTCTGACTCTGCCCCTTTGCCTATATCTTCCCTACGGAACACTAAGGCTAGGGGAGCGACCACAGAGAGATTTCCGCCGCCTCTAGGGGGCGAAAACACCAAGAGAGAAAGATCTCTCCAGCAGACAGATTTCTGTCGGGAGAATTCCTTCCCGGAGAGGGGAGATCGTCGCCATCAACACCATCATCAAGCTAGGCTTCATCGGGATCATCATCATCATCATCCACACCATCATAACCACCAGCACCATCATCACCACTCCGTTCCGCTATAAAAATTGTGTTGGATCTTGCATTAGTTCATAGGGGAAACATTCCCGGTGTTAATTACTATTGTAGTTGATGCTTGTGAGTGGAACCATTGGATTATTTTTTATGTTCAGATTGTTATCCATTATCATATCATCTTTGATCTTGATCCATATGATGTCTTATGAATAGTTCGTCTAGTTCTTGAGGACATGGGAGAAGTCATGCTGTTATTAGTGGATTTGTGTTGAGTTATTATTCAATGGTTAGTATTTAAGTTGTGGTGCTATTCTTCTAGTGGTGTCATGTGAACATCGACTACATGATACTTCACCATTTATGGGCCTAGGGAATGCATTGTGTATTTGGCTACTAATTGTGGGGTTGCCGGAGTGACAGAAACCTGAACCCCCGTTAGGACACCTTTGCACAAGGGAGCGTAGGATCTCAGAGTTTAAGGCTGTGGTTAGATTTATATCTTATTTACTTTCCTGTAGTTACGGATGTTTGGAGGGGGTTTAATCACAAGTATGTATTAGTCCAAGTAAGGTCGATACATTAGCACAGGTTCACCCACACAACACTTACAACACCAAAGAAGAGTACTCAGCTATATGAAGCGAAAGCACTTGATAGAATTCCCATGTGTCCTCAAGAACGTTTGTTCCTTATAAGTATTTCCACTGGCTTGTCCTTTGCTAAGAAAGGGTTGGGCCACTTGCTGCGTTTGTTCTTTGTTACTTGCACTTTGTTTTGTTGCCTTATCATAAAACCACTAAAAATCCGTTTGCTAAGTATTTGCAGAGAGTTCCTGCACCATACCACTGTTCAGCACCTTCTGCTCCTCGTTGGGATCGACGCTCCTATTTATCTAAAGTACTACAATACACCCCCTATACTTGTGGGTCATCAAGACTATTTTCTGGCGCCGTTGCCGGGGAGTGAAGCGCTATTGAAGAGCGGAACTGGTAAAGGAAACTTATACTGTGAGTATTGCTTTTTGTTACTGCTTGTTACTTTGTTTCTAATATGGATAACCCACTTGGTTTTCTGTTTGGGAAAACTACTACCACTGCTAGGGTAGTATATGAACCACCACCTGTTGAGATAGATCCTTTTAAGATACCTACAAGTATTGTTGATCGTGTTATGGATAATTATTATTTTGAGGATGGAACTGTCCATCCTGGTGATCACTTGCTTTTTATCCATGAATTATGCGGGTTGTTTAAGTGTGTAGGTGTCACAACTGAGCAGGTGAAGAAGAAGTTACTCTCCATATCCTTGAAAGGGAGAGCTGAAGAATGGTATAAGCTGCTGAAGAATGGACAATCCATGGAATGGGAGGAAATGGCATCTCTCTTTTATTCTAAATTCTATCCTCCCAGTGATATTCATAAGGATAGAAATCTGATATATAACTTTTGGCCTCATGATGGAGAGAGTACAAGTCAAGCTTGGGGGAGATTGAAGTTATTAATGCTTAAATGTCCTATTCATGAACTCCCTAACAATATTATTATCAATAACTTTTATGCTAGGCTTTCTCTTCATGATAAAGATTTACTAGATGCTTCTTGTGATAGATCATTCACACGTATGAAGGAAGAAGCTAAATGGGATCTACTAGACCATATTCAAGAGAACACTGAAGCTTGGGAGAATCACAAAGGAATAAAGTCAGGAATAAACTATGATTATGAATGCATTAAATATTTTAGGGGAACTGATGACTTCCGTGATATTAGTAATGAGTTTGGTCTTGACCCTCAAGTTATTGCAAAATGTTTTAAGGCCTTTGCCTCTTATATTGAAATTCCCAAGAAAGAGTGGGACAAGTACCATGCTCCTTATAAAGACGTTGTTACCCATGTTCCTGCCAACGTAGAGGTTTGTACTGTTGATCCTATTTTGCCGGAACCTTATGTTGAGAAAATCACTTTTCCTTCCAAATTAAGGGAACATTCTATTATAGCTAATGTGGTTAGGAAAAGCGCAAATAAAACTGTGTGGTCCGATGAGCTTATTGATATTGAGCCTGTGGTAGCTATTGTGAAAGATCTTGTCACTAGAAATATAGAGGATGGGCATACTATCTTCTGTGAACACGCCACTAATACTGTTTCTCATCCTAAGAAAGTTAGAAAATCTAGTGTCCCTGTGCTTTATGTTAGAATTGGTAGCCATAACTATTATGGTTTATGTGATATTGGTGCTAGTTCTAGTGCTATTACTTATGAGCTTTATAGGGAAATTATGCATGAAATTGGTCCTTGTGAGCTTGAGGACATTGATGTTGTTATTCATCTTGACAATAGAGAGCAAGTTTGCCCCATTGGCATTGTAAGAGATGTGGAGGTCCTTTGTGGTAAGATTAAATATCCTGCTAATTTTTTAGTACTTGGTAGAGAAGCTAGTAAAATCTATCCTACTATCTTTGGTAGACCCTTCCTGAATACTTGTGGGGCTATTATACATTGTAGAAAGGAAAAAGTTTTGACTAAGTTTGATGGAGAGTCTTATGAGTTTAATTTTTTCAAAATTTCCAAAACTCCTTATGAAAATGAACTGCCTAATGATGTTCAGGGTTGAACAACTTTCGGCTATTTCTCTTGCTCCTAACAATGCCTTGTAGCAGTTCATGGAAGATCATGAAAGTGATGTCTTCATGAAGGAAAGAAATGAAATTGACGAGGTTTTCCTTCGTCAGCCTGAGTTACTTAAGCATAATATACCTGTGGAAGATTTGGGTACCACACTACCACCTAAAGAGGACCCTGTTTTCGAATTAAAACCTTTATCTTATGATCTTAAATATGCTTATCTTGACAATAAGAAAGTGTATCATGTTATTATTAGTTATAAACTTTCAGGAAAGGAAGAAGAAAGGTTATTGGAGGTATTGAATAAACACTGAGGAGCTATGGGTTATACTCTTGATGATTTAAAAGGAATTTCTCCTACTATATGTTAGCATGCTATTAATATTGAGCGTGATGCAAAACCAGTTGTTGAGCACCAACGCCGTCTAAATCCTAAAATGAAGGATGTGGTAAGAAATGAGGTATTAAAACTTCTTGATGCTGGTAATATTTATCCTATTGCTGACAGTCAATGGGTTAGCCCTGTTCATTGTGTTCCCAAGAAAGGGGGAATAACTGTTGTGCCTAATGAAGATAATGAGCTTATACCCCAAAGAGTAGTGGTTGGGTATAGAATGTGCATTGATTTTAGAAAGATTAATAAAGTTACTAAGAAAGATCATTATCCTTTGCCTTTTATTGATCAAATGCTTGGGAGGTTGTCCAAAAAGACTCACTTTTGTTTTCTTGATGGTTATTCTGGGTTTTTTTTCAAATTGCTGTGAGAGCACAAGACCAAGAGAAAACTACTTTCACTTGTCCTTATGGTACTTATGTTTACAGGCGTATGCCTTTTGGTTTATGTAATGCTCCTGCTACCTTTCAGAGATGGCTATCTTTCATGGTTTTTGTGAAGAAATTATGGAGGTTTTCATGGACGATTTTTCCGTCTACGGAACTTCTTTTGATAATAGTTTGCACAACCTTGATAAATTTTTGCAGAGATGTGAAGAAACCAACCTTGTTCTTAATTGGGAGAAATGCCATTTCATGGTCAATGAAGGGATTGTTCTTGGACACAAGATCTCTGAAAGAGGCATTGAAGTTGACAGAGCCAAAATTGAAGCAATTGAGAAGATGCCTTGTCCTAGATATATCAAAGGTATTCGTAGTATCCTTGGTCATGCTGGTTTCTATAGGAGGTTTATTAAAGATTTCTCCAAAATTTCAAAGCCCCTTACTAATCTTCTTCAAAAAGATGTACCTTTTGTTTTTTATGATGATTGTAAGGAAGCTTTTGAAACTTTCAAGAAAGCTTTGACAACAGCTCCCATTGTTCAACAACCTGATTGGAGTTTACCTTTTGAAATTATGTGTGATGCTAGTGATTTTTCTGTGGGTGCTATCCTTGGGCAACATGTTGACAAGAAGTTGAATGTTATTCATTATGCTAGCAAGACTCTAGATGCTGCTCAAAGGAATTATGCTACTACTGAAAAAGAGTTCTTAGCTGTAATCTTTGCATGTGATAAGTTTAGACCTTATATTGTTGATTCAAAGGTTAATATTCATACTGATCATGCTGCTATCAAGTACCTTATGACAAAGAAGGACGCTAAGCCTAGACTTATCAGGTGGGTTTTGCTTTTACAAGAGTTTTATCTGCATATTGTAGATAGGAAAGGTGCTAAAAATCCTGTTGCTGACAATTTATCTCGTTTGGAAAACATTTATTTTGACCCATTGCCTGTTAATGATAATTTTCCAAATGAGCGGTTGGCTGCGATAAGGTTAAGTCCGCATGACAGTCCTTGGTATGCTGATTATGCTAATTTTATTGTTTCCAAGTACTTGCCTCCAACCTTTATAGCTCAGCAAATAAGGAAATTCTTTTATGATCTAAGGAATTACTTTTGGGATGACCCACACTTATATAAAGGAGTATATGGCATTATGCGAAGATGTGTTCCAGAATTTGAACAACAAGAGATATTGAGAAAATGTCATGGCAGTGCTTATGGAGGACATCATGCAGGGGATAGGACTGCACAAAAGGTTTTACAATCTGGATTTTATTGGCCTACCCTTTTCAAAGATGCAAGGAAGTTTGTATTATCATGTGATGAATGTGAACGAGTAGGTAAAATTTCTAGACGCAATGAAATTCCTAAGTGTCAACACCCGGGATTTTAATCCCAGATGCCTGTTATGCCATACATCGCAATCCCAGAATTACCATTTTTGCGAGACATAACAGATTTGGATACCACAGTACATCATCCATACAAACCATACATAAGGTCTTACACAAATAAGGATCTCATGATCCAGTTCTTAATACAACTCAAGTAGCGGAAATACGTAGTAATAAAGGTAGCGTAGGCGAAGATCCATCTTCGGGGTCACAGGCAATGCTGACGATGGGAGATGATCCTAGTTGTCGTAACCTTCCTGGGGTCCTTCGTCCTGGTACTCCTCTTCATAGTCTGGCCATGGGAATAGCCAGGGACAAGGCCATGAGTACTCTTTAAGTACTCGCAAACTAATACTAACAAGTGAAGGGGTTTTTTGTAGTAGGACACTAAGCTCTAGGGTTGTTTTGCAAAAAGCCAGATTTACCTCTACTAAGTTCAGAAGCAAGAAAAGCTAATTAAAATTTTATAACACCTAAGTGGGAACTTGTATTTCATATCACAACTCTGTTGTGGTCAAGTCAACATCTCAATTCATTTCATAAGTCATTTTGAAAACATCTGACGGGGAACAGAATGGCCACTCCAACTGTCCATAACCGCGGACGCGGCTATTCGAATAGTTTGACACTCTACAAAGATTGTACACTTTCACCACAACATTCGATACATCCGTCAGGAAAAAATCCTGAATTCACCATACTCAGTAATGCGGATAATCAATCCTAACCTTTCCATTACACGCCCTAGTATAGGCACCTCTCCTATGAGTTTGGCCTCCCAACCATGACCAATTATCATCTTGGGTACTGCACAGGTGGACAATCTTCACAAGGTAGCCTCAGCTCAAACCTTGGCCATGAGGGAACCCATACTAAGGTATATAAGTTTCTCGTCAAGACCTACCCGAATTTCGGGTATTGTGGTTGTACGGTAAAATTGGAATGATATCGCATCCATACAACCATCAGTTTTACAAAGGGCTAAGGCTCATGCCTTAACATTTTCATCATCCAAATCATCTGGTGTTTGGAAACACATGTCAAAACATCTCAGTAGAATGAGTCATCATTCTAAGTTTTTCATAACCATTTTCCACCAAGTATTCCCATCTAAAGTTGATCAGGTTTTATGCTTAGCACTAGCATCTACAAGTGGGGGTGAGTACTAATGAGGGGTGGTAAACAAGTGGAGTTTAACTAATTTCAATATCATGCCTTAGGGTGACATCAAGATTATCTAGCTTAGGCCAAGTTCTAAGTAGACTCTAAGTAATAGCTTTGATAAAGAAATAAAGTATAAAGCTTGCAAGTAAAACTAGGATTGGGTATCATCCAATGTGTCCAACCATGCATGAACCTGGGTCTGAGTGGTTGGGGTTTGCCAATCTTCGACATCTTTCACCTTTGCAGGGTCAACGGCAATTCCTCTGGCTGATACAATGTGGCCGAGGAATCCTACCTCCTGTAACCAGAATTCACATTTGCTAAACTTGGCATACAACTGATGCTCTCTAAGGGTTCCAAGAATGGTCCTTAGATGTAGCTCATGTTATTCTTCTGATTTGGAATAAATCAGTATGTCATCGATGAAAACAACGACAAACTTATCCAGGAAGTCCATAAAAATCTTATTCATGAGGTTCATGAAATAAGCAGGGGCATTGGTTAATCCAAAAGACATGACAGTATACTCATATAATCCATATCTGGTGGTAAAGGCAGTCTTTGGAATATCCTCTGCATGAATCTTGAGTTGATGATAGCCTGTTCTAAGATCAATCTTAGAAAACACTTTGGCACCGGTCAACTGATCAAACAAATCTTCTATCCTGGGCAATGTGTACTTGTTCTTGATAGTGACATCATTTAACTTCCGATAATCCGTACACAAACGCTTTCCTCCATCCTTCTTGTCCACAAATAAGACAGGTGATCTCCATGGTGACGCACTTGTTTGAATCAATCCAATTTCCAGCATGGCATCCAGTTGCTTCTTTAGTTCTGCTAGTTCAGACGGGTTCATACTATATGGTCTCTGGCTATGGGTCCTATTTCGGGGATTAGTTCAATGATAAACTCGATATTCTGGGGGCATACCGGGAAAAACATCTGGAAATACATCGGGGTATTCCCAGACTATCCGGACTTGGTCAATGGTAGGTTGGGCTCTACTCTTGTTGCACTTGACTTGACGAGGTAAGGTTTCAGATATATGCTCGACTGATATTCCGGCTGTACTGGTCATGGTTATGGCTCTCTTGGCACAGTCAATTAATCCTTTATATTTGGACATCCAATCCATTCCTAGTATTACTTCCAAACCTTTAGTTCCGAGTACTATCAGATTAGCATAAAAATCTATGCCATGGATTCGGATAGGGACGGCTTTGCAAATTTGCCTAGCTTTGGTGGTTGAACCGGGGATTTGAACAATCATAACATGCTTCAGTTTGGTTGGTTGAATCTTACTAGTGCATGAAAATTCTTTGGTGACAAATGAGTGCGATGCACCAGAATCAAACAACACTCTAGCAAGTACTGAATTAACATAAAGCATACCCAGCACAACATCTGGCGCTTCCTAGGCTTCTTCAGCATGCATGAGAAAAAGACGGCCCTTGCGGTTGAGCGAGTTCCCTGGGGAAAACCTTCTTCCGGGCTGAACACGACGCTATTGCTGAGCTGGGGCATTAGCATTGGGGGCTGCGGCATTCTTCTTGGGGCACTCATTGGGAGTAGTGGCCTTTATTTCCACAGTCATAACAAGTCACTTGCGACTTGTCCTTTGCTGCAACAGGCACATCATTGCTTCTAGTCCTCGGGGCAGTGTTGGTGTTGGTGGCAGCATTGTTGTTGTTGAACTTGGGTGGTGCATGGTTGAAATTGTTAGAGTTGCCGGGGTTGTTGTGATTTCCTCCGGGCCTTGGGTTTCCACGGTTGGGATAGGTCGGACGGTTCATCGGGGGTCTGTTGGTTCTCGAGGCAAATCCTGGAGATGGGTTAGGGTGATACTTTGGGGTCTGATTGGTTCCTGGCTGATGCATCATGCGAAGCTTGCGGTTCTCATTGGCTTGGTTGATCTTTCCTTCCATCTGAATGGTAGAGTCGACAAGAGCTTCAATATCAGCAAAGGGGATATTGACCAACACAGTCTGCATCTCATCATGCAGACCATTCAAGAATCTCTCTTTATTCTTGGCTTCGTTGTCGATCTCATCCGGGGCATACCTAGCTAAAGACAATAATTTGTCATGGTATTCCACTACGGTCATCCGCCCTTGCTTCATTTCTCCGAACTCATCTCTCATTCTCTTGATCAAACCCGGTGGCACATGGGTTCTGCTGAACTTGACCTTGAATTCCTCCCAGGTCATCATCTGTCCTCCAGTCATTGCACGAACGCTGTTCCACCATGCTCTTGCATCTCCGGCTAGATAGTGCGTGGCGAACAGAACTTTCTCGTTAGCTTCCACTCCTGCGACTTCCAGGTTGTTTTCCATGGTTTGCAGCCAATCATCGGCGTCTAAGGGCTCTTCTGACTTAGTGAAAACGGGTGGGTTGGTGTTTTGGAAATTCTTGAGCTTAGATCCATGGTTGTCCTGGTTTCCTTGGCCTTTATTGTTGTGGGCTAGCTGGGCTATGTGCTTAAGGGTGGCTAGGTTGGCTTGACGTTCAGCTCTTTCAGCTTCGCGGTCAGAAACCAACATTTGCAGGATTTGCAACATCGGGTCGGGGATGAACCACTTCCTCCGCGAGGCATCTGAAGATTGAGATAGATCATGAGAAAAGAGGGAAATTTCTAAGGTTCAGGGACTTTGAAAAGTTTTTAAAGTTTGACTCAGGTTTTCTAGCAACTTGCTTTTCATTCATTCATTCATAGCACACGATACAAACACACACCACAAAACAAGAAAAACAGATGGTTTTAAGAACCATTCTGGAAACTACGATACAGTGGGACCGAATAAAACTCACTATGCTAGTGCTCAAGTGTTACTACTCCTCGGAGTTGGTGTAGTCGTCATCCTCATCATCCTCATCCTCATCCTCATCGATGAAGGAAAAATCATCCTCATCGGTGAAGAAGTCCATAGCCTGATCCTCCAGAAAATCATCGTCATCGCTGAGATAGGAGTAGGTGTCTCCATGAAGATCCTCTCCGGCATTCTCCCTTTCCTCCAACTGCATGTCTCTCTCATGGATGGTCTCCTCCAAATCCGAGATACGGTGGCGAAGACAGGCAATGATGCGCTCCTTCTTGTCGAGCTGACGACAGTGAGACTTGCGATACTTCGCTAGCGTGGCGATGGTCTGATCCTTCGTCTTGATGATGGCGGACTTGTGGTTGGAGTAGTCACGACAATTGTCCAATTCCTGCTGACGATCGTACATCATGAAGCTAAGGTGGTCCAACTGAGTCTTCAGCTCGTGGTGGTATGGGGCTTCCAGTGGCTGTCCCATAGCATCACTCCTTGGACAAAACTCAAAGCGGGTACCCTTGATCTGGTTGATACTCTGCCCACATACACGGGCAAGAGCTTCCTGCATGGCCCTGGCAAGTCCATCGAGCCAGTTGTTCTCTCTTAAGGTGAACTGAATTCCCTCAGCAGTGGGAGGTTCAATCTTTCCTCGGAGACTTGCAACAATTATCCACTGCAGATCTTCTCCTCCTTGATCATTGAGCTGAGCTCCGAAGAACTCGGGGTGTGGACGCTCCAGAAGTTCCGAAAGCTGGTCCAAATCCCACTCAAAGATAAGGTCTCCTCCATTCCCCAACTAATAAAACTTGTTGTACTTCACGTCCATCTATAAGAATATAGGATGAGTAAGTTAGTAGAGTGATCCAGTGTGTCCAATTTTAGGTATTTTGCAAGAGTTTTTGAGGAACATGAATTTTCATGAAAGAATCAAAGTGATAAGAATGAGAATAAGTTTTTGTAAATATTTGCTTCCTTTGGTTTTGAAACTAAGTTTTTGATTCAAACGTCCAGTCTAACTAGGGTCTCCTATGGTCAGGATGGCTCTGATACCAACTTGTCAACACCCGAGTTTTTAATCCCAGATGCCTGTTATGCCATACATCACAATCCCAGGATTACCATTTTTTCGAGACATAACAGATTTGGATACCATAGTACATCATCCATTACAAACCATACATAAGGTATTACACAAATAAGGATCTCATGATCCAGTTCTTAATACAACTCAAGCAGCGTAAATACGTAGTAATAAAGGTAGCGTTGGCGAAGCTCCATCTTCGGGGTCACAGGCAATGCTGACGATGGGAGATGATCCTAGTTGTCATAACCTTCCTGGGGTCCTTCGTCCTGGTACTCCTCTTC
Organism: Avena sativa; assembly: GCA_916181665.1. Classification (NCBI taxonomy): domain Eukaryota; kingdom Viridiplantae; phylum Streptophyta; class Magnoliopsida; order Poales; family Poaceae; genus Avena; species Avena sativa. Next base: position 358,827,195 of record OV702283.1, read on the forward strand.
ATAGTCTGGCCATGGGAATAGCCAGGGACAAAGCCATGAGTACTCTTTAAGTACTCGCAAACTAATACTAACAAGTGAAAGGGGGGTTTTTGTAGTAGGACACTAAGCTCTAGGGTTGTTTTGCAAAAAGCCAGATTTACCTCTACTAAGTTCAGAAGCAAGAAAAGCTAATTGAAATTTTATAACACCTAAGTGGGAACTTGTATTTCATATCACAACTCTGTTGTGGTCAAGTCAACATATCAATTCATTTCATAAGTCATTTTGAAAACATCTGACGGGGGAACAGTATGGCCACTCCAACTGTCCATAACCGTGGACGCGGCTATTCGAATAGTTTGACACTCTACAGAGATTGTACACTTTCACCACAACATTTGATACATCCGTCAGGAACAAATCCTGAATTCACCATACTCAGTATGCAGATAATCAATCCTAACCTTTCCATTACACGCCCTAGTATAGGCACCTCTCCTGTGAGTTTGGCCTCCCAACCATGACCACCTGTCATCTTGGGTACTGCACAGGTGGACAATCTTCACAAGGTAGCCTCAGCTCAGACCTTGGCCGTGAGGGAACCCATACTAAGGTATATAAGTTTCCAGTCAAGCCCTACCCGAATTTCGGGTATTGTGGTTGTACGGTAAAATTGGAATTATATCACATCCATACAACCATCAGTTTTACAAAGGGATAAGGCTCATGCCTTAACATTTTCATCATCCAAATCATCTGGTGTTTGGAAACACATGTCAAAACATCTCAGTAGAATGACTCATCATTCTAAGGTTTTCATAACCATTTTGCACCAAGTATTCCCATCTAAAGTTGATCAGGTTTTATGCTTAGCACTAGCATCTACAAGTGGGGGTGAGTACTAATGAGGGGTGGTAAACAAGTGGAGTTTAACTAATTTCAATCTCATGCCTTAGGGTGACATCAAGATTATCTAGCTTAGGCCAAATTTAATGCTCTTTATGCAACCTTCCATTATCTTCCTAGAATCTACAAGTCACTTAAGTAGACTCTAAGTAATAGCTTTGATAAAGAAATAAAGTATAAAGCTTGCAAGTAAAACTAGGATTGGGTATCATCCAATGTGTCCAACCAAGCATGCTTAATGCATTGCATAGGTTATCTAATTTTCATATTTGCAAGTGTTAGCTTGCTCAATCAACTAGTAGTATTAGGCTTTCCTTGTGCAGAGCAGTGGTTGAAGTTCTCCTCGGCTTCTTCTTCGTAGTATCCTCCTTCCTCCTCATATCCTTGGTCGGTACTAGCGTCTATGAATAAATACGAGGTACACAATCACCAAACAATACTTAACTACTTTCAATCATCACACAAAAGGGTTCTATAGATGATCTAGCATCATCACTAACATTCAAGATTAAAGCACTTGCATTATTTATTTATTTTTAGAAAAGTAATTTCTACTCATTGAAAAAATACTTAAGATTTAATATTCTCCAAACCAAACATGGGATCATGTTGACACATGTCATCACCACATATATCAGTACATGGGAATGTGATTTAAAGTGGTGTCACAATTTAATAAGGTTTAACCTTTTATTTTAATTACATAAATTGACTAGAAATACCTATGTGGCATTCTTTTATTACTTGAAAATTATTTCTGTAAGTAAACTCATATGTTTTTATATATTCTGAAAGGTATGATCAAATGTGATTTTTGAGAGTTGGAATCAACTCAAAAGCTATTATGGTTGAAATTTGAAAAATGTTTGAATGCTGAAAAGCTTCTGACTTGTTATTTTTACCAAGGTTGATCTACAGATCCAAATGATTTGAATCCAATGGGCTTGGATTAAGAATTTCAATACATTTCTAACAAAATTGGTTTCATTCAATTTGGTTCACTGAATCGAGCTGGGTTGATTTTTGAAACTAGGTACAGAACTGAGTTTGAATATAAATTAAAAAGCTAAATTCAAACGAGTGGGCTGCGCGGGAAGGGTTATTGGGCCGGCCCAGTGTCACTCCGCAGCGCGGGGCGCAACTGGTAGGGGGGTCTACTGGTCAGTGTCTCATAAAACACGAAGAGGTACGGGGCGATTTGGTGCATTGGATTAGAAGTGAAATCGACGGCTGAGGGTCGTCGTCAACGATGAACAAGTCACCGGCGAGCTCGAACCCTAGCGGATCGGTGGGGGTGCATAGGGGGCAGACCGAGGCTCCAGTGACGATGGCAAGGCTGGCAAACGAAAAATTTGACGACGGCGAACTCAGGGGTGGTCGCGGCAGCTCCGGGGGTGGTCGAAATCAACGGCTCCCTTCTTCTGCAGAGGCGGCCTGCTCCGGCGCAATTCCGGCGAACTGCTGCTCCTCGTGCTCTGGCTAAGGGATGGAATGATCAGTGAGGTGAGGGGAGTGAGATGGCGTGAAGAAATCGAGCGGTGGTCATCTCCTTTTATAGGCTCGACGGTGAGACCGAGAGGGATGGGCAGGCGACGGTGGCGACACGGCTACGGGCGGCTAGAGGCATGGCCGAGGTTGGCGATCGACGGGCGGTCTCCTGGAGATTCTCTAGAGCTTAAATGCGTGTGTAGGGACGGTGGCAAATGGTCGGGAACACGCGGTGCTCTGCGAGGCAGAGGCGGCGAGCGGTGGCTACGGGGTACGGGCGGTGAAACGAGCATGTATGGTGGTCTCCTGGGACGGTGGGGTACATGATGGCGGGAGGCGAGGGCTCGAGGAGGTCAGGTGGCGTGGGAACGGCGCGTTCTCTGCGGTGCGCGTCGGCATGGTCGACAGCGGCACGGGCGCGGCATTCCTGGCGACTCTGGTCTCTGTCTTCGAGTTAGGGCTGGTCAAGAGGGGGCGGTGAGGCATGGGCTACCTCCCAGACAACGTTGGCACAACTAGTTCTTCTCCTAGCTTGCTGTCGACACTGGGGTGACATGGTGAGGCTCGGCCTGCTCACCATTGATGGCATTGGCAAGCTCACAGTGGTGCTAGAGGTTAGTTAAGGTTTCTAGATGATCTACTAAGGCTAGTTGTAACCAGAGAGGGAACAAGTTAGGCCCAAAACACTGCTCAACATAGTGTTTTTTGATTTTGTTGATTTGAATCTGCAACATGTTTGATAAAATGGCCGCATGAACTTAAGTTTTGAATTTTGAAAAGATTTTTGGTGGGTGTGCTAGGCATGTGTTGAGAGTTTTGTGGATGCTTGGGTTTTGAAAATTGAGCTTGTTTGAGTGGTTTTTAAAATAGTGGGATCTTCCCATATGAAATAGATTCAAAACTATCATTTAAACTAAGCATTTAAATGTTGTTGGATGATCACAAAGTGGAACTTGGTACCTTGTTATGAGTACTATCAAGGGGTGCAAAGTCCATACATGTTTCTGTTAAGTTCTGAAAGTTAGGGATAGTCAAAGTTGGCATGGGAGTTAAATTGGCCGAAGTGACCATTCACTTAATTTATTCATTTTGACTTGTTTGTCTTTGGTAAAAGTTTGGGGATTGTTTAGATGATGTTTATTTCACCTAAGAATCATTTTACAAGCAAAGAAACACAGAATCATGGCAATTCAAAAGAATCCAAATTTTAATGCATACACATATGAATGCTTTCATATTTTTAATTGGAAAAGTTTTTGTTAACCCTAAATTTTGATGATTAGAGTTTAATGATCCAAGTTTAATATTTTTGGGATGTTACAAACCTTCCCCCCTTAAACAAAATCTCATCCCGAGATTTGAAAAAGGACGAAAAGATTACCTAGGATTTGAAGAGATCGGGAAACTCCATCCTGATGTGATCTTCGTGCTCCCAGGTAGCTTCCTCTTCTGTGTGGTTGCTCCACTGAATCTTGAGAAACTTGATGCTCCGGGTTCTGGTAGTTCTGAAAGCTTCTTCCAAAATACGGATGGGTACTTCGGGATAGGTCAGTTCATCGATGATTTCTATGGTCCAGTGATCAATATTCTTGAACACTTCAGTCTTCTCCAGGACTTCAAGGCACTTGCAAAGTAATGAGATATGGAACACATTGTGCACGGCTGACATCTCTTCGGGTAGTTCCAATTGATATGACACTTCTCCTCAACGGTTTAGAATCTTGAAGGGTCCGATATATCTGGGGGCTAACTTTCCTTTCAGTTGGAAACGTTGCATTCCTTTCAATGGCGACACTTTTAGATACACAAAATCTCCGATGTTGAAGGCGAGGTCTCGACGTCTCTTGTCGGCGTAACTCTTTTGTCTGGACTGGGCGGTCTTAAGGTGTTCACGAATCTTGTGAACCTTCTCTTCTACTTCTCGTAGGATGTCGGGTCCGAAAATCTGACTCTCTCCTACTTCCGACCAGTTCAAAGGGGTGCGACACTTCCTTCCATACATGAATTCAAATGGGCCCATTTGCAAACTAGCTTGATAACTGTTGTTGTATGAAAATTCTGCGAACGGCAGGCAATCTTACCATTTAGATCCATACTCTAACACACATGCTCTCAGCATATCTTTGAGTATTTGATTTACTTGCTCCGTTTGTCCATCAGTCTGAGGGTGATACGCGGTGCTGAAATCTAGTCGGGTTCCTAAACCTTCTTGGACTTTCTTCTAGAATCTAGAGGTAAATTGAGTTCCTCGATCTGATACGTTCTTTGGGACTCCATGCAAACTGACGATTCTAGCGATGTATAATTCCGCTAGATTCGAACTCTGATATGTGGTCTTGACTGGTAAGAAATGGGCGACTTTGGACAATCTGTCCACTATGACCCAGATAGAGTCATTTCCCCTACTAGAAGTAGGCAATCCGGTGATAAAGTCCATTCCAACGGAATCCCATTTCCATTCCGGAATCTGCAATGGTTGCAACAATCCAGCGGGTCTTTGATGTCCCGCCTTGACTCACTGACATATATCACACTTGGCGATATAGCTTCCGATTTCTCTCTTCATCTTGTGCCACCAAAATTGTTCCTTCAAATCTTGATACATCTTCGTTCCTCCAGGGTGGATAGAATAAAGAGTATCATGAGATTCCTTCAGAATCACTTCTTTCAACTCAGAATCTGCTGGTACACAAAGGCGTCCTTTGTACCACAGAACTCCTTCTTCGTCTTTGGTGAATCCGGGTACTTTGCCTGTACCGATACGACGCTTGATTCCGTCGATACTAGCATTTCCTTTCTGCGCCTCTTTGATCTGGCTGATCAAAGTGGGTTGAAGTTCTATGCTAGCCAAAAATCCTTCACTCACTAATTCCATTCGAAAATCGTCCATCTCTTTGTGCAAGCTTGGTTGCTCCTTTAAAATCATGTAGTTCAAGCGGCATGGCAATCTGCTAAGGGCATCTGCTACCACGTTGGCTTTACCGTGATGGTAGTGAATGTCCAGATCGTAATCCTTGATTAGCTCAATCCATCTTCTCTGTCTCATATTCAGCTCCTTCTGAGTGAATATATACTTCAGGCTCTTGTGATCTGAATAAATCTCACAATGGTTTCCCATCAGGTAATGCCTCCATGTCTTCAGGGATAGAACTACAGCTGCGAGTTCGAGGTCATGGGTTGGGTAATTTTTCTCATTCTGTTTCAGTTGTCGAGATAGATAAGATATAACTTTGCCTTCTTGCATTAGCACACATCCGAGACCGATCTTGGATGCATCACAATACACGTCAAAGGGCTTCGTGATATCTGGCATGATTAAGATTGGGGCTGAAATCAATCTCCTCTTGAGTTCTTGAAAACTCGCTTCACATTTGTCTGTCCATTCAAACTTGTAATATATAACCCCCGGATTCCCCGAGGTTCTTGCATTGAGTTCTTGTCGTGTTTTTGTTTCAATCTATTTCTGTCAGGCAATTTCTTAGTTTTGGAGCTACAATGTCTTCCTCTGGATCACCCATGGAGGATTCCTCTGCGGATGTCCTCAAGCCATACATGTATGAGTTGAAGATCCATCCCAAGGAGCTGATTCTCAAATATGGGAAGGTACAGATGAAAGAAGTTCAAGGCCCCAAGGGAGAAGGAAGTCTGGAAGACAAGATGGAAGCATTGGAGCAGGAGGTTTTCAAGTACAAGAAGATGGAGTAACGCGAAGTGGATGTTATTCACAAGATAAGTTCAGAACTCATCACCAAGCACGAGGAGGAGGTGGCTGAGCTCCGAGAATAAATCTTCTCGCTCCGTCAGACCACCAACCAATTACAAGCACAACTCTTCGACATACAAAATCAAAACTGTGTGTATGAGGCTAGATTTGATCACATAAGCTCTGCTGGTAGTTTCAGGATTACAGAGACAAGGATATCCTTTCTGGATGGGGAACCTTTTCCTTGGAAGTTTTATGATGACAAGAGAACACTATCACCACCGAAGGAATAATTCGTCATCAGGTTTGGCATCCCCTTGGCTTGTTCCAAGCTTTGGGGAGTGCTGCGGTATCACCACCATTATATTTTATCTTTTACCTTTTTAGTGGATCCATATCTTTGGTAGAGAGGTTATCTTATAGTTTGGTTTGCATGTGGAAGTATCTCTCCTTTAGTTGATTATCTATGTATCCCTTGGTGTGAGTGCCTTTATTGGAATATTAATGAGAAGTCTCATCTTTTACTTTTTGCACTTCTTATTTTTAGTTTGCAATCTCTATTATATGATGGATCTTGTTGATCAGTATTGGCATAACTTTGGGATCATCAAGTGGATCTAAATTGGTTTTGGCAAACCGAGTTCTGGTCAGTAGCAATACTTTTTGAAGTTTGAAAGAAAAAGAGAAAAAGCTTGCAGGTATTTTGTATCATTTGTTTTCTTTCTTGTTGGCTCATAAGCTTAGTATTCTTTATTTAAGATCTTTTGTGTCTTCAAGGAAGATTGGATGTTTGGCTTTATTACTTGTATGTTTTCTTGTTTCTTTCAACTCTCTTGCTTGATACCCAGCCTTGCTAGCCAAAAACCTATTTTGAGAAGGTATACTTCTCATGTTTCCAATCCCTTTGAACCAAAACCTTTGCCATTTGTGTCCACCATATATACCTAGTAGCGCTTTTGCTATTCTAAGCAAATTATCAAGCTTCATCTACCCTTCGAATTAAAAAGTATTTTGTTATGTGAAAACTAGTTAGTAAAGCTCTCACGAACTTGATGGCACACATTATTTTCTTTGCCCCTAATATACTTGAACCATTATGCCATCAAAGTTGTATATGCTTGCATCTATACGTTGGAATTAGAAGAACCGTGATGTCACGGGAAACGTTTTAAACATTGCACCTGTACTTTGTACACAGTTGATATCGTGCTCTTTTGTCTATGGATGTCAACAGTGTGAAATAAAGAGGGAAATTGTATGTCCATGGAGTCTGTATTTTGTGTTAGAGAAATGCCTGCGCCGCTAGCCTAAGCCATGCCTAATCATGGTGGAAACTTGCAGCATCACCATAGTGAGCTATCTATGAAGCATCCTCAATAAAAAGCTATGCTCATTGTCTGCTTTCCTTGTCATTTTGGTTATGGGATAGCTCTTGTACCATGTGAAAGGGGTACCCCGTTGGCAGTTCTCTATGATACGCATGTACTTACAGTGACAAGAACTTACCGGTGACCAAAGTTGAGTAGCATGAGGACTGGCCCTCATATTCAAGGGACATGAGATTGCCAACTTATATTTCGTCAAGCATATACTCCATCTTTGTGCACTTTAACCTTAATCATATCAATATGCCTATGATAGGGGCAATGAGGGCTCAAAGCTAGTAAGTACCATAATCTTTTCGAAAATCTTTATGACTCGTAATCCCTGCTACCCTCTATGAAGGGACCTTTCTCCTATTTTCTAAGTTGAGTCAGTAAACCTACTTCCTCTCTACCTCCAGCAAGCATTTGAGTTGTTGTGTTTCAAGCATTCATATGGTGATTTATTCAATCATGTTCTTTGTCTTCCTTGTTTGCACAAACTCTTATCTATTGAGTATTTCTTTGAAGGCCTTCATTTTGAAAAACCTTTTTAAGCAAAGAGTGCTCCTGTTGAAAACTTCTAGAAAAAGCTTTTTATGAAACTGTTTGCCAGGTGTTCTGTGACCAAGAACAAGTTTGCCAATTCCAATTATGATTTATCTTTATGCATCTCTATTGTGACTGCTATACTTGGTTACAAGCTAAGTTATATAATGGTGAGTTGCTTTCTTCTATGAGTTGTGTAATGGTAAGTGTCATGCTTCTTGTTCGTATTCTTTTATCGACACTTCACTCCATAAACCAGTGGACATGTTTACTGAGATCTGTTGTTGTGTTTCAAGCATTCATATGGTGATTTATTCAATCATGTTCTTTGTCTTCCTTGTTTGCACAAACTCTTATCTATTGAGTATTTCTTTGAAGGCCTTCATTTTGAAAAACCTTTTTAAGCAAAGAGTGCTCCTGTTGAAAACTTCTAGAAAAAGCTTTTTATGAAACTGTTTGCCAGGTGTTCTGTGACCAAGAACAAGTTTGCCAATTCCAATTATGATTTATCTTTATGCATCTCTATTGTGACTGCTATACTTGGTTACAAGCTAAGTTATATAATGGTGAGTTGCTTTCTTCTATGAGTTGTGTAATGGTAAGTGTCATGCTTCTTGTTCGTATTCTTTTATCGACACTTCACTCCATAAACCAGTGGACATGTTTACTGAGATCTGTTGTTGTGTTTCAAGCATTCATATGGTGATTTATTCAATCATGTTCTTTGTCTTCCTTGTTTGCACAAACTCTTATCTATTGAGTATTTCTTTGAAGGCCTTCATTTTGAAAAACCTTTTTAAGCAAAGAGTGCTCCTGTTGAAAACTTCTAGAAAAAGCTTTTTATGAAACTGTTTGCCAGGTGTTCTGTGACCAAGAACAAGTTTGCCAATTCCAATTATGATTTATCTTTATGCATCTCTATTGTGACTGCTATACTTGGTTACAAGCTAAGTTATATAATGGTGAGTTGCTTTCTTCTATGAGTTGTGTAATGGTAAGTGTCATTCTTCTTGTTCGTATTCTTTTATCGACACTTCACTCCATAAACCAGTGGACATGTTTACTGAGATCTGTTGTTGTGTTTCAAGCATTCATATGGTGATTTATTCAATCATGTTCTTTGTCTTCCTTGTTTGCACAAACTCTTATCTATTGAGTATTTCTTTGAAGGCCTTCATTTTGAAAAACCTTTTTAAGCAAAGAGTGCTCCTATTGAAAACTTCTAGAAAAAGCTTTTTATGAAACTGTTTGCCAGGTGTTCTGTGACCAAGAACAAGTTTGCCACTTCCAATTATGATTTATCTTTATGCAGCTCTATTGTGACTGCTATACTTGGTTACAAGCTAAGTTATATAATGGTGAGTTGCTTTCTTCTATGAGTTGTGTAATGGTAAGTGTCATGCTTCTTGTTCGTATTCTTTTATCGACACTTCACTCCATAAACCAGTGGACATGTTTACTGAGATCTGTTGTTGTGTTTCAAGCATTCATATGGTGATTTATTCAATCATGTTCTTTGTCTTCCTTGTTTGCACAAACTCTTATCTATTGAGTATTTCTTTGAAGGCCTTCATTTTGAAAAACCTTTTTAAGCAAAGAGTGCTCCTGTTAAAAACTTCTAGAAAAAGCTTTTTATGAAACTATTTGCCAGGTGTTCTGTGACCAAGAACAAGTTTGCCAATTCCAATTATGATTTATCTTTATGCATCTCTATTGTGACTGCTATACTTGGTTACAAGCTAAGTTATATAATGGTGAGTTGCTTTCTTCTATGAGTTGTGTAATGGTAAGTGTCATGCTTCTTGTTCGTATTCTTTTATCGACACTTCACTCCATAAACCAGTGGACATGTTTACTGAGATCTGTTGTTGTGTTTCAAGCATTCATATGGTGATTTATTCAATCATGTTCTTTGTCTTCCTTGTTTGCACAAACTCTTATCTATTGAGTATTTCTTTGAAGGCCTTCATTTTGAAAAACCTTTTTAAGCAAAGAGTGCTCCTGTTGAAAACTTCTAGAAAAAGCTTTTTATGAAACTGTTTGCCAGGTGTTCTGTGACCAAGAACAAGTTTGCCAATTCCAATTATGATTTATCTTTATGCATCTCTATTGTGATTGCTATACTTGGTTACAAGCTAAGTTATATAATGGTGAGTTGCTTTCTTCTATGAGTTGTGTAATGGTAAGTGTCATGCTTCTTGTTCGTATTCTTTTATCGACACTTCACTCCATAAACCAGTGGACATGTTTACTGAGATCTGTTGTTGTGTTTCAAGCATTCATATGGTGATTTATTCAATCATGTTCTTTGTCTTCCTTGTTTGCACAAACTCTTATCTATTGAGTATTTCTTTGAAGGCCTTCATTTTGAAAAACCTTTTTAAGCAAAGAGTGCTCCTGTTGAAAACTTCTAGAAAAAGCTTTTTATGAAACTGTTTGCCAGGTGTTCTGTGACCAAGAACAAGTTTGCCAATTCCAATTATGATTTATCTTTATGCATCTCTATTGTGACTGCTATACTTGGTTACAAGCTAAGTTATATAATGGTGAGTTGCTTTCTTCTATGAGTTGTGTAATGGTAAGTGTCATGCTTCTTGTTCGTATTCTTTTATCGACACTTCACTCCATAAACCAGTGGACATGTTTACTGAGATCTGTTGTTGTGTTTCAAGCATTCATATGGTGATTTATTCAATCATGTTCTTTGTCTTCCTTGTTTGCACAAACTCTTATCTATTGAGTATTTCTTTGAAGGCCTTCATTTTGAAAAACCTTTTTAAGCAAAGAGTGCTCCTGTTGAAAACTTCTAGAAAAAGCTTTTTATGAAACTGTTTGCCAGGTGTTCTGTGACCAAGAACAAGTTTGCCAATTCCAATTATGATTTATCTTTATGCATCTCTATTGTGACTGCTATACTTGGTTACAAGCTAAGTTATATAATGGTGAGTTGCTTTCTTCTATGAGTTGTGTAATGGTAAGTGTCATGCTTCTTGTTCGTATTCTTTTATCGACACTTCACTCCATAAACCAGTGGACAAGTTTACTGAGATCTGTTGTTGTGTTTCAAGCATTCATATGGTGATTTATTCAATCATGTTCTTTATCTTCCTTGTTTGCACAAACTCTTATCTATTGAGTATTTCTTTGAAGGCCTTCATTTTGAAAAACCTTTTTAAGAAAAGAGTGCTCCTGTTGAAAACTTCTAGAAAAAGCTTTTTATGAAACTGTTTGCCAGGTGTTCTGTGACCAAGAACAAGTTTGCCAATTCCAATTATGATTTATCTTTATGCATCTCTATTGTGACTGCTATACTTGGTTACAAGCTAAGTTATATAATGGTGAGTTGCTTTCTTCTATGAGTTGTGTAATGGTAAGTGTCATGCTTCTTGTTCGTATTCTTTTATCGACACTTCACTCCATAAACCAGTGGACATGTTTACTGAGATCTGTTTTCGCTTGGGTACAAGCAAAGGTCTAAGCTTGGGGGAGTTGATACGCCCAATTTGCATCACCATTCTATATCATAATCTACCTCTATTCATTGATATTTGTCTTATTATGAGGTATGATACGTGAAAAACGTATCTACTTTCTCGAACACTTTGATATTGTTTCTTCTCTAAACTTGTGTGATTTGGATACAACTAACACGGACTAACGCTGTTTTCAGCAGAATTACCTTAGTGTCTTGTTTTAGTGCAGAAAATCAACTATCAGGAAAAATCCCGGAAAATATGCCAAAAACTATTTTTCACCAGAAGATCCACGGATCCAGAAGGGGAGATAGAGGGGAGGCCTGGGGGGGCCAGACCCACACCAGGCGCGGGCCCACCTAACCCCACGCATGGAGGGAGTTTGGCCACCCCAGCAGCTCCTTGGCCTCCCTCCGTGCCTATAAGTTGCCTTCTGAACTAAAAACTCAGGGGGGGTCGATAGTTTTCCAGAAAGAGTTCCGCTCCGCCGCCGCCACCAGAAACCAAGATTCGGATCCATAAACTCCGTTCTGGCACCCTCCCGGGACGGGGAATTTGGAGAAGATCGTCGCCATCGTCATCACCAACGCATCTCCATCAACCACCGATGTTTCCCTCATCCATGAGTGCGTAATCCCCCACTGTAGGATTGGGGATGGTAGGGATTGGATGAGTTCTATCATGTAATCGAATAAGATCTGTTAGGGGCATAGTGCCTAGTATCTCTATTAGTGCTATTTGACTTTGTTGCAACTTGTTGTGCTTAATGCTTGTCACTAGGGCCCGAGTGCCATGATCTCAGATCTGAGCTTATTATTGAATCATTATGATACTATTGTTTGTGATCTTATCTGCAAGTTGTGTACACATATCATTGTCCAGATCCAAAGGCCCCAAAGTGACAATAATTGGGACAACCAGAGGGGATGGCTGTGGTGTGAGTATCACATGTGTTCAGGGAGTGTTAATGCTTTGCTCCGGTGCTCTATTAAAAGGAGCACCTTAATTGCCAGTAGTTACCTAGAGGCCCCGCTGCCACGGGCTGGCTGGACAAAAGATGTTGTGCAAGTTCTCATTGCCAGCACGTATGACTATATTTGGAGCACATGCCTAGGATTGTTTAGTACTTGGATGCTTGTTATTATTTATCCGCAATGCTCCAGTTCTTGAAGTTACATGTTTAGACTCGTCCATGCAATGCCTGCCCATCCATCCTTATGCCTACCACACTTGAATCCTACTGTTACCGTTACTATTACTATTGCTCATGTTTCACTGTTGTTGTTGCTGCTGCTGTTGCTACTACAAACTGTTGCTGCTGATAAATTCCTGTGAGCAAGAACTATTTCTAGGTGTAGCTGAACTGACAACTCATTTGTTAAGGCTTGCAAGTATTCTTTGGCTCCCCTTGTGTCGAATCAATAAATTGGGTAATACTACCCGCGAAGACTGTTGCGATCCCCTATACTTGTGGGTCATCAAGACTATTTTCTGGCGCCGTTTCTGGGGAGCATAGCTTTATTTGTAAGTTCAGTTGGATCTATTATTGTTCACTGCTACTCCTTTCATCATGGGGAAGTCTTGTGATGGAAAGTTCCCTATTTTACCGTCCACTACAAGAAGAGGTACAGTCCTAAACACCTCTGTTGCTCTCTATTCACCGTCTGTTATAAGTAAGATTGTGACACCACCACCACATACACATGCTACACACACTGCTACTACTGCTGAGTCTGAAACTACTTTTGATGCTCATGATGTTACTTCTACTGAGCTTGATGCGAATGGTTCATTAGGTCCTTTTCTAGATGCTACTATGGCTAGTCTAGGAAATACCAAAACTCCTAGTGAATGCACTGTTACACATGTTAGCTCACCTGAGTCTAGTGAGAATTATGATATTAATGATGGTTACATTGACCTCACTAATGAATTTGTTGAAGAGTGTCGGAACACACAAGTTACTAGTGCTATGAAGAGTCTCCTTGCTAGACGTACTATTATGCCTAAGTTGTCCTATGATCCTAAGTTTGCCACTTCTCCCATAGATATTAAATATGAAGATTATGATTTCTCTCTTGATTTATCTTACTTAGATATTGTTGAGAAATAACCCTTTTGTGGGACTGAAAATGAGAGTGTTGTGGCTCATATGAATGAGCTTTCTACTATGAGTGCTTTGTTATCTAATGATTTTAAAATGCGCAAGTACTTTGTTGCTAAGATCTTCCCTTTTTCACTAAAAGGAGAAGCTAGGGCTTGGTTTAATAGATTACCTCCTGGTTCCATTGATAGCCCTGATTGCTTGATTGCTTCTTTCTTCCATAAATATTTTCCTCCCAGTGCTAGACATGCTGCTTTGTAGAGACTTTTTGATTTTAAACAGGGAGAAGAAGATAAATTGCCTGAGTCATGGAAAAGATTCTGTTCCTTGATTCATGCACATCCTGGATGTCCATTACCTAAAAATGAGCTTCTTGATATTTATTATAATGGACTAACTGATGATTCTAGGACCTACCTAAATAGCTTTGCTGATTGTGTTTTCAGGAAAAGGACTCCTACAGATGCTGAAGAATTAATGACCAAGATAAGCAAGAATTATGATGATTGGACTTCAACTGAGCTAAATACACCTGAACCTATTACTCTTGAACCAGTTGTTCCTGAACCAGTTCCAGCACCAACAACAAAGAAGAGGGGAGTTATTGCACTAAATGATGAAGTAATGAAGGAAGCTAAAAAGTGTCTAAAGGTTAGAGCTGAAGATGTGAAGAATCTACCTCCTATAGAAGAATTATGTAAGCCAATTCCCCACTCATCTACTATTGAGGTACACTCTCTCCAATTGAATGAAGGTGATATTCCTTATGGTAAGCCTCCTGATCAATGCTTAGAGGAACTTGACACATTTATTGTTAAACAAGGTGATTTTAATAAACAAGTTCAGAATCATTTATTGGAAAACTCTAGAGCTATCCATGTGTTTAAAGATATTGTGGAAAGAACTTCTAATGATATTAAAATGATTTGTAAACACTTTCAAATGGTTCAAACTCAACTTGATCAACTTGCTAAGGTACAAAAGGATATGCTACTTAATGCTTCAGGAAATAAACATGCTTATGGAATTAGAACTAGGAGTGGTGCAGCTACTCAAGATCCTTTATATCCTGAAGGACACCCTAAAATAATTGAGAAGGATTCCCAACAAGGTGAAGATAGTGGTAGTCCTCGTAGGAGAAAGAAAAAGAAACATAAAGTAGTTGAGGAACCACTTGAACCTGCTGTAGATCCTAATAGTATATCTGTCTCTGATGCTGAAACTAAGAGTGGTAATAATAATGAGTCTCCTGATAAGGAGGAAGGTGAGGAAGAACCTGAGAAGCACACTGAGAACACTAGGTACACAAAGGAAGATTTTATTTCTAATAAACATGGTAAAGAGAGAGAACCTTGGGTGCAGAAACCTATGCCTTTTCTAGGTAAGAAACACAAGTCAAAGGAGGAAGAACACTACAACAAGTTTTGTGAGTGGATGAAACCTTTATTCTTGCAAATTCCTTTGACTGATGCTATTAAGTTGCCTCCTTATTCAAAGTATATGAAGGATATTGTCTCTAATAAAAGGAAGATTTCTAATGAATATATTTCTACTCTACTTGCTAATTATTCCTTCAATGGTAAGGTTCCAAAGAAACTTGGTGATCTAGGTATACCAACTATTCCTTGCTCTATTAAGAATAATTATGTTAGAACTGCTTTATGTGATTTGGGAGCTGGAGTTAGTGTTATTCCTTTTTCTCTCTACAAGAGACTCCAGCTAGAAAAGTTGATACCAACTGATATATCTTTGCAAATGGCTGATAAGTCAACTATTGTCCCTGTTGGTATATGTGAGGAAGTTCCTGTTCAAGTTGCTCATAATTGCATGGTCTTAACTGATTTTGTTGTGCTTGAAATGCCTGAAGATGATAATATGTCTATTATTCTTGGGAGACCTTTTCTTAATACTCCAGGTGCTGTCATCAATTGTAATCAAGGAAAAGTAACAATCAATATTAATGACAAAGAGCACACTGTCTATTTCCCCAAGAAGGTTGTTAAGAGCTATTGCCTGAATTCTATTGAAAATATTGAGGGCATCAAGGTTGGAGAAATATATTGTCCCATTCCACAAGAAAATTTTGAAACTATTATGGTTGGGACCATTGCAATCAAGTATGAGATAACATAATCACCTTGTGGAATGCAAAGTTTTGTTTTATATAAGATTGTTTTGGTAACAAGACTTGATCAACCTTGTTAACAAAAGGATTTTTATGAACAAAATAATGTTTCCACTTTGGTTATACTTGCTCTCTTTTTTCCTTTCTCCTTCCTAGTCTTTGCTTTAGCTTTAGTTTTGCTAGTTGTTTGCTTGTTTGAGTTTTTTAGAACTACTGTAGTTTGGCTTTTGGTTTCTTTTGCTTCTTCTGAAAAAACTGTTTCTGCGAGAAAATCAATTTTCATACCCTGAAAATTGGCCAAAAATAAAGTTTCCCGAAAAATCCCAGAAAATTCAAAATAATTTTTTCCTTAAAGAAGGGGCAGAGAGGCACCAGAGGTGACCTAGGGGGCCATCCCAGGCCACCACACATGTGGTAGGCGCGGGCCCACCACTGGTGGCGCCTAGGGGGGATTTGGCCCACCTGGGCCCCTCCAGGCTGCCTCCTCAAAGCAACCTTCTTTATCTCTCCCGAAAAACACCGGAAAACTTTCTCAAGCTCGAGTTCTTGCTATTCTTTCTCGCGATTTTTGATCTCCTTGTTCAGCCCATCTCAAGTGCTGATTTTTGGAGGGTTTGCTCCTTGGTATGTGCCTCCTCCACTTGTCGAATTAGATTTGTGATTGGTAGATTATATCTTGAGTATTTTGCTGCTATAGGTGACAGGTTGTTTGATATTGCATGCTTGTTCTATGCTTAGAAAACTTTTTTTTGATGCATGTGTAGTCCTCTAGGAAGTTCCTATAGTAGTTTCTCATCATTCATCAACTTAGAAATCACTTGGTTTGATGGTTGTTTAAAAATTTCAGAATAGGGAAGTCATGGACCACCACACCTTTGGTGACATTTTTGAGAGTGATGCACCTAGAAGGGCAAGGCTCCCAAGGTCATCTACCAGCTCCAGACCCTCATATGAGGATCTCATCACTCCGCGGTTTGGTGACGAGGGAGATGAAGGGGACGCGCACCCCTCCACGTTTCCTTGTCAAACTTTTTGCGAGCTGTTGGGATTCTTAATAATTTCATGGATTTGATTGAGAGGGCTGGTCTAACAAGTTTCATGCAGGATGAGAGTGCACAATATGCTTTACTTACTAAAACATTTGTGGAGAGTTTCTCCTTTACCAATAGTTTGTTCAATCCTTCTGTGTCTTTCAGACTTTATGGCAGGGCTCATTCTATGTCTTTGAAGCAATTTTGCAAGGCCCTGGGACTTGGTACAAATGGGTCATCAAAGAAGATTATAACTCTTCCAGCTGATCTGTTAGAGCTTTACCGAGGATTAACCAATGATGATGACCGCAGAGCTCAACGAGGGAAGATAAAGAATATTCAACTTCCAGCCATCAGGTACTTTACCTACTATCTTACCACTAGTGTTCTTGGTAGGGAGAACACTAGTAATATATCCAACTATCAATTGGCCTTCTTAGCTGATGCGCTCTATGGTAAGGATAAGTATAATCTTGGTTCCCTCACTGATCGTCGTTTAGCTGCTAAGGACCCATTTACGGGGGAATTATTGCTACTCGTATCACTGCTACCTTGGACATTGCTGTTGATCCACATGATATAGTTTTGGTTCCTCTGAGGCTTGATCTTGCTGCCATGAAGGCGCACCACTTTGTCACCTCTAGCTCTACTCTTGAGAACTTGGTTTATAGAATGCTGCTTACTGACGGGGAAGAGAGAGATCCCTCTACCCCAAACCACTTTGCTTAGTATTTCTCAGGGACCTTGGTCACGCACAAAGGCGGAGATGGATGACAAGCTGCGCTCTCTCAACTTCCACGGGCACTATCAGGAGGAAGCTCCCTCATATGACCCCGCAGTACACTACACAGGGGAGGCCTCGAGCTCGTACCAGGACGAGGGAGCTTCCTCGACATACTAGGGAGGTGCATCTACTTAGGCACCATGGGATTGAGCCCCACTTAGGCCAAAAGGCTAAGCTTGGGGCGAGGTATACCGACGTCACACTCATATATATATATATATATATCATGTTCGGTCGGTTCTTTGTATATTCATTATTTCACTTTCTTTTTGATTCTTGTTGCTTCTTTCTCAAAAATCCAAAAATAACAAAAATATTTTCGTTGTTTCTCTTGGTTTGTTTCTTTGCTTTGGTTTCCCTTAAAAGAAAATCCAAAAAGATTTTGCTTTGTTTTTGTTTGGTTTTTCTTTGTTTGCTTGTTTCAAAAAAATCAAAAACACCAAAAATATTTGTTGTTCTTCTTTGGTTTTGTGAGTTCTTTGCAGGGTTCAGCCGTCCTCAGTGGTTTTGGTTTCATGATTATTCAAGTCACACAAGTGAAGGGCAATAGTGAAGATTAAGACAACTCGAGGTGTGGTAAGAGGCTGGTAACAAACTCTATTTGTTTCATTTTTGTACATATACTCATCATTGTGAGCATGCTTAGTCTGTTTGTGTAAGGTGTATGTCATTATGGATGCTTAGTAGTTCTTGCTTGTCTATGATTAGCTCCATCTTGCTAATAGTTTGTAGCATGTCATATGAATGTTTGCTTGCATTGTTTTATTCATACTTTGGTATGATATTGTGGTATCCTCTTCTAACTGTTCATGTGAATCGACTTGGCACATGCTCACGCATGCATATGACTAATCAATAGTCAGTAAGCCTTGATGATTTATTTTGCCTCGGAGTTCTTGTATCACTTTCGTGCCATAGTTAGTCATGTTTTGTTGCAAGCATGATTATGACAGTTATTTCTCTCTCGTTTGTCGCTCCCTCTCTATTGCTAGCCTTCACTTGCACTAAGTATGTGCTCTATCTGTGCTTCCAACTCACCAAAGACAATATTGACAGCTGTGTCCACCATACCTACCTATTAGCATAATTTTCTATTTCAGTGCATATTCTATATGCCGTGTTTTCTTCCAAAATAAAATGTTTGTCTGTTTTGATAAAGTTAGTTAGTAAAGCTCTCACGAACTTGATGGCACACTTTATTCCTTGTGCTTAATAATTCTGAACCATTATGACTAGTCCATGAAAGTTATATGCTTGCTAATTATATATTGGGAGTCAGCAGAACCGTGCTGTCACAGGGAATGCCTTCAACACTTTTTGAATATCTCATCCAGTTGATTCCTTGCTCTTTTGTTTACGGATGTCGACGATGTGAAATAAAAGGGGAGGTTGTGAGTTCATGGAGTTTATACATTGTGCTAGAGAAATGCCTGGACCGCTATCCTAAGCCATGCTTAATCATGGTGGAAACTTGCAGCATCACTATAATGAGCATCTATGAAGCATCATCAATAAAAATCTATGCATATGGTAAATAAAAAGATTGTTGAGATGCTCATTGTCTGCTTTCCTTGTCATTTTGGTTATGGGAAATCTCTTGTACCATGTGCAAGGGGTACCCCGTTGGCGGTTCTCGATGATATGCATGTATTTACAATGACAAGAACTTTCAGGTGACCAAAGTTGAGTAGCATGCGGAGCGACCCTCGTACTCAAGGGACTTGGGATTTCCAGCCTATGGTCTGTCAAGCATATGATTTAGAGTGAAACTCATTTTCATCTTAACCACATGAAGATGCCTATGATAGGGGCAATGAGAGCTCAAAGCTAATGACTACCTTTCTTTCAGAATTGGTAAGCCTTTCAAACCTTCACAAAACCGTTTTCACAATTTTGTTGAGTCACCACTTACTCTATGAGCACCTTCTTGAGAGCATAGTTGTCATTCTTGTGTTTGTTCCAAAACTTGGTTTATTATGTCATGACTTTGATGCGTTTATCTCTGATATATTTACTTCTAGTCTTCATGTGAACTTCAGAGGTGCCTTGGCATTTGTATTGTGCTCTTCAAACAAAGGCAAGCGAGGTACCACTCTATCATACCTTATTATGAGCATCCAATGTTTCTTATGTTTATGTTTCATGCTACTTATTATTTTTGAGTTGGTTTCTCTTCATAGCTTGAAATGACTATTGAGTAGACTTAGTTGCATACTCCTTATTATGAATTGTCTAAGCATCTACTCCTGTGCTGAGAATATATACATCATATGAAGCAAAGTGTTCGTGAAAGTTCTTTTATCGCACTCAGTTTTCAACTAAATTGCTTGAGGACAAGAAATAAGCTAAGCTTGGGGGGAGTTGATGTCCAAAACGTATCTACTTTCTCGAAAACTTTGCTATTGTTTATTCTCTAAACTTGTGTGATTTGGATACAACTAACACGGACTGACGCTGTTTTTAGCAGAATTACCTTGGTGTCTTGTTTTAGTGCAGAAAATCAACTATCAGGAAAAATTCCGGAAAATATGCCAAAAACTATTTTTCACCAGAAGATCCACGGAGCCAGAAGGGGAGACAGAGGGGAGGCCTAGGGGCCAGACCCACCCCAGGTACGGGCCCACCTAACCCCACGCCTGGAGGGGGTTTGGCCACCCCAGGGAGCTCCTCGGCCTCCCTCCGTGCCTATAAGTTGCCTTCTGACCTAAAAACTCAGGGGGGTTCGATAGTTTTCCAGAAAGAGTTCCGATCCGCCGCCGCCACCAGAAACCAAGATTCGGATCCAGAAACTCCGTTCTGGTACCCTGCCGGGACGGGGAATTTGGAGAGGATCATCGCCATCGTCATCACCAACGCATCTCCATCAACCACCGATGTTTCCCTCATCCATGAGTGAGTAATCCCCCGCTATAGGCTTGGGGATGGTAGGGATTGGATGAGTTCTATCATGTAATCGAATAAGATCTGTTAGGGGCATAGTGCCTAGTATCTCTATTAGTGCTATTTGACTTTGTTGCAACTTGTTGTGCTTAATGCTTGTCACTAGGACCCGGGTGCCACGATCTCAGATATGAACTTATTATTGAATCATTTGTTGGAGATATGCCCAAGAGGCAATAATAAAGTGGTTATTATCATATCTTCATACTTATGATAAATGTTTACATACCATGCTATAATTGTATTAACAGGAAACATTAATACTTGTGTGATTTGTAAACATAAAAGAGTCCCTAGTAAAGCCTCTTGTTAAACTAGCTTGTTGGTTAATATATGATCATGGTTTCCTGATCATGAACATAGAGATGTTATTGACAACAGGGTCATATCATTAGGAGAATGATGTGATGGACATACTCCTATAGATAAGCATAGCATAAAGATCAAGTCATTTAATATAGTTCATTTGCTATAAGCTTTCTGATACATAGTAACCTAAATCCTTCGACCATGAGATCATGCATATCACCTTCACCGGAAGGATGCTTTGATGACATCAAACACCACACCGTAACTGGGTGGTTATAAAGGTGGCATTGAGTATTCGGAAAGTGTCGGTTGAGACACATGGATCAAGAGTGGGATTTGTCCATCCATATGACGGATAGATATACTCTGGGCCCTCTTGGTGGAATGTCATCCAATTAGCTTGCACGCATGTGACTGGCTCACAAGGGATAACATATCACGGGAACGAGAAAAGAGTACTTATCAGTAACGAGGTTGAACTAGGTATGCAGAGATACCGACGATCATAAACCTCGGATAAGTAAACTATCGTGAGACAAAGGGAAATTGGTATCGTATGTAAGTGGTTCATTCGATCGCAAAGTAATCGTAGAAATATGTGGGAGCCATATGAATTTCCAGATTCCTCTATTGGTTATTGATCGGAGAAGTGTCTCGATCATGTCCGCATAATTCACGAACCGTAGGGAGACACACTTAAGGATTCGATGTTGTTGAGTAGTTATGGAATGATGAGTAAGAGACCGAATGTTGTTCGGAGTCTCGGATGTGATCCGAGATATCACGAGGAGATCCAGAATGGTCCGGAGAATAAGATTCATATAAGGAAAGTCTTGTTTCGGAGTTGGGGAATGATTCCGGTGTTTTCATCGGGAATGTTCTAGAAGGTTCCGGAATGTCTGGCACTCCGGAGGGGAAGGGTACATGAATGTGTTATATCAAGTTGGTATGATTGCATTATGTACTTGGTGTCATCGCTGTACCAAATAGAGTGTTTTATTCAAATCCTAGTTTGAAAAGTCAAACAGCTAGTTTGAAAGTCAAACGGCTAGTTTTGGGAAAGAGGAGAAGGAGGTTTGAAACCGACTTGGGGGAGGAGTTCCTCCTCCCACCGCCGGCCCACCTTGGGTCCGAGTTGGGGAGGGACTCCCCTCCCCAGGCGCGCCTCCCTCCACCTATAAGAGGAGGGGCAGGGCTCCCCTCCTAGACACACAAGTTGCCTCCCTCTAAACCTAAACCCTAGCCACAGCCTAGGGATTTCTCCCAAGCCGCCGAGTTAGAGCTTCTAATTGCCCTAGCCGCTGGTTTAGCCCCTTCTAATTGGTGTGTCTAAACCCTAGATCACCAAGGCTCTCTCATAGTCCACCATACTCGCTCCGGCTTAAGGCGAAGCCCTGCGAGATCTCCCTTCTACTTCCGGTACCACGCCGTCGTGCTGCCGGAATCACGAGGAGAGTGCTACAACCTCCGCTGCCTGCTGGAACAAGGGAGAGGAAGGTCTTCGTCGAGTACCGAACGTGTGACCGACTGCGGGAGCGCTGCCGGAACACAGCGCCGGAAGGATCGTCTACGCGATCTTGAGATCGGCAAGTGTACGACTACATCACCCACGAGAATCTGCTCTCGTTAACCGCTTTGGAATCTTCGAGGGTGAGTTCCTCTATCGACTCGTTGCTACAATCTAGTAGATAGATCTTGGCTTGTTTGTTTGTATGCGATAGAAATTTTTGTTTTCCATGCTACGAACCCCTACAGTGGTATCAGAGTCGTGTCTATATGTAGATCTGTTGCACGAGTAGAACACAATGGTCATTGTGAGCGTTGATGCTTTTGTTGTCGATTGCTCCTTGTGTACTTTGCATCTTGCGGGATGGTGGGATGAAGCGGCCCGGGCTAACCTTACATGACATCGTTCATGAGACTTGCTCCACGCTTGACATGCAACTTGTATTGCATAAGTGGCTTTGCGGGTGCCTGTTTCTCCCAACATAGTTAAGATTCAATTTACAACGGGTGATTGACAATACTAGTATCAATGTTGTGGTTCTTGTTCGTAAGTTAGAGCGACACTTATTGAAAGCCCCAAACCACGTAAAATATGCAAAGAAAATTAGAGGCGTCTAACTTTGTTTTGCAGGGGTGTGCTGTGATGTGATATGGCCATGATTGTGATTATATTTGATGTATGCAATGTTCCTTATTGTAAGTTGGCAACCGGCAGGAGCCATATGGTTGTCTTTAAATTCTGTTAAGACCCCTGTGTCTATTCAAAGTAGTTGTAATAGTTGAAGCTGGTGGGTGACAACCATGGAGCAGCATCATTGACCTTGATGCAATGCCGGTGATGATGGAGATCATGTTCGTGCTTGAAGATGAAGATCGGAAGCACAAGAAGAAAGGCCATATCATATCACATATTATGAATTGCATGTGATGTTAATCCTTTTATGCATCTTGTATTGCTTAGTTTACGACGGTAGCATTATAAGATGATCCCTCAAGCACACAATTTCAAGTTTAGAGTGTTCATCCTTAGTAAGCACCGTTGCTAAAGCTCGTTGTTTCGAAGCACCACGTGATGATCAGGTGTGTTATATTCTGCGAGTGTATACAACGTGAGCAAGCCAGATTTGCTCATGCGGAAGCTAAGGTTTGATCTTGACGAGCCTAGCATGTACAGACATGGTCTCGGAACACGGATCACCGAAAGGTAAAGCATGAGTCATATAGTAGATATGATGAACATGTTGATTGTTCGCCATTGAAGTACATCAACTCTCGTGATGATCGGTTTTGATGTGGTGGATTTGGTTCGTGTGATCACTAAAAACAATGTGAGGGATATTGTTTTGAGTGGGAGTTCAACGGCAATATGATTAAAAGTTGAACACTATTTATCATAAATTAAATCAAAGTGAATTTGCATAATTGTTGTAGTCATTGGCATCCGTTTACCACCTTGCGCTTAGTTATAATTGAGATGATAGAACTATAGAATTCTGGTTAGTTACTTTACGAACTGGTATCGTATTGTTTTGAAGTGTTAATCTGAAGTTTAAAAGTCCTATTGCAAACTTTCAGTAAAGTTCCGGTTACTCCATGAAGTTTAATAATTGGTATTAAAACAAGAGTGACAATTCCAAGTGTTAGTGTATAAGTATCATGTTTGTCTCCATGATTCTTGATATTCAAAGGATTGTCTTAATATCAAGGTTATCTAGGATCTGAAAGAGTTGTTTCAGAAACCATGATTTGTGGAAGATATTGTGATATCTGAAACGAAGTTTTGGTTGCAACATGATAGAGTATAATATGGCAAAAGTCATGTTCTCATATTTGATGAGAATTTGCAAAAGGTTGGAGACACTAGTTGTCCTAAAACCACCAAAGTTTTTTTTGGAGAGCAACATTATACTCGCGATTCATCTTTATAAGCTAAAAGTAGCTTGATCATGAATAATTCCATCATAAAGGTGAATATTTGATGTAGGTAAAATATTTACCATACCAAGAGATTACTAAAGAATGGAATTTGAAAGCACACCAAACATTTGATGATGGTGATCTACTTCAAAGTGCAAGTCCAAAGACATTGGTATTTAATTATACACGCTTTGGACTATGTGTCATATGTATGACTCCACTGTTGATGTTAATAGATTATTTCAAACAGAAAAGGAAATACTGAAAGAGAATCTCATAAATATATGGCAGAAAAGAAAAGACTAGAATTGTTCAGTTTAAGTATATAGATGATATACATGTTATGGCTATATTCTTTGCTTATTAAACAATGTGGTTCTTAAGTATTTGATACTGAATTTGTTGGTGTGAATCGTCATACGAAACAACACAATTCATGAACTACAATGGCCTAAGTAACTAGCAAAAGAATATGTGATGATGTTCATCGAGAACAAAAAAAGGGTTATTATGTTGCTCGTTAAAACATCAAAGCTTGCCTTCAAGATTTGTTTTGTCAGGTATTATGAGAACAAAAGGGTTGTTCAAATAATTGCCGTAATCCATAAAAGATGGATGATTCACAAATCTCGTTGGAGAAATCACATCCATAAAACTAGTGCTAAAAATGTCGAAAGACAAATTGATTAAAAGATCACTTAGGAAGTGACATCGCCGTTTAAATTATATTGGAAAGAAAACATGAAGAAACTCCATATGGATGGAATTTTGGAGTCTATTTGATTTTGATCAAATGACGCTTGTGAAACTTTCCTAGAGATAATTAAAACTTCGTTCATAGGCCAAAAGGGAACGAATGACTAGCTTATTGGAACTTGTACATATTGTTGTACGAAATCCATTATGTGTAGTCAAGAGCGATGGATTTCAACTTCATATGCTTTCTCCGAAAATTTGAGTGAATATATGAATATTTACTTAATAAGGATGAAGTGTGAAATATTTGAAAAGTTCAAAGATTTTCAAGATGAAGTGCAAAATCATTGTAACAAGAATATAAATAGTTTATGATAAGATCATAAAGGAAGATATTTGAGTTACAAGTTTAGCATAATACCTAAGATTTAAGGAATCGTTCCGTGGATTTGCATTTTCCCGAAACACCATAAGAGTATGGAGCGTTCGAGATATGTAATTAAACCTTGTTTGACATGGTAAGATCGAAGGTGTAATTCATAAAACTGCCATTGTATTTTAAAGATTAAAAGCTTTAGAGATTACCGTTTTCCACTGAAAAGAGCTCCATCATAATCCGCTGAAATGACACCATATAAAGTTATGGTTTGGGATTAAACCCAAGTAGTCCTTTCTTAAACATTGGTATGTTATGCATAAGAAAGGTGTTTTGCAACCAAAGTCGGATGAACCTGTCTTTGTATAACAGTTAAGTATTCCTCCATAACACCGGAGACAAAAGTGTTTGTCGCTTAGAACGTCAAGTTTCTTTGAGAAGGAATTTTTCGTGAAAAGTTAAGTGGGAGGACAATAGAACTTTGATAAGGTTAAAAGAACCTTAGCTATATGTGCAGAGTTGCGCAGCGCCGAAAAGTGTTCCGGAGGCAGCAATAATGCTCATGGCTCACGTGCCTCAAAGGTTGTGGTCACGGAGGTCTAAGTTCCTATTGAAACAAGTAGGTCGGGTAAACAATCAAATACCAAGATTTGAGGGTTGAATCATTATTTGAGAATAATGAACCGACTACATGCAAAGAAGCGATGATGGACCCTGACTCCGTAAAATGGCATGAAGCCATAAAATCCGTGATAGTTCCATACACGAGAAATCAAGTTTTGAACTTGAAGGACCCTCGAGAAAGGTGTAAGACCTTACAGTTGTGTTTGGATCTATAAAGAAATAGACATGGATGTTTCGCATCTATGAAATGGTCGACATGTTGGGAAAGAGTTCACAACAATGTTCAAGGGTTTACTATGACAAGATTTGATCTTTCATAACGATATTTAGTCTAGGCGGATTAATGTAGCAACCACGACATATAATTTTGTTATGTGTTGGATAAACAAAACAAGTTCTTCTAATAGAAGGGTTACCTAGGACGTGTGCATGACACGGTCCAAAGGGTTTTGTTAATTCAAGGGATGCTAAATGCATATGCAAACTTCAATGGTTGAAGTAAGCATTGCGGAGTTGGAATCTTCACTATGATGAAACTGTTAAAGGAGTTTAAATTCGTCGGAGATGATGAAGATGCTTTCATTAAGTGGGAGCGCTAAGACATGTTTCTAATACATTATGTGGAAGACATATTGTTGATTGGAAATGATGTATCTTTTATTAACACAAAATAAGAATTTCATCTCGATGAAAGGCTTAGGCAAAACCCAAATATTTGGCATCAACAGACGCTAATATGGTTGTGCCGAAAGTACATAGATGATGTATTGAATGAGTTCAATATAGAAACTACAAGAAAGGTTCTTGTCGAACAGAAAGGATTGAATGAGTTCAATATTGATGATATATTCAAGTGTATTGACACTTGGTAAGTGAAACAAAGATTCAAGTATAGATTGATACTTGATGTATGAAATCACAAAGAGTATTTATATCAATTATGCTGTGATATGTACAAATCCAGATATGTCCTATGCTCTAAATGATGTGAGCATATACCAGAATGATTCATAAGATGATCATTGGACAATAGTAAGGATATTCTTATGATCTTTTGGAAGAACTAAGAATATATTGTTTGTAGAAGTGACAAATAGATGGTTAGTTCATTGTAAAAATACTACATTGATACTAGTTTTGTCACAAAGTACAAATTAAGTTTATCTCAATCTAAACTAAGGGTGGCACAATATAATGGAAAGTAAGTTCCATAATGGATTTGGATGAGTTCCAAAGTTAAGACATTGTGACAGATACTACAACAAAAGGCTAAGTATATGAC
This sequence comes from Avena sativa, assembly GCA_916181665.1. Taxonomy (NCBI): domain Eukaryota; kingdom Viridiplantae; phylum Streptophyta; class Magnoliopsida; order Poales; family Poaceae; genus Avena; species Avena sativa. Next base: position 358,854,348 of record OV702283.1, read on the forward strand.
TGCTATTATAGCAGCTAAAGAGGGCATTTGGGTCAAGTAGTTTGTTATCAAACTAGGTGTAGTTCATAGCGGGATAATACTATGAAGATATATTGTATGACAATATTATCAACATGTTTTAACCCCAAAGAACTAAAGGTCTCACCAAAGGATCAAATTTATACAAAGCCATCTCATTAGAGAATGAGTGATGCGTAGAGACGCAAATACATGCAATTACACATGGACCTGGAAGTGTCAGATCCGAAGATCAGTTGACCACTAGCGAACGTGTACTTACAACACCGGAAAGCCATAGGTGTTGAATACACAAAGGTTTGAAACTAGATTATTGACTCTAGTGCAAGTGGGAGACTGTTGGAGATATGCCCAAGAGGCAATAATAAAGTGGTTATTATCATATCTTCATACTTATGATAAATGTTTACATACCATGCTATAATTGTATTAACAGGAAACATTAATACTTGTGTGATTTGTAAACATAAAAGAGTCCCTAGTAAAGCCTCTTGTTAAACTAGCTTGTTGGTTAATATATGATCATGGTTTCCTGATCATGAACATAGAGATGTTATTGACAACAGGGTCATATCATTAGGAGAATGATGTGATGGACATACTCCTATAGATAAGCGTAGCATAAAGATCAAGTCATTTAATATAGTTCATTTGCTATAAGCTTTCTGATACATAGTAACCTAAATCCTTCGACCATGAGATCATGCATATCACCTTCACCGGAAGGATGCTTTGATGACATCAAACACCACACCGTAACTGGGTGGTTATAAAGGTGGCATTGAGTATTCGGAAAGTGTCGGTTGAGACACATGGATCAAGAGTGGGATTTGTCCATCCATATGACGGATAGATATACTCTGGGCCCTCTCGGTGGAATGTCATCCAATTAGCTTGCAAGCATGTTACTGGCTCACAAGGGATCACATATCACGGGAACGAGAAAAGAGTACTTATCAGTAACGAGGTTGAACTAGGTATGCAGAGATACCGACGATCATAAACCTCGGATAAGTAAACTATCGTGAGACAAAGGGAAATTGGTATCGTATGTAAGTGGTTCATTCGATCGCAAAGTAATCGTAGAAATATGTGGGAGCCATATGAATTTCCAGATTCCTCTATTGGTTATTGATCAGAGAAGTGTCTCGATCATGTCGCATAATTCACGAACCGTAGGGAGACACACTTAAGGATTCGATGTTGTTGAGTAGTTATGGAATGATGAGTAAGAGACCGAATGTTGTTCGGAGTCTCAGATGGGATCCGGGATATCACGAGGAGATCCGGAATGGTCCGGAGAATAAGATTCATATAAGGAAAGTCCTGTTTCGGAGTTGGGGAATGATTCCGGTGTTTTCATCGGGAATGTTCTAGAAGGTTCCGGAATGTCCGGCACTCCGGAGGGGAAGGGTACATGAATGTGTTATATCAAGTTGGTATGATTGCATTATGTACTTGGTATCATCGCTGTACCAAATAGAGGGTTTTATTCAAATCCTAGTTTGAAAAGTCAAACGGCTAGTTTGAAAGTCAAACGGCTAGTTTTGGGAAAGAGGAGAAGGAGGTTTGAAACCGACTTGGGGGAGGAGTTCCTCCTCCCACCGCCGGCCCACCTTGGGTCCGAGTTGGGGAGGGACTCCCCTCCCCAGGCGCGCCTTCCTCCACCTATAAGAGGAGGGGCAGGGCTCCCCTCCTAGACACACAAGTTGCCTCCCTCTAAACCTAAACCCTAGCCACAGCCTAGGGATTTCTCCCAAGCCGCCGAGTTAGAGCTTCTAATTGCCCTAGCCGCTGGTTTAGCCCCTTCTAATTGGTGTGTCTAAACCCTAGATCACCAAGGCTCTCTCATAGTCCACCATACTCGCTCCGGCTTAAGGCGAAGCCCTGCGAGATCTCCCCTCTACTTCCGGTACCACGCCGTCGTGCTGCCGGAATCGCGAGGAGAGTGCTACAACCTCCGCTGCTTGCTGGAACAAGGGAGAGGAAGGTCTTCGTCGAGTACCGAACGTGTGACCGACTGCGGGAGCGCTGCCGGAACGCAGCGCCGGAAGGATCGTCTATGCAATCTTGAGATCGGCAAGTGTACGACTACATCACCCACGAGAATCTGCTCTCGTTAACCGCTTTGGAATCTTCGAGGGTGAGTTCCTCTATCGACTCGTTGCTACAATCTAGTAGATAGATCTTGGCTTGTTTGTTTGTATGCGATAGAAATTTTTTGTTTTCCATGCTATGAACCCCTACATCATTTTGATAGTATTGTTTGTGATCTTATCTGCAAGTTGTGTACACATATGATTATCCGGATCCAAAGGCCCCAAAGTGACAATAATTGGGACAACCGGAGGGGATGGCTGTGGTGTGAGGATCACATGTGTTCACGGAGTGTTAATGCTTTGCTCCGGTGCTCTATTAAAAGGAGAACCTTAATTGCTAGTAGTTCCCTAGAGGCCTCGCTGCCACGGGCTGGCTGGACAAAAGATGTTGTGCAAGTTCTCATTGCGAGCAGACTATATTTGGAGCACATGCCTAGGATTGTTTAGTACTTGGATGCTTGTTATTATTTATCTGCAATGCCCCAGTTCTTGAAGTTACATGTTTAGACTCGTCCATGCAACGCCCGTCCATCCATCCCTATTCCTACCGCACTCGAATCCTACTGTTACCGTTACTGTTACTATTGCTCCTGTTTCACTGTTGTTGTTGCTGTTGCTGTTGCTGTTGCTTTGCTGTTGCTACTACAAACTGTTGCTATTGATAAATTTCTGTGAGCAAGAACTATTTCCAGGTGCAGCTGAATTGACAACTCAATTGTTAAGGCTTACAAGTATTCTTTGGCTCCCCTTGTGTCGAATCAATAAATTGGGTAATACTACCCGCGAAGACTGTTACAATCCCCTATACTTGTGGGTCATCAAGGTATTACTTATGGATTTTCATCTGTTTATGCATGTTGGATGATCCTTGGAGGATGGACTCCCGGAGTCTAGATTCTGATGGAAAAGAAGGTGTTTTGATGCAATTTCGCGAGGATCAGAAAAATACCAGAAAAATACGGGAAAATTATATTTTTCTAGAAGACAGAGGAAGCCAGAAGGAGGGACGAAGAAGGGCCGCAGGGGGGCCACACCCCCTAGGCGCGGGCCCACCCTGGGCCACGCCTAGGGCAGGTGTGGCCCACCTGCCCTGCTCCCGACTCCGCCCCTTCGCCTATATCTTACCTACGGAACCCTAAGGCTAGGGGAGCGACCATAGAGAGATTTTCGCCGCCTCTGGGGGGCGGAAAACACCGAGAGAGAAAGATCACTCCGGCAGATAGATTTTTGCCGAGTGAATTCCTTCCTGGAGAGGGAAGATCATCGCCATCAACACCATCATCAAGCTAGGCTTCATCAGGATCATCATCATCATCCACACCATCATCACCACCAGCACCATCATCACCACTCCATTCCTCTATAACAATTGTGTTGGATCTTGCATTAGTTCATAGGGGAAACTTTCCCGGTGTTAATTACTATTGTATTTGATGTTTGTGAGTGTAACCATTGAATTATTGTTTATGTTCAAATTGTTATCCATTATCATATCATCTTTGTCTTGATCCATATGATGTCTTGTGAGTAGTTCGTCTAGTTCTTGAGGACATGGGAGAAGTCATGTTGTTATTAATGGATTTGTGTTGAGTTATTATTCAATGGTTAGTATTTAAGTTGTGGTGCTATTCTTCTAGTGGTGTCATGTGAACGTCGACTACATGATACTTCACCATTTATGGGCCTAGGGGAATGCATTGTGTATTTGGCTACTAATTGTGGGTTTGCCGGAGTGACAGAAACCTGAACCCCCGTTAGGACACCTTTGCACAAGGGAGCGTAGGATCTCAGAGTTTAAGGCTGTGGTTAGATTTATATCTTAATTACTTTCCTGTAGTTACGGATGTTTGCAGGGGGTTTAATCACAAGTATGTATTAGTCCAAGTAAGGTTGGTACATTAGCACATGTTCACCCACACAACACTTACAACACCAAGAAGAGTACTTAGCTATATGAAGCGAAAGCACTTGACAAAATTCCCATGTGTCCTCGAGAACGTTTGTTCCTTATAAGTATTTCCACCGGCTTGTCCTTTGCTAAGAAAGGATTGGGCCACTTGCTGCGTTTGTTCTTTGTTACTTGCACTTTGTTTTGTTGCCTTATCAGAAAACCACTAAAAATTCGTTTGCTAAGTATTTGCATAGAGTTCCTGCTCCATACCAATGTTCAGCACCTTCTGCTCCTCGTTGGGATCGACACTCCTATTTATCGAAAGTACTACGATACACCCCCTATACTTGTGGGTCATCAATGTTGCCAGTTTATTCTTGCGCCGTATATTACGCGTTAACCATGAGATTTGGAATAGGATGGAGAAGTCAGCTGTATCTTTTCCCTCTCGCATGTAGCCAGATGTGCGGGTCGTGGTTGTTATCCTTGTAGCATCCATTAATTAGTAATTCGTAGAGGATATGCAGCATATGGGTGGGAACCCTCAATGTCCCACGATAGTTCTGGCATCTAAACGGTATGTACTAACCATTGCCATAATTCAATATGTGGGCATGGCGTACACCAAGGAGACATGCGGTGTCGCGGAGAAGGCAGTGATTGGCTTGGACCTTAGGTTGGGCCTCAAACCATGGAAGTTTGAACGGGGACATACTCTCGGCCGTCCAACAAAGCTTAATATCTCTCATGGGAAAAGTAATGCACCTCTGCAGAGTGTAAGAACTGTAACTTGTTACTCCTTGTTCCGGAAAGAAGCTACAAACGCGGCAGAAAAGGAATTCCACGAAAGTTCTGGTAAACTTGTGAAGGCTGACGGACATAACTTTTCAGAATAAAAGCAACCTTTGAAGAAATGTTTACAAAAACCTGCATTGCCTACGACCTATGGTCTGTGGCTTTAGCTAGTGCATCAAACACTCCTTTTTAGTGAACTTGCTGAGTACGCTCGTACTCAACGTATCTTCTTAACCCTTGATAGATTCTGAAGCCAATACAAACGATATCTACATGAACTTATGCTCAAAGGAATCATCATCAATAGATTAAGGTCTTCAATAAAATCAACGAAGTCAACATATACCTCAACTAAAGTGAAGACGAAGCTGCTGATTAGATAAGAATACAATCTCTAGCCATAAAACTTATTTCTGTAGAGTATTGCAATAGCAATAATACAAGCTCAGTAGTTGAGATACTAGACTTATTAGTATGATAGTTGTGAATTGTTATTATGGATCTTCTTTGTAAGAAGTTTCTTTCTCTCTCTATAACCTAGAATGTTCTCTGGATCTTTTGCAAAAAATTAAGTTGTAACTTTTAGTCATGTCTTGGATATGCTGTGTTTCTATTGTACCACTCTGAGGGATGTAATAACGTTGTTTTATTAGTGTTATGTCAACGACTATAGTGTACTACATTATACAGTGATATGTTGGGTCACCGCAATACGTAATTTATATGGTAGATCACTATGAAGCAATACGCCCACGGAAGCAAAACTGCCTCTAAGCCAGTAATTAATATCTTTTTTATCATAAAACTTCACGACCAGATCCTTGTTAAAAAAAATGAAGTAAAACAAAAGAGAGAGAAAGTGGCTTGCAACAGCTAGCTAATCTCTTTACCGCAAGATACACTAACCTATATAGTACTATACCGGCCGCCTGTTTTGTATGGTTTGGTTAGTGCAAAAAGACATGATGCCTTTCCTTCTAAAAAGAAGTAAGCACACCAAATTATATGGAGCTCCCACTAAACCTGCAAAAAATTGTATGCTGATTAGGAAGCAATAATGAACTATCTTTTAACCTCCCATTCTGTTGAATGATTGTACCACGCATCTATCTGCTTAATTTTTTATGATAACTGTCTTCCAAAACCAATACCAGCGTATGGTGATGGTTTAGTAGAGGGGAAGCAGCACCCCTGTGTTGATGGAATTCAGGCAGCAACCGCAACTGCCCCTGTGTAATCCACTCCACGCTCACAACAAATATAATAGTACATGTCTTATCGTCTCCCCTTCTTTTCTTCCATTGATTGGCTATGCACAAATGACATCTTCCATTGGCAGATCTCCTATCCCTTTAACAAACTTCTGTTTCGATACGTGTATAGAACTATAAATAAAGAATAACAATGCAACAGTACGAAGCTTCTTTTAATTTGTTTCAGCTTTAGTTATATGCTAATGCTAACGTTAATAGTATGTGAGTCAGCAGGGTATCCTCTAACTGCCCAACCGCATATGATCCTCTTTCCTTGGTGCTTATGAATTTGTGGAGTGGAGGATGTGTCATCTTGCTCTTTAGAGAAGACGAGCAAGGCAGTTAATTATGGAGTATAAGTTAATTGTTCCACTGGTGGCCGCTGCACTCACAATGGGAGGTGATATGGCAACGAATTATGTTTGCCGTTGAGAACCAACCCGTGGTTGGATGGTTAGGAGGGCAGAGATACCCCCAGCCCACCAGAGTTTAAATCTCAGGTTTGACGCTTTGATGTCTCATATAGACGGAATATTCTTTCAGTGGGAGGCGACGTTCCCGTCGATAGCGAGGCGCCTGCGGTGACTTCATCAATCTCAAGAACCGCCGGCTCAGTCTCTCGGAGGTGCTCATAGGGATAGGATGTGCATGCGTGTGTTCATAGGGATGAGTGTATGTACGCATTGTGAGCGTCTGCGTTTATATTGTGTTTCTTAAAAAAATAAAATCCGTTTGCTGTTTCTATGCTTCTAAAGCAAAAGGTCTTGTGTGACCAAGGTTTAAGTTAGTCATAGCTTGTTGGTTTCCAACGTAAGTTGACACTGATCAATAGAAATTATGAAACTAATTTCTGTAATCGTGCCGTGCACGGTGGCTGGTGGGTAACGGCCAACACAACATGGCCATGCCCGCCTTTTTAGAGCAACACTAGAAGTTGCCTCTTCTGGGGTAGCCGCCGATGTACTGTAGTTAGTGGTTCCGGAGCTTTTCATGGTTAGGGTGCATGGTGACGTGTTTTTTTAATAGCTGCCCACAATTACCTGGTCTTGTGCTGCAACCTTAGTCCAATGGTTAAGTATGGACGGCTTGATATGGATGTAAAATTAGAGCATCTCTAGCAGAGCTCCATAAAAACACGAATTGAAAAACTGAAGTTCAGTTCACTCGAACTCATGTTTACAGGTCAAAAAATGGCTCGCACAGAACAGAGCCCGTAACCAAAACTGTAAAATATTCTGTCCGTAAACCAAAACTGTGACAGAATATTTTACAGTTTTGGTTACGAACTCTGTTCTGCGCCAGCGGCTTCCGAACCCGTAAATTCTTCGGTCTGGCACGGGATGCCTTCGTCGTCGCGGTGGCTTCCGGTGGCGGCAATGGCATTGGCGGGGAGGGGAACGGAGGCGGGGCGCCACGGCTCGTCGTCGCCTTCACTTTCGTCCTTTTGGGCGCCGAATTATTCGATCTGGCGCGGATGCCTTCGTTGCGACCGTCGGGATATCAGCGATGGCCGCTGCGCGGCACCAACTTGTGGGACCACATGTGTTCCCGCGCACCGCCGCTTCACCACGCTCGTCGACGAGACGGTGGTAGCGACTTCCGCGGGGTTTGCAGGGGTCGTCGGGGTGGTTGGTGTAGCAGCGGAAGCACCAACGACCGCGAGAGAGGGTGGCGGGGTCTGCGAGCTAGCAACGGCAGCCGGCTGGGTCGACTCGAGACTTATGGTGGAGAAATCGGACGACGGCGGCGCAGAGGAAGGTGCGGGCGCGTGATGACCCACAAGTATAGGGGTGTATTGATGACGCCCAATACTGTCGTGGGACGCTTCGTTGGAAACCTCAAGAGCAAGGTGTGATGAGCACAACAACAAGTTTCCCTCAGTAGAGACCGAGGTTATCGAACCAGAAGGAGGAAGGAAACGTCACACAGGTGTTGCAAGCAACGTGGAGACCTGCACAACACAAACTCAAGACTTTGCCACAACTAATCAGTGAGGTTGTCAAGCTCACCGGTTTGCTATAACAAAGGATTAAACGTATGGTGTGGAAGGTAATGGTTTGCAGCAAGTAAATAAGTAACAATAAAAGATGTATCAATGGTAAAGATTGTACCGGGGTCCATAGTTCACTAGAGGTTCTCTCCTTAGATAAACAACATGACATAAAGGGTAAACAAATTACAGCAGGGCAATTGATAGGAACTGAGCTAGGCATAACATTGCAATACCAGACAAAAAGATCCTATGAGATTCGATTGGGCAATACAACAATATACATAGACCGCCATCCAACTGCATCTATGACTAGAAGTCCACCTTCAGGTTATCATGTGAATCCCCTCCAGTATTAAGTTGCAAGCAACAGACAACTGCTTTAAGCAAAGTGTGTAAGGTAAACAATCAACTTGTTCTATGAACAAGAGACCGTTGTTTTCTCCCTAGTAGAAACAGCACATCTACAACCAAAGAGATTTCCGTCACTTCCCTTGAAAACTAGAGGAATGAACCCACTATCGAGCATAAATACCCCCTCTTGGAGTCACTAGCAACTACTCGGCCAAGATAGCTACTAACAACGGAGAGCATGCAAGATCACAAACAACACAGACATGGTAGTATCAAATAGACAAAACCATTAATCAATCTGACATAATAATCTCAGCATCCATCGGATCCCCGCAAACACAACATGCATGATTACAAATATATTAGATCTTGATCATGAACGGAGCTCACAAGATCTATACATGAAAGCACAAGGACGAGATACAACCATCTAGCTACTACATGGACCCATAGTCCAAGGTGGAACTACTCACGTATCATACCATATAAGAAGGCCTCCGGATGATCTCCCCTCCGGCAGGGTGCCGGGAAGAACTTCAGATCCCCCCCCCCCGATCTAGGGACAACGGTGGCGGCGGCTACAGAAGGTCTCGTGGAGTTTTGATCGGGTGCCTAGGGTTTCTGCATCGGGGGATTCTTATAGGCGAAGAGGCGAGACTGGGAGGCGGCCAGGGGGGCCACACCCTACCCAGGCGTGGGGTGGGCCCACCAGCGCCTAGGGGGGTGTGGCGGCCCTGGTTCGCCTCTCCGTCTCCCCTCTGGACTTCGTGTTGCCCACGATAAAATATTGACTTTGGCTTTTGTCCCATCCAATTCCGAGAATATTGATTTTTTTCCTTTCTGGAACCAAAAATAGAAGAAAAAAGGCAACATGCACTGTGGCAACTTGTTAATAGGTTAGTTCTAGAAAAGATATAAAACACCTCAAAGTGTAGATAAAGCAAAGCAAAGTAGATACTAAACAAGCATGGAGCATAAAAAATTATAGATATGTTTCCGACGTATCAGTTATATCACTTGATTACATCAAATCTCAGTTTTACTTGCAAGCTTTATTTTTTTATTTCTTTATCAAAGCTCTTTCTTATTTGTACTTAGTGACTTGTGAATTTTGGAAAGTTATTAGAGGTAGCATAAAGATCATAAAACTTGGCCTAAGATAGATAGAACTAGATGTCATACTGAGGCATGAGATTAGATTTAGATAAGTCACACTTGATTAGTACCCCTCGTTAGTGATTACCCTCAACTTTAAAGGCTAGTGCTAAGCATAAAACTTGATCACTTTAGATGGGAATGCTTGGTGAAAATGATTATGAAAACCTTAGAATGATGAGTCATTCTAATGAAATGTTTTGACATGTGTTATGAACACCAGAGGATTTTGATGATGAAAATGTTGAGGCATGAGCCTTAGCCCTTTATAAAACTGATGGTTGTGTTCGGATGCGATACCATTCCAATTTTACCATACAACCACAATACCCGAATTGGGTAGGGCTAGACTGGAAGTTTATATATCTTAGTATGGGTTCCCTTGCGGCCGAGGTTTGAGCTGAGGCTACCTCGTGATGATTTTGAAGGGATACGGGTAGGATACACTAGCGCAAATCAAAAAAATTCTACCACGTAAACCAGGATTACTGTTGTCATAGATCACGGGATTACCACTAGACGCGCAGTTGCGGAATTGATGAAGCGCGTCGAGGCAGTGCAGATGTTCCATGTCTCCTCTTTTTCCTCGTCCCACGAGAAGCTCCCCTTGCGCGGCTCGTCCAAGTGCCACAGATGCAGCACCTTCGAGGTATCGACACGTACAGGGTGGAAGCGTCAGACGCCGGACTGCTAGGTCCGCACGTGCGACATAGTCGTGAGGAGTGGCGGCTGGGTGGAATGGTCTAAGGTCTAACCTTGGTCATCTCGCCCCACCCTCTCTTATATAGGCGTCCCTAGTGGGCTTCTACATTAGCAGCCCATTAGTAGCCTAAGCCTGGTCTAATTCAGATCCAATCCTCATTAGGCTTCCAGCCCCTTAAGTTGTGATCCTATAGGTTCATATGCGTATATACATGACACGAATACACTTATTCTGTCAATAGTTGGTAGCGGCATCTAGCAAGACGTGCCAACTCCTAAACGCATACAAAGATCATATCGGACGAACAATCACAAGGTTTAGTACATGTCTTTCCCTTTGCCTCACGATATTTGGTCTAGCTCCAAGTTGACCTCTCTTTCTTGATACTGTGATTCGGAATCCCTTTACTAGGTTAACTCTTAACCATATGTAACACGGCCATGCATTTCTGGATCCGATCACTCGAGGGGCCCAGAGATATCTCTCTCAGGTAGAGAGGGGAAGTAGAGATATCTCTCAAGTAGAGACACCCTGCCCAGGCGTGGGCCCACCCCTGGCCGCCCTGGTTTGCTTCTCCGTCTCGTCTTATGGATTCGTTTCCCCCACGGTAAAATATTGACTTTGGATTTTGTCCCGTCCAATTTCGAGAATATTGATTTTCTGCCTTTATAGAACCAAAAACAGAAGAAAACAGGCAACTGGCACTTTGGCAACTTGTTAATAGGTTAGTTCCAGAAAAGATATAAAAACACCTCAAAGTGTTGACAAAGCAAAGCAAAGTAGGTACTAAACAAGCATGGAGCATCAAAAATTATAGATACGTTTTTGACGTATCATGTATCGTAGTACTTTTGATAAATAGGAGTGTCGATCCCAACGAGGAGCAGAAGGTGTTAACTAGTGGTTTGGAGTAGTAAATATCTATAAATACTTAGCAAACGGATTTTTAGGGGTTTTTGATAAAGCAAAAAAAAGTGCAAGTAAATAAAGACATCAGATAATTGCAGCAAGTGGCCCAATCCTTTCTTAGCAAAGGACAAGCCGGTGGAAATACTTATGAGGACCAAACGTTCCCGAGGACACATGGGAATAATGTCAAGTGCTTTCGTTTCATATAGTTGATTAATTTTCTTTGGTTTTGTAAGTGTTGTGTGGGTGAACCTATGCTAATGTACCGACCTTACTTGGACTAATACAAACTTGTGATTAAACCCCTTGCAAGCATCTGCAACTACAAGAAAGCAATTAAGATAAAAAAACTAACCATAGCCTTAAACTCTGAGATCCTACACTCCCTTATGCAAAGGTTTCCTAACGGGGGTTCAGGTTTCTGTCACTCCGGCAACCCCACAATTAGTAGCCAAATACACAATGCATTCCCCTAGGCCTATAAATGGTGAAGTATCATGTAGTCGACGTTCACATGACACCACTATAAGAATAGCACCACAACTTAAATATTAAACCATTGAATAATACCTCAACACAATTCCACTACTAACAACATGATTTCTCCATGTCCTCAAGAACTAAACGAACTACTCACGAGACATCATATGGATCAAAATTAGAGATGATATGATGATGAATAACAATCTGAACATAAACAATAATTCAATGGTTCTACTCACAAGCATCAACTACAATAGTAATCAACACCGGGAAAGTTTCCCCTAAGAACTATGCAAGATTCAACACAATTGTTATAGCGGGATGGAGTGGTGATGATGGTGCTGGTGGATATGGTGGTGTGGATGATGATGATGATGATGATGATGATGATGATGATGATGATGATCTCAATGAAGTCAGCTTGATGACGATGTTGATGGCGACGATCTCCCCTCTCTGGGAAGGAATTTCCCCGGCAGAAATCTGTCTTCCGGAGAACTCTTTCTCTCTCTGTAGTTTCCGCCCCGCAGAGGCGATGGTATCTTTATGTGGTCGCTGCCCCGAATTTAGGGTTTCGAGGAGAAGATATAAGCGAGAGGGCGGAGCCAGAGGTGGGCCAGGGTGGCTACACCCCCTGTAGGCGCGGCCCAGGGTGGCCTGCGCCTAGGGGGTGTGGGCCCCCTGTGGCCCAACTCCGCCTCCCCATCTGACATCCTTCGTCTTCTGGGAAAATATAATTTTCTGTAGTTTTTCTGGTATTTTTCTGATCTTCACAAAAATTGCATCTAGACACCGCTTTTTCCATCAGAATCCAGACTCCGGCAGTTCATCCTCTAAGAATCATCCAACATGAAAAAACAGATGGAATAACATAAGTATCACCTCTTAATATGAAATATATCAATGAATAGAAGTAATTTATGATATAGAATGGTGATGCAAAATGGACGTATCAACTTCCCCCAAGATTAGACCTCGCTTGTCCCCAAGCGAAAACTAAGCACAGTAAACATGTCCATAGGTTTATGGATTGAAGTGTCGATAAAAAGAATACGGACAAGAAGCATCAAACTTACCAATACACAACTCATAGAAGAAATAAACTCTCCATTACATAACTTAACTTGCAACAAGTATGGGAGTCACAATAAAGATGCATAAAGAAAAATCATAATTGGGAATGGCAAACTTTGTTCTTGGTCAGAGAACAGTTGGAAAATAGTTTTTAAGCAAAGCTTTTGTAAAGAAGTTTATAACATGAGTCCTTTTGCTCAAACACAAAAAGCTTTTCACAATGATGGCTTTCAAAGTAATACACATTTAGACAAGAGTTTTGTGCAAGCAAGGAACAAAAGGAACATGATTGAATAAATCATCAAATGAATGATTGAAACACAACAACTCAAATGCTTGCTAGAGATAGAGAGGAATAGGTTTACTGACTCAACTAAGAAGTAGAAGAAAGGCCCTTCAAAGAGGGAAGAAGGGATTTCAGGTTCATAAAGAGCTTTCGAAAGATTATGTTACTTACTAGCTTTGAGATCTCATTGCCCCTATCATAAGCATCTTGAAGTGATTAAGGTTAAAGTGAACAAACATGGAGTATATGCTTGATGAAATATAAGTTGGCAATCTCATGTCCCTTGAGTACGAGGGCCGCTCATCATGCTACTCAACTTTTGTTACCGGTAAGTTATTGTTATAGTAAGTACATGTGTATCATAGAGAACCGCCAACCCCCTTGCACATGAGACAGGAGCTATCCCATATCAAAATGACAAGGCAAGCAGACAATGAGCATCTCAGTAATCTCTTATTTACCATGGGAAAATGGTGCTTTTTTCTCTCTTTCCTCTTTTCGAAGTCTCTCTTTTTTATAAGAAGAAAGCTTCATAGATTGCTCACTATGGTGATGCTGCAAGTTTCCACCATGATTAGGCATGGCTTAGGCTAGCGGCCCATGCGTTTCTCTAACACACATACATAAATCCATGGACTTACAAGCTCCCCTTTTATTTCACACCGACGACATCTGCAAACAAAAGAGCATGATATCAACTGTGTACAATGTACAAGTGCAATGTTGAAAGTGTTCCCCGTGATAGCACGGTTCTGCTAATCCCAACGTATAGGTGCAAGCATATACAACTTCAATGACACAATGGTTTAAGTTTATTAGGGGCAATAAAATAATGTGTGCCATCAAGTTTGTGAGAGATTTACTAACTAGTTTTCACATAACAAAATAATTTTTAATTTGAAAGATAGACGAAGCTTGAGAATTTACTTGGGATAGCAATAATGCTAATAGGTAGATATGGTGGACACAAATGGCACATGTTTTGGTTTAAAGGATTGGATACATGAGAAGTATTCCCTCTCAGTACAGGTTTTTGGCTAGCAAGGCTGAGTAGCAAGCAAAAGAGTTGAAGAAAACAAGCAAACATACAAGTGATAAAGTCAAACATGAAATCTTCCTTGAAGACACAAAAGATCTTAAATGAAGAATACTAAGCTTATGAGCCAATCAAGAAAGAAAGAAAATGATATAAAATACGTGTAAGTGCTTTTCTCTTTTCCTTTCAAACCACAAAAAGTGTTGCTACTGACCAGAACTCGGTTTGCCAAAACCAATTTATATTTACTTGATGCTCCCAAAGTAATACCAATACTAATCAGCAAGATCAATCATATAATAGAGATTGCAAACTAAAATAAGAAGTGCAAAAAGTAAAATATGAAACTTTTCATTAATATTCCATCAAGGAACAAACACCAAGGGATACATAGATAACCAACTAAAGGAGAGATACTTCCACAATGCAAACCAACCTATATGATACTTCTCTATTCAAGATATGACTCTACTAAAAAGGTAAAAAGATAAAAGATAATGATGTGATACCGTGGCACTCCCCCAAGCTTGGAACAAGCCAAAGGGATGCCAAAAACTGATGACGAATTACTCCTTTGGGGGTGGTGGCGTTCCCTTGTCATCGTCAGACTTCCAAGGTACGGGATCCCCATCCACAAAGGATGTCTTGGTCTCAAATATCCTGAAACTAGCAGCAGAGCTTATGTGTTTAAACCTAGCCTCATACTCACAGTTTTGATTTTGTATGTCGTAGAGTTGTGCTTGCAATTGATTGGTGGTCTCATGGAGTGAGAGGATTTCATCTCGAAGCTTAGCAGCCTCCTCCTTCTGCTTGGCGATGAGTTCTGCACTTATCTTATGGATGACGTTCACTTTGCGTTCCGCCATCTTCTTGTACCTAAAACTTCCTACTCCAGTGCTTCCATCCTATCTTCCAGACTGCCTTCTCCTTGAGGACCATGTACTTATTTTATCTGTACCTTCCCATCCTTGAGTAACAACTCCTTGGGTGAACCTTCAACTCATACTTGTACGCATTGATGTCATCCACGGAGGAATCCTCCATGGATGATCCAGAGGAAGACACTGTGGCTCTAAAACTGAGAATCTGCCTGACAGAAACAGATTGAAACGAAAACATGATGAGAACATGATATATGAACCTCGGGGGATCCGGGGGTTATATATTACGAAGTTTAACTACATAAGGAAGGTACTGTGCGAAAACAAGGCAGAGACGGACTCCAGGGGGCTCACACCCCCTGGTGGCGCGACCAACTAGGGCCCGCGCCACTGGTGGGTGTGGACCACCCGGGCTCCGTTTCCTCCTCTTTTTCGTACCATAACCTTCCATATGGAATAAAAACATCAAAAATATAAAGAGATAAATTTTTCGTGAACCTTCTGTTTTCACCACTTTTACTTATTCAAAGACGGACTCTACAGATTCTAGAGTCTGGTTTCTAATAAATTCTTCCGGAGTCACCATTTGAATAATATCAACATCTTCATTATAAGAATCTCCAGAAATATAATGTTTGAGCCTTTGACCATTCACCACATTTGTAGTGTTGTCCCTCAAAGAAGATATTTTAATAGCTCCTGAACGATACATCTCCTCAATAACAAAAGTTCCTTCCCATTTTGAGAGTAGTTTCCCTGCAAAAAGTCTGAGACGAGACCTATACAAAAGAACTTTCTCACCAACATGGAACTCCCTTTTAAAAATTCTCCTATCATTCCATGTTTTTACTTTTTCCTTAAATAGTCTAGCATTTTCATAAGCTTCACTTCTCCACTCATCTAAGGTACTTAAGTCAAGCAATCTTTTATCACCAGCAAGTTTAAAATATCTCTTCAGTTCTTTCACTGCCCAGTAAGCTTTGTGTTCTAATTCTAGAGGCAAGTGACAAGATTTACCATAAACCATTCTGTAAGGAGACATTCCCATAGGATTTTTATAAGCAGTTCTATAATCCCATAAAGCGTCATTCAACTTTTTAGCCCAAATTTTCCTAGATCTACTAACATTCTTTTGCAAGATAGATTTAATTTCTCTATTTGAAAGTTCTACTTGCCCACTGGTTTGGGGGTGATAAGCTGAAGCAATTTTATGGTTAACATCATATTTAGCAAGAGTCTTCCTAAAACCACCATGAATAAAATGAGAACCTCCATCAGTCATGAGATATCTAGGCACACCAAACCTAGGAAAGTAACATCTTTAAGCATTTTTAAAGAGGTCTTACCATCAGCACTATTTGTAGGTATGGCTTCTACCCACTTTGTAACATAATCAATAACAAGAAGAATATGAGTATACCATTTTGAAGGAGAAAAAGGACCCATAAAGTCAAATTCCCAACAATCAAAAGGTTAAATAACAAGAGAATAATTCATAGGCATTTCATTGTGTCTAGAAATGTTACCAACTCTTTGACATTCATCACATGATAAAATAAACTTCCTTGCATCCTTGAAGAGAGTAGGACAATAAAAACCCGATTGTAAAACTTTTTGTGCGATCCTATCTCCAGCATGATGTCCTCCATAAGCACTGCCGTGACATTTTCTCAGTATCTCTTGTTGTTCAGATTTTGGAACACACCTTCGCATAATGCCATCTACTCCTTTATATAAGTGTGGGTCATCCCAAAAGTAATGCCTCAGATCATAAAAGATTTTCCTTCTTTGCTGGGCTGTAAAGGTTGGAGGCAAATACTTGGAAACAATAAAGTTAGCATAATCAGCATACCAAGGACTCTCACGTGGGCTGTCACATCCCAAGATTTTCTAAACCTTGTAATGTGAAAAATAAATAAACAAAATAAATTATTGTTGAATTTTAGGGTGAAAAGAAACTTTTGTTTCTAAATAGAAACTTAAAATCCCATCTTGAACAAACTTTAACTAAAGTTTGAATTCAACAAAATTCAAATCTAGAGAAATGCATTCCTCAATGAATGTATCTGGAAATTTAAACACTTGGACAATAAATCCAAATCCTTAACCCTAATGGAAGAAAATCATTTCCAAGCTATCTCCAAGCCTATGGATTTGATCCATATAAAAATTTGTCAACAAACATTTACAAATGATCAATAAAGACAAATAGAAATATTTTAAAATCATATAAATTGGTTTCACTTAATTTGGAGCCATAAATAAAATCTTATGAATTTAATAAGATAAGGAAGAGTATTTCCAAAGCTAATAAAGAACCTATCTGCAAATCCATACCAAATGGTGAGCAAATAATCTTAAAGGTATTTAAAAGGATAAACAAATATTAAACAAGGTTTTATAAATTGGAATCACCAAGTTTGGATCTCTAAATAAAAAGATATTGATTTTATAAGATGGAGTAAGAAATATTAATTAAAGAATATTTAAAGACCAAACCAAACCTTGGCCAAATCCTTAAACAAGTGGAATGAATTTAATCCAAATCCAAATACAAATATTGGATAAAGAAACAAAGTAAAATAAAATGGCATAAACCAAATCCTATTGGAATAAAGACAAATCCAAAATTTAAATGAATAATAAAACATATTAAAAACCTTTCCAAATAATTCAAGATGACCAAATAATTCAAGATGAATTATTTGAACCCAAATAAACAAATAAAAACCTACTGAAAGGATTTGGAAAGTTTTAAGAATTTAAATGGAGATTTAAAAATATTATTAAATCTTATCTAATTAAAACTAGAGCCTATTTTTGAATAAATAAAAGACCCCAAAATGAATAAGGTTTTATTCAAAAATTGACACCAGATTACAATACTAATCAGTATTTAAACCTACACAAAATCTGGCAAAGTTTTGAATTCAATTGAGTGTTTGAATTAAGTAAACAAAACCAAAACAGAATAAAAGAAAAGGAAAAAGAAAATCAAACAGAACAAAAAAAAATGTTAAAGGACTCAGCCCAACTAGCCTGGCCCAACTAAGCCCAGCCAGCCCACTGCTCCCTCCCGCAGAAAAACGCTTCAACCAAATAACCTACCCGCGGAGACACTGACGCGTAGACCTCACTCCCCCTCTGTCTCTCACGCGGACAGACACGCCCCACCTGTCAGCTTTCTCCCCTACCCGCGACGACCCCTTCTTCCCCCAGACGCCGTTGCCGTTCCTGCCGTTTAATTCTTCGCTTGAATTCGCCTTAATGCTGCGTTAATCCCTCGCCGTGCCCACGCAGTGATAAGCGCCAGGCTTCCCTCTTCCTTCTTCCCCAGACCACACCCCACAGGAGCCACCGGGCTGCACAAATTTCCCCTCCAAACCTCACTGTCTCCGACGGCTTTCATTGCCGATTCCGGCCAGTATCCTCCGCCCCTTGCCTCCTCGAGCACACAGACGTGATCCCCATCTCCTGGCGAACGTCCTCGTAGCACCAGCTCGTCCCCACGCGCCCTAGAACTTCGGCAACGACAACGACCACCACCGCCACCATCTGCCTTCGCTCCGACAGCTTTTTCCGGTGAGTGCTGACCGCCCTCCCTCCTCCCGATGATGCACGAATTATCGCCAACCTTGTGCGCAGCTAATTCCGTTCTTGCCTTGTCTTCTTGTGCACCATAGCGTCGCCCCCGTCGACGTCCGAGCGAGACCGACGTCGTCACTGACTCCGGCGAGGAATCCTGACTGATCCTGTGCGCCCCTTGACAAACTGCAAGCGAGTTGAGATTCAGCATCACTCCACGAACTCGGTGAGCATCTCATTTCCCTCTCCCGCTTCCTGCATCGCCGGCAACGCCACCGCCAGGCCGCTCCGCCGCCAGACGCCGCCGCCAGCGCCGCTAGCTTTTGGTCACATGCTCGGAACCGCTAGATCTTGATCTAAGGGTTAGGATAGAACAAGAGCGAAGGGGTAAGTAGCATCTCATCTCCGTGCGATGTAACTTAGATCCTACGGCCTGCATCGCTTGATCCACGCGAAACGGTACCGACGAGTAAGAACGCGACATGTGGCTTAGCTCGTTTGATTTAAGACAAAATAGATCTATTAGATGTTCCAATTTGAATAATTCATAACTTTCAAACCACACGTCCAAATTTTGCAAATTTTATATAAATGGATTCAGAAAAACAAGCCCTAGCCAACCATGCACTTTTTTTAGTAAAAAGCTTCTGGTAAAATGCTTGTTTTTGCAGAAACTTGTGTATGCATGTTTAGAGTATGGAAATTGTTCTAAAATGATTTTGAGGATAAAATCTTTGGCAAATGGTGTGTTTTGAACCTACTGACCATAGGAAACAAATTGTGGTTTCAAAAATGTATTTGGTGAAGCAAAAGAATAAATCTTTGATTTAAACCATTCTAGTCAAATAAAAATATGGTTTAATTATTAAAAATGTTTTGGAAGAAAACCTTTGAGAGATGATTTGGAAATAAACTCCCTGACCCTAAACACAAGGTTATATGGTTTGAAAACATATTTTGTGAAACCCATAGAATTTTGCCTTAATAAAAGCATTTCTATACCACATAAAATAATGACTTGATCAAAAAATGGTTTATGAAGTAAAATCTTATACAAATGATTTTGCCACTCTATAAGATGACCATTAGGTGTTTTCAAATGTTTATGAACCATTAGAAACCATTTTTTTCAAATAAAACAATCTTTAGCATGCTTGCATGCATTGTTTTGTTATTATTATTTTATGTGATAAATTGCTTGAATGGTAGATTGAAATATTGTTTGCTTGATTGAATTGTAGTGATTTGAAGTGTGTGAACATTGCAAAGATCAAGGAGTGAACCTATACTCTCTACCCAAAAAGGCAAGTGATGCTTCATACTTTTGGCCCATTATTTTCACTATGCATTAGTGATATTTCTAAGTAAGACTTGCATAGAATTTTTTCTAAGTATAAACCATGCTATGGGAAATCCTAGTAGATGAAACCTTAGTAAAATTTTCCTAAGTTAAGATTCCTACTACTATCATGCTTAGCTTAGCTAATAGAAAACAAGGGTGGAATATATAGTCATTCTATGGAAAAATTTCTAAGTCTGAGGACTTGTGTTTTGTTTAATAAAACAACTAAGTGAATGAATCACCTGGGTGGAATGGAAGGAATGGTTTGTGTTGAGTGGTCATGCAAGT
Source organism: Avena sativa (assembly GCA_916181665.1). Lineage (NCBI taxonomy): Eukaryota > Viridiplantae > Streptophyta > Magnoliopsida > Poales > Poaceae > Avena > Avena sativa. The sequence continues at coordinate 358,874,490 of OV702283.1, forward strand.
CCAGTATGCTGGGGAAAACTTGGGCATAACCAAGTCCAGTATGCTGGGGAAAACTTGGTGTCTCACTTGTGGATGGCCACCCAGGAACAAAGAGATTTGAGATGTCAAATGTTGAGAAGCTTCAAGTGCAACCACATGGAATTATGGGCTCCGCCTGGATCATATAGGTTGCAAGAACTTAGCCAAATGGACAGTTGGTGGTAGGGAAATGATAGGTTGGAACGCGTCCATTCTGGTCTAAGAGAAGGCTTATGAAAGATCTTGTCTTGGGAAACCAAGTCTTGTGGGGAAAGTGCACCACCTCTGCAGAGTGAAAAATCTAAGTACTTAGCCATGTCCCTGGCAAAGGACAATTTGAGCATCAAGACATGGAAGCTATAAAGAATCTCTTCATCCAAACTTGTAAGTTAAAAACTTGTGGTGGAACAAGGGTTTAAGGTTCACCAATTTCTATTGGTGGTTCCTTGGGTGATTTTGTCAAAGCAAAAACTTAGTGTTTTCAAATGATAAGGAAAATCTATTTTGAGCAAAGCAAGCCTAAGATCCACTTAGCCAAATGCATACTCCACTATACTACCATAGTATCACTTTCCAATACAATTCAAATGTATTGACCCTTGTGGCTGTAACTTATTGTGTTGCAGGTTTGATTGATGTTAGTGAAGTTTAATGATTAGGATTACAAGTCTACAACCAACATGTCTGCCTGTGGCACTTTGAAGATGAAGGACCCCATGCTTATAGTTATTCTGCTGAAATGTAATGTAATAGCCAAATGAGCTATGTAAGATGTAATAAATTATGTTATTCCTGGTTATAAAATTGCATTATGACCTATGTTTCTTGATATTACATCTTAACTATGGATGCTAGCTATTGATCCAGGGACTAGCATTGTAAACACAGGGATCTCTACCTTATTAAAGGTTGGGAACCTTACATGGGCTTACCTTTATTGCAGCCAACTGTTCATTTGGAAAACTATCATTAACAGGCATAGGATCAAAAGAAATGTTTTCCAAATGAGATAAATTATCAGCAACAAGATTTTCACCACCTTTCCCATCTACAATATGCAGATCAAACTCTTGTAAAATAAACACCCATCTAATAAGCCTAGGCTTAGCGTCTTTCTTTGTAATAAGGTACTTAATAGCAGCATGATCAGTATGAATGGTAACCTTTCAATCAACAATATAAGATCTAAACTTGTCACAAGAAAAGATTACAGCTAATAACTCCTTTTCAGTAGTAGCATAATTCTTTTAAGCAGCATCAAGATTCTTACTAGCATAATGAATAACATTCAACTTTTTATCTATTCGTTGCCCAAGAACAGCACCCACAGCAAAATCACTAGCATCACACATAATTTCAAAGGGTAAATTCCAATCAGGTGGTTGGACAATGAGCAGTAGTTAAAGCTTTCTTCAAAGTTTCAAAAGCTTCCTTACAATCATCATCAAAAACAAAAGGTACATCTTTTTGAAGAAGATTCGTAAGGGGCTTTGAAATTTTGGAGAAATCTTTAATAAACCTTCTATAGAAACCATCATGACCAAGGATACTACGAATACCTTTTACATCCCTAGGGCAAGGAATTTTCTTAATTGCTTCAACTTTAGCTGTGTCTACTTCAATACCTCTTTCAGAAATTTTGTGCCCAAGAACAATCCCTTCATTAACGATGACGTGGCATTTCTCCCAATTAAGAACAAGATTAGTTTCTTCACATCTCTACAAAACTTTATCAAGGTTGTGCAAACAATTATCAAAAGAAGTTCCATAGACGGAGAAATCATCCATGAAAACTTCCATAATTTCTTCACAAAAACCATGAAAGATAGCAGACATACATCTCTGAAAGGTGGTAGGAGCATTACATAAACCAAAAGGCATACGCCTATAAGCATAAGTTCCATAGGGACAAGTGAAAGTGGTTTTCTCTTGGGCTTGTGCTCTCACAGCAATTTGAGAGAACCTATAATAACCATCAAGAAAACAAAAGTGAGTCTTCTTAGACAACCTTTCTAGCATTTGATCAATAAAAGGCAGAGGATAATGATCTTTCTTAGTGACTTTATTCACCTTTCTAAAATCAATGCACATCCTATAACCAACCACTACTCTTTGAGGTATAAGCTCATTATTTTCATTAGGCATAACAGTTATTCCTCCTTTCTTGGGGACACAATGAACAGGACTAACCCATCTACTATTAGCAATAGGAAAAATAATACCATCGTCAAGAAGTTTTAATACCTCACTTCTTACCACTTCCCTCATCTTAGGGTTTAGACGGCATTGGTGTTCAACAACTCGTTCTGCATCAGGCTCTATGTTGATAGCATGCTGACATATAGTACGAGAAATCCCTTTTAAATCATCAAGAGTATAACCCATAGCTCCTCGGTGTTTCTTCAATACTTCCAATAATCTTTCCTCTTCCTTTCCTGAAAGTTTAGAACTAATAATAACAGGATATATTTTCTTATCGTCTAGATAAGCATATTTAAGATCATCAGGTAGAGGTTTTAAATTGAAAACAGGATCCCCTTTAGGTGGTAGTGTGGTACCCAAATCTTCCACATGTAGGTTATTCTTAAGTATCTCAGGTTGACGAAGGAAAATCTCGTCAATCTTATTTCTTTCCTTCATGAAGACCTCACTTTCATGATCTTCCATATACTGCTGCAAAGCATTGTTAGGAGCAAGAGAAACAACAGCAAGCTGTTCAACCCTGAAATCCTCATTAGGCAATTCATTTTCATAAAGAGTTTTGGAAAATTTGGAAAAGTTAAACTCATAAGATTCTCCATCAAACTTGGTTAAAACTTTCTCCTTCTTACAATCTATAATAGCCCCACATGTATTCAAGAAAGCTCTACCAAAAATGATATGACAAGTTTTACTAGCTTCAGAACCAAGCAATAGAAAATCAGTAGGATATTTAATATTACTACAAAGAACCTCCACATCTCTTACAATGCCAATTGAACAGACTGTCTCTCTATTAGGTGAATAACCACATCAATGTCCTCGAGTTCACAAGGACCAATTTCATGCATAGTTTCTTTGTAAAGCTCATAAGGAATAGCACTATAACTAGCACCAATATCACATAAACCATAATAGCAATGCTCACCAATTCTAACAGACAGCACAGGGACACTAGTTTTCCTAGTTGTACTAGGATGAGAGACAATATTAGAAGCGTCTTCATAGAATATAATATGCTCATCTTCTATATTTTTAGTGACAAGATCTTTCACAATGGCTACTATAGGTTCAATATTTATTTGCTCATCAGGTTCCACAGTTTTCTTTGTACTTTTGCTAACCATATTAGCTATGATAGAATTTCCCTTTACCTTAGCAGGAAAATGTATTTTCTCAATATAAGGTTCATGTAAAATAGGATCAATAGTACAAACTTCAGTGCTTCTAACAGGAACATGATTAACAATATCTTTATAAGGTGCACGGTACTTGTCCCACTCATTTTTGGGAATTTCAATATAAGAGGCAAATGCCTTAAAGCAATTTTCAAGAACTTGAGAATCAAGACCATACTCAGTACTAATATCATGAAAGTCATCAGTTCCCATAAAAGATTTAATGCATTCATAATCATAATTAATACCTGACTTTTTTCCTTTGTCATTCTCCCATGCTTCAATGTTCTCTTGAATACGGTCTAGAAGATCCCATTTATCTTCTTCCTTTATACGTGTGAATGATCCAGTACAAGAAGCATCTAATAAATCTTTGTCATGAAGAGAAATCTTTGCATAAAAGTTATTAATAATAATATTTTTAGGGAGTTCATGAATAGGAAATTTAAGCATTAGTAACTTCAATATCCCCCAAGCTTGGGTTGTACTCTCTCCATCACGAGGCCAAAAGTTATATATTTGATTCCTATCCTTATGAATCTCACCGGGAGGATAGAATTTAGAATAAAAGAGAGGTACTATTTCCTCCCATTCCATAGATTGTCCATTCTTCAGCAGCTTATACCATTCTCCAGCTCTTCCTTTCAATGATATAGAGAGTAACTTCTTCACCTGTTCAGTTTTGATACCTGCACACTTAAACAACCCGCATAATTCATGGATAAAAACCAAGTGATCACCAGGATGGACAGTTCCATCCCCAAGATAATAATTATCCATAACACGATCAACAATTCTTGTCAGTATCTTAAAAGGATCTATCTCAACTGGTGGTGGTTCATCTACTACCCTAAAAGTGGTAGTAGCTTTCCCAAACAGGAAACCAAGTGGGTTATCCATATTGGAAACAAAGTAACAAACAGAAATAAAAAGCAATAATCATAGTAGAAGTTTCCTTTAACAGGTCCACTCTTCAATAGCGCTTCACTCCCTGGCAACGGTGCCAGAAAATAGTCTTGATGACCCACTATTATAGGGGGTGTATCGTAGTACTTTCGATAAATAGGAGTGCCGATCCCCAACAAGGAGCAGATGGTGTTGACTAGTGGTTTGGAGCAGGAAATCTCTGTAAATACTTAGCAAACAGATTTTTATGGGGTTTTGATAAAGCAAGGAAATAAAATGCAAGTAAATAAAGACATCAGATAATTGCAGCAAGTGTCCCAATCATTTCTTAGCAAAGGAGGAGCAGATGGAAATACTTATGAGGACCAAACTTTATTGAGGACACACGGGAATATTGTCAAGTGCTTTCGTTTCATATAATTGATTAATCTTCTTTGGTTTTATAAGTGTTGTGTGGGTGAACTTGTGCTAATGTACCGACCTTACTTGGACTAATACAAACTTGTGATTGAACACCTAGCAAGCATCTTCAACTACAAGAAAGCAATTAAGATAAAACCTAACCACAGCCTTAAACTCTGAGATCCTACACTCCCTTGTGCAAAGTTTTCCTAATGGGGGTTTAGGTTTCTGTCACTCCGGCAACCCCACAATTAGTAGCCGAATACACAATGCATTCCCCTAGGCCCATAAATGTTGAAGTATCATGTAGTCGACGTTCACATGACACCACTATAAGAATAGCACCACAACTTAAATATTAAACCATTAAATAATACCTCAACACAATTCCACTACTAACAACATGATTTCTCCCATGTCCTCAAGAACTAAACGAACTACTCACGAGACATCATATGGATCAAAATTAGAGATGATATGATGATGAATAACAATCTGAACATAAACAATAATTCAATGGTTCTACTCACAAGCATCAACTACAATAGTAATCAACACCGGGAAAGTTTCCCCTAAGAACTATGCAAGATTCAACACAATTGTTATAGCGGGATGGAGTGGTGATGATGGTGCTGGTGGATATGGTGGTGTGGATGATGATGATGATCTCAATGAAGTATAGCTTGATGACGATGTTGATGGCGACGATCTCCCTTCTCTGGGAAGGAATTTCCCCGGCAGAAATCTGTCTTCCGGAGAACTCTTTCTCTCTCTGTAGTTTCCGACCCGCAGAGGCGATGGTAACTTTATGTGGTCGCTCACCCGAATTTAGGGTTTCGAGGAGAAGATATAAGCGAGAGATCGGAGCCAGAGGTGGTCCAGGGTGGCCACACCCCCTGTAGGCGCGGCCCAGGGTGCCCCATGCCTGGGGGGTGGGCCCCCTGTGGCCCAACTCCGCCTCCCCTTCTGGCATCCTTCGTTTTCTGGGAAAATATAATTTTCTATAGTTTTGTGGTATTTTTCTGATCTTCACGAAAAGTGCATCTAGACACCGCTTTTTCCATCAGAATCTAGACTCCGACAGTTCATTCTCCAAGAATCATCCAACATGCAAAAACAGATGGAATAACATAAGTATCACCTCTTAATATGAAATATATCAATGAATAGAAGCAATTTATGATACAGAATGGTGATGCAAAATGGACGTATCAGCGCGCAGATCGTCGGCGGCGGCGGAGGCGGTTGGGAGGAGCTGGAACTTTCCCCGCGCGCAAACTAGGGATTGTGTTCGGGCTGCGTTCGGTTCGCTCCATCGGCCCCTAAAAATATAGCCCGAGTATGGGTTTCGGTCTCGGTCTGATTTTTTTCAGTTTCACCTCGTTTACGGGAACTGATCAGCGCCATTTTTTAGCTCGAACCCGTAAACTGGCGGTTATTTTTCGGTTTTGGCCCTTTTACGGGATCTACTAGAGATGCTCTTAGTGTGGCCACACATATATCCTCAAAGATGAACTATATATCAGCCCCGACAATAATTTTACACCCATTCTAAGTGGATCCTAACAAAGTTTTATTTAGTCTTGTTTTCAGCCAGTGGCAGATGACGGTCCAAAGGTTTGATGCGGCCAAGTCAAAGCATATACACCGTTTAATTACAGCCAACAGCCTCCCCCTTCTCCTAAGTCTTCTTATCTTGTATCATATGTCTATGGCAATGAAATCTATTTTATTTTGGCTGTAATAAAAATCCTAAAATCAGTGCATTTTTTATGGAAAGTGTGGGAAAAGTAGATGAGTTCACCTAACTATGCATCCTCATGTGATATTTAATATATTTATGTTTTGATGCATTGTCTTGAAAAATCATCTTGATTCTTTCTTTTTTCCTTAAATAATATAATTGTATTCTCTCCTATCTTATGTAGATCCCTCAAATTTCAGACTAGCTCATCAAACTACATTCACGATCCAGCATGCAAGTGTTTTGAGCAAGAACAATTAATCCTCTATACTGCGTGTGGGCGTCAATTTCAGTATGCCAAAGTCAGGGATGGAGCTACCAGGGGAAATCTAGGGTCATGCCCCACCTATGCTATTTTTTCTGAAAGCTCCCCTCTAAAGTATGTAGGTCGCTCATCTGGGGCTCACCGGTGCCCAACAAGGTGAAGATATTTGCCTAGCTACTCCACCTCTACAAGCTCAACACCAGGGCCAACTGCTGCACAAGACCATCATTGACGACGCCATTTGCCCATGATGCGGCATGCTCCCCGAGGATAGGGATCGTCTGTTCTTCCTGTGTCTAGCCGCTTTCGCCATTTGGAGAAAGATCGGTATCACCCCCATGCACTCCCCCTTCCCGCAGGCCTGGACGACTCCATCACCCCCACATCCGGAATCTGCATGGCCCTCTATGCTCATGATCATTCTCTAGAAGATCTGGGACGCACGCAACACCAACGCATTCAGACATCATGATCAGACTTGTAATGGAACCATTAGAAACATCATCTTCGACCTTACTCTTTGGACACACTGTTTTAGGAAAACGAAATTTAAGGTGGCGGACGAAGCTTGGCGCATCCACCTATCTCTCTGTAATGTGTAAACTCTTTGTTTTGGAGTAAAATATTCAGGTGGGGACCCTCCCCCCTCCCGATTGCCTCAAAAAATATTTGGCCCCCCTCTAAGTAATCAAATGTACAATTTAAGGCCTCCAAATAGTATTACCGGCTCGACCATTTAATTACTAGCATGGGGCAATTCTATCTCGCACCATACTTATAGAACAAGTGAAACAACAACATATATTATTTTGGATATAGTCAAAATTGTATAATCAAGGACGCGTATATTTTTATGCAGATGCGTATAAGGAAAGAGTGGGAAAAGGTGACGATTTTCACCTATCTATGAATTCACATGTGGTGTTTAATATATTTTTGTTTTGGTGCATTTTCTCGGAAAAAAATCTGTATTGATTCTTTGTTTTTCGTATATAATGTGATTTTATTGTCAATTTATATCTTAATGTAGATTCTTCACACTTGAGCCTTTCTCATCAAACTAGTATTCCATGGATAAACATGCAAGTGTATGGAGAAAGAACAAATTAATGCTCTATACTATAAGTTGGCTTCCGTGATAGAGGACGGTTCATAATATTGTTATTGCTAAGTCAAAGCATATACCATTGTTCAATTAGGGCCATGGGGGCAATTGCCCCTCCCATGCTAAGGATGTAAGACCCATTTGCCATAACTTTGTCTAACGCGATATGTAAGAAATTTAATCAATGTGAAATGGTTGTGTATTTGACCTATTGAAGGTCGTTAAGGTTTAATATACATGATTGATATACAAGACGCACGGCAAAACTATTCGCGGCACACGACAACGAAAAAACACACAGCAAAGATAGACAAATACACACGACAAAGAATGATGCACGACAAAACAGTAGAAAAGCGCAAGGCAAAGGAAAAACCCACGGCAAACAGGCAAGGAGGGCCCACATCTTTGCCCAGCTAACAGTGCCGACCTGACGGCGGGTCTTTGTCGTGTATCACTGTCAGACGCACGTTAAATTAAATGGCTTTGTCGTGTGTTCGTGGCCGATGACACATGGCAAAGGTCTTTGCCGTGTGTTCAGGCTAGACACACGGCAAAGGACCTCTTCTCAACCGGTAAATTAAATGGCTTTGCCGTGTGTTCGTGACCGAGCACACACGGCAAAGGTCTTTGCCGTATGTTCAGGCTAGACACATGGCAAAGGACTCTTTCTCGTTTTTCTCATTTTAATAAGCATTTCATCTCTATTATCACCTATATTGTATCTATGGACACATGGAAGTTTGCCGTATGCCCCTCCAAGACACATGGCAAACTGACACACACGGCGTCATTAGGACGGCTACCGTCGTCAAGTACTTTACCTTGTCGTGTACTTGAAAAAGCACATGGCAAAGGCCTTTGCCGTACCTTTCTTTGTTGTGCGACCTTTGCCGTGTGCGACCACACGACAAAGACTTTACCGTGTGGATTTCCTATGTTGCCGTGTGGATTTGCCACACGACAAAGATCTGTTTCCTGTAGTGCATGTATTAACAAATAAACTACCATAATTGCCAGCATAGATATATTGATGCAAATGAGATAAAGAAAAATACAAATGAAGATGACACGATACTCGATAACATTTGAATAAGTTTGATTTGTATATGCTACACCAAGAACAGTGTATATATCAGACATGGATTAGTATTGCTAGGCTTGGTTTAGAAAAATCATACGAACAGCGTGCTCAAATAATACAGTGTGCCCTGCATCCAATGTCGACGCCGTCAAGAGATCTAGTTACCATGTAGCCAGGGCGTAGAAGCAGATTAGTAGTAGGTCGAGGCGGAGTAGTAACATACTCCGATTTGTGGGACGTTCGCCACTAATTTTATCTTTCTCTAGTTTCTTAAATCGGTGAGTGCTTGAGTGGTGCGTCTATAGTGTAAAAACATAAAATATCACCATAGCGGTTTGATCACTGTTCCTAAAGACATGTGTATTTCTTGCAACTTAGATTTTCAAGAGAATGACGAGGATAACCAATGTACACACCTATGTCAACAACTACGATGGCAGATGAGATACAGATATCGCTATTGAGCCTCCTCCCCCCAACCCACCCACACCCCACCACCCCACCACCACCACCAGCATCACAAGGAGGCGGTGGCTCGTACGAAGAGCGACCAATTACAAAAAAAATAAGTTTTGATTTTTGTTGAGTACACCCCCTAAATCGTTATGTTTTCTATGCATAATTCTATAGATTAATTTTAGGTCTTCGACACGACAACACTTATAGGGATATGCCCACCGAAAAGTGCTATTGGAGTCAAGGTTCACATGAGCGCTTTTAATTAAAAAAATCAAAAACCATATTTTTGAAATCTCCAAAAAAAATCTAAAAAGAGCATACAAGTTCGTCAAAATGTATTTTTATATGTGAGATACATAAAAAAAGGACAAAAGTGAGTACCAGAACCGAGTTTTTTCTTTTGTTTCTAGACCCACCGGTTTGTGATCTTTGTATAGCTGATACGTCGGAAATGTATCTATAATTTTTGATATTCCATGCTTGTTTAGTATCTACTTTTCTTTGCTTTGCTTTGTCTACACTTTGAGGTGTTTTTATATCTTTTTTGGAACTAACCTATTAACAAGTTGCCACAGTGCCAGTTGCTTGTTTTCTTCTGTTTTTGGTTCCAGAAAGGCAGAAATCAATATTATCGGAATTGGACGGGACAAAAGCCAAAGTTATTATTTTTCCTGGCGCAACACGGAACCACGAAGCAGAGTCGGAGAGGGCCATAGGGTGTCCACCCCCCCTAGGCGCGGTCAAGCCCTGGGGGCGCCTGGAGGGGGTGTGGGCCCCCTGGACCCCCACCGACCTTGACTCTTGCGCCTATAAGAAGCCTCCGATGGGAAAACCTTAAACAATCCAGAAGAAATCCACGAAAACCTCCGTAGCGCCGCCGCCACCAAAGGGGAGATTCAGGGGACAGAAAGTCTCTGTTTCGGTACCCTGCCGGGATGGGGAAGCGCCCCCGGAGCCATCTCCATCGATCTCCATCACCATCTTCATCACGGTTGTTGATTCCCATGATGAGGAGGGGGGTAGTTCTTCCTCAGGGCTAAGGGATCTACCGGTATCTATGTGTTCATCTTTCTCTCTATGCATCATCATGTTGTGTTCATGAGCTTTGTAATCAAGTAGATCTACCTTGTTACTCAAGTGCTTTAATAGATCTCTACTATCCCCATGTGTGTGAAAGTGACAGCGTGCACGCCATGGTGGTACTTAGGTTTGAGTCTACATAAATACTCTTTGTGCTTTAATAGATCTATGATTTTCCCCACGTGTGTGAAAGTAACAACGTGCATACCGTGTGTGGCACTTTGGCTAGATTGAATATTTTTTTTATGAGTTATATTTGGAGTTGGATGCCTCTATGAAATTGTGGTGTTTGTTGGAACCATCTAGCGCTCAAGGTGACAGTGTGAGGTTATCTAGGTTGGGGAAGGCGGACTTTGAGGTGTGTTGTTATAGCCCTACCTTGGATTAGACTGTCCAACCGGAGAGTAGTTAAGAGTAGTATCATGAAGAGAGGATATTTATATGAGAGAGTGTTCACTAGTGAAAGTATGATCCCTAGGCCTTGTTTCTAAGCATTGAAACACCGTTTGCTACTAGATCTGTTGCATGTTTGCTTGCTTCCATTAGTTTGCCTATAGTCTATTACCCCACGTCAGTAATAAGTCAGAAGCTCTTTTCTGGAACCGTTACCACTTGTATTTCACTATCTCTTCGCCGAACTAGGGCACCTATACACCTGACAAGTGTATTAGGTGTGTTGGGGACACAAGAGACTTCTTGTATCTTGATTGCAGGATTGCTTGAGAGGGAATACCTTTGACCACTTCCTCCCTGAGTTTGATAAACCTTGGGTAATCCACTTAAGGGAAACTTGCTGCTATTCTACAAATCTCTGCACTTGGAGGCCCAACAACTGTCTACAAGAATAGAAGTTCATAAACATCAAGCTCTTTTCTGGCGCCGTTGCCGGGGAGGTAAGATAAAAGGTACTCACATCCTCCGGTGTGAGTGCTCAAAGTTATTTCCTTTAGATTTTGCAATTTTGTCTTTTTGTTTCTTGTTTTTACTAGTTAGTCTTAATGGAAAACAATAAAAAAATTAGAGAGCTTTATAGTATCTATCTTGAGTTAGGACATGAAGTGTTTGAAGAGAAAATTTAAAAACCTATGGAGATTTATTTGCATGCTAATAGAAATGTTATTAGTATGAATTCTTTGGACACCATTATTGCTAATGATATGGAAAAGTCTAAGCTTGGGGAAGCTGGTTTTGATGAGCATGATATTTTTAGTCCCCCAAGCATAGAGGAGAAAATTTTCTTTGATGATAGTTTACCTCCAATATATGATGATTACAATGATGAATATGATATTTTCAGTCCACCTACTATTGAGGAGAAAATTGATTGTGATTACAATATGCCTCCTATATTTTATGATTATGGTGATGAGAATAGTAATGATAGCTATTTTGTTGAATTTCTCCCACTATAATTAATAAGAATGACTATGCTTATGTGGAGAGTAATAATTATTGTATGCATGTGGCTCATGATAAGAATGTTTTATGTGATGGTTACATTGTTGAGTTTATTCATGCTGCTACTGAAAGTTATTATGAGAGAGGGAAATATGGTTTTATGTATCTCAACAATATTAAGTTTCCCCTCTTTATGTTGAAAATTTTGAAGTTGCACTTGTTTTACTTTCCTATGCTTGTTGCTTTGTGCTTTCATGACTTGTTTCTTTACAAGATTCCTATGCATAGGAAGTGGGTTAGACTTAAATGTGTTTTGAATTTTCTTCTTGATGCTCTCTTTTACTTCAATTCATATTTCTTATGAGAGCATCTTTTCAAACTATCAAGCCTAACTTAAAGGCGTTAAAAAGTACTTATTAGGAGATAACCCAAGAGTTTTTTTGAGTCTTGGAAGTTATTATTTCAGTAATGACCTCTCCTTATCCTTTTTGTTTGCTTTTTGTGCCAAGAATAACCTCTAATGAGAGGGAAGTAAGATTTGGAGAGTTGCTGTCCCAAAACAGATTTCTGTCTTCCACCATAAAAATTTGTGAGGAGTCTCTGTAAGTCGTATTGATCTCAAAATTTACTAATAAATCCCCCAGTATGTTAGCTAACTTTCGTCAGTTCAACACTTTTTGATTTGAGCAACAGAAGGTCTTTAACAAAATCGGTTTCTACCTGCTAGTCTCTTTTGACAGATTTCTGCCATTATTTGCATTTGCTTCTTATTGATTCCTTTTTTAGTTCTCTTTTGGGAAATTGAGCTTTTTGAAGGAGTTGCTACAGTAGCTTGTGTTTTTAGTGAAAAGTCTTGTTGTTCCAAAGCTTTGACCAAGGGTCTATTATCTTTTAAATACACTAATGTTGCTAATGAAGATTGTGTGAAGTTTTGTATGAAGGAAAAATTTCAGGTGTAAAGAGAGAATGATGTAATGAGATGAAAAATGGACAAAAGATAAAGCTTGGGGATGCCACCATGCTGTCACCCCAATAAATATCCAAGAGGTACAAGCGTCAAAGCTTGGGGATGCCCAAGGCATCCCCTTCTTCATCAATAAAAATCTCAGGTCTTTCTAGACACTTTGTTTTTATTGTTTCATGCATTGTTGTGTTGTTCTTGGAGCGTCTTAGTTTTTGTTTTTGGTTTTCATTTGCTTAGTTTTCTTGAGTAAGTTGGTTGGTTACACTACACTTCTTTTGGAAAGAGACACACTCTGTTTCCATTGCCTAGAACACTCTAGTTTTCATTCTTATTGTTTTGTGAGTGTTCTCTTTTGCTAGCACTCTGTTTGACCTTAGTTTTATTATGCTTATTGCTTAGAACTTTAGTTCTTCTTTGTGGATTTTTGAGACAGGCCCACTGATCTTTATTGATTATTATCTTTGTGAGTTGTTTCAAATAAGTTGCTTGGTGTTGGAAAGGAGTAGGAAGTACCTGCTTGAAAGTATAAGAGGAGCTTGCATTGACTGTGACTTAGACTTTATCATGTCATGCTAGATCTTGTTTTGACCTTATGCTTAGTGAATATTGTGGTAGCATGTCTTGTTCCAAACAATTGAGATTGGTTAGTGTGCCTTGAAGGAATCATGCGTTGTTTTAGCATACAAAAGCATAGTATTGCGGTATTCTCCTTTGATGCTTTGCTTGGGTTGACTTGGCACATGCTTACACCATGTTATGACTATGACAAGTCACCATTAGCCTCTATGATCATTTAGACCTTGACTTGTAGTACCACTCTTTGCTTTGATTAGTAATGCTTTGTTGCTTTGCATGATTATGGCCATTATGCTCTCTTAGTTGGTTGCTCCCAGTCTTTTGCTAGCCTCCACTTGTATGAGTAAGTTCTACTTATGCTTCCAACTCCCAAGAAACCAAGTTATTCCAAAGTGTCCACTATAAACTCACAATGGTTCAAGTTTATTAGGGGCAAAGAATATAAAGTGTGCCATCAGGTTCGTGAGGGATTTAATCACTAAGTTTTCACATAACAAAATAGTTTTTAATTGGAAGATAGATGAAAACAAGAATATACTTGGACTTATAAGTTGGAATTAGCAGAACCATGCTGTCACGGGGAACGTTTTCAACATTGCACTTGTACTTTGTACTCAGTTGATATCATGCTCTTTTGTCTATGGATGTTACAGGTGTGAAATGAAGTGGGAACTTGTAAGTCCATGGAGTTTGTATTCTGTGTTAGAGAAACGCCTGGGCCGCTAGCCTAAGCCATGCCTAATCGTGGTGGAAACTTGCAGCATCACCATAGTGAGCTATCTATAAAGCATCCCCAATAAAAACATATGCATATGGTAAATAAAAATATTGCTGAGATGCTCATTGTCTGCTTGCCTTGTCATTTTGGTTATGGGAAAGCTCATGTACCATGTGCAAGAGGTACCCCGTTGGAGGTTCTCAATGATATGCAAATACTTACAGTGACAAGAACTTGCCTGGGCCCTAAGTTGAGTATCCATGAGGTGTAGCCCTCATATTCAAGGGACTTGAGATTGCCAACTTATACTTTGTGAAACATATACTCCATCTTTGCCACTTTAACCTTAACCACTTCAAGATTCTTATGATAGGGGCAATGAGGGCTAAAAGCTAACAAGTACCATATTTTTTGGAAGATCTTTTTGAAACTTTAAATCCCTGCTTCCTTTAAAAAAATCCTTTCTTCCACCATTATTGAGTCTCCACCTTCTACCTTTAGGCACCATTAAGAGAGCATAGTTGACATTCTGTGTGCAGTGTTCCAAAGCTTATTAATTGATGCATATTGTAATATTATTTGTTCTTGTGCTATCTGTTTCTAGCCACCCTTGTGAACTTTGAAGGTGTCCTATGCATCTATATTTCTACTCTATGAGGGACAAGCTGATTGCCACTATGCTATGTTTTCTGTATGTGAAACAAACAAACGTTTTTCAATGCATGTTATTCATGATCTTTGTTTGTAGCCTTTCATGTTGCATGTTTAGTTACTTTGTCTTACTGTTAGAACTCCATCTTTCATGCACATGTTTAGAGTTCTTTGATCCCATCTTTCAATGCTTGCAAATAGTTTGATCTTGGTTTTGATGGTGCATGTCACCTCAAAAATTATTCTTTTTATCACTTACCTACTCGAGGACGAGCAGGAGTTAAGCTTGGGGATGTTGATACGTCGGAAACATATCTATAATTTTTGATGTTCCATGCTTATTTAGTATCTACTTTGCTTTGTCTACACTTTGAGGTGTTTTTATATCTTTTCTGGAACTAACCTATTAACAAGTTGCCACAGTGCCAGTTGCCTATTTTCTTCTGTTTTTGTTTCCAGAAAGGCAGAAAAACAATATTCTCGGAATTGGACGGGACAAAATCAAAAGTTATTATTTTTCCCGGAGCAACACGGAAACACGGAATTGGACGGGACAATATTCTAGGGGCGCCTGGAGGGGGGTGGGCCCCCTGGACCCCCACCGACCTTGATTCCTGCGCCTATAAGAAGCCTGGGAAAACCCTAAACAATCCAGAAGAAATCCACGAAAACCTCCGTAGCGCCACCGTCACCGAAGGGGAGATTCAGGGGACAGAAAGTCTTTGTTCCGGTACCCTGTCGGGATGGGGAAGTGCCCTCGGAGCCATATCCATCGATCTCCATCGCCATCTTCATCACCGTTGCTGATTCCCATGATGAGGAGGAAGTAGTTCTTCCTCAGGGCTAAGGGCTCTACCAGTATATATGTGTTCATCTTTCTCTCTATGCATGATCATGTTGTGGTCATGAGTTTTGTAATCAAGTATATCTACCTTGCTACTCAAGTGCTTTAATAGATCTCTACTATCCCCATGTGTGTGAAAGTGACAGCGTGCACGCCATGGTGGCACTTAGGTTTGAGTCTACATAAATACTCTTTGTGCTTTAATAGATCTATGTTTTTCCCCACGTGTGTGAAAGTGACAAGGTGCATACCGTGTGTGGCACTTTGGCTAGATTGAATATTTTTTATGATTTATATTTGGAGTTGGATGCCTCTATGAAATTGTGGTGTTTGTTGGAAACATCTAGCGCTCAAGGTGACAGTGTGAGGTTATCTAGGTTGGGGAAGGCGGACTTTGAGGTGTGTTGTTATAGCCCTACCTTGGATTAGAGTGTCCAACCGGAGAGTAGTTAATATTAGTATCATGAAGAGAGGATATTTATATGAGAGAGTGTTCACTAGTGAAAGTATGATCCCTAGGCCCTGTTTCTAAGCATTGAAACACCGTTTGCTACTAGATCTGTTGCATGTTTGCTTGCTTCCATCAGTTTGCCTTTAGTCTGTTACCCCACGTCAACAACAAGTCAGAAGCTCTTTTCTGGCATCGTTACCACTTGTATTTCACTATCTCTTCGCTGAACTAGTGCACCTATACACCTGACAAGTGTATTAGGTGTGTTGGGGACACAAGAGACTTCTTGTATCTTGATTACAGGATTGCTTGAGAGGGAATACCTTTGACCACTTCCTTCCTGAGTTTGATAAACCTTGGGTAATCCACTTAAGGGAAACTTGCTGCTATTCTACAAACTTCTGCACTTGGAGGCCTAACAACTGTCTACAAGAATAGAAGTTCGTAGACATCAATAGCCTACAACATATTTTAGCGAAATTTTACAGATACGTACATCATATCAGTATGCATAGGCACACACAATATTAGTATCTTCTGAAACATATATTAAGAGTTTTGAATTTTGTACACCTCCTCCGATTCATATTATTTTATCTTAATTTGTATGTATCTAGTTGAATATTTAGACTAGATGTATATTTATCTAGAAACGTTTGTCGTGTGTCCTCCTGAAAACACACGGGAAAGACAAGACGCACAGAAAAACTATTCGGGGAACACGGCAACAAAAACACACACGACAAAGATAGACAAAGACACATGGAAAAAAACAATGCACGGCAAAACAGTAGAAAAGCGCAAGGCAAAGGAAAAACCCACGGCAAACAGGCAAGGAGGGCCCACATCTTTGCCCAGCTAACACTACCGACCGGACGGCGGGGCTTTGCCGTGTATCACTGTCAGACGCACGGTAATTAAATGGCTTTTCCGTGTGTTCATGGCCGATGACACATGGCAAAGGTCTTTGTTGTGTGTTCAGGCTAGACACACGGCAAAGGACCTTTTCTCAACCAGTAAATTAAATGGCTTTGTCGTGTGTTCGTGGCCGAGCACACACGGCAAAAGGCTAGACACATGGCAAAGGACTTTTTCTCGTTTTTCTCATTTCAATAAGCATTTCATCTCTATTATCACCTATATTGTATCTATGGACACATGGAAGTTTGTTGTGTGCCCCTCCAAGACAAATGGAAAAGACCGGTCGAAGACACACGGCAAA
The DNA here is from genome assembly GCA_916181665.1 of Avena sativa. NCBI lineage: Eukaryota > Viridiplantae > Streptophyta > Magnoliopsida > Poales > Poaceae > Avena > Avena sativa. The sequence continues at coordinate 358,891,754 of OV702283.1, forward strand.
GACTAACGCATGGCAAACTGACACGCACGGCGTCATTAGGACGGCTATCGTCGCCTAGTACTTTACTTTGGCGTGTACTTAAAAAGCACATGGAAAAGTCCTTTGCCGTGCCTTTGTTTGCCGTGCGACGTTTGCCATGTGTGACCACACGGCAAAGACTTTGCCATGAGGATTTCCTATGTTGCCGTGTGGATTTGCCACACGACAAAGATCTGTTTTCCTATAGTGCAAGTATTAACAAATAAACTACCATAATTGCAAGCATAGATATATTGATGCAAATGAGATAAAGAAAAATACAAATGAAGATGACACGATACTCGGTAACATTTGAATAAGTTTGATTTGTATAGGCTACACCAAGAACAGTGTATAGATCAGACATGGATTAGTATTCCTAAGCTTGGTTTAGAAAAATCATACGAACAACGTGCTCAAGTAATACAGTGTGCCCCGCATCCAATGTCGACGCCGTCAAGAGCTCTAGTTACCATGTAGCCAGGGCGTAGAAGTAGAGTAGTAGTAGGTCGAGGCGGAGTAGTAACATACTCCATTTTGTGGGGATGTTCGCCACTAATTTTACCTTTCTCTGGTTTCTTAAACTGATGAGTGCTTGAGCGGTGCGTGTATAGTGTAAAAACATAAAATATCACCATAGCGGTTTGATCACTGTTCCTAAAGACATGTGCATTTCTTGCAACTTAGATTTTCAAGAGAATGACGAGGATAACCAATGTCCACACTATGCCAACAACTACGATGGCAGATAAGATATAGATATCGCTACTGAGCCTCCTCCCACCACCCCACCCACACCCCACCACCCCACCACCACCAGCAGCATCATAAGGAGGCGGTGGCTCGTACGACGAGCGATCAATTACAAAAAAAATAAGTTTTTGTTTTTGTTTTTGTTGAGTACACCCCGTAAATCGTTATGTTTTCTATGAATAATTCTATAGATTAATTTTAGGTCTTCGACGCGATAACACTTATAGGGATATGCCCACCGAAAAGTGCTATTGGAGTCAAGGTTCATAGGAGCGCTTATTTTAAAAAAATCAAAAACCATATTTTTGAAATCTCCAAAAAAAATCTAAAAAGAGCATACAAGTTCGTCAAAATGTACTTTCATATGTGACATACATAAAAAGGACAAAAGTGAGTACCAGAACCGAGTTTTTTCTTTTGTTTCTAGACCCACCGGTTTGTGATCTTTGTATAGCCTACAACATATTTTAGCGAAATTTTACAGATACGTACATCATATCAGTATGCATGGGCACACACAATATTAGTATCTTCTGAAACATCTATTAAGAGTTTCGAATTTTGTACTCCTCCTCCGGTTCATATTAATGGTCTTAACTTTATCATGATTTGTATGTACCTAGTTAAAGATTTCGAAGATGTATGTTTATCTAGAAACGTTTGTCGTGTGTCCTCCTGAAAAACGCATGACAAAACTACTAGGGGCACACGGCAATAAAAAAACACACGGCAAAGATAGACAAAGACACATGAAAAGAACGATGCACGGCGAAACAGTAGAAAAGCGCAAGGCAAAGGAAAAACCCATGGAAAACAGGCAAGGAGGGCCCACATCTTTGCCCAGCTAAAAGTACCGACCTGACGGCGGGGCTTTGCCGTGTACCACTATCAGACGCATGGTAAATTAAATGGCTTTGCCGTGTGTTCAGGCTAGACACACGGCAAAAAGGACCTTTTCTCAACCGGTAAATTAAATGGTTTTGCCGTGTGTTCAGGCTAGACACACGGCAAAGGACTTTTTCTCGTTTTTCTCATTTTAATAAGCATTTCATCTCTATTATCACCTATATTGTATCTATGGACACATGGAAATTTGCCGTATGCCCCTCCAAGACACATGGCAAACTGACACGCACGGCGTCATTAGGACGGCTACCGTCGTCAAGTACTTTACCTTGCCGTGTACTTGAAAAAGCACATGGCAAAGGCCTTTCTCGTGTCTTTCTTTGTCGTGCACCGCAAAGACTTTACCGTGTGGATTTCCTATGTTGCCGTGTGGATTTGCCACACGACAAAGATCTGTTTCCTGTAGTGCATGTATTAACAAATAAACTACCATAATTGCCAGCATAGATATATTGATGCAAATGAGATAAAGAAAAATACAAATGAAGATGACACGATACTCGGTAACATTTGAATAAGTTTGATTTGTATAGGCTACACCAAGAACAGTGTATATATCAGACATGGATTAGTATTGCTAGGCTTGGTTTAGAAAAATCATACGAACAACGTGCTCAAGTAATACAGTGTGCCCTATATCCAATGTCGACGTCGTCAAAAGCTCTAGTTACCATTTAGCCATGGCGTAGAAGCAGAGTAGTAGTAGGTCGAGGCGGAGTAGTAACATACTCCGTTTTGTGGGGACGTTCGCCACTAATTTTATCTTTCTCTGGTTTCTTAAACCGGTGAGTGCTTGAGCGGTGCGTCTATAGTGTAAAAACATAAAATATCACCATAGCGGTTTGATCACTGTTGCTAAAAACATGTGCATTTCTTGCAACTTAGATTTTCGAGAGAATGACGAGGATAATCAATGTCCACACCTATGCCAACAACTACGATGGAAGATTAGATGCAGATATCGGTACTGAGCCTCCTCACCCCACCCCACCCACACCCCACCACCCCACCACCACCACCAGCATCACAAGGAGGCGTGGCTCCTACGACGAGCGACCAATTACAAAAAAAACTTGGTTTTTGTTGAGTACACCCCTTAAATCTTATGTTTTCTATGCATAATTCTATAGATTAATTTTAGGTCTTTGACACGACAACACTTATAGGGATATGCCCACCGAAAAGTGCTATTGGAGTCAAGGTTCACATAAGCGCTTTTATTTTAAAAAAGTCAAAACCAAATTTCTGAAATCTCCAAAAAAAAAATCTAAAAAAGAGCATACAAGTTCGTCAAAATGTATTTTCATATATGACATACATAAAAAGGACAAAAGTGAGTACCAGAACCGAGTTTTTTCTTTTGTTTCTAGACCCACCGATTTGTGATATTTGTATGGCCTACACCATATTTTAGCGAAATTTTACAGATACATACATCATATCAGTATGCTGGGCACACACAATATTAGTATCTTCTGAAACATCTATTAAGAGTTTCGAATTTTGTACTCCTCCTCCGGTTCGTATTACTTTATCTTAATTTGTATGTATCTAGTTAAATATTTAGACTAGATGTATGTTTATCTAGAAACCGTTTGCCGTCTGTCCTCCTGGAAAACGCACGGGAAAGACCAGACGCACGGCAAAACTACTCGGGGCACACGGCAACGAAAAAACACACAAAGATAGACAACGACACTCGGCAAAGAACGATGCACGGAAAAACAGTAGAAAAGCGCAAGACAAAGGAAAAACCCACGGCAAACAGGCAAGGAGGGTCCACATGTTTGCCCAGCTAACAATGCCGACCTGACGGCAGGGCTTTGCCGTGTATCACTGTCAGAGGCACGATAAATTAAATGGCTTTGCTGTGTGTTTTTGGCCGATGACACATGGCAAAGGTCTTTGCCATGTGTTCAGGCTAGACACACGGCAAATGACGTTTTCTCAACAGGTAAATTAAATGGCTTTGCCGTGTGTTTGTGGCCGAGCACACACGGCAAAGGTCTTTGCTGTCTGTTCAGGCTAGACACATGGCAAAGGACCTTTTATCGTTTTTTCTCATTTCCATAAGCATTTCTTCTCTATTATCACCTATATTGTATCTATGGACACATGGAAGTTTGCAGTGTGCCCCTCCAAGACACATGGCAAAGACCGGTCGAAGACACACGGCAAAGACTAACGCATGGCAAATTGACACACACACGGCGTTGTTAGGACGGCTACCACCGAAAAGTGCTATTGGGGTCTAGGTTCACGGGAGCGCCTTTATTTAAAAAATTATCAAATATCATATTTTTGAAATCTCAAAAAAAATCTAAAAAGAACATACAAGTTCGTCAAAATGTATTTTCATATGTGACATCTCTATCTCTACTAGTAAATGTGCACGTGCAATCCACGTCTCCATTTTAAACACAAAAATCTAATTTAAAATATGGTAATCTATGTGTCAATATGTACCAATCGATATAAAAGAGAAAATTCAGAAAGGATTTTTTTTGGCTCAATTGGCCATGTTGCCAAAATCACAAACTTAAAGGGGCCATTATGTTCAGGATGAGACAGAATACAACAAATCTCCATGTTCAGGATTGTAAACTGCTATGGAATGGTGACAAATAAATTGAAGTATTGAACTTTGCTCAAAGAAGAATAAACCCGACAACTCAGGTCTAAAGGACACATCTTGGATGATATTTCTGATCTATACCAATTTGTACATTGTTCTCCTCGAAATCAAATAAAAATAGATGCAAGCTCTGCTCATTCGTTGCATTCACACATCAAGGACATATCTCTCTAAATCACAGAATAAGTTAAATATCATCTACACCCAAGTTAAAAAAACGAAAAATATACTCCCTCCGTTCAAAAATAACTAACTTGCATTTGTCTAAATTCACATTTATCTAGACTTGTTTTACTGTATAGATACATTCAGATTTAGACAAACGCAAGTCACTTATTTTTCGGACGAAACATCGCATAGAAATGCATCAGTTTGGCTTGTAGGTCCTTCTGAAGCATCATCATATCCTGAAAAAATGGTAATCTGAACAGGTGACACTATACAACAACATCCATATTGTCATCCCTCATGGTTACAACTTTAGAGATGTGGCTTGATCCTAGTTGCAGAAGTGAGAAGATCAGTCAATTTTGTGATTGCACTGCAGCCCACCAGCAAATCCTGGAGTGTTGTTGGTTGTTCCTGCCTCCGTCGTGGGTTTTGGAGCAGATCTGTAGGACATCCAAAAACCATCATTGGTGGCGCTCAAGAGAAAGATTGTGAATAGAGTAATGTAGATATAAACGAAGTTGAAACAATGGGGGTGATGTTCCATACTCATGGCTCTCACCATTGGTGCCGCTGTCGATTCTTGTATTCGCTTGTACAGAGTGGGGCGTTAGAGCTCTCCTTGTTCCAAAAGTATGTACCAATTTAGAGCATTTTAGTGGACCAAGCAGTCATGCATTGATTTTGTATGATAGGCATCATATGCCCATTACACTTCGCCAAGGATGAGCCTAAGTTTGGAGGAATATGAACTCCGTCTAGTTTGGATTCATGCTCAAAAAAGATTGTTTAAACGGACATGGAAAAGTTTATAGTACATCAAATCGGTTGAATGAAACATCTAATAAATCTGCGAGCTATCATTCTGGTATAAGAAAAAACAGTACCAACTTGAATAAATACCTGATGCTTGGGATCCCCCTATACTCCCTGTTGCCAAGCATGTAATGAAGCACATGCTAGTACCGATGTAAGACAACATCAATTGGCGACACCACATCTACTGTTGTCATCGCTGAGGCTCGTGACGACAATACAGCGTCTCACTGGCATGTACAATCCCTGGCTGCGACCACCATCGTGCTCCTGGCACACGGCTGAGATCAGTCCAATACCAATCAATCAATACTTGTAAACAAATCAGTGCATTAGCATATGTAATCAAATTCATGTACAATAACAATCATTAACCAGTTAGTTTATCAGAACATTTTTTAAGAGACATCCTGGACATATTCAACCTACCTAAATATTTTTCACAATATGCAGGTATAAGAAAAAAAAACTTAGTGGGGATACCAGTAATTGATCCTATATAGGAACAAAGTTAGAAAGCTAACAGTAAATATAACCATCAATCAATATTTGTATGTCAATACGAAATAAAAAATAAAATGAAGCCGCAAATTGAGGCCCCAAAACCATCTATTTTCGTGCTTCAAGCAACCTTGATTGGCGCTAAATAAACCTTGATTGGCTTTGATGTAATAAATGAGTAATGCAGCAGCCATGGAAATGCATAACTGGATGAGCATTAGTCCATGATTCCCAATCATATCTGGGTAGATGTGATATTCTAAGAAGTCACTAATCTGAAAGAACAAAGCGAGCAGAATAACTGCTGGAGAATAGTGTACAATCTGAACCACGTCTAGCATTTTTCTGCAAACCAGAACAGCAATGTCGAGTCAGGCTGCGTTTGTTGTCAACTACCTTTGCTTTACCCGTCGGTTATATCCTGAAATGGAGCGTAGTTGGAAGATGACATACGGAATTCTACTTTATATATCTGGAAAAATACCGACCCTTACTTTACATGAATTGCGGTTTGAAGCCTCTTAAGAGAATGTTCTGAACAAATATCTGTGATGGATGATTCTAGAAAAATTGAGGTAATTACTGACCGAAAAGGAATCAAACGATCGGCCACATGAATGACAACCTCAACTGCAATGAGAAGGAGAAAACTGAACCGTGAAGGAAACCTACAAATGGTTGGGAAAATATTAGGCCCATTTTTCTTGCAGTGGATCAAAGGGTGCTGCGTTGAGGAATGAAGATGGTTGATGTCCTCCTGTCCTCCTGGTTAAATATTAGGCCCATTTTTCTTGCAAAATTTTGTCGTTGATTAAACCCAATCAGGTAGTATTTGTTCCAATTGCAGGACAATAAACATAGGAAATAGTAGAATCTGAAGAAATTGAGTGGCGGCTGGTGTTGGCGCACTGGCGTCAGGGCGGCCTGTCGTCCCGTCGTGCAGCGCGGCCTCGCTTGTTGGCGGAGGCGGAGGAGACGTCGTCTCAGAGGGGGAGAGGGTAGAACCTGAAGAAAATGCGGCGCCCGGCTGGTGTTGGCGTCATGGCGTATAGCGCGTCCTTGTGTGCTGGCGGGGGCGGTGACGGTGTCTTCTCGGCAGGGCGGGCCTCGTGTGAGGGGGGCGGGGCGAGCGGTTGGGCGGCGTTCGTGCGAGGCGAGGGGTTGGGCGGTGGCATGGCTTGCGCGGCAACGCCTTGAGCGGCGTCGAGGACTCCGGGGCTGCAACTGCAATGATTTGTTCAGGACCTGAGTAGTGGAAAGAAAAAAAAAAGCAAGACGTGGGGATTTTCCGCTCGACGGTGTTGAGCCGATAAAGACGGGTCGACTGTGAAGCGTTTGATAATCGTATCGTACGGCCAATATTGGTTGGATTTGACCCTCTGGGGCTTTTAATATTATCTAGACTATCTAAAAAGATTTTCAGCGTTCTGTTTTCTGCCACTACGTCCGGTCCTTCGTCGCGCATCCCCTCTCCTCCCACCACACAAGAAACGGAAAGCCCACGATTAGCGGTAGTAACTTCTTTTCCCCTACCACCAAGGCACCAACTGAAATTCCTCATGCAATCAATCCGCGAAACTGCCGCAATTACCACTCTGGAGGACGAGGGCACGACCCTCGCAGTTTCCCCCATCATCTTGAGCTCGTGCACCACCGTCGCGTCCTATCTTCCACCACCACAGCTCTTCCTCCCTCCGTCTTTCCGCATCTCGTGTCGACCCATGCGTGGCCACCGCAGACACCCACAGATCGTGGGAATTCGCCGCAGATCCATCTGGTGGCATGCACATGTAGGTGGAGAATGGCGGCGATTCGGCCAATAAGAGGAGAAGCGGCGGTGATGGCTACATCCTTCTCTCTCACGACCGAGGTAGTTGCCGCTCCTGCGGCCACAAACACGACGGTGATGGTGCCTTCCCCCGTCCTCTGCTGAAATTGCGCCATGCACAAGTCGCTCGACCTCCTCTGCTTAGGTGAGTGGGATCTCCAAAGGTCTTGGCACATCCCAGGGATCCACCTTTTCCTTCCGTACCGAGTTCTTGAGGTGCCTCTCTGGGCTCTGGCCTTGTACGATCGGGACGCCGTGGAGTCCTTCGGACTGGACGACGCGGCCAGGCGCCTAGGCATCAAGAGGGACGGAGGCCATGTCCTGGCCAACACAGAGCCAGGCCATCGCGGATGCGGAGCCATCAATGATGCCATGGAGCCGGAGCTGCCGTCGCTGGGAGTTTCCATGGCCAACAAGATGTCTTTCATTGATTTCTTCTGAAGGTTAGTCCAAAACATTTACATCTCATTCTCCCTTAATATGCCACCAGATCCTTTGTACCTGGACGAGGAAGAAACAATTAATTCTTGTTTGTTGTCCCTTCTCGTGTACACTTGCAGTTCTGATTTTCTGTTTCAAATATTTCAACTCTGCACTTTTTTCTGCATAATGAATGTTTTTGTAGGTAGTGGACCCGTAGCTACCTTTTCATCTTCTATTACTCACTAGAATACAATGATCGCTTGCAGCTTGAAGCATGTTTCCTCCTAATATTGTTTCTTTGCATGACCCCAAGGCCATGGAAGTTGCTTGCGGCTTGAGATGTAATTGGTCCGACATCCATTGATTCAAATGGATAGTACATTGTGCTGAACGCCATAAACCTGAATTGATCAAGCTGAACTGATCTTGACAATCAAGTAATGTGATAGAAGTTCGATTCAGTTGTGAGTATGTTATCTATTGAACTAACTTGGGATAGAAGAATTGAGAAGTCCTACTCAATCCCTATGCATGCTTTAGGCATTCCACTTCTTTGATTTTTGCCATACACATGTTTGACTAGGTTGGCTTGGCTAACGCAGTGGTGTGGTGCTTGTGCAGCGGCAGACCGAACAGGGTGCAAGTGGAGGCGCGGTGATATTATTCATCGGGTAACCCATGACATTGTTGTTTGAGTAAAACGCTTGGGGGGTCATGAAGTTGCCCGTGATAGTCATTTCGGCACGTCATCGTTAACCGGCACCGTTAGGGTTCACGCGAGTGCTTTTTTTTTAAGGAAACTCGAGTGCATTTTTCAGATACGTACAGGTTTGCTAATACATGCAGGGTCAGTGCATTTTTCAGATGCTTTGCTGGTAGTAAATTGGACAGAATTTTGGCAGTAGTATGTCTGAAATTTAATAGGCAAAGAGAGAAAATAACAGGTTTCATATTTTGACATAACTACTACCGGTTGTAAACATACATTTTGACAGCACTCTAACATTGTAACTAAACGGTGCACAAGTTAACATTAGTGCAAAGAGTACTCAAGTCCAAGCCATCAGTGCATCATTGCGTCACTATTCAAAATGAAAACCATCAGTGCAAACATCCTCTTCTTTTTCACTTGCCACCTGTTTTTGATAGCATATTGTGCTACTGCATCCCTCACATCTTTCATTGTAGAAAATGCCATCCCTAGCTTGAATATTGGGTTTGCCATATCTGCCTCTGGATTGAATATTCTTGGCTTGAAGCTGCTCAACAAATCATTTTCTTCATATAAAGGCTAGAGATATCCCCCCTCTATTGCACCATCATCAGGCCACACCTGATCTGCTTGCTTCTTCCCCAGCTGCCCATCTTCCACATATTCATCAACATTCTTTTCATAGTCACAGTCATCTTCATCATGATCAGATGCCTCCTCACCTTCTGAAAATTGATAATCACTGTCATTAATGTCTGAATCTGATTGTTTCACTTCTTCATCAATGCTTGTCTCTTCCATTTGATGATCCTCTACATCACTTGCTCCTCTTCTAGGTTTATTCTTCACTGGAGATATTAGCACCCTAGGAAGTTCACGAGTAGTTACCTCTACCACATCATCTGGCAACTGCTGTGATCTTAAAAATCAACATGATCTACATACTCTCAAAGTCTTGCAATAATCAGCTGTTGCTACCATCTTTTTTGCATCCCTCTCCCATGATATTAGTCTCAACCCATCTGCCATACCAAATCCAGGCTCCAGCCAGTATACATGCTCTAACCCAGATGAATCATAACCCAACATATTCAACATCATGTCAATTGAATCTTGACACCATGTCTGTTTAACACAATTGTCGAAAAAATTGTTTTTTCCATCTACGTACGCTCTGTCCTCTCCTATGCCACAGAAAAATCCACCATGGTTGATGTCCACACTGAACTTGCTAGGATGTTGGACTACAATGCAGAGGAAAGACACGAAATTAAACTCATTTTCGCCAAACATAACAAATCAATTTGTTTTGACCATCAATTATTGCAGAGATGCAAACCCTAGTTCTTACAGGATATAACAAATCAATCGGTTCTGACCATAATTACTAAGATAAACAACATTGACGAACATCTAAGCAACATACAATAGATTTATATTACGGATTATAGACCTAGACGCCCCAATCGACTCTAATTGTCCTCGAATACTGACCATAATCAGGGGCGGGGGTGTCACGCTCCCTCAGATGCGGAGGCACCACATCGTCTTCTAGAGAAGCCATCGCCCTCCTCCGCAGCCACCGGCCGCCGCCGACAGCTTCTTCCCTCTCGAACTTCACTACACGACCAGAATCGCCATGGCGGCACCTTTCCCTTTGTTCGTGTCTGGTAGAGGATGTGGATATGAGAAAGCAGTCCGACCCGTGGGTTTTTTGGCAAAATTTCTGCCCTCCGTTCGGCCGCACGTGCAGCTCACGTGAACGTTAACGGTGCTGGTTAACGACGACACGCCGGAATGATTAACGTAGCGCTAATGTGCAACTAAGTGACCAATATTTATCATTCTCCCGGTTCCTGACTGATGCGCTCATCACGGGCAACTTCATGACCCCCCAAGCGTTTTACTCTTGTTGTTTTATGTGTTGCATATCTTGACTCCCTAGCTTATATGAATACATGCTAAGTACAAACAGTGCAAACATGACTCATATGCATATATTTTTTCGAGGGAGATATGCATATATATTAGGTCCAACACATTTGCTCTTGTATCTTCACATTCAACTGCATGTCATTTGTGAAGTTGCCAACTCAAGGAAAAAATGCTTTCTCCAGTGTAAGTAATGATCATCAGTTTGGAAAGCAAGTGGTGTATATTCGTTTTATTTTGAGAGTATTGTACATAGTGGAATCAAAGGACTAGACCGACCACCTCCGACGCCACTGATAGTGAGGCATCAATGACTGTTTGGAACATTCCACCTTATGATCTGCTTCTGATACATCACAAAAGCAAATGTTTTTTGTTGAAATCATTCCTTTGCATATACAGGCACACCATTTTGGATATTGTGGGACACATAGAATCAGGAGAATTTGCTTGAAACGGATGATGATTTAATTCTTATTTCAAAAAATTGTGTGAATGAGTTATCTAAACTTTAGGTACGTAGTGATCACATTTTATGAGACTTTTTATTGTTATCTTGTGCTAGCTAGGTTTCATATTGTTTGAACTACAAATGCTCATAGTAGTATTCAGCTTCTTGCAACATGGAAATTTTATTCTAGACTATTGTAGTTGTATCAGTGGTACTAGGGCATTGTTGCCTCTATGTTTTTACTTGGGAGTAAGATATCAATATATATGCGCTCTCAACTTACGTAAACATGTTCGTCAGAAAATACATTAACATTGCGGTGGTGTTTAGATAGCTCACTATTAAAAATTATTCATCAAAAGTATCTTGTTACTGTAGGAAGTCAATTGTTGAGGTATATAATTTTGCAAATATATCTCTTGATTATTAGCAATATGCACTGGCATTCATTGCTCACGGTGTCTTGGGAGAGGTATATATTTTTAATGCCACAAGTATTCAGGACATTTCAATTATACAAGTTCTTGCTAACACATATTGGATTAGATGAGTGATGAGTTGACCAGTATATTTTATGTAGACATAGATAATTTTTCATGTATATACATAGATAATTTTTCTAACAATTTGGTAGGTTCCCGTTGCAACGCACGGGCACTTGTTCTAGTATATAAAAAAGGACAAAAGTGAGTACCAGAACCGAGTTTTTTTTTCTAGACCCACCTGTTTGTGATCTTTGTATAGCTTACAACATATTTTTAGCGAAATTTTACAGATATGTACATCATATCAGTATGCATGGGCACACAAGATATTAGTATCTTCTGAAACATCTATTAAGAGTTTCGAATTTTGTACTCCTCCGGTTCATATTAATGGTCTTAACTTTATCATGATTTGTATGTATCTAGTTAAATATTTAGAAGATGTATGTTTATCTAAAACGTTTGTCGTGTGTCCTCCTGGAAAACGCACTGGAAAGACAAGACGCACGGCAAAACTACTCGGGACACACGGCAACGAGAAAACACACAACAAAGATAGACAAAGACACATGGCAAAGAACGATGCACGGCAAAACAGTAGAAAAGCGCAAGGCAAAGGAAAAACCCACGACAAACAGGCAAGGAGGGCCCACATCTTTGCCCAGCTAACAATGCCGACCTGACGGCGGGGCTTTGCCGTGTATCACTGTCAGAGGCACGATAAATTAAATGGCTTTGCCGTGTGTTTGTGGCCGATGACACATGGCAAAGGTCTTTGCCATGTGTTAAGGCTAGACACACGGCAAAGGACGTTTTCTCAACAGGTAAATTAAATGGCTTTGCCGAGTGTTCGTGTCCGAGCACACATGGCAAAGGTCTTTTTTGTCTGTTCAGGCTAGACACATGGCAAAGGACCTTTTCTTGTTTTTTCTCATTTCAATAAGCATTTCTTCTCTATTATCACCTATATTGTATCTATGGACACATGGAAGTTTGCCGTGTGCCCCTCCAAGACAAATGGCAAAGACCGGTCGAAGACACACGGCAAAGACTAACGCATGGCAAACTAACACACACACACACACCGCGTCGTTAGGACGGCTACCCCGAAAAGTGCTATTGGAGTCTAGGTTCACGGGAGCGCCTTTATTTTAAAAATATCAAATACCATATTTTTGAAATCTCCAAAAAATCTAAAAAGAGCATACAAGTTTGTCAAAATGTATTTTCATATATGACATACATAAAAAGGACAAAAGTGAGTACTAGAACCGAGTTTTTTCTTTTCTTTCTAGACCCACCGGTTTGTGATCTTTGTATAGCTTACAACATATTTTTAGCGAAATTTTACAAATACGTACATCATATCAGTATGCATGGGCGCACAAAATATTAGTATCTTCTGAAACATCTATTAAGAGTTTCGAATTTTGTACTCCTCCTCCGGTTCATATTAATGGTCTTAACTTTATCATGATGTGTATGTATCTAGTTAAATATTTAGAAGATGTATGTTTATCTAAAACGTTTGCCGTGTGTCCTCTTGAAAAACGCACGGCAAAGACAAGACGCATGGAAAAACTACTCGGGGGCACACGGCAACGAAAAAACACACGGCAAAGGACATTTTTTCAACCGGTAAATTAAATGGCTTTGCCGTGTGTCCGTGGCCGAACACTCACGGCAAATGACTTTTTCTCGTTTTTCTCATTTCAATAAGCATTTCATCTCTATTATCACCTATATTGTATCTATAGACACTTGGAAGTTTGCCGTGTGCCCCTCCAAGACAAATGGCAAAGACCGGTCGAAGACACACGGCAAAGACTAACGCATGGCAAACTGACACGCACGGCGTTGTTAGGACGGCTACCATCGCCAAGTACTTTACTTTGCCGGGTACTTGAATAAGCACATGGCAAAGGCCTTTGCCATGCCTTTCCTTGTCGTGCGACATTCGCCGTGTGCGACCACACGGCAAATACTTTGCCGTCTGGATTTCCTATGTTGCCGTGTGGATTTGCCACACGACAAAGATCTGTTTTCCTGTAGTGCATGTATTAACAAATAAACTACCATAATTGCAAGCATAGATATATTGATCAAATGAGATAAAGAAAAATACAAATGAAGATGACACGATACTCGGTAACATTTGAATAAGTTTCATTTGTATAGGCTACACCAAGAACAGTGTATAGATCAGACATGGATTAGTATTGTTGAAGGGAATATGCCCGAGAGGCAATAATAAAGTGGTTATTATCGTATTCCTTATTTATGATAAATATTTATTTTGCATGCTATAATTGTATTGATACGGAAACGTTAATACATGTGTGTTTAATAAACAAAAAGGAAGTTCCTAGTTATGCCTCTTTTATAAACTAGCTCATTGATTAAGAAGATGATCAAGGTTTCCTGATCATGAACATTGGATGTTCTTAATAACGAGGTCACAACATTAGTGTAATGATGTGATGAACATTCATCCGAAGTATAGCATTATGATCAAGGTCATTGTGTTTATATTGCTATAACATCATACGATGTAATCTTAGTCCCTTAGACCATGAGATCATGTCAATCACTAAGACTGGAAGAGTATCTTGATAACATTATAGTCACACCGTAACAGGGTGACTATAAAGATGGGTTCAGTGCTACGAAGGTGTTATGTTGAGGCTCATGGATCAAGAGTGGAATTTTTCCATCCCGATGACAAAGAGATATACTCTGGGCCCTCTCAGTGATATCACATTGGTTAGCTTGCAAGAAAGTGATTTGATCACTAGAATGTTATATCACGGGAACGAGAAAAGAGTACATGTCAGTAACAAGATCAAACTTGGTATGCGGATACCGATGATCGAATCTCCGACATGTAATATATCGCGAGACAAAGGGATTGAGTTACATGCGTATAAGTTTCACACGATCACAAAAGTCATCGTTGAATATGTGGGAGTCAGTACGGATCTCCAGGTCCCGCTGCTGATTATTGATCAGAGAGGGGTATAGATCATGTCTACATTATTCGCGAACTGTAGGGTGACACACTTAAGGGATACCGACACTATTTGGAGCAAATAATATGCCAGAGAAAGAAAAAGGAAAGCGCAGGAATTTATTTCACTAGACACCGAAACTGTTTCGGTTGAAATTGTTGAAACTAGTTCTGCATGTGAAACTAAAATGTTGTAAGGGGTTTTATGTGAATGTTTGTTAATTAAAGTAATTAACAAAATTCTGAATAAATAAATAAAATAGTTTTATTTAATGAGAGATTACATTAAATTTGGTGGAAATTTAATGGAGGTGAGTGCAATTTTGAGTGGGTGGCGATTTATGTGAGTGGGAGCTCCACCCACATGAATGTGGAAGAGGTGGAGGCACCTCCATGGATGCCATGCCATGGGAGGGGGCTGCCCCCCCCTCTCCCTATAAAAGGCACCCCACTCCCTCCTCTCATCACACACCTCCTCGCGAAGGATCTCTCTCCCCCCTTTAGAATTTCCCCATGGTCTCGGATCAGCGAGATACATGTTCCCGGTGGCTTTTTCTGGAAGGATTTGTTGCTTCCGCTGCTTCGCTGGAGCGAGGGCACGGAGGTTGTCGGGGTACCCGGACGTGTGTGTGATCACGGATGCACCACTGCTTTGAGGTGCTGGACGTGATGGTGCTGGACCGGCTGGACCAGATGGACTTCATCACGATCTTGAGATCGGCAAGCGTTCGACTACATCATCCACGAGTACAACCTCGTTAATGCTATACGGTCTTTGAGGGTATGTATTCTATGGATGTATATCCACCCGTTGCTTGTATCTAGTAGACAGATCTTGGCGCTTTGTTCCCATCGTAGGAAATTTTTTGTTTTCTATGTTGCGAACCCTTCAGTGGTATCAGAGCCGGATCTATGCGTAGATGCTTTGCACGGGTATTAAACATATGAGTATGTGGGCGATTATGATCATTTTATTGCTTCTTAGTTGTACTTTGGATATTGGTGGCATAGTGGGATGAAGCGGCCCGGACAAACTTTACATGTCCTCGCACATGAGACCTGTTCCACGCTTGACATGCAACTAGTTTTGCATAAGTGGCTAGCGGGTGTCTGTCTCTCCTACTATAGTCAATATCTAATTTGCAACGAGTTGTCAACAATTTGGTTATCCTCGTTGTGGTTCATGTTCGTAGGTAAGAATGGTTCTATCTTCGAAAGCCCTAAGCCACATAAAACTTGCAATGGATAAATTAGAGGCGTCTAGTTTAGATTGTTGTTGGGCTAGTGTTATGATATGGTGATGTTGTAAGTAGAAGTATGAGATGATACTCTTACAACACACATAACGTGTAGGTTCCATAGACATTGGCCTTACACATAGAGGTATGATAGAGATCATACTACGGTGCACATGATGGAGATCATATGCGGGAACCATATCATTTCACTTACAAACATGTGATGTTTGATTGCATCTTATATTGCTTGTTTGACGTTTTATTATCATAATAAGATGATCTCTCATTTAGATATCAAGATAAAAATGTGTTCTTCCTTAAGTATGCACCGACAATGTTTCGTCGCTTCAAGACATCACGTGATGATCGGGTGTACTTGAATCCACGAGCATATCTCGGGTGTAAGACAGTTACACACGAAAATACTAAGGTTCTTACTTGGCGAGCCTAGCATGTACAGACATGGCCTCGGAACACGGGCCGAAAGGTTAAGCATGAGTCATATGTTTTGATATGATGACCATATGGATGCTCGCCTTTGAAGTTATACCGACTCACGTGATGATCAGACTTGGTGTAGTGGATTTGGTTCATGTAATCACCAAAAAGGCACGAGGGATGTCGTTTTTGAGTGGGAGTTCATTTCTAATTTGGATTAGTAGAACTCAATTTATCATAAATTAAATCAAAGTGAATTTGCATAATTTGTTGTAGTCATTGGCATTCGTTCACCACCTTATGCATAGTTGTAATTGAGATAATAGAACTATAGAATTCTGGATATATACTTTACGAACTGGTATCATATTGTGTTGAGTGTCAATCTAAAGTTTAAAGTCCTATTGCAAACTTTTAGCAAACTCTTTTTACTCCGTGAAATTTGATAATTAGTATTAAATCGAGAGTAACAATTCCAGTGTTAGTATCTTAAGTATCATGTTTGCCTCCATGATTCTTGATTGTTTTTAAAATATCAAGTTTATCTAGGAGCTAAAAGAATTATTTTAGAAACCATCATGTGTGGCAGATATAATGATATCTGAAACAATGTTTTTGGTTGCAATATGATAGAGTATAATATATGTTCTCATATTGGATGATAATTTGCAAAGGTTGGAGATGCTAGACATCCTAATCGTCCAAAAGGGTTTTGAAAAGTAATGTTATACTCAAGATTCGTCCTTATAAGCTACATTAGCTTGATCATGAAAGTCGTCATGATAAGGATGAATAGAAGATGTATGTATAGTGTTTACTACACTAAAAAAATTAATAAAGAATGGATTTTCAAAGAATACCGATCATTTGATGATGGTGATCTACTTCAAAGTGCAAGTCCAAAGGTATTGTTATTTGAATATACACGCTTTGGACTATGTGTCATGTATATGGCGCCACTATTGATGTTGATAGATTCTTTTAAAAGGAAAAGGAAATGCTGAAAGAGAATCTATAAAATATACTTGGCAGAAAAGAACAGATTGGAAATATCCAATTTAGGTATATGGATGATATACATGTTATGGTTATATTCTTTGCTTGTTAGACAATGTGGTTCTTGGGTATTGGATACCGAATTGGTTGATTTGAAATTTCATACGGAACGACGTAATTCATGAACCACAATGGCCTAAGTAACTAGCAAGAGAATATGTGATGATGTTCATCGAAAACAAACAAACCGTTGTTTGTATTTCTCGTTGACATCAAAGCTCGACTTCGAGATTTGTTTTAATAAATGTTATTTAAATCAGGTATTATGAGAACAAAGGTTGTTCAAATAATTACCGTATTTCATATAAGATGGATTATTTAAAAATCTAGTTGGAGAAATCACATCCATAAAGACAATGCTAAAATGTCGCAAGACAAATGACTAAAAGATCACTTACGAAGTGACATCGATGTTTAAATTATATTGGAAAGAAAACATGAAGAATCTCTATTTTCGTGGATTTTTGGAGTCTTTGATTTGATCTAATGACGCTTGTGAGACTTTCCTCGGGATAATTGAAACTTCGTTCAAAGGCCAAAGAAGAACGAACGACTAAATATTAGAATTTATACATATCTATGTATGTAGTCCATTATGTATAGTTGTAAGCGATGGATTTCAACTTCATATGCTTTCTCCGTAAATTTGAGTGAATGTTCACTTAATGAGAAAGAAGTGTGAAATATTTGAAAACATTCAAAGACTTTCAAGATGAAGAGGAAAATCATTGTAACAAGAAAATAAATGGTTTATGATTCTATCATAAAAGGAATTTATTTGAGTTACAAGTGTAACAAGAAAATAAATGAATTATGATTTTATCATAAAGGGATTTATTTGACTTGCAAGTTTAGCAAAAACACCTAGATTTGCATTTCCTGAAACACCATAGGAGTATGGAGTGTTTGAGATTTGTAATAAAACCTTGGTTGACATGGTTGGATCAAAGGTGTTATTTATAAAACTGCGATTATGTTTTAAAAGATTAAATCTTTAGAGACTACCTCTTTTACACTGAAAAGAGCTCCATCTTGATCCGTGGAAATGGAACCATATGAGTTATGGTTTGGGGTAAAACCCAAGTTGTCATTTCTTAAATTTTGGTACGCTAAGCATAAGTAAGATGTTTACAACCAAAGTCGGGTGAGCATGTCTTTGTAGGTTATTTTGAATAACAATTGGTTATTCCTCCATAACACCAAGGACAAAAAGGGTTTGTCGCTTGAAACGTGAAGTTTCTTGAAGAAGGAATTTTTCGCAAAAGTTAAGTGGGAGGACAATAGAACTTTGATAAGGTTAACGAACCTTAGTTAAATGTGCTGAGTTGCGCAGCGCCAGAAATCATTCCGAAGTCAGCCATAATGCTCATGGCTTATGTGCCTCAAAGTTTGTGGTCACGAAGATCTAAGTTCCTATTGAAGCAAGTAGGTCGGATAAAACAATCAAATGCTGAGATTTGAGAGTAAATCATTATTGTTTGACAATGATGAACCGAATACAGGCAAAGAAGCGATGATGGGCCCTGACTCCGTCAAATGGCTTGAAGCCATAAAATCCGTGATAGTTTCATACACGAGAAATCAAGTTTTGAACTTGGAAGACCCTCCGAAAAGGTGTAAAAACCTATTGGTCGTATTTGGATCTATAAAGAAACAGACATGGATGTTTCACATCTATGAAATAGTCGACATGTCGTAAAGTATTTTACGACAATGTTCTAGGAGTTGACTATGACAAGATTTGATCTTTCATAGCAATATTTAGTCTGGACGGATTAAAGTAGCAACCACTATATATAATTTGGTATATAGCAGATGAATAAACAAAACAAAGTTCTTCTAATAGAATGGTTACCTAGGACGTGTACATGACACGGTCCAAAGGGTTTTATTAATTCAAAGGATGCTAAAAGGGGCATGCAAACTTCAATAGTTGAAGTAAGCATCGTGGAGTTGGAATCTTCACTGTTATGAAAAAGAAGTTTTCATCTGGAGACGATGAAGATGCTTGCATTTGCAAGAAATTAAGTGGGAGCGCTAAGACATATTTCTAATACATTATGTGGAGGACATCTTGTTGATTGGATATAATGTATCTTTTATTGACAAATATTAAGAATTTCATTTCGATGAAAGACTTAGGCAAAACCCGAATATTTAGCATAAATGTCTATAGCGGATAGAATGTGATGCTAATATGGTTATGCCAAATGTACATATATGAGATATTGAAGGAGTTCAATATAGAAACGACAAGAAGCGGTTCTTGTCGCATGGAAAAGAATTGAATCAAGATTCAAGTGTATCGACACTTGATAAGTGAAACAAGATTCAAGTACTTTGACACTTGATGAGTGAAATCACAAGAATGTTTTGATCAATCATACCATGATATGTACACATCCAGATATGTCCTATGCTCTAAGTGTTATGGGCATATACCAAAATGAATCATAAAATGATCATTGGACGATAGTGAGGATATTCTTATGATCTTTTGGAAGAACTAAGAATATATTTGTGTAGAGGTGACAAACAATTACAAATAGTTCATTGTAAAGCGTTACATTGATACTAGTTTTGTCACAAGATACAAATTAAGTTTATCTCAATTTAAACTATGGGTGGCACAATGTAATGGAAAGGAGATTCCATGACGGATTTGGATGAATTCCAAAATTAAGACATCGTGACGGATACTACAACAAAAGGCTAAGTATATGACTGCTATAGTAGCAGCAAAGGAGGGCATTTATGTCAAGTAGTTTGTTATCAAACTAAGGTGTGGTTCGCAACAGGCTAACACTAAAGATATATTGTATGACAATAGTATCGATATGATTTAACCCCAAGGAACTAAAGGTCTCACCGAAAGACCAAATTTATACAATGCCATCTCATTGGAGAATGAGTGATGCGTGAAGACGCGAAGACATGCAAGTACACACGGACCTGAAAGTGTCAGATCCGTATATTATGTTAACCACTTATAGTTGTGTAGATGGAACACCAGAAAGCCATATGTGTTCAATATGCAAAGTATTCAAACTAGATTATTGTCTCTAGTGCAAGTGGGAGACTGAAGGGAATATGCCCGAGAGGCAATAATAAAGTGGTTATTATCATATTCCTTATTTATGATAAATGTTTATTTTGCATGCTATAATTGTATTAATACGGAAACGTTAATACATGTGTGTTTAATAAACAAAAAGGAAGTTCCTAGTTATGCCTCTCTTATAAACTAGCTCGTTGATTAACAAGATGATCAAGGTTTCCTGATCATGAACATTGGATGTTGTTAATAACAAGGTCACAAAATTAGTGTAAGTATACCATTACGATCAAGGTCATTTTGTTTATATTGCTATAAAATCATACAAAGTAATATTAGTCCTTAGACCATGATATCATGTCAATCACTAACACTAGAAGAGTATCTTGATAACATCAAACGTCACACCGTAACAGGGTGACTATAAAGATGGGTTCAGTGCTACGAAGGTGTTATGTTGAGGCTCATGGATCAAGAGTGGAATTTTTCCATCTCGATGACGAAGAGATATACTCTGGGCCCTCTCGGTGATATCACATTGGTTATCTTGCAAGCAAGTGATTTGATCACTAGAATGTTATATCACGGGAACAAGAAAAGAGTACATGTCGGTAACGAGATCAAACTAGGTATGGGGATACTGATGATCGAATCTCGGACATGTAATATATCGCGAGACAAAGGAATTGAGTTACATGCGTATAAGGTTCACACTATCATAGAAGTCATCGTTGAATATGTGGGAGTCAGTACGGATCTCCAGGTCCCGCTGCTGATTATTGATCGGAGAGGGGTCTTGATCATGTCTACATTATTCGCATACCGTAGGGTGACACACTTAAGGGATACCGACACCATTTAGAGCAAATAATATGCCAGAGAAAGAAAAAGGAAAGCGCGGGAATTTATTTTACTAGACACCGAAACTATTTCAGTTGAAATTGCTAAAACTGGTTCTGCATGTGAAATTGAAATGTTGTAAGGGGTTTTATGTGAATGTTTGTTAATTAAAGTAACTAACAAAATTCTGAATAAATAAATAAAATAGTTTTATTTAATGAGAGATTACATTAAATTTGGTGGAAATTTAATGGAGGTGAGTGGAATTTTGAGTGGGTGGCTATTTATGTGAGTGAGAGCTCCACCCACATGAATGTGGAAGAGGTGGGGGCACCTCCATGTCTGCCACGCCATAGGAGGGGGCTGCCCCACTCTCCCTATAAAAGACACCCCACTCCCTCCTCTCATCACACACCTCCTCGCGAAGGATCTCTCTCCCTCCTTTAGAATTTTCCCATGGTCTCGGATCAGCGAGATACATGTTCCCGGTGGCTTTTTCTGGAAGGATTTGTTACTTCCGCTACTTCGCTGGAGCGAGGACGTGGAGGTTGTCGGGGTACCCGGACGTGTGTGCGATCACGGATGCACCACTGCTTTGCGGTGCTGGACGTGATGGTGCTGGACCAGCCGGACCAGATGGACTTTATTACGATCTTGAGATCGGCAAGCGTTCGACTACATCATCCACGAGTACAACCTCGTTAACGCTATACGGTCTTCGAGGGTATGTATTCTATGGATGTATATCCACCCGTTGCTTGTATCTAGTAGATAGATCTTGGTGCTTTGTTCCCATCGTAGGAATTTTTTTGTTTTCTATGCTGCAAACTCTTCAATTGCTAGGCTTGGTTTAGAAAAATCATACGAACAGCGTACTCAAGTAATACAGTGTGCCCTGCATGCAATGTCGACGCCGTCAAGAGCTCTAATTACCATGTAGCCAGGGCGTATAAGCAGAGTGGTAGTAGGTCGAGGCGGAGTAGTAACATACTCCGTTTTGTGGGGACGTTCACCACTAATTTTATCTTTATCAGGTTTCTTAAACCGGTGAGTGCTTGAATGGTGCGTCTATAGTGTAAAAACATAAAATATCACCATAGCGGTTTGATCATTGTTCCTAAAGACATGTGCATTTCTTGCAACTTAGGTTTTCAAGAGAATGACGAGGATAACCAATGTCCACACCTATGCCAACAACTACGATGGCAGATGAGATACAAATATCGCTACTTAGCCTCCTTCCCCCACCCCACCCACACCCCACCACCACCAGCAGCATCACAAGGAGGCGGTGGCTCGTACGACGAGCGACCAATTACAAAAAAAAATAAGTTTTGGTTTTTGTTGAGTACACCCCCTAAATTGTTATGTTTTCTACACATAATTCTATAGATTAATTTTAGGTCTTTGACACGACAACACTTATAGGGATATGCCCACCGAAAAGTGCTATTGGAGTCAAGGTTCACATGAGCGCTTTTATTTAAAAAAATCAAAAACCATATTTTTGAAATCTCCAAAAAAAATCTAAAAAGAGCATACAAGTTCGTCAAAATGTATTTTCATATGTGACATACATAAAAAGGGACAAAAGTGAGTACCTAAACCGAGTTTTTTATTTTGTTTCTAGACCCACCGGTTTGTGATTTTTGTATAGCCTACAACACATTTTAGCGAAATTTTACAGATACATACATCATATCAGTATGCATAGGCACGCACAATATTAGTATCTTCTGAAACATCTATTAAGAGTTTCAAATTTTGTACTCCTCCTCCGGTTCATATTAATGGTCTTAACTTTATCATGATTTGTATGTATCTAGTTAAATATTTAAAAGATGTATGTTTATCTAGAAACGTTTGCCGTGTGTCCTCCTAAAAAACGCACGACAAAGACAAGATGCACGGTAAAACTACTTGGGGCACACGGTAACGAAAAACACACGGCAAAGATAAACAAAGACACACGACAAATAACGATGCACGGTAAAATAGTAGAAAAGTGCAAGGCAAAGGAAAAACCCACGGAAAACAGGCAAGGGGGGCCCACATCTTTGCCCAGCTAACAGTGCCGACCTGGCGGCGGGGCTTTGCCGTGTATCACTTTCAGACGCACGGTAAATTAAATGGCTTTGCCATGTGTTCGTGGCCGATGACACATGGCAAAGGTCTTTGCCGTGTGTTCAGGCTAGACACACAGCAAAGGAACTTTTCTCAACCGGTAAATTAAATGGCTTTGTCGTGTGTTCGTGGCCGAGCACACACGGCAAAGGTCTTTGTCGTGTGTTCAGGCTACACACATGGCAAAGGACTTTTTCTCGTTTTTCTCATTTTAATAAGCATTTCATCTCTATTATCACCTATATTGTATCTAGAAAGAAGTCCAGATCACCCCCCTATCTTTGAAGTTCTGGACGCTACCCCCCCCCTAAATATCAACTAGACCATTTAACCCCCCTAAGTATTCAAAACCGGGCACATTACCCCTCCAGGACACTAATGACGGTATTGAGCCTGGTTTTAGACACGGTGGACACCTGGTTTTGGCCACGTTGGACACCTTCGGTCTAGATAACCCCCTGATGTTTCATTCACTGTCCTCCCGTCCGCGTGGTTGCTGTATGTTGCTTGACTCGGCGAGGCCAAAACGGTGGGGAGGGCCGCAGACAAGGAGAAGCTCATGAAGTTGGTGCTTCACTCGGCGAGCGAGGAGGATGTATCTACGATCCCCATTGTCGGCTTCGGCTGTCTTGGAAATACGAAGATAGTGTTCCTCTCTAATTGAAGAACATCTCCCATCCCCGATGGCTTCTTCAAGGACTAGTCATGATGAATCACATGCAAATTCTCCCGTCCTTGTCCATGATGGATCTCACACACCAATAGTAAGAAATCTCACTCTGTTCTTCATGATGAATCGGTATAGGGAAATTCTCCAATTTCTACCTTTTGAACCGATCAATGCAAGTGTACTTCCCATCCTGCAATGCACAAATTTAGTTCAGATTGGTAATTGAGGATGACGAACGACGGCACGGTTGGTCAACTAGTTGTAACCTGATACAGTAGCTTTTATCTTGGTGGGAACAGACGGTGGCGGAGAAACAGAGACGTGGCACCAGCGTGGTTGAAGGGAAGGTCGGCGACGGAGAAACGGGGTCACGTACGGCCGCGCTCTTCTAGGTGGACATGCACATCTCTGACCAACTTGCTCGACGGCGGAGCTGACGAGATCCGGTTGGCGGTAAAGGTCTAGAGGCTGGAGGAACGACGGCTCAGCTCCAGATGTTTCTGTTCGTGCGCGATTTCGGTCATGGAAGGAGAAGGATATATACGAAATAGAATCCTAATTATTATCCAGACCGGAGGTGTCCACGTGACGGACACCTGGCCAAAACTAGGCTCAATACCGTCATTAGTGTCCCCCAGGGGTAATGTGCCCGGTTTTGAATACTTAGAGAGGTTAAATGGTCTAGTTGATACTTATGGGGGTTAACGTCCAGAACTCGAAAGATAAGGGGGTGATCTGGACTTCTTTCATTATATCTATGGACACATGGAAGTTTGCCTTGTGCCCCTCCAAGACACATGGCAAAGACCGGTCGAAGATACACGACAAAGACTAACGCATGACAAACTGACAGGCACGGCGTCGTCAGGATGGCTACCACCGAAAGTGCTATTGGAGTCTAGGTTCACAGGAGCGCCTTTATTTCAAAAAAATCAAATACCATATTTTTAAAATCTCCAAAAAAAAATCTAAAAAGAGCATACAAGTTCGTCAAAATGTATTTTCATTTGTGACATACATAAAAAGGACAAAGTGAGTTCCAGAACCGAGTTTTTTTTCTTTCTATACCCACCGGTTTGTGATCTTTGTATAGCCTACAACATATTCTTAGCGAAATTTTATAGATATGTACATCATATCAGTATGCATTGGCACACAAAATATTAGTATCTTCCGAAACATCTATTAAGAGTTTCGAATTTTGTACTCCTCCTCCGGTTCATATTAATGGTCTTAACTTTATCATGATTTGTATGTATCTAGTTAAATATTTAGAAGATGTATGTTTATCTAAAAATGTTTGCCGTGTGTCCTCCTGAAAAACGCACGACAAAACTACTCGGGACATACGGCAACGAAAAAACATACGGCAAAGATAGACAAAGACACACTGCAAAGAACGATGCACGGCAAAACAGTACAAAGCGCAAGGCAAAGGAAAAACCCACGGAAAACTGGCAAGGAGGGCCCACATCTTTGCCCAGCTAACAGTGCCGACCTGACGGCGGGGCTTTGCCGTGTATCACTGTCAGACGCACGGTAAATTAAATGGCTTTGTTGTGTGTTCGTGGCCGATGACACATGGCAAAGGTCTTTGCCGTGTGTTCAGGCTTGACACACGGCGAAGGACCTTTTCTCAACCGGTAAATTAAATGGCTTTGCCGTGTGTTCGTGGCCGAGCACATACGGCAATGGTCTTTGCTGTGTGTTCAGGATAGACACATGGCAAAGGACTTTTTCTCGTTTTTCTCATTTCAATAAGCATTTTATCTCTATTATCACCTATATTGTATCTATGGACACATGGAAGTTTGCCGTGTGCCCCTCCAAGACACATGGCAAAGACCGGTCGAAGACATACGGCAAAGACTAACACATGACAAACTAACATGCACGACGTCGTTAGGACGGCTACCACCGAAAAGTGCTATTGGAGTCTAGGTTCACAGGAGCGCCTTTATTTAAAAAAATCAAATACCATATTTTTAAAATCTCCAAAAAAAATCTAAAAAGAGCATACAAGTTCGTCAAAATGTATTTTCATATGTGACATACATAAAAAGGAAAAATGTGAGTACCAGAATCGAGTTTTTTCTTTTCTTTCTAGACCCACTGATTTGTGACCTTTGTATAGCCTACAACATATTTTTAGCGAAATTTTATAGATATGTACATCATATCAGTATGTATGGGCACAAAAATATTAGTATCTTCTGAGACATCTATTAAGAGTTTTGAATTTTGTACTCCTCCGGTTTATATTACTTTATCTTGATTTGTATGTATCTAGTTAAATATTTAGACTAGATGCATGTTTATTTAGACAAAATTGAGAACATTAATATGGACGAAAGAAATTAAAAAACATCGTGTGTGTGCGGATTCTAACTTCTAATACGACATTGTCTACTGCCACGTACGCCTTTCTACCTTGAAAAAAGAACTCGTGGTGAAAAAGTGCAAGGTAATGGGCCGGGCAAACGCGGGATATGATACCGTCCTTTGTTGAATAAAGCCAAACGTGCATATCGTGCTAAACTCAGTCATGCAGCTACACTAGTGAGGACGACAATTTACTTGCAAATGCATGCCTTCTTAACACGTACGAAAAGCCAGAACTCAACAAGTTGGGTCTTTCAAAAAGATACAGTAATTTACTTGCAAAGAACGGGCGTGCGTACGGCTGCTTGGTCCCGACAGACAACAGCATGGCGATCACGGTCGGCCTGCGCTACCACCAGCAACCCTTCAACGCCTGCTAACGTTGCCGCTGAAATGGCAGCATGCGACGTAGCTAGCTGTCCGGTGCGGACGGCCGATACGATCGATCCATATGGTTGGTTGCAACTAACCTGCAGTATGTGGAAGTCTAGCACGTACGAAGAATCTTGCTGTCGCTAGCTAGGTAGGTGTCGCACCGGTCCATTTAAGCAGTACGGCATGTACGTACGAAGAAAGCAACGTACTGAGCGAGATATCACCTTGATGTCCATGCATGTGATGGTGGATGGGCGATGGATCGCCACGAGCGGCGCCGATCTCATGTTATCCCCTGCACGTACGAATGTGCGGGGACATAAGCATGTGTGTTGCTCTTCAAATGCGAGAATGCTAGGGGAAACGACCATACGAATCAAGGCAGGATACGAGCATCATGCTGCATGCATGGCACGCGAAGGGAGGAGAATCTATTGCAATGTACATTTCGTATGAATGCCTATTTGCATGAGCCAATTGTTAAACTTGATGCTCCCATTTTGCACTATCCAGAATGAGTTCTAGTCAAGCGCTCACTACTCACCAGCTAGCTGGGAGGGAGTAGCTTTTTTTTTAAGAAAACAGTAGGATGGAGTCCTGCTGCGAGCTTTATTGATCATATAATAGTTACATCGTCAATTAACAAAAATCCAATAAAAATCAGCGGTTCATCTACCCAAACAAATGGTAGTGATCCTGTCTCTCTCGCTAGACAATCTGTAACGGCTAGCCTCCCTATTATAGAAACTAAATTCACACTTACTGAAAGTAGAAGCTTGCACATAAATGTCTTCAAACACCGCCACCGTCACCGTAGACGAGCAGCAACCCGCTTGTAGAGTCTCTACCACCTGAAGAAAATCAGATTGGATTATAATCCAGGAACATCCCAATTGATTCGCAAGCGCCAATCCTCTGCTAACTACAGTAACCTCCAGAGTATTTGCATCAATAGAATAATTGATTGGATCATTGCAAGCAGCGATAAAATTTCCTGTTCCATCCTGAATAACCGCACCAATTCCTCCATCAAAACTATCTGGTCTGAAGCTTGCATCAACATTTACTAGCACATAAGATTCCTTCGGTTTAGTCCATGTGCTTTTCCTTTTGGTGGCATTTTTCCTCGGCACACGGATATTATTCTTTATAATTATCCGTATAGACTAACAGCTATCGTGGGAGGAGGAACACGTTCATCATGGACACCTTGTCTTCTCATCCACCAGATATACCAAGATGCTGTCAAAATTAATTCTCTTGTATCCCCCTAATGTTGGGCTAATAGAAATTCCTCCAAAATATCACTCCCCGCTCGGTCAACCTGTAAGGAGTTTTGAATTGTTGCTAACAGCCCAAGCTATGACCAGACTGCTGCCGCATGTTCACACTCAAATAAGACATACTTTATGTCCTCGCAATGTATAGAACACCATGGACATTGGCCAGATATAGGAATATGCCTATTCGATAAAACCCCATGACAAGGAAGAATACCATGCAAACTTTTCCAGGAATTTTTTTTAATTTTAGCTGCAACCGAAGTTTTCCATAGTATATCTCAAACATCATTAATCCTTGATCGACCTAGAGCTTGCAAGTTTCTCTCTTTGTTTCCAAATTGATATTTCCATAGTATGTATCTAGTTAAATATTTAGAAGATGTATGTTTATCTAAAAACGTTTGCCATGTGTCCTCCTGAAAAACGCAGGCCAAAACTACTCGGCAGCACACATCAACGAAAAAACACACGGCAAAGATAGACAAAGACACACGGCAAAGAACGATGCACGGCAAAACAGTAGAAAAGCGCAAGGCAAAGGAAAAACCCACGGAAAACAGGAAAGGAGGGCCCACATCTTTGCCCAGCTAACAGTGCCTGTCGGCGGGGCTTTGTCGTGTATCACTGTCAGACGCACGGTAAATTAAATGGCTTTGCTGTGTGTTCATGGCCGATGACACATGGCAAAGTTCTTTGTCGTGTGTTCAGGCTAGACACACGGCAAAGGACCTTTTCTCAACGGGTAAATTAAATGGCTTTGCCGTGTGTTCGTGGCGTTGCCGTGTGTTCAGGCTAGACACATGGCAAAGGACTTTTTATCGTTTTTCTCATTTCAATAAGAATTTCATCTCAATTATCACCTATATTGTATCTATGGACACATGGAAGTTTGTCGTGTGCCCCTCCAAGACACATGGCAAAGACCGGTTGAAGACACACGGCAAAGACTAGCGCATGGCAAACTGACACGCACGGCGTCGTTAGGACGGCTACCACCGAAAAGTGCTATTGGAGAGTAGGTTCACAGGAGCGCCTTTATTTTAAAAAAATCAAATACCATATTTTTGAAATCTCCAAAAAAAATATAAAAAGAGCATACAAGTTCGTCAAAATGTATTTTCATATGTGACATACATAAAAAGGACAAAAGTGAGTACCAGAACAGAGTTTTTTATTTTCTTTCTAGACCCACCGGTTTGTGATCTTTGTATAGCCTACAACATATTTTTAACGAAATTTTACAGATATGTACATCATATCAGTATGTATGGGCACACAAAATAATAGTTACATCGTCAATTAACAAAGATCCAATAAAACTCGGCGGTTCATCTACCCAAACAGATGGTAGTGATCATGTCTCTCTCGCTAGACAATCTACAATGGCTAGCCTCCCTATTATAGAAACTAAATTAACACTTACTAAAAGTAGAAGCTTGCACATAAATGTCTTCAAACACCGCCACCGCCGCCGTAGACAAGCAGCAGCCCGCTTGTAGAGTCTCTACCACCTGAAGAAAATCAGATTGGATTATAATCCGGGAACATCCCAATTGATTCGCAAGCGCCAATCCTCTGCTAACTACAGTAACCTCCAGAGTATTTGCATCAATAGCATAATTGATTGGATCATTGCAAGCAGCGATAAAATTTCCCGTTCCATCTTGAATAACCGCACCAATTCCTCCATCAAGGCTATCTGGTCTGAAGCTTGCATCAACAATTACTGCACATAAGATTCCTTCGGTTTAGTCCAGGTGCTTTTCCTTTTGGTAGAATTTTTCCTCGGCACACGAATATTATTCTTTGTAATTACCCGTATAGACATAGCAGCTATTGTGGGAGGAGGAACACGTTCATCATGGACACCTTATCTTCTCATCCACCAGATATACCAAGCTGTTGTCAAAATTAATTCTCTTGTATCCCCCTGATGTTGGGCTAATAGAAATTCCTCCAAAATATCACTCCCCGCTCGGTCAACCTGTAAGGAGTTTTGAATTGTTGCTAACAGCCCAAGTTATGACCAGACTGCTGCCGCATGTTCACACTCAAATAAGACATACTTTATGTCCTCGCAATGTATAGAACACCATGGACATTGGCCAGATATAGGAATATGCCTATTCGATAAAACCCCATGACAAGGAAGAATACCATGCAAACTTTTCCAGGAATTTTTTTTAATTTTAGCTGCAACCGAAGTTTTCCATAGTATATCTCAAACATCATTAATCCTTGATCGACCTAGAGCTTGCAAGTTTCTCTCTTTGTTTCCAAATTGATATTTCCACTCTCCATGGTACGCTGATCTAACTGAAAAAAGTAAATTATTGTTATCACTCCATGCAACAAAATCTTCCATACCGTGATTTGATAGAGGTATTGAAAGAATTTTATTGACGTCGACCGTAAAGAAAATCTCCCTCGCTAGCTTTGCATCCCATGTTCCTGTTATTGGGTCAATCAACTCCCTTTTGTAAGAAAAATATGTCCTCTTGGAGTTATAACCTTCCCATCAGGACTGTTCGATATCCATGGATCTTCCCAAATATCAATTTGTGTACCATCTCCTACTCGCCAAATACACCCTCTGTTAAAACATTGAATCCATGCCAAAATAATTTGCTAGGTAAAAGAAGCACCACTCTTCATCTTAGCTTTCAACACTTGGCCATCAGGATAATATTTTGCTCTTAGAGCCATTGCACAAAGTGATTCTGGTTCGCATAACAGACTCCAAACTTGCTTGGCCAGCATAGGCAGATTAAAACAATGTGAATCCCGAAAACCAAGTCCACCTCTCTTTTTTGGTATGCACAATTTTCACCATGTAAACCAGTGAATCTTATTTTCATTGGCATCATCACTCCAACAGAATTGCGAGATAGCATCTGTGATTCCATTACAAATGATTTTTGGAATTTTGAATACCGACATCGCATACACTGACATTGCATGTGCCACTACTTTTAGAAGGGTCTCCTTTCCAGCCATGTATAAAGTTTTATTCTTCCATCCATTGATAAGCTTGATTATCCTTTCTACCAAGTATTTGAAACAGTCGCTCTGATCTGCCCCCACAATAGATGGCAGTCCCAAGTACTTATCTGAGATTACCTCCGTCATAATTCCAGGATTGTACAAATCTCTGCTTGAACATAAACATGTGTGTTAGGACTGAAATAAATACTTTATTTTCCCCACACTTACCATCTGTCCAGAGGTCGCACAATAAGAATCTAGTATATCATGTAGAAATCTTGCATTATCTTCATTATCCCTCATAAAAATCAACGAGTCATCCGTAAAGAGAAGGTGAGAAACCGATGGAGCATCTCGGCAAACTTTGAGCCCCACCAGATTGCCTTCTTCATCCGCATGCGATAACAGGCTAGATAAGCCTTCCGAACATATCAATAACAAGTAAGGGGATAGGGATCCCCTTGTCTTAAACCCCTAGTCGGAATAAAGTGATCGATTTCATGAGAATTGAACCGAACATGATATCGCACCGATGAGACACACTCCAACATCAAATTTATCCATCTCGTATCAAAACCCATCTTTACCATCATGGCCTTCAGAAACTTCCATTCAACTCTATCATATGATTTGTGCATGTCTAATTTGACAACACAAAGTCCATGCTTCCCTTGCTTCCTTTTAATTGTATGAACACATTCATAAGCTATCAATATATTATTAGTGATCATCCTCCTAGGTACAAAAGCTAATTGTTGTTCACCAATAATCACTGGGATAATTCCTTTTAACTTTGTCGCCAACAACTTACTAATAACTTTATGAATGACATATAAGCTAATTGGCCGATACTCAGTTACCTTCTTCGAATCTTCATTTTTTGGAATTAATACAATTACACTATCATTCCACCCTTCAGGAACCTTTGCAGAATTGAGATTTTGCAGTACTTCTGCAATAAAATCTTCCTCCACCATAGGCCAGAACCGTTTGTAAAAAATTCCTTGCAAAACATCAGCGCCTGGCGCCTTCAAATCGCCAATACTAAACAAGCCCTTTCTCACTTCTTCTGCTGTAAACGGTTCTAAGAGTGCCCCATTCATTGGATGCATGACATACTCCTTCTCTTATTTTCCCTCTACACTACTATATATCGAGGCTATATGGCCCACATATGCTATTGCAATAAAAAATCTAAAAAAAATTCTTAAATTAAAATGGAATCGACATTTCAATTTAGAAACAAATACTCTATAAACTCTAATTCGGAAAGAAGTCGTCACCTACATGATGAAGTAAACGGTCCTAAGGGCATATCAAGCGGCATATGACTCATTCGGTCTTTGACGAGGGTTCGACTTGTTAATGCCCATTGTTATGGACTTGGGTTTTAGAGAAGATAGGCATGTTGGAAGTCGTGGAACAGTTAACAGGCAAGTGATGACCCACAAGTACATGGGATGTATCGTGGTAATTTCGATAAATAGGAGTGTTGATCCCAACGAGGAGCAAAAGGTGTTGAACAGTGGTATGGAGCAGGAAATCCATGTGAATACTTAGCAAACGGATTTTTAGTGGTTTTCTGACAAGGCAACAAAACAAAGACAAGTAATAGAAGTAACGAACAAACGGATCAAGTGGCCCAATCCTTTCTTAGCAAAGGACAAGACGGTGGAAATACTTATAAGGACCAAACATTCTCGAGGACACATGGGAATTCTTTCAAGTGCTTTCGCTTCAAATAGCTGAGTACTCTTCTCTGGTGTTTGTAAGTGTTGTGTGGGTGAACCTGTGCTAACGTACCGCCCTTCCTAGGACTAATACATACTTGTGATTAAACCCCCTGCAAACATCCGTAACTACAGAAAAGTAATTAAGATATAAATCTAACCATGGCCTTAAACTCTGAGATCCTACACTCCCTTGTGCAAAGGTGTCCTAAGGGGGGTTCAGGTTTCTGTCACTCCGGCAACCCCACGATTAGTATCCAAATACACAATGCATTCCCCTAGGCCCATAAATGGTGAAGTATCATGTAGTCGACGTTCACATGACACCACTAGAAGAATAGCACCACAACTTAAATACTAAACCATTGAATAATAACTCAACACAAATTCACTACTAACAACATGACTTCTCCCATGTCCTCAAGAACACAACGGACTACTCACGAGACATCATATGGATCAAGATCAAAGATGATATGGTAATGGATAACAATCTGAACATAAACAATAATCCAATGGTTCCACTCACAAGCATCAAGTACAATAGTAGTCAACACCGGGAAAGTTTCCCCTAATGAACTAAACAATATCCAACACAATTGTTACAGTGGAACGGAGTGGTGATGATGGTGCTGATGGAGATGATGGTGTGGATGATGGTGATGATGATCCTAATGAAGCCTAGCTTGATGATGGTGTTGATGGCGATGGTCTCCCCTCTCCGGGAAGGAATTCTCCTGGCAGAAATCTATCTGCCGGAGAGATATTTCTTTCTCGGTGTTTTCTGCCCCCAGAGGCGGCGGAAATCTATCTGTGGTCGCTCCCCTGGTGTTAGGGTTCCGTAGGGAAGATATAGGCGAAGGGGCGGAGTCGGAGGCCGGGAAAGTGGGCCACACCTGCCCTAGGTGCGGGATCAGGTGGGCCCGCGCCTAGGGGGTGTGGGCACCTTGAGGCCCATCTCCGTCCCTCTTTCTGGTTTCCTTCGTCTTTTGGTAAAATAATATGTTTCCATTTTTTCTGGTTTTTTTCTGATTTTCGCGAAATTGCACCGAAACGCCTTCTTTTCCATCGGAATCTAGACTCCGGCAGTCCTTCCTCCAGGAATCATCCAACATGCATAAACAGATGAAAAGCCATAAGTAATACCTCATAATAAGACAAATATCAATGAATAGAGGTAAATTATGATATAGAATGGTGATGCAAATTGGGCGTATCAACTCCCCCAAGCTTAGACTTTGCTTGTTCCCAAGCGAATACTGAGCTCAGTAAACATGTCCACAGGTTTATGGAGTGAAGTGTCGATAAAAGAATACGAACAAGAAGCATCACACTTACCATTGCACAACTCATAGAAGAAAGCAACTTACCATTATATAACTTAGCTTGCAACCAAGTACAGCAGTCACAATAGAGATGCATAAAGATAAATCATAATTGGAATTGGCAAACTTGTTCTTGGTCAGAGAACACCTGGCAAACAGTTTCACAAAAATCTTTTTGTAGAAGTTTCAAGACAGGAGCACTCTTTGCTCAAAAAGGTTTTTCACAAGTGAAGGATTTCAAAGTAATACTCAATAGATAAGAGTTTTGTGCAAACAAGGAAGATAAAGAACATGATTGAATAAATCACCATATGAATGCTTGAAACACAACAACTCAAAAGCTTGCTGGAGAAAGAGAGGAAGTAGGTTTACTGACTCAAACTGGTAACTGGGAGAAAGGTCCCTTCTTAGAGGGTAGCAGGAATTACAAGTCGTAAAGAGCTTCCAAAAGATTATGGTACTTGCTAGCTTTGAGCCCTCATTGCCCCTATCATAAGCATATTGAGATGATTAAGGTTAAAGTGAACAAAGATGGGGTATATGCTTGATGAAATATAAGTTGGCAATCTCATGTCCCTTGAATATGAGGGCCACTCCTCATGCATACTCAACTTTGGGCCCAGGTAAGTTCTTGTCATTGTAAGTATTTTCATATCAACGGGGTACCCCTTGCACATGGTACAGGAGCTTTCCCATAACCAAAATGACAAGGCAAGCAGACAATGAGCATCTCAGCGATCTTTTTAGTTACTATGTGTATAGACTTTTATTGAGGATGCTTCATAGATGACTCACTATGGTGATGCTGCAAGTTTCCACCATGATAAGCATGGCTTAGGCTAGCGGCCCAGGCGTTTCTCTAACACAAAATACAAACTCCATGGACTTACAAGTTCCCTCTTTATTTCACACCGTTGACATCCATAGACAAAAGAGCACGATATCAACTGTGTACAGAGTACAAGTGCAATGTTGAAAATGTTCCCCGTGACAGCACGATTCTGCTAATCCCAATGTATAGATGAAAGCATATACAACTTCGATGTTCACAATGGTTCAAGTCTATTAGGGGCAAGTAAATAAAATGTGCCATCAAGTTCGTGAGAGATTTACTAACTAGTTTTCACATAACAAAATACTTTTTAATTTGAAAGGTAGATGAAGCTTGATAATTTTCTAGGAATAGCAAAAGCTACTAGGCAGATATGGTGTACACAAGTGGCAAAAGTTTTGGTTTCAAAGGATTTTGGAAACATGAGAAGTATGCCTTCTCAAAACAAGTTTTTGGCTAGCAATGCTGGGTAGCAAGCAAGAGAGTTGAAAGAAACAAGCAAACATACAAGTAATAAATCCAAACATGCAATCTCCTTGAAGACACAAAAGAATCTTAAATAAAGAATACTAAGCTTATGAGCCAACAAGAAAGGTAACAAATGATACCAAATACTTGTAAGCCTTTTCTTTCTTTCTTTTTCTTTCAAATTAATGCCACTGACCAGAACTCGGTTTGCCAAAACCAATTTAGATCCACTTGATGATCCCAAAGTGGTGCCAATACTGAACAACAAGATCCATCATATAATAGAGATTGCAAACTAAAATAAGAAGTGCAAGAAGTAAAAGATGAGACTTCTCATTAATATTCCAATAAAGGCACTCACACCAAGGGATACATAGATCATCAACTAAAGGAGGGATACTTCCACATGCAAACCAAATTATAAGATAACCTCTCTACCACAGATATGAGTCCACTAAAAAGGTAAAAGATAAAAGATAATGGTGGTGATACCGCGGCACTCCCCCAAGCTTGGAACAAGCCAAGGGGATGCCAAACCTGATGACGAATTACTCCTTTGGTGGTGGTGGTGTTCTCTTGTCATGGGTCAGAAAATCTTCTAGCAACTTACGAAGCCTATTATTTCCTCTTGAAGCAAATCCACCTTCACTTTCAAAGCACGGTACTTATCACAGAACTTGTTGGTGGTTCGAAGGGCTTCCGCCACCTCAGGGCAGTATATGAGTTCTGGACCGAAGGCTACGGTTCCCAGCATGTGATGAAAAAAGCATCCGCAGTGTTAATTTCTCCTACAAAATTAGGTTTCCTTCCCCTTGTTCCTGTGGCGGTTTGTTCTTCCAGCTCTATCTCCACGTGCTTCTTGCCTTTGTCGTTGGCGGAGGCCATGGTTCTCTAAACTCGAGAAGATTTCCTGACAGAAACAGATCAAAACGAAAACACGACGAGAACACTATGCATGAACCTCGGGGATCCGGGGGGTATATATTGCGAAGTTTCAATGCATAAGGAAGGTTTTGACACGGAAACGAAGCGGAGACGGAGTTCGAGGGTGGCAAACCCCCTCTAGGCGTGGCCAGGGTGGGCCCGCGCCTGGGGTGGGTTTGTCCACCCAGGGCTCCGTTTCCTCTTCAGTTTCGTCTCGTAACTTCCCTTATGTATTAAAAACATCAAAAATATAAAAAGATTGGGGTTTCACGAACCTTCTGTTTTCACCATGTTTACCTATTCAAAGACGAACTCTGCAGATTCCTTCTCTCTTTCTCCTGTGAATTTCCTTCATACAAAACTTTTGCACAAACTCAATGACAACATTAGTGTAAGCAAAAACAATAAACCTTTGGTAAACATTTCAACTGAAAACTCATCAAAACAAAAGCTTCTGTAAGAGGCAAATGCAAATGATGGCAGAAATCTGTCAAAACAGACCAGCAGGTAAAGATTGATTTTTTCTAAGACCTTGTGTTGCTCAAATCAAAAAGTGAATAACTGATGAAAGTTGGGTAACAACGTGGATAACAAGCTCAGAAAAATGCAGCTCCATCCAAAGTACTGAGCTCCCTCACGAATTTTTATAATACAGCACAAAAATCTGTCCTAGGACACCCACTTTTCACAACTCCTCTACTTCACAAAAGTAGTTAAACTTGACACAAAAAACAAAACAAAAAGGATAAGGAGCGGTTATTACAGAGGTAATAACTTCCAAGACTCGACAAAACTCTTGGGTTATCTCCCAACAAGTACTTTTCTTTAATGCCTTTAAGTTAGTCCGGAAACTTCCAAAGATGCTCACATAGGATATATATCTGGAGTGAAAGAGAGCATCAAGAAGCAAATAACCAAAACACTTGAGTCTAACCGACTTCCTATGCATGGGGGTATCATGAGAAAACTAATTGTTAAAACAAAAGGCTACAAGCATAGGAAGACAAAACAGATGCAACTTTAAAGCTTTCAACATAAAACGGGGAAACTTAACATCATTGAGATTCATAAAACCATGTTTCCCTCTCTCAAAATAACTTTGAGTAGCACTTTGAACAAAGTTGACAATATAACTGTCACTGGCAACAACTTTATTATCAGAATAAGCATACTTACAGTCACCAAAAAGAGGTCCAAGGTCATAGACTGGATCAATAGAAGCAAGTTATTCCATCCTAAAATCTTCATTAGGCAAGCTATTTTCACAAGGAGCTTTAGCAAATTTGGAAAAGATAAACTCATAAGAATCTCCATCAAACTTAGTTAAAACTTTTTCCTTATTACAATCAATAATATATCCACAAGTGTTAAAGAAAGGTCTACCAAAAATGATAGGACAAGTTTTGCTAGCTGCTGAATTAAGCACTAGAAAATCAGCAGGATATTTAATCTTACCACAAAGAACCTCCACATATCTTACAATACCAATGGGGCAAATGGTCTCCTTGTTAGCAAGGTGAATAACCACATCAATGTCCTCAAGCTCACAAGGACCAATCTCATGCATAATTTCCATGTAAATCTCATAAGGAATAGCACTAAAACTAGCACCAATATCACATAAACCATAGTATCAATGATCACCAATTTTAATAGAAAGCACAGGAACACTAGCTTTTCTAGCCTTACTAGGATGAGAGATAATATTAGAATCGTCTTCACAAAAGACAATTTATCATCCTCTATATTTCTAGTGACAGGGTCTTTCATAATAGCTACCACAAGTTCAGTATTCAAATGCTCATCAGGCTCCACAGTTTTCTTAGTACCTTTATTATTTGCACTAATCATCATAGAATACTCCTTTACCTTAGCTGGGAAAGGTATTTTCTCAACATAAGGTTCATGCACAATATGATTAGTAGTACAAACTTTGGTTCTTCTAACAGGAACATGACTAACAACATCTTTATAAGGTGCATGGTACTTATTCCACTTCTTCTTGGGAATTTCTATGTAAGAGGCAAAGGCTTTAAAACAATTGGCAATACTTTGGGAATCAAGACCAAACACATTGCTTATATCACGGAATTCATCAGTTCCCATAAAAGATTTAATACATTCATAATCATACTTTATACCTGACTTTCTTCCTTTGTCATTCTCCCAAGCTTCAGTGTTCTCTTGAATATGGTCTAGTAGATCCCATTTAGCTTCTTCCGTCATACGTTTGAATGATCCAGCACAAGAAGCATCTAGTAAATCCTTATCATGAAGACAAAGCCTAGCATAAAAGTTATTGATAATAATATTGTTAGGGAGTTCATGAATAGGACATTTAAGAATTAGTAACTTCAATCTCCCCCAAGCTTGAGCTGTACTCTCTCCATCAAGAGGCCAAAAGTTATATATCAGATTCCTATCCTTATGAATTTCACTGGGAGGATAGAATTTATAATAAAAGAGAGATGCCATTTCCTCCCATTCCATGGATTGTCCATTCTTCAACAGCTTATACCATTCTTCAGCTCTCCCTTTCAAGGATATAGAGAGTAACTTCTTATTCACCTGTTGATTTGTGACACCTGCACACTTAAACAACCCGCATAATTCATGGATAAAAAGCAAGTGATCACCAGGATGGACAGCTCCATCCCCAAAATAATAATTATCCATAACACGATCAACAATACTTGTAGGTATCTTAAAAGGATCTATCTCAACTGGAGGTGGTTCATCTACTACCCTAGCAGTGGTAGTAGTTTTCCAGAATAGAAAACCAAGTGGGTTATCCATATTGGAAACAAAGTAACAAAAAGAACCAAAAAAAAAACTCAAAGTAGAAGTTTCCCTTACCAGTTCCACTCTTCAATAGCGCTTCACTCCCCGGCAACGGCACCAGA
Source organism: Avena sativa (assembly GCA_916181665.1). NCBI lineage: Eukaryota > Viridiplantae > Streptophyta > Magnoliopsida > Poales > Poaceae > Avena > Avena sativa. The sequence goes on from OV702283.1 coordinate 358,931,017, forward strand.
AAATAGTCTTGATGACCCACAACTATAGAGGGTGTATCGTAGTAATTTTGATCAATAGGAGTGTCGATCCCAACAAGGAGCAGAATGTGTTTCCAATATGGATAACCCACTTGGTTTTCTATTCGGGAAAACTACTACCACTGCTAGGGTAGTAGATGAACCACCTCCAGTTGAGATAGATCCTTTTAAGATACCTACAAGTATTGTTGATCGTGTTATGGATAATTATTATTTTGGGGATGGAGCTGTCCATCCTGGTGATCACTTGCTTTTTATCCATGAATTATGCGGGTTGTTTAAGTGTGCAGGTGTCACAAATCAACAGGTGAATAAGAAGTTACTCTCTATATCCTTGAAAGGGAGAGCTGAAGAATGGTATAAGCTGTTGAAGAATGGACAATCCATGGAATGGGAGGAAATGGCATCTCTCTTTTATTATAAATTCTATCCTCCCAGTGAAATTCATAAGGATAGGAATCTGATATATAACTTTTGGCCTCTTGATGGAGAGAGTACAGCTCAAGCTTGGGGGAGATTGAAGTTACTAATTCTTAAATGTCCTATTCATGAACTCCCTAACAATATTATTATCAATAACTTTTATGCTAGGCTTTGTCTTCATGATAAGGATTTACTAGATGCTTCTTGTGCTGGATCATTCAAACGTATGACGGAAGAAGCTAAATGGGATCTACTAGACCATATTCAAGAGAACACTGAAGCTTGGGAGAATGACAAAGGAAGAAAGTCAGGTATAAAGTATGATTATGAATGTATTAAATCTTTTATGGGAACTGATGAATTCCGTGATATAAGCAATGTGTTTGGTCTTGATTACCAAAGTATTGCCAATTGTTTTAAAGCCTTTGCCTCTTACATAGAAATTCCCAAGAAGAAGTGGAATAAGTACCATGCACCTTATAAAGATGTTGTTAGTCATGTTCCTGTTAGAAGAACCAAAGTTTGTACTACTAATCATATTGTGCATGAACCTTATGTTGAGAAAATACCTTTCCCAGCTAAGGTAAAGGAGTATTCTATGATGATTAGTGCAAATAATAAAGGTACTAAGAAAACTGTGGAGCCTGATGAGCATTTGAATACTGAACTTGTGGTAGCTATTGTGAAAGACCCTGTCACTAGAAATATAGAGGATGATAACATTGTATTTTGTGAAGACGATTCTAATATTATCTCTCATCCTAGTAAGGCTAGAAAATCTAGTGTTCCTGTGCTTTCTATTAAAATTGGTGATCATTGATACTATGGTTTATGTGATATCGGTGCTAGTTCTAGTGCTATTCCTTATGAGCTTTACAGGGAAATTATGCATGAAATTGTTCCTTGTGAGCTTGAGCACATTGACATGGTTATTCACCTTGCAAATAAGGAAACCATTTGCCCCATTGGTATTATAAGAGATGTGGAGGTTCTTTGTGGTAAGATTAAATATCCTGCTGATTTTCTAGTACTTAATTCAACAGCTAGTAAAACTTGCCCTATCATTTTTGGTAGACCTTTCTTGAACACTTGTGGAGCTATTATAGATTGTGAAAAGGAAAAAGTTTTGACTAAGTTTGATGGAGATTCTTATGAGTTTAACTTTTCCAAATTTGCTAAAGCTCCTTGTGAAAATGGCTTGCCTAATGAAGATTTCAGGATGGAACAACTTGCTTCTATTGATCTGGTTTATGACCTTGGACCTCTTTTTGGCGTTTGTAAGTATGCTCATCCTGATGATAAATTTGTTGACAGTGACAGTATATATTGTCAACTTTATTCAAAGTGATACTGAAAGTTATTATGAAAGAGGGAATCATGGTTTTATGCACCTCAATAATCTTAAGTTTCCCCGTTTTATGTTGAAAGCTTTGAAGTTGCATTTGTTTTGTCTTCCTATGCTAGTGGCTTTTTGTTTCAAAAATTTGTTTTCTCATGATACCCCCGTGCATAGGAAGTGGGTTAGACTCAAATGTGTTGGTTATTTTCTTCTTGATGCTCTCTTTCACTCCAGATATATATCTCCTTTGTGAGCATCTTTGAGACTTTCAAGCCTAACTTAAAGGCATTAAAGAAAAGTACTTGTTGGGAGATAACCCAAGAGTTTGATTGAGTCTTGGAAGTTATTACCTCTGTAATAACCGCTCCTTATCCTTTTTGTTTTGGTTTTTGTGTCAAGTTCAACTACTTTTGAGAAGTAGAGGAGTTGTGAAAAGTGGCTATCCTGGGACAGATTTTTGTGCTGCATTGTAAAAATTCGTGAGGGATCTCAGTACGTCGGTTGGAGCTGTTATTTTATGAGCTTGTTCTCCAGGTTGTTACCCAACTTTTATCAGTTTTGCACTTTTTTATTTGAGCAACAGAAGGTTTTCGAAAAAATCAATCTTTACCTGCTGGTCTGTTTTGACAGATTTTTGCCATCATTTGCATTTGCCTCTTACAGAAGCCTTTGTTTTGATGGATTTCGGTTGAAATGTGAACCTAAAAGGCTTATTGTTTTTTCTTACACCAATGTTTCCCTTGAAGTTTGTGTATTACCTTGTGAAGAAAGGAATTTCCAGGAGAAGGAGGAAAGGAATCTGCAGAGTTCGACTTTGAATAGGTAAAAGTGGTGAAAACAGAAGGTTCATGAAAGCCTAATCTTTTTATATTTTTGATTATTTTATTACATAAGGGAAGTTATGAGATGGAATAGAGGAGGAAACGGAGGCCAGGGTGGCCAAACCGACCCCAGGCGCGGGCCCTAGCTGGCCGCGCCTGGAGGGGGTGTGACCCTCCCCCCCCCCCCCCGAGCTCCGTCTTCGCTCGTTTTCGTATCAGTGCCTTCCTTATGCTTTGAAACTTCATAATATATAACCCCTCGTGTCCCCCGAGGTTCATGCATCGTGTTCTCGTTGTGTTTTTGTCAGGAAATCTTCTCAAGTTTAGAGCACCACGGCCTCCACCAATGACAAAGGCAAGAAGCCCGAGGAAGATGATCCTCAAAACCCCAAGGAGGAAGAGATTTTGGTAGGGGATGAAGAAGACATGGAGGAGAAAAACCATCCGGACACCCCGCTCGCAAGCATTGGAGTGGTGGAAAAACCTACCAAGCATAGGAGGACAGCGCAGATGTCTACAGGAGGGAAACCTCCGCGTCATATCCTCACTCCATGGTCATCTCCTCCACGTACCAAGAATTCCTTCCATACTCTTATACATGAGCACAAATACCAATAGGTGCCCAAAGGGAACTTGCCCTCGATGTGGGATATGCCTCGTTCTAACCATGTAGGGGAGGAGCACACTAAGAAGGAAGAGTGGGGAAAGAATAGCAAGGACTGGTGCTCTCGGTCCGATATGATCATGAACCACATTGAGCAAAATCCAGAGTTGATTTGTACTCTAACCTTTGAGATTGAGGATTTGAGGAAACTGATTGAGGAGCTTATCAAGAGAACACCACCACCACCGAAGGAGTAATTTGTCATCAGGTTTGGCATCCCCTTGGCTTGTTCCAAGCTTGGGGGAGTGTCGCGGTATCACCATCATTATCTTTTTATCTTTTCCCTTTTTAGTGGATTCATATCTGTGTTAGAGAAGTTATCTTATAGTTTGGTTTTCATGTGGAAGCATGTGTCCTTTAGTTGGTTATCTATGTATCCCTTGGTGTGAGTGCCTTTATGGAATATTAATGAGAAGTTTCATCTTTTACTTTTTGCACTTCTTATTTTAGTTTACAATCTCTATTATATGATGGATCTTGTTGATCAGTATTGGCATCACTTTGGGAGCATCAAGTAAATCTAAATTGGTTTTGGCAAACCGAGCTCTGGTCAGTAGCAACACTTTTTGAGGTTTGAAAGGAAAAGAGAAAAGGCTTACAGGTATTTTGTACCATTTATTTTCTTACTTGTTGGCTCATAAGCTTAGTATTCTTTATTTAAGATATTTTGTGTCTTCAAGGAGGATTGCATGTTTGGCTTTATCACTTGTAGGTTTGCTTGCTTCTTTCCACTCTTTTGCTTGCTACCCAGCCTTGCTAGCCAAAAACCTGTTTTGAGAAGGCATACTTATCATGCATCCAATCCCTTTGAACAAAACATGTGCCATTTGTGTCCACCATATCTACCTATTAGCATTTGCTATTCCAAGCAAATTCTCAAGCTTCATCTATCTTTCAAATTAAAAAGTATTTTGTTATGTGAAAACTAGTTAGTAAAGCTCTCACGAACTTGATGGCATGCCTTATTTTCTTTCCCCTAATAGACTTGAACCATTGTGTCATCGAAGTTGTATATGCTTGCATCTATACGTTGGAATTAGCAGAACCGTGCTGTCACGGGGAACGCTTTCAACATTGCACTTGTACGTTGTACACATTTGATATCATGCTCTTTTGTTTGCGGATGTCGTCGGTGTGAAATAAAGAGGGAACTTGTAAGTCCATGGAGTGATGTATGTGTGTTAGAGAAACGCCTGGGCCGCTAGCCCAAGCCATGCCTAATCATGGTGGAAACTTGCAGCATCACCATAATGAGCATTCTGTGAAGCATCCTCAATAAAAAGCTATGCACATAGTAAATAAAAAGATTGTTGAGATGCTCATTGTCTGCTTTCCTTATCATTTTGGTTATGGGATAGCTCCTGTACCATGTGCAAGGGGTACCCTGTTGGCGGTTCTTTATGATACACATGTACTTACAATGACCAGAAATTACCGGTGACCAAAGTTGGGTAGCATGAGGAGCGGCCATCGTACTCAAGGGACATGAGATTGCCAACTTATATTTCGTCAAGCATATACTCCATCCTTGTTCACTTTAACCTTAATCATCTCAAGATGATTATGATCGGGGCAATGAGGGCTCAAAACTAGTAAGTACCAGAATCTTTTGGAAGCTCTTATGACTTGAAATCCCTGCTTCCCTCTATGAAGGGACCTTTCTCCTATTTTCTAATTTGAGTTAGTAAACCTACCTCCTCTCTATCTCCAGCAAGAATTTGAGTTGTTGTGTTTCAAGCATTCATATGGTGATTTATTCAATCATGTTATTTATCTTCCTTGTTTGCACAAGACTCTTATCTATTGAGTATTACTTTGAAAGCCTTCATTGTGAAAAACCTTTTTGACCAAAGAGTACTCTTGTTTTAAAGACTTATACAAAAATCTTTATTTGTGAAACTGGTTGCCAGCTGTTCTCTGACCAAGAACAAGAGTTTGCCAATTCCAATTATGATTTATCTTTATGCATCTCTATTGTGACTCATGTACTTGTTGCAAGCTAAGTTATATAATGGCGAGTAGCTTTCTTCTATGATTGTGTAATGGTAAGTGTGATGCTTCTTGTCCATATTCTTTTATCGACACATCAATCCATAAACCTGTGGACATGTTTACTGAGCTAAGGTTTCACTTGGGGAAAAGCGAAGGTCTAAGCTTGGGGGAGTGTAGGGGTTCGTAGCATGGATAACAAAAAAATTCTACTGCATGCACACAAACAAGCCAAGATCTATCTACTAGATTGTAGCAACGAGTCGACTAGAGTACTCACCCTGTAAGATTCCAAAGCGGTTAACGAGAGAAGATTCTCGTGGATGATGTAGTCGTACACTTGCCGATCTCAAGATCATGTATACGATCCTTCCGGCGCTGCATTCTGGCAGCGCTTCTGCAGTCGGTCACACGTTCGGTACTCGATGAAGACCTTCCTCTCCCTTGTTCCAGCAGGCAGCAGAGGTTGTAGTTCTCCCCTCGCGATTCCGGCAGCACGACGGCGTGGTGTCGGAAGTAGAGGGAAAATCCTGCAGGGCTTCGCCTAAGCCGGAGCAGGTTATGGTGGATCTAGGGTTTCCAGCGATCTAGATTTAGAGGGCCAGAGAGGAGGAGGTGGAGTCGGCGGCGGCTAGGGCGACGGCGACGAGCCGGCGGCGGCGGCGGCTTTGGCGGCAGCGGCGCAAGGTGGGGAGGGCTGGTTGTGGCCTCTTGGGGCAGACCCTCCCCTCTATTTATGAGAGGGAGGGAGCTTGGGAGAGGGGAGTTTGAATCCTTCCACAAATCCCTATCCAAGTTGGAGGGAAAGAAGGACTCTTTACTTCTTCCACTAGGAAACCATTGTTCCAGTTTGACTTTTCAAACCTGCCTTTTGACTTGCAATTTGGAGGTCAATTCCTCTCTTGAAAATGCCCAACCAAGTGACCTAGGACATGATCCAATCATTCCACTTAACCATGACACATTCATGTACCATTCCCCTTCCGGTCCGGTGAACCTTCTAGACCCTTCTAGAACCTCTCCGATGAAAACATCAGAATCATTTCCGAACTCCGGAATCGGACTTTCCTTATATGAATCTTATTCTCCGAACCATTCTGGATCTCCTTGTGATATCCCGGATCCCATCTGATACTCCGAACAATATTCAGTCTCCCTACTTACATTCCATATCTACTAAACAACATCAAATCCTTAAGTGTGTCTCCCTACGGTTCGTGAATTATGCGGACATGATCGAGACACTTCTCCGATCAATAACCAATAGAGGAATCTGGAAATTCATATAGCTCCCACATATTTCTACGATTACTTTGCAATCGAATGAACCACTTACATACGATACCAATTTCCCTTTTTCTCATGATAGTTTACTCATCCGAGGTTTGATCGTCGGTATCTCTGCATACCTAGTTCAACCTCGTTACCGATAAGTACTCTTTTCTCGTTCCTGTGATATGTGATCCCTTGTGAGCCAGTCACATGCTTGCAAGCTAATTGGATGACATTCCACCGAGAGGGCCCAGAGTATATCTATCCATCATATGGATGGACAAATCCCACTCTTGATCCATGTGCCTCAACACATACTTTCTGAACACTCAATGCCACCTTTATAGCCACCTAGTTATGGTGTGGTGTTTGATGTCATCAAAGCATCCTTCCGGTGATGGTGATTAGCATGATCTCATGGTCGAAGGAATTAGGTTACTATGTATCAGAAAGCTTATAGCAAACAAACTACTGAAATGACTTGATCTTTATGCTACGCTTGTATGTCCATCACACCATTCTCCTAATGATATGATCTTGTTTTTAATAACATCTTAGTGTTCATGATCAAGAAACCACGATCATCTATTAACCAACAAGCTAGTATTATAAAGAGGCTTTACCAGGGACTCTAATTTAGTTTACAAATCACACAAGTATTAATGTTTCCGGTTAATACTATTATAGCATGAATGTAAACATTTATCATAAACACAAAGATATAATAATAGCCACTTTTATTATTGCCTCTAGGGTATATCTCCAACAGTCTCCCACTTGCACTAGAGTCAATTAATCTAGATTACATGGTAATATACCGAACACCCATGGTGGTTTGGTGCTGGTCATGTTTTGCCCTCGGGAGAGGTTTAGTCAACGGATCCGCCACATTCAGATCCGTGTGTACTTTGCAAATCTTCATGTCACCATCTTGGACATGCTCTCGAATAGCGTGAAAACGTAGCTTGATGTGCTTCAGCTTCTTGTGTGACCTTGGTTCTTGCGCATTGGCTATGGCGCCCATATAATCACAGTAGATAGACATTGGGTCCAGCGCACTGGGAACCACACCGAGCTCTGTAATGAACTCCTTCATCCATATCGCCTCTTGTGAAGCCTCCGAAGCAGCTATGTATTCCGATTCAGTTGAAGATCTCGCCACAACGCTTTGCCTTTCACTCCTCCAGCTAACTGATGCACCATTCAAAGTAAATACGTATCCAGATTGAGATTTAGAATCATTCGAATCGGTGTTCCAACTAGCATCGGTGTAACCATTAACAACGAGTTGTTCATCACCTCGATAAGAAAGAACCATATCCTTAGTTCTTCTCAAGTACTTAAGGATGTTTTTGACCACTGTCCAATGATACACTCCTGGATCACTTTGATATCTGCTAGTCAAACTAATAGCATATGCCATGTCGAGTCTAGTGCATAGCATGGCATACATGATTGACCTTATGGCTGAGGCATAGGGAGTCTTACTCATCCTTTCTCTATCTTCTGCCGTTGCAGGACTTTGAGTTTTACTCAAGGTCATATTGGGCAACATGGGCAAGAACCATTTCTTGCTATCTTCCATTCCAAACCTCTTTAGAACTTTGTCCAAATATGTACTTTGTGATAATGATATTAGGCGTCTTGATCTATCTCTATAAATCTTTATGCCTAATATGTAAGCTGCTTCGCCAAGATCTTTCATTGAAAGCTTCCCCATAAGTTTGTATAAAACCAAAACTTTTGATTACCTTATCAAAACGTTGATTCCAACTTCGGGATGCTTGCTTCAATCCATAAATGGACCGTTAAAGTTTGCATACCTTGTTAGCATCTTTAGGATCAACAAAACCCTTGGGTTGTACCATATACAACTCTTCATCAATGTCTCCATTGAGGAATGCCGTTTTGACATCCATCTGACATATCTCATAATCATAATATGCAGCGATTGCTAACAAAATCCTCACAGACTTAAGCTTTGCCACCGGTGATAAAGTCTCATCGTAGTCAACTCCTTGAATTTGTCGAAACCCCTTTGAGACAAGTCGAGCTTTATAGACAGTAACATTACCATCAGCATCTGTTTTCTTCTTGAAAATCCATTTGTTCTCGATAGCCTTCCGGCCATCCGGTAAGTCCACCAAAGTCCATACTTGGTTTTTGTACATGGATCCGATCTCAGATTTCACGGCTTCTTACCATTTATTGGAATCTGGGCTCATCATTGCTTCCTCATATGGTGCAGGGTCATCGGTGTTGTCCACCAACATGACACTCATAACGGGATCATACCAATCAGGAGTGGTACGAGTTCTCGTTGACCTGCGAGGTTCCGTAGTTACTTCAACCGAATTTTCATGATCAACATCATTAGCTTCCTGTCTTATTGGTGTAGGCGCCATAGGAACTACTTCCGGTGATGCGCTACTCTCAAGTTCGAGAGAAGGTTCAACAACCTCGTCGAGTTCTACTTTCCTTCCAGTCACTTCTTTCGAGAGAAACTCCTTCTCTAGAAAGGATCCATTCTTGGCAACGAAGATTTTTCCCTCGGATCTATGATATAAGGTATACCCAATAGTTTCCTTCGGGTATCCTATGAAGATGCATTTTTCCGCTTTGGGTTCAAGCTTGTCGGGCTGTAACTTCTTTACATAAGCTTCGCAACCCCAAACTTTAAGGAACGACAATTTAGGTTTCTTCCCAAACCATAATTCATACGGTGTCGCTTCAACGGATTTAGATGGTGCCCTATTTAAAGTGAATGTGGTTGTTTCTAATGCATACCCCAAAACGATAGCAGTAAATCTTTAAGTGACATCATAGAACGAACCATATCTAAGAGAGTTCGATTACGATGTTCGGACACACCATTACGTTGCGGTGTTCCCGGCGGTGTCAATTGTGAAAGTATTCCGCATTTCTTAAAATGCTTGCCAAACTCGTAACCTTTATATTCACCTCCACAATCAGATCGTAGAAACTTAATCTTCTTGTTACGTCGATTCTCTACTTCACTTTGAAATTCCTTAAACTTCTTGAAACTTTCGGACTTATGTTTCATGAAATAGATATACCCATATCTACTCAGGTCATCCGTGAAAGTAAGAACATAATGATAACCACCACGCGATGCTACACTCATTGGTCCACACACATCGGCATGTATGATTTCCAATAAGTCCGTAGCTCGCTCCATCATACCAGAAAATGGAGTCTTAGTCATTTTTCCCATCAGACATGCTTCGCATCTTTCAAGTGATTCTAAATCAAGTGATTCAAGAAGTCGATCGGAATGGATTTTCTTCATACGCTTCACTCCAATGTGACCAAGACGACAGTGCCACATATAGGTCGAGTTATCGCTCAATTTCAAACGTTTAGCTTCAATGTTATTAATATGTGTATTACTACAATCGAGATTCAACAAGAATAGACCATCTATCAAAGGTGCATGTGCATAAAAAATATTACTCATATAAATCGAACAACCATTATTCTCGGACTTAAACAAGTAACCTTCTCGCAATAAACATGATCCGGATATAATGTTCATGCTCAACGCAAGCACCAAATAACAATTATTTAAGTATAAAACTAATCCCGATGGTAGATGAAGAGGTAGCGTGCCGACCGCGATCACATCAACCTTTGATACATTTCCAACGTGCATCGTCACCTCGTTCTTTGCTAGTTTCCGTCTATTCTGCAGCACTTATTTCGAGTTACAAATATGAGCAACCGAACCAGTATCAAATACCCAGGCACTATTACGACTACTAGTGAGATACACATCAATAACATGTATATCGGATATACCTTTCTTCTTGATGTTGCCGTTCTTCAAATCCACCAAGTACTTAGGGAAATTCAGCTTCAAGTGACCTTCTCCCTTGCAGTAAAAGCACTCAGTATCAGGCTTAGGCCCAGCCTTGGTCTTCTTCGCCGGCGCGGTAACTTTCTTACCGCCCTTCTTGAAGTTTCCCTTTTTTCTTATACTTGCCTTGCTTCTTGAATTTGGTGGTCTTATTGACCATCAACACTTGGTGCTCTTTCTTGATCTCCACTTCCGCAGATTTTAACATGGAGAAGAGTTCGGGCAATGACCTGTCCATGTTTTGCATATTGTAGTTCATCACAAAGTTCTTGTAACTTGGTGGTAGTGATTGGATGATACGGTAAATCCCTAAAGCATTAGGAATCACTATACCCACGTGCCCAGACATCTTAATCACGTGCTCACTAACGGAGCTGCCCTCTTCCATCTTGCAGTTAAAGAAATTTTCAGAAGCCTCATAACTCTCAACTGCCGCATGAGCCTCAAATATCATTTTGAGTTCACGGACAATATCATGTGGGTCATGGTTCTCAAACCTTTTCTGAAGCTCCAATTCCAAACCACACAAGATAGCACACTGAACAATGGAGTACTGATTCTTCCGAGTGAGGAAAACATTCTTCACCTCATCGGTAGCATCAGCTGCAGGTGGGTCACCCAGCGGTGCATCCAGCACATAGGTCAAATTACCAGCATTGAGGGCAATCCTCAAGTTGCGGAGCCAATCCACGAAGTTGCTTCCATTGTTTTTCAACTTTTCTTTCTCTAGGAACGCATTAAAATTGATGGTGGGGGCCGCCATTGATCTACAACATATTTGCAATAGTTTAGACTAAGTTTATGACAAACTGAGTTCTAATTAATAGTTAAATTAATCTAGGTGAACTCCCACTCAAAACAATATCCCTCACATTGTTTTAGTGATCACACGAACCAAATCCACCACATCAAAACTGATCATCATGAGAGTTGATGTAGCTTCAATGGCGAACAATCAACATGTTCATCATATCTACTATATGACTCATGCTTTACCTTTTGCTGATCCGTGTTCCGAGACCATGTCTGTACATGATAGGATCTTCAAGATCAAACCTTAGCTTCTGCATGAGCAAATCTGTCTTGCTCCCATTGTATACACTCGCAGAATCTAACACACCCGATCATCACGTGGTGCTTCGAAACAACAAGCTTTAGCAACGGTGCCTACTAAGGACGGACACTTTATAACTTGAAATTTTGTGAGAGGGATCATCTTATAATGCTACCGTCATGAACTAAGCAATACAAGATGCATAAAAGGATTAACATCACATGCAATTCATAATATGTGATATAATATGGCCTTTCTTCTTGTGCTTCCGATCTCCATCTTCAAGCACGAACATGATCTCCATCATCACCGGCATTGCGTCAAGGTCAATGGCGCTGCTCCATGGTTGTCGTCCACCAGCATCAACTATTACAACTACTTTGAATAATAGACACGCAGGTCTTAACGAAATTAAAAGACAACCATATGGCTCCTGCCGGTTGCCAACTTACAATAAGGAACATTGCATACATCATATATAATCACAATCATGGCCATATCACATCATAGCACACCCCTGCAAAAAAAATTAGATGCCTCTAATTTTATTTGCATATTTTATGTGGTTTGGGGCTTTCAGTAAGTGTTGTTCTAACTTACGAACAAGAACCACAACGTTGATGCTTGAACTATCAAGTGCCCGTTGTAAATTGAATCTATACTATGATGGGAGATACAGGCACCCGCAAAGTCACTTATGCAATACAAGTTGCATGTCAAGCGTGGAGCAATTCTCATGAACGATGTCATGTAAGGTTAGCCTGGGCCGCTTCACCCCATCATACCGCAAGATGCAAAGTACACAAAAATCAATTGATAATAAAAGCACCACCGCCCATAATGACCGTTGTGGTATACTCGTGCAACAGATCTACATATAGACACGGCTTTGATACCACTGTAGGGGTTTGTAGCATGGAAAACAAAAAAATCTACCGCATGCACACAAACAAGCCAAGATCTATCTACTAGATTGTAGCAACGAGTCAACTAGAGTACTCACCCTCGAAGATTCCAAAGCGGTTAACAAGAGCAGATTCTCATGGATGATGTAGTCGTACACTTGCCGATCTCAAGATCGCGTAGACGATCCTTCCGGCGCTGCGTTCTGGCAGCGCTTCCGCAGTTGGTCACACGTTCGGTACTTGATGAAGACCTTCCTCTCCCTTGTTCCAGCAGGCAGCGGAGGTTGTAGTTCTCCCCTCGTGATTCTGGCAGCACGACGGCGTGGTGTCAGAAGTAGAGGGAAAATCCTGCAGGGCTTCGCCTAAGCCGGAGCAGGTTATGGTGGATCTAGGGTTTCCAGCGATCTAGATTTAGAGGGACGGATAGGAGGAGGTGGAGTCGGCAACGGCTAGGGCGACAGCAACGAGCCGGCGGCGGAAGTGGCGCAAGGTGGGGAGAGCTGGTTGTGGCCTCTTGGGGCAGCCCCTCCCCTCTATTTATGAGAGGGAGGGAAGCTTGGGAGAGGGGAGTTTGAATCCTTCCCCCAAATCCCTATCCAAGTTGGAGGGAAAGAAGGACTCTTTCCTTCTTCCACTAGGAAACCATTGTTCCAGTTTGACTTTTCAAACCTGCCTTTTGACTTGAAATTTGGAGGTCAAATCCTCTCTTGCAAATGCCCAACCAAGTGACCTAGGACATGATCCAATCATTCCACTTAACCATGACACATTCATGTACCATTCCCCTTCCGGTCAAGTGAACCTTCTAGACCCTTCTAGAACCTCTCCGATGAAAACATCAGAATCATTCCCGAACTCCGGAATCGGACTTTCCTTATATGAATCTTATTCTCTGGATCTCCTCGTGATATCCCGGATCCCATCCGAGACTCTGAACAACATTCGGTATCCCTACTTACATTCCATATCTACTAAACAACATCGAATCCTTAAGTGTGTCTCCCTACGGTTTGTGAATTATGCGGACATGATCGAGACACTTCCCCGATCAATAACCAATAGAGGAATATGGAAATTCAAATGGATCCCACATATTTCTACGATTACTTTGCGATCGAATGAACCACTTACATACGATACCAATTTCCCTTTGTCTCACGATAGTTTACTCATCCGAGGTTTGATCGTCGGTATCTCTGCATACCTAGTTCAACCTCGTTACCGATAAGTACTCTTTTCTCGTTCCCGTGATATGTGATCCCTTGTGAGCCAGTCACATGCTTGGAAGCTAATTGGATGAAATTCCACCGAGAGGGCCCAGAGTATATCTATCCGTCATATGGATGGACAAATCCCACTCTTGATGCATGTGCCTCAAACATACTTTCCGAACACTCAATGACACCTTTATAGCCACCTCTAGTTACGGTGTGGTGTTTGATGCCATCAAAGCATCCTTCTGGTGATGGTGATTAGCATGATCTCATGGTCGAAGGAATTAGGTTACTATGTATCAGAAAGCTTATAACAAACGAACTATTGAAATGACTTGATCTTTATGCTACGCTTATCTATAGGAGTATGTCCATCACACCATTCTCCTAATGATATGATCTTGTTAATAACATCTCAGTGTTCATGATCGAGAAACCACGATCATCTATTAACCAACAAGCTAGTATTATAAATAGGTTTTACCAGGGACTCTAATTTAGTTTACAAATCACACAAGTATTAATGTTCCCGGTTAATACTATTATAGCATGAATGTAAACATTTATCATAAACACAAAGATATAATAATAACCACTTTTATTATTGCCTCTAGGGCATATCTCCAACAGGGAGTTGATACGTCCAATTTGCATCACCATTCTATATCATAATTTGCCTCTATTCATTGATATATTTCTTATTATGAGGTGTTACTTATGTCTTTTCCTCTGTTTTGCATGTTGGATGATTCTTGGAAGATGGACTGCCGGAGTCAGGTTTCTTATGGAAAAAGAGGTGTTTTGATGTAATTTCGTGAAGATCGGAAAAATACCAGAAAAATATTGGAAAATTATATTTTCCCAGAAGTCAGAAGGGGAGGCGTAGCTGGGCCACAAGGGGCCCACACCCCCCCTAGGCGCGGGTCCCCCTAGGCCGCGCCTAGGGCAGGTATGGCCCACCTGGCCGGCCTCCGACTCCGCCCTCTCACCTATATGTTCCTCTCGGAACCCTAATACTAGGGGAGCGACCATAGAAAGATTTATGCCGCCTCTGCGGGGCGGAAAACACCAAGAGAGAAAGAGCTCTCCGGCAAACAGATTTCTATCAGGGAAATTCCTTCCCGGGGAGGGGAGATCGTCGCCATCAACACCGTCATCAATTATGCTTCATAGGGATCATCATCATCACCATCCACACCATCATCTCCACCAGCACCATCATCAACACTCCATCCCGCTATAACAATCGTGTTGGATCTTGCATTAGTTCTTAGGGGGAAATTTCCCGGTGTTGATTACTATTGTAGTTGATTATTGTGAGTGGAACCATTGGATTATTGTTTATGTTCAGATTGTTATCCATTACCATGTCATCTTTGATCTTGATCCATATGATGTCTCATGAGTAGTTCGTCTAGTTCTTGAGGACATGGGAGAAGTCATGTTGTTAGTAGTGGATTTGTGTTGAGTTATTATTCAATGGTTTAGTATTTAAGTTGTAGTGCTATTATTCTAGTGGTGTCATGTGAACGTCGACTACATGATACTTCACCATTTATGGGCCTAAGGGAATGCATTGTGTATTTGGATACTAATTGCGGGGTTGCCGGAGTGACAGAAACCTGAACCCCCGTTAGGACACCATTGCACAAGGGAGCGTAGGATCTCAGAGTTTAAGGCTGTGGTTAGGTTTATATCTTAATTACTTTCCTATAGTTGCGGATGCTTGCAGGGGGTTTAATCACAAGTATGTATTAGTCCAAGTAAGGTCGATACATTAGCACAGGTTCACCCACACAACACTTACAACACCAAAGAAAGGTACTCAGCTATTTGAAGCGAAAGCACTTGAAAAAATTCCCATGTGTCCTCGAGAATGTTTGGTCCTTAAAAGTATTTGCACCGGCTTGTCCTTTGCTAAGAAAGGATTGGGCCACTTGTTGCGTTTGTTCGTTGTCTTTATTACTTGCACTTTGTTTTGTTGCTTTATCAGAAAACCCCTAAAAATTCATTTGCTAAGTATTTACAGAGAATTCCTGCTCCATACCACTAGTCAACACCTTCTGCTCCTCATTGGGATCGACACTCCTATTTATCAAAAGTACTACGATACACCCCCTATACTTGTGGGTCATCAAAAGGTTACAGGGGTGCGTAGATGCAATCTGGCATGAGGTGTGTGTATGAGGTGTTGAGATCATTCTCGCCGTACCCTCCTAGCCTTTATATAGATAGGCCAGGTCCCAGGATAGGTCGAGTCGATTACAGATTAGGGTTGATACCCTTTGAAATTCTATCTAATCTAGACTTGTCCTCCAAGGAGTCGAATTCTCCACGGGCTTGGGCCACCCGAAACCTTCCTGGGCTGCAAGTCCTCGCGTGAGCCTTCCTTGGGATGGACCGGGTATACCAATGTTATGCACCCATAAGGTATATCCATGTCAGTCTTGGACCATCTGAACCGGTCCACGCGGACAGGAGGGCAGGCCACACATGCTTCAACGGTGTGACCCAAACAGGTCAACTCGCATGGACCGACACATCCGTCCACCAAATTTAGGCCGCGGTTGCGTCATTCTGTACAACGCGCGTGTCCTCCCCTTGGCCACCCCGGGCCTTCCTGCCAGTGGCTAACAAACCACCCCCTATCTAATCCCTCGCCTGCTATCTCCGCCGCCACCCTAGGAAGCGTTGTCGTATGCGCTTTGGGTCACTGGAGCCGTCTCCACTCCCCACTGCATCCAGCCGTCCATCCTGACACCGGCCACATCCCCTTGACCTACTTATCGTCGGCCACACACCCGGGCGCGTCGCTAGCCGGTGCACCCACAACCTGCTCATCTAGTTGCCCGTCCACGTTTGAGGTATGTTGGATGACCAATTTCCTTTGGTCATTGAGGATACGTCCATGAACTAACCAGTGGAAATCTGCGTGTACATATGGGTAGTAGGGGAATCAAGTTTTTCTATAAGAATGTCATCGAATCATCGTCCGACGAGGATTCTGATGGTGAGACCAAACTTTTTTTGCCGCTGTTACCATGTGCACGACCACTACCTGTTGCCGCCGTGTAGGGTGGCTTGTAGGAGAAGCACGAGGACAACACCGACCGTGATTGAGTAGGTGGACACGAGTGCCTTATGAGGGACTACTTCCACCAATCTGATCTGTTGTACAAAGAGAAGGTATTCTGTCGCCGCTATTGGATGTCTAGAAAGTTATTCCCATAGATTCTCGAGGGAATGAGGGAATATGATGACTACTTCGAGACCAAGCTCGATTGTACCGTTAAGGTTGGCTTCTCCTCCAAAAATGCCATGTGGCCGTTCGGCAGCTTGCATATGGAGTACCGGGTGATATCGTTGATGACTACTTGCGCATGAGCGGGTCCACATGCCTTGAGTCCATGTACAGGTTTTGTAGTGTAGTTATTGTGTTGTTTAGAAAAGTTTATATGAGAGAGTCAAACACCAAAGACATTGTTCGCATTTTGTCGATCAACGAAAAGAGGGGGTTTCCTGGGATGTTGGGCAACATAGGAAGTGGAAGAACTGCCCTTTTGGTTGGCAAGGCCATTTCAAATGGCATGTGGATGGGTGCACGGTCATACTAGAGGCAGTTGTATCACACGATCTATTGGCACTCCTTCTACATGGTAGGATCTAACAATGATAGCAATGTGCTCCAGCGCTCACCTGTATTTTCTAGGCTTGTAGAAGGCAATGCTCCTCGGGTTAACTATGTGATCAATGGCAATCCTTACGATAAGGGTTATTATCTAGCTGATGGAACCTATCTTTCCTGGTCCACCTTTGTCAAGACACTATGCAACCCTAGAGATGAAAAACATAAGAGGTGAGCAAGAGGCTACTAGGAAGGATGTGGAGCGTGCATTTGGTGTGCTTCAATCACGGTGGGCCATTAGTCAACACCCTACTAGAACATGGAGCACCGAGCGGATGTGGGAAGTGATGACGGCTTGTGTGATCATTAAGGACGAGCGTGATGAGAACCTCACCAAGGTTCGGAATTTGAGGGTACCTTGGTTGAGCCATAGCCTGGCTCAGTCGTCTTGGGAACAGTTTTTGCATGTGCATTATACCTTGTGTGATCGGACCATGACCAGCTTCAAACAGATTTGATTGAACATGCGTGAACTTATGTGGGAAACCAACAAGGTTAGTCAAAATTCTCTTAGTTCTATGTAATTTGCGAATTATGTTTGATTGTTTGTGTGAAACTATATGGTTGAAAACTATTTTTATTTATAAACTAAATTTATTTTATTTATTTCTCTCATTTTGTTGTAAATAAGATGGTGAAATTTATATGCCAAAAGAGAAACCGGCAGCGCTAGGCAAACTAGCCCACAGAGGGAATGGATCGGCTGCTGGCACTAGGCAAACTACTGGCCTAGCAAGCCATACCACGATCCAATTTTGGGGTGTTCAGAATGGGTCTTTCCGCTAGAGATGGCCTAATGAACAACAATCTCTTGTATTGCATCCACGGCTGCTGTGGAGTTGTCTAGTTACATTTTGTTACTAGCAGCTGCAACTAACTGCAAGCCGCATCTCCGTACGAAGGCACCCACTGGAGCTACTAGTAGCAAGGTAGTTTCTCCTGGTAGTAGAGTCCTTGCAATTTCACTTTCTCCTGGAACCAGCCTGATTATACAAATCCCTTCTTGCCACCGAAGCCGTATACAGATTTGACAAAGATAAGCCCAAACAGCCCACAAAACCAGGGCACTTTTGCCAGGTTTGCTGATCAGATTTGACAAAGATAAGCCCAAACAGCCCACAAAACCAGGGCACTTTTGCCAGGTTTGCTGATTAACAGACCAGCCCACGCCTAGAAAAACGGTAGCTGGCCAAGAAAAAAAATACAATACCCTTAGACCTTAGTCCAGTATTACCAGTAGTGCAGAGTAACAATCAAAGACCAGAGAATAGGTTGATGGAAGAAAGATCACTTGCAGTACTGTTGCCAATTTGATATAATACTGTACTTCGCAATAAAAGTGTATACACTTAGTCCTTGGGCTCAAATCAATGAAAAACAACACAGAATATGAACAAGTTGGCACCAAAATGGACCCCGTTCAAAAGGCCCTCAACGACGGCCTTCCGCAGGCACCAATGTCTAAGCCTTTCTGAAGCTCGCTCTCCCCTGATAGCTCAAGAGATCTAACATGCTACTTCAAACTGTATATCCCAATCCGCCATTAATTTTGTCACTGCAGTCTTCCTTTACTTAGCGTACTAGTTACCAATCTTAACGGAAGTACAGGCTCAAAAAGTATCTTGTCGGATTGAACCCTATGAGTATCACTACAAGATATAAATGAAAATATGTGAGATGATTGTCAGGGGGTAAGCTTAGTACTGTATAAAATGCACTTACTAAGTGGTGATAGTATGATGACGAGTCCAATTGGGTACAAGAAAAATGTTGTTCGGTCCAAAAATGGAAGAACTGCAGACAGAAAAAAAAAATTAGGACAGACGTGCTTTACATTTACAATCAACGGAAGGATCAGAAGAAACTTACCATCATATCCTAGAAAGTTCAGATAGTGATAATAAGAAATCGCTACCATGAACAGGAGGTTCGATAATAGAGCAGGGAAGAAGCCATGTGCAATCAACAGAGGGGACAAAAAGTATTGAAGCACTAAAAAGAGATCAAGAGAAATTGTCAGATACACTATTCCATAAATGTTACAACCAATGCTCAGATACAGAGAATAATTTCTTATTGTTACCATATAGGATGACGAATGCAGGGAAGAACGAGTTGCAGTGAACATCAAACGCATAGAGCCTGCAATGTTTTCTTATTGTCATTACAGATATTGCCCATGACCTCAAGAACAAAGCAGTGGAAGAAGCAACTGTGACCTCTTAACTAGCTTACAAGTCAATACAAGATAATTGGACAGACGAGTTGTCATCCCATGAAAATTACAGAAATATGCTGTCATGGATCCATGAGTTTTGTGCAGCAACTATTCCGTCAGCTTAAAAAGTTTTAGAAGTTGATGCAGTGATTCAATGAAAATAAGAACAGAAGATCACCTCTAACTGGCGGAAATTCAATTCAGGACAAAATGCACTAGGATATAGGAAAATTACCATTCGACGCGCTGTTCAACCACATGGCTGTTAGGTTCCTCCCTCAAATACGAGTTTGTAAGAAACCTGCAGGGAAGCATAGCAGTTGTTAGTTCCTATTATCCACTTATAGATTTGCATGTGTATTAAGTAATTTAACATATCACTCATTGCACATTACAAGTACTACATTTGATCAAGCGCTAGGCCAAAAATGTAACAAGATGTAAACTAAAAACTGCAATGCTGGCATGCTGCTATGACCTCTTGAGTAAATGATGAAGAAATACAAGTTGTTTCAAAATAACAAACTGTGCCTGGTAAACCTACTGTCAGCATGAACCCAATAAGCCACTAGCTCAATATAATATGATGATTGACTTTCATTGAACGTATTGTACATATGACCACATGTAGCTCAGGGATATTACTTATGTTATTTAAAATTTCCCATAGCACCACTCATGATGCATGTCGAGCTTATACCTCCCAAACAAATAAAAACAGCAAGAAAAGTAGTAAATATGGCCGCTGACGGAGCTGAGAAGTACCGACAAGATGATGTTAGTGCTGCTGTTAAGTTCGAAGTCTACCGGATGAAAGACTTACCAGCAAAGTGTGGCCAAAATTAGCCCGGCAAACAAGAAATGGACAAACACAACCGAGGTGATTGTTAAAGCAGCATGGGCTGCACTCTCTCCAAACCTAAAGAACAAAGACAAGAGGCCAAATAATGAATAAAAAGGAAAAAAAAAACCAACAAGTTGATAAAGCAGAAAATAAAGAAAACACATAAATCTATTAGAAATGAGAATATATAAAATAGACTATAAAAAAAGATAGAATTAAACCACCACCAAGATATATTCCTTGCTCGCACTATTAATATGTTATGTATTGTACAGATGGGGAATTAGAAAGATAGTTCCCTGCAAAAATAAAAGGAAAAGTACTATGAAGAACTCACGCTGCGCAGTAAGCTGATGTCGCGAACACAAGGAAAAGAATTAGAATGACAACAAATGCAGGATCATCACGGGCCCACTGATTCTTTGTTTCTGAAAATAAGAACACAAGATATCAGGAATTTTCCATAATATCAAATGCAGATAAATGATAGTATGTAAGAACATCAGTTAAATTCCAACAAACACAGTTACATCCAGGAAAAGATAGAAGTAGACCACGTACGCTTGTGATATTTCGTGTGCTGATAGCTGTCTTCCATAATCGCAACATGATGCATGCAAATAGACAAAAGCAAGTCAGGTGCTTAACTATATAATGAACATAAAACTAAAAACCAAACAGGTCATTCATCTTAAGACAATACAACTCGAATGATGAAATGAAGGTGAGGATGTATCCCTCAACATAGCAAGAAATAGCAAGCTAAAGATTGTGTACAAGACTACAAGTGCAAGTGGGTCACAAGTAGGTCCTGTTGTACGTTGGTCAATCAATCATGAATTTGTTTTTGCTGCTGGTGGTGTGAATTGTGAGAGCTTATAATGAAGTTCTTTGAGGCTTTATTGAGCATGCTATTTCATGCGTCCTCGGACTAGAACTTAAAAAATAGAATGTGGATGGCACCAATTTATCATTGTGCAAGAGGTGTTAGTATTACTATAATAATATCAGCAGTAAACAATTATACAATGTAATAACTAATGCAAAGTATTTAGAGCTGGACTGGGTGCAGGATGCGTACACTACTTTTGGTGAAGTACAGAGATGAACCATTTGCCAAAATGTGTACTCGATATCCATTTGCTGCCACTGTTGAGAAAAACAATATGAGAGATAACACATGCTGTTACAAATCCACATTGAATATATATGACCAGTACCAGAAAAGGCTCATATGAAACAAAAAATCAGATCGTTTTCCTTAGTTATTCAGGGAAATATAAAATGAAGCACAAAATAGTGTCAGGATAATCTCCCAGTAGATTTCTTATAAGTAGATAAGAGGGTAAAGTTTAGCGTATTAATCTAAGTTTGCTCAAAATTTCTACAAAATACCGAATCTTGAAGGATTGATCCCATGAACAAAACCGGAGATCCCAATCTTAGATCACTCTTATAAGTAGATTTATGTTTGTTTTACAAATATCAAGAGATCTCAGAGAGCTTTAATCCACGCTCCCTCAAATCAACTTTTTAAGACAGTCTGCACGGGATGCAATGACAGTACATACATTGTGCAAGATTATATGGAGAAAAATGTTGTGTACTCCTCACCACCACACTCAGAATGTGTTTGAAGGTAGGTTAACAATTCAAGGAGAGATTACTACTACTCCCTCCGACCCATATTACTTGACTTGGATTTATCTAGATTCAGATGTATCTAGCACTAAAACATGTCTAGATACATTTGAATCTAGACAAATCCAAGTCAACTAATATGGGTCGGAGGGAGTAATATATTGTCCATCCAATTCTTTTCATAAGGCATATTTTAGCCAGGCATGGAAATTAAGGAGATTATAACACAGGGAAAGAAATGGTAGGGGGGAATGACCATGCTGTCTGTTTTGTTAATGTCTTTGGAGTATTTGGAATGAGAGGGAATAACTGTGACTTACCGTGAATGTTCACCCATAAGTGATACAGGGTGGGGGGAGATAAATGAGGCCAAAAGAGTGAAAAGTTCACCAAATTTGCATGCATGTCTCATATTTTAGACATAACTAGAAGACTTATGTCTTATATTTTGAATGGAGGGGCGATTTACTAAACAGGTAGTATCATCTAAAGTGCAAGTGATATCTTTAGGCAGGGATAGGTACTGTACTAAATCAGCGACACTTATTATGGATCGGAGGGAGTAACATTTTTCTTGCTAGAGGTACAACTCCCCGAAGGACATTCTCATTTGCGACAGATTAACAAACTGAACTACAAAATAAGTAAAGGTAAAAATGAGAATGACCTTACATAAGCATGCCACTTATTGTATGATTCCAATGAAGCAATGTCATTGTTCTAACCACAATGGATGCCCACAATCTGTGCTACAATATTTTTTTGTGCATCAACACAATCAACCAAAATCTCAAACCTACGATAATATGCATCTACTGTTCAGACTTCAGAAGTGTTTTTTGTTCTTTGGTTGTTTATCTTAATTCCTTCAATCTGTGCAGGAAGGCTTTAAGAAGCTTCAGTTTGAATTATTGAGGGGAAACAACACATATGAGCATAGCCTTGACATCTCTGTGGTGCATATAAATGTAGAACTGAGGTGAAGTAAGTCTACACAGCTTTGCCTAGTCACAGCGGTTGCCCAAGACGATAGCTAAATATAAGCCCAATATTAATCAAAGTATACCACATCCCCAGATCTATAACAAAGCACAAGAACCTACCTTTTGTCATCAAGTTCCAGAGTCTTCAATTCAATAAAGAAAAGTAGGCCATAGACATGCCTAAACCCATCGATATACCCTGATGCATCAAGGATCAGGATAATTCACTTCTATAACACCAAATAACTGAATCAGTTCCCACATCATTGAATGGTCTGGAACTCTGAAAGTGGATTGGTGCATTGGTGTGAAGTGCGCAAACTCAACTAGATGGCCTGGAACTCTGAAAGTGGATTGAACTATGCAGCCTCGAACTCACGCATTGACTTCACTTCGCATTGTCCTCTTATAGTTGCTACCCTGAAGGTGTGGGGAATCCACACCACAGACGCCCCTAGGTAGCAGAAAAAGAACCAAAGCCCCCTAAGATCCCTCCTATGGGGTATGCGCCCGAAAACAGACGGTGGCCGAAGCCACGAAGATAGCCCGCATTTCCGCGACGAGTGAAACCCTAACGAGGATTCGGGGTTTTCGTCGCACCAGGCCGCAAATCGATACAGCTGAAGCGCGACGCGGACTTGATAACTCTTGTAGGCCATAGCAGCAGCACAGGCATAGCGACGAGATCCGGTCAAATGATGCGGATTCCGAAGAGAGAAGGACGAAGGGGTGACCAACACCAACCTTGACGATACGGCGGAGATAAGGGCCGAAGAGCGGCGGGGCAGAGCGGGCTGCCCCCCGGCCCTTGGACGTCGTCGTCGGAAGCATCGTCTTCCCCTCGCCTTGCCTGCTGTTGCTCCTCTGCTCCCGCGATCTGCTGCCTGCTGCTGCTTCTTCCTCCTCTGGTGGGTGGTGGTGGTGGCTGTCACAGCAACGGAGCACGCGAGATCTGGCTTCCTATGCTTGAGTCGTTCGTGTCTGCGAATATTTTTTTTCTTTTCGCTGCTTCTTGGGTCGTTGGCTCGTTGCAGCCTTCCGGAGTGGCCCGCTTAGTAAAAAACCGAGAAAGTTGGCCCGTGTCATTGGGAAGTCCGGCCCAATCATCTAGGCCAATATTTTTCAGGGGTCACCCCTGTTTACCCTCCAATTTCTATAAACATTATCTATCAATAAATAAATCGTGTTTTTCTCTGGAGAAAAATGTACACCAGTGGTTTAATTCTAAGAAATGACAAGGCGCTACCATCCTCCAGTAATATCCAATCCATGCTTCCATATGCTTCCGTCGCCTGTCGACGCCATAAATGAAATGGGGCGGAGGAATGGAATCCCTTCGCTCTTCTGGTCTATGGAAGAGGTTCTTTTTTTTAGAAGAAGATACATAAGAGATTTTTCGGTAAGGGCTTTGCTTTTGTAGAGGTATTTCTCTGAAGGTGTTTGGAATTGTATCGAATAGAAGTGTCCAGGGGATTGATATCCTTCTCCTAAGAGCTTACGGTTTTTACCCGGTCTTCATAAACTACAATTTGGTTTTGATGTTGGCTAATGTCGTGGCTCCATTGATATCGCTGATGGAGGTGTCATTTATTTTCTAAGGACCCTTTTTTATGGCACAACGAGCAACATTGTCGACTTGTAAGATGTTGCTGGCACAACTACCTACATAGATCATGAGGCACCCCCACCAATAGGCTTGGTATGATTGTCAATCCATACGTCGCAGCCTACTATTGTGGAAATTAAACGATGTGTGTACCCCTAGGTCTTTGCAGGCGCTTTTGAGGCTTGGTTCAATGATTTTGTCCACCATAGCAAGAGCTACGATGGTGTATGACAAGTTCAATTGCAGCTTCGGTGAGAATTTTAAGGACGAGAGTCTTGGCTGTAGTTTTTGTTTTGCTTAGAGTTGTTTCTACGTTTGTGGGTTTTGTTACTCTATTAGTGGGTTATATCTATTTATTTACTTCATCTATACATGACAAATTTGATTTTCCAATTGGAGTCTTTGAAGATGGAAGATTCTTACTGAGTGTCGTCTCTAAGGATTATTCGAGCGATCCTTAATGAGTGTCTCTATAATAGTTGTATCATAGACAGCTCGTGACTCGCCAATAAATACGGAAGATTTTAGAATCAGTAGCAGAACATGAAACAAAACTTAGGATGACCCCATTTTTTGTTTGGCGCCGCTTTTTTATTGGGTTGGGTCGCCACACTTCTTCTCGATTCCCTAGAGTGAGATATGATCAATTATCCCAAATAGCTATATCATGAATGATTTATCCAATGATAGGAACAGTCTATGATAGTCTAGGATGAGCTCGCTGAACAATGGCGACGGTATAAGATGAGCCCTTCGAGATAGGGGATCATGTGAAACGTGCAAGAAACAAAAATGAGGAGACATTGAACCACCTTATCTTCTAAGCTCTGCTCCTAAAGAAAAGAGATGAAATAGGGGTTTTCCTTGCTTGATTTTAAAACACGGACATGAGTAATAGACTGAACGCCCACCCAATATAATTCCAAACCAACATTTCACCTTCTTTACACTAGTAGGAAAAGGCTTATCCATAGGGGTTATAACAGTGGCGTACATCCAAAGCGTTTCCCACGAATAGTTATACGTGGCGCACGCTGGAAAGATGCGTCACAAACATGCACATACCTGTGGCGCATTGCCACAACGGTGCGCCACACATATATGGGCCCCAGCGCTGATGGTCGCCCCCATTCATGGGAGGTATATCTGTGACGCATAAAATAGGCATGCACCATAGATAACTACCACATCAGTGGCGCATGTTGTTTTGGTGCGCAACGGATATAGGTCTGTCTAGGTCTCTGAAAAAGGTGGCAGGTTATTCGTGGCGCACAACTTTTTGGTGCGTCACTAACAAGATTATCCGTGACACATCAAATAATCATGCGTCACAGATAAGTTTCAAAAAATCTTCTCCCCCTCCCCCGGTGGACCGTCTTTTATGTTTTGCAAAAAAATAAAGAAAATGAAAAACACTTCAAAAAATAGAATCCTTTCATTATAGGTAGATATGTGGTCTAGTTTATAGAAAAATTAACAAATATGAATTTCGATTTTTTTATAAAAAATGTCATGGCACAGTAAAATAGCCATAATTTTTGCATACGATGTCGAAAAAATATTTAATATATCAAAATGACAAACACGAAATTTCGCATCCGCTCACAACGCCTTTAGGTCGTTTAGCAATTTTTTAGAATCTTAAATTTTAAAAAGGAAAAAAGTTATGGCAAAAATAAGATTTTTCTATAGAAAAAAATTGAGACAACTTATCTGTGACGCATCACAATAGGGTGCACCACGGATAAGTTTGGACGGGATTCAAATTTAAATCCCACCATGGCCACTAACCCCTCTCCTTATCTTCTCCTTCACCTTTCACTCTCATTCCCCTCCTTCTCTCTTCTTCCTCTTCTTCTTCCTCTTCCTCTTCCTCCTCCTCCTCCTTCTCTCTTTTTCCTCTTCATCTTCCTCTTCATCCTCCTCCTTATCCTCCTCTTTTCTTCCTCCTCCTCCTCTCTTCTTCCTCTTCCTCTTCCACCTCCTCCTCTCTTTATACTCCTCCTCTGAATACTCTCCTCTTCCTCTCCTCCCTCCCCTCTTCTCTTCTCTGACCGCATCGGCCTCCTCCGGCAGCCCACAGGAGGCGCCACCTCCCGCCGCGCTGTCCTCGACCTCCTTCCCGGCGATGCGACGCGGCACTACGTGGCGACGGTGCGGCAGATCTAGATCCAGTTTTTTATAATTTGAAAATAGTATTAGTGGCGCACCATACTCACATGTGTCACGAATAATTTTAAAATATCCCGCATTTTTTTAAAATTTTGAAATTAATATCAGTGATGCACCTTATTGTCGTGCGCATCCGTGGCACATGTCCAGCTGCCACTAGTGCACACCCCCCTCTCTAACACCGGTTTGGAGGGCCCTCTAACAGCGGTTGTAGAACCGCTGTTGAGGGTTCGGTATTAGAGGGGGGTCCCTTTAACACCGGTTCTTATACGAACCGGTGTTAAAGGGTGGCGCACGTGGGGCTGCCGCAGCGCTCAGGCCCCCCATTTAACACCGGTTCGTAAAACGGCCTAAATCTCTGCCGCGGCAGAGTTCTGCCCCTGCCCCGTTCTGGGCGTATTTCTGCGGCGCGGCGGGGACGGGGAGGGGGAGGGGGAATCGATCGGGAGAGGTATACACATACATCGTCATCGGTACATACAAGTACATAAATAATTAAGCAACTATTATTATACACAACATCGTCATTGTGTGGTATTCTCCGTAAACGTTGAAGCATCAAGTACAAGACAAACACGTTCAAGCATATATACAACGTTTATTTTGGTGGATATCTAAAGAGTTCTCCGCCAGCGTGACGACCTCATCAAGTATGAACCCCGCCAATTCCTTTTGAATGGCTCGTATGCGGTTAAATGGTAGGAGTTGGTCCCGTATCCGTTCGATCTGAATATATATGAAGAATGGGGTCAATATATATATAAGAATAAAACTCAACACAATTGATGGTAATAAAATAATGTTGTGTACTTTGTTTACTTACTCTAAGTTGTTCTAGTGCGGCTTGGCCCGTCGCACATATCGTGTTGCGAATGAACTCGCAAACATAATACCCACATAAGTTATTGCCGTGTCCCTGATGCGCGCACTTTACGAGAATAGAGAGTTTAATCAAAATAATAATCAATAAAGCATGATATAATGGAATTGGAAGCAGAATCAAAGAGATACGCAGACCTAGCTAGCTAGTATTACTTACATTTTGGTCTACAAATTTTATTTTTTCTGACCATTCACCCACGGCCCTGCCCGTGAACCTTTTCCAAACCCTGTCCGGCAAAGAAAATGGATAAAGGAATAATTAATTACTTGTTGTCACGAAAGTTGCCGATCTAGTGCGATAATATGATTGAAATTACCTCTGGAGCATCTCTCTAAAGTCTACCCATAGCGCTTTTTCTTTTCGTAACGAGTCCATGACAAGGAATTTTCCTGAGTCGGGTTGAATGCTAGCAGAATAAAGTGGAACCTACGCACGCATAACTCATCATCGGTTACACTTAACATCGAGTAAGTCGAAACAAAATGTGTACAAGAGAGGGTAACAGTACTCACGAGAAGTTGTAAGGCAATAGTATTTCCCTTTTGGTTTGTTGTCTCAGTAAAGACCTTAGCAAGTAATCTTTGCCCGGATTTGGTTCTTACCACTTCTTCATAAACTCTATTTGGGTCAACGAACCCAATGTCAAAAGGGCCTCCTTTTATGCATTCCATAACCTTTTTCCTGCATAATAGTATATACATATATGGTGAGCATATATATATACATGCAATTAATGAAGTGAATGAGATGAGATAGAAATTACAGAAATAGTACTTACACACAATAAAGGCTGATGGCATCTTTATCGAGTTCCTTCTGATTGAATAGAAAATGCAAGTCTTGAATGTTGAAGTCGATCTCGTCGTCTCCGCACAAGAAAATCGGATCTCTTATATGCGCCGTGATCCATTCTTCCTTTCTCGTCTTGCAGAAATTAAGGTACCACTTGTGCAATCTTTGCATCTTTGTTGGTAGATTCTTGAGCTCCTCTTTCTTGACGAGATTCTTCCCATACTTTCATGGCTGTATGGGGTTGGCATCGTATTTGGGCAAGTTGTCTCCCATGATGTTCAAGTATGCAATGTAAGTCATCCCCATCTCATTGGCCTTTATTTGTAGCTCTGCCTCGTAATCACTTACGGGAGGAGCGTCCCGTGTGTCGAACACTTGGAGCAGGACGCATGATTGGTTTTCCTGCTCTCCGAGCATGGGAACTGTTTTCTGGGGTGCCGCACGAATGCTACTTTTAGTCTCCCTACAGCGCCTTGCATCCTCCTTCAGAATCTGGCGCTCGTAGTCCGGCACAAGTGGGGTTTTAGGTTTCAAAAGATTTTTGTAAAACTTCTCCACCACCGCCGGATCTATTTTCTCCTTTGGCTCGGCCCGTCTCGGTGCAAAGAATTTCTTGACCTCTTCTTCCGAGATCCTATTGGTCTCCTCGTCGCTGTGATTCCACGGTAAAACTGGCAATGGCTTGGCGGAAGGCTGCGGGACGTAGTTTTTTGAACTCTTTAGCGTACGATTTCCTGCGGATTTCTTTGTGGCAGTGCTAGTGATGTTCTTCGTGGCAGTGCTCTCCCGCTTACGCTGAGGAGATGGCTGAAGCGCCGGAGATGGCTGACGGGCAGGAGATGGCCGGCGCGCCGGAGATGGCTGCCGCGCAGGAGATGGCTGGAGCGCCGGAGATGGCTGCCGCGCAGAAGATGGCTGAAGCGGCTCAAACTGCTGACGCTGCGGAGACGGCGGGGGTGCCAGTGGCCTCCAATTTGGAAGCACGATGTGTTCCTTTTTCCAAAGAATGGTTGTTTTCACTGCAAATTTGAGTTGAGTTTTCCCTTCACCTGTAGCATGGTCAAGCTGTGCTTTCTCATATTCCTTCGTGCCACGAACCGGTGTTAAAGGGGGTACGGGCGCGAAACGAAATAAATGCCCCCCTTTAAAACCGGTTCGTGGCACGAACCGGTATTAAAGGGGGGCGCATTTATTTCATGCATTAAAGCGGTGGGGGCATTTTTAACTCAAAAAATAGGATATGAATTTAGAAAATTCATATCTTTTTCATTTCAACTCAGAAAAATATGAATAATATATTATTATTTTTAGAAAAATAATATCTATCCATTCATGTAAAAACATTTTATATTTACTTTAGATGAAAATTTTCAAAATAATTAAAACACTTACATATAAATTTTGATTATTCAATTCAAACAAAAATAAAATAGACAAACCCTAAAACTTTGAACATAAGAAATATTAAGCATCTAAAAAGGAATCTAACGCGATCATGAGCATCGTATCATGTACCTGTAGTTCATATCTGACCCACTTCCTACCGATTCGGAAGGAATTTTTCTTTTTCACCAGAGGTGGACGGAAAGGTTTGAGATCTCCCTGTTGGTACATTATCCATATAAGGTGGTCTAGTATTTTTGTAAAATGTGGTGGTGGTTTTTTGAATTAGCCATTTGATGGTTGCTTCATAAAACCGTCCGTTTTTTATGCTAGGAAAATGGAAAATGCCATTTTGGTGCGATAAAAAGGAAAACTTCCTCTTGCAACATTGTTTGCCATGCCATGATGCACATGTATGCACAATATGGCCATATTATCACAAACTATGCCTTGATTCTAGCCATAACATTGGTTATTTGACCCGAAAGCCAAGAAACCTCGAATGAGATAGGTCATTTTGTGAAGGTTTTTTGAGACATAATCAATATACCAAGTTTGAGATTTTTCCTTCTAACTATGTCACATAATATAACACCACGCGAAGGTTTCGCACTGTTTCGATCTTTTTTTATTTTTTATCCCTGTTTTAAACTATCGTCAAACTTTGTCGAACAACGGGCATGAAGATTCTTAGCTCGTGGCCAAGCCTCGCTCAACTTGCATTGGATTTTTGATAAAATAGCATATTGTGAACCTAAAAATGATTTTTGTAAAAAATCATGAGCATCGTATCATGTACATGTAGTTCATATCTGACCCACTTCATGCCGATTCGGCAGGAATTTGTCTTTTTCACCAGAGGTGGACGGAAAGGTTTCAGATCCCCCTGTTGGTACATTGTACATATAAGGTGGTCTAGTATTTTTGTAAAATTTGGTGGTGGTTTTTTGAATTAGCCATTTGGTGGTTGCTTCACAAAACCGTCCGTTTTTTATGCTCGGAAAATGGAAAATGCCTTTTTGGTGCGATAAAAAGGAAAACTTCCTCTTGCAACATTGTTTGCCATGCCATGATGCACATGTATGCACAATATGGCCATATTATCACAAACTATGTCTTGATTCTAGCCATAACATTGGTCATTTGACCTGAAAGCCAAGAAACCTCGAATGAGATAGGTCATTTTGGCAGTGTCACAAGCCATGACGCTCTTGAGAGTCCGACCGCGCCACCATAGCCGCCGGCCGGCCTCGTTGAAGTTCGGAGGAGGTGGGCCATCCTCCTCGTGCCTGGCGAGCGCCCTCTCACGCCGATCCACGAAGAAGGCTTCCCAAGTAGGGAAATAGTCGGGATGCCATCTGGGATTCCTCCGCTGCTCCGGCGTGAGCTCGAAGTAGTAGTGGTTCGTGATGGCCATCTGGCGCGCCACACCTAGAGGGACAGGAGGAACCGGCACACCTCCGGCGCTCAGCATCCAGCCGACGGGGACACAGTAGCCCGGCGGGCAGGGGTAGTTCGAGGCGCAAAGCGCCTCCGCCTCCCTGGGAGTTAGTGCTATGGTGGAAGCCATGGGAAAGAGTGATGAGGTTGCAGATATGAGACTAGAGATGTGCAATGAGAATGGAGGCCAACCCTACATATATATATAGTGAAGAACTGGCGAGAAAAAATGGCGGGGAAAAAAATGGCGGGGAAAAAATGGCGGGAAGAAAAATGGCGGGAAGAAAAATGGCGGGAAAAAATGGCGGGAAGAAAAATGGCGGGAAAAAATGGCGGGAAGAAATAGAAGGAAGAAAAATGGCTCATTTAATACATATAATGTTAACAGAAGAAATATGACATTGATTTCCATGTTGAGATACATATGTGTGCCAAAAATGGCTCAATTAATACATATAGTCAATCTTATGATCGCGTCGGCCGTAACCATGGAGTATCAACACCGTTTAACAGGATGGTTGGGTCAGTCTTTACTCTGAAGGGCGGAATTTCATCAAACTTATTATAATCTTCTGACATGTCTGTCTTGTCCTCCACTCCCACGATGTTTCTTTTCCTTGAAAGAACTATGTGACGCTTTGACTCATCGTGTGATGTATCTGTTTGCTTATTTTTTTTCTTTTTTTCGGTTTGGTAGACATGTCCTTCACATAGAAAACCTGAGCCACATCATTAGCTAAGACGAATGGTTCGTCTAAGTTCTTGTCTACCTTCATAAGATTGTTGAGATCCACTGTTGTCATTCCGTACTTCTTGTCTACCTCAACCCCTCCTCCTGTTAGCTTGACCCATTTGCATTGAAACAAGGGGACCTTAAAATTAGGTCTATAGTCAAGTTCCCATATCTCCTCTATGAACCCATAATACGTGGTCTTTTGCCCATTGTCTTCTGCTACATCGAAGCGGACACCACTATTTTGGTTGGTGCTCTTTTTATCTTGGACTATCGTGTAAAATGTATTCCTATTTATCTCGTACCCTTGGAAAGTACATACAGTCGAAGATGGTATCCTGGCCAACAAGTACAGCTGATCCCCAACGGTGGTGTTATTTTGTTAGACCCCTCCTTTATAAAGGAAAGGATCCCTGTGATTGCAATGCTAGTCCCTGGATCAATGCTAGCATCCACAGTTTAAGATGAAGTACACAGATACAAAGGTCGTTTATTACAATCATTCCAGAGATAAAACATAGTCTTTTACAACTCGGGGCCATAGGCCTAGTACAAGAGTTTATGGAATAAGTAAATAAACATAAGTCTTCATCTTCATGTGCCACAGGCAAGCATGTTGAGTGTAGACTCATGACTCCTATTCATCATCGGAGTAACCTGCAACATCACAAGTTACAGCCACAGAGGGTCAATACTTTGGAATAGTATTGGCAAGTGATACCTTAGTACATTTTAAGTGGACTATTTTACTATATGCATTTTGGCTAAGTGTAGCTTGGCTTGCTTTGCTTGAAAATAATTTTTTCCTATTAGTTGAAATCACTAAGTTTTCTTTGTCAAAACTTCCCCAAGGAACCACCAATAGACATTGGGGTCCTTCTCCCTTGTTCACCCACAAATTTTTACTTAGAAGTTGGAGTGATGAGATTCTTGTAGCTTCCATGTCTTGATGCTCAAATTGTCCATTACCTTGGACTAGGCTAAGTACTTAGGTTTTCCATCTGTAGAGGTTGTGCACTTTCCCCACCAGACTTGGTTTCCCAAGACAGGACCTTTCAGAAGCCTTTCCTTAGTCAAAATGGACGCGCTCCAACCTATCATCCCAACTACCACCAACTGTCCAAGTGACTAAGTTCTAGCAACCTATATGATCATGGCAGAGCCCATATTGCCAAGTGGTTGCACTGTAAGCTTTCTCAACACTTGGCCTCCAAATCCCTTTGTGCCTGGGTGGCATACCACAAGTGAGATACACAACCCAAGTCCATGGCCTTGTGTAACCACTCAACATAACCCAATCTTTCCATTCCACCCAGGAGGTTCATTTGACTTAGTTGTTTTTATTAGAAAAGCATAAGTCTCATGACTTAGAAATATTTTCATCATAGTGTGTATAGATTTCCACCAACCCTTGTTTGCTAAATAGCTAGGCTAAGCATGGTAAGATAACCTAACTTAGGAAAATTCCTTAGCAATTCTACAATTCTACACTACTTAGGATTTCCCAACTTAGCATTAGGCAAAATAGCATGCAATACTTAGCAAAATATCTAATGCTATAACAAAACATAGGATAGAAACATTCATGAAAATATCACTTGCCTTGGTAGTGGGGAGAGTAGCACTCTTCACAATCACAATCACTAGCAAAATCTACAAGAAAAATTATAGCATTCAATTTCACACAATTTATTCAATCAAAAATAATATGAATGCATGCATGCAAGAATTTTACTAAGTGGTGATTTTGGAAATTTTACCAAGCATGTGCATGATACTGAAACATAACAGGACACAAAATTTTGCCATAACAAACTTATTTAACATTAAAACTAATTATCAAAACAAATCTATACTCAAAATAGCTTTAAATATGATTCCAAAAATAAAGTCATTTTAATGGTTACTATTTGTTAAACAAATTGGACATTCAGAAAGGTCTTGTTTCACTGAATCCAACGGTATAAAATTTGTAAAAATCTAACGTGGCATTCAAAAGTTATAGCAGTTTAAAGTTTGGATCAAAATCTGGTTTTAAATTCTGTTTTTGAATTAAACCCTGCCACGCGTCGCAACCTTACTGGTGCGTACCGCTTCGCGCGGATCGGCAGTCGCAGGCCGTAGGATCTAACTTAGATCTAACGATCCAGACGCGCGCGTACCTCTTCGGCCTAGATCTATCCTAGCCCTACGATGCAGATCCAACGGACCAAACCATCAAGCCACGAACAGGCGGCGCTCGCGGCGTTGACTAGCGGCGGCGCGTCAGACTACGGCGGCGCCGGCGTTCTAGATCGTCCGCAAGGGAAAGAAGGGGCTTACCAGGTTCGCCGGAGGCTGCTGAAGCTCGACGTGGTACTGGCTTGCGGAGGGGCGCTCGGAGATGGGCTCTAGATCTCGTCGGAGTTGCGTCTGGCGTCGGGTGGGTGTTGTCGGAGTCGTTGCCGAGGTTCTGCGTCGCCCTAACACGAACCAATGGGTTTAGGAGATGCGCAGGGCAATTGCGAACACGCTCGGGTGAATAAGAAAGCAAGGGGCGCTCGGGACTTACTGAGATTGCTCGCCGGAGTTGGGGTGGTCGTCGGGTGCTTACGGCGTCAAGCGAACACGGCGACCTGGGGCAGTACAGGATGCTCTGTTGTGGTTAGAAGGTGCGCAAGAGGATTACTAAGTGTCTCGATCAATCCAGAGGGGAAGGGGCGCACGGGGCTCACCTAAATCAGTCGCCGGAGTTGGCTCTGTCTGCGGCGGTCTCGAGCGAGTCGTGGGCAGCCTGGTGGCGTGAGTGTGGAATTGACAGGGGGAAAATGACTGCGAGGAGGTGGGGATCTTATAGCCGGTGCCTCGACAGGAAACGCCCGTGTTTTAATGCCCAATTAAGCCGTGCCATTACCGGCAGTGACTGCCGCTGCGACGTGGTCGCGGGCGTGGTTTGAGGAAGACGATGACAGCGTGGACAGGGCCCGCTCGTCAGCGAAAGGTGCGAGGTGAGTGTGGGGTCCGTCTGTCAGCGGCTGAACGCGTGCGCTTGCGCGTGAGAGAAGAAAAAGAAATCCCCGGGTGGGCTAGTTGGGCTTGATCCTCTGCTGGGCCAGATACCTGGCGCTCGGCCCTTTTCCTTTGTTTGGTCCTTTTTCTTTTCTAATTCGATTTTCTAATTAGGTTTTCAAATAGTTTTCAAAATAAATTTGAATTCAAATCTTTCTGAGGTTTTGCAGGGGTGAATTGGTCTCAGAAATAAGTCAAAGCTCATGGGGTTACCTTGCAAAGGCTTGATCAGACTTGGTTTTCAAACAAACATAGATTTTGCACTAATTTGAAAATGTTTGAAATAGAGGTTTTGAAATTATTTCTAATTTGAAAATTTTGGTTAAACCTTTACACCCAATCTTTCCAATAGTGGGGCAAGCAAACAAGTTCCTTAACATTTAAGTTTCAAAAGGTGATGGCCTAATGAGTGAATTTTACTCACATGAAATCATAGTATAAGCTTCTGTTTTTGAGAAGAACCCTAAATGATGATGAATGCTTAGATGATATGAATGAGTTTTGGAATATGAATTTAGGGATGTTACATATTTGTGAGAAGTCTTTGCAGCCAGCCGCCAAAACTCGCCATGTGTTCACTTATAGTCCATTCATCAGACTGTCCTGGGTGTTTGAGGCGTATTAAATTCTTGTGTTCATTGATATACGGGGCAACCAAGATAGATCTTTGTAAAACCATGTAGTGTGCTTGATTGAGAGAATGCCCGTCCCTACATATCATTGCTTTACATCCTAGGGTGCCTTTTCCACGCAGTCTCCCCTCATGTCGTGATTCTGGAACACCAATCGCCTTAAGGTCAGGAATAAAATCAACACAGAACTCAATGACCTCCTCTGTTACATAGCCCTTGGAGATGCTTCCTTCTTGCCTAGCACGGTTATGAACATATTTCTTTAAGACTCCCATGTACCTCTCAAAGGGGAACATATTATGTAGAAATACAGGACCGAGAATGACAATCTCTTCTACTAGGTGAACCAGGAGATGCGTCATAATATTGAAGAAGGATGGTGGGAACACCAACTAAAAGCTGACAAGACATTGGGCCACATCTGTCTGTAACCCTGGTAGGCATTCTGGATCGATTACCTTCTGAGATATTGCATTGAGGAATGCACATAGCTTCACAATGGGTACTCGAACATTTTCAGGTAGAAGCCCCCTCAATGCAATCGGAAGCAATTGTGTCATAATCATGTGGCAGTCATGAGACTTCAGGTTTTGGAATTTTTTCTCTGCCATATTTATTATTCCCTTTATATTCGACGAGAAGCCAGACGGGACCTTGATACTGCTCAGGCATGCAAAAAAGATTTCCTTCTCTGCTTTGGTAAGAGCGTAGCTGACAGGAGTTAAGTGGCATCGTTTACCCTTCTCGTTCTCAGGATGCATAGGCGTATCAGGGTCTTTCAGACGTTGCTGGTCCTATCGTGCTTCCGGTGTATCTTTTGTCTTCCCATACACTCCTAGGAAGCCTAGCAGGTTCACGCAAACATTCTTCGCCACGTGCATCACGTCGATTGAAGAGCGGACCTCTAAGACTTTTCAATAGGGTAGGTCCCAAAATATAGATTGCTTCTTCCACATGGGCGCGTGTCCGGCATCGTCATTCGGAACAGATAGACTGCCAGGACCTTTTCCAAAGATTACTTCTAGGTCCTTGACCATACCAAATACCTCCTCACCGATACGGAGGACAGGCTTCCTCCGGGGTTCTGCCAGATGTTTGAAATGCTTGCCTTTCTTTCTTACTGGATGCAGGTTCGGAAGAAATCAACGATACCCTAGGTACACAACCTTCTTACATTTATCCAAATATACACTTTTAGTCTCATCTAAACAGTGTGTGCATGCATTGTATTCCTTGTTTGTCTGCCCTGAAATGTTACTAAGAGCAGGCCAATCATTGATGGTTACGAAAAGCAATGCTCGTAGGTCAAATGGCTCCCCTTTGTGCTCATCCCACATACGTACACCTGGTTTGGCCCACAGCTGTAAAAGTTCTTCAACTAATGGCCTTAGGTACACATCAATGTCGTTGCCGGGTTGCCTCGGGCCTTGGATGAGCACTGGCATCATAATGAACTTCCTCTTCATACACAACCAAGGAGGAAGGTTATAGATACATAGAGTCACAGGCCAGGTGCTGTGACTGCAGCTCTGCTCACCAAAAGGATTCATGCCATCTGTACTTAGACCAAACCTTAAGTTCCTTGCGTCACGTGCGAAGTCAGGATACTCTCGCTCGACTTTTCTCCACTGTGACCCATCAGCGGGGTGTCTCAACATCGCGTCTTTCTTGCGGTCTTCCATGTGCCATCGCAACAACTTGGCATGCTCTTTATTTCTGAAGAGACGTTTTAACCGTGGTATTATAGGAGCATACCACATAACCTTGGCAGGAACCTTCTTCCTAGGGGCCTCGCCCTCAACATCGCCAGGATCGTCTCGTCTGATCTTATACCGCAGTGTAGTGCATACCGGGCATGCATCCAAATTCTCGTACTTCTCACCACGGTAGAGGATGCAGTTATTAATGTAGGCATGTATCTTCTGCACGTCTAATCCTAGAGGGCAGACAACCTTCTTTGCCTGGTATGTACTGTCGGGCAACTCATTATTTCTTGAAAGAAGATTCTTCATTTTTACCAACAACTTTGAAAATGCGATGTCAGTCACACCGTTCTCTGCCTTCCATTGCAGCAAATCCAGTGTGGTACCTAGCTTTTTGTGGCCATCTTCGCAAGTTGGGTACAACAATGTTTTGTGATCCTTTAACATCTGCTCCAGCTTCTCCTTCTCCTTTTCAGTTTCACATTCTTCCTTTGCATCAGTAATGGCCCGACCAAGATCGTCATCAACGGGCCCATCTGCTGCCTCTTGATCTTCATTATCTACCCCCGTTGCAGTATCATCATATTCAGGATACATATTATGATAGTTGTCATCATCCTCTTCATCTTCGTTGTCTTCCATCACAACCCCTTTTTCTCCGTGTTTGGTCCAACAATTATAGCTGGGCATGAAACCGGATCGAAGCAGGTGGGCGTGAATGGTTCTGGTATTTGAGTAGTCTTTCTTGTTCTGACAGTGAACACACGGACAACACATAAAACCATTGTGACCACGGTTTGCATTAGCCACACCGATGAAATTTTGGAGGCCCGTAATGTACTCGGAAGTGCGGCGGTCACCGTACATCCATTGCCGGTTCATCTGCATTAATATATAGTATATATCAAAAATTAATAGGAAGATGACCATTTATATATATAGTACATCAATGACACATGAAAGGATAGTTGCCGACCTCGACCGAGAAGGAAAGAGCAACGAGAAAACTTATTTTGAGCTCTCGGGCATTTCACCGAATACCTCTTGTGCATACGAAAAAAACACAAACTAGCACACCTCACACCCTCTTGCTAGGCTCCAAAATGAGAGAGTGAAAAAATGGAAGTGAGGGTGTGGGCTGCAGTGTCTTATATAGCCCCCCTTTAACACCGGTTCAAGCCACGAACCGGTGTTAAAGGGGGGTGCTGCGCGGGCCACTAGTGCAGGGGCCTTTAACACCGGTTCCGCACGAACCGGTGTTAAAGGGGGGCTTCTTTTTACTGCACGGGCCACGCTGGTACGCCCCCCCCCCCTTAACACCGGTTCTTCTCAGGCTCAACCAAAGGCCTCGTTTCCACTAGTGTGCGCCACTGATGCACCTTATTGTCGTGCGTATCCATGGCACATGTCCAGCTGCGCCACGGATAAAAATTATCACCGACGTAATATTAATGTTAACCAAAAAAATGACATCATTTTAGTATTAATCACGGACTCTGTTTTAGGTGCGCCACGGACTTTTACTACTAGTGTTATTAACCAAAGAAATGACACATTGACCATGTATCCAAGGAAATGTGGCATGAACAAGGAGTAGGCTAACATCCTTACACAAGTTGTGGTAAGGTGCTATACGAAAGGTTTTGTGGAACAGCCTAAGGAACCACACACACATACTGTCGAATGAAGATTCAGCAAGTCAGTAGTACAACCCCAGAAATACATGCTGCTGTTTAGAAAGAAAACACCAGAAATACATGGTCATAAGTTCATCCTTATTTTGTAACGAAGCAAAAGGTATTCCGATCAAATCATGAGATCATCGGACACAAACATAACAGACGCTGATCATTCGTTCAACCAGGAAATAGCGATCGCACACCGGTCGTCGACCAATCACACCGGTGTTTTTCCCCCAGTTGTTGTGTTCCTACTCTTGCTTAGTTTTTTTTTTTCGAAAAAAGCCTACTCTTGCTTAGTAGCAGGCTCCTTGGCCGGGATCTCGTGCACGATCTCGATCGGCTTGATCACGCCCTGCCCTTCCTCCTGCCCCGCCGACTGCGTCACATCCACTGTCTGCACCGTCTTTATCACCGTCGGTTCCGCCGGCGCAGCGTTCTTCGCGGGCTCTGTCGCCGGAGCGTCCTGGATTTGTTCATCACACCGTACATATGTTAGCTTCCAAACAAGTGGAAAAAACTGGCCAATCGACAGTAATAAAAAACAAGATCATATGAATGGCGCCGGCCGGCCGGCGGCCGGCGTACCTTGGGTGAGCTGTTGTCAGTGGTCGACATGCCGCCGAGCTACCTGATATCGCAGAGGAAAAGATGGATAGGTAGTGGAAATAGCTGCTCAGAACTCAGAAGGATCGAAGACGATTGCAGAGCTGGTTTGAGTGTTGAGCT
Organism: Avena sativa; assembly: GCA_916181665.1. Lineage (NCBI taxonomy): Eukaryota > Viridiplantae > Streptophyta > Magnoliopsida > Poales > Poaceae > Avena > Avena sativa. The sequence goes on from OV702283.1 coordinate 358,970,764, forward strand.
GGGCTTCCGGTACTTATGTAGCATGGCCGCCGAAGTCGCGAGAAGGATGAGAGCTGGCGCTTGTCGGCGGAATACTGCCCACCACAGAGCAGCGGAACAATAGCAGCCGAACACCTGTCGTGTCCGCATCATTATTCATTTTGCAAAATATAAAAATCCAAGGGATGTCGGCCGCCCAGCCCACCAGCTCGTCCTTGCGTAGGCCGATTATTTTCTCTTTTCCATAAGAGCATCTTCGCACACAATCACAGAACGCCGATTCCAGATCGAATTTTAGGTTTTAAACGTTGAAATTCGGCTCAGCCTTGTTCTGTTTTCGTTCAAATTTAGATCAAGTTTAATCCGAACTTTTCAGGTTATTTTCAGAATTTCGGAAACGCTCTGAAAACGCCGGATGAATCGAATTCAGCGAAAAAAAAACAGACAACGTATAGACCCGTCCAGTCAGCGATTAAAGCCGAGTCGTCGTCATCCTTCCGCCTCGGAACCCCGCGAAGGACCGCCGAGCAATAACTGCTCGTATGTCGGCCCACGTGTCGCCGTAATAGCGCCACCGCCTCATCAACTCCTGCGACGGACCGCCGGTCACTAAATTCCCGTTGTTTCCCCTTTTCCTGCCCATGCTGCTACACCCCTCCCGCCCTCGCCGGTCCCTTCGGCCTATATAATCCGGCGACCTCGCCGACTCATTTCACTCACTTCCAATGCTCCTCCACTTTCCCCTCCACCGCGAACATCAACTCCGGCGAGAAGAGAGCAATGGCCGAGAGGTACCCGGCGATCCCGCGGCGGCGAACGGTTTCGGCCGGCGCACGCTCCAGCCGTGGAGGCGCGCATGCTCTACGACGCCGGCTACATGGCGCCGTCGAACATGCGGAACCTGTCGGGCTGGAAGCTCAGCGCCGACGGCATCCCCATCCCGCTGCGCCGATGATATCCAGGCCTTCATCGCGGCCATGGATGATCCCGCCGTCGCCGAGGATCCCAACAACCTCCTCTACTGGGAGACCTTCTTCGCCGAGCGCTGCCTCCAGGAGCTCGCCCCCCACGAGGGGTCGCCTGACTCGCCGCCGAAGTGCAACAACGCGGCGGGTCGCCGGCGTTGGTGGAGTGCGCCAGGCCGGACTCTCGCGGCAGTGCTGCAGCACATCCACGCTAGAAACACCCCGCGTCTCGGCTTCCCGCGCACATCCACGCCGGCATCCAGGGCGGGGCGGCACCCTCCGGCCAACTGGCTGCCGAGGAGGATGGCCAGACTGAGCTCTTCCTCCGCCTCAGCCTCCCGCTCGTCGGGGTCCACGCCGGTGCCTTCGCCTACGCTACGCCCAGTCAAGCGCGAGGCAGACTCGCCGGTTCGCTCGCCGCCGCGAACACGCTCGCGGGGCATCGTGATCAACGAGCCCCGCGTGCCGGCCCAGTCGCCGCCCACTGGACGCCTTCGCCAAGCGAAGCCGGAGCCGGCCGATTGGGCGGTGCTCGTCGACGAGGACGCCTTCGCCATAAAGATGGCGATGGAGCAGTCGCTCTGGGAGTCAGCTCCACAGCCGACGCTGGAGCCGTCTTAGCCGGACATCCTCGACTGGTCCAGGGCGGACTGGGAAGAGGAGGATCCCATCCGCGTCCAGCGGCGGTTGTTGGGGATATGCTATATGGGTATCCTCATAACATGTCCTCTATCCGGATAACCCGGATGACCCACAGTTGGTAGCATGGCCCATGGCCTGCTGGGTGGCCCAGTTAGATGGATCCAGAAGGGAGGCCCATGCCGGATAAAGGAAGGCTACGGAGGAGTCACCAACGTACCCGGAGCCTTGGAGTGCAAGACACGCTAGACTAGTTGTAGGCGGTGTAGGACTCTATAACCTGTCCGGCTAGGACTTTTCCCTGTAACCCTAGGGCCCGGTGACTATATAAGTCGGGCCTATGGGAGCCTTTAGGGGACGATAACTTAGAATTTCTAGTCACCTCGGCGTATTTGCCCTTATAGTGATTTATAGCAGGAGTAAGATTCCGCCACCGTTGTGGGATCTGAACCTGGGTAAGCTGTGTTACCTCGTATCCATCAACCGTCTGCCTTCCCCCACGTCTCTAAACACGCACTGTGAGGAACCCTCCATGGCGTACTCGTCGGCAATACCACGACATTTGGCGCCCACCGTGGGGCAAGAGGCGCTTCAGGCTCTTCAGCGAGCGAGGACCAAGATCTTCGCGGGAATCGGCGAAACCGTAGCCATCGGTCGTGTTCTCTTCTCTGGCAACGTTCCGATCATCCCTCCTGACGAGTTCTGGATCCCGGCAAAGACGAACCCTACGTGGTGCTCGATCGTCTCCATCGGAGATATCCATCTCTTTATTGGCGAAAACGACTCGGGCACTAGTTCCCTGGGAGTCGGAGGAGCATCAAGACCCGCACGGACCGCCTACGGGCAGGATACGTTCACGGAAGGATCGATGCCGGATCTCTCTTTGGAGTTTGCCGGCAAAGATCGGAAAAATTCAAGGCCCACCCAAACCGCCCCTGTGCAGGATATAACGGTGGAAGATCGCTGCAAGTCCGCCGGCTTCGTCCGCGCGTCTGGACAACAGAGATCCAAGTTTGTCGGCGTGGTTACCATCTTCGATCTGGCGTGCTGCGTTCAGAGAGAGGGAGAAAACCCCCGCGATTACCTCGCCAGGTGGCTCCATATACGGGCCGATCTGGCGCATTACCCCAATGTTGATGCCATGTATCACTTTGTGGAAGGAATGGACCAGGGTACGCTTTTCCGACATTCCCTAAGGCAGCAGCAGGCTTCAGGACGTCTCACCTTCTAAAGCATGGTGAACACCATCAACAACTATGCGGAGGCCGAAGAGGCAGCTCAGGCAGCTCTTGCGCTCATTGGCGGCAGGAGGTGGTGGTGCCGGCAAAATTCAAGGCCCGCCATCGCCGCAGCTGTGCCACCACCTCCAGTCATCGTCGCTGCTATTGCACCTCCACCCCCATCATCGAGGAAGCCCCGGCACCCTCCGACTCTGTGATTGACGCGCTCTACGCCGACTTTAGTGAAGATTCGGAGGAGATAGATTTCACCCCGAAGGAGCTAGACTCTGCCATGCAGGAGATGGAGGAGGAGTACACGCACGACGAGCAGGCCAACAACACCGTCACGTCCCGAGAAATGTTCGTTAGCATTGGGACGCGATGGATGAAGATCAACCCGGAAGAGCTCTGCCTAAAACACTAGACAAGGGGAAGGGACCACCTGTTGCTGCCGCCAATGATCGCGCAAAGGACATGCCCCCTTCGCCTAAACCAGTGCAACAGCCGCAGGAACTCGGCACCGGGCCGAGCAACGACACCGCAAACCCGCCGCCTCCGGCATCTACGTCTGCTGCTGCCCAAGTTACTCCAGCTGATAGAGTGATGTACGACAATCTCCTCGTCGAGCCTATGACCTGGCTCATATCCGCAGTGTAGTCCAGCTTGACGAGAAGTGCCAGCAGCTGCTGGAGGAAGCGCATGCCATCGCGGAGCAAGGCGCAAAGCTAGATCGAGATCTGGCCAATGCGCAGAAGTCCATAGAGAAAGCTAGAGCAATGGAGGCCGAGTACAAGACTCTGCTGCAGCAGCAGAAGGCCAAGAAAGCTCTGGCTCGTGTCATCAACGATCCTGGTGTGCGACGAAACCTAGGATGGGCTCCCCCGAAGCTGGCACAAGCCAAGCCATACATTGACAGTGAAGGCAGATAGGTGATGCCCACTCCTCTCCTCAACCTCGCCGTCACCAAGACCCTTCTGGAGCAGGATAGATCGTCTGAAGTGGTGGACCAGGTCTATGACCTAGTGTCCAAGGCGGGGAAACAGCAGGAAAAGGCCACCTCCCAGAGGCTTGAGTCCGACCCAACGTTTTGCCAGTCTAGCCAGCATAAGCCGCCAAGGGACAAATCTCCTCTTGATGTCAGGTCTCAGACGGGTTCGTCAGAACAAAGACGGAGGGATGCGCGCAACATGAAGGACGCTATCCCCATATCCTCCAACCACAGAGGTAAGGCCCAACCTCATCGCCCATCGCCACCGCCCCGCTCACCCCGACATCACGAAGAAACTAAGGCTCAACGTCGTACGGATATGTCCCCGCCAAGACAGAGCGGCATCGTCATCCGCGACAACGCGGAGCAGACCCGTCATGACGGAGAGCGCAACCAAGGACACAAGAGCAGGTCGTGCCATGACCCTCCACGTCCGACAAGCAACCGCGACAAGCGTGAGGCGTCACAGGAGGGTAACAGCAAGAAGGCTAACCCACCGCCACCTCCGCCTCTGTCGCCACCTAGCAGCCACCATGGCGGAGGAGGCCCGCGTCGTTCACGCAGCCCATCCCCTGATGGCAAGAATAAAAGAATCCCGGAGCCATACGACGCACGTTCGCGTATAGACAAGATCCACGAGGCCCGAAAAGGACCATACTTGGGACCACGTTGCTTTGGACCTGTAATATGGTCCGCAACTTACCCCAAAGGTTTCCGGATTGACAAGACCATCAAGCCCTATGACGGCACCGCCAACCCAGCTACATGGTTGCAGGCCTACGACAACGCGGTGGAGATCTCCAGGGGTAACCCCAACGTCGCTGTCAAGTACCTCCCATTAATGTTGGCGGGCACGGCCCGTCAATGGATTCATGACTTGCCGGAGAAATCCATCTGCAATTGGTTGGACATGCAAGAACCGTTCACCAAAAACTTCGAGGGTACGTACAAGCGTCCCTGTACTGTTGGCGATCTACAGCGGTGCATGCAAGAGAAAGACGAGACATCTCGCTCCTACCTCTCCTGCTGGCTGGATATGAAGAATTCCTGCGCAGGAGTGCACGCTCAGACCGCCATGGCCGCCTTCATCGATGGGTTGGAAAGGGGCACGTTGCTCCGACATAAGCTGAAGCGCTTACAGGACAATCACCAGCTAGACTTGAACCAGATGATTCAGTTGGCCAGTGAGTTCGCAGCTGCCGACGACGATGCTCGTGGCTCTCTGCCGGCAACGGCCGTTCCAACTCAAGCTCAGAGGAACAACAGCACAAAGCGGAAAACCGCACCAGAAGAAAAGAAAACTCCCGACATGGTCGCTATGACCTTTGTGGGACGAGGTGATGGTGGACAACGTGGCCGAGGGCGGGGAGCTGGTCGTGGGCAGCAGCAAGGAAGTGAAACTACCTCGGCAGCGCTCCGCGTTTCCCAAACCTACGAGGAGTACCACAATATGTCGTGCCTCGTACACCTCGATGCCAACGGTAAGGCCACCCAGAGCAATCGCCACAGCAAGTTCGTCAATGACCTCAAGGAGGACCCGGAGTCCGACTACAAGCGAAGTCGAAAGAACAGACTGCAAGGCAAGGGCAAGGGGAAGAAGAAGGAGGAGGAGTCCAAGGATTCAAGTGATATGGACGATGACGTCGACCCCAAGCACGCCGCCAAGAGCGACGGCAAAGGCAAGAACCCCTTCGAAAAGAAGGCGGCAGTTTTCCACACTTTCCTTGGTACTCCCACCGTCCGACAACAGAAGACCTCCATGAGGATACTGATGGCTACTCTCCCCCTAGTTCCCTAGTTCCTGCGCTGGTCGGAGATTCCAATTACTTGGGACATGAAGGATCACCCAGACCTCATACCTACGGAGAACCAATACGCCATGGTCATCAACCCCTTGATTGACGGCAATGAGTTCACCAAATGTATGGTGGATAGTGGAAGCAGCATCAACATTATGTACCTGGATACACTGCAAAAGATGAACTTGACGGAGGCAAACCTAAGGCGGACCAATACCATATTCCATGGCATAGTTCCTGGTCGGGAGGCTCGGTCCCTTGGGTGCATCACACTCCAGGTCGCCTTTGGTGATGTTAATAATTACCGCCAAGAGCGCATGACCTTCGAGGTGGTCCCCTTCAAGAGCGTGTACCACGTCATATTCGTCCGCGACATATTCCACACCTTCATGGCCAAGCCATGCTTTGTCTACAACAAACTCAAGATTCCCGGACCAAACGGTGTCATCATCGTATCCGGAAGCTTTGCCAAAGCTAGGGACTGTGAGATTGGAGAAGCAGCCTATGCGGAAGCTGTCCTCTACAACGAAGAATTCAAGGAGATCCAGAACACGGTCGATGCCTCGGAGATGCCCGCGTCGAAGAAACAGATTTCCGACTCCGCTCCAGCATTCAAGGCCGCCATCGAGACCAAGCCGGTGGAACTTGTGGTAGGCGATGCCTCCAAGACCACCGCCATTGGGACAAACCTGGATCCCAAATAGGAAAGCGCGCTCGTCGAGTTCCTCCGTGAGAACAAGGACATCTTTGCCTGGCAACCTGCCGACATGAAAGGTGTACCTAGGGAACTTGCCGAGCACAGCTTGAACATTGATCCAAAATGCAAACTAGTGAAGCAACCTCTACGATGCTTTGGAGATGAGAAGAGACGCGCCATAGGCAAGGAGATAGCTAGGTTACTTAAGGCTAGTTTTATCCGAGAAGTCCTTCACACCCAATGGGTGGCCAATCCTGTACTTGTCCCCAAAAAGGGAAGCAAAGAATTAAGAATGTGCGTTGATTACACCGTCTTGAACAAAGCATGTCCCAAAGATCCGTTTGCTTTGCCTCGCATTAACCATGTCATTGAATCGACGGCTGGCTCGGAGCTTTTGTGTTTTCTTGATGCATACTTAGGATACCACCAGATCAAGATGAGGAAGTCGAACCAATTGGCCACTTCGTTCACTACACCCTACGACACGTTTTGCTATGTCACGATGCCCTTTGGGCTGAAAAACGCAGGTGCTACGTACCAGCGGACAATGCAACGTTGCATGCAAGACCAAATTGGTCGGAATGATCACGCCTATGTGGACGATATAGCGGTGATGTCTAAAAAGTCAAATGACTTAATCTCTGACTTAAAAGAAACTTTTGATACTCTCCAGAAATACAACATGATGCTTAACCCTAAGAAGTGCGTCTTCGGGGTTCCAGCCGGCAAATTGTTGGGCTTCATTGTTTCCCAACGTGGAATCGAGGTCAACCCGGAGAAAATCAAGGCCATCTTAAACATAAACCGTCCGACATGCCTAAAGGACATACAACGACTAACAGGTTGTATTGCAGCAGTTAGTCGGTTCGTCGGCCGACTTGGAGAGAAGGCTCTGCCAATGTACAAGTTGCTAAAGAAGGCGGACAAATTCACGTGGACGGACGAAGCAGATGCAGCATTGAAGCAGCTCAAGGAGATTCTTTCCTCAGCGCCTATCCTTGCAGCGCCCGAGCCTGGAGAGCCCATGTTAATATACATGGCGGCCACCAATCGGGTAATCAGCATCGTCGCCGTGGTAGAGTGGAAGGAACCAGGCTATGAGCATGGATTTCAACGACCAGTTTACTATGTAAGCGAGGTCTTGACGAAGTTCAAGCAGCGTTACCCGCACTACCAAAAGATAGCTTATGGAGTATTCCTTGCTTCTCGGAAGTTGAGGCACTATTTCCAGGAGCACCCCATCACAGTAGTGAGCAAGACTCCACTATCTGACATTATCAACAACAGCAACGCTACATGAAGGGTCGCGAAGTGGGGCATTGAACTTGCCGCCTTCAAGATCACCTACAAGAGACGCGACGCTATCAAGTCACAAGCCTTGGCGGATTTTATCACAGATTGGACGGAGATGCCAGATGCTACTCCATTGCCGGAGCCAGAGTACTGGGTGATGCACTTTGACGGATCAAAGTTGCTCAATGGCTCGGGGGCTGGTGTACTGCTACAGTCACCAACTGGTGATAAGCTACACTACGTTCTGCAGATCCACTTCGAGGCTACAAACAACATGGTAGAGTATGAAGCACTCATTCACGGATTGCGTGTAGCCAAGGATATTGGCATCAAGCGCATAGTTTGTTGTGGAGATTCCGACTTGGTTGCCCAGCAGGTGGCTGGCACCTGGAATGCGCGGAACCCTATGATGGAGGCATATCGCGACGAAGTGGACGAGATAGCCAAGAGCTTCTTGGGCTACGAGGTCAAATATGTACCTAGGAAGAAAAACGAGGAGGCTGATCTGCTGTCCAAGATTGGATCAAGGCGCAAACGAATTCCTCCTGGAGTTTTCCTGGAGCATCTACGGACACCATCCGTGAAGGGAGCATACATCGACAACCCGGACAGAGTAGACTCTTTCGTCCACATGGTGGCAAAGGTCCCTCCGGCTTGGACAAAACCGTTCATGGAGTATCTCGAACACGAAACTTTGCCCGACGATGAAGTCAAAAGATGGCAAATAGTACGTCGAGCAAAGGGCTATACCATAATCAATGGACAACTATACAAAAGAATCACTACTGGTGTATACCTTAAGTGTGTTTCCCAGCAAGAAGGTATTGAAATCCTCCGTGAAATCCATCTCGGAGATTGCGGGCATCACGCTGCTCCCCGATCATTGGTTGCTAAAGCTTTCCGGCAAGGATTCTACTGGCTGACCGCAAAGTCGGACGCCGACAAGATGGTTGAGACATGCATGTGATGCCAGTATTATGCCCGACAACCACATGTTCCAGCTGAAGAATTGCGAACAATACCAATAACTTGGCCGTTTGTAGTCTGGGGGCTGGACATGCTTGGTCTGTTGCAGACGGCACCATCTGGGTTTACGCATCTGCTAGTAGCAGTTGATAAATTCACCAAATGGATAGAAGCTAAACCCATTAGAAAGGTCGATGGGGCAACTTCCCTTAGGTTTGTCCCGGATCTAGTGGTGATATTTGGTATCCCACATAGCATAATCACCGACAACGGCGGCAACTTGTCACTCAGAGAAGTGGAAGCTTACTGTTGGGAGAAGGGCATCTGACTTGACCTTGCATCTGTGGCACACCCACAATCCAATGGTCAAATTGAGCGAGCCAATGGATTAATTCTGCAGGGAATCTAGCCACGTCTCGAGGCACCGCAACATAGAGCAGCTGGAGCCTAGGCGGAAGAATTGCCATCTGTATTGTGGAGTTTATGAACTACACCCAACAGATCCACCGGCTACACCCCTTACTTCATGGTTTATGGAGCAGAAGCCATCCTACCCTCCGACATCCTTCACGATGCACCAAGAGTTGTCGCCTACGATGAAGATGGCGCTGAAGAATCTAGACGCCTAGATGTGGACCTTCTCGAGGAGGAGCGCGTTTTGGCATGCCAAAGATCCGCCATCTACCAGCAGAAGCTACACAACTACCATAGTCGCCGCGTCCGGCATCGCTCGTTTAAAGAAGGGGATTTGGTGCTCCGACTTAAGCAGAAGAAGTCACACAAATTATCCCCGCCATGGCAAGGACCGTTCATCATAAGCAAAGCGCTACTCAATGGGTATTACTACCTCGTTGACAATCGTGAACTAAAGGATAGACCCAACGAGGATCATAAGCGTAAGTGACGTGACCCGGATGATGACTACCCGGGGCTTGATCGTCTATAGAACATAGCACAGCTACGTCCTTTCTACACTTAGCATTTTTTATCTATTGTGTACCTCTTATATGATCAATGAAATAAAGCTCTCTGGTTCACTCATATTTCTGAGTCTTTTGCCTCCTTTAGTGTTCATTTTTGGATCGTATAAAACCTTTATGCACAAGTTTTGTGTTTGCACTTGCGAAAATTCCTCCTACGGGCGTTAACTTAAGTTTTCTGGTCTACACGTTCTTTGTCGTTTTATGTAGATTCTGGAGTAGTGACTTTCGACACTTATTATCAGCGATTTTGTGCTTAGTTTATTGACGGTGCCATTGGGCATCATCACCTGAGCGCATGGTTTCGACAATGAGTCTTCCGACTCACGAAAATTCAAGCATAAAAACCAAAGTATTGGATAAGCCAGCACTTGCTTAAAAAATATATACATGCTGGAAACAGTTCTTGAGTAGCAGGAAATAACAACCATTGTTTTCCGCCTTAAGTTAACAAGTAGTTTTTCCGCATACACATTACATAGGAAACAAATATTACACAAATGTTTTTTATTCCTCTGGCGCAGGAGACTTGGACGCAGCATCATCAGCACCAGGAGAGTCACCTTCCTCGAAGTCGTCAGTATTGAGGGACTCGGAGGAGCTTTGGTTTCCGCCGTTAATGGTTTTCAAGGGCACAAAGACATTAAGATCGACCAACTCGGCGACTCTGGTGTCAAAACCCGTGAGCGACGCCAAGATAGCTTCGTGATCTATCTTTTGTCCTTCGTCGTCTACGTCGGGGATACCGGAGGTCACCGTGTCGATGTCGGCATTTTCGTAGTGTGCCTTGACCATTGACAACGCCATCCTTGCGCCGGCCCGTGCACACGAAGCTTTCCAACTTGAGATACGCTCGGGGGCTCGGCGCAGGATCTCCGAGAACTTCGTCACAGAGTCTGTCGCCTTGATGTTAATCCGGAGGGACTTGGCTATCTCCTTGGTCTGCTTGATGGTGGTGTTGATAAAGTTGCCGGCAAGGACCATGCATTCCTTTGGCGGAGGAGGCGACCGGGTTAAACCTATAGGAGATGCAAATTTCCGACAAAGAAGCACATGAGTTCAATAACACAAGAAGTTCAGAGTATCTAGCTTGCAGAAATCCAAGACGGAGAATCACTTACTGAAGATGCTAATCTCAGCTTGCTAGAGAGTATCCGCCATGGAGTCCTGTTCTTGTCGGAGGATCCTATATGCTTCAAGATGGCGCTGATTTTGCTCATCGACATATTTCTTCTGATCTTTCAAGATCGCGATTTCCTCTTTCAAGCAGTTCATCTCCTCACTGGCGGAGTCCTGCAGGGCTTTCATTGTGTCTTCATGCATCTTCAGCATGTCCTTCCTCTCCTGTTTAAGGATCTTGTTTTCGCTATCCAGCTGCTGAATATGCTTGGATTGCTCAACAATATCCTTAGCCTTGGAAATGGTTTCTGAAAGTCAGAGAAAAGAACAGTACACAGTGAGTACTCGGAGAATGTTGGCACAAGACCAAGTCGGAATACAAAAAAGAAAGGAAAAACAGACGCTTGCTCTTGGTGATTTGTTCCTTCAAGAAGGCATTTTTACCCTTTTCGGCTACCAAGTCCGCGCGCATCTTCTAGTACTAGTCGTTGGCCACGCCCCTCCTAGCATTCTCATTCCGTGGAAGAAAAAGTTTAACGTTGTTTAGTCTACTTGGAGCATCTAGCCGGATAAATATCCACCTAGAGGCTTGGGGGCTACAGTGAGAGTTTTTAACTTAACAATATGCTTGGTCTTTCATTAAGCATCTAGTCAGAACTAATTCAGTTTTTGATTCGAAGCTTGGGGGCTATAGTATAAAGTTTTTAACTCAGTCATATGCTTAGCTTCTTTTTAAACATCTAGTCGGAACTAAATCAGTTACAACTAGAAGCTTGGGGGCTACAATATTGAAATTTATAAACACTGCGTATGCTACTCTGAAAGCATCTAGTCGGAATAATTCATTCAAACTATATGCTTGGGGGCTACAGTGAGAAGTTTTCTAGCTTAGTCACTCTTAGAGCATTCAGATGCAAAGACTTATGGTTTTCCGTCTAAATCCTCGGTGGCTACAGTGGGATACTCATATGAAATACAAAAGGCAGATAAAACTTACGAGTGCGATGATCTTGAGGTTTATAGCACTCTTAGCAAAAAACCTGCCGAAGGATAAACTGTTTCCTTGCAAGATTTCTGCTTGACGGAGAAGCTCCTCAAGACCGCATGTTGGAGATGTCGGCGCCGCACCAGGAACCAGAGTAGTGCTACCCGTCGTAAGTACCATATAGACTATCTTTGGAAACTCTATGGTCTTCTTGGGTGCGGAGGCGCCGCCTTCGGCAGACGTACCACCTTCCACCACTGCCTTACCGCTACCGATGGCATCCTTAGCCGGAGCTTCAGCCATTTGGTTTGCGGCACTTTCCTGCCTCGCTTGTTCGCCGACAACAGCAACCTCTGTGGAAGCACCTGAGTCCACTTCCATGGCGGAAGGGCCAGATGCTACTTTGGCTTGTGAGCTTGTCGAAGCGGACGAAGGCTGGACGCTAGGGGTGAGAGGGGCGACGGCGGGAGATGCGTGGAGAGAAACGTCACGATGCAACATATCCTTAATATTTCTAGAAGCCCCCAAAGTTTTGGAGGTCTTCTTCAAACTAGTAGTGGCTTTCTTCCTGAAACGTACAAAAATTATAAGTACAGGAGTAAGACAAACAATGGACAATGTCAGAGAGAAAGAAGCTTACACAAGAGGGGGTGCTTTGGCAAAGGGGATCCCAGTAATCTTTCTTTTCTCCGCCTCCAGGGCGGCGGTAGTCTTCTTGGAGGCTCCACCCTCCGTCTTCTTATTCTTGCCTCCGTCGGCAGCGTCAGAGGTGGAGCTCTTCCGCTTTCATGCCAAAGGGACCTCGTTGTCGGACACAACGGTGACTTCCTCCATCTTTGGATCATAGATTTGGGAAGCCATGCTATCCTCATCTATGTCGCTGAGCTGTTAAGTGAAAATCCACCATGTTAGATGAGATGGTAATGGCTAGACGGAAGAACTGGAGTATATGTCATACACGGAAAATAAACAGATACCTTTGGGCACTTGCTCTCTACGAACATGTCGTAGGTGATGGTGAAGCCACGCTTCTTATACTTCACCTTGACGATGTCCTTGAGACGGAGCTTGACGGAGTCGCTAGAGAAATTGTCCTTGGAGATGCGGAGGCTATCCTTCCTCTCGTTGGTATACTCGTGCATCAACTTCAAGCGGTGCTGCAGAGGCTGGATCCGCCTGATGAACCAGCACATGGCCAGGTCCAATCCGGTCAGACCCGTATCTACGAACCACTCTATCCGCCTTATAGCACGGGAATCGTCGATGTCGGAGGGAAGGGAGGCCTGGGATCTCCATGTTGAGGCTTTAGCGGCAGCTCCATCGACGAAGTCCGGGTACGTCACTTCTCGGCCAACCAGAGGGATATCTGGGCCGTAGAAGTACGTCCGCTGCGAGTTTTTGCAGGACTCATGGCCGACGATGTCGGGGAAGCGCCGGCCAGGCCGGATCTTAAAAATAATGGTGCCACAGTTCCTGAGCTCGTCCTTGCCGGCTCCGGCTTCGTGCTTGACGGTGGAAAAGTATATAAAGAGATCTAGCCTAGGCCTAATCCCTAAGTAACCCTCACAAAGCGCCGCGTAGTTGCTAAGCGTGAGGATGCTATTGGGGGAGAGGTTCTGAGGCTGTACTCGGTAATGGTTGAGGACAACTAGGAAGAAACTGGAGATGGGCAGGAAGACGCCGCGTACCAGTTGAGCTTTGAGGTACACCTTTTCTCCGGCTTGGGGAGAAGGAGTGACCTCGCCGGCCGGCGCCTCCCGCCAGGCGAGCCCCTCCGTCGCAGGGAGGTAGCCCTCGATAATTAGCTCCTTGATGTCGCGGTCCGTGATATCCGAACCGCGCCAGTCGCCCTTGTGGGTGTCGTAATCCTCCTACAGTAGCTCCAGCGCCACTGAGTTATGGTCGCCGCCGGTGGTTTTGACCACCACGGATTTGGGAATAACCAGGCCCTCGGGAGGCATGATGATGGTGCTCGTCGGCTTCGCCACGGCATCGCCTGACGCCGCCATGGAAGGCGTGGAACTTCTGCTGGCCATTGGAGAAGTTACGGTGGTGACTGGGAAGGTCGAGGAGTTAGGGTTTTTAGCACAATGCACGGAGAGCTCGAGGAGGCGCTCGCTGGAGGAAGAAGACGATGCAGAGGAGAATGAAGTGAAAAGTAAAATGTCCACCGCTGTTATAATTTATAACCTCCGGCATCAAGTTCGTGTGGAATGATCGAACGGTTGACGTGTGGACGACGTGTGCGGGCGTGTGCGCGGAAATTTCGCCACGTTGCCAACCGTCGCCGCCAACGGTTCGTATCGCTCGCGCGGGAAAATCGGACATGATTGCGTTCTCTGCATGTGTGTGTTACGAGGCGTTGATGACCTATGTATACGTCGTCCTAGCTGTCACTGGCAGATGAACCATCACATCGAAAGATTCCGGCATGGACGGATCCAGTCCGGCTATGGAAGAGTACGATAGAAGATTCAGCAATTCTCCGACTTACAAGTTAAAGAAGGAGAAAGCCTTGCAGGATTCTTTGGGAGGACTACAATATGTTGCTTGACGATTTGCCGACATCCATCTAGACGGAGCATTCAACGTGAAGAGGCAAGACGGTGCAAGATCTCGGAGTTCTCCGGGGGCTACTGTTGGGGATATGCTATATGGGTATCCTCATAGCATGTCCTCTGTCCGAATAACCCAGGTGGCCCACAGTTGATAGCATGGCCCATGGCCTGCTAGGCGGCCCAGTTAGATGGAACATAAGGGAGGCCCATGCCGGATAAAGGAAGGCTACGGAGGAGTCACCAACGTACCCGGAGCCTTGGAGTGCAAGACACGTTAGACTAGTTGTAGGCGGTGTAGGACTCTGTAACCTGTCCGGCTAGGACTTTTCCCTATAACCCTAGGGCCTGGCGACTATATAAGTCGGGCCTATGGGAGCCTTTAGGGCACGATAACTTAGACTTTCTAGTCACCTCGCACATCGAACCAATCCTTGTAACTCGGCGTATTTGCTCTTATAGTGATTTATAGCAGGACTAAGATTCCGCCACCATTGTGGAATCTGAAGCTGGGTAAGCTGTGTTACCTCGTACCCGTCAACCGTCCGCCTTCCCCCACGTCTCTAAACACGCACTGTGAGGACCCCTCCATGGCGTACTCGTCGGCAATACCACAACAACGGTAGGAGCAGGCCGAGCGCCAGGCGTGGTACGGCCACGTGTTCTCCTACTAGGGCGCCCCACTCGTCGTCCTCGATGACGACGAGGAGGTCGGCCCCTCCGACCAGCTCTGGAGGTGCGGCGACGCTGGCCAGGGGAGCTCCCGCCCGTCGCAGCCGCCGAGCGATGAAAGCGGCGGTGGCGAAGACGACGACAAGGCCGATTCCGGCTACACCTCCTTCTACGGCAACCTCGGCATGTAGAAGCGGTGGCGGCTTCGGCGACGGCATCGGGCGGCGGCCTTTTTTATGTTTTTTAGTTTATTATCTAGCCTAAATTTGCGTGTTCGCCCGAATTCGATGTAATCCGTCTATATTTGTCCATAATTAATGAAATCCGCCTAAGTTGGACGAAATTTGTTAAATTTTATCCGAACACGGGAACTCGGCTTGGAACGCGAGTGAAAAACTCGGTGTTCCCATGCTGAAAACGAGTTTCATCCGGCCCAAAATTGATCCGGATTTCGGCGCCTGGAATCGCCCAACGAGTGGGGATGCTCTAAGGAGGAGCAAGGGTACACGTACTTTTTTTTTCTTTCGAGTTTTTTAAAAATGAAACCATGTAAAATTTGATTAGGTATTTAGAAAAACATATCAACATCTATAATACAAAATCAACACCATTAGATCACAATGGTGTATATTTTCATATGATACACATTTGGTATCTATATTTTGATTTTTATTCCAACATACTCGTCGAACTTTACATCATTAGAATTTTTTTTAAAAAAACTTTTAATTACAATGGAGTACTTTATTTTGCACGGCGAGGAGAAAAGGAGGCTAACCTCGACACCAGGCTCCCCTGCACCCACCTCCACCGCCTCGGTGCCAACCTTCTAGCGTCGGTCCCATCTTCTCGGGATGATCAACTATATTGCATTGATAATTTTATTGACATCGGACCATCCAACATTGAGTTAACAAAAGCAATGATATTTACCAATCGATTCCGCTTCGGATCTAGATCGGTATTTCTCACACGATAATAATTCTACGTTTACGTCAGGTCTCTTTCTCTCGTTCATGACCCATCAGATGCTATATTTGCCAAACCATAGCTTAGACGTTTGGTAAATTCCAATGCAATGCTGATGTGATGGTTAATCTTGGGAGATAGATGATGATCACTTGCGAAAATGGTGGTAAACACCAGTCAGTTCATCTATATGTGCATGCACTTAAGTATACTGTGTCGGTTCACATATACACCACATGGTTCGCTAAAAAATACCCTACATTGAAGCCATAGTCATTGGAGCCAACCCAATGGATTGGATTAGGAATAGTCCAACCCTGTCTCCCGGATCGAAGCGAACCCGTCCACCTTCAAAATTTTCCTATTAGGGATCAGCGTCCCTATCATTGGTGTTGACCCCACACGATCTCACAACATCAGTGGACGACTAATATGTCAAAAATGTATCCATAACTTTGTAGTATGTTATGTGATATTTTATCATATTTGACGAAGGATGGTTTTCATGATTCTACGGTTGTCTCACTTTCGAAGACCAAAAGAGAGTTTATTCGTTCGGCAATGGGCCCGGGTCAGCAGATTTGGATCTCAAAGACAAAGATATTGGTGTAATATGAAGGATTCCCTCATACTTTATTCACAAGGTGATCAAGAGATTGTACAAAGGGTTTATAAGATGGATCTCGACGGGTTTATAAGAGTACCCAGTGAGAATATGATTTTAGGGTTTATGATTAAGGCCAATGGCTATGTTGTGACACTAGTGGAAACGAGGCCTTTGGTTGAGCCTGGAAATGGGCTTTAACACCACTTCTTCTACGAACTGGTGTTAGGGGGGGGGGGGGCGTACCAGCGTGGACCGTGCAGAAAAAGGAGCCCCCCTTTAACACCGGTTCGTGGCACGAACCGGTGTTAAAGGCCCCTGCACCAGTGGCCCACGCAGACCCCCTTTAACACCGGTTCAAGCCACGAACCGGTGTTAAAGGGGGGCTATATAACACATCGCAGCCCACACCCCTCTCTTCCATTTTTTCACTCTCTCCTTTTAGAGCCTAGCAAGAGGGTGAGAGGTGTGCTAGTTTGTGTTTTTTTCCTATGCACAAGAGGTGTTCGGTGAAATGCCCGAGAGGTCAAAATAAGTTTTCTCGTTGCTCTTTCCTTCTCGGTCGAGGTCGGCAACTATCCTTTCATGTGTCATTGATGTACTATATATATAAATGGTCATCTTCCTATTAATTTTTGATTTATACTATATATTAATGCAGATGAACCGACAATGGATGTACGGTGACCGACGCACTTCCGAGTATATTACAGGCCTCCAAAATTTCATCGTTGTAGCTAATGCAAACCGTGGTCACAATGGTTTTATGTGTTGTCCGTGTGTTCACTGTCATAACAAGAAAGACTACTCAAATACCAGAACCATTCACGCCCACCTGCTTCAATCCGGTTTCATGCCCAGCTATAATTGTTGGACCAAGGACGGAGAAAAAAGGGTTATGATGGAAGACAACGAAGAAGAAGAGGATGATGACAACTATCATAATATGTATCCTGAATATGCTGATACTGCAACGGGGGTAGATAATGAAGATCAAGAGGCATCAGATGGGCCCGCTGATGACGATCTTGGTCGGGCCATTACTGATGCAAAGGAAGAATGTGAAACTGAAAAGGAGAAGGAGAAGCTGGAGCAGATGTTAAAGGATCACAAAACATGGTTGTACCCAACTTGCGAAGATGGCCACAAAAAGCTAGGTACCACACTGGATTTGCTGCAATGGAAGGCAGAGGACGGTGTGACTGACAGCGCATTTTCAAAGTTGTTGGTAAAAATGAAGAATCTTCTTCCAAGAAATAATGAGTTGCCCGACAATACATACCAAGCAAAGAAGGTTGTCTGCCCTCTAGGATTAGACGTGCAGAAGATACATGCCTGCATTAATGGCTGCATCCTCTACCGCGGTGAGAAGTACGAGAATTTGGATGCATGCCCGGTATGCACTGCACTGCGGTATAAGATCAGACGAGACGATCCTGGCGATGTTGAGGGCGAGGCCCCTAGGAAGAAGGTTCCTGCCAAGGTTATGTGGTATGCTCCTATAATACCACGGTTAAAACGTCTCTTCAGAAATAAAGAGCATGCCAAGTTGTTGCGATGGCACATGGAAGACCGTAAGAAAGACACGATGTTGAGACACCCCGCTGATGGGTCACAGTGGAGAAAAGTCGAGCGAGAGTACCCGGACTTCGCACGTGACGCAAGGAACTTAAGGTTTGGTCTAAGTACAGATGGCATGAATCCTTTTGGTGAGCAGAGCTGCAGTCACAGCACCTGGCCTGTGACTCTATGTATCTATAACCTTCCTCCTTGGTTGCGTATGAAGAGGAAGTTCATTATGATGCCAGTGCTCATCCAAGGCCCGAGGCAACCCGGCAACGACATTGATGTGTACCTAAGGCCATTAGTTGAAGAACTTTTACAGCTGTGGGCCAAACCAGGTGTACGTATATGGGATGAGCACAAAGGGAAGCCATTTGACCTACGAGCATTGCTTTTCGTAACCATCAATGATTGGCCTGCTCTTAGTAACATTTCAGGGCAGACAAACAAGGGATACAATGCATGCACACACTGTTTAGATGAGACTGAAAGTGTATATTTGGATAAATGTAAGAAGGTTGTGTACCTAGGGTATCATCGATTTCTTCCGAACCTGCATCCAGTAAGAAAAAAAGGCAAACATTTCAAACGTCTGGCAGAACCCCGGAGGAAGCCTGTCCTCCGTACCGGTGAGGAGGTATTTGGTATGGTCAAGGACCTAGAAGTAATCTTTGGAAAAGGTCCTGGTAGTCTATCTGTTCCGAATGACGATGCCGGACACGCGCCCATGTGGAAGAAGCAATCTATATTTTGGGACCTACCCTATTGGAAAGTCTTAGAGGTCCTCTCTTCAATCGATGTGATGCACGTGACGAAGAATGTTTGCGTGAACCTGCTAGGCTTCCTAGGAGTGTATGGGAAGACAAAAGATACACCGGAAGCACGGCAGGACCAGCAACGTCTGAAAGACCCTGAAGAGCCTATGCATCTTGAGAACGAGATGGGTAAACGATGCCACTTAACTCCTGCCAGCTATGCTCTTACCAAAGCAGAGAAGGAAATCTTTTTTGAATGCCTGAGCAGTATCAAGGTCCCGTCTGGCTTCTCGTCGAATATAAAGGGAATAATAAATATGGCAGAGAAAAAATTCCAAAACCTGAAGTCTCATGACTGCCACGTGATTATGACACAATTGCTTCCGATTGCATTGAGGGGGCTTCTACCTGAAAATGTTCGAGTACCCATTGTGAAGCTATGTGCATTCCTCAATGCAATATCTCAGAAGGTAATCGATCCAGAATGCCTACCAGGGTTACAGACAGATGTGGCCCAATGTCTTGTCAGCTTTGAGTTGGTGTTCCCACCATCCTTCTTCAATATTATGACGCATCTCCTGGTTTACCTAGTAGAAGAGATTGCCATTCTCGGTCCTGTATTTCTACACATATGTTCCCCTTTGAGAGGTACATGGGAGTCTTAAAGAAATATGTTCATAACCGTGCTAGGCAAGAAGGAAGCATCTCCAAGGGCTATGTAACAGAGGAGGTCATTGAGTTCTGTGTTGATTTTATTCCTGACCTTAAGGTGATTGGTGTTCCAGAATCACGACATGAGGGGAGACTGCGTGGAAAAGGCACCCTAGGATGTAAAGCAATGATATGTAGGGACGGACATTCTCTCAATCAAGCACACTACACGGTTTTACAAAGATCTATCTTGGTTGCCCCGTATATCAATGAACACAAGAATTTAATACGCCTCAAACGCCCAGGGCAGTCTGATGAATGGATTATAAGTGAACACATGGCGAGTTTTGGCGGCTGGCTGCAAAGACTTCTCACGAATAACACCACAATTGGGGATCAGTTGTACTTGTTGGCCAGGACACCATCTTCGACTGTATGTACTTTCCAAGGGTATGAGATAAATGGGAATACATTTTACACGATAGGCCAAGATAAAAAGAGCACCAACCAAAATAGTGGTGTCCGCTTCGATGTAGCAGAAGACAATGGGCAAAATACCACGTATTATGGGTTCATAGAGGAGATATGGGAACTTGACTATGGACCTAATTTTAAGGTCCCCTTGTTTCGATGCAAATGGGTCAAGCTAACCGGAGGAGGGGTTGAGGTAGAAAAGAAGTACGGAATGACAACAGTGGATCTCAACAATTTTATGCAGGTAGACAAGAACTTAGACGAACCATTCGTCTTAGCCAATGATGTGGCTCAGGTTTTCTATGTGAAGGGCATGTCTACCAAACCGAAAAAAAGAAAAAATAAGCAAACAGATACATCACACGATGAGCCAAAGCGTCACATAATTCTTTCAGGGAAAAGAAACATCGTGGGAGTGGAGGACAAGACAGACATGTCAGAAGATTATAATAAGTTTGATGAAATTCCACCCTTCATAGTGAAGACTGACCCAACCATCCTGTTAAACGGTGCTGTTACTCCATGGTTACGGCCGACGCGATCATAAGATTGACTATATGTATTAATTGAGCCATTTTTGGCACACATATGTATCTCAACATGGAAATCAATGTCATATTTCTTCTGTTAACAGTATATGTATTAAATGAGCCATTTTTCTTCCTGCCATTTCTTCCCGCCATTTTTCTTCCCTCCATTTTTTCCCGCCATTTTTCTTCCCGCCATTTTTTCCCGCCATTTTTCTTCCCGCCATTTTTCCGGCCAGTTCTTCTCTCCAGCCATTTCTCACTATATATATATGTAGGGTTCGCCTCCATTGTCATTGCACATCTCTAGACTCATATCTACAACCTCATCACTCTTTCCCATGGCTTCCACCGTAGCACTAACCCCCAGGGAGACGGAGGCGCTTTGCGCCTCGAACTACCCCTGCCCGCCGGGCTACGGTGTCCCCGTCGGCTGGATGCTGAGCGTCGGAGGCGTGCCGGTTCCTCCTGTCCCTGTAAGTGTGGCGCGCCAGATGGCCATCACGAACCACTACTACTTCGAGCTCACGCCGGAGCAGCGGAGGAATCCCATATGGCATCCCGACTATTTCCCTACTTGGGAAGCCTTCTTCGGGGATCGGCGTGAGAGGGCGCTCGCCAGGCACGAGGAGGACGGCCCACCTCATCCGAACTTCAACGAGGCTGGCCGTCGACTATGGTGGCGCGGTCGGACTCTTCAGAGCGTCATGGCCTATGACACTGCCGCCGACTCTAACCCCCGTCTGCGCTACCCTCAAGTCCAGCCCATGCGTACTCAGCCTTCAAGGTTCAATTACGGCGACCCCGAAGACGACAGCGACGACGGCGGCGGCGAGTACGACGACTACAGTGGCGAGTATTACAGGCGTAGGCAGGAGCATGACTGAATCACTCCAACATTCCAAAACAAGTTCGATCGATTGTTACTTAATCTGGCCATGTATCTTAATTTTTAGTTCTTTTATGTATCTTAATTTTCAGTTCTTTTATCTGTCTTAATTTTCAGTCATGCTTTATGTAACTTACTGTTATTTGCATTCTGTATTTTAATTCCAGTTCTATCTCATTCACAAAATGACCTATCTCATTCGAGGTTTCTTGGCTTTCGGGTCAAATGACCAATGTTATGGCTAGAATCAAGACATAGTTTGTGATAATGTGGCCATATTGTGCATACATGTGCATCATGGCATGGCAAACAATGTTGCAAGAGGAAGTTTTCCTTTTTATCGCACGAAAAAGACATTTTCCATTTTCCGAGCATAAAAAACGGACGGTTTTATGAAGCAACCACCAAATGGCTAATTCAAAAAACCACCACCACATTTTACAAAAATACTAGACCACCTTATATGGACAATGTACAACAGGGGGATCTGAAACCTTTCCGTCCACCTCTGGTGAAAAAGACAAATTCCTGCCGAATCGGTAGGAAGTGGGTCAGATATGAACTACAGGTACATGATACGATGCTCATGATTTTTTACAAAAATCATTTTTAGGTTCACAATATGCTATTTTATCAAAAATCCAATGCAAGTTGAGTGAGGCTTGGCCCCGAGCTAAGAATCTTCATGCCCGTTATTCGACAAAGTTTGACGATAGTTTAAAACGGGGATAAAAAATTAAAAAAAGATCGAAACAGTGCGAAACCTTCGCATGGTGTTATATTATGTGACATAGTTAGAAGGAAAAATATCAAACTTGGTATATTGATTATGTCTAAAAAACCTTCACAAAATGACCTATCTCATTCGAGGTTTCTTGGCTTTCGGGTGAAATGACCAATGTTATGGCTAGAATCAAGGCATAATTTGTGATAATGTGGCCATATTATGCATACATGTGCATCATGTCATGGCAAACAATGTTGCAAGAGGAAGTTTTCCTTTTTATCGCACCAAAAAGGCATTTTCCATTTTCCGAGCATAAAAAACGGACGGTTTTGTGAAGCAACCACCAAATGGCTAATTCAAAAAACCACCACCACATTTTACAAAAATACTAGACCACCTTATATGGACAATGTGCCAACAGGGGGATCTGAAACCTTTCTGTCCACCTCTGGTGAAAAGACAAATTTCTGCCGAATCGATAGGAAGTGGGTTAGATATGAACTACAGGTATATGATACGATGCTCATGATTTTTTACAAAAATCATTTTTAGATTCACAATATGCTATTTTATCAAAAACCCAATGCAAGTTGAGCGAGGCTTGGCCCCGAGCTAAGAATCTTCATGCCCGTTGTTCGACAAAGTTTGACGATAGTTTAAAACGGGGATAAAAAATTAAGAAAAGAACGGGTTAGATTCCATTTTAGATGCTTAATATTTCTTATGTTCAAAGTTTTAGGGTTTGTCTATTTTATTTTTATTTAAATTGAATAATCAAAATTTATATGTAAGTGTTTTAATCATTTTAAAAAATTTCATCTAAAGTAAATATTAAATGGTTTTACATGAATGGATAGATATTATTTTTCTGAAAATTATGATATATTATTCATATTTTTCTGAGTTGAAATGAAAAAGATATGAATTTTCTAAATTCATATCCTATTTTTTGAATTAAAAATGCCCCCACCCCTTTAATGCATGAAATAAATGCCCCCTTTAACACCGGTTCCAGCCACGAACCGGTGTTAAAGAGGGGGGGGGGCATTTATTTTGTTTTACGCCCGCACCCCCCTTTAACACCGGTTCGTGGCACGAACCGGTGTTAAAGGGGGGGGGGTGTGCAGGCGCGAAACGAATTCCCCCCTTTAACACTGGTTCGTGCCATGAACCGGTGTAAAAGGGGGGGGGGATTATAACGCGCGTCTTCCTCTCTTCCTTCTCCCCCCCAGCCAGATCAAAAAGCGCGCGCGCAGAGGAAAGCAGAGGAGAGCCGCGCCGCGCCGTCGCCATCCAGCCGTCCAGCCCTCGCCGTCGCCGCCCTCGCCGTCGCCATTCCGCGGGAGCGCCGTCGCCCCCTTCGCCGCGCGCGAGCCGTCGTCGTACGTCCGTCGCCGTGTCCACGTACGCCCTCGCTGTCGTGCCCTCGCCGTCCAGCTGTACGTCGCCGTCGCCCTCACCGTACGTATGTCGTCCACGCCCTATCCTCCCCTCCCCCCTCGAACTCGCTCCAAGCAGGGTGTTGGTGCATGCACCAGCGGCGCGCACCCTGCCCCGATTCCTCACCGGCGCCCTGCATGCCATCCCCACCACCCACGATGGCCAAGGGCCGTGACTCCGCCTCCTGAGACGCCATCCAAGCCCGTGACGCCACCACCGGCAACCCCGGCCCGTCTAAGCCCGTGACGCCGCCTCTCCACCGGCGAGACCGTCCAAGCACACGTGTAGTTGTAGTACTTCTTCTCGGAGGTCCACGAGGCCACGTCGTCAGACGCGTTCCAGGCTATGCCGGCGGAGCCCCAGAAGATGTGTCCCCGTACGGCCCGCCGGAGTGCTGGAGCTTGCAGTCGGCTTTACGCACGTGTCGTGGGGGCTCACGAAGTCCGACGGAGCGTTCTGCGCCGCGCACGGCGTGCCGACGGCCGCAACCATGGCGAACGTGAGAGGGGCGGATGGCAGAGAGGCGCTCCGTCGCGGGGTCGTATGTTTCCAAACCGAAGGGGTATCGGCGAATCGCAAATAAAATACCACTGGGCCAAAATTTTCAAATAAAATACCATTGAATTCAGTAGAACAAGTGGCATATGTGTATGTATATTTGTATGTGTATGTATATATGTATATTGTATTGTATGTGTATTGTATATGCATGTGTATATTTTGTGCCATGCCGACGACCACCGCCACCATTATGCCGTCGACCCTGACCTCCTCTGTCCTCGCTGAGCCCACGTCATGCTGGTTCGAACGCACACCCCCACGCATCCCGGCCCCGCTCTCGCCCTAGCGCCGCCACCTCTCGTTGTCAATATAGCATTATAATAACCATGCTATGTTAATCAACTCTCATGACAAGTTAATTAGAAGAAGTAAATGTACCCTCTTATATGAATCCGGGGTTTCTCTGAATTAGGGTTTGGAATGACCAAGCATGTATTAGGGTTACATTTCAATACTTTTAACCTGTCATATCATCATCTTTGCTTGAGCATTTCAACAGATGTATTACTGATATTTGTGTGATCATATTTTGTTTTAGAAACTATGGATCCACTCAGTAGAAACCTTGAAGATGAAGAAATAATGGAGAACATGATCCATGAGGACACCTCACAATATCTGAACTTGGAGGGACATGATGACAGCTCAAGTAGTCATGGAGAAGATGACGACTCCGGTGAACACACTTTAGTGATTACAAAGTCTGTCGAGGTATATGCATGGATTAAGCCTCTGCTGACTTGCACCGATTGATTTGTATATATGTAAATGTATTAATTAACGCTTCTTTCTTCTTTTAGCCCTCTGGATCGACCAGCCAGCAACAATCTTCTTCTACGAAAAAGAGCAAGCGAGGTGCGAGCCATCGGTTGAAAGATCGTGCAAAGTTCACAATCGAAGCAGTCCGTGTTGATGGCAGGCCGATGGAGCCCAAGAAGGCCGCAGACAAATTTGTACGTCAGGCTGGAGTTCTTGTTAGGGACCAAATCCCAATCATAATTGAAAATTGGAATAATCCAAAGAAGGGCGACGGTACCTTTGTCGATGAAAGATCCAAAGAAACGCTTTGGAATTCGCTATTGGTAAATTTCACCCTTCCGCCAGAGGAGGATGAAAACAAACCGGTTATAAAGGAAAAGGTCAAAGAGTGGACTCTAAAGAAGATGGCTGATGCTTTCCGCAACTGGAAGATAAAATTGAACAAATTTGTCAAAGCTCGCGAGACTCCAGATTTCGAAGACGCATATTATGCGAAGATAAGACCTCACTGGCCCGAATTTGTGGCATACAAGGAAGGTGCTATAGCTACAAAGAGGTCAGAAACCAATACGCTAAATGCCCAGAAGAAGGAATATCTCCAGCGGACGGGGTCAGGTGGCTACATATCACAGAGGCCTAAGTGGGAGGAAGCTGAGAAGGCCCTGCGCGATAGAGGGATCACACCCTAGACACATGGGTGGGACCTATGTGCAAAGACTTGGTTCTACGGAATCGGGGCAAGATTGGATCCAGAAACAGGATTGTGTATCTTCCCAACCCTCCTTGCCAAACCCATCACTGATGTCAACACCCGGATTTTTCAATCCTTGATGCCTGTTATGCCATACATCGCAATCCCAGGATTACCATTTTTGTGAGACATAACAGAATTGGATACCATAGTACATCATCCATTACAACGATACATAAGTTCTTACACAAATAGGGATCTCATGATCCAGTTCTTAATACAACATCCAGCAGCGGAATACGTAATAATAACGGTAGCGTAGGCGAAGCTCCATCTTCTGGGTCACAGGCAATGCTGACGATGGGAGATGATCCTAGTTGTCGTAACCTTCCTGGGGTCCATCTTCTAGGTACTCCTCTTCATAGTCTAGCCATGGGAATAGCCAGGGACAAAGCCATGAGTACTCTTTAAGTACTCGCAAACTAATACTAACAAGTAAAAGGGGGTTTTTGGATAATAGGACACTAGGCTCTAGGGTTGTTTTGCAAAAGCCAGATTTATCTCTACTAGGTTCCAAGGCTAGTCACAATTTTATAACTCCTAAGTGGGAACTGGTATTTCATATCACAAACCTGTTGTGGTCAAGTCAAAGTCTCAATTCATTTCATAGGTCATTTTGAAAAGTCTGACGGGGGAACAGTATGGCCACTCCAACTGTCCATAGCCGCGGACGCGGCTATTCGAATAGTTTGACACTCTGCAGAGATTGTACACTTTCACCACAACATTCGATACATCCGTCAGGAACAAATCCTGAATTCACCATACTCAGTATGCGGATAATCAATCCTAACCTTTCAATTACACTCCCTAGTATAAGCACCTCTCCTGTGAGTTTGGCCTCCCAACCATGACCAACTGTCATCTTGGGTACTGCACAGGTGGACAATCTTCACAAGGTAGCCTCAGCTCAGACCTTGGCCGTGAGGGAACTAATACTAAGGTATATAAGTTTCCAGTCAAGCCCTACCCAATATTCGGGTATTGTGGTTGTACGATAAAATTTGAATGGTATCGCATCTAGACAACCATCAGTTTTATAAAGGGCTAAGGCTCATGCCTCAACATTTTCATCACCAAAATCATCAAGTGTTTGGAAACACATGTCCAAAACATTTCAATAGAATGATCCATCATTCCAAGGTTTTCATAGCCATTTTTCCACCAAGTATTCCCATCTAAAGTTGATCAAGTTTTATGCTTAGCACTAGCATCTACAGGTGGGGGTAAGCAATAATGAGGGATGGTAACTAGTGGGGTTTCAACTAAGTCCAACGTTATATCTTAGGCTGATATCGAGTTTTCTAACTTAGGCCAAATTTTATGCTCTTTATGCAACCTTGAAATATCTTTCTAGTATCTATAAGTCACTTAGGTAAACTCTCAGTAAGCTTTGATAAAGAAATAAAGTAAGAAGCTTGTGAGTAAAACTAGGATTGGTTTATCAAGTGGGTATGATCACTTATGCTTAAGGCATATAGTAGGCATAGTAACAAGTAGGGGTTTGTTGCATCAGTAGAGTATCTTGCAAGGGTTAGCTTGCACATTCACTAGTAGTATTAGGCTTGCACAATATCAGTATAAGATTGCCTTGTGCAGAGCAGTGGTTGAAGTTCTCCTCGGCTTCTTCTTCGTAGAATCCTCCTTCCTCCTCGTATCCTTGGTCGGTACTAGCGTCTATAAATAAATACGGGGTACACAATCACCAAACAATACTTAACTACTTGCAATCATCACACACAAGGGTCCTATAGATAATCTAGCATCATCTCTAACATTACAAGGTTAAGGCTTGATTTAATTCCTTTTATTTTTAGAAAAGTAATTTCTACTCATTGAAAAACTACTTAAGATTTAATATTCTCCAAACCAATCATGGGATCATGTTGACACATGTCATCACCACATATTGTAGTCCATGGGAATGTGATTTAAAGTGGTGTCACAATTTAATAAGGTTTTACCCTTTGATTTTAATTAATTAAAGTGGCTAGTAATGCCTATGGGGCATTCTTTTATTACTTGAATATTATTTCTGCAAGTAAACCTATATATTTTTATATATTCTGAAAGGTATGGTTAAATGTGATTTTTGAGAGTTGGAATCAACTCAAAAGCTATTATGGTTTAAATTTGAAAAATGTTTGAATGCAGAAAAACTTCTGCCTTGTTATTTTTACCATGAGTGATCTATATATCCAAATGAATTGAATCCAACGGGCTTGGATTCAGCATTCACAGACCTTTCCAACAAAATTGGTTTCATTCAATTTGGTGTACTGAATCGATCTGGGTTGATTTTTGAAGTTGGGTACAGAAGTGTGTTTGAATTGAAATGGAAAAAGTTTAATTTGAATAACTGGGCTGCGCGGGAAAAGTTAACGGGCCGGCCTGCTAAGCGCAGTGCTCCCGCGGGCTATTTAAGTGGGTGTCCCCACTCGTCCGTGACACGGGGCTGGGCAAAGCGGTATGGGGCAACGTGGATCGTTCGATCTAGTTCTAATCCAACGGCTGGGGGTCATCGTCGACGCGAGACAACTCCGGCGAGAACGAAACCTAGCGCGGCCGGTGAGGGGTGCTGGGGGCTCACTGGGGTACGGGCGAGGGTCGGCGAGGCGGGCGAACGACGAAGTCGACGACGACGAACTCAGGGGTGGTCGCGGCAGCTCCTAGGGTGGACGAAATAGATGGCTCCCTTCTTCTCCAGAGGCGGCGGGCTCCGATGAAATTCCGGCGGGGTGGTGCTCGCCTTGCTCTGAGAACGGTGTGGCACGATCAGTGAGGAGAGGGGAGTGAGATGGTGTGAAGAGATTGAGCGGGGCTGGCCTCTATTTATAGTCGAGCGAGGGGACCGTCGGGGCGCACGGTGAGCTCGTCGGGGGCGATGTTACAGGGGGCTAATGGCATGGGCAAGGGTAGGGGACGGTGCGGTGTCTCCTGGCGATGCTCAACGACATGGTTTTGAGGCATGGGGCGGTGCGGCTTGGTCTGGAACGGGCGATGCTCTGCGCGGCAGAGGCGGCGTCTTCGACGGCGGGCGGTGGCTGTGCGGCACGGGGCGGCAAACGGGGATGTCTGGCGGTCTCCTGGGTTGGTGGCGATCGTGTGTGCACGCGGTGAGGGAGGCGCACAGTCTGTGGGCGCTGGTCGAGGGTGGTGCTCTGGCGCACGCTCGACATGGTCTCTAGCGGTCTGGGCGCGGCTTGTGCGCGTGGTCCAAGGCTTGGCAACGCTCGCGGCTAGGATAGTGAGTGGCGATGGACGGTGGGCTTCCTCCCAGACATGCTGGCTAGGCTTGCTGATGCTCCTAGCTTGCTGTCGACTATGGGGTGGCAAGGGTGTGCTCGGCTGTTCACCATTGATGGCAATGGCAAGCTCACAGTGGTGCTAGTGCTTGGCTAATCTTCTTAGATGATCTACTAAGCTGGTTGTGAGCTAACTAGGGAACAAGTTAGGCAAGAATCACTGCTCACAATAGTGTTTGATGTTTGTTTGATTTGTGTCTGCAACCTGTTTGATGAAATGGCCGCATGAAATCAAGTTTTGAATTTTGAAAATATTTTTGGTGGGTTTGCTAGATTGGTGCTGGTGAGTCTGCAGATGCTTGGGTTTTGAAAGTTGAGCTTGTTTGAGTGGTTTTTGAAAAGGTGGGATCTTCCCATATGATAAAGATTCAATTTTGAATTGTCATTTAAACTATGCATTTGAAAGTTTCTGGATGATCACAAAGTGGGCCTTGATACTTTGTTATGAGTACATTCAAGGGGTGCAAAGATCCAGAAAAGTTTCTGTTAGGTTCTGAAAGTTTGAGACAGCTAAAGTAGGCATGGGAGTTAAATTGGTCAAAATGACCATTCATTTAATATATGTGTTTTGATTTACTTGTCTTTAGGAAAAGTGTGGGGAATGTTTTAGATGATGTTTATTTCACCTAAGAAACATTTTACAAGCAATGAAACAAACAAACAAGGTGGTTTTAAAAGAATTCAAAATCAATGCCTACACATATGCATGCATTCATAAATTTATTTAGAAAAGTTTTTTGTTAACCCTAAGTTTGATGATCCAAGCTTAGTATTTTTGGGATGTTACAACTGAACTCATCACGGCATATGAGGAAACAGCCGCCATGACCTTCCACCCCGACAGAGAGAATGACCAGCTCACACGCGCCATGGGTAAAAAAGAACACCCTGGACATGCACGAGGCACAGGGGGTATGACGTGGAAGGATGGGTTTGCCGAGTGGGGCGACTCTTACAGATGGCGCGACAGAAAAGAAAAAGAGCATATAGAGCGGATGACACAGATAGAACATGCACTTGTGGCGCTGCAGGCGCAAGTGAATGCACAAAAGAGCTAGCAAGCTACCGGCCCATCTCAGCGGCACGAAGAGCCTGCATTGGAAGCTGCCGGTGGCCTAGACTCTGCGCTGAAAAGCAGCGTGGCTTCCACGGAGAACGTGCAGCCCACGCTTGAAATGGCGGGTCCTCGATACCCCGTGGATGAGATCACGGAGAGCGAACACGCTGAGCTGCATGTGAGATTAATGGGCTTATCCATTAAGGTGGCTGTCGGCTATGCCTTACCTCCTGTAGCTGGTGGAACTTACCAGTGCCGACCGATTCCAGATGGCTATGATATTGTCGGGGTGGATGAGGTTGTGAAGGAATATGAGGAAGCACAGCTTGACCATGCTACAGGTGAAGGGTAAACTCAACTGAAAATTGCAGTGAAAACAACCATTCTTTGGAAGAAGGAAAACATCGTGCTTCCAAATTGGAGGCCACTGGCACCCCTGCCGTCTCCGCAGCGTCAGCAGTCTGAGCCGCCTCAGCCGTCTCTAAGTCATCAGAATACTCCCCTGTCATCTCCGGCGCTTCAGCCATCTCCTGCGCGGCAGCCATCTCCGGCGCTTCAGCCATCTCCTGCACGGCAGCCATCTCCTGCGCGCCAGCCATATCTGGCGCGCCAGCCATCTCCTGCCCGTCAGCCATCTCTGGCGCTTCAGCCATCTCCTTAGCGTAAGCGGAAGAGCACTTCCACGAAGAGCATCACTAGCACTGCCACGAAGAAATCCACAGGAAACCGTATGCCAAAGAGTTCAAGAAACTAGCAGCCTTCCGCCAAACCATTGCCGGTTTTACCGTGGAATCGCAGCGACGAGGAGACCAATAGGATCTCGGAAGAAGAGGTCAAGAAATTCTTTGCACCTAGACGGGCCGAGCCAAAGGAGAAAATAGATCCGGCGGTGGTGGAGAAGTTTTACAGTAATCTTTTGAAACCTGAAACCCCACTTGAGCCGGACTACGAGCACCAGATTTTGAAGGGGGATGCAAGGCGCTGTAGGAAGACTGAAAGTAGCAGTCGTGCGGCACCCCAGAAAACAGTTCCCATGCTCGGAGATCAGGAAAACCAATCATGCGACCCGCTCCAAGTGTTCGACACACGGGACGCTACTCCCGTAAATGATTACGAGGCAGAGCTACAAAGAAAGGCCAATGAGATGGGGATGACCTACATTGCATACTTGAACATCATGGGAGACAACTTGCCCAAAGGCGATGCCAACCCCATACAACCATGGAAGTATGGGAAGAATCTCGTCAGGAAAGAGGAGCTCAAGAATCTACCAACAAAGATGCGAAGATTGCACAAGTGGTACCTTGATTTCTGCAAGACGAGAAAAGAAGAATGGATCACGACGCATATAAGAGATCAGATTTCTTGTGCGGAGACGACGCGATCACCTTCAACATTCAAGACTTGCATTTTCTATTCAATCAAAAGGAACTCGACAAAGCTGCCATCATCCTTTATTGTGTGTAAGTACTATTTCTTTAATTTCTATCTCATCACATTCAATTCATTAATTGCATGTATATATATATATTCTCACCATATATTTATATATATACTATTATGCAGGAAAAAGGTTATGGAATGCATGAAAGGAGGCCCTTTTGACATTGGGTTCGTTGACCCAAATAGAGTTCATGAACAAGTGGTAAGAGACAAACCCGGGCAAACAGAAGATTTCTTGCTAAGGTCTTTACTGAGACAACAAACCAAAAGGGAAATACTATTGCCTTACAACTTCTCATGAGTACTGTTACCCTCTCTTGTACACATTTTGTTTCGGCTTACTCGATGTTAAGTTTAACTGATGATGAGTTATGCGTGCGTAGGTTCCACTTTATTCTGCTAGTCATTCAACCTGACTCAGGAAAAGTCCTTGTCATGGACTCGTTACGAAAAGAAAAAGAGCTATGGGCAGACTTTAGAGAGATGCTCCAGAGGTAATTTCAATCATATTATCGCACTAGATCGGCAACTTTCGTGACAACAAGTAATTAATTACTCCTTTATCCATTTTCTTTGCCGGACAGGGTTTGGAAAAGGTTCACGGACAGGGCCGTGGGTGAATGGTCAGAAGAACTAAAATTTGTAGACCAAAATGTAAGTAATACTAGCTAGCTAGGTCTGCGTATCTCTTTGATTCTGCTTCCAATTCCATTATATCATGCTTTATTGATTATTATTTTGATTGAACTCTCTATTCTCATAAAGTGCGCGCATCAGGGACCCGACAATAACTTATGTGGGTACTATGTTGGCAAGTTCATTCGCAACACGATATGTGCGACAGGCCAAGCCGCACTAGAACAACTTAGAGTAAGTAAAAAAAGTACACAATTATTTTATTACCATCAATTGTGTTGAGTTTTATTCTTATATATATTGACCCCATTCTTCATATATATTCAGATCGAACAGATGCGGGACCAACTCCTACCATTTGACCGCATACGAGCCATTCAAGAGGAATTGGCGGGGTTCATACTTGATGAGGTCGTCACGCCTGGCAGAGAACTCTTTAGATATCCACCAAAATGAACGTTGTATATATGCTTGAACGTGTTTGTATTGTACTTGATGCTTCAACGTTTACGGAGAATACCACACAATGACGATGTTTGTGTATAATAATAGTTGCTTAATTATTCATGTACTCGTATGTACCGATGACGATGTATGTGTATACCGCTCCCGATCGATTCCCCTCCCTCCTCCCTGTCCCCTCCGCGCCGCAGAAATACGCCCAGAACGGGGCATGGGCAGAACTCTGCCGCGACAGAGATTTAGGCCGTTTTCCTGCCGCGGCAGAACTCTGCCGCGGCAGAGATTTATCTCTTTTTCCTGCCGTGGCACATATAAGAACCGGTGTTAAAGGGGGGGGGGGCTCTAACACCGAAACCTCAACAACGGTTCTACAACCGCTGTTAGAGGGCCTTATGAACCGGTGTTAAAGGCCCCAGTCTGCACTAGTGTGAACGAATATGGCGTGTCCTCTTCAGGTGAATATCCTCTAGTATATATATCAGACGATGTAAGAGTCTCTCTTAGTCATGATAGGACTTCATCTTCTCTTGCATGTTAAGTTGATCTTCGATCTTCCTTGGATGTACGTTTGATCTTCGGGATCCTTCAAATTCATCTTGCAGCTTGACATGTGAGGTCTGTTAAGAGTTATAGGATGTGTGCTTCCAAGTCACGGAGGCCAGGGTCTTCGTGGGTAGGAATGTGAATGAGGGCCTATGTAAAATACAGGCCCAAATCCACCCATCACCACCAATATTTACTTCATATCTGTAGTATCCACCATTTATTTTAATGATTTTGGGATTTTCACGAAGTTTCCCTTCTTTGGGTTTTAACTCTGCAGAATAGGAAAATTTTGTTTTATATATTTTTGACTTCGAGGAACCTTCCCAAACTCAAACGGACCTGAGATTTTGCCACATCAATATTTTGTCATAAGAAGGACTATGCCAGAAGGGGAGGAGGAAAAGGCAATGGGAAGACCCAAATGCACCTTATGACGTAGCCACCAGGCTAGTCGCACCGTGGTAGGATCTGTCCCCTTAGCCGTCTGATTGATATCAATCTTCTATGTGTCTCTTGTGACCTAAAACCATATATATATTTATGCTCTCCTTTACGAATTTTCAAGGATGCCACCACCACCTATAGAACACCCAAAATATAGGCAGAAACTTCTCCTTCATCAAATATTGTAGGAGGAAATGCCCTATGAGGCACCTTTGCTTGCTCCTCTCAGTTGTCTCCAACATGAAGAGGTAGTAGTCTACCCCAGACTACGGGTTTGTGGCAGTAACTCGATCTCTCTCTTTGTACTATACATGATTATGGTCACATATGTGATTTCTATGGTGGGTCTTTTGATTATTTGATGATGTTATAATAGTTACAAGCAAATAACAAAGAACGAAAAAGAAATTGCAGCAAGGGGACACATATATAACATGGAAAAACCTCTTCAATAAAGAGAGGAAAAAATCACGGGCGCCAGTCAGCAAAACTTCACTATATTGAGGGGTGTTTACAAACACCAGGGATTTTCTCAGATGCGACTTATCCCAGTCGGCGGCTTACAAGAGGTTTATATAGCGGGGGAAACCTAAGTTTACAAACCCTCTGACGACGGGCCTCACTCCGCTCAGTTAGCCTCCTTAATTGAATTTGGATCATACTTCAACAAACTCCACCTTGAGACAAATTCCTTCTTGTAGCATCAACGACAATCATCTCCCTGAACAAACAAAGCAAATACTTTCGATACCAATAGCCACTTGGGCTAATCTGCTAAACCAACTAGCAACAGGAACATGTTTAGTCATCATATCAGCAGGATTATTATGAGTGCTGATCTTGTATAACTTTAGTTTACCTTGAGAAAAAATGTCTCTAATTAAAATGGTACTTGACATCAATGCACTTAGTTATCTCATGGAACATCTGAACTTCTGTAAGGTATACGGCACTTTGACTATCACAAAACATATGTGGTTCATCAGAAGTTAAGCCTCCTTAATTGAATTTGGATCATACTTCAACATATAAGATATGAGATGCAATATTCAATATGTGTTTGATATATTTACACATGCATATAATTACCTTGTTTATCTGTATGAGTTTTGATCAAACTAGTATGCTAAAACATGAGAGAGGGAAGTGTGTGTTACATGGATTAATTTGGTAGCAGAAACTGGATAGTTATAGAAAACTTGGGAACTACTATTGTTTTAACCTTTTGTTTTTTATTCTCACTAGGGAGAATATAATATGTGTGGTACGTTCATCTATTGTATGGTACATTCATCCACTAATGACAAAGGTAATCTCGTTTATTCAGGTAGCATATCTATTATTCAACACCATGTTAAAGTACTTAATTAGATCAATACTCTATGAGGCCATGGAAGTGTACCACTTAATTCTTAGTATGCGGAGTTGTTTCTACTAGGGGAGTATCAAAGAGATGTGTTGGATCATACTATGTTAGGACATGATGCCCATATGAATTTTAATCAAAGACTTTATACAAGATGCGTTGATATCATGTTGTATAAAAAATCTATATTCGTACCACCATATTTATGAGAGTGGTCTAGTGAAACACGCATGGATCCTGATCCATTTTAAGCATAAGAGACAACCTTACTATAGTTGAAAGGTCCAACTTTGGTCGACTAGAGGGAGGGTGAATATGATACAACCAATTTTTATCTTGTTAATCAAGTTTAGGCTTTGCAAGAAATAAATTTCTCTAGATATGCAAGTAGATGAACAATCCTATATGCTAGATAACAATCAACAAGCAACAATGTGGTAAAGGACAAGAAGTAAAGGTGAGGAGCAAGTAAGCTGTAGAGGAGACGCGGAGATGTAATTACCGTAGTTCACTTCCAAAGAAGCTACGTCTACATTGGAGAGGTGTCGGAGCCACACAAGGTCACCCGAGTGCCACAAAGGCCCCACCTTCTTCTCCGGTGAGCTCCACCACAAAGGCGGGCTCACAATCCACTAACTGGTGACCTTGAAGGCTCCAACCAAAACCTTTACAACAAGGTTGAGTGGGAAGCTCCACAACTCAATTGGAAGCGCTCAATGACACCACGGAGCTTCACAACGCACGCCCTTAGCTCCGTGGATGTCCTACACCGTCTAGGGTTCCAAGAACCCAAGAGGAACAAGATCCACAAAGTATGGGTGGGAGGAATCAAGATTGCTTTGGTGGAAGTGTAGATCTAGGTCACCTCTCCCACTACTCAAAACATCAAGAGGTTTTAGTGGCTAGGGAGAGAGAACGTATCTATAATTTTTGATGCTCCATGCTTATTTTGTATCTACTTTGCTTTACTTGTCCACACTTTGAGGTGTTTTTTTACATGTTTTCTGGTACTAACCTATTAACAAGTTTCCATAGTGCCAGTTGCCTGTTTTCTACTATTTTTGGTTTCAGAAAAGTTAGTAAAGAAATGTTATCGGAATTGGACGGGATAAATGTCAAAGTCAATTACTTTCCATGGGGAACAAGAAGTCCAGATGAGAGCCCGAGGGGCCAGGCCCACCCCAGGCGCGGGTGGGCCCCACCCCGTGCCTGGCTAGGGTTTGGCCACCCTGGCCGCCGCCTCGGTCTCCCCCTTTGCCAATCAAAATCCCCCGATGCAGAAACCCTGGGTACCCGATCAATATTCCACAAAACCTTCTGTAGCCGCCGCCACCGTCGTCCCTAGATCGGGGGGATCTGAAGTTCTTCCTAGCACCTTACCGGAGGGGAGATCATCCCGGAGGCCTTCTCTCCGGTATGATGCGTGAGTAGTTTCACCTTGGACTATGGGTCCATGTAGTAGCTAGATGGTTGTATCTCATCCTTTGTGCTTTCATGTATAGATCTTGTGAGCTCCGTTCATGATCAAGATCTAATCTATTTTTAATCATGCATGTTGTGTTTGCGGGAATCCGATGGATATTGAGATTATTATGTTGGTTTTATTAATGGTTTTGTCTTTATGATTCTATCATGTCTGTGTTGTTTGTGATCTTGCATGCGCTCCATTGCTAGTGGTTATCTTGGCCAAGTAGTTGCTAGTGACTCCAAGAGGGGGTATTTATGCTCGATAGTGGGTTCATGCCTCTAGTTTCCAAGGGAAGTGACAATAATCTCTTCGGTTGTAGATGTGCTGTTGCTACTAGGGAGAAAACAATGGTCTCTATTTCATGGAACATGTGGACTGTTTACCTTACACACTTTGCTTAAAACAGTTGTCTGTTGCTTGCAACTTAATACTAGAGGGGGTTCAAATGATAACCTGAAGGTGGACTTCTAGTCATAGATGCAGTTGGATGGAGGTCTATGTATCTTGTTGTATTGCCCAATCAACCTCATAGGATCTTCTGACTAGTAATTGCATTGTTATGCCTTGCTCCGTTCCTGTCAATTGTCCTGCTGTAATTTGTTTACCCTTCATGCCATGTTGTTTATTTAAGGAGAGCACCTCTAGTGAACTATGGACCCCGGTCCAATCTTTACCATTGATACATCTTCCACTTTTACTTGTTTAGTTGCTGCAAACCATTGCCTTCCACACCATACGTTTAATCCTTTGTTGCAGCAAACAAGTGAGCTTGACAACCTCACTGATTTGTTGGGGCAAAGTCTTGAGTTTGTGTTGTGCAAGTCTCCACGTTGCTAGCAACAACCGTGTGACATTTCCTTCCTCCTACTAGTTCGATAACCTTGGTTTCTTACTGAGGGAAACTTGCTGCTGTGCTGCTTCATACCTTGCTCTTGGGGTTTCCAACGAAGCGTCCCACGACAAGTACTGGGCGCCATCAAGATCTAGGAAGATGAAGCTCTGGTATTAATGGAGGAGAGAGAAACTGAAGAGTTACGATGGGAGCAGGAAGAAGGGTGCCTTAAATAGGCCCCCTTCAAACTGAACCGTTGTTGTCCACGTGACACCACTGGTACTACCGATGGTGGACCTATACTTCCGGTGAGTGCGCTCCAACGGCTCCAACGGGCCGAGGAGCGTCTCCCGAACCAGCCAGAATTTCTGGTCAAAACGATCAGAACTACCTGACCGGTCCTACCGGTGGAAGTTCCGGCCCAAGTATCGATAAAAATGCACTTCGAAACAGACGTATACCAAAGTGAATTCTAGGACTGGTGGAACTTGGATCGGAACTAAAGCTGGAAATACGGGGTCGCGAGGAACTGACCGGAACTACCGATCCACACCGGTAGTACCACTCAAGGCAGATGATCAGCCAGTGCTGGCCAAAAGTTCCTGTCAGGAAAGACCGGAACATCCGACCGGTACTACCAGACAACTTCTAGGGATAATTCCACAAAAATAGCGCACTCTCAGCAGAGAGATACAATATGTGAGCGGAATAACCACCTAAGCTAGATCCGGAACGAGCACTAGGCCAGCCACGCAGACAGCTACCAACGGTACTACCGGTGGCTGGCCAGTACTTCCGGTCAGGACAAAAAAGGTTCAAACAACTCACAAGATCACTCTCTCTCCAAACAATAGGAAGGTTGTGGCGGTGCAAGTATGGTTTGTGCAAGAATAAGTGATTCCCCACAACCTTCCGAGGTGGACCCCCTCTTGATAGTACGGCGACCTAAAGAAACAAAAATAGAGAAAGAAAAAAACAAAAGGCTATCGTCTTCACGAGACTTCAAGAGAGATGTCCTCACACGCCATAGAAGTCGAATACACCTGAAACTCAAGCACACAGTTAAACCACAAGTGGGATTGTCATCAACACCAAAATACTTAGGGAAAAAATGTCCTTTCAATCTCCCCCTTTTTGGTGCTTGATGACAACCTCATAAGATTTGCATATAAGATCATAAGGACAAAATTTTGTAATGCAAGAGAGGCTCCCCTAGATGTGTGCAATAGTAGATAATATGCTTACGGAATACAACAAGAACACACATGAGGAGACTCCCCCTTTCCATTACAAACATAGCACAAGTGCAAGGATGTATGAAAGAGATTAAGTCATACCTTAGCACAAACAAACATATGGTGAGAGACAAAAGAATAAATGAGGCCAAAGATAGTCCACCACCATATGCAACCAATCACAAGACTACCACATAGGACAATAGAACCACAATAATAACATAACACATAGTCTCATACACATAGTAGGGAGGTCCACAAACACACATAAATAGAGGAGATGTTGACGAGCATGAAAAGGTCAAATAAAGAACAAGCTTGTCACAAGGCCCATGCAAATCCCGTAGCAACCTAATAGACATCGTTCTCCCCTTTGGCATCAAGACACCAAAAAGGGAAGAAGGACC
This sequence comes from Avena sativa, assembly GCA_916181665.1. Lineage (NCBI taxonomy): Eukaryota > Viridiplantae > Streptophyta > Magnoliopsida > Poales > Poaceae > Avena > Avena sativa. Next base: position 359,009,492 of record OV702283.1, read on the forward strand.
AAACTACGTGGCCCAATGATGACCCACAAGTATAGGGGGTGTATCGTAGTACTTTTGATAAATAGGAGTGCCGATCCCAACGAGGAGCAGAAGGTGTTGACTAGTGATTTGGAGCAGGAAATCTCTGTAAATACTTAGCAAACGGATTTTTAGGTTTTTTTGATAAAGCAAGGAAATAAAGTGCAAATAAATAAAGACAACAAATAATTGCAGCAAGTGGCCCAATCCTTTCTTAGCCGGTTGTAATACTTATGACGACCAAACGTTCTCGAGGACACATGGGAATACTGTCAAGTGCTTTCATTTCATATAGTTCAGTAACTTTCTTTGGTTTGATAAGTGTTGTGTGGGTGAACCTGTGCTAATGTACCGACCTTACTAGTACTAATACATACTTGTGATTAAACCCCTTGCAAGCATCCACAACTACAAGAAAGTAATTAAGGTAAAAACCTAACCACAGCCTTAAACTCTGAGATCCTACACTTCCTTGTGCAAAGGTTTCCTACTGGGGGTTCAGGTTTCTGTCACTCCGGCAACCCCACGATTAGTAGCCAAATACACAATGCATTCCCCTAGGCCCATAAATGGTGAAGTATCATGTAGTCGACGTTCACATGACACCACTAGAAGAATAGCACCACAACTTAAATACTAAACCATTGAATAATACCTCAATACAATTCCACTACTAACAACAAGACTTCTCCCATGTCCTCAAGAACTAAACGAACTACTCACGAGACATCATATGTATCAAGATCAGAGATGATATGATGATGAATAACAATCTTAACATAACAATAATTCAATGGTTCCACTCACAAGCATCAACTACAAAAGTAATCAACACTGGGAAGGTTTCCTCTAAGAACTATGCAAGATTCAACTCAATTGTTACAGCGGGATAGAGTGGTGATGATGGTGCTGGTGGAGATGGTGGTGTGTATGATGATGATGATCCCGATGAAGTCTAGCTTGATGACGGTGTTCATGGCGATGATCTCCCCTCTCCATGAAGGAATCTATCTGCCGGAGAGCTCTTTCTCTCTCTGTGGTTTCCGCCCTGCAGAGGCAGCGGAATCTTTCTGTGGTCGCTCCCCATGTCTTAGGGTTTCGAGGAGAAGATATAGGCGAAAGGGAGGAGCCAGAGGTGGGCCAGGGTGGTCATACCCCCTGGTGGCGCGGCCCAGGGTGGCCCGCGCCTGGGGTGTGTGGGCCCCCTGTGGCCCATCTATGCTTCCCCTTCTGGCTTCTTTCGTCTTCTGGAAAATAGGATTTTTCGTATATTTTCTGGAATTTTCTGGCTTCTTGCATCTCGACACCACGTTTTCCATCAGAATCCTAAATCCGGCAGTTCATCCTCCAAAAGTCATCCAACATGCAAAAATAGATGAAATAACATAAGTAACACCTCTTAATAAGAAATAAATCAATGAATAACAATAAATTAAGATATATAATAGTGATGCAAAATGGACGTATCAACTCCCCCCAAGATTAGACCTCGCTTGTCCCCAAGCGAAAACTGAGCTCAGTAAACATGGCCATAGGTTTATCGAGTGAAGTGTCGATAAAAATAATACAGACAAGAAGCATCACATTCACCCATACACAAACCATAAAAGCAAGCAACTCACCATTATATAACTTAACTTGCAACGAGCATGGGAGTCACAATAAAGATGCATAAAGACAAATCAGAATTGATAATGGCAAACTTTGTTCTTGGTCAGAGAACAATTGACAAATCATACTTAGTTTTTGTATAGGTCCCAACCTTTAATAAGGTAGAGATCCCTGTGTTTACAATGCTAGTCCCTGGATCAATAGCTAGCATCCAAAGTTTAAGATGTAATATCAAGAAACAAAGGTCATAATACAACTTTATAACCAGGAATAAAATAATTCATTACATCTTACATAGATCATTTGGCTATCTCATTACAATGCAGTAGAAATAACTATATAGCATGGAGTCCTTCATCTTCAAAGTGCCACAGGCAATCATGTTGGCTGTAGACTTGTAATCCTATTCAACACACTTCACTAACATCAAACAAACCTGCAACATAATAAGTTACAACCACAAGGGTCAATACATTTTAATTGTATTGGCAAGTGATACTATGGTAGAATAGTGGTATCTATCATCTATATGCATTTGGCTAAGTGGAGCTTAGGCTTGCTTTGCTCAAAATAAGGTTTTCCTTATAAGTTGAAAACACTAAGTTTTTGTTTGTCAAAATCACCCAAGGCATCTACCAATCAAATATTGAAGATCCTTTAACCCTTGTTCAACCACAAGCTTTTAACTTAGAAATTGGGATGAGGAGATTCTTGATAGCTTCCATGTCTTGATGCTCAAATTGTCCATTGCCGGGGACACGGCTAAGTACTTAGATTCTTCCTTCTCGAGAGGTGGCGCACTTTCCCCACAAGACTCGACATGCATCGAGACAAGATCTTTCAGAAGCCTTCCCTTAGACCAAAATGGACGCGTTCCAAACCTATCACCCCTACCACCAACTGTCCATCTGGCTAAGTTATTGCAACCTATATGGTCTAGGCAGATCCCATAATGCCATGTGGCTGCACTTGAAGCTTCTCAACATTTGACATCTCAAATCTCTTTGTTCCTGGGTGGCTTTCCACAAGTGAGATACACTAGGGTAGGCCATGAATATGGGGCCCTATGTAACCACTCAACATAAACCTTTCACACCATTCCACCCAGGTGATTCATTCACATAGTTGTTTTATTAAACAAAACACAAGTCATAGACTTAGAAATATTTCATGGCATGAATATAATCTACCCTTGTTTTCTACTAGCTAAGATAAGCATGATAGTAGTAGGGATCTTAACTTAGGAAAATTCTACTAAGGCATCATGTACTAGGATTTCCCATGGCATAGCATACTTAGTAAAAATTCCATGCAAGTCCTACTCAAAACATCACTAATGCATAGTGAAAATAATAGGACAAAAGTATGAAGCACCACTCGCCTTTTTAGTAGAGAATATAGGTTCACTCCTTGATCTTTCAATGGTCACACTCTTCAAATTTCACAACAATTCATTCAAGGCATAAATTCAACCTAGCATTCAAACAATTTCACCACATAAAATAATGAAAACAAAACAATGCATGCAAGCATGCAAAAGATTGTTTTATTTGTAAAGGTGGTTTATAATAGGTTATAAACATTTTAAAACACCTATTGGTCATTTATAAAAGTGGCAAAACCATTTGATATTATGTTAGTGCAAATGGCCACTTTAAATCATTTTTGTTTTGCTAGAAATGATTTAAATCAAAGTAATAGTTTCTAGTGTTAGCCAAATATATTTTTAAACACAAATGTTAGTGTTTATGGTCAAATTGTTTAAAACAAATCCATTTCCAAAAGGTTTCACTCAAAAATCATATTTAAATCAAGCACCATTTTATTTTACTATAAAAGATTTTTATTCAAAGGAATAATTCCTTAGTGTCACAAAATATATTTTTAAATCCAAAAGTTGGTTTTTACGGTCAGTAGGTTCAAAATAAATCATTTGCAAAAGATTTTACCCTAAAATCATTTTTAGAATAATTTTTATATTCAAAATAGTCCTAAACATGTTTCTGCAAAAACACCTAATTTTACAGAAGCAAATAGCTAAAGTAAGGGAATGTTTGGAAATTTTACATTTTCCTGATTCCATTGATATAAAATTTGTAAAATTTGGACATGTAGATTAAAAGTTATGATTTTTTCAAACCTAAACATCTAATAGACAAGTTTCTGTTTTTAAAACAATAGACATGGCCACGTGGCTGATTCTAACTGGACGATATCGTTTCGCGTGGATCGATCGATACTGGCCGTTGGATCTAAGTTGCATCCCATGACACATGACGCACGATACCGCTTCGCTACTCGTTCTATCCTATCCGCCAGATCTACATCCAACGATCCAGAGTAGCTGACCAAGGATGGGTGGTGCTAGCGACGATGAGCGGTGGCGGCGCGTTCAGGTGGTGATGTTACGACGACTCTAGGAAGCGATAGGAGGAGTGGGAGGTCTCACCGGGTTCACAGGGTCACAGTGATGCTCGAGGTGGCCGCAGGAGGGACAGGGGCACACGGAGCTGATGGCGATTCCTCGCCGGAGCTAGCGTCAGGGTCGGGCACGTACTTTCGTTGTCGGGGGCGAGCTCCTGGGGCGTAAGAAGGCAATGCAACAAGTCAGGTAGATGCGCACGGTTGCAGAGGTTGCGAGGGGACCTACCATAGGGCAAGGGGCGCGATGAATCGTCGGCAACCTCTCACCGGAGTTGAAGCAGTCGATGGTGGCGAGAAGGCGTCATTGTTGTCGAGCCTCTGGGGCGCGCGGGGGCAAGGGGAAGGTGCTGGAAGATGCGCACGAGGTTGGCGAACAAGTCTGCGTGATCTAGGGCAAGGGGCGCGGTCTGGGATCACCGAAATTCGTCGGTGATCTCGTCAAAGGTAGCGACGGTGCGGGCAAGAATTCTCGCAGCCTAGGGGCGCTCGGGGGTGGGAGTTTGAGGGGAAATGGAGAGGAGAGGGTTGCGGTTAAGATAGCACGGTTGCGGGGAGGAATTACTGGAGGCATCAACACCAATTTACACGAAATGAATCAGTGCAGAAATAGCAGAGAGAGGGCGTGGTCAGCGGGTTGAAGACGATGCTTGCGTGGCGGTGGGGTCACGTGGTCAGCGAGGGAGAAGGGGGTATGGTGGGGTCTGATGGTCAGCGTCTGCGGGGGTGCGGTTTCTGGTGAGAAAACGTTTCGCGTGGGGGAGGGAGATGGGCTTAGTTGGGCCAGGTTCTAGGCTGGGGTCTGTTTCATTTTTTTCCTCTTCTGAATTCCTTTTCTTTTTCTGATTTCATTTTTTGTTTTAATTTTGTTCAAATAATGCAAAGACCCTTTTGAATTTAGAACTTTTCTAAACCTTTCAGTAGGTTTTATACAGTTTATAAATGTGTTTTAAATTCCATTTTAGAATAATTTCTTTTATCTTCTTAGGGTTTATTATTTATTTTAAATAGACATTTCGTCTTTATTAAATAGGATTTTAAATATGGTTTCTATCCATATTATTTTATTCAAATGATTTAAATATCTGTTTTAAATTCAAATGTTTATCAAACCTTTTTCATTATGTCTTAGTTATTCATTAGTGTGTTAAATAATTCATTTTGAATTATTTAAAATATTTTAATATTATTCATTTAAATTGGGCATTTGTCCTTATTCAAATAAAATTGAATTTAGTTAAAGTCCGTATAATTTTAATTGAATAATCTTTATCCCTTTATTTTGGATTATCTTTTTTCCATTTGCTCATGGATTTTAACTCAAGGTTTAAATTGTCTTCCAAGTAATTTTCTTGGGATTTATTATTTATTTAGTTTAGGGAATTTCTCTTTATTTAAATAAAATTGAATATGGTTCAAAGCACATATAGTTTTATTCAAATAATCTTTTATTTCTTTTTAGTATTCATTAACTTTCACTTGTTTATGGACTTGGCAAAGATTTATTTTGGCTTTTAAATATTCCTTATTTATTTCTTTCTTTGTCTTATAAAATCCATATCTTTTTATTTATAGATCCAAAATTGGTGATTCCAATTTGTATAAATTTATTTAATATTTTTTTATCTTTTTAAATCCCTTTAGGATTTATTTGCTCAAGATTTTGGTATGGATTTTATTTAGGAGCTTTATTAGCTTTGGAAATTATTTCCTTTTGCCATATTAAATTCATAAGTTTTTATCTATGGCTCCACATTAAATGAAACCAATTTCTATGGTTTTATAATATTTTTGTTTATCATTTTTGATCATTTATAAGTGTTTGTTGCTGAATTTTTATATGGATCAAATCCATAGTCTTAGGGAGATGTTGGAATTGATTTTCTTTCATTAGGGTTTTGGGGTTTTGGTTTAACTTTTCCAAGTGTTTAAATTTCAAGATACATTCATTGATGAATGCATTTCACTTGATTAAAATTTGTGGGATTCCATTTTATTCAATTTGTTCCAGAAGGGTTTTGAAGTTTCCATTTAGAAGCAAAAGTTTCTTTTCACCCTAAATTTCAACAATTAATTATTTTGTTTATTTATTTTTCACATTTCAAAATTTGGAAAATTTTGGAATGTGACAGTTTTCAAGCAGAGCTTTTGTAAAGGAGTTTATAACACGAATCCTTTTGCTCAAACATAAAGGGCTTTTCACAATGATAGCTTTCAAAGTAATATTCATTCATATAAGAGCTTTGTGCCAAACAAGGAAGATAAGAAACATGATTGAATAAATCATCATATGAATGATTGAAACACAACAACTCAAATGCTTGCTGGAGATAGAAAGGAATAGGTTTACTGACTCAACTAAGAAGTAAAAGAAAGGCCCTTCGCAGAGGGAAGCAGGGATTTCAAGTGTCGTAAAGAGCTTCCAAAAGATTATGGTACTTACTAGCTTTGAGCTCTCATTGCCCCTCTCATAAGCATCTTGAGGTGATTAAGGTTAAAGTGAACAAATATGGAGTATATGCTTGACAAATTATAAGTTGGCAATCTCATATCCCTTGAGTACGAGGGTCATTCCTCATGCTACTCAACTTTAGTTACCGGTAAGTTCTTGTCATTGTAAGTGTATGTGTATCATAAAGAAACGCCAATGGGGTACCCCTTTCCCCATGACACAGGAGCTATCCCATATCAAAATGACAAGGCAACAGAGAGTGAGCATCTCAGCGATCTTTTTATTTGCTATTTGCATAGATTTTATTGAGGATACTTCAAAAATTGCTCACTATGGTTATGCTGCAAGTTTCCACCATGATTAAGCATGGCTTAGGCTAGCCGCCTAGGCGTTTCTCTAACACATATACATAACTCCATGGAATTACAAGCTCCCTTTTTATTTCACACCGCCGACATCCGCAAACAAAAGATCATGATATCAACTGGGTAGATATTTACAGGTGTTGAAAGCATTCCCCGTGACAACACGGTTCTGCTAATTCCCAACTTATAAGTGCAAGCATATACAACTTAGATGACACAATAGTTCAAGTTTATTAAAGGCAAGAAAATAAGGTGTGCCATCAAGTTCGCGAGAGCTTTACTAACTAGTTTTCACATAACAAAAGACTTTTTAATTTGAAAGGTAGATGAAACTCGAAAATTTACTTTGAATAGCAATAATGCTAATAGGTAGATATGGTGGACACAAATGGCAAAGGTTTTGGTTCAAGGATTGGATGCATGAGAAGAATTCCCTCTCAGTACAAGTTTTTGGTTAGCAAGGCTGGGTAGCAAGCATAAGAGTTGAAGGAAACAATCAAACATACAAGTGATATAAACAAACATGCAATCTTCCTTGAAAACACAAAAGATCTTAAATAAAGAATACTAAGCTGATGAGCCAATCAAGAAAGAATAAAAATAATATAAAATACCTGTAAGTGCTTTTCTCTTTTCCTTTCAAACCTCAAAAAGTGTTGCTACTGACCAGAGCTAGGTTTTCTAAACCCAATTTAGATTTACTTGATGCTCCCAAAGTGATACCAATACTAACCAACAAGATCAATCATATAATGGAGATTTCAAACTAAAATAAAATGTGCAAAAAGTAAATGATGAAACTTCTCATTAATATTCCATAACGACACTCACACCAAGGGATACATAGATAACCAACTAAAGGAGAGATACTTCCACAATGCAAACCATCCTATATGATAACTTCTCTATTCATGATATGCCTCTACTAAAAAGGTAAAAAGATGAAAGATAATGAGGTCATACCGCGACACTCCCCCAAGCTTGGAACAAGCCAAGGGGATGCCAAAACCTGATGACAAATTACTCCTTAGGTGGTGATGGTGTTAACATGATCGGAGTGAGGAAATCCTCTAGCATCTTGCGAAGCCTGTTATTCTCCTCTTGAAGTATGTCCACCTTTCTCCTCAGGTCTCGGTACTTATCACAAAATTCATCAGTGGCTCGAAGGGCTTCCACTGCCGCAGGGCAGGAACTGAGGTCTGGAATTGAGTTTATCATTCCCTACATATTATGAGAAAAAGCACGCCCAGTGTTAATTTCCCCTACAAGAGTAGGGTTTCTTGCCCCTGATCCTGCAGCAATCTGTCCCTCCATGCCTACTGACATGTTCTTTACTTCCCCCTTGACGCTCCGATCCATCTCTTCGCGTCTAGATGCAATCCTTCCTTCTTCCACGAGCTTCTTGCCCTTATCATTGGCGGAGACCATTGTGCTTCTAAAGTTGAGAATAGTTCCTGACAGAAACATATCGAAATGAAAACATGACGAGAACACGATATACGGACCTCGGGGGATCAGGGGGATTATATATTACGAAGTTTTACAATATAAGGAAGGTACTGGGCAAAAACGTGTCAGATACGGGATTCGGGGTGGTCACACCCCTGGTGGCGTGGCTAGGTGGGGCCGCGCCACTAGGTGGTGTAGGCCACCCGGGCTCCGTTTCCTTCCCTGTTTCGACTCATTATCTTCCATATGGAATAAAAACTGCAAAAATATAAATAGAAAAGTTTTTTGTGAACCATTTATTGTCAGCACTTTTACCTATTCACAAATTGTAACATCCCAGCATTAGAGCTCAGAAATAAGCTGAACCCATATGTGTGCATTGCATTCATGCATAGAAAATCTGAATAATTTTCGCGCTTTTGAATAAAACTTGTCAAAGTGATTGAAGTTTCTCTCAACTTGCTGGAATTAAAGTAGATCATCAAGTTGACTGTGATAAGTTTCAATATGACCTTTGCTAAAACCTGATTTTGGGTAAACATGATTTGATCTAAGGGTAGATCAAATGTAATAAAAGTTAAACCCTAATACATTACTTAATGATTTATATTTTATCCTTAAGTAATCATCTCCTAATATTCATTACACAACTCATGAATACCAAGTTATAAAGATAACTTAAGTAATAGGAATGTAACAACTAAATCTTAATCTCATCTATTTATACCACGAACATCATGGTAATACAATCTTAACTCTTTAGTGAGTTTGAGTAGGAAAGGAATCAAGTCAAGATCATTCACCATATATCTTTCTTTCCATGTCATCCTTATGGAATCCTATATCAATATCTGTTGTTCATCAATGTTGAGTAATCAACTATTGATTCACCAATTCTTCATCTATCAATTCTTGACCTATCAACTCTTGAACATATCATAGCATTCACTTAAGGCCTATAAAGAAATAAGTAAGAAGGGGTAAATAGTAATGCTAGATTTGAATATCATCTATAGGATGGGAGAGTTGGAAGAGAATAAGATCAATGTGATAATTGATGGAGTTAACCCACTCCTGTATTGATAAAAGAGTTAATTGGAATATATATTTATATGGTGATAAAGAAGATTACAAGGATGAATCCTGAAGAAAGTTACCAGGAGTAATCCTATTGAATAAAGTAGGTATAGTAAATGAATAATCTCTCTTAGTCAGAAAGATACACTGAGAAGATAATTATAATACAACTGTAGTGTTGTATTGATGAAAGCCTTGATTAGCCAACTGGAAACCTAAACTATAAAGGATCAAAGGATTATAATGATCATGCTTTAGTCACCAATATTGAATGCTTATATCATGTATAAGTGACACTGGTGGATAGAACATGATTGAACCCTAGTATAGATATATTATTCTAGAGTATTCATGACAAGTCACCATGATATAATGTGAAGTTGAGTATAAGATATTGGAGTCAAGCAGAGATGAGATAGTATGATTAAAATGATGCTAGAGCACATTGGATCATAGCAGTAGTATTTTCCTCTTGGGAAATACTAAACACTTGAGGAGAGTAGAATTTGATATATACATCTACTGGAGTAGTACTAGTGAAGGATGATAAAGGAAGAGCATGAATGAAGGTAACTGTAAACATCTGTTGGATTGGAGATTATTATTAGTAGATTAATTTGATAACGAAGTATGGATATAAGAAGATTATGAAAGCTTCAGTGTCAATCTCATTGGATTTACAAGTGGATTTAGAAGAATAAAAGGTGGATAAGAATATTCTTGTGAAGTAAAGCTCATCATGTTAACACATGATGATGGATAAGAAGAAGTAGTATATCTAGGAAAGGAATTCTTTAAGTAGAAGTCAAGAATTATGAAATATGGAAGGTAGTAATTCTTGGTAAACATGCAAACCTAATTCTATAACCAAACCTAATATCCATATCAAATGATTGATTTATCATCTTATTTCCACAATGCTTTATAGGAATATTTTCCTATAGAAAATCACTTAAGCACATCCCTGTCATTTACAATTATCATAACCATATGTGATTAGGAGACATCTCTATCAATTCTTTTCCATAAGATATTCTAGAAAATAACTTTCTATTTTAAAGGGTGATATCATTAAAGATTACAAACATAAAGACAATATGTTTAGCCATTAATCTTTATTCACATCAACAAAAGGATATAAGTATATTAAGAATCCTAAACCCTAGGGTAAGTATTTACAATTCGAACTCTAACTACAATATTAGTTATAATAAAATATATATACCTTATTATCCCCTAGATCTATGGGAATTATATTAACCATATTATTTATATCCTTAGGATATCATGCATCAAATAATAATATAGGATCATTATATAAAACTTTCTCTCCAAACTAAGAGCTAACTAAAATTAAGTTTTATAAAAAAATAAGAAAATATACTAAAATAAATCCATGGCTTATTATGGAAAGAAAATTAATAAAAAAAGTCCCTTTACCAAATATTATAACGACCAATATAAACAAAATAAAGAAATACATCATTAATTAATAAAAGCTCATAAAATAACTTTAATACCATTCATTATTACTGCAATTATCTAGAAAATAAATTCTTTAAAGAAATGTCAATCAAATGTGTAATATTCAAACCTGAAAACAAAACAGAAAATAGAAAAGGGAAACAAAAAGAAAAAGGGAACCTGGCCGAGCAGCTGGCCGGCCTAGTGCTTCCCTCTGCCTAACTGCCGCTCAGCGCCACACTCTTCCTCTCTCCGCTCGCTCCGCATTGGCCCAATTCTGGCCTAGGCCCGGAGACAGCTTCGTCGTCGTCTTCCTCGATGTCACAAGCTGCTCCTTAGAATGAGCGCCGTCGCTCGATGCTAGTCACCATCGTCAGCAGAAATTGGACCATCGTGATGCACGCTGCCACCCCAGACCTGGTTGATAAGGTTGACTGCGATCTCCTTTATCCATCCATACCAGTCTTATCCTCTCCCTCGCTCTCTCGCGCAAACCCATCTTCCACACCGAAACCCTAACTCCGGCCATCTCAAATCCCCATTGTTTCCAACCTCCCCGAGCTTAATCATGGGGTCTGGAAGCTTCCTATCATTGTTCAGGATTGTTTAGCAGTAGGAATTGATCCCTCTCGCTCGCTATCAGTGTCACTGACCTCATCGGTCTACCGCTCAACGTCGACCATGGCAGCGTTGTTCGAGCTCGCCCTTCTCACTATCGCCTCTACTAGCTTCCTGGTAAGATTATGCTTCCGATGGTCCTCTCCGATTCGTTCTCCGCTCGCTGTAGCCGTCTGTTCGTGTTTATACCGACCGCACCACCACCGGAGCTCGTCGCCGATGAGGTTCCGACGACCATTTCTTGGCAGTGCCACCACACTAGGGTTCAGCACGTCGTGCTTATTCGATCTAGGTTGGTCACTTTTGCTGGGGCACCGTCGATCGCCGCCGGCGACCTCATTCTGGTGGTGGAGACCAGGCTGGCGTCATGCTGACGTCATGCCTGCGTCTGTTGACCGGTCCATGCACATGTGACATGTGACCCCACCAGTCAGTGACTGGGAGCTAGGTTAGGGTGGAGTGTAGAAAGTTTAAGAGAGGAGATGATGTCAGCAGTGACGTAGTAAATATGTTTAACAATTTTTGAAAATGATTAAATCTTAGAAATTTAATAACTTTTGTTTTATAATTCAGGAAAAAAAAATTTATATATGAAAATTTGTAGAAAAATAAAATCTATAACTTAAAACTAATATCAAACATTATTATTTTAACAATTCAAATAATTAGTATTTAATGAAAAAATTATAAGTATTAAAACTTTGATAATTCATATTTTAATAATGGTAAATGTTAAAAAATATAAATAATTTACCAAAAATCTTAGAAAAATAAGAACTATAATTTAAAATTATAATCATGCATTATCATTTCACTTAATTAAATATTTATTACTTATTAAGTATCTATAAAGTAATAAATCTTATAAAAATCATATCTTATTATTTATAAATCACAAAAATAAATGTAATATACCAAAATGATCGCAAAAATAATACCTACATTTTAAAAATATAATACTCCACTTTGAAAGTAAATACAAACTTAATACTCTAACAACTTGATTCTAAATCTATTTCCTTAGCCAATAATTCATATAAGGGTAAATAAAATTTGCTAATATTTTTAAATTAGCCAAATTAAGTCTAATAAATAGTATTAGTCTTAAATACTAATATTATGAAGTCAAAATTATTTAACACAATTTATATACAGTTTTATTGAATTATCATTCAACCATATAAGTAGTTTATTTTCTAAAAAGATCTTTAACAAATATAAAATCTTCAAGGATGATATTGTAACCAAATAAAATATTTTACCATTGTTTCATTCACAACTTTATAATGGAATAAATCCATATATAATTCATAAGTAGTAAATAATATTTTTTACTTATTCACAAACCATAACCACACCCTTATAAGAAGATAAATCCTATTATACATTTGTAAAGTCAAGAAACCGCTACACCAAATAAAAGTATAACTATTCTAGAGTAGCTTTAAGGAAACATTATAAAGTACACAAGGTACAAATAACATAAGCAATATACCTTAAATCTATCCATAATCTTAAAGTTAACTTTAGTCTACAATACTTTAAATACTGTCCTAAAGACTTTGTTATGTGTTTTATAGTTAACTTTGGTCTGTTATAATTAAGTTACAAAGCATCTCAAGTCCAGACTATTCAAGCAAGCCTAAACAATATCAATCACATTCTATCAACCGTATTCGAAAAGCTATCAGGATTGTTCAAACCTTAATAAGGAAATCTTTTCTTCAAAAGTTATTCGTTTTGCCACTTAAGTCAACATATGACAATTAATCGTAATCACATTACTTTATACTCTGCTTGTATACTTAGGATCGATAACACTTAAGTTCTTTATAAGTGACATTACTTTTAAAGTAAAACTTGAAGATAAACAATTAATGTGTAAGCAACCTTGAGTAGCATTCCATATGTGTGTATCTTATTGTTGTATAGATACATATTGTTTCACACACACTCACAAGCCTTAATAAGAAACACAAGTGTGAAACTTATCTAAAAGGACAACACATTCTAAAGAAACCATTCCTAGCATTCCAAAACTAGATCAACATTATCCCCGGGATTCGAGTTTATAAAATTGCATTACATTACTTATGCGTATAGCATCTTGCTTCTTTAAACATTATTCCTTACCGGACCAATGATGTTGTTTTCAGATATTGGATCTTATATTGTTCCGAAGACCGTGAGTGCATAATCTTGCAATCACAAAAGGAAGTTCACACTTGCTCATGTCCTTTGATTATTTTCTGTAAAGTATTTTGCAAATCCAGTGTTATCATCACCTGCATTTAAAAAAGGTCAGAAAACACTATTTTCATAATAATATGATTATAGGTTATTTACCATGAGGTAATAACCTACTATGAAAGTTCCGGTGGTAAAGGGACATATTATCTAGGACTTAACAACCAATGTCGCCAGTGATTCTTGCGCCATATATCACACGTTAACCATGAGATTTGGAATGGGACGGAGAAGTTAGCTATATCTTTTCCCTCTCGCATGGAGCCGGATGTGAGGGTCGTGGCTGTTATCTCCATAGCATGTATTTATTGGTAATTCGTAGGAGATATGCAGCATATGGGTGGGAGCCCTCAACGTCCCACGATAGTTCCGGCATCTGAACGGTCTGTACTGCCAATTCCCGTAATTCAAAGTGTAGGCTGGCGTACACCAAGGACACATGCGGGATCGCGGAGAAGGCAGTGATTGGCTTGGATCTTAGTCTGGGCCTCACACCAAGGAAGTGTGAACGGGTTCACGGCCCGGATGTGCAACAAAGCTAAGATCTCTCATGGGTAAAGTAACGCACCTCTGCAGAGTGTAAGAACTGTAACTTGTTACTCCCTGTTCCTGGAAGGAGCTGCGAACGCGGCGGGAAAGGAACTCCATGAAAGTTCTGGTAAACCCGTGAAGGCTGACGGACATAGCTTTTAAAAATAAAAGCAACCTTTGAAGAAATGTTTACGAAAACCTGCATTGCCTACGACCTATAGACTTGGATGTTGCGGTCGATCTGGTCCTTCAGGCATGCCTACATGCACCGTTGGTACGTGGCGCCTGCGTTTTTAGCCCGAAGATCATTGTGTTGTAGCAGAACACTCCGAACGGCGTGATGAACACCGTTTTCTCCTGATATTCGACATTTCGAATCTGGTTGTAGCCTGAGTAGGAATCGAGGAAGGAGAGCTTCTCGCATCCTGCAGTCGAATCGATGATCTGATCGATCCGAGGGAGAGGGAAGTGATCCTTTGGGCAGTGCTTGTTCAGCAATGTGAAGTCCACGCACATCCGCAGGATGTCCATGACCTTTTTGGGGACCATCACGGTGTTGGCAAGCCACTCGCTTTCCTTGATCTCCCTGATGAAGTTTGCATCGAGTAGTTTGTTGACTTCGACTCCGATTGCTTCGTCCCGTGGTTCAGACAGTCGCCGAATGGACTGTTTGACGGGCTTGGCGTCTGGAAAGACGTTGAGTGCATGCTTGGCGAATTCCCTGGGAACTCCTGGCATGTCCGCATGACACCAGGCGAAGATTTCCCTGCGCTCACGGAGGAATTCGACAAGCACACTTTCCTATGCGGGGCTGAGGTCATTGGTGATCAGCGCCATCTTGGAGGCATCCGTCGGGTGGACCTGCACCTTCTTTGTGTTGACGGTGGAGTTGAAGGACATGTCTGGTGCGTTCTGTCTTGCGACTGGGGGTGCCCCGTTGTCTATCACCTCTCGGAGCCTTATGAGCTCCTCCTGCATGCCGAATGACTGGGAGATTCTGTTGAAGTCCAATCGGGTGAAGCTCCCGTGGACCGTGATGACGCCCTTTGGTCCTGGCATCTTGAGTAGCAGGTACGCGTAGTGCGGTACTGCCAGGAATTGTGCGAATGCCACACGCCCGAGGATGGCATGGTATTGTGATGGCCAGTCTACCACTTCGAACTCGAGTAACTCGCACTAGAAGTTATCGGGCTTGCCGAAGATGACATCGAGCCATATCTTTCCTAGGGGGAATACGCCCTTCCCTAGGACGATGCCGTGGAACGTTGTATCTGATTGTTCCAGGCTGCACAGCGGGATCCGCATTGCTGCTAAGGTACTGGCGAACATCAGATTGATGCTGTTGCCGCCATCCATGAAGACACGGCTCATGTCGAACCCTCCGATCTGTGCCTCAAGCACCAGTGCAGCATGACCTAGGCGAGGGACCTGGCAAGGGTGACCCGAATGGCTGAACGTGATGCAGGACTCTGATCCGCTGAGGTACTCAGGGATGGCGGGTGGATCGGTTACAACCAGATTGATCTGACGGGTGATCTTCTTTTGCACCCTATTCTATGGGCTCCCTTTTTGGATCATCAGTGATCCTTTCAGCGCGGGGTACCCGTGCCCACCATTATTCTGCACGGGTGCGATTGGGTGGTTCGAAGGTCACGCAAGTAGTGGTGGAGGAGCTCCGTGTGCGATCTCACCTAGTGCAGGTGCGTTCCCGTACCCAGGGTTCGGTGCTTTTTGCCTCATCTGAGACATTCTCTCGCGGAGTTTCTGGAACTCGCGGCAGTCCTTGAGCATGTGGCTTGCCTTCTTTTTACCATCCTACTTGTCGATGTAGAAGTGGATGGTGCATGGACCCGACAGCTTGTCGTATGCTGAGGGTCCGTCGTCGCGGCCGCGACATTGCCATGACTGCGCCGGGCGTCCTCCGTCACGGAAGTTGTTTCCGCGGTATCCACCGCTGCTACGGTTGCCGTCACTGCGGCGGTCCGCATAGCCAGTGCGACCATGTCGGGTCCATCGCGATCATCGTAGACGCGTGACCTTCTCTTGCTACGGCGTTCACATCGCCGACCGTAGTCATCTTCCTCAACCGAGTGCGCTCGATGGACGGAGTCCTCGCCATCTGCCCACCTATTGGCGATGTCCATGAGGTGGTCGAGTGTCTTGGGCTTGATGCGCCCAAGTTCTTCCTTGAAGTCCTGGCGCTTGACGCCATCCTTGAATGCGTCGATCGATCTCTCCTCAAAGATGTGCGCCGCGGAGTTCTTGGTGTTGGACCAGCGTAATATGTACGAGCGAATGGATTCGCCCGTTCGTTGGGTGCAGGCCCGCAGCTCCTCGATCGAGGATGGCCTTTTGCTGGTGCCTTTGAAGTTTCGGATGAAACTGTATGCCAGTTCCTCCCAGCTTCAGATGGACCCCGAGGATAGGCTGCTGAGCCAGATCCGGGCTGCGCCTGTCAGCTGCAGCTGAAGGCATTGCAGGGCGGTGTCCTTGTTTCCGCCGTGTAGTTTTACGGACGACAAGTGGTCGCTGAGCCACGCCTTGGGGTCCTATGTGCCGTCGAACTTCGGAGTGTCCGAAGGAAGCTTGAAGTTTCGCGGCATCCGTTTCCGCCGAACGGATCTGCTGAAGCATCGGGCTCCGCAGAGTTCTCCTTCGTCGTCCTCCTCCTCGGATTCGGACGAGCATACACGCTTGGCGCGCGCTTTGTCGATCTTGCGCTGGGTGAGCTCGCTTAGAGCGTCATAATCGCGGCTGCGAGGGCGCGAGCTCTCGTGCCTTCGAGGTAGGTCGTGCTCTTCATCGTCGGATGAAGGCGTTGGGCTGCGGTTGAACCTGACCGCAGCCTTCTTTTTGGGCTCCGCAGGAGCTTCTCCGTGGAGCGCAGCTCCAATGAGTCTGAGTCCGGTAAGTGCGGACTTGTGCATGGCCCTTTTCGGGTCCCCCACCAGAGGTGGATGGGATGCGAGGTATGTGGCGGCTACCATGATCGCAGCTTGCGGTGTCTTCGGGATGACGTTGTCGTCGGCATCCATCTCCATGAAGGACGTATTGAGGGTCCGAGTCACCTCGCGACATGCCTTGGGATCCATGTTCTCCGTGCGAGAATGGTGCTTGTTGCCATGGTTACCGTGCGATCTGGATCCACCCATGGCAGAGAGCGCACCTCTCCGTGCACTAGACTCCGAGGCTGCTTGCTTGCGTTTGCCAAGCACCTCTTGCATCTACACCTGCTTCTTGTGCTCTTCGACTAGGAGCAGGTGGTATGCCATCAGTAGGTCCCGTGAGGCACCCACGGGAAGGATCTTGTTGCCTGCCACGGCTTCGCGTGCTTGAGCCCATCCTTCATTCCTGAGGTGGATGATCCGATTGGGATCGGTGTCATCCTCGTTGGGCGAGGGGACCGGGATCTCCTGTTCTCGCCGTTTCTACCCTGCGGGTTGGGTGGCGGGTTGTGCTCCTGATCCACGTCGCTCTGGATGATCGCGGCACATTGGTAGCGCTCGTAGATTGGATAGCTGCTGCCGCAGCTTTCGGATCTGGAACCGTAGGTCCCTTCCTCCGATGGAGGATCGCACAGATCTGAGTTACAGCTGCTGCTGTCATAGGACTCATCTATCGATGGCGATGTGCGTAGCACGGGGTGTGGAGCCCATGAAGCGGGCCTGATCGATGGCAGGGGCACTCGCTCTAGGAGGCGGAGAGTGCCAGTCTGCCCCACCTGGAAGCAGAAGCTCCCGAACAGGATCTTGAGCCCGTCGCCAACGGGCTCGAAGTCCTTCAGGGTGGCTGGCGAGTGGGCGGTGAAGTCGAAAGCGCCAAAGAGGAGATGACTCTCCGTCGCCGCGGAGTTGTAGATCTCTTTGGTTGGGACTGTCACGATCGCACAATCAGCGTCCCCAGTTCCCACAGACGGCGCCAATTGACGAGGTTTAATCTCGTCAATGCCCATTGTTATGAGTTTGGATTTTGGAGAAGATGGGGATGCTGGATATCGCGGAACGGTTAGCAAACAAGCAACATGGGGACACGAGGTTTACCCAGGTTCAGGCCCCCGGAGGGAAAACCCTACTCCTGCTTGTCTGCTCTTGATTACGGCGGAATCGAAAAGTACAGGGGTGTGCAGATGCAATCTGCGTGGATGCGTGTATGCGGTGGTATGCGAATTTCCCTCCTCGTCGTGCCCTCCTAGCCTTTATATAGCGATAGACAGGTCTGAGGCACAAATCGAGTCGGTTACAGGTTTTAGGGTTTGCCCCTTTGAATATTCTATCTACTCTAGTCTTGTTCTCCAAGGATCCGAAGGCGTCATGGGCCCTGGCCACCCAAAAGCCTTCATGGGCTGGTGCATGTTCTCGTGGGCCTTCCTTGGGCTGGACTAGGTATGCTAAGGTCGTGTACCCGTAGGGTATAACCATGTCAGTTATAGTGCATCAAACACTCCTTTTCTAGTGAACTTGCTGAGTATGCTCGTACTCAACGTATCTTCTTAACCCTTGCTAGATTCGGAAGCCAGTACAGACGATGTCTACATCACGATATGCTCCAGAAATCATCATCAAAGGCTAAAGCTCTTCAATGAAGTCAATAAAGTCAACATATACATCAACTCAAGTGAAGACGAAGTTACTGATTAGATAGGAATATAATCTCTAGCCATAGAACCTATTTCTACAGTGTATTGCAATAGCAGCAATGCCAGACCATTAGTTAAGATACTAGTCTTAATAGTATGATAGTTTTTGAGTTGTTTATCTCTGATTCTTCTTTGTAAGAAATTTCCTTCTCTCTCTTTAACCTAGAGTGTTGTCTGGATCTTGTGTAAAGAGTTGAGTTGTAACCTATAGTCATGTCTTGGACCTGCTGTGTTTCTGTTGTACCACTAAGGGATGTAATACTAGTGAACGGTGTTTCATTGGTGTTATGTCAATGACTTTTGTGTACTACATCATGCAGTGGTATGCTGGGTCACCGCACAAATGGACTCTGCAGGTTCCTGAATTTGGTCTCTAATAAATTCTTCCGGAGTCACCATTTGAATAATATCGACATCTTCATTATAAGAATCTCCAGAAATATAATGTTTGAGCCCTTGACCATTCTTCATCTCCTTACATCATGCTCTCCAACATCTGAAAATTTCTTTCATACAAAGCTCACACAATCTTCACTAGCAACATTAGTGTATGCGAAGATAATAAACCTTTGGGTTTAATTTCAACTGAAGTCCACCAAAACATAAGATACTAAAACAACTCCTTTTGGAAACCCAAAAGAATTCAAAAAGTAAATCGATTAAAGAGGCAAATGCAAAAATGGCAGAAATATGTCAAAATAGACCAGCAGGTAAAAACCGATTTTTTAGAAGATCTTATATTGCTCAAATAAAAAAGTGTTGAAATAACGAAAGTTAGATAATAACTTGGGGAACAAGCACAGTAAATTACAGCTCCATCCGAAGTTCTGGGTTTTTCACGAATTTTTACAGTGAAGGACAAAAATCTGTCCCAGGACAGCAACTTCCCACAACTCACCTACTTCTCAAAAGAGGCAAATCTTGACAGAAAAACCAAATAAAAAGGATAAGGAGAGGACATTACAGGGGTAATAACTTCCAAGACTCAAAGAAACAAAAACCGAAAGCAAATTAAAATGGGTTGTCTCCCAGAAGCTCTTTCTTTACAGCCATTAAGATTGGCTTGAAAATTTCAATGATGCTCACATAGGATATATGGATTTGAAGTGAAAGAGAGCATCAAGAAGCAAATATCCAACACGTTTATGTCTAACCCACCTCCTATGCAAGGGGATCTTGTAAGAATTATTGAAGCAAGAGGCTACTAGCATAGGAAGGCAAAACAAGTGCAACTTCAAAAACTTCAACATAAAGCGGGGAAACTTAATATTATTGAGATGCATAAAACCATGTTTCCATCTCTCATAATAACTTTCAGTAGCATTATGAACAAAGTTAACAATATAGCTGTCACAAGGAACATTCTTATCATCAGAATGAGCATACTTGAAACCCTCAAATAGAGGTTTAAGGTCAAAAACTGGATCAATAGAAGCAAGTTGTTCCACCCTAAAATCCTCATTAGGCAATTCATATTCATAAGGAGCTTTAGAAAATTTGAAAAAATTAAATTCATAAGATTCCCCATCAAACTTTGTTAAAATTTTCTCCTTCTTACAATCTATAATAGCTCCACAAGTGCTCAAGAAAGGTCTACCAAAGATGATATGACAAGTTTCACTAGCAGCTAAACCAAGTACCAGAAAATCAGAAGGATATTTAGTCTTACCACAAAGATCTTCCACATCTCTTACAATCCCAATTGGACTAATGGTTTATTTATTAGCAAGCTGAATAACCACACCAATGTATTCAAGTTCACAAGGGACAATTTCTTGCATAATTTCTCTGTAAAGCTCATAAGGAATAGCACTAGAACTAGCACCAATATCACATAAACCATAATAGCAATGATCACCAATCCTAACAGAAAGCACAGGAACACTAGCTCTCCTAGTTTTACTAGGATGTGAGACAATATTAGAAGCATCTTCACGAAATATAATGTGCCCATCTTCGACATTTTTAGTGACAAGATCTTTCACAATAGCTACTACTGGTTCAATATTTATTTGTTCATCAGGTTCTACAGCTTTCTTTGTACTTTTGCTAACCACATTATCTATAATAGAAATTTTCTTTACCTTAGAAGGAAAAGGTATTTTCTCAATATAAGGTTCAGGCAAAATATGATCAACAGTACAAACTTCAGTATTTCTAGCAGGAACATGATTAACAATATCTTTATAAGGTGCATGGTACTTATCCCACTTCTTTTTGGGAATTTCAATATAATAGGCAAAAGCCTTAAAACAATTGGAAATACTTTGAGAATCAAGACCATGCTCAGTACTAATATTATGAAAGTCATCAGTTCCTATAGAAGATTTAATGCATTCATAATCATAATTTATACCTGACTTTCTTCCTTTGTCTTTCTCCCATGCTTCAATATTTTCTTGAATACGGTCTAGAAGATCCCATTTAGCTTCTTCTTTCATACATGTGAATGATCCAGCACAAGAAGCATCTAATAAATCTTTATCATGAATAAAAAAGCCTTGCATTAAACTTATTGATAATAATATTTTTAGGGAGCTCATGAATAGGACATTTAAGCATTAGTAACTTCAATCTCTCCCAAGCTTGGGTTGCACTCTCTCCATCACGAGGCCAAAAGTTATATATTTGATTCCGGTCTTTATGAATCTCACTAGGAGGATAGAATTTAGAATAAAAGAGAGGTACAATTTCCTCCCATTCCATTGATTGTCCATTCTTCAGCAGCTTATACCATTCTTCAGCTTTTCCTTTTAATGATATAGAGAGTAACTTTTTGTTAAATTGTTCTGTTATGATACCTGCACACTTAAACAACCCGCAGAATTCTTGGATAAAAAGCAAGTGATCACCAGGATGGATAGTTCCATCTCCAAAATAATAGTTATCCATAACACGATCAACAATTTTTGTAGGTATCTTCAAAGGATCTATCTCAACAGGTGGTGGTTCATCTACTACCCTAGCAGTGGTAGTAGATTTCCCAAATAGGAAACCAAGTGGGTTATCCATATTGGAAAAAAAGTAGCAAACAAAAATAAAATTAATACTCACAGTCAAGCTGAGAATGGTGCGGGTCCAAGTGGTCATTTTGGTGTGGGTTTTGCTATGGCATCGATTGGGCTGGTCTCAAATGGATATTGTAGCGTCACGGACTAGAGCAGTGCGGGCTGATAATAAAACGGGCTGGAGCGGTGCGGTCTGGAGTAAGCTCAAAAGATTAGAAATGGACTGAAACCCGTGGGTTCAACCCGCACAGATCGATCGGTTCCGCACTGAACTCCACGCTCCCAGTAGATGACCCTCGTATCCCCTGCAGGCTGCAGCGGCGCGCAAAGTCTTTTAGACGTTCCTCTCAGTCCACGGGTTGTATCCATGGGTTTAGGCCAAAATTTGCTATGGTGCGGTCTGGGTGCGGTTGGACTAATCATTTGGTTCGGGGCGGCTTGGATCCTCGCAAAGAAAAAATGGTCTGGTGTGGGTAAGGTGATTAGACTGATTTTACGTGGTACGGGCTGGGTTAGGGGTGGATTTGTCCCCATTCTCACCTTGAACTCACAGTAGAAATTTCCTTTACCAGTTCCACTCTTCAATAGCGCTTCACTCCTCGGCAACGGCGCTAGAAAATAGTCTTCATGACCCACAAGTATAGGTGGTGTATCGTAGTACTTTCGATAAATAGGAGTGTCGATCCCAACAAGGAGCAGAAGGTGTTGACTAGTGGTTTGGATCGGGAATTCTCTGTAAATACTTAGTAAACGGATTTTTAGGTTTTTTTTGATAAATCAAAGAAATAAAGTGCAAGTAAATAAAGACAACGATAATAATTGCATCAAGTGTCCCAATCCTTTCTTCAGCAAAGGACAAGCCGGTTGTATTACCTATGAGGACCAAACGTTTCGAGGAAACATGGGAATGATCTCAAGTGCTTTCGCTTCATATAGTTGATTAATGTTCTCTGGTTGGACACGTGTTGTGTGGGTGAACCTATGCTAATGTACCGACCTTACTTGGACTAATACAAACTTGTGATTATACCCTGTAAGATCCCAAAAATATTAAACTTGGATCATCAAACTCTAATCATCAAAATTAGGGTTAACAAAAACTTTTCCAACTAAAAATATGAAAGCATTCATATGTGTGTGTATTCAAAATATGGATTCTTTTGAATTGCCATGGTTCTGTGTTTATTTGCTTGTAAAATGATTCTTAGGTGAAATAAACATCATCTAAACAATCCCCAAACTTTTCCCAAAGACAAACAACTCAAAATAAGCAAATGAAGTGAATGGTCATTTTTGCCAAATTAACTCTCATGCCTAGTTTGGCTATCTCTAGTTTTCAAAACGCAACAGAAACATTTGTGGATCTTTGCACCCCTTGTTAGTACACATAATAAGGTACCAAGGCCCACTTTGTGATCATCCAAAAACATTCAAATGCTAAGTTTAAATGACAGTTTAAAATTGAATCTATCTCATATGGGAAGATCCCACTATTTCAAAAACCACTCAAACAAGTTCAATTTTCAAAACTCAAGAATCCACAGAATCCTCAACACATGCCTAGCACACCCACCAAAAATCTTTTCAAAATTCAAAACTCAAGTTCTTGCGGCCATTTCATCAAACACCTTGCAGATTCAAATCAAACAAATCACAAACACTATTTTGAGCAGTGATTTGGCCAACCTTGTCCCCTCTCTAGCTCACAGCAAACATCTAGTACTCCCTCCGTTTCAAAATATAAGATGTTTTAGGTTTGTGAAGAGAATTTATCTAGACTTGTTTTAGTATATAGGTTCACTCATATTAAAAGTGAATCTAGACACTAAAACAAGTCTAGATACATTTGCTTCACAAAGCTAAAACATCTTATATTTTGAAACGGAGGGAGTAGATCATCTAGCTTAGTTATTAACCTCTAGCATCACTGTGAGCTTGCCATTGTCATCAATGGTGAGCAGGTCGAGCCTCACCATGTCACCCCAGTGTGGACAGCAAGCTAGAAGAAGAACTAGCTGTGCCAAACTTGTCTAGGAGGTAGCCCATGTCTCACCGCCCCCTCTCGACCCGCCCTAGCTCAAGGATAGAGATAAGAACCTCCAGGAACGCCGTGCCCACGCCACTGTAGACCATGCCGACGCGCACCACCGTGCACGCACCGTTCCCACTCAACCCGACCACCTCGAGCCCTTGCCGCCCGGCAGCATGCACCCCATCGTCCCAGGAGACCACTAGACATGATCGTTTCATCGCCCGTACCCCGTAGCCACCGCACGCCGCGAAGTTCGCCGCCTCTACCTCGCAGAGCTACGCACGTTCCCGACCGATTTCCACCGCCCCTAAGCTCGCATTCACGTCTTAGAGCATCGCCAGGAGACCTCCCGTCGATCGCCAACCTCAGCCATGCCTCTAGCCGCCCGTAGCCGTGTCGCCACCGTCGCCTGCCCATCCCTCTCGGTCTCGCCGTCGAGCCTATAAAAGGAGGCGACCCCCAGCCGATTGAAGCACACCATTCCACTCCCCTCACCTCATTGATCATTCCACGCTCTCGCCGGAGCACGAGGAGTAGCAGCTCGCCGGAATTGCGCCGGAGCAGACCGCCTCTGGAGAAGAAGGGAGCTGTTGATTTCGACCACCCCTGGAGCTGCCTCGACCGTCCCTGACCTCGCCGTCGACCACTCGTTCGTTTTCCCGCCTCGCCGTCATCACTGGAGCCCTGGTATGCCCCCTATGCACCCCCACTGAGCCGCTAGGGTTCGAGCTCGCCGGTGACATGTTCATCGTCGACGACGACCCTCAGCCGTTGATTGCCCTTCTAATCCAACGAACCACACCGCCCCGTACCGCTTCGCGTGTTATGAGCCACTGACTGGTGGAAACCCCCTGTCAGCTGCACTCCGCGCTGTGGAGTGACACTGGGCCGACCCATTAACCTTTCCCGCGCAGCCCAACCGTTTGAATTTATATTTTTATATTTTAATTCAAACACAATTCTGTACCTAGTTTCAAAAATCAACCCAGCTCGATTCAGTGAACCAAATTGCATGAAACCAATTTTGTTAGAAAGGTACTGAAATTATTAATCCAAGACCGTTGGATTCAACTCATTTGGATCTATAGATCAACCTTGGTAAAAAATAACAAGTCAGAAGCTTTTCTGCATTCAAACATTTTTCAAATTTCAACCATAATAGCTTTTGAGTTGATTCCAACTCTCAAAAATCACATTTGATCATACCTTTCAGAATATATAAAAACATTTGGGTTTACTTATAGAAATAATGTTCAAGTAATAAAAGAATGCCACATAGGCATTTCTAGTCACTTTATTTATTTAAAATAAAAAAGTTAAACCTCATTAAATTTTGACACCACTTTAAATCACATTCCCATATACTGAAATATGTGGTGATGACATGTGTCAACATGATCCCATGTTTGAGTTGAATAATATTAAATATTAAGTAGTTTTTCAATGAGTAGAAATTACTTTTCTAAAAAATAAAATAAATAAGACAAATGCTTTAATCTTGTAATGTTAGTGATGATGCTAGATCATCTATATTGCACCTTTGTGTGATGATTGAAAATAGTTAAGTATTGTTTGGTGATTGTGTACCTCGTATTTATTTATAGACGCTAGTACCGACCAAGGATACGAGGAGGAAGGAGGATACTACGAAGAAGAAACCGAGCAGAACTTCAACCACTGCTCTGCACAAGGCAAGCCTTACTAACCAAGTTGGCATCTGCAAGTTAACACTTGCAGTTATGAAAGTTAGATAACCTATGCAATGCACTAAGTATGCTTGGTTAGACACATTTGATGATACCTAATCCTAGTTTTACTTGCAAGATTTCTACTTTATTTCTTTATCAAAGCTATTTCTTAGAGAGTACTTAAGTGATTTGTAGATTCTAGGAAGATAATTGAAGGTTGCATAAAGAGCATTAAATCTGGCCTAAGCTAGATAATCTTGATGTCATCCTAAGGCATGAGATTAAACTCAATTAATCTCCACTTCTTTATCACCCCTCATTAGTACTTAACCCCACTTGTAGATGCTAGTGCTAAGCATAAAACTTGATCAACTTTAGATGGGAATACTTGGAGAAAATGGTTATGAAAACCTTGGAATGATGAGTCATTCTACTGAAAAGTTTTGACATGTGTTTCCGAACACCAGATGATTTTGATGATGAAAATGTTGAGGAATGAGCCTTAGCCCCTTATAAAACTGATGGTTGTCTGGATGCGATACCATTCCAATTTTACCGTACAACCACAATACCCGAAGATTGGGTAGGTCTTGACTGGAAACTTATGTACCTTAGTATGGGTTCCCTCACGGCCAAGGTCTGAGCTGAGGCTACCTTGTGAAGATTGTCCACCTAGGCAGTACCCAAGATAACAGTTGGTCATGGTTGGGAGGCCAAACTCATAGGAGAGGTGCCTATACTAGGGCATGTAATTGAAAGGTTAGGATTGATTATCCGCATACTAAGTATGGTGAATTCAGGATTTGTTCCTGACGGATGTATCGAATGTTGTGGTGAAAGTGTACAATCTCTGCAGAGTGTCAAACTATTCGAATAGCCGCGTCCGCGGTTATGGAAAGTTTGAGTGGCCATACTGTTCCCCCGTCAGATGTTTTCAAAATGACTTGTGATATGAATTGAGACTTTGACTTGACCACAACAGGGTTGTGATATGAAATTCAAGTTCCCACTTAGGTGTTATAAAACTTCAACTAGCTTTTCTTGCTTCTGAACTTAGTAGAGGTAAATCTGGATTTTTGCAAAACAACCCAAGAGCTTAGTGTCCTACTACAAAAACCCCCTTCACTTGTTAGTATTAGTTTGCGAGTACTTGAAGAGTACTCATGGCTTTGTCCCTGGCTATTCCCGTGGCCAGACTATGAAGAGGAGTACCAGGACGATGGACCGCAGGAAGGTTACGATAACTAGGATCATCTCCCATCGTCAGCATTGCCTGTGACCCCGAAGATGGAGCTTCGCCTACGCTACCTTTATTATTACGTCATTCCGCTGCTTGAGTTGTATTAAGAACTGGATCATGAGATCCTTATTTGTGTAAGACCTTATGTATGGTTGTAATGGATGATGTACCGTGATATCCAAATCTGTTATGTCTCGCAAAAATGGTAATCCTGGGATTGCGATGTATGGCATAACAGGCATATGGGATTAAAAATCCGGGTGTTGACATACCCCTTGCAAGCATCTGCAACTACAAGAAAGTAATTAATATAAAAACCTAACCACAACATTAAACTCTGAGATCCTACACTCCCTTGTGCAAAGGTTTCCTAACGGGGTTCAGGTTTTTGTCACTCCGGCAACCCCACAATTAGTAGCCAAATACACAATGCATTCCCCTAGGCCCATAAATGGTGAAGTATCATGTAGTCGAAGTTCACATGACACCACTAGAAGAATAGCACCACAACTTAAATATCAAACCATTGAATGTTACTCAACACAATTTCACTACTAACAACATGACTTCTCCCATGTCCTCAAGAACTAAACGAACTACTCACGAGACATCATATGGATCAAGATCAGAGATGATATAATGATGAATACCAATCTGAACATAAACAACAATTCAATGGTTCCACTCAATAGCATCAACTCCAAAAGTAATCAACACCATGAAAGTTTCCCCTAAGAACTATGCAAGATTCAATCCAATTGTTATAGCAGGATGGAGTGGTGGTGATGGTGTTGGTGGAGATGGTGGTAAGGATGATGATGATGATCCTGATGAAGTCTAGCTTGATGATGGTGTTGATGGCGACGATCTCTCCTCTTCGGGAAGGAATTTACCTGGCAGAATTCTGCCTGTCGGAGAGCTCTTTCTCTCTCTGTATTTTCTGCCCCGCAGAGGTGGCGTAATCTTTATGTGATCGCTTCCCCTCGTATTAGGGTTTCGAGGAGAATATATAGGCGAAAGGGTGAAGCAGGAGGTGGGCCAGGGTGGCCTCACCACCTGCTGGCACGGCCTAGGGGGCCCGCGCCAGGGGGTGGTGTGGGCGCCCTGTGGCCCATCTCTGCCTCCCCTTCTGGCTTCCGTCGTCTTATGGAAAAATAGGATTTTTCGTATATTTTCTGAAATTTTTTGATCTTCGAAAATATTGCATCTGGACACCGCGTTTCCCATTAGAATCCTAACTCCGACAGTTCATCCTCCAAAAGTCATCTAACATGCAAAAATAGATGAAATAACATAAGTAACACCTCTTAATAAGAAATAAATCAATGAATAACAGTAACTTAAGATATAGAATAGTGATGCAAAATGGATGTATCACCCAACTTACAGTGAGGTTGTCAATCTCACTAGTTTGCTGAAAACAGAGGATTAAACGTATACTGTGGAAGATAGTAGTTGCTTGTAGAAAGTAAAAAGTAACAGTATATGATGTATCAATGATAAAGATTAGACCAAGGTCCACAGTTCACTAGAGGTGTTCTCCTTAAGATAAATAACATGCTGGGTGAAAAAATTACAGCGGGGCAATTGACAGATTGAGCAAGCATAACAATGCATATACCAGTCATCATGACTCCTATGAGATTTGATTGGGCATTACAACAATATACATAGACCGTAATCCAACTGCATCTATCACTAATCATCCACCTTCAGGTTATCATCCGAACGTCTTCCAGTATTAAGTTGCAAGCAACGGATATTGCATTAAGAAATGTGTGTATAAATTAAACAATACAATTGTTCCATGAACAAAAGATTGTTGTTTTCTCCCTAGTAGCAACAACACATCTACAATCTTAGATATTCCTGTCACTTCCCTAGATTACTAGAGGCATGAACCCACTACCCAACATAAATACTCCGTCTTGGAGTCACAAGCATCTACTTGGCCAAGATAGCTACAAGCAATGGAGAGCATGCAAGATCACAAATAACACAGACATGATAGAATCAATAATCAATCTAACATGATAGAATCAATAATCAATCTGACATGATAGAATTAATAATCAACCTGACATAGTATATCAATATCCATCGGATCCCCACAAGCACAACATGTATGATTACAAAAAGATGATCCTGAACGGAGCTCACAAGATCTAAACATGATAGCATAAAGGAGGAGAAACAACCATCTAGCTACTATATGGACCCATAGTCCAAGGTTGAACTACTCATGTATCATACCGGAGGCTGGCATGGTGATGAAGAAGGCCTCCGGGATGATCTCTCCCCTTTGGTAGGGTGCCGGGAAGAGCTTCAGATCCCCCCGATCTAGGGACATTGGTGGTGGCGGCTATGGACTGTTTCGTGGAGATTTGATCGGGTCCTTAGGGTTTTTGCATCGGGGAGACTTTATAGGCGAAGGGGCGAGGCAGGAGGCCGGCCATGGGGCCCACACCATAGGGCGGCGCGCCCTAGGGTGGACCCGCACGGCCCTAGGGTGTGGCCCCCCTTCGGCTGCCTTTCGGTCTCTATGTTCTCTCCGGTAAAATATTGACTTTGCCTTTTGTCCCGTCAAATTGTAGACAAAGCATAGTAAAGTTGATATTAAACAAGCATGGAACATAAAAAATTATAGATACGTTTATAACGTATGAGAGGCAAAGTTCTTGGTGTTTTTAATTCCATCACCTTCATTGTCGGCCATCATATCTTAGGCGGTAAAGCCCGAAGTAAGAGCATTGGCTCTGATACCAATTGAAAGGTCCAACTTTGGTTGACTAGAGGGGGGTGAATAGGAGACTACCAATTTTTATCTTGTTAATCAAGTTTAGCCTTTGCAAGAAATAAAGTTCTCGAGATATGCAACTAGATGAACAATCCTATATGCTAGAGAACAATCAACAAGCAATAAAGCGGTAAAGGGCAAGGCGTAAAGTTGTAGAGCGAGTAAACCGAAGAGGAGACACGGATATGTAATTCCCGTAGGTCACTTCCAAAGAAGCTACGTCTATGTTGGAGAGGTGTCAGGGCCACACAAGGTCACCCGAGAGCCACAAAGGCATTACTTTCTTCTCCGGTGAGCTCCACCACAAAGGCGGGCTCACAATCCACTAACCGGTGACCTTGAAGGCACCAACCGAAACCTTTACAACAAGGTTTAGGGGAACTCCACAATGATAGCTGTGATATTTGATACATTTTGAATGGTTTTCGTCTGGATTTGATGGTTTTCTAGATTTACCTAACACTAATACTTCAGTATCAAAGAAAACTTGGTTTTCAATGTGTGTTTCACGTTCTAAACATCAACAGAAGGTTTCAACAACAGAAATACAATATTCAGGCGAAAACAAGCAAGTCTCTTTTTGGAAGCAATCGAGGAAGGCAACCAGTAGGTTTAACGACCAACTATACGGCGAGAACATTTTATCTGGCTGTATAGTTTCCACCGCCTTTGTCCTGTCAAAAGGAACAACAGACAGTAGGATTATTGAAGTTGGGATGAAATCTACCAAGAGGAGTTCCGGATAATTATGGGTTGCTCTCCTACACACATACTTATAAGATTATAATTGTCACACTTATCACTCATCCACTTGGCATAGTCACTATCACCATGAACTGTATCTCCTCGCGCCTAATTTGTCATCTACAGAAAACAACAAACAATCGAATCGTTCTTTACTTTTATGCTTTTTATTTCTAAAGTTTACATTTTAGTTTTATTTAAATATATTCAGTTTAATCCAAATTATATTCTTATTTAAACACTTGCGGTCAATTCACTCAAAGACATGTGACAACTTTGAGTGTGACAGAGACTTCATTCATAAACACTTTCCTTTGGGCTCCATGCGGGATCGATATCTTAACTTCAAAACTAGCTACAAACGATTTGTGCACTTGCAGTCATCAAGCTATTTTCTGGCGCTGTTGCCGGGGAGCTAAGTGCTAAGTGTTTGTATCTTGACATTACATGTTTTACTATTACCAAATAGTCTCCCTAGGAGACAAAGGGTCTACACGCTCTGGTAGGACCTATCTACTAGATTATTCTAAGCGCGTGCCTGTTCAAAGGCATGAAGAAATTATTGAAAAACTTTTGAGATCAAATAAGGTTGAATTTGAAAAACTGAGTGATTTCATGGAAAGCATGCCCATTCACAGGACAACTCCCAAGAAACCTGAGAAAACTCTCAGAGAATAGAGTGCTGCAAATCCTGCTTATCTTAAACAACCAATAGAATTTCCTAATCCTAGAGTTAGAAAATATCGATTTGATAGTGAGATTATTAAAATTTTGCAAGAAAAAGCTTTAAGTGGAAGGGAATATGAAGACCCAAGAAGACATCTTAGATAGTTCGATGATGTGATAACATCAATTGGACCAAAAGTTTTGCCTAGATATTTCTCCCGTCTAAAATTATTCCGTTGGTCTCTTAAAGGCAAGGCTCTAGACTGGTTATATTCTCTCCCTCGTCATTATATTAATTGCTGGGAAAATTGTATTTTCAAATTCATAAACAAATTTAATACTTTTAAAAAGGTAACTGAAATCAGAAAGAGTATATGAAACTTCAGTCAAAACGTGGGAGAAAACTACCCACATGTTTGGGATAGATTTTTTGGAATGACCAATAGTATTCCTAATCATGGCTATTCTGAATAAACTGTTTGCCACTTATTTTATCACGGTCTTAATACTCAATGCAGAGAGTTGCTTGACTCAGCAGGAGGATCGATAAATACTTTAACTGCTAAAGCCTGTTTGGAATTGATGTCCACTAGGGCTAAGAATGATTCTCTTTATAATCCTGATTTTGGTACTAAGATGGAAAATAAATACTTCGTATAACCCCAGATCTTATGCCTAAAGTACACAAAACAATGAAAGAAAAGTTATACCTTCTAAATGTGTTAAGGAAAACAATGTAGATCTGTAACAGAATTTTACTAAAGAAGAAGAAACTAGGAAAGTTTTTCAAGAATTAAAACATCGATAGGCCAAATCTCATAATAACTTGCATAATCAATTTCAAAGATGTAAGCAGATTTTGGCAGAATTCATGGAAAATTATGATGAGATTGGCCAAGAAATAAAATTATTTCACAAGTACCTTAGTATGATTGAAACTCACTGTGAACAAATAGCATCTGGTTATCAAATTTTTCTTCAAGATGATATAAATATTCCCGTTTCTACTAATGTTGTTACAAGTGGAGGTGCAGTTGTTATAGGACCATTAGGACCACCAGAATATGAAGTTGAAAAATACCAAAGGGAAAAATCCTTGCTCAAAGCAAGCTAAGAAGATGACGCACTAGTGGATCCTCAAGATGAACCTGCTCAAGAAACACAAGACCAAACCTTGGAGGAGCAGAATGATGCACAGGATGACCTCCATGACTCTGATGCAGAGACCGTTGATCCAAGAGAAGAAAAAGAGATAAGCAATAAAGATGAAGTAGTTGCAGCAGAAAAGAAGAAAAGCGGTAAGAAGCAACAAAAGAAAACAACTAAAGAGCCTGATCCTCCATAAAAGGTAAAAGACAAGAATAAGAAACGTGAGCAAAAACTTCCATATCCAGATCGCAAAAAGAAAGCACCAGATCAGGTAATCTATGATTCTTTAAAAAAGGCACTTGGTGATCTCCGTCTAGAAATTCCATTTGCAGATGCAATAAAAGTTCCTACATATTTTAAATTTCTCTGTGATATTCTTAATAGAAATAAAGAAATAACTGAAACCATTGACATGGTGACTAGTTATCCAGCTAATGGGAAATTATTGTCTAAGTCAGGAGATCCCGGAATACCAATTATTTCATGCTCAATTGGCAAGACTAATATTCAGAATGCCTTGTGTGATTTAGGTGCAGGAGTTATTGTAATGCCATATTCCATCTATAAAAGTTTAGGATTAGGGTAGTATTCCCCTACTTCTATCACTTTACAGTTGGCTGAAAAATCCACTAAACAACCCATTGGTATGATTGAGGATGTTCTACTTAGAATAGATGAGCATGTTATTCCCACTGATTTTATTATTCTTGAAATGCTAGAGGATGAAAAAGTATCTATAATACTTGGAAGACCTTTTCTTAGTACTGCAGGAGCTTCAGTTGATTGTGCTAAGGGAAAAATATCTTCAATGTTTATGATGTTGAAATCATCCAGTATTTCCAAAGAAGCTAGAAGCAGGAGAAAGGTATATTCCACTGGCAAAACGAGTTCAAGTGGTAAGTGCCCTTGATAAGGGGCCACCCAAGGTAAGAATTCGACAACAGAGAGAAGGTTGAAATATTTGACCATTCTTAATAAAATGCTTGATGGGAGTCAACCCATCACATTAATAAAATAGTTAAGAATAAAAGTTCATCGTATTCCTACCACTTTTTCACAGTATCCTTGCGGAAGCGCGCCCGCAAAGATGCAATTGTCAAAAGGCAGTAGAAATATCAATGAAAAAGCGTAGATTAAGTGTAAAAATTAAGTTTGAGTTTTATCTGCAAAAACTAGCCTAAACATATTGTTCAGATTAAAAAGTGAATCTCTGAAAATTTGGGCAAAAAAGCATGCTCCAGAAGGTTTAACGACCAACTATAGGGCGGGAATATTTTTTCCAGCCATATAGTTGCAGCCGTATAGTTATCGACCCCCTTTCTCACAAATTGTATCTCGGGGTGCAGAAGGTTTAACGACCAACTATACGGTAGGGCCTTTTTGGTCCGACTGTATAGTTGCGCCCGTATAGTTGGGATCTGGCGAAAAGAAACCTTAATTTTCGCTACCGCCGCAACTATACGACGGGAACTACTATCCCGCCTGTATAGTTCCCATCGTATAGTTTGAGCGACCACTTAAACGAGCCGGCAGGGCTAGGTTTCTTCCTCCTCCTCACTTTTCTCTCACATTTTCTCTACAAACTCCTCAAAACCCACCTAGAATTCTCGATTCTTCGCGGATTTCGTTCGTTTGAGTTGGGGAATCAACAGATCGGTATGTTTGTCTGCCTATCCATGCTTTATTTTTAGAATTCCATGGTTGAAACTCTCACATTGATATATTGGATGGACTCAAGGTTGTTTGATTTTAACTTTTGATTTATCATGTTAGGATTAAATTTCTCCACATAGAATCATTCGTATATCATATAGAAACTATATGCCTAAGGTTTTATGTTGAATTTTTTTAGTACATCAAGATGAAAAAGCTTGGTAGCATTTTTTGCAAGAGCAAGTGCCAACGTGGTGAGGGCTCGGGACTCCGGGCTGATCTCGACAACAAGTACGCCATGGTTTCATCAAGGCGGGTGATGCCTACACGTTGGGCCGATGATGCCTTTCTCACCACGAAAGGGTTGAGAACGGATTTCGACCGCATGTGTGCAAGTGCATGGCTATCACTCCTCGCCTATGAAAGACACTACACCTACACTGAGCTCACCTTTGAGTTCCTCGCCTCCTTCTATGATGACTATAGGGAGAAAGGTAATGCATGCATGGTAAGCTTCACCATACACCGACAACTATATTAAATCTCTTTTCAACAATTTTGTGATGCTTTTGGATTCCCTCAAGATGGGGAAACAACTATTAAAAATTTATATAACATCTCAAGTGGAGAAACTTGGGAGGTTATTTCTGTTAACGGTGACAGGGACTTCTACCAGAAGAAGATGTCCACCATTGAGAACCCAACAATTCGCTACTTCGCCTTGTTCTTCGTCAATACTCTGTTAGGAAGAGGCGATACCAGTTCCATGGACAATATAGACATGGCCATGATCACCAAGGTACTCTTCCCCGATGCACAACAGAGTCCCAATCATGCGGCTCTATTCCTCCAGCACCTCCACCACCAGAGCAACAAAAATAAAGGTGACATTCGCATTGGTGGATTGGTAACCCACTTTGTCCAAGCATGTGGAATTCCAATACATGTTATGCAACCTGTTGATGGCTCCATACTTATGGATGTCAAATATATAACTTCATGTGGCTTCCTCGGTGTCTACCGAGCTGACAAGAGGCTCCGAGCATATCAATTTGGTTATCTTGATGCCTCATAGGATGAGAAGGTGCCGTTGTCTTGTCTACAAGCTTTCTCGATTATTGAGAAGAACATCTGGATTCTCACCAAATACCAAGTGATGGAGATCATGGCTGAGCTCCAGCCGAACCCCGAAGAGGATGAACAAGGAGAGGAGCAGGATGAGCAGGAGCAGGACAATCCTGCATGGGAAGGACAACAGTAGCAACAGGAAGGACCCTGGGACCCATGGCTCAATCAGCAGCAACAGTAGCAGGGGTTCAACAACGTCCCCTATCAATAATTTCTGCAGCTCAACCAACGCGTTGGGGAGATCGACCACACTCTTCAGGGAGTGAATGAGGATGTTAGTTCCCTAACTAACAGCTTCAGTCACTTCATGACCAACTTCACCAAATACTACCAGCAGTACCCGTACCAGCCGTCGAATGACGGCAACAACTAAGACTGGCAATAGCCTAAGCTTGGGGGAGGTTTAAAAACCTCCAAACTTTGTATTCATATTTTTATTTCTTATTTTGATTTATTTCACTTCTTCAAAAATTGCATGTTTACTTTCAGTTTTGCATCCCTAAATCAACAAGAGGTAATATTTAGGTGCGACTCTATTCCTGCAGCACCTCCGCCACCAGAGCAACAAAAATAAAGGTGACATTCGCATTGGTGCATTGGTAACCCACCTTGTCCCAGCCTGTGTAATTCCAATACATGTTATGCAACCTGTTGACGGCTCCATACTTATGGATGTCAAATATATAACTTCCTGTGGCTTCCTTGGTGTCTACCGACCTGACAAGAGGCTCCGAGCATATCAATTTAGTTATCTTGATGCCTCACAGGATGAGAAGGTGTCGCTGCCTTGTCTACAAGCTTTCTCGATTATTGAGAAGAACATCTGGATTCTCACCAAAGACCAAGTGATGGAGATCATGGCTGAGCTCCAGCCGAACCCCAAAGAGGATGAAGAAGGAGAGGAGCAGGATGAGCAGGAGCAGGACAATCCTGCATGGGAAGGACAATAGTAGCAACAGGAAGGACCCTGGGACCCATGGCTCAATCAGCAGCAACAGCAGCAGGGGTTCAACAACATACCCTATCAATAATTTCTGCAGCTCAACTAATGCGTTGGGGAGATCGACCACACTCTTCAGGGAGTGAATGAGGATGTTAGTTCCCTAACTAACAGCTTCAGTCACTTCATGACCAACTTCCCCAACTACTACCAGCAGTACCCGTACCAGCCACCGAATGACGGCAACAACTAAGCCTGGCAACGACCTAAGCTTGGGTGAGGTTTGAAAACCTCCAAACTTTGTACTCATATTTTTATTTCTTCTTTTGATTTATTTTACTTCTACAAAAATTGCATGTTTACTTCCAGTTTTGCATCCCTAAATCAACAATTGGTAATATTTAGGTGCGGCTCTATTCCTCCATCACCTCCGCCACCGGAGCAACAAAAATAAAGGTGACATTCGCATTGGTGCATTGGTAACCCACCTTGTCCAAGCCTGTGGAATTCCATTACAAGTTATGCAACCTGTTGACGGATGCATACTTATGGATGTCAAATATATAACTGCATGTGGCTTCCTCGTACTGAGCTGACGAGAGGCTCCAAGCATATCAGTTTGGTTATCTTGATGCCTCACAGGATGAGCAGGTGTCACTGCCTTCTCCACAAGCTTTCTAGATTATGGGGAAGAACAACTGGATTCTCACCAAAGACCAAGTGATGGAGATCATGGCTGAGCTCCAGCCTAACCCCGAAGAGGATGAAGAAGGAGAGCAGTAGGATGAGCAGGAGCAGGAGCAGGACAATCCTGCATGGGAAGGACAACAACACTAACAGGAAGGACCCTGGGACCCATGGCCCATGTAACATCCCTAAAATCATGATTTCAAAGTTTGCATATCATTCATGCATGCATATAGAATTGAGATCAAGTTTAAACTCATTTAAGAAAACAGAAGCACTTAGTGCTATCATTTTATGTGAGCAAACTTAAATCAAATGGCCATCCCCATTTGAGAGTTTGAATGTTTTAAACCTAGATTGTTTGTCTCCCTTGTTGAATGGATTATGTGTGGAATTTGAACCAAGCCTTACAAATGGAAATGGTTTCAAAAACCACTTTTCAAACATTTGCAAATTTAGTGCAAAGTCCCTGTTATTTTTGTTTCTCCAAAATGACCAAGCCTTTACAAAGCAACCATATGGTTTTATGCCTAGATTTGAGACTGTTACACACTACAAAAACCCCAGAAAGATTTGAATTCAAAAGGAGTTTGAATTCATTTAAAAACCATTCCTGAAAATCAAAATAGAAAAAGAAAAGGATTAAACAAAAGAAAAGGGCCAGGCGCTCCTATTCTAGCCCAGCAGCAGAACCGGCCCAACTAGCCCACCCGGCCACTCTCTCGCTCGCTCGCACGCGCAGACGCACCCACGCGGTCGCTGACACTCGGACCCCACCCCCTCTCCGTCTCACTCACCGACTGGTGGACCTCGCCAGCTCACCCTCGTCTTCCCCAAATCGCGCCCGACCCCGTCGCCGGCCGTTTCCTCCGCCCATCATTGCCGCGATTGATTCTCGCTTAATTTCCCTTGATTCCGCACTTAATCGCCGCTCCCCTCTCGCCTACAAAACCCCCTCTGCACCGCGGTCATTTTCCCCCACTCTCCTCGCTCACTCCGCCAC
Source organism: Avena sativa (assembly GCA_916181665.1). Taxonomy (NCBI): domain Eukaryota; kingdom Viridiplantae; phylum Streptophyta; class Magnoliopsida; order Poales; family Poaceae; genus Avena; species Avena sativa. Next base: position 359,047,116 of record OV702283.1, read on the forward strand.
CAGGCTGCGCGCATTTGACCTCGAAACCCCGCAGTACCGACGACTCCGGCGACTAATTCCGGTGAGCCTCGACCGCCCCCTCTATCTGGTTCAAACTATCACGTTCAGCATGATCTAGTGCATCTGCTGACGCCTCTGGTTTGCTTGCTCATGACCCAGGTCGTCATTTCCGTTCATGCCCGCAACCACCAGCGCCGCCGCTCGACTCCGGCGAGCAATAGCGGTAAGTCCCGAGCGCCCCTTGCCTTCCCTCTGTTACCAACTTGTTCGCTAGTCACTTGCGCATCTTCTGAACCCTCTGCCTTGTACTAGGACGCCGCAGAGCCTCGCCAGCGACCTCGACTGCAAGCGACAGATGCCGTCGCAACTCCGACGAGCCCCAGCGACCGTGCCCGTGCGCCCCTCGTCAAGCCACTGCTAGGTTGAGCTTCTCCTCGACGCTGTGAACCTGATGAGCATCCTCCTGCCCCTCCGGATGACCTGTAGCGCCGCGCCGCCGCAGACAGAGCTCGCCACCGCCAGTCGCCGCCGCTAGCGCCGCTCGATTTTGGTTAGATGATTTGTAGCCGTCAGATCCAGATCCAGCGCGTAGGATTAGTCCACTTAGCGAAGCGGTATGATTAGATCTGAACCATGCATCGTTAGTTAGATCCTACGGCTAGCAAGCGCAATCCAGAGCGAAGCGGTACGCGCCAGTAAGAATATGACGCGTGGCTAGGGTTTGATTCAAAAACAGATTTGAAATCAGATTTAGATCAAAAATTGAAATGGCTATAACTTTTGGTTCCCACGTTAGATTTTTGCAAATTTTATATCGTTGGAATCAGGGAGACAGGCCCTTTCTGTTTATGCAATGTGTTTAGTGAAAAGTTTCTGTTAAAATGACTTTTTATGAAGAAACTTGTTTAGGACTATTTTGAGTATAGAATTTGTTTAGTAATTTGTTTTAGTTCTAAATAAGTTTGGATTAGCAAGTTTTTGACTTAGTTATGATTCAGTATCATGCACTTGCTTGGTGGAGTTTTAAAAATCATCACTTAGCATTCTTTCATGCATGCATATATATTTTTGTTTGTATATGACTTGTATGTGATTGTGATTATAATTTTTGTGTAGACTTTGGTGCTAGTGATTGTGATTGTGAAGAGTGCTACTCTCCCCATTACCAAGGCAAGTGGTACTTCATGAATATTCCATCCCTATATTTTGTACAAGCATTAGAAATATTTTGCTAAGTCTTGCATGTTGTTATTTTGCCAAATGCTATGTTGGGAAATCCTAAGTAGTGTAGCATTGCTAGGAAATTTCCTAAGTTAAGTTACTATGCCATGCTTAGCCTAGCTAGTAGCAAACAAGGGTTGGTGAAGTATATACATGCTATGATGAAAATATTCCTAAGTCTTTTGACTTATGTTTTCCTTAATAAAACAACTAAGTCAATGAATCACCTGGGTGGAATGGGACTTGAATGGTGGTTTTTGGTTGAGTGGTTACACAAGGCCCATGGACATGGTTTACCTTGTGTATCTCACTTGTGGTATGCCACCCAGGCACAAAGGGATTTTAGAAGCCAAGTGTTGAGAAGCTTATAGTGCAGGCACTTGGCAATATGGGCTCTGCCTGGATCACATAAGTTGCTAGAACTTAGCCATTTGGATAGTTGGTGGTAGTGGGAATGATAGGTTGGAGCGCGTCCATTTGGTCTAAGGAAAGGCTTTTGAAAGGTCCTGTCTTGGGAAACCAAGTCTGGTGGGGAAAGTGCACAACCTCTGCAGATGGAAAAATCCAAGTACTTAGCCAAGTCCATGGCAATGGACAACTTGAGCATCAAGACATGGAAGCTATCAAGAATCTCATCACTCCAACTTCTAAGTAAAACTTGTGGGTGAACAAGGGTGAAGGACCCCAATGTCTATTGGTGGTTTCTTGGGAAAGTTTTTGACAAAGAAAAACTTAGTGATTTCAACTAATAGGAAAAACCTATTTTGAGCAAAGCAAGCCAAGCTACACTTAGCCAAAATGCATATAGTAATATAATCCACTTAAAATTTACTAAGGTATCACTTGCCAATACTATTCCAAAGTATTGACCCACTGTGGCTGTAACTTGTGATGTTGCAGGTTACTCCGATGATGATTAGGTGTCATGAGTCTACACTCAACATGCTTGCCTGTGGCACATGAAGATGAAGACTTATGTTTATTTACTTATTCCAAAACTCTTGTATTAGGCCTGTGGCCTTGAGTTGTAAAAGACTATGTTTTATCTCTGGAATGGATGTAATAAATGACCTTTGTATCTGTGTACTTCATCTTAAACTGTGGATGCTAGCAATGATCCAGGGACTAGCATTGCAATCACAGGGATCCTTTTCCTTTACAAAGGAGTGATCTTACAGATGGTATTAGAGCACTGTGTTGCCTGTAGGATTATGACCCTAGGATTGGAAACCACTAAGGAAAAATTTTCAACTACTTCTACACGTGTCTATTATTCTTGTAAAATTTTCTAATCTTCTCATTCTCATCTCTATTTGTAGATGAACTCCATCAACGAAGCCGTAAAGAAAGTACCACTCATGACCATGACTTGGAGTGTGAGACTGAGTTTCCCAAAATTCTCAAGGATCTCATGGTGGCAATGGAAATACATGGTGCAGCTGTGTACAAAGGCTTTCCAGTGATGGATGAAGGAGTTGAGTACTGGTGGGTGCAACTTCACTTGTATAAAAACATGGAAGACAACCACAAAGAAAAAGGATTTTGCATGTACACCAACACTGTGGTGCACACCACATTCTTTGAGTCAGCAAGAGAAGCAGCTTGGAGGACTATCAAAGAACTTAGTGCTAGAGTCAAGTGTAGAATTCTCAACCTCCAAAAAGACTTAGAGAAAGAGAAGGAACATACCCAAGAGTTGGAAGCCACCAACCAAACCTTAAGAGGAGATATTATAGACTTAGTGATGGAATCATGTGAGCAAGATAGGCTGATTGCCTCTAGGAACATTGTGTTAGCCAACAGATCCAGTGAGATAGGATTGTAAACGTACTTCGTTAGTTGGACCACCACCTATCACCTTATTTTCCAAAATGATACCTTAAATAAGTTTGGACCTTGGTTGATGTAATGGATTCATGTATGCATGACTTGTGTGATTTTGTGTTCCAAGGATATGTATGTGATGTTTGTCCTTGTTTTATCTTAAATTGTGTTGTTCTAACTTTTCTATCTTATAAATAGATGCCTATTACCATCAGCACTATTGAGGAGTTCCAGGTTACCCGCTTTGGTCCTCGTATCGTTGAGCTTACCACCTTGCTCAATCTCCCTCTTCCCACCATCATGGTGCATCCTCTCACCAAGTTCGAGAGGAAGGACCTCTGGGGCTTCAAGGTGAACCAGCCTGGACGCCAGACAGAGCCTACTACGGAGGCCATCGTCTTCAAGCTTATGCACGATGACAGGGAGAGAGGCATGGAGGTAGTTATGCAGGACCTGATAAGACGACTGCTAGGACGACACTCCCGACAGGTTAGAGGCACCCACTTCCACGTCTCCGGAAGACGTGAGGAGGACGGAGAGTCCATCGACTTCGAGGACGACTCGAGGGACGCCACAGAGCCAATACGTCTGTACCTCCAGGACTTAGAGTCTCTCATTAGGCACGTGGACACAGACAGGACCAATGTCATGCTCAGTAATGACGAGCTCCAGGTGCAGCTTCGCGAGAAGGACAAGCTTTTCGTACAGCAGGACGAGATAGTCAAGGAAATGGAGGCGAAGTTCGAGACCCAGGACCGGAAGTTCAAGAGTCAGGAGAAACGTGTCCAGGATAGGAACAAGAAGATCCGGGACATGACTGAAGAACTGCAGTCCAAGGACTTCGAGCTAGAGCAGCAGCAGACGGTGATAGAGAGGCTTCGTTCCCAGAAGAGGGCTCTCAAGGCCAAGATTGAGTCCTTGACCACTACCATTGAGGAGAACAAGACCGCGATGGAGAACGCAGGTCTTACCTTTGTCGAGGAGGAGACTGATGCTGATGAGTAGACTTGACTACTCGTTTATCTTTTATTATCGTACTTGTTACTTGTGAACTTGTTGTTGGACCATCCGACATGTGGATGGCTTGCCACTTGTGTGTTTTACTTTGTGAACTTGTTATCTTGTGGTTGAACTTTTATCTTGTGTTGCATGCTATGTGTTTGCTTATGTGATGTAATGTGCATGAAAACATCTATGGGTATCTCATTCTTATCTCTATTTGAACAAACCACAGATGCCTCCCCGTTGCGCAAACCCCAACCCCAACAACAACAACAACATCACACCAGAAATGCAACAAATGATGACTGCTCAAACACAACTCATGCAGATGATGACAACATTCATTCAGAACCAAAAAAACAACAACAACAACCCCAATAACAACAACAATAACAACAACAACCCTCCGGGCTTTGATATGCTTACCCGATTCCTGAGGTTAAGGCCAGCTAAGTTCTCGGGGACGACTGATCCCATGGTGGCCAACGATTGGCTACGTTCTGTAAACAAGGACTTAGTGACCGTGGGCTGCACAGACGCTGAAAAGGTCAGATTTGTAGCACATCTGCTGGAAGGGCCAGCCGCCACTTGGTGGGACAACTTTCAAATCACCACTCCAATAGATGAGGTGACATGGGCTATCTTTGAGGATGGTTTTCGCACTGCTCATATCTCATCAGGAATAATGAGCCTAAAAAAGAAAGAGTTCCACAATCTGAAGCAGCGCCACCGCAGCGTGGCTGAATACATTGAAGAGTTCAACAATCTGGCGCGTTATGCACCAGATGAGGTTGACACAGATGCCAAGAGAAAGGAAAAATTTCTGGAAGGCTTGAATGATGAGCTGAATCTGCAGCTGGCTGTGGCATATGTTCCCACTTATCAGTCGCTCTGTGACAAGGCTGCTATATTGGAGAACAAAATGAAGCAAGTCGAGAGTAGAAAGAGAAAGCACTCCGACAAGCACAACTCGGGGTCGTCACACAAACGATCTCACTATGATGACAGTGGAAGCTCAGGAACCCACAAGCATGGGAAATTCAACAAGCACCACAACCACAACCGTCATGACAACAAGCATCACCGCAGTCATGACAATGACAAGTACAAGAACCACAAGAGTGGACATAAGAGCCACCACAGTGGTAATGGAAGTGGAAGTGGAAGTCAGCCTGCTAAGAGAGACATCAGTCAGGTTGAATGCTTCAAATGCAAGAAGATGTGACACTATGCAAATGAGTGCCCCAAAAAGAAAGTTGAAGGACCTGTCAAGCCCAATCCTTTCCAGAAAGGACAGGTGAACCACATCAGTGTGGAGGAGGTCTATGAGGAGCCTGACGCTGTTGCTGGTAAGTTCAGACTCAATTCTATTCCAGCATTTGTTCTTTTTGATACTAGAGCATCGCATTCATTCATATCAAAGGCATTTGTTGATAGAAATGGGTTTCCATCTGAAAACATTGGGTGTCCAATAAAAGTTAGTTCTCCGGGTGGAGAAATGATAGTAAGTCTTGGATGCCGGGATCTAGTAATAGAATTTGGAAAACATAAATTTCCAGTGAGTCTGATAATCCTAGATTCCCAAGGACTGGACGTAATATTGGGAATGGATTGGATGGCTAAGTATGAAGGAGTATTAGATTGTGCTAATTGTACTGTTGCACTCACAACCCCGGAAAGAAAACGAATTAAATTCAAGTCAAACTTTGAATCCAAAGGAAGTAAGCTAAATTCTCTTAAGGGGGTTAGCATGGACAGTGTGCCAATTGTGTGTGAGTATCCGGATGTATTTCCGAAAGAATTGCCAGGAATGCCACCGGATAGAGATGTGGAATTTCTGATAGATTTGGTACCAGGTTTTGGACCAATAGCAAAGAGACCATATAAAATGTCAGTTGATGACCTGAAAGAACTCAAGAAGCAACTAGGAGAACAGTTGTAGAAAGGATTTATTCAACCAAGTTCTTCATCTTGGGGAGCCCCAGTCTTGCTTGTGGAGAAGAAAGACAGAAGTCAAAGGTTATGCATAAATTACCGTTCACTCAACGAGGTAACTATCAAGAACAAATATCCTTTGCCTAGAATCAATGACTTGTTTGATCAGCTTGAAGGAGCATGTGTGTTCTCAAAGATTGATCTAAAGTTAGGCTACTTTCAATTCAAGATAAGAGAACAAGACATACCTAAAACAACATTCACCACAAGGTATGGATTGTATGAGTATACCGTAATGCCTTTCGGCTTGACCAATGCTCCAGCATACTTCATGAATATGATGAACAAGGTGTTCATGGAATTCCTTGACAAGTTTGTTGTCGTTTTCATCGATGACATCTTAGTCTACTCCAAGAGCAAAGAAGAGCATGAAGGACATTTACGTTTGATACTTGAGAAGTTGAGAGAGCATAAACATTATGCCAAATTCAGCAAGTGTGAGTTCCGGTTAGAGGAAGTTGGTTTTCTTGGTCATGTTATGTCGTGGGAATAGTCACGGCAGATGCTGCAATCGGCAGCGAGTAGTAGAACAAGGGGCAAGGGCGGCCAGCCATCTGCGGTGCGAGATGAGGGCAAAGACACAGGGTTTTACCCAGGTTCGGCCCCCCGGAGGGTAAAGACCTACTCCTGCTAGATTGTATTATGGAGGTGTTACAATGGGCGAGCTCGGCGGCTAAGCAGCGAGTCGCTTGGGTGTATGAGGGAACGTATCTCTACTCGCCCTATAGGGAGGTTTATATAGGCTCACCTCCCCCTAGGGTTTACATATCTCAACCGATTCAGTTAAAGCTTCGGTAGTCGTTTAACCTAATCCGACTGGGCCTATCTACTCGCCTGGGCCTTCAGCTTCCAGTCGCTTGATGCCTTGCTGGGCTTCAATCCACTCGCCGTTCTGCAGCCCACTCGCCAGCTCACGGGCCAGTCGGAAACGTCCTGCTGGGTATACCCCGGTAGGCATATCCCCATCAGTAGTCCCCGAGGCCGTCGTCGATTAAGCGTAGGTGGCTGCTGGCAGTCGGAGTATACGGCTTCAGAGTAGGCATCCAGTCGAATCGTCGGCGGGCTCCTGTATAAAGGAGAAAACCAGTGATCCACGTCGCGGCTTTGGCGAGTCGAGTCAGCGAAACACTGTCATGGTGATTGGGTCGGCGAGCCGAGTGGCCGGAGTTGGACCGTCAGGCGTGGTCAAACTAGCCGTTGGGGTAATCCAACGGTAACTTTTGGCGTAATCATCGCGCGGTAACGGCTTCCTGATTTGGCGGGTAACATCCATTATATAAGGGGAATGGCAGGCGATCAGAGAGCCAACTTCTCATCACTTCTTCCGACTGCGCGCATTTTCCTTCCCTCGCATCGCGATCCAGCCGACCCAAAATCCTCCGACCCCCAATCAACCCTTCGGCCATGGCCCTTACCACCGAACCGTGGGGTAGATCCAAATGCACGAGGGCGCAGCTGGCCTCTTTCGAGGAGGCCGGGATCCTGCGAGCCGGCTGTTGGCGTATCCCCACAGCCGGAGAAACGACCCCAAACCCGCGAGAGAGATAATTCATCTGTTTCACCAGTCATCTCGAGCGGGGGCTAGGGTTTCCTACGTCCCTGTTCTTCCGGCGCTTCTGTGCCTACTATGGGATCCAGCCTTCAGATCTGGGTCCCCACAGCATCGAGCAGCTCGCCATCTTCGTGGCGTTCTGCGAATGCTACTTGGGCTGCCGGCCCTACTTCCCCTTGTGGCAAGATCTGTTCCACGGACGGATCAGCCGCGAGGAAGCAGGCGACCCAATGCTAGCCACGGGCGGCCTGACGTTCCAGCTCAAGTCCAAAGCGTCATTCTTCGATCTGATGCTGCCCGCCAAGGCAGCGAGCGATTGTAAGAAGTCGTGGTTCTACGTGGCCGAGGCGAGCCCGGAAGACAAGGTGGCGATCCCGCGGTATTCCGCCAATCGGTCCGAGCCGCGCCATCTCCAAGTCGGCAAGCTCCCCAACGACCAGCGGATGGTCGTCGACGAGATGCTCCAGACCATCCGCGGTCTGAAGAAGAAGGGCCTCCAGACGATAAATCTGTACAACTGCTGGCTCGGGCGGCGGCTCGTTCCGCTCGCCCAACGCGACCACTATATGTACCAGTATACGGGCCGGGGAGACTCAACGAAGGCCTGCCTCGACGAATGGAAACTGGAGGACTACCTCCCAGCACTGAAGAAGATTACCCAGGCGGTGTACCTGGACGCGCAGGCTGGGGTCGCCCCCTATACCGCGAAGCGCCCAGCTCCAACGGTAATCACCTTACTTTGCTCGCATTCGCAGTCTATGCAGTCACGGTAATTCTGATTCCATTATGTATTCGTTGCAGCTATTCCAAGTGGTGGAAGGGTGGCTCCCTCCTTCGGACGACGAGAGCTCGGGCTCATCCGCCCAGGAAGTGGGCGAGTCGCCGCCCGCCAAGGGCGACGAGGAAGACGATGACGAGTCCGAGGAGGAGGTCGCCCCACTGGTCCGAAAGACCCGCGGACAATGACAGCGCGAGATCGAGGCAAGCAGAAGCCTCGAGCGTCATGATGACGACAACGAGCTCCCAGAGACTACCTCGCGCCATCAAGCCACTCCGTCGAAGAAGAAGAAGAAGGAAAGGGAGGCAAGGGCCCCCCCGAAGAAGAAGACGAAGCCATCAAAGCCGGCCTCGCCGCCGCACTTGGCGAGCAGCTCTGATGCTCCCAGCCCAGCCGGTGATGACACGCCACCAGTGACAGCCGTGCTGGACGCGGCGACCGTGGAAGTGCCGCTGGCTTCAATGCCTCCGCCATTCGCCCCAGTCTCTGGGCTGGGGGAGGCTCTAGCTGCAGCGGCTTCGCCTCGCAAGGAGGCTCCGGCTACAGCGACTTCGCCTCGCAAGGAGGCTCTTGCCGAGGATGTCCCAGAGGCTCCAGCTGCGGCCTCAACGACGAAGAAGCCGTCCGTGTCTTGGGCACGCGACGTCCTGGAGATGGGGCTCAGTCGCCGACTGGGCCCTGAACTGGAAAAACCGGCCGGCCTCCGTACGGGGCTACGTTTCATCCCAGTCGCCAAGTGAGTGTACTCACCCTTCCTTGCTTTTCGTAACTATTTCGATTGTTTTTGCTTATTCGATTGATGCACAGGACTGGAGTGAAGAGGATGGGACATCCGACCGTGGCTAAGGTGCCACCCGTCGTTAGCGAGGAGGACCCTTCCCGCAAGAGGAAGGCGGACGAGGTCGTCACCTCGGCGGATGGCAGCAAGAAGGCCAAGGGTGGCGACACCGTCACTATCTCTGACGACACGGCGGTTGCACCAGCCGGGCCCGTGATGGAGGCAGCCGCGTCTACGAAGGAGGGCGCTTCCTTGCCTGGAACGGCAGAGGCGACCTCCCTCGGAGCGGGTGCCTCTATCGCTACCTTCCCACGCTTCGTGACCAAGGCGGCCACAGCGAGTGGAGCTGCGCCCTCGAGCCACGCTCCTGGGACCGCCGATGCTGAAGTCGACCAACGTCGTGGGCACACGCCGGCGTTACTCGCATCTGTGGACGCGATACAACTCCATGGCCTGCTTGGCGCAGCCATCCAGGTACATCCAGTCCCCGAGGATCAGTTCGGTGCTTTGCAGCGGCCTGATTCTTATAATTTCTCATCTTTTTATTTTTCGCATCCAGTCCCCGAGTGCGCACGCGCTAAATTTTAGCGGGTGGGCACTTAGGAATTTTTTGATCGCCAGTCCCCGAGTGCGTACTCGCTGAATTTCAGCGGGTGGGCACTTAGGAACTTCTTGATCGCCAGTCCCCGAGTGCACACTTGCTAAATTTTAGCGGGTGGGCACTTAGGAATTTTGCTTTGACTAACTTTTTCGGTGATGTACAGGGTCTGCAGCTTGAGTCGACGGACCGATTGGCCGCGAAGAAGCGCGCGGAGAAGGAGCTGGCCATCATCCAGGAAGCGAACAAAGGGCTTCAGGCTTTTGCTGCGAAGGCAGAGGAAGCTCGCCAGGGGCTTGTCCCTACTGGTGAATTGGCGGCGGCGCAATCGGCTTTGAGTGCCGCTGAACAGCGGATCGCCAACCTCGAGCGCGAGCTGCGGGAGGCGAAGGAAGAAGCGAGCTCGGCTGACGGGCGAGCTAAGGCCGCCATTGCAGCCGCTGAGGAGGATCGCAAGGTGTCGGAAGTCCTTATTGCCGGGCTTCAGGATGACCATACATCGCTTCAATGCTTCATCACGGAACTCGCCCGCCCGCTGCTTGGTGAGTACATCTTCCCTTTCCAGTGGTTGTGTCTTTTGTGGTGTCCGTCGTACTCATTATTGTCTTCTACTCTAAGGCCGCATCATCGATAGCGAAGGAGAGGCGAGCTCGCTCGACGCGAGGCAGTGCATAAGTATGCTCGTTGATTCGGCGACATTGTCGGCAACGTGCATCCGAGATATTGCCCACAGAGGTGATTCCCAGCGACCTCGTTGAGGTGTGGAAATATTTGGAGAAGGCGCCCGCGGTCGTTGAGTACATGACGCGGTCGGCGTTTCGGCGCGGAGCGTCGACGGCACTGAGCCTTGGACTCGCCCACTTCCCCGAAGATTTCGACATCGACGATGTGACAAGTGGATATCCATCGTCGACTGGCGCGGTGGAGCTGTCCGAAGTCCTCAAGTTGCAGGACCGTGCCACCACGTACTCAGAACGTGTCTGGGCAATGGGCGACCTCCTTCCGTACCAGGAGACGGTCGTCGCGCCGAACGACCCCGAGCCGCCACATCGTGACTTCAAGGTCGAGCAACCTTTTCGCGCGGCGATGGCGGGTGAACTGACGACGTATCCGTCAAACCCGTACACGGCGTTCATCCGCAATCGCCGGGATGTTGGCGAGTCGTCATCGAAGCCTGCAGAGTAGGATAGTTTGCCTTGTGGCGTTAGCAGCAGGTCTGCCACGCGGGCATATTTTGTAACATGAAACAATGCAATACCCAATTGAATGAGACGTCGTGTCTATTTTGGTATTTGTTTGTGTGTTTGTGATTGATTTTTGAACGAGTCCCCGAGCGCGTCCGCCCTTTTTGTGGGGTTTACCTCGTATATGATGTATGTGTTGTTGTCATGTGTTATGATGTTTTGGTCGACTCGCCCGAGCTCGAAGAGCCAGTCGCTAGGCGACTCCCTTGAGTGCTCTGTACTTTACCGTTTTCCCGTGCGCGAACGAGGTCGGGTGGCCGAGTCCCCGAGCGTGGTACTTGGTAGTTCTAGGCGCGACTCGATGGTGGTTGAGGACTTAGCGCGTTGGTGTGAGCGCGTCACTCCTGCCTGGCCCGTGGGGTCAGTCGCGTGGCGAGTCCTGGGCATGCTCTCTTACTTGGCGTTTTCCCTGACCGCTCGCGACGAACTGGTCTTCAGTCCCCGAGCGTGGTACTTAGCCGTTCGAGTCGCTATGCCGAAGATGCGGAGGACCAAGGTCGCTGTGAGAAGCGAGGGCAGTTGTCTTGGCTCGTAGAACCAGTCGAGCTAGGCGACTCCAATGGGGCTCCGGGTGGGCGTTTTTCGTGGACGATGCAAGACCTGAGGTGATTCAGTGCTCTTACACCGCACTACTTAGCCGTGCCGATCGCTGTACCAAAGGTTGACTTCTGCATTTAGCGTAACGTTGTTATTACGAGTGCGAGTGGCACAAGTCATGGAGAGTAGGTGCAATTTCTGGTAACCGTTTCTTTTTATTTCATAGCGACTGGAGGGTACATGTGTGGGGTTCTAGGAGTAGAACTTCCGTAGGAGGTTTACATTCCATGGTCGCTTGACGTCGAGTTCGCCGTCCCCGCGGACGTCGATGAGGTAGTAGGCGTCGTTGCCGAGTACGCGCCCGATAGCGAATGGGCCTTCCCACGGAGGGGAGAGCTTGTGCATGCCCTTCTTGTCCTGGATGAGGCGTAGCACCAGGTCGCCTTCCTGGAAGGTGCGAGCTTTCACCCGCCGGCTGTGGTAGCCGCGGAGTCCTTGCTGGTAGATGGCAGTGCGTGACCGAGCAAGGTCGCGTGCTTCATCTAGTTGGTCGATCCCGTCTTGGCGGGCAAGCTCGTTTGCAGCCTCCGTATAGTGGACGACCCGCGGCGAGTCGTGTTCGAGGTCGGTGGGCATGACTGCTTCGGCACCGTAGACCATGAAGAAGGGAGTGAATCCCGTCGATCTGTTGACTGAGGTGCGGATCCCCCAGATGACAGAGGGCAACTCCTCGACCCAGCACCCGGCGGTGCGCTCGAGTGGTACTTGGAGTCGCGGCTTCAGGCCGTGGAGGATGCTTTGGTTGGCCCGTTCCGCCTGGCCGTTGGATTCCGGGTGGGCGACTGACGCGAGGTCGAGCCGGATGTGGTGCTCTTCGCAGAATTCGGCCATGGCTCCCTTGGCGAAGTTGGTGCCGTTGTCCGTGATGATGCTGTTTGGGAACCCGTAGCGATATATGAGCTCGCGTAGGAATTTAGTGGCGGTCTTCCCGTCGCATTTCCGGACTGGCTTCGCCTCCACCCACTTCGTGAACTTGTCGACGGCGACTAGCAGGTGGGTGTAGCCGGAGGGGGCTTTCTTGAAGGGGCCTACCATGTCCATGCCCCACACGGCGAATGGCCAGGTGATGGGGATTGTTTTGAGCGCCGAGCTCGGCACGTGCGTCTGGTTGGCGTACTTCTGGAACCCGGCGCACCGCTGGACGATATCGACAGCATCAGCGTGTGCGGTGGGCCAGTAGAAGCCATGTCGCATAGCCTTGGCGACCAGGGAGCGAGCGGCGGCGTGGTGGCCGCAGTCACCGGAGTGAATGTCGTGGAGGATTTTGCGTCCTTCAGCTGGTTGGACGCAGCGTTGGAACACGCCGGTGACGCTGCGCTTGTGGAGCTCGCCGTCGATGATGGTGTAGGACTTGCATCGACGAGCGATCATTCGAGCGTCTGTCTCGTCTGCCGGCAGGGTGCCGGCTTCCAGGTAGGCGATGTAGGGCTTGGTCCAGTCGTCTGGCTCGTTGACGAGTGCGACCAAGGCTGCCTCTGGTTGGAGTGGGACTCCGATGTCGATCTCCCTCGGGGGAGAGACTGATGGCTTGGTGATCGTGTCGAGGAAAACGCCGGCTGGTGGTGCGAGTCGAGCCGACCCGATGCGAGAGAGTGCGTCGGCCTCCTCGTTTTTCCGTCTGTCGATCCACTCGACGGAGTAGCCGGTGAAATGTCCGCCCACCTTGTCCACTGCTTGGCGGTATGCCGCCATGGTAGGGGAGACGGCGTCGCAGGTGCCAGCGACTTGCCCCGCGACAAGGTCAGAATCTCCGTAGCAGCGGAGGCGATTGACGTTCATCTCCTTGGCGGCTCGCATGCCGTGGAGTAGGGCCTCGTACTCAGCCATGTTGTTGGTACATGGCGTGAAATCGAGGCAGAGGATGTAAAGGAGCTTGTCGCCCTTTGGTGAAGTCAGCACTATCCCTGCACCTGCACCGTCCGCGTTCTTGGAGCCGTCGAAGTGCAGGCTCCAGTAATGGAGGTACGGCAGTTTCTCTGGTTGCTAGGCCTCTTCCCAGTCGGCGATGAAGTCTGACAGTGCCTGCGACTTGATCGCCTTTCGTGGCTCGTATTTGATGTTGTGGACGCCGATCTCGACGGCCCACTTGGCGACCCGCCCGGTCGCCTCGCGATTGCGGATGATGTCTTGCAGTGGTGCTGAGGAGACGACCGTGATCGGGTGCTCCTGGAAGTAGTGCGACAGGCGCCGCTGAGCTCTGAAGACCGCGTATACTAGCTTTTGGTACTGTGGGTACCGCTGGCGCGACTCGGTGAGGACCTCGCTGATGTAGTACACCGGCCGCTGGACTGGGCGCTCCTTTCCTTCTTCTGGCCGCTCGAAGACCATCATGGCGCTGACGACGCACTCGGACGCCGCAACGTAAACCAACATGGGTTCTTTGTCGGGGGGGGGGGGGCGGCGAGCAGTGGTGCGGCGAGTAGCACCTTTTTGAGGTCGCGGAGCGCGTCGTCCGCCTCCTTGTCCCACTGGAAGGTGGGGTTCTTGCGCATCAGGCGGTATAGGGGCATCGTCTTTTCGCCCAGGCGGGGGATGAAGCGACTGAGAGCCGCTACTCGCCCGACCAGCTTCTGGACGTCGCGCAGGCACTCGGGTTTGCCGAGCCGGGCGATCGTGTCGATCTTCGTGGGGTTCGCCTCGATCCCTCGTTTGGAGACGACGTACCCCAGTAGTTGTCCGGCGGGTACACCGAAGGTGCACTTGCCTGGGTTGAGCTTTATCTTATACCTTCGCAAGTTGGCGAATGTTTCCGCCAGGTCGGCGAGTAGGTCGCCTTGGCGAGCGGATTTCACGACCACGTCGTCGATGTAAACGTGGATGTTGCGGCCAATTTGGCTCGCGAGGCATTCTTGCATGCACCGCTGGTAGGTCGCCCCGGCGTTCTTGAGGCCGAAGGTCATGGCGGTGTAGCAGAAGGCTCCGAATGGCGTGATGAACGCCGTCTTCTCCTCGTCTTCGACAACCATTTTGATCTAGTTGTACCCAGAGTAGGCGTCGAGGAAACATAGTGACTCCGAGCCCGCGGTTGAATCGATTATCTGGTCAATCCGCGGGAGGACGAACTGCTCCTTTGGGCAGGCACCGTTCAGGTTTGTGTAGTCGATACACATTCTCCAGGTCCCGTTCTTCTTCTCGACCAGGACTGGGTTTGCCAGCCACTTGGAGTACTTGATTGGCCGGATGAAGCCGGCAGCGAGTAGACGCTGCACCACCTTGGCGATGGCTCGGCGGCGCTCTTCATTGAAGGGCCGCAGCGACTGCTTGACAGGTCGCGCTTTGGGGTCGACGTTTAGCTTGTGCTCAGCGAGCTCCCTATGGACACCGGGCATGTCAGAGGGTTTCCATGCGAAGATGTCCCTGTTCTCATGGAGGAACTCGATGAGCGCGCCTTCCTACGCTGGGCTCATGCCCGTCCCGATCGTCACCGTCTGGCTGGAGTCGCCTGGGACCAGCTCGACAGTGCGGGTGTGCGTCGTGGCCTCGAAGGTTGAGGTGTTTGCGCCCTCTGAATTGGGCTTCTTGAGTATGGTGGGGTCATCGTTGTTGACCCCGCTCGCGTACTTGGCGAGCTCATCGGCGTGGTTGGTCTCCGCCGCGATGACGGCGTCGGCGAGCTCGGCTCCTTTGGCCTCGCACTCGGCGGCCATATCGGGGTCGCCGTGGATAGTGATGACGCCACACGGCCCGGGGAGCTTCATCGCGTTGTACGCGTAGTGGGGCGCTGCCATGAACTTGGCGAACGCCTGGCGCCCCATGACGCAATGGTAGGGGCTGTCGAAGGGCACCAACTCGAAGACGATCCGCTCGGTGCGGAAGTTTGCCGGTGTGCCGAAGGTTACGGGCAGCGTGACCTTGCCGATCGGGTACGCCTTCCGACCGGGGACGATGCCGTGGAATGTGGTGTGAGTCGTCTCGATCATTGACTGCGGGAGCCGCAGTCGCCTGAAGGTGTCGAGGTACAGGATGTTGATGGAGCTGCCGCCGTCCATCAGTGTCTTGGGGAGCCAGTAGTCGCCGACCTTGGGCTTGACCACTAGGGAGACTCGTCCTGGGTACTCGATGCGTGGTGAGTGGTCTTGGCGGCTCCAGGTGATGGGCTGCTCCGACCAGTTTAGGAAATGGGGGCGTCTATCTGGGCCACCGCGTTGACGGCGACAGCGCGGGCGATGAACTTCTTCTCGCGCTTCGTGTTGAAGCCTGTGAAGGTGTGGAGCGAGCCGGCCACTTTTCCGAATTTGCCGCCGTTTGGCGGGTCGTTGTCGGGATCCTCCCGCGCTCGCCGTGCCTTCTCGATTTCCCTGAGGGTGTGGCAGTCGGCGGTGGTGTGCGTTGCGGGCTTCCCTTCCCTGCTATGGAACGCACATGGTTGGTTAAGGAGGGCCGCAGGGTCGAACCTTGGCTTGTTCTTGTAGTTGCCGCCATCGCGGCGTTGTCCTCCGTCGCGGCGGAAGCTCTTGGGCTCGCGCTGCGCGTGCCCGGCGTTGGCTACGAAGTCGACTCGCCCGTCACTGCGGCGCTTGCCGGTGAGGCGAGTGCCGCTGTAGCGTAGGTCGGATCGGCGTCCGCCGTCATTGCCGCCCGTGCGGCGTTGACCTCCTGACTCGTCGTCAGTTTCCTGGTTTGGATCTTCCTCGGCGTATCGTTTGGCGATCTCGAGGAGGTCGGGGATGTTGTCGAGTGTGCGGGAGTGTCGCTTGAGCTTGGCGACCAGGGGCTCGTAGCGGCACGAGGTCTTGGAGCAGCGGATCGCGGTGTCCGGGTGGATGCCGACCGCGTTGTACCAAAGTTCTTGCCACCGTTGGACCCAGTTGCGGGTCGACTCGCGGGGTCCCTGGACGCACCGCTCCAGGTCCTCGATAGTGGTGGTGCGGATGTAGGAGCACTCGAAGTGCCTGACGAAGGCATCGCGCATCTCCTCCCAGGAGTCGATACTGTCCTGGGGTAGGGTGTTGATCCACTGCCTGCACGTCCCTTCCATCATCAGGGGGAGGTAGCGGGCGGCTTGCAGGTCAGTGTGGCCTTCGATCCCCATCGCCATGAGGTATGTGTCGAGCCAGACGGCGGGGTCGTACGAGGAATCGTACTTTTCTATCTCCTTTGGCGCCTTGAAGTTTGGCGGGTACTTCTCGCCTCGGATCATTGGTCCGAAGCACTTGGGTCCGAGTCGACTGAGCGACCCCATGGGCTCGCCGTCGCGGCGATTGGTTAGGGTATGTTGTAGGTCATCGGGCTGGCGTGCGCGCCAACTTTGGTTGTTGATGATGTGGGTGCGGGCGTCGATGGGTTGCCCGTTGCGGCGACAAGGTTGGTTGCCGGCCTGGGGTCGTTGGTGGAGAGTGCCGCGTTCGCGGGTCGGTATTGGAGCTGCAGTGGCTCTGGTGGCGGGCAGTTGAGGGTGTTTGCCGCCGCTGGGCGGCCGCTGGAGGCCGCTCTGCTTCCCGAGGAACGCGAGTATACTCGACCTTGCGAGTCGGCGCCCGCTCTTTGTTGCTCCACGGCCTTCGCGAGCAGGGCCTTGACGTATTCGATCTGCAGGGCGCCGTTGCCGGTGGCCGTGATGCTGTCGGCTGCTGCTCGGCCTGCCACGAGGTTGTCCATCGGGGTGGAGAATAGTGGGAGGCCGTTTGCGTCTCGCTCCCGTGAGGAGACTACTATCCGCGGCTGGTCCCTGGGAGGGGTGCGGTTGGGTGGTGGTGGGGCGCCCATTGCAGTTGATCCTGGCGGGGGCCGGGCGCTTCCTCCTGGTGGCGCGTTCTCGCAAATCGCGCGCTCGGCCACGCGGGCCGGGTCGTTTTCGTCGTCGAAGTTCAGGGCGCGCCCCTGAACGGTGGGGTTCAGGCGTGACCTGATCCGCTGCTGGTGGTAGCGTGACAGCTCCTGCGCCGTCACCTGCTCGAGGCGAAATTTTTCGCGCTCGGCTTGCTCTTTGCGTATCGCCTCCGCCAGTTTCAGGCGGAGTTCCTCGACCTCCGTTGCCGTGGCGTTAGGAGGGATTGGGGTGGAGAACGGGTCCTCCGGCAGATCGGTGCCTGTCGCCATGTAGGTCACGGTGTGGCGACCGGTTCCGTCGCGGGGGTCGCCGGAGTTCTCCGACCCAGAGTTGAACTCAAAGATCCCGAGGATGGAGGGATCCTCGAAGTCTCCCGCGTTGGAGACCTGGGCGATGGAGCCCGCGGACGAAGCCGCGGTGATGGATCCGGCGAGTGACGCCGGGGTCGCCGAGTCGGCGTCGTCGGTCCTCTGCGGCCGCTGAATTCCTGACCACGTTGCTGTGGGCCGAGTTGTACTCGGAGGCGAGGCGATGGATCGTGCGGATCTGGCTCTCGGAGAGCCGATCGCGTGGCGGCGACTCGCGGATGCGAGACGAATCCTCCGAGACGATGACAACGGTGAGACCGACGAAGAGGCTGATCATGTCGATCGGCAGGATCACGCTGTGCGTGACGGGTCGCACCGCCGGGACGTAGCTGCTCGGCAAGATTTGGAGCATCTCGCCGATCGCTATCATGCGGCCGGTGGCGACCGTCTCGTTGATGGGCAGATTGGATCTCGACGCAGAACACCGGCCGGATCGGCCAGGCCCCACGGTGGGCGCCACTGTCGTGGGAATAGTCACGGCAGATGCTGCAATCGGCAGCGAGTAGTGGAACGAGGGGCAAGGGCGGCCAGCCATCTGCGGTGCGAGATGAGGGCAAAGACACAGGGTTTTATCCAGGTTCGCCCCCCCGGAGGGTAAAGACCTACTCCTGCTAGATTGTATTATGGAGGTGGTACAATGGGCGAGCTCGGCGGCTAAGCAGCGAGTCGCTTGGGTGTATGAGGGAACGTATCTCTACTCTCCCTATAGGGAGGTTTATATAGGCTCACCTCCCCCTAGGGTTTACATATCTCAACCGATTCAGTTAAATCTTCGGTAGTCGTTTAACCTAATCCGACTGGGCCTATCTACTCGCCTGGGCCTTCAACTTCCAGTCGCTTGATGCCTTGCTGGGCTTCAATCCACTCGCCGTTCTGCAGGCCCACTCGCCAGCTCACGGGCCAGTCGGAAACGTCCTGCTAGGTATACCCCGGTAGGCATATCCCCATCATGTTATGACAAAGGATGGTGTAGCAGTTGATCCTGCTAAAGTTTCAGCTGTGACTGAATGGGAATCTCCTAAGAACGTGAAAGAGGTTCGCAGTTTCCTTGGCTTAGCAGGTTACTACAGAAGGTTCATCGAGAATTTCTCTAAGGTAGCTAAGCCCATGACTGAATTGTTAAAGAAAGACAAGAAGTTTGCTTGGTCTGAAGGTTGTGAAGTCAGCTTTCAGGAGTTGAAGAAGAGACTTGTGACAACACCAGTTCTATGTCTGCCAGATTTGGAAAAGGATTTCCAAGTATATTGTGATGCATCTCATCAAGGTTTGGGTGCAGTACTTATGCAAGACGGTAAAGTTGTAGCTTATGCTTTGAGACAACTCAAAACTCATGAAATAAACTACCCTACTCATGATTTGGAGTTAGCCTCTGTCGTCCATGCACTCAAAACATGGAGACATTACCTTTTGGGAAAGCGTTGTGAAGTGTTCACGGATCACAAAAGTTTGAAGTATATTTTCACCCAAAAGGAAATCAATATGAGACAAAGAAGATGGTTAGAGCTTATCAAGGATTATGACTTAAGTTTACAATACCACCCCGGTAAAGCAAATGTTGTAGCAGATGCTCTAAGTCGTAAGGTATTTGTAAATGGCCTTACCAATGGAGAATTGCCAGATGATTTGTGTACCCAATTCAGAGAACTCAGATTGGAGGTTGTGCCTGAAGGATATCTCATGTCTTTAGATGTTCAACCCACTTTGTTGGACAAGATTCGAGAAGCTCAAAAGACTGATAAGGAAATTGAAGAGATTAAGGAAAAGATTGACCAAGGGAAAGCTAAAAATTTCCATGAAGACGAACAGGGTACTTTATGGCATGGGAAACGTATCTGTGTTCCACAAGATCCGGAGTTGCGGAAACTGATTCTGCAAGAAGCACACAACTCTCCGTATTCTATCCACCCGGGTAATACCAAAATGTACATGGACATGAAAGAAAGATTTTGGTGGAATAATCTCAAGATTGGACATCGCCGAACATATTGCTTTGTGTGATGTGTGTAGTAGAGTAAAAGCGGAGCATCAGAAACCAGCAGGTTTGCTTCAACCACTACCTATTCCTGATTGGAAGTGGGACAAAATTGGTATGGATTTCATTACCGGATTACCAAGGACCAGGTCAGGGTATGATTCCATATGGGTAGTAGTGGATCGCCTAACTAAAGTGGCTCATTTCATACCCGTGAAGACAACTTATACAAGTGCCAAGTTAGCCAAAATCTACATGAGTAGAAGTGTATGTCTACATGGTGTGCCCAAGAGTATTGTGTCTGATAGGGGAACTCAATTCACTTCCCATTTTTGGAGACAGCTACATGAGTCATTGGGAACGAGGTTGGAATTCAGTACTGCTTTTCATCCTCAAACCGATGGACAAACGGAAAGGACTAATCAAATTCTGGAAGACATGTTGAGGGCATGTGCCCTAGACTATGGAGCCAGTTGGGATGAAAGTCTGCCTTATGCAGAATTTTCTTATAACAACAGCTATCAAGCCAGCATTGAGATGGCACCGTTTGAGTTTCTCTACGGAAGAAAGTGTACCACCCCATTGTTATGGAATGGTGTGGGAGAAAGAAGTTTATTCGGGCCATATCTTATCAAAGAAGCCGAAGAGAAGGTCAAATTGGTTAAGGACAGGTTGAATATAGCACAGTCCCGACAGAAAAGCTACGCAGATCCTAAGCGTAGAGAAGTCACCTACGAAGTGGGCGATAGAGTCTATCTTAGAGTATCACCACTTCATGGAGTGAAGAGATTCGGAGTCAAAGGAAAGTTGGCACCAAGATATGTTGGGCCATTCAAGATCTTGAGTCACAAAGGAGAAGTTGCCTATGAAATTGAATTGCCAGAAATCTCTATCAGCTGTCCATAATGTGTTTCATGTGAGTCAGCTTAAGAAATGTCACCCAGAAATGGAAGAAACTTCTTTGAAGGATACTATACCTTTGGAGGAGGTTCAACTAGAAAGTGACCTCACATATGAGGAGAAACCTATCAAGATTCTTGAGACTGCAGAAAGAGTCACAAGGACAAAGACTATCAAGTTTTGCAAAGTATAGTGGAATCATCATTCCGAAGAGGAAGCAACATGGGAAAGAGAAGATGATCTTCGGAAAGACCACCCTCACCTATTTGCTAGCCAATCCAAATCTTGAGGGCGAGATTCATCTTAAGGGGGTTAGATTTGTAACATCCCTAAAATCATGATTTCAAAGTTTGCATATCATTCATGCATGCATATAGAATTGAGATCAAATTTAAACTCATTTCAGAAAACAGAAGCACTTAGTGCTATCATTTTATGTGAGCAAACTTAAATCAAATGGTCATCCCCATTTGAGAGTTTGAATGTTTTAAACCTAGATTGTTTGTCTCCCTTGTTGAATGGATTATGTGTGGAATTTGAACCAAGCCTTACAAATGGAAATGGTTTCAAAAACCATTTTTCAAACATTTGCAAATTTAGTGCAAAGTCCCTGTTATTTTTGTTTCTCCAAAATGACCAAGCCTTTACAAAGCAACCATATGGTTTTATGCCTAGATTTGAGACTGTTACACACTACAAAAACCCCAGAAAGATTTGAATTCAAAAGGAGTTTGAATTCATTTAAAAACCATTCCTGAAAATCAAAATAGAAAAAGAAAAGGATTAAACAAAAGAAAAGGGCCAGGCGCTCCTATTCTAGCCCAGCAGCAGAACCGGCCCAACTAGCCCACCCGGCCACTCTCTCGCTCGCTCGCACGCGCAGACGCACCCACGCGGTCGCTGACACTCGGACCCCACCCCCTCTCCGTCTCACTCACCGACTGGTGGACCTCGCCAGCTCACCCTCGTCTTCCCCAAATCGCGCCCGACCCCGTCGCCGGCCGTTTCCTCCGCCCATCATTGCCGCGATTGATTCTCGCTTAATTTCCCTTGATTCCGCACTTAATCGCCGCTCCCCTCTCGCCTACAAAACCCCCTCTGCACCGCGGTCATTTTCCCCCACTCTCCTCGCTCACTCCGCCACCAGGCTGCGCGCATTTGACCTCGAAACCCCGCAGTACCGACGACTCCGGCGACTAATTCCGGGGAGCCTCGACCGCCCCCTCTCTCTGGTTCAAAGTATCACGTTCAGCATGATCTAGTGCATCTGCTGACGCCTCTGGTTTGCTTGCTCATGACCCAGGTCGTCGTTTCCGTTCACGCCCGCAACCACCAGCGCCGCCGCTCGACTCCGGCGAGCAATAGCGGTAAGTCCCGAGCGCCCCTTGCCTTCCCTCTGTTACCAACTTGTTCGCTAGTCACTTGCGCATCTTCTGAACCCTCTTCCTTGTACTAGTACGACGTGGAGCCTCGCCAACGACCTCGACTGCAAGCGACAGACGCCGCCGCAACTCCGACGAGCCCCAGCGACCGTGCCCGTGCGCCCCTCGTCAAGCCACTGCTAGGTTGAGCTTCTCCTCGATGCTGCGAACCTGGTGAGCATCCTCCTGCCCCTCCGGACGACCTGTAGCACCGCGCCGCCGCAGACAGAGCTCGCCGCCGCCAGTCGCCGCCGCTAGCGCCGCTCGATTTTGGTTAGATGATTTGTAGCCGTCAGATCCAGATCCAGCGCGTAGGATTAGTCCACTTAGCGAAGCGGTATGATTAGATCTGAACCGTGCATCGTTAGTTAGATCCTACGGCTAGCAAGCGCGATCCAGAGCGAAGCGGTACGCGCCAATAAGAATATGACGCGTGGCTAGGGTTTGATTCAAAAACAGATTTGAAATCAGATTTAGATCAAAAATTGAAATGGCTATAACTTTTGATTCCCATGTTAGATTTTTGCAAATTTTATATCGTTGGAATCAGGGAGACAGGCCCTTTCTGTTTATGCAATGTGTTTAGTGAAAAGTTTCTGTTAAAATGACTTTTTATGCAGAAACTTGTTTAGGACTATTTTGAGTATAGAATTTGTTTAGTAATTTGTTTTAGTGCTAAATGAGTTTGGATTAGCAAGTTTTTGACTTATTTATGATTCAGTATCATGCACTTGCTTGGTGGAGTTTTAAAAATCATCACTTAGCATTCTTGCATGCATGCATATATATTTTTGTTTGTATATGACTTGTATGTGATTGTGATTATAATTTTTGTGTAGACTTTGGTGCTAGTGATTGTGATTGTGAAGAGTGATACTCTCCCCATTACCAAGGCAAGTGGTACTTTATGAATATTCCATCCCTATATTTTGTACAAGCATTAGAAATATTTTGCTAAGTCTTGCATGTTGTTATTTTGCCAAATGCTATGTTGGGAAATCCTAAGTAGTGTAGCATTGCTAGGAAATTTCCTAAGTTAAGTTACTATTCCATGCTTAGCCTAGCTAGTAGCAAACAAGGGTTGGTGAAGTATATACATGCTATGATGAAAATATTCCTAAGTCTTTTGACTTATGTTTTCCTTAATAAAACAACTAAGTCAATGAATCACTTGGGTGGAATGGGACTTGAATGGTGGTTTTTGGTTGAGTGGTTACACAAGGCCCATGGACATGGTTTACCTTGTGTATCTCACTTGTGGTATGCCACCCAGGCACAAAGGGATTTTAGAAGCCAAGTGTTGAGAAGCTTATAGTGCAGGCACTTGGCAATATGGGCTCTGCCTGGATCACATAAGTTGCTAGAACTTAGCCATTTGTACAGTTGGTGGTAGTGGGAATGATAGGTTGGAGCGCGTCCATTTGGTCTAAGGAAAGGCTTTTGAAAGGTCCTGTCTTGGGAAACCAAGTCTGGTGGGGAAAGTGCACAACCTCTGCAGATGGAAAAATCTAAGTACTTAGCCAAGTCCATGGAAATGGACAACTTGAGCATCAAGACATGGAAGCTATCAAGAATCTCATCACTCCAACTTCTAAGTAAAACTTGTGGGTGAACAAGGGTGAAGGACCCAATGTCTATTGGTGGTTTCTTGGGAAAGTTTTTGACAAAGAAAAACTTAGTGATTTCAACTAATAGGAAAAACCTATTTTGAGCAAAGCAAGCCAAGCTACACTTAGCCAAAATGCATATAGTAATATAATCCACTTAAAATTTACTAAGGTATCACTTGCCAATACTATTCCAAAGTATTGACCCACTGTGGCTGTAACTTGTGATGTTGCAGGTTACTCCGATGATGATTAGGTGTCATGAGTCTACACTCAACATGCTTGCCTGTGGCACATGAAGATGAAGACTTATGTTTATTTACTTATTCCAAAACTCTTGTATTAGGCCTGTGGCCTTGAGTTGTAAAAGACTATGTTTTATCTCTGGAATGGATGTAATAAATGTCCTTTGTATCTGTGTACTTCATCTTAAACTGTGGATGCTAGCAATGATCCAGGGACTAGCATTGCAATCACAGGGATCCTTTTCCTTTACAAAGGAGGGATCTTACAGCCCAATCAGCAACAAAAGCAGCAGGGGTTCAACAACGTCCCCTATCAATAATTTCTACATCTTAACAAACGCGTTGGGGAGATCGACCACACTCTTCAGGAAGTGAATGAGGATGTTAGTTCCCTAACTAACATATTTAGTCACTTCATGAACAACTTCCCTAATTACTACCAGCAGTACCTGTACCAGTCGCCGAATGACGACAACAACTAAGCCTGGCAATAGCCTAAGCTTGGGGGAGGTTTGAAAACCTCCAAACTTTGTATTCATATTTTTATTTCTTCTTTTGATTTATTTACTTATTCAAAAATTACATATTTACTTTTAGTTTTGCATTCCTAAATCAAAAACACACAAAAAATTAGTTGTAACTTCTATTGGAAATTTGTTTCTTTGTTTCTCTCAGAGATTGCTCAATTTTAGGTGACTTGGCAATAGGGAAATATAGCGGGGTTCAACTCAAGTACAAGAACGAAGCAAGTAAGAGGATGTATCACATTCCTTTCATCACCTCTTTTGCAATTTTAAATTGACCCTACAACTATTTGCTTGCTTGCACTTGAGTCACTCCCCACTTAGCTTTTTATCCTATAAATTCTATTCCTTTGCTAATGTATCCTTTTTAGCTTTGAAATAATGAGCAATGAACTTGGTTAAAATATTTCCAACATTTTTTATAACAAGAAAATGCATCCAAAAGATGACTTGAGTCCATGTTTAGCACAAAGGATTTGATTTTAGAAACTACTCGACCCCATTTGAGCTTAAGGTAATAGACTTGATAGCACTTTTGAATGGAATTTTTGGATAAAATTGATGTTTTGAAGTAGTAGAGATTATGCCACAGTTTTTCTGGTAATTAAAGTAAGATATTGCTTTACGCATGTCATTAGAACACTGTCGTACTCCATGGGGAACTATTAACTACGCTGGCCAACGAACGATCTAAATGTGGGAAACCACTTGATTTCGGCTATTGAGTTATGTAAGCGTCAGTAGCTGCAATGCTATGACGAGTAAACAATTTAGTCTCCTCGTGGTCTCACATTTCAAGTGAAGTTGTAGACTCCTCTGGCCCATTATTGGTCAACATTTATCTATTGGCATGGTCACGAGTACGCAACACAACCCCAATTAACATGTTAAAAACAGTGGCATGATTTCTCTATGGAAGAGCAAAAAAATTTGAAAAGTAAGAAAAGGAAAAAAGGTGCTTTGAGAGTCTTGAAATTTTGACGTGGGAGTATATGAGTTGTTCTTAAATTTAATGTTTTTGGTGCCAACTTGAGTACTCCTAATTGATTAAAGAAACAAGAGAAAAAATTCTTTCATCTCTCAACAAAGAGAGAAACCAAAAGAATTTGTTTCACTTTTGTAGCTAAACTATTGACACTTGCTCGGGAATATAATTTATTTGCTAGCAAGATATACGTGGTTAGGAAGTGGACTCAGTGCAATCTTGTGAATACTTGTGTGATCATGTTTAAGATTGCAGGAATAGTGAAGAAAGGAATTTGGCACCAATTCGATCTTGTAAGTCCATTTATTTCAGTTTTGAATCTCCGCTATTCTTCTCTATTTTCTTGTCACTCAAGGGCGAGCAACATCTAAGCTTGGGGTAGTTGATAGCTGTGAGATTCTATACATTTTTAATGGTTTTTATTGATGGTTTTCGTCTGGATTTGATGGTTTTCTAGCTTTAAATAACACTAATACTATGGTAGCAAAGAAAACTTGGTTTTCAATGTGTGTTTCAGGTTCTGAATATCAACAGAAGATTTCAACAGTAGAAATACAATATTCAAGTGAAAACAAGCAAGTCTCTTTTTGGAAGAAATCGAGGAAGGCAACCAGTTGGTTTAACGACCAACTATACAATGGGAACATTTTCTCCGGCCGTATAGTTGCCACCGCCTTCGTCGTGTCAAAAGGAACAACTTTCATGAAGAAGGCATACGCGAAAACACAACACAATAGCCGCCGTCCATCCAGAAGGGAGAAAGAAGAGATCCAGAGAAGAAGGGGAAGATGTTCTCCATGTTGCTCCACGATCTTCAACCTCGTATCCACCACACCCCCATAGCCATTACTTGTAATTGAGAGAGAGAGATATTCACCTTGCAAGATTAGGGTTTGAGATTATTTCTTCCTCTCTTGAATTGTGTTGGATTGATTTTCTGTTCTTATTGTGGATCTCCACGGTAACATCGAGAAGAACTCTGTTTATTTAATTATATCAATGATGCTTTCTTATCTCATGTGTGAGTAAGTTCCTTTGGGCGTGGGAGATGTAATGGATTGGTGAGATGTGATGTTCCTATATATTTTCCATTAATTTGTGATTGATTTTAATTACTATATTATGTGTGCTTGACTATCTGTGGGATGCCTAATGCGTGTTGTCCAATTAAGGGCCCAAACAACATGATACTTTGTTCTACATAGATAAGATCTTGTTTATTAGCAGACCGGCGACCTCCGAGTGACACGGGGATATCAATGGAAAACTAGTTGAACTCGAGGAGCACGAGGAGCCACTATGCCTATTGCATTAGTCCGATCCAAGGAGCTTAATTGCTAAGCAACCTGAAGGATCTTAATCGCCTAGTGACTAACCATGTTTTTGGTAACAGACTAGTAGGATTATTGAAGTTGGGATGAAATCTACCAAGAGGAGTTCCGGCTAATTATGGGTTTCTCTCCTACACACATACTTACAAGATTATAATTGTTACACTTATCACTCATCCACTTGGAACAGTCACTATCACCATGAACTGTATCTCCCCGAGCCGACTTTGTCATCTACGAAAAACAACAAACAATTGAATCGTTATTTAGTTTTATGCTTTTTTTATTTATAAATTTTAAATTTTAGTTTTATTTAAGTACATTCAGTTTAATCCACATTTTATTCTTATTTCAACACTTGCAGTCAATTCACTCGAAGACCTGTGACAACTTTGAGTGTGACAGAGACTTCATTCATAAACACTTTTCTTTGGGCTCGTCGTGGGATCGATATCTTTACTTCAAAACTGGCTACAAACAATCTTTGCACTTGCATTCATCACACAACTCAATTGGAAGCCCTCAACGACACCATAGAGCTTCACAACGCATGCCCTTAGCTCTGACAATGTCCTACACCGTCTAGGGTTCCAAGAACCCGAGACTAACTAGATCCACAAAGGATGGGTGGGGGAATCAAGATTCCTGTGGTGGAAGTGTAGATCTAGGTCACATATCCCACTCCTCAAAAGATCAAGAGGTTTTAGTGGCTAGGGAGAGAGATCTAGGAAGATGAAGCTCCGTTATTAATGGAGGAGAGAGAAATTGAAGAGTTAAGATGGGAGGAGGAAGAAGGGTGCCTTAAATAGGCCCCCTTCAAACTAAACTGTTGCTGTCCACGTGACACCACCGGTACTACCGATGGTGGACCGGTACTTCCAGTGAGTGCGCTCCAATGGCTCCAACGGGCCGAGGAGCGTCTCCCGAACCAATCAGAACTACCTGACC
Source organism: Avena sativa (assembly GCA_916181665.1). Classification (NCBI taxonomy): domain Eukaryota; kingdom Viridiplantae; phylum Streptophyta; class Magnoliopsida; order Poales; family Poaceae; genus Avena; species Avena sativa. The sequence continues at coordinate 359,074,776 of OV702283.1, forward strand.
GAAAGTACCGGCGGAAGTTCTGTCCCAAGTATCGATAAAAATGCACTTCAAAATAGATGTATACCGAAGTGAATTCTAGGACTGGCGGAACTTGGATTAGAACTAAAGCCGGAAATACTGGGTCGTGAGGAACTGACCGGAACTATCGATCCACACCATAGTACCACTCAAGACAGATGACCATCCAGTGTTGTCCAGAAGTTCCTATTAGGAAAGAATGGAACATCCGACCGGTACTACCGGACAACTTCCGGTGCTAATTCCGCAAAAATAGCGCACTCCCAGCAGAGAGATACTGTATGTGAGTGGATCAACCACCGGAGCTAGAGCCGGAACTAGCGCCAGGCCAGCCACACAGACACCTACCGGCGGTACTACCGGTGGCTGGCCGGTAGTTCTGGTCAAGGCAGGAAAGGTTCAAACAACTCACAGGATCACTCTCTCTCTGAACAATAGGAAGGCTGTGGCGGTGCAAGTATGGTTTGTGAAAGAAAAATTGATTCCCACAACCTTCCGAGGTGGAGCCCTCTTGATAGTACGGCGACCGAAAGCAACAAAAATAGAGAAAAGCAAAAAACAAAAGTCCGCTGTCTTCATGAGACTTCAATAGAGAGATGTCCTCACACGCCATAGAAGTTGAATACACCTGAAACTCAGGCACATGGTTAAACCACAAGTGGGATTGTCGTCAATACCAAAATACTTAGGGAAAATAATGTCCTTTCAACAGTTTACTTGCACTTTTATGTGCCGGATTCTCTCTTCACCGTGAAGAAATAGATAAGTATATCTAATCCAGGCCAATTCCTAGGTATCCCTCTCACAAAGCTACAAAGTTGCTAAGTACGAGGATGCTATTGAGAGAAAGATTGTGGGGGGAGAACCCAGAAGTGCTTAAGTACTTGCAGGAAGAAGTCAGAGACTAGCAGGTGAAAGATCACGGATGTCGCCTGTCACGACCCAGGATCAGGGCTAGACAAATACCAGATCCTCATATGATGTAAGCCTAACCTAAATTCTGAAATGCGCAGGGAAAGATCGGTAACATTACAGAACATACAAACCATACATTAATAAGATAAACTCTTAAGAGAGTTACAAACCAGTCATACAAGCCAAGGGTCACAGACCCATCATTACATCAAACAACGGAAGCGAACAAGTTGTTCTAAACAACAAACTTAGCAAAGGGCCTAAGAGGCCATAACAAAAGTAGCGACCCTTCCATAGATCCTAGGCTGCTGCCCGGGAACCCCGACTACTCGTCGACCTCGACGTAGAAACCACCTTCAGTTGGGGTAGCGTCATCTATAGAAAACATCAACGAAGCAAGTCTGAGTACAGGGTGTACTCCGCAAGACTTATGGCTAGTGGATTTATTTTGCACAAAGCCATCTTTTGTTTTCAAAACAAGAGAGAGAAGAAACTCGTCTAATCAGATCATTTTCAAAAGGGGATATGAAGACTTCAACTCTAGCCCTTAAATTCATCTTTGATATCCACCAAGAACCATCATCAACAGAACCTCTCTTCCCGGAGTACCCCCTCAACAACCCCGAGGAAGTATTCCGGATCTCACTTTAGTTGGCAAGTTTTATCATTCGGTTATAGTTCTCTATGATCACAGAATCCATTCCCAAGTCGTCCATAACCGTGGACACGACTTTTCGAAAAGATTATAACCCTGCAGGGGTGCACAACTTTACCCACACGTACCAACCGATTCTTAATGCCAATATATTAGCCCTCTACCTTTGAAGTCCGGCAGAGAGTGGTTAACCACGACCTTTACCTTGCTTTCACCGAGACCATGAGTCACGTACTAAGGAGATGCCGACGTAACGGGTCGAGTCCCGAAGTCGGTCCCTAGCGATGTGAATAGGGTTTGAGATTACGGATGCCGAGCATCTCCCATTCCCTGCCACGCTTACCTACCTGTATGAATGCACCTCCTTCACCTCCATTCAAGAACAACCAAGATGCGTATGTCGAATGGAAAGCCCAAACTATGTGACTCATGGAATCTACTAGGCAAGTTAGTTGGTCGAGTGGTTTCCAGGCCCTCGTGTAGTTGTACGCTCGTCTTGGTTCAAGAGGCGAGAACATCAGGTCCTAAGGGTGGCAAGTATGGGACTACAAAAACCACAACCCACGTGGCCTCCCATACAAGCCTTAGCATGTTTATCATCCACTTCTGATCATATCACCACATCTTATCATACTAGATTCATTCGCATCTCCGGTGCATCACTTGAATGATCAGCATAGAAACACTAAGCATGGCTAAGCTTGACCGAACCTGTGGCACTAGAGACGCTCATAAGCCAAACCCTAGTTAAGCTAGGAGCGGTGGATCAAGTGATATAGTTCACAAAGGGTAACATGCATCAGATAGGATTACTCTGTCTACTGACAAAAGACTATTTGAACCGAATGCATATGACGAGAATGAAATACTTTGTAATCATAGGATTCATATGTATGAGTGGGGCTTCACTTGCCTTGTCCGTTGTTGGACGGGTACTGCTCTTCGGTGGCGTTGACTTCAGCTTCGGGTTCGGTTCCTATTCGCGAGAACCAATCACCGGAAAAGAGAAAGCAACACTCAACACATGGCATGTGCAATGCTCATATAATATGGATGATATGACAAGTTAAATAATGTTGAATTGAAACCTAAAGCATACTTGGTCACTTTAAAGGGGGTTCCGAAAGTCCAAACCCTAAAACAGGGGGATCATCGGAATCACCTATGGGGTTTGATTAGTTCTTATAGTTAAACTTGCTATCAAAGTTGATTAACATTGTATGATTATAGCTTAGTTGGATAGGTTTCATTTTTCTGAACATTTTGGTATATTATTTGTATTTTCCTGATTTAAAATGAATTAGTTATGAATTTCCTAAATTTTAATTCATTTTAAACATTTTTGGAATATTTAAATTAATTTCCAAACTTGGGCCCACATGACATTTTCTATTTACAGAAATAATTACAAAACAATTAAAATAAAAATAAAAAGGAATATGACATCATGATGATGTCATGCTGACATCATCGACGCCATTGCTTGCAGATCCTCGATGGATCGATCGATCCAGAGCTCGCGGGGCGATGGGGAGTAGCGTGTTGGACGCGGGCGAGTGCGGGGAGCCAGGAAGTGGCGGCGCCGCTGCGGAATGACCACCGGAGCGTCGAATCCAACGAGCTCCAGCGGCGGCGGTGTCGGGCTTGCACGGAGAAGAGGCTACAGAAGGAAAGGGAGAGAGCGGAGGGGTGCTTGAGCACCACAAGATCACCCTGAGTGCGATGGTGGTGACGGCGAGGCCGTGGACGGTCGGACGGCGTCGAATCGACGGCGACAACCTCAGCAACTGGCGGCGGTTCGGGGACGATTCCGGCGAGGTGGAGCCTCCCCTGCTTGCGTGCTTCGGTGAGGAGAATGAGGGCGGCGAGGCGCTTCCAGAAGTGGCCTCGACGCACCGCGGGGTGATCGGGAACAACGACGTCGGCGAGCTCCAGAGAGCTAGGGTTGTGGCGAGGAGGGGAAAGAAGGGGAAAAAAGGAACTACGGTTTGTCGACGGCGGCCAGGATTACTTTGTAATCATAGGATTCATATGTATGAGTGGGGCTTCACTTGCCTTGTCCGTTGTTGGACTGGTACTGCTCTTCGGTGGTGTTGACTTCAGCTTTGGGTTCGGTTCCTATTCGCGAGAACCAATCACCGGAAAAGAGAAAGCAACACTCAACACATGGCATGTGCAATGCTCATATAATATGGATGATATGACAAGTTAAATAATGTTGAATTGAAACCTAAAGCATACTTGGTCACTTTAAAGGGGGTTCCGAAAGTCCAAACCCTAAAACAGGGGGATCATCGGAATCACCTATGGGGTTTGATTAGTTCTTATAGTTAAACTTGCTATCAAAGTTGATTAACATTGTATGATTATAGCTTAGTTGGATAGGTTTCATTTTTCTGAACATTTTGGTATATTATTTGTATTTTCCTGATTTAAAATGAATTAGTTATGAATTTCCTAAATTTTAATTCATTTTAAACATTTTTGGAATATTTAAATTAATTTCCAAACTTGGGCCCACATGACATTTTCTATTTACAGAAATAATTACAAAACAATTAAAATAAAAATAAAAAGGAATATGACATCATGATGATGTCATGCTGACATCATCGACGCCATTGCTTGCAGATCCTCGATGGATCGATCGATCCAGAGCTCGCGGGGCGATGGGGAGTAGCGTGTTGGACGCGGGCGAGTGCGGGGAGCCAGGAAGTGGCGGCGCCGCTGCAGAATGACCACCGGAGCGTCGACTCCAACGAGCTCCAGCGGCGGCGGTGTCGGGCTTGCACGGAGAAGAGGCTACAGAAGGAAAGGGAGAGAGCGGAGGGGTGCTTGAGCACCACAAGATCACCCTGAGTGCGATGGTGGTGACGGCGAGGCCGTGGACGGTCGGACGGCGTCGAATCGACGGCGACAACCTCAGCAACTGGCGGCGGTTCGGGGACGATTCCGGCGAGGTGGAGCCTCCCCTGCTTGCGTGCTTCGGTGAGGAGAATGAGGGCGGCGAGGCGCTTCCAGAAGTGGCCTCGACGCACCGCGGGGTGATCGGGAACAACGACGTCGGCGAGCTCCAGAGAGCTAGGGTTGTGGCGAGGAGGGGAAAGAAGGGGAAAAAAGGAACTACGGTTTGTCGACGGCGGCCAGGATTACTTTGTAATCATAGGATTCATATGTATGAGTGGGGCTTCACTTGCCTTGTCCGTTGTTGGACTGGTACTGCTCTTCGGTGGCGTTGACTTCAGCTTCGGGTTCGGTTCCTATTCGCGAGAACCAATCACCGGAAAAGAGAAAGCAACACTCAACACATGGCATGTGCAATGCTCATATAATATGGATGATATGACAAGTTAAATAATGTTGAATTGAAACCTAAAGCATACTTGGTCACTTTAAAGGGGGTTCCGAAAGTCCAAACCCTAAAACAGGGGGATCATCGGAATCACCTATGGGGTTTGATTAGTTCTTATAGTTAAACTTGCTATCAAAGTTGATTAACATTGTATGATTATAGCTTAGTTGGATAGGTTTCATTTTTCTGAACATTTTGGTATATTATTTGTATTTTCCTGATTTAAAATGAATTAGTTATGAATTTCCTAAATTTTAATTCATTTTAAACATTTTTGGAATATTTAAATTAATTTCCAAACTTGGGCCCACATGACATTTTCTATTTACAGAAATAATTACAAAACAATTAAAATAAAAATAAAAAGGAATATGACATCATGATGATGTCATGCTGACATCATCGACGCCATTGCTTGCAGATCCTCGATGGATCGATCGATCCAGAGCTCGCGGGGCGATGGGGAGTAGCGTGTTGGACGCGGGCGAGTGCGGGGAGCCAGGAAGTGGCGGCGCCGCTGCAGAATGACCACCGGAGCGTCGACTCCAACGAGCTCCAGCGGCGGCGGTGTCGGGCTTGCACGGAGAAGAGGCTACAGAAGGAAAGGGAGAGAGCGGAGGGGTGCTTGAGCACCACAAGATCACCCTGAGTGCGATGGTGGTGACGGCGAGGCCGTGGACGGTCGGACGGCGTCGAATCGACAGCGACAACCTCAGCAACTGGCGGCGGTTCGGGGACGATTCCGGCGAGGTGGAGCCTCCCCTGCTTGCGTGCTTCGGTGAGGAGAATGAGGGCGGCGAGGCGCTTCCAGAAGTGGCCTCGGCGCACCGCGGGGTGATCGGGAACAACGACGTCGGCGAGCTCCAGAGAGATAGGGTTGTGGCGAGGAGGGGAAAGAAGGGGAAAAAAGGAACTACGGTTTGTCGACGGTGGCCAGGATTACTTGTAGACGCTTGGGGGCGGCGGCACGCATCGCGACACTGGCGGGAATCGTGGCGCAGACGAGCGTCGGCGGCGGCTCCACGCAGCTGCTTGCCGGCGACAAAAAGGAGAGGGAGAGGCCGAAGGGGTACGCGGGCCTGGCTGGGCCGGCTTGGGCCCCGGGTGGGCTGGCTGCGGGCGCTGCTGGCGGCAGAAAGAGGAGAGGGGAAAGATGGGCTCGGCCTAGATTAGGTTAGAATTAGATTTTTTTTCCAGGAAACCTTTTCTATTTTCTATTTCCTGTTTTCTTTGTATATTTTGAATTTTCAAACCTGTTTTGAATGATTTCAAATTGCAGAAACTTTTATGAAGTATATAAAATAATGTGGAACCCTTTTATTCACTTTGGGTTCAACTCATGTAGTTAGTTGTTTAATTACAAAACTCATTTGAATGGTTTTCAAATAGAGGGGGAAGTTAGGGTTTAGGTTTTAATTTGTTCTTCTTTGGTTAAATCTAAGTGCAAGTGTAATGCATGCATGAAATGCTCAAACACATCTTATTTATGTCACACAGAAGGGTGGTATGTTACACCGCCTAGAGGGGGAGGGCGTGAATAGACGATTAAAAACTTTTGCGAGATGGGCTTAACAAAGGCGGAATAAAACTAGAGTTTTATTTTTTCAAGCAAAAAGCCTATATATACTATGGTTCACCTATGTGCACCAACAACTTATGCTAAGCAAGACAATCAACAAATTGATAGCAATAAAGATTACTTCAAGCACGAAGGCTATCACAATGTAAAGTCCATAAGTAAAGGGCTTGGGTATAGAGATAATCGAGGCACGCGGAGACGATGATGTTTTACCGAGTTCCTCCCTACAAGGGAGTACGTATTGTTGGAGGGGTGGGTGGTACTAAGACCACCAACGCCATAAGAGGCCTCACCCTATTCTCCCGAGAACCCGCCGCATGGCAAGCACCCGATCCACTATGGGACACTTGAGGGCGGTCACCAAACCTGTACAGGATTGGGGCAATCTCCACAACTTAATTGGAGGTTCCCAATAATCACCACCAAGGCCACAAACTTGGGGAGAGCTACACAACTTAATTGGAGGCCCCAAGAACACACCACAAAGGCCACACACCGTCTAGGGTTCCAAGAACCTAAAAGTAACAAGCTTCTTGAGTTCACCAACCAAATCCTCCGAGTAGAAGTCAAACCGATGCACCTAATGCAAATGGCAAGAACAACACAAAGATGCTCCAGTCCTTCACTCTCAAAATCCAACAAAGATACTAAAGCTATTGGGGGAATAAGATAGGAAGAACACAAGGAGAACACCAATTCCTTCAAGATCTAGATCCCAAAGATTTACTCACAAAGAGATGAATTGGTTTGGTCAAAATGTAGATCTAGATCTCCTCAATCTTTCTCTCAATTAGATGCAAGAATCATTGGATGGGGAGAAATAAATCAAGCTCAAAGAAGTCAAACAATGTAGGAGGGGCTTGAGATAAAAGAGGAAGAAGAGCCAACCCAAAAGAGAGAGAAAAGAGGCTTAAAAAGGGGGGCTGGGAAATTTTGCCCGTTGGGGGCCAAAACCGGACCTGGGCCAGTAGTACCGTCAGTGGGCCGGTACTACTGCCCAACGAGTAGCAATGCATGGGAAGCAGGCAAAGCGAGTGGCTGGCGCTTGGCGACCTAGTAGCAACACGGGAAACGAGTGAGAAATGGGATCGGGGGCGCATGCGAGCGAGCGAGGGGAATCGAGAGAGAAACAAGCGAGCGCGCGAGGCGAGTCCTGCGACCAAGAGGCAGTGGCCGGATCAGGTTAAACGGAGGTGGGCTGGCCTGGCCGGCGGTACAACCGCCTGATGGCTTGGGCCGATTCAACCGGTCCTGGACGTGCTTCACATCCAGGTCGGACAGAGGGTGACCAAAGCGATCATGACTGCCCAGTAGCGGCACGCGGTAGTACCACCCGACCCAGAAGCAGATTCCCCCTTTTTCTTTTTCCTTTCCAAACCAAATATAAGGCAAACTTCAAACCGTAATAAATAGAGTTTGGAAACTCCAATCGAGCCAAAACCAATTTTGTTGGAAAGAGGATGACAAGAACTTCCCAATAAAAACTCTGATCGAGCCGAAACCAATTTTGTTGAAAATATTGGATACCACCAAGTGAGAATATATCAAGTATTATAATGTGAGATACCTCCCTTAGTGAGAAGTCAGAAAACCTTCAAGATTAAAAACACAATAAGATATAAAAGGGAAATCCGTTTTTGATGAACTAGATCTTGTTATGAAGATAACCACAAGCTCTAGAACCTCACATTTATAAGATCCAAATAACAACCAAGAAAGATAATTCTTAGTATTCAAAGGTTTGGGCTCTCTCTGAAGGATATGATCGAGTTACTCACTCGTGAGCCCCTCTTGATAGTACGGCTATCTATCCTAAACCCGATCTCCCAGCTAACAACTTGAGACCGGCAATAGGAAAACCTATCAAGATTTTACCTTTGCCTTGAGGAAACCACTTGAGCTTGATGTAGATAATCTTTCCTTTCTCAAGATGGAACACCTTTCTAGATTGTCCTTGCACACACTTGCTTGATGAAGACTTGTAACTTCCTCCCCCAAACACCATAGGGAAACCTCTTGTTTGACCTTGTCTTCATTGAACCATGATCACCGAGGATGGCAAGCATCAAACATGAGATCTTATAGAGTTGGCGCATTTTGATCTTGTGCAACATTTCTTCTAACTTCATTTGGATGATATCTTGAAGAAACACATGAGGAACTCCATTTTCATCTTCAAGACACACTTGATCTTCTTTTCTTTATTCTTATTCTTCATTTCTTCTACCTTGAAGCCAACACATTCTCCAAGAAATGCCAATGGACAATTCCTACAAGTGCAACTTAATACACGCATTAGTCCATAGAGATTGTCATTAATTACCAAAACTACACATGGGGGCCCACATGCTCTTTCAGCAGGGATACACCGTGTACCAGTTGGGATTTGAGGTATACCTTTTCCCCAGCTTTGGGAGAAGGGGTGACCTCCCTAGAAGGTGTTGGATGACAGATTAATCCCTTAGCCAATGGAAGATAGCCCTCGATGACGAGCTCCTTCATCTCAGTGGCAATGAGCTCCGAACCTCTCCACACTCCCTTGTGGGAGTCTGCCTCTTCTTCATCTTTATCGATGGCGTTGGGCGCCACCGATCTTTGGTCACCGCCGATGGTACATTCTACCACGGCAGTGACATGGATCTCTATCCCTACTGGCGGGGCCTCAATCTCCATTGGAAGCTCCCTTTGAGCCTCGAGGTTTGCTATCGTCGTGGGGTTGCTGCTGCTTGCCATTTAGGTGGAGAGGATGTGGAGAAATTGGTTTTAATTAGTGTTTTTTCCGTTTAGGAGCTCGAAGGGTCGCTTGTCGCGAGGAGTAATAAGAATCTAGGGATAATGCGGGGTGAAGAGATAAATTCTACCGCAGTAACCTATATAACCCTAGCGACAAGATTCGTGCACAAGAAGATCCAACGGGTTAAGCATGAGCAACGTGTGTGCAAACATGCACTGTAATTTTGCCACATCCCATATATGCCGCTGAATGTTTCGGATTGCTCGTACGGGAAAATTTCTATGATTAACGATTATCTATATGTGAGTTTCGAGGTAGCATAGGCTATATCCTACGTCAGCTTCCTGGCAGATGTAGTGGAGCAGTCATTTCTGAAGAGATCTTATATAGATCTTGCAGGCTGCATCACACTAGTGGAAAACATGCCTATAGTCCCGGGCCTTAACGGGCTCTAGTCCCGATTTTGGACCCGGGACTACCAAATCGGTACTAGAGGCCCCTATCTCTAGTCCCAGGTCATAACACCACCCGAGACTATACCGGTTCCTGCCACGGCAGAGATTCGTGTGTGTCTCTACCGCGACAGAGATTCTATGTTTTCATTTTTTCGTTCCTTTTTTGATTTGTGTTTCACTATAATTTCACACATATTTCCATACAATTATTCTATGCTACTACATATAAAAAACACGTTGATGCATATATATAATTAATATTCGATCTCTTGCGAGCATACATATATACAATATTTGATCATATCAAAAGGAAGGGAATGTATGAAATTTCATGGTCATTGATGATATATCATATCAATTACATGGAGATCACTAAAGCATATGGAGTTCATCGTCATCCACATAATGTTCTCCCATTTCATCAATGACCTCCTTCATCAAAAGTCCCGCCAGTTCCTCTTGAATTGCTAGTACGCGCTGTTCTGGCTCTAGAATCTCCCGCAAACCATGAATATAATCTGAATCAACTTTCTACTCACTAGTCAACTCGCGAATGTACTCGTAGACGTAGAATCCATATAAATGAGTCCCCGGTGGCTTCTTCAGCCCTTCACCATTTTATAAGTTAGCTCATATATTTTCTGTTTTAACCATGTCTAGCACCTGCTCGGCATAGAAAATGAACAAAGGAGTTATTAGTTACTTGATATCAGAAAATGAACAAAAGAGGCTAATATAATGCGATAATGATTGAAATTACTTATGGAGCATTGCTTTCATGTCGCTTTGCTTCTCATGGTCCCAACTTAATGAGTTGTGGACTTCAACTAGGGACTTGTCAACTTGAATGTTTAGCAAGATCTAGTGGAACCTGTGGACGTTTACATAAGCATACATGTATAACTAATTAAATACACTTTAAAAAAATGTGTACAAGACATAAACACTCACTTGAAGTTGTAAGGAAATAGTATTTCCTTGACGTAATTATGCTCAATTAAAAACCTACACAGGTCTTTCTCCACGTCCTTGGGGTGATTGTTTAACGTATATTAATTAATGATATATGGGTCAATAAACCCAACGTCATATCTTCTAGCTCTTTTGCATTCAAGTATATTCATTCTGCAGAATATAATACCGTACAAAAGGATATATAGTCAGGATAATATATTACATGAAATGAACTAGCTGATCTAGAGACTTAATTATAGAAATAAATCACTTACAGACAATAGCGACCGAGGATAGATTTGTCGAGGGCACGCTGATTGTATAACTGAAATAGTTCGGTCATTTAAACCTGTGTTGAATACTCTTTGAAGTGATGCTCCTTTCTAATGTCCACCAAAAACCATTCTTTCTGGTGCCTTATCTTTGTTTTCACAGTGTACCAATCATGAGATTTCGCATTTGTGTTGATAGACGCGTGAACTCCTCATGACTGACTAGAGGCTCCCCTTTGACATACTGCCGTACTATCTGACTCACTGGCATATCTTCATAGTCTAAAAATTGACCAAGAGATATACCTCCGTTGGTAGCAGGTTCTTTGGCCTTCGCTACAGTAATGCCCATTAGTGCAGCAGCAGCCCTGGCTCTGGGGTCCATTATTTGCATGTCCTTATCCATTTCGGCTCTAAAGGCCTTGTCGGTATCTGAAATCACTTTGAGCGGGGGGGACCGACTGAATCTTCTATTGTCCGAGTTGGGAAACTTGTTTCCCGATTTTTCCACTTGTTTTTTTTTCTGCTTTTCTTCCTTAATAATTTCGTGGTCATCAAATACCGGCTTTGGCTTAGGCTTTTTGGGTGCAAAAAAGCCTTAACTAGGGCATCCACATCCGCGGAATTTTCCTCACCAGTCTTGTCATAAGGTCACTTGGAAAGAGCCGGCGGGATGTCAACTATCTTCGCCGTTTTACCTTTATTCTAAGTGAGGAACGGGGGAGCGACGACCTTCCATTTTTTCAACGAGGTACTATTACACGGAAGCGGAGGTGGAGATCGAGTATTGTGCGGAGGCGGAGATCGAGTTAATGTACTCGCGCTGTGGTGATGGACATCTGGGTGGGGTGGACTTGGAGGTTGACGATCATCGGGGCAGGGTAGACCTGGAGGTTGACGATCATTGAGGCGGGGTGGACTTGGATTACTTGGAGTCGGTGGCCTTGGTGCCAAGCCCGGAAACTTGATGTACTTCTTCTTCCATAGAATGATGTTGTGCTAGACATCTTTGATGTCTACGCCCGCTTCTATTCTTGTGGACAGTGTTGGGCCTCCAAGTGCAGAGGTTTGTAGAACAACATCAAGTTTCCCTTAAGTGGATCACCCAAGGTTTATCGAACTCGGGGAGGAAGAGGTCAAAGGTATCCCTCTCAAACAACCCTGTAATTAAGATACAATAAGTCTCTTGTGTCCCCAACACACCCAGTACACTTGTCAGGTGTATAGGTGCACTAGTTCAGCAAGAGATAGTGAAATACAAGTAATATGGATGATTATACGTGGTAATTGAAATCTGAAATAAAAATGACAGCAAGCAAAAATGTAGAAGGACTGATTTTAAATGGTGTTTCAATGCTTAGAAACAAGGCCTAGGTATCATACTTGCACTAGTGGACACTCTCAATAAACATATAATATCTTCTCTTCACTATCCTACCCTAAACTACTCTCCCGTTGGACGGTGTAGGGCTATAACAACGCTCCTTGAAGTCTGCATTCCCCATCTAGGTAACCTCTCACTGTCACCTTGAGCGCTAGTGGTTCCAACAAACACCACAATTTCATAGAAACATCCAACTCAAATTATACTCATGATAAGTATTTCTGCAACCTTTAGCCTAAGTGCCACATGGTGTGCACACTGTCAACTTCACAGACGTGGGGAAAAGCGGAGATTACAATAATTAAAGAACTTGAGTAGCAGAATAGATCTACTTATTCAACTAGATTACAAAGCTCATGATCACAATAAGATCACGCATAGAGAGAGAGAGAGAGAGAGAGATGAACACATAGCTACCGATAGAGCCCTTAGACTCGAGGAAGAACTACTCCCTCCTCATCATGGGAGTCAGCAACGACGATGGAGATGGTGGTGGAGTCGATGGAGATGGCTCCGGGGGCAATTCCCTGTCCTGGAAGGTTGCCGGAATAGAGACTTCTATCCCCCCGAATCTCGTCTTCGGTGGCGGCAGTGGTGCGGAACTTTTCATGGGTTTCTGATCTGGTTTTTAAGGTTTTTTTCTCGAGGCAATATATAGGCGAAGGGACAAGGTCGGTGGACGCCCGAGGGGCCCACGCCAAATGGTGGCGCGGCCAGGGGGCCCGCGCGACCACATGGTGTGGTTTCTTCATGGATAATCTTCATCTCCCCTTCGGACTTCGTGTTCACCTCTGAAAAATAGGAAGTTCTTCTTTTGTTTCCTCCAATTCCGAGAATATTTCTTTACTAGCTTTTCTGAAACCAAAAACAGTAGAAAACAGGAACTGGCACTGTGGCATCTTGTTAATAGATTGGTTCCAGAAAATGTATAAAAATGCCTCAAAGTGTAGACAAAACATAAGATAGTTGGCACAAAACAAGCATGGAGCATCAAAAATTATAGATACGTTTACGATGTATCAAGCATCCCCAGCTTAACTCCTGCTCGTCCTCGAGTAGGTAAGTGATAAAAAGAATAATTTTTGAGGTGACATGCACCATCAAAATCTTGATCAAGTTATTGTAAATCATTGATAGCTGGGATCAAAGTACTCTAACATAAGCATGAAAGATATAGTTCTAACAATAATACATAGCAACTATGTTGCAACATGAAAGGCAACACAAACAAAAGATCATGAATAATGCTTTGAAATACATTTGTTTGTTTCACACATAGAAAACATAGCAAGAGTTGTATTCATCTTGTCCTACATGGAATAGCAAAACATAAATGCATAGGACACCTTCAAAGTTCATAAGGGTGACTAGATACAAATAATTTAAGAACAAGCAATACCATAATTATGAATCAATCAACAAGTTTTGGGACAATGCACATTGAACTAAGAATGACAACTATGCTCTCTTAATTGGTGCATAAAGATAGAAGATGGAGACTCAACAAAAAGTAAAAAAGATAGGCCCTTCGCAGAGGGAAGTAGGGATTTTAAGTTTCATAAAGATCTTCCAAAAATTATGGTACTTACTAGCTTTGAGCTCTCATTGCCCCTAGCATAAGCATCTTGAAGTGATTAAGGTTAAAGTGAGACAAATATGAGTATATTCTTGACAAACCACAAGTTAAAAATCTCATGCCCCTTGCGTATGAGTACCGAACCTCCAATGGGGTACCCCTTGCCCCATGACACAGGAGCTATCCCATATAAAAATGACAAGGCAACAGACAGTGATCTTCTCAGCGATCTTTTTATTTTCTATTTGCATAGGTTTTATTCAGGATGCTTCATATAATGCCACTATGGTTTTGCTGCAAGTTTCCACCATGATTAGTCATGGCTTAGGATAGACGCCCATGTATTTCTCTAACACATATACAAACTCCATGGACTTACAAGCTCCCTATTTATTTCACACTGTCGGGATCCATAAACAAAAGAACATGATATCAACTGAATAGAATAAGTGCAATGTTGAAAGCGTTCCCCATGATAACATGGTTCTGCTGACTCCCAACTTATAATTTGCAAGCATATAAGCAACATAGATGGGCACAATGGTTCAAGTTTATTAAGTGCAAGAAATAAAATGCGCCATCAAGTTTGTGAGAGCTTTAATCACTAATTTTCACATAACAAAAGTTTAATTTGGAAGATAGATAAAAAAGAATATACTTGGAATGGTGTAACACACCATGCATAGGAATTTATAGTGGACTAAATGGAATAACTTGGTTTCTTGGGAGTTGGATGCACGAGTAGAGTCCATACTCAGTACAGGTGGAGGCTAGCAAAAGACTGGGAGCGACCAACTAAGAGAGCAATAATGGCCATAATCATGCAGAGTGACAAAACATTATTAATAAAATCAGAAAGTGATATCACAATTCAAAAACTAAATGATCATAGAGGCTAAGGTGAATGGTTCATAGTCATAACATGGTGTAAGCATGTGCCAAGTCAACCCAAAAGCATCAATGGAGAATACCACAACATTATGATTTTGTATGCTAAAACAACGCATGATTCTTTCATGTCACATTAAGCAATCTCAATTGTTTGAAACAAGTAATGCTACAACAATAATCACTAAGCATATGGTCAAATCAACATCTAACATGACATGATAAAGTCTAAGTCACAATTCAAAACAAGCTTCCTTTTGTAACACTATAAGCATGAAACATTCTACTCTTTTTCAACACCAATCAACTTATTTGAAACAACTCATAAAGATAATAATCGATAAATACCAGAGAGCTTGTCTCACCTAACTACAAAGAAGAACTGAAAAGTTCTAAGCAAAAAAAGAAGAAGAAAAGTAAAGCTAAACGCAGTGCTAGCAAAAGAGAACACTCACAGAACAATAAGAGTGAAACTAGAGTGTTCTAGGCAATGAAGAATGGAGCGTGTCTCTCTCCAAAAGAAGTGTGCTGGGATCCAACCAACTTATTTTAGCAAACAAAACAAAACTAAACTAGAAAAACAAAGACGCTCCAAGAACAACACATAGTGCATGAAGCAAAAAATATAGTATTATGAAAGAAAACCTGAGATTTTTGTTGATAAAGAAGGGGATGCCTTGGGCATCCCCAAGCTTTGACACTTGTACCTCTTGAATATTTCTTGGGGTGACACGGGTGGCATCCCCAAGATTGATCTTTTGTCCATACTTCATCTCATGACATCATTCTCTTCCTACACTTGAAAACTTCCTTTATACAAAACTTCACACAAACTTCATTAGCAACATTAGTGAATTCAAGATAATAAGCCTTTGGGTTCAGTTTCAATTCAAGTAAATCATCCATTAAAACATTATCTACTGTAGCAACTCTTTTTAAAAGCTCAAGTGATCAAAGAGAACTAAAAAAGAAACCGATTAAGAGGCAAATGCACATAATGGCAGAAATCTGTCAAAACAGACTAGCAGGTAAAGACCGATTTTTTTAGAAAATCTTCTGTTGCTCAAATAGAAAAGTGCAAAACTAAATAAAGTTGGGTAAATACCAGGGTCATGCACAAAAAACATTACATCTCAATTCGACGTACTGAGATTTTTCACGATTTTTTACAGTGAAGCACAGAAATCTGTTTCGGGATAACAACTTCCCCATATCTTACTTATCTCTCATTAGAGATTATTCTTAGCACAAAAACCACACAAAAAGGATAATAAGAGGTTATTGCAGAGGAAATAACTTCCAAGACTCAAAGAAACAAATAAAAATAAATTGAAAGCAAAAAATTTAATGGGTTGTCTCCCAAAAGCTATTTCTTTATAGCCATTAAGATAGGCATGATAATTTCGATGATGCTCACATAAGAAATATGAATTGAAGTAAAAGAGATCATCAAGAAGCAAATAGAAAGCAAATTTAAGTCTAACCCACTTCCTATGCAAAGGAATTTTGTAATAAGACAAATTATTGAAACAAGAGGCTACTAGCATAGGAAAGCAAAACAAGTGCAACTTCAAAAATTTCAACATAAAGAGGGGAAACTTAATATTATTGAGATGCATAAAACCATATGTTTCCCTCTCTCATAATAACTTTCAGTAGCATCATGAATAAAATTAACAATATGACTATCACATAAAACATTCTTATCATGAGCCACATGCATATAATAATTATTACTCTCCACATAAGCATAGTTATTCTTATTAATTGTAGTGGGAGAAAATTCAACAAAATAACTATCATTATTATTATCATCACCATAATCATAAAATATAGGAGGGATATTGTAATCATAATTAATTTTCTCCTCAATAGTAGGTGGACTGAAAATATCATCTTCATCATTGTGATCATCATACATTGGAGATATAGTATCATCATAAGCAATATGATAGTTATCTTCCAAAGTGTGTTCATTTGTAAACATATCATCATTGGAAGGGACATGGATAGTACTAATAGTACAGCAATTATTAACATCATCATTTCCAGAATTGGTACCAAAGAGATTTTAAATATCAAAAGTAGTGTGCTTTTCCCAATCATGATCACTACTATAGGTAACAGGCATAGGAACATCATTAAGTTCGGACTCATCAGCAATAACTATAATGGGAGCAACATGCTTTGGGGAAAATACCGTTTCCTCTCTCCTTTTATTGTTCTTCTTCTTCTTATTCCCCTCTTTACGAGGGAGAGGCTTGAAAGGAAGCTTCTCCATATACCCTCGTTTATTGTTAGAGACAATAGAATAAACTTTGGAGGATTCCTCCTTTTCATTAATAAGAACAAAACACATATTAGTCTTGTCATATTTTGGTAAAATCTCATATTTTATAATATTTTGTATGTAAGTATTTGCGTGGCAATTATCAACACAGTAAAGATGACAACCATGCAGGACGCTATTCATGTCAAGAGCACTCATATCTACCAAAGAAGTATTTCTTGACAACTCTTCACACCCCAAAAATAATGTAAGTTCATCATGTTGATTAAAAGTGATCATGTTATCACAATACAAACTTGCAGTACTCATTGGATTAGAAAGGTCATTATTATGGCCTAAGCATTGAAAATTGAAATGACCCACTTTAAAGCAAAGTTCACAAATAAAAGGATAGAGGGCACAAACTTTTTTACCAAGATCATTTAGAGCTCTATACCACGTTCTAGTTTTTTCATTCCTGTGGGTGATACAATATTCTTCTTCAATTTGATTCTTTTCACAAGGTATATGTACTCCACAAAAATTAACATGCTTATAAGAAATAGTACTTTCAGAGGTTTGATCATGTTTATTGCTATCATTAATAACAATTTCATTTTTCTTGCAAGTGTCTTTAAAAGGTTCATGATACATGTCCCATTTTTCTTTAGGAGCATTAATATGATAAGAAAAGGCTCTACAACAATCAACAAGAATTTGAGTATCAAGACCATATTTAGCACTAAGCTCTTGAAAATCAGCAGTTTCAGTGAAAGACTTAATGCAATCACAATCATAGTTTATACCTAGTTCTATACCTTTGTCATTATCCTAATCTCCGGTATGGCTTTGAATTGTTTCAAGAACATCCCACTTAGCTTTGACCTCCTTACTTGTGAAGGATCCCTCTAAACAAGTATCTAGAAAGTCCTTGTAATGTCATGAAAGCCTTGCATAAAAATTATTAATAATAATATTACTGCGGAGCTCATGAATGGGACATTTGAGCATTAGTGACTTCAATATCCCCCATGCTTGGGAAATTCTTCTCCATCATGAGGATGAAAATTATAAATATAATTCCTATATTTATGAATTTCATGAGGAGGATAAAATTTAGAGTAAAAGAGAGATTCAAGTTCCTTCCACTCCGAATGATGAGGATCATCTAGTAGCTCATACCACTCCCTTGCTTTGTCTCTAAGTGATAAAGAGAATAGCTTCCTCTTAAGTTGGTCCATTGAAATACATGCACCCTTGAACAACTCGCATAATTCATGTATAAAGAGTAAATGATCACCAGGATGGACAGTTCCATCTCCAAAATAGCAGTTATTCATAACAAGTTCAAAAATTTCCATAGGTATTTTAAAAGGGACACTTTCAGTATGTGGATTTGAAATATCACAAGCATAATTATAATTACCACATATGGGAGATAAAGTATTATCAGAGCAAATTTTCTCCTCTAAAGCTACGGAACTAAAAAGACCATTTTCATAAAAACTAGCTTCCCCAAGCTTAGACGTTTCCATACTATTAGCAACAATGGTGTTCAAAAAATTCATACTAATAACATTGCTATTAGCATGCAAATAAAGTTCCATGGGTTTTTTAATTTTCTCTCCAAAACATTTATGTTCTAACTTAGGAAACATACTAAAAATCTCTCTAATTTTGTCATTGTTTTCCATTAAGACTAACTAGTGAAAATAAAAACAAGAAAAAAAAGATATAATTGCAGAATCTAAAGGAAATAACTTCGAGCACTCACACACTAGCAACATGTAACATCCCAAATTTTCATCAAACCAAAAACTTCATATTTTCATTCATATCATCATGGCATGGGTGCATTTCATACAAAATTTCAAAACTTTAAACCTAGCAAAACCCTAGTTTTAAAACACCTTTATATGCAAGGGTAGAGATTGTTGTTTTATTTTTATTTTTATTTTGTACCCAAAATGTTTTGTTAGTGGTTTGATGTGTTTAAAACACTTTTAAATACTAGGTCCACCTCTCAAAAACTTGGTGAAAATTTGATTTGATTTGGAAATCATTTTATAGTTCAAACGAGTTTTAAAATTAAAAACAGAAAAGGAAAAAAGAATAAGAGGAAAAAACATACCTACCTGCCCAACCCTTTTGGCCCAGCACCCCACCCCGCGGCCCATCCAGCCCACCCGGATCCCCCTCTCCCCCTTTGTTCTTTATCACTGTGCACACCCGCACCCTCCCGCTGATAGCCTGGCCCCACAGCCACGTCAGCTCCGTCGTCTTCAATCACGCGCCGCAGACCCGCTCGCCCCTGCCGTTTCTCCCCGATTAAATTCGAATAAAAGCGCTTGAGTCGCGGCTTGATTTCCCCCCTCGACCATGCTACTTAACCTCATCTCTCCACGATCCTTTTCCCCTCACATAGCAACCCTAGAGAGCCCCCAGGCTCCACAGATTTCCATTCGTGCCACCGTTGTTCCATTGAACTCCAGCGACAAATTTTGGTGAGCCTCGACCCCCCTTGCCCTATGGTTCACACTATCCTGCTCGTCATATTCGAGCGCACCTGCTAACGCTTGCCGTTTGCCTACTCGTGGCCTAGGAGCTCTCCTCCGTCTTCGACTGCAAGCCACCCACAACGGGCACGACTCCGACGAGGAATCCTAGCCGTACCCGTGTGCCCCTCCCTCGCCCGTGACCTCCACTTCGACCACCTCGTCATCGCGACCTTGGTAACCCCCTGTGCCTCCCCCTTTACCCCCTTGCATCGCTGGAGCACCGTCGCCAGATGTGCCGCCGCGCTCGCCATTCGCGCCGCCAGTTTCTGGCCAACGCACTCAGATCCGCTAGATCTAGATCCAACGGCTAGGATTAGAAGAGAGAGAGAAGAGGTATCGTGTGATCTGGACCGCACGATCTGACTTAGATCTGACGACGCACGCGCCTGATCCACGCGAACCGGTACTAGCCAATAGGATAGTGCCACGTGTTTGAGTTTCTGTTTTAAAAACCAGAAATGATTTGTTAGATGTTTAAACTTGTAAAATTCATAACTTTTGATCTACAATTCAGAAAAATGCAAATTTGGTGTCTATGGATTCAGAAAAATGTGAAATTTATTACTGTGGCCTTACTTTGTTCGCTTGCTTCTGTAAAAATTGAGTTTTAGTCAGAGACTTGTTTAGGGCTATTTTGACTACAAAAATTATTGTATAAATTATTTTTAGGTGGATCTTGTGATCTTTGGCCTATAGAAAGTGCACTCTATATTCTGTATTGCAAACTTTGTTTCTAAAAGTGTGGTTTTAATCTCATTGCATTCATGCATGCATCCATACTATTTTTGAATGCCTATTTTAAATTGTGTATTTTTGTTGTTTGATTTGATGTGTAGATTGTGTGGATTGTGAAGTTTGTGACTGTGAGGATTGTACCTAATCTCCTAGCTACCAAGGCAAGTGATATTTCATCTTATTTCCTATTATTTTACCCATTGCATTAGTGTTATTTTAATAGGACTTGCATGATAGTTTCAAGTATAATGCTATGCTATGGAAATCCTGTAGATTATATCTTGGTAGTATTTTCCTAAGTTAGGAGACATCGTATGCTAGAATGTTTAGTCTTGCTATTAGAATTTGTGGGTGGAAATTCATATTGTGATGGTACGAAAAGTTTATACTTATGTATTTTTGACAAACAAAACAACCTTTGTTAATGAAACACCTGGTTGGACTTGGACTTGTATGGATTATGTTGAGTGGTTACTCAGGACCCATTTCTTTGGTTTACCCTGGTATCACACTTGTGGATAGCCACCCAGGAACAAAGAGATTTGATATGTTTGTGTTGCGAAGCTTCCAGTGCAACCACATGGCATATGGGCTTTGTCTTGACCAACTAGGTTGTGAGAACTCAGCCAGACGGACAGTGGGTGGTAGAATTGATAGGATGGAACGCGTCTGTGGTGGTCTGAGGGATTGCTTCTGAAAAGTCTTGTCTCAATGCATGTCGAGTCTTGTGGGAAAAGTGCACCACCTCTCGAGAGGGTAAAAACTAAGTACTTAGCCGTGTCCCCGGTTATGGACAATTCTGAGCGTCAAAGACATTGAAACAGTTCAACAATATCCTCATCCCAATTTCTCTAAGTTAAAATAGTGGGTGAACAAGGGTAGAGGTTCACCAATGTTTATTGGTGGTACCTTAGTGTTTTGTAAAAAGACAAAACTTAGTGTTTTCAAACTAATAGGATAAAACTTGCTTTGTGCAAAGCCAGCCAGATCCACACTTAGCCATATTCATGTAGTTGCCAGGTTCTACTATACAACTATGGTATCACTTGCCAATACAATTCCAACTGTACTGACCCTTTGTGTCAATAACTTATCATGTTGCAGGTTACTCTGATGGTGAGTAGGGTTACGAGTCTACACTCGACATGTTTGCCTGTGGCGCATGAAGATGAATACTTTATTATTATGCTATGTATTGAGAACTCTAAATGAGTTATCCTTGGTCTAAGTGAGTTGTAAGAACTATTGTACTCCTAGATTTGCGATGTAATAATGACCTTTATTTATTTGTACTTCATCTTAAACTGTCGGTGCTAGCAAAACGATCTAGGGAATAGTACTGCAATCATAGGGATCTCGACCTTATTGAGTGAGGTCTTACACAACAGTACTAGAAGATAGCTTAGTAGCCAGAGGATGTGAGTACCTTTTACCTTACCTCCCCGGCAACGGCTCCAAAAAAGTGCTTGATTGTCAACACTAGGATTTTTAATCCCAGATGTCTGTTATGACATACATCGCAATCCCAGGATTACCATTTTTGCGACAGATTGGATATCACGGTACATCATCCATTATAAACCATACATAAGGTCTTACAAATAAAGGATCTCATGATCTAGTCTTAATACAATCAAAGCAGCGGAATAATATAATAACGGTAGCATGGGCGAGACTCCATCTTCATGGTCACATGCAATGCTGATGATGGGAGATGATCCTAGTTTTCGTAACCTTCCTGCGGTCCATTCTCCTGGTAGTCCTCTTCATAGTCTGGCCACGGGAATAGCCAGAGACAAAGCCATGAGTACTCTTTAAGTACTCGAAAACTATCACTAATAATTAAAGTGGTTTCAAGTAGGACTCCTAAGCTCTATGTTGTCTTGCAAAAAGCCAGGTTTACCTTAACTGAGTTCAGAAGCAAAGAAAAATAGTTTAATATTTTATAACACCTAAGTGGGAACTTAGTTTTCATGTTCACAACCCTGTTGTGGTCAAGTCAAAGTCATGATTTATTTCACAAGTCATTATGAAAACATCTGACGACGGAACAGTATGGCCACTCCAACTGTTCATAACTGCGGGCGTGGCTATTCGAATAGTTTGACACTCTGCAGAGGTGGTACACTTTCACCACAATATTCGATACATCCGTCAGGAACAATCCTAAATTCACCATACTCAGTATGCGGATAATCAATCCTAACCTTTCAATTTCACACCCTAGTATAGGCACCTCTCCTATGAGTTTGGCCTCCCAACCATGACCATCTGTCATCTTGGGAACTGCACAGGTGGTCAATCTTCACGAGTTAGCCTCACCTCAAACATCGGTCGCAAGGGAACCCATACTAAGGTATATAAACTTCTAGTCAAGCCCTACCCAATTTCGGGTATTGTGGTTGTATGGTAATATTGGAATGGTATCGCATCTAGACACAACCATCAGTTTTGTAAAAGGGCTAAGGCTCATGCCTCAACATTTTCATCATCAAAAATCAGCTGGTGCTCATAGCACATGTCAAAACATCTCATTAGAATGACTCATCATTCTAAGGTTTTCATAATTCTTTTCACCAAGTATTCCCGTCTAAAGTGATCAAGTTTTATGCTTAGCACTAGCAACTACAAGTGGGGGTAAAACTAATGAGAGATGATAATCAAGTGTGACTTATCTAAGTTCAATCTCATGCCTCAGGATGACATCAAGTTAAACCTAACTTAGGTCAAGTTTTATGCTCTTTATGCTACCTTTAAATATCTTTCCAAACTTTACAAGTCACTAAGTAAACACAAATAGAAAGCTTCGATAAAGAAATAAAATAACTAAGCTTGCAAGTAAAACTAGGATTTGGTGTAATCAAATTGTCTAACCAAGCATTGCTAATGCATTGCATAGGTTATCTAGTTTTCACAGTGGCAAGTGTTAACTTGCTAGGATGGCTTGACTTGTGCAGTGTAGTGGTTGAAGTTCTCCTCGGCTTCTTCCTCGTAGTATTCTCCTTCCTCTTCATATTCTTGCTCGGTACTAGCATCTAAAAATAAATACAAAGTATACAATCACCAAACAATACTTAACTAATTCTATTTATCACACCAGCATTTTCACTAGATGATCTAACATCATCACAATCATCATAAGAATTAAGGTAATAGTTTTATTTATTTTATTTTAGAAAAGTAATTTCTACTTATTGAAAAAAACTACTTAAGATTTAATATTCTCCAATTAAAACATGGAATCATGTTGACACATGTCATCACCACATATTTCAGTACTTGGGAATGTGATTTAAAGTGGTGTCACAATTTAATAAGGTTTAACATTTGTATTTGAATTAATTAAACTGACTAGAAATGCCTATGGAGCATTCTTTTATTACTTGTCCATTATTACTGCAAGTAAACCTAGATATTTTTATATATTCAGAAATTTCTTATCAAATGTGATTTTTGAGAGTTGGAATCAACTCAAAAGCTTTTATGGTTGAATTTTGAAAAATGTTTAAATGCAGAAAAGTATCTGCCTTGTTATTTTTACTATAGGTGATCTATAATTCCAAATGGTTTAAATCCAATGATCTTGGATTAATAATTTCCATACCTTCCTAACAAAATTAGTTTCATGCAATTTGATTTAGTAAAACTCTCGAAATTCATTTTTGAATCTACTTCCATAACTAGATTTGAAATTAAATAGATAAACCTAATTTCAAATAAGCTGGGTCACGCGGGAAAGTTAACTGGGCCAGCCCACTGCGCATAGCGTGCGCGGACTGGTTAATTGGTTGACCCCACATGTCAGTGGGACTGGGGTTGCGAAGGGGTACGGGGTGATTACAACTGTAGGATTAGATGTGAGATATACGGCTGAGGGTCGTCGTCAATGTCTGAACAGAACGTGACGAGAACGAACCCTAGCGTGGCCAGTGGGGGTCTGTGGCGGCTCATCGGGGCTTAGGAGATGGTCGGCGATGGGGGAGAACGACAAAGTCGACGATGGTGATTCTCCTGGTACTGGCACCTCCTCCTGGGGTGGCTCCAATCAGCGGTGCCCTTCTCCTCCAGTAGCGGCAAGATCCGACGAAATTCCGGTGATGGTGCGCTCGCCTTGCTCCGGGAAGAAGTGGGGACGATCAGTGAGAGGTGGGGAGTGGAATGGTGTGAATAAATTGAACGGGGAAGGCCTCTATTTATAGTGCGAGGAGGGAACCGAAGGGTGCGGGCTGAGCTCGTCGGGGTCAGCATTATAGTGAGCTAACGGCATGGCTAAGGCTAGGGGGCGGTGCGTGGTCTCCTAGCGATGCTCAATGTCTTGATGGCGAGGCGTGGGGCGGTGCGGTCCGTCGGAACGCGCCGGCGCTCTGAGGGGCACTGACAGCATTTTGGATGACGCACGGGCGTTCCTGGTCGCGTGGTGGTGAACGGGGTTGTCTGGTGGTCTCCTGGGACGATGGTGATCACATACGCGGGCGGAGAAGGTGGGGCACAGTTTGTGCGAGCGTGTCGAGCGCGGCGCTCTAGCGCACTCTCGGCATGGTCGCAGAGAAATGGGTGCGTGCGTTTCTCTATGGTCCAGTGCCTGGCAGGGGTCAAGGGCTAGACAGGGGGTGGCGATGGACGATGGCGTGCTTGCTAGACACAGTGGCTAGGCTTGGCGCTTGCTCTGGATAGCTCGCCATGGTCGGCTGGCATGGGTGCTCTCGGGCAGGCACGGCATGGCGCATTGGGTAGGGGTTAGGTGGGTTCAATGTGTTGGTTTGTAGTGGGGGAGACAAGGGTGATCAATGGTGAACAATGCTTATCCAAATTACTTCTCAAAACAGTGAAGTTTGGCCAGTTTGATTTTCTATCTCCAAGTGTTTGATGAAATGGCCGAAAGAAATTTGAATTTGAATTTTTCGTTGAAACTTGGTGAGTGTACTGGTCACATACTAGGGAGTATCTGGTTGATTTGATTTGTCAAGGTGAGCTGGTTTGGTGGGATTTTGAGAAATGGTGATCTTACCATATGCACTAGATTCAATTTTCAAATGCCATTTAAATATGGTTGCCAAATGTTTCTGTGGGTTTGCAAGGTGGGCTTGGGTTCACTTTTACTTGGTCTAGCAAGGGGTGAAAATAAATGGATTTGTTTCTGTTTGAAATCTTGGACTAGAAACACTCAAAGTGGTCTAGTGAGCAAGATTGGCAAAAATGACCTTAGCTCATTTGGTTTGTTTTTGAATTTCTATTGATTTGATTCTGCTTGGAAATGATTTAGATGATGTTGTTTTCATCTTTAAACCATTCCTTGATATTCACAACAATCACACAAGTCCATTCATGCATTCATACATTCATCACATACACACATGCATTCATATCGATTTAATTAACAAAAGTTTTTGTTAACCCTAATTTGGGTGATTGGAATTTGATAACCTTGATTAATATTTTTGGGATGTTACATTGATGTCTACGCATGCTTCTATTCTTGTAGACAGTGTTGGCCCTCCAAGTGGAGAGGTTTGTAGAACAGCAGCAAGTTTCCCTTAAGTGGATCACCCAAGGTTTATCGAACTCGCGGAGGAAGAGGTCAAAGGTATCCCTCTCAAACAACCCTGCAATCAAGATAAAAGAAGTCGCTTGTGTCCCCAACACACCCAATACACTTGTTAGGTGTATAGGTGTACTAGTTCGGCGAAGAGATAGTGAAATACAAGTAATATGGATGATTATAAGTGGTAATTGCAATCTGAAATAAAAATGGCATCAAGCAAACATGTAGCAGGACTGATTGTAAACGGTGTTTCAATGCTTAGAAACAAGGCCTAGGGATCATACTTTCACTAGTGGACACTCTCAATAAACATATAATATCTTCTCTTCACTATGCTACCCTGAACTACTGTCCCGTTGGAAGGTGTAGGGCTATAACAACACTCCTTGAAGTCCGCATTCCCCATCTAGGTAACCCCTCACTATCACCTTGAGCGATAGATGGTTCCAACAAACACCACAATTTCATAGAAACATCCAACTCAAATTATACTCATGATAAGTAGTTCTACAACCTTTAGCCTAAGTGCCACACGGTGTGCACAGTGTCAACTTCACATATGTGGGGAAAAGCGGAGATTACAATAATTAAAGCACTTGAGTAGCAGAATAGATCTACTTATTCAACTAGATTACAAAGCTCATGATCACAATAAGACCACGCATAGAGAGGGAGATGAACACAAAGCTATCCGTAGAGCCCTTAGCCTCGGGGATAACTACTCCCTCCTCATCATGGGAGTCAGCAACGGCGATGGAGATGGTGGTGGAGTCAATGGAGATGGCTCCGGGGGCAATTCCTTGTCCCGACAGGGTGCCGGAATAGAGACTTTTGTCCCCCTGAATCTCGTCTTCGGTGGCGGCGACGCTGCGGAACTTTTCATGGGTTTCTGATATGGTTTTTAGGGTTTTTATTTTGGGGGCAATATATAGGCGAAGGGGTAAGGTCAGTGGATGCCCGAGGGGCCCACCCCATATGGCGGCGCGGCCAGGGGGGCCCGCGTAGCCACATGGTGTGGTTGCTTTCTGGCTACTCTTCGTCTCCCCTTTGGACTTCGTGTTTGCCTCTGGAAAATAGGAAGTTCAGCTTTTGTTTCATCCAATTCCGAGAATATTTCTTTACTAGCTTTTCTGAAACCAAAAACAGCAGAAAACAGGAACTGGCACTATGGCATCTTGTTAATAGGTTAGTTCCAGAAAATGTATAAAAATGCCTCAAAGTGTAGACAAAACATAAGATAGTTGGCACAAAACAAGCATGGAGCATAAAAAATTATAGATACGTTTACGACGTTTCAATCTCCCAGTTTCCTAAGGCCTTCAGGCATAGCGATATCAATCTCTATGTCTGCAAAATCCTCCACTAGTTCATCCATCGTGACACGAGCATAGCCAGGTGGAATCAGAAGTGAAGGGTGGAGTTCTCCAGGTAGACAAGGTAAAGCAGTGCCGATCGCCACCTTGAAGGATAGGTTGTTCATTGGCTGATGTAGCTCATATTATGTCATCTCTCTGACATCATCCACGGGGTAGCGAGGAGCCGATGCATCATCCATCAGTGCTTGATCATCAGCCCGGACCTCCGTGGAGGCCACGCTGCTTATTCGCTGGCTAAGATCCAATGCAGGATCATCAGCCTACGGATGAATTGATGACCTTTGGCTAATTGCTTCCATCAGCTTCTTCATCCCAGCTAGGTCCTCTTCTATCTTGTCGATCCAGTCTACCTCCCTGTCCTTCTTTCTCCGACGGCTTCTGTAACTGTCATCATACTGGGGAAACCCTTTCTTCCACGTAACACCGGTGCCTTTGGCTCGTGTTCGTCCAGGTTTTTCAGGATTCCCAAGGGCGCGTGTCAGCTCGCCGTTCTCTCTCTCGGGTCGGAACAATCCCAATTGAGCTTCTTTCATTGATGTAACAAGTGCTTTGGAGGGTATTAGAATTTTTTCTTGAAAAAATGTCTTCCCTGTTTCTAGGTCCAACGATCCCCCGTGCCCGTACCACCAGTGCTTTGACCTCTCGAGCCATCCATCTATACCGGGAGTGATCCCTATATTACTCATGTCATGCTCCATAGTTTTCCACTTAGGCACGACACTCTTGCAGCCACCTGTCCCCATTTTATGGTGGTATTTCTTTTTGGCAACATTTATTACATTCTTTTTCGACTTTGCCTTGGATAGAGAAGATAGCTTGTAATTTACAAAATCGGGCCACTGTTCTCTCAAATTATCGTATGCTCCTTCAAAGTCTGGAGTTTTCGTGACAAACTTCGCATATAAACCTTTCTTATGGTTCTAGAATAGTTCGACCATCTTTATTAGAGCCCACTCCTTGACTTTCGCTCTTCTTTCAAGCCCACCCGGCCTTGGGGTAGTACAATTTGTCTCGAATTCTTCATACTTTGGAGGTAGTATGAAATGTTCTCTGAGCTTCTGCCAAAGGTCATCTTTGGCATCATCAGTGACACAACTGTTGGATTCTTCACCTGATTTCTTCGATTTATTCCATTCATGAATAGTGATCGGGAGGTTGTCCCTAACAATCACCCCGCATTTACTTAGAAACATCCTTTGGTGCTTTTCTGGAGCAATTGGTTCTCCATTATTATCTATTTCCTCGATGGTGAACCTTTGATTACCCTCCAACTTTCTATCCGGGCCTCGTTTTGTTATAGCTGTCGATTGCTTCGATCCGATGGGCTAAAAGAAGAAGAGAGAGTGATTAATATATATATATATACAGATCAATTAATGAATAAAGGTCACACGAGGCATAATATATATATACCTCGCCGGATGCTGTCGAGGTGCCATCATTGTTATTGTTTGTTTGCCCTTTGTCTATCAGGTCTTGCCCTTCGTACATCAGGTCTTGCATTATTCCATCACCGGATGGATTCAGATAAGAGGATATCTCTTCCTCGAGCTCGATATTTCCACCAGTAGTAATAAGAGGAATTTCACCTCTTATCATGCCCTGAAGAAGATCTTCACCACTACGATCATCCATGACTTAACTATTTTAGAAAGAAATGTAAAGCAAGTTAGAAAAAAATCCATGAATGAACATTTATATACTAAATTTGTAGCATTTATATACTAGTATACTAAATTTGTAACATTTATATACTAGTACACTAAATCTGTAGCATTTATAAACATTAATATACTAATTATAATAATACTAATAATATAATACTAATATTTCATTATACAAATATAAACATTAATATACTAATTATAATAATACTAACATTTCCTAATACTAATATAGATATTAATATACTAATTTTAATAATACTATATTTGTAGCATTTATATACTAGTATACTAAATTTGTAGCATTTATAAACATTAATATACTAATTATAATAATACTAATAATATACTACTAACATTTCCTAATAATACATAATACTAATAATATACTAAATATACTACTAATAATATACTATAATAATACTAATAATATACTAATTATAATCATCGGATCGGCGGCGCCGATGACGACGGCGGCAGCGCGCAGCGGGGCAAGGCGCACCTGCTGGGGGCGAGGCAGCCAGAGAGGCGGCTATGTGGCGGCACGGCAAGGCGGCTGCACGGAGGCACGACGAGGCGGCCGGAGACGTGGCAGCGGCGCGGGAATCGATCGGGTAGCACCTCCTGGTTATTCTCTGCGTCGTCGCGCCTACTTCGTCTTCCTCATGTTCGCCAAGTGCTGGATGGGCACGGTCGAGACGGGCGTGGCGTATTTATAGCCCCCCTTAAGTCCCGGGTTAAGCCATGACCCAGGACTAGAGGCTCTCTAGTCTCGGGTCGTGGCTTAACCGGGACTAAAGACCCCCCTCTAGTCCTGGGTCCAGCCCCTACCCGGGACTAGAGGTTATTTTCGGCCTCTTCGTTTTTGCGCGCGGAGCCACCCTCTAGTACCGGGTCTAGCCCCCACCCGGAACTAGAGGTTTTTTTGTAAATTTTCTTATTTTAATTCAAAACAATTAGAAAACTTTGGAAATTCATATCTCCTATTGTATAAATCCAAATAATACAAATAATATGTCTATTATTATCAAAAAATTATAAGGAATCTGAATATAACATCCATACATCTGTTTGCATCATGTATCAATTGTGCCATTTTCAAATCATGCAATCACTATTTTTTCATATTTTTAATTTGACAAAACTTTCAACATGAAAATTGTTTGAATTTGAATAACTAATTCAAAAATATTTTTTGTTTTCTAAAATAGAAGGTGTTTTGTAATTTACTTTTTTTATTTTATATAACTCAAATCAATTAGAATACTTTGGAAATTCATAGCTCCTACTATATAAATCCAAATAATACAAATAACATGTCTATTATTATCAGAAAAATAACGAGCATGAGAATATATCATCCATACATCTGTTTGCATCATGTATCCATATTTTCTATTTTCATAACTATTTCGGGGGCCTTTAGTCCTGGTTGGAGGCAATAACCTGGACTAAAGATATTTCCCGCCATTCTCAGAACCATCAAGCCACGCGCCATGCTTTTCCGCCATTTCTCTCTGCTTTCCGCCCTTTCCCTCTATATCTAGGACGAACGCCATGGTTGTCCACACACATCCACACCTTCTCCTCTAAAAACAACGAACACTACATACTGGGAAATTCTGACCCTCGAGGAGACCGAGGCGTTGTGCCCCTCTAGATACCCATGCCCGTCGGGCTACCGACTGCCCGCCGACTGGAAGTTGAGCACTGGAGGGGTTCCTATCCCTCCTGTGCCTCAAGGTTCCTCACTCCAGGAGGACATCACAAACCATTTCTACCTCGAGCTCATGACGGAGCAGCGGATGGATCCCCATTGGCATCCTGACAACTAGGACACCTGGAATGCCTTCTTCACTAACCGATAGGAAAGGGAGCTCGCTAGGTACGAGGGTGATGGCCCTCCCCCGGTGAACCACAACTAAGTCGGCTGCCGCCTGTGGTGGGCGAACCGGACTATCGTCGGCATGATGCGCTACATCGTGCATGGAGATCATCCTTGCCTGTGGTTCCCACACCTACCGCAAAACCATAAGAAGAGTGGCGGTGGTGAAGATCGTGGGCATAGAAGCGGCGTCATCTAGGAGCCCCCTCCCACACGTGTCGTGAATCCGATCCCGGAGTGGGAGGTGCCCTGGGAATATACTATGGATGGGCTGAGGATCTAGCCATGTGCGCCTAGTAACAACAAAGATGACAAAGGCGAAGACGACCCTGAAGCTGTGTACTATAGGGCTAGATATGGGCATGACTAAAGGGGGGGGGGTTTAGTCCCGATTTTTAATATTAATAAATATATTGAGTGTTAGTCCCGGTTTGTGACTGGATCCTTAGCCATCTCCACAGAACTGGCCGTAGTATTGTCCCTCCTCCCGCTCACCATCTTGGAGATGTCTGAGGACTCAAAAGGATGCCTATTTATAGATTAAGCAGCACGGCATAGTGTCGACACTCATGACATAATGTCGACACTCACCCCTGTCATTAGTGCTACCACCCACCAAAATAGTATCGCCACTCACTGAAACAGTGTCTCCACCCACCGGCATAGTGTCGACACTCACCAAAATAGTGTCGCCACTCACTGGTATAGTGTCGCCACTCATGTTTTGTCCATGTTGGTATCTCCAACTGGGACTAAAGGTTCATATTTAGTCCTGGATGGAGACACCATCAGGGACTGAATATGCTCGCGCCAGCCCTAGCCTGTCGTAACCCCTTAAGTCCCAGTTGGTTTCTCCAACCGGGACTAAAGATGGACCTTCCCTTTTGTTTCCCGTCGTGTTTTTCTTTAAGTCTAAGTCCGGGAATAAAGATATTTCCTGTCATGTTTTCCCGCCTTTTCCCTCTGCTTCCCGACATGTTTTCCCTTCCTTTCCTCTATTTATACGCTGACCGTCATGGCCACCCACAAATACACACATTCCACGCCGCCTACTTTAGGATGCCCATCCCACATCCTCGTAGTCGACTCGACGGCAACGACGGAGTACTGGGCTCCGCCGGGCATGTCCGAGACTGGGCTTGTGATTTTTTGAAAAAAACATTTTTAGACTCACAATATGATGTTTCTTCAGAGATCCAATGCAAGTTCTAACGAGGCTCTTCCCCTATCTCCATGCCCGCCGTTTAGACTATATTCTGGATCATGAAAAATTCGAAACAGGCATAAGAAATTCAAAAACGGTCAGAACAATGTAAATCCTTCGCGTGGTGTTATATTATGTGACATAGTTGCAAGGAAAAATACCAAACTTGGTATATTGATTATGTCTCGAAAAAACCTTCACAAAATGACCTATCATGTTCGAGGTTTCATGGCTTTCGGTCCAAATGACCAATGTTATATGCAGAATAGCGGCATAGTTTGTGATACTATGCCCATATTGTGCATGCATGTGGATCTTGGGATGGCTAAAATATTGCAGGAGGAAGTTTTCCTTTTCGTCGCATAGAAAAGCCATTTTCCATTTTCCGGGCACAAAAAAGGGGTGTTTTATGAAGCAGCCACCAAAATGCTATTACAGAATGCTGCCACCCCATTTTTTAAAATACTAGACCACATTACACGGATGATCTCCCAACCGGGATATCTCAAACCTTTCCGTCCTTCCCGAGTGAAAAAGACAAATGTCTACCAAAGGTAGGAAGTGGGCCCGGTTTGAACTACAGGTACATGATCTAACGCTCGTGATTTTTTAAAAAAATTATTTTCAGACTCACCATATGATGTTTCTTCAGACATCCAATGCAAGTTCTCACGAGGCTCATCCCCTATCTCCATGCCCGCCGTTTTGACCATAGTTTGGAATAGGAAAAATTTGAAATGGGCATAAGAAATTAAAAAACAGTCCGAACAATGTAAATTCTTCGTGTGGTTTCATATTATGTGACATAGTTGCAAGGAAAAATACCAAACTTGGTATATTGATTATGTCTCGAAAAAACCTTCACAAAATAACCTATCATGTTCGAGGTTTCATGGATTTCGGTCCAAATGACCAATGTTATGTGCAGAATACGAGGAAGTTTGTGATACTATGCCTATATTGTGCATGCATGTGGATCTTGGGATGGCGAACAATGTTGTAGGAGGAAGTTTTCCTTTTTATTGCACGGAAAAACCATTTTTCATTTTCTGGGTGCAAAAAACGGGGCGTTTTGTGAAGCAACCACAAAAATGCTGTTACACAATGCTACCACCCCATTTTTCAAAAATACTAGACCACATTATGTCAACACCCGAATTTTTAATCCAGATGCCCATTATGCCATACATCGCAATCTCAGGATTACCATTTTTGCGAGACATAACAGATTGGTACCATAATTCATCATCCGTTACAAACCATAATAAAGGTCTTACAAATAAAAAATCTCATGATCCAGTCTTAATACAATCAACGCAGCGGAATAATATAATAACGGTAGCATGGGCGAAGCTCCATCTTCAGAGTCACAAGCAATGCTGACGATGGGAGATGATCCTAGTTGTCGTAGACTTCCTGCTGTCCATCATCCTGGTTGTCCTCCTCATAATTTGGCCACGGGAATAGCCAGGTACAAGGCCATGAGTACTCTTTATGTACTCGCAAACTATCACTAACAAGTAAAGAGGTTTCAAGTAGGAATCCTAAGCTCTAGGTTGTTTTGCAAAAAGCCAGTTTTATCTCTAGCTGAGTTCAGAAGTAAAGAAAACTAGTTTAATGTTTAATAACACCTAAGTGGGAACTTAAGTTTCACTTTCACAACCCTGTTGTGGTCAATCAAAGTCATGATTCATTTCACAAGTCATTTTGGAAACATGTGACGACGGAATAGTATGGCCACTCCAACTGTCCATAACCGCGGACGTGGCTATTCGAATAGTTTGACACTCTGCAGAGGTGGTACACTTTCACCACAACATTCAATATATCCGTTAGGAATAATCCTGATTCACCATACTCAGTATGCGGATAATCAAT
Source organism: Avena sativa (assembly GCA_916181665.1). Lineage (NCBI taxonomy): Eukaryota > Viridiplantae > Streptophyta > Magnoliopsida > Poales > Poaceae > Avena > Avena sativa. Next base: position 359,108,669 of record OV702283.1, read on the forward strand.
CCTAACCTTTCAATTACATACCCTAGTATAGGCACCTTCCCTATGAGTTTGGCCACCCAACCATGACCATCTGTCATCTTGGGAACTTCACAGGTGGACAATCATCACGAGATAGCCTCAGCTCAAACCTCAGCCAGAAGGGAACCCATACTAAGATATATAAACTTCCAGTCAAGCCCTACCCAATTTCGGGTATTGTGGTTGTACGGTAAAATTGGAATGGTGTCGCATCCGAACACATCCATCAGTTTTATAAAGGGCTAAGGCTCATGCCTCAACATTTTCATCATCAAAATCATCTGGTGTTCATTTAAGTAGAATGACTCATCATTCTAAGGTTTTCATAATCCTTTCCACCAAGTAAAGAAAATAGTTTAATATTTTATAACACCTAAGTGGGAACTTAGTTTTCATGTTCACAACCCTGTTGTGGTCAAGTCAAAGTCATGATTCATTTCACAAGTCATTTTGAAAACATGTGACGACGGAACAGTATGGCCACTCCAACTGTTCATAACTGCGGGCGTGGATATTCGAATAGTATGACACTCTGCAGAGGTGGTACACTTTCACCACAATATTCGATACATCCGTCAGGAACAATCCTAAATTCACCATACTCAGTATGCGGATAATCAATCCTAACCTTTCAATTTCACACCCTAGTATAGGCACCTCTCCTATGAGTTTGGCCTCCCAACCATGACCATCTGTCATCTTGGGAACTGCATAGGTGGTCAATCTTCATGAGTTAGCCTCAGCTCAAACATCGGTCGCAAGGGAACCCATACTAAGGTATATAAACTTCCAGTCAAGCCCTACCCAATTTCGGGTATTGTGGTTGTATGGTAATATTGGAATGGTATCGCATCTAGACACAACCATCAGTTTTGTAAAAGGGCTAAGGCTCATGCCTCAACATTTTCATCATCAAAAATCAGCTGGTGCTCATAGCACATGTCAAAACATCTCATTAGAATGACTCATCATTCTAAGGTTTTCATAATTCTTTTCACCAAGTATTCCCGTCTAAAGTGATCAAGTTTTATGCTTAGCACTAGCAACTACAAGTGGGGGTAAAACTAATGAGAGATGATAATCAAGTGTGACTTATCTAAGTTCAATCTCATGCCTCAGGATGACATCAAGTTAAACCTAACTTAGGTCAAGTTTTATGCTCTTTATGCTACCTTTAAATATCTTTCCAAACTTTACAAGTCACTAAGTAAACACAAATAGAAAGCTTCGATAAAGAAATAAAATAACTAAGCTTGCAAGTAAAACTAGGATTTGGTGTAATCAAATTGTCTAACCAAGCATGCCTAATGCATTGCATAGGTTATCTATTTTTCACAGTGGCAAGTGTTAACTTGCTAGGATGGCTTGACTTGTGCAGTGCAGTGGCTGAAGTTCTCCTCGGCTTCTTCCTCGTAGTATTCTCCTTCCTCTTCATATTCTTGCTCGGTACTAGCATCTAAAAATAAATACAAAGTATACAATCACCAAACAATACTTAACTAATTCTATTTATCACACCAGCATTTTCACTAGATGATCTAGCATCATCACAATCATCATAAGAATTAAGGTAATAGTTTTATTTATTTTATTTTAGAAAAGTAATTTCTACTTATTGAAAAAAACTACTTAAGATTTAATATTCTCCAATTAAAACATGGAATCATGTTGACACATGTCATCACCACATATTTCAGTACTTGGGAATGTGATTTAAAGTGGTGTCACAATTTAATAAGGTTTAACATTTGTATTTGAATTAATTAAAATGACTAGAAATGCCTATGGAGCATTCTTTTATTACTTGTCCATTATTACTGCAAGTAAACCTAGATATTTTTATATATTCAGAAATTTCTTATCAAATGTGATTTTTGAGAGTTGGAATCAACTCAAAAGCTTTTATGGTTGAATTTTGAAAAATGTTTAAATGCAGAAAAGTATCTGCCTTGTTATTTTTACTATAGGTGATCTATAATTCCAAATGGTTTAAATCCAATGATCTTGGATTAATAATTTCCATACCTTTCTAACAAAATTAGTTTCATGCAATTTGGTTTAGTAAAACTCTCGGAATTCATTTTTGAATCTACTGCCATAACTAGATTTGAAATTAAATAGATAAACCTAATTTCAAATGAGCTGGGTCACGCGGGAAAGTTAACTGGGCCAGCCCACTGCGCATAGCGTGCGCGGACTGGTTAATTGGTTGACCCCACATGTCAGTGGGACTAGGGGTGCGAAGGGGTACGGGGTGATTACAACTTTAGGATTAGATGTGAGATCTACGGCTGAGGGTCGTCGTCAATGTCTGAACAGAAAGCGACGAGCACGAACCCTAGCGTGGCCAGTGGGGGTCTGTGGCGGCTCATCGGGGCTCAGGAGATGGTCGGCGATGGGGGAGAACGACAAAGTCGACGATGGTGATTCTCCTGGTACTGGCACCTCCTCCTGGGGTGGCTCCAATCAGCGGTGCCCTTCTCCTCTAGCAGCGGCAAGCTCCGACGAAATTCCGGCGATGGTGCGCTCGCCTTGCTCCGGGAAGAAGTGGGGACGATCAGTGAGAGGTGGGGAGTGGAATGGTGTGAATAAATTGAACGGGGAAGGCCTCTATTGATAGTGCGAGGAGGGAACCGAAGGGTGCGGGCTGAGCTCGTCGGGGTCAGCATTATAGTGAGCTAACGGCATGGCTAAGGCTAGGGGGCGGTGCGTGGTCTCCTGGCGATGCTCAACGTCTTGATGGCGAGGCGTGGGGCGGTGCGGTTCCGTCGGAACGCGCCGGCGCTCTGAGGGGCACTGACGGCATTTTGGATGACGCACGGGCGTTCCTGGTCGCGTGGTGGTGAACGGGGTTGTCTGGTGGTCTCCTGGGACGATGGTGATCACATACGCGGGCGGAGAAGGTGGGGCACGGTTTGTGCGAGCGTGTCGAGCGCGGCGCTCTGGCGCACTCTCGGCATGGTCGCAGAGAAACGGGTGCGTGCGTTTCTCTATGGTCCAGTGCCTGGCAGGGGTCAAGGTCTAGACAGGGGGTGGCGGTGGACGATGGCGTGCTTGCTAGACACAGTGGCTAGGCTTGGCGCTTGCTCTGGGTAGCTAGCCATGGTCGGCTGGCATGGGTGCTCTCGGGCAGGCACGGCATGGCGCATTGGGTAGGGGTTAGGTGGGTTCAATGTGTTGGTTTGTAGTGGGGGAGACAAGGGTGATCAATGGTGAACAATGCTTATCCAAATTACTTCTCAAAACAGTGAAGTTTGGCCAGTTTGATTTTCTATCTCCAAGTGTTTGATGAAATGGCCGAAAGAAATTTGAATTTGAATTTTTCGTTGAAACTTGGTGAGTGTACTGGTCACATACTAGGGAGTATCTGGTTGATTTGATTTGTCAAGGTGAGCTGGTTTGGTGGGATTTTGAGAAATGGTGATCTTACCATATGCACTAGATTCAATTTTCAAATGCCATTTAAATATGGTTGCCAAATGTTTCTGTGGGTTTGCAAGGTGGGCTTGGGTTCACTTTTACTTGGTCTAGCAAGGGGTGAAAATAAATGGATTTGTTTCTGTTTGAAATCTTGGACTAGAAACACTCAAAGTGGTCTAGTGAGCAAGATTGGCAAAAATGACCTTAGCTCATTTGGTTTGTTTTTGAATTTCTATTGATTTGATTCTGCTTGGAAATGATTTAGATGATGTTGTTTTCATCTTTAAACCATTCCTTGATATTCACAACAATCACACAAGTCCATTCATGCATTCATACATTCATCACATACACACATGCATTCATATCGATTTAATTAACAAAAGTTTTTGTTAACCCTAATTTGGGTGATTGGAATTTGATAACCTTGATTAATATTTTTGGGATGTTACATTGATGTCTACGCATGCTTCTATTCTTGTAGACAGTGTTGGCCCTCCAAGTGCAGAGGTTTGTAGAACAGCAGCAAGTTTCCCTTAAGTGGATCACCCAAGGTTTATCGAACTCGCGGAGGAAGAGGTCAAAGGTATCCCTCTCAAACAACCCTGCAATCAAGATAAAAGAAGTCGCTTGTGTCCCCAACACACCCAATACACTTTTCAGGTGTATAGGTGTACTAGTTCGGCGAAGAGATAGTGAAATACAAGTAATATGGATGATTATAAGTGGTAATTGCAATCTGAAATAAAAATGGCATCAAGCAAACATGTAGCAGGACTGATTGTAAACGGTGTTTCAATGCTTAGAAACAAGGCCTAGGGATCATACTTTCACTAGTGGACACTCTCAATAAACATATAATATCTTCTCTTCACTATGCTACCCTGAACTACTGTCCCGTTGGAAGGTGTAGGGCTATAACAACACTCCTTGAAGTCCGCATTCCCCATCTAGGTAACCCCTCACTGTCACCTTGAGCGATAGATGGTTCCAACAAACACCACAATTTCATAGAAACATCCAACTCAAATTATACTCATGATAAGTAGTTCTACAACCTTTAGCCTAAGTGCCACACGGTGTGCACAGTGTCAACTTCACACATGTGGGGAAAAGCGGAGATTACAATAATTAAAGCACTTGAGTAGCAGAATAGATCTACTTATTCAACTAGATTACAAAGCTCATGATCACAATAAGACCACGCATAGAGAGGGAGATGAACACAAAGCTATCCGTAGAGCCCTTAGCCTCGGGGATAACTACTCCCTCCTCATCATGGGAGTCAGCAACGGTGATGGAGATGGTGGTGGAGTCAATGGAGATGGCTCCAGGGGCAATTCCTTGTCCCGACAGGGTGCCGAAATAGAGACTTTTGTCCCCCTGAATCTCGTCTTCGGTGGCGGCGACGCTGCGGAACTTTTCATGGGAAGTTCAGCTTTTGTTTCATCCAATTCCGAGAATATTTATTTACTAGCTTTTATAAAACCAAAAACAGCAGAAAACAGGAACTGGCACTATGGCATCTTGTTAATAGGTTAGTTCCAGAAAATGTATAAAAATGCCTCAAAGTGTAGACAAAACATAAGATAGTTGGCACAAAACAAGCATGAGCATAAAAAATTATAGATACGTTTACGATGTTTCAATCTCCCAGTTTCCTAAGGCCTTCAGGCATAGCGATATCAATCTCTAGGTCTGCAAAATCCTCCACTAGTTCATCCATCGTGACACGAGCATAGCCAGGTGGAATCAGAAGTGAAGGGTGGAGTTCTCCAGGTAGACAAGGTAAAGCAGTGTCGATCGCCACCTTGAAGGATAGGTTGTTCATTGGCTGATGTAGCTCATATTATGTCATCTCTCTGACATCATCCACGGGGTAGCGAGGAGCCGATGCATCATCCATCAGTGCTTGATCATCATCCCGGACCTCCGTGGAGGCCACGCTGCTTCTTCGCTGGCTAAGATCCAATGCAGGATCATCAGCCTACGGATGAATTGATGACCTTTGGCTAATTGCTTCCATCAGCTTCTTCATCCCAGCTAGGTCCTCTTCTATCTTGTCGATCCAGTCTACCTCCCTGTCCTTCTTTCTCCGACGGCTTCTGTAACTGTCATCATACTGGGGAAACCCTTTCTTCCACGTAATACCGGTGCCTTTGGCTCATGTTTGTCCAGGTTTTTCAGGATTCCCAAGGTAGCTCGCCGTTCTCTCTCTCGGGCCGGAACAATCCCAATTGAGCTTCGTTCATTGATGTAACAAGTGCTTTGGAGGGTATTAGAATTTTTTCTTGAAAAATGTCTTCCTTGTTTCTAGGTCCAACGATCCCCCGTGCCCATACCACCAGTGCTTTGACCTCTCGAGCCATCCATCTATACCGGGAGTGATCCCTATATTACTCATGTCATGCTCCATAGTTTTCCACTTAGGCACGACACTCTTGCAGCCACCTGTCCCCATTTTATGGTGGTATTTCTTTTTGGCAACATTTATTACATTCTTTTTTGACTTTGCCTTGGATAGAGAAGATAGCTTGTAATTTACAAAATCGGACCACTGTTCTCTCAAATTATCGTATGCTTCTTCAAAGTCTGGAGTTTTCGTGACAAACTTCGCATATAAACCTTTCTTATTGTTCCGAAATAGTTTTACCATCTTCATTAGAGCCCACTCCTTGACTTTCGCTCTTCTTTAAAGCCCACCTGGCCTTGGGGTAGTACAATTTGTCTCGAATTCTTCATACTTTGGAGGTAGTATGAAATGTTCTCTGAGCTTCTGCCAAAGGTCATCTTTGGCATCATCGGTGACACAACTGTTGGATTCTTCACCTGATTTCTTCGATTTATTCCATTCATGAATAGTGATCGGGAGGTTGTCCCTAACAATCACCCCGCATTTACTTAGAAACATCCTTTGGTGCTTTTCTGGAGCAATTGGTTCTCCATTATTATCTATTTCCTCGATGGTGAACCTTTGATTACCATCCAACTTTCTATCCGGGCCTCGTTTTTTTATAGCTGTCGATTGCTTCGATCCGATGGGCTAAAAGAAGAAGAGAGAGTGATTAATATATATATAAATATATCCATATCAATTAATGAATAGAGGTCACACGAGGCATAATATATATACCTCGCCGGATCCTGTCGAGGTGCCATCATTTTTATTGTTTGTTTGCCCTTTGTCTATCAGGTCTTGCCCTTCGTACATCAGGTCTTGCATTATTCCATCACCGGATGGATTCAGATATGAGGATATCTCTTCCTCGAGCTCGATATTTCCACCAGTAGTAATAAGAGGAATTTCACCTCTTATCATGCCCTGAAGAAGATCTTCACCACTACGATCATCCATGACTTAACTATTTTAGAAAGAAATCTAAAGCAAGTTAGAAAAAATCCATGAATGAACATTTATATACTAAATTTGTAGCATTTATATACTAGTATACTAAATTTGTAGCATTTATATACTAGTATACTAAATCTGTAGCATTTGTAAACATTAATATACTAATTATAATAATACTAATAATATAATACTAATATTTCATTATACAAATATAAACATTAATATACTAATTATAATAATACTAATAATATAATACTAACATTTCCTAATTCTAATATAGACATTAATATACTAATTTTAATAATACTATATTTGTAGCATTTATATACTAGTATACTAAATTTGTAGCATTTATAAACATTAATATACTAATTATAATTATACTAATAATATACTACTAACATTTCCTAATACTAATATAAACATTAATATACTAATTATAATAATACTAATAATATACTACTAACATTTCCTAATAATACATAATACTAATAATATACTAAATATACTACTAATAATATACTATAATAATACTAATAATATACTAATTATAATCATCGGATCGGCGGCGCCGATGACGACGGCGGCAGCGCGTAGCGGGGCAAGGCGCACCTGCTGGGGGCGAGGCAGACAGAGAGGCGGCTATGTGGCGGCACGGCAAGGCGGCTGCACGGAGGCACGACGAGGCGGCCAGAGACGTGGCAGCGGCGCGGGAATCGATCGGGCAGCACCTCCCGGTTATTCTCTGCGTCGTCGCGCCTACTTCGTCTTCCTCATGTTCGCCAAGTGCTGGATGGGCACGGTCGAGACGGGCGTGGCGTATTTATAGCCCCCCTTAAGTCCCGGGTTAAGCCATGACCCAGGACTAGAGGCTCTCTAGTCTCGGGTCGTGGCTTAACCGGGACTAAAGACCCCCCTCTAGTCCCGGGTCCAGCCCCTACCCGGGACTAGAGGTTATTTTCGGCCTCTTCGTTTTTGCGCGCGGAGCCACCCTCTAGTACCGGGTCCAGCCCCCACCCGGAACTAGAGGTTTTTTTGTAAATTTTCTTATTTTAATTCAAAACAATTAGAAAACTTTGGAAATTCATATCTCCTATTGTATAAATCCAAATAATACAAATAATATGTCTATTATTATCAAAAAATTATAAGGAATCTGAATATAATATCCATACATCTGTTTGCATCATGTATCAATTGTGCCATTTTCAAATCATGCAATCACTATTTTTTCATATTTTTTAATTTGACAAAACTTTCAACATGAAAATTGTTTGAATTTGAATAACTAATCCAAAAATATTTTTAGTTTTCTAAAATAGAGGGTTTTTTGTAATTTACTTTTTTTATTTTATATAACTCAAATCAATTAGAATACTTTGGAAATTCATAGCTCCTACTATATAAATCCAAATAATACAAATAACATGTCTATTATTATCAGAAAAATAACGAGCATGAGAATATATCATCCATACATCTGTTTGCATCATGTATCCATATTTTCTATTTTCATAACTATTTTGGGGGCCTTTAGTCCTGGTTGGAGGCAATAACCTGGACTAAAGATATTTCCCGCCATTCTCAGAACCATCAAGCCACGCGCCATGCTTTTCCGCCATTTCTCTCTGCTTTCCGCCCTTTCCCTGTATATCTAGGACGAACGCCATGGTTGTCCACACACATCCACACCTTCTCCTCTAAAAACAACGAACACTACATACTGGGAAATTCTGACCCTCGAGGAGACCGAGGCGCTGTGCCCCTCTAGATACCCATGCCCGTCGGGCTACCGACTGCCCGCCGACTGGAAGTTGAGCACTGGAGGGGTTCCTGTCCCTCCTGTGCCTCAAGGTTCCTCACTCCAGGAGGACATCACGAACCATTTCTACCTCGAGCTCATGACGGAGCAGCGGATGGATCCCCATTGGCATCCTGACAACTAGGACACCTGGAATGCCTTCTTCACTAACCGATAGGAAAGGGAGCTCGCTAGGTACGAGGGTGATGGCCCTCCCCCGGTGAACCACAACTAAGTCGGCTGCTGCCTGTGGTGGGCGAACCGGACTATCGTCGGCATGATGCGCTACATCATGCATGGAGATCATCCTTGCCTGTGGTTCCCACACCTACCGCAAAACCATAAGAAGAGTGGCGGTGGTGAAGATTGCGGGCATAGCAGCGGCGTCATCTAGGAGCCCCCTCCCACACGTGTCGTGAATCCGATCCCGGAGTGGGAGGTGCCCTGGGAATATACTATGGATGGGCTGAGGATCTAGCCATGTGCGCCTAGTAACAACGAAGATGACAAAGGCGAAGACGATCCTGAAGCTGTGTACTATAGGGCTAGATATGGGCATGACTAAAGGGGGGGGGTTTAGTCCTGATTTTTAATATTAATAAATATATTGAGTGTTAGTCCCGGTTTGTGACTGGATCCTTAGCCATCTCCACAGAACTGGCCGTAGTATTGTCCCTCCTCCCGCTCACCATCTTGGAGATGTCTGAGGACTCATAAGGATGCCTATTTATAGATTAAGCAGCACGGCATAGTGTCGACACTCATGACATAATGTCGACACTCACCCCTATCATTAGTGCTACCACCCACCAAAATAGTATCGCCACTCACTGAAACAGTGTCTCCACCCACCGGCATAGTGTCGCCACTCACCAAAATAGTGTCGCCACTCACTGGTATAGTGTCGCCACTCATGTTTTGTCCATGTTGGTATCTCCAACTGGGACTAAAGGTTCATATTTAGTCCTGGATGGAGACACCATCAGGGACTGAATATGATCGTGCCAGCCCTAGCCTGTCGTAACCCCTTAAGTCCCGGTTGGTTTCTCCAACCGGGACTAAAGATGGACCTTCCCTTTTGTTTCCCGCCGTGTTTTTCTTTAAGTCTAAGTCCGGGAATAAAGATATTTCCTGTCATGTTTTCCCGCCTTTTCCCTCTGCTTCCCGACATGTTTTCCCTTCCTTTCCTCTATTTATACGCTGACCGTCATGGCCACCCACAAATACACACATTCCACGCCGCCAACTTTAGGATGCCCATCCCACATCCTCGTAGTCGACTCGACGGCAACGACGGAGTACTCGGCTCCGCCGGGCATGTCCGAGACTGGGCTTGTGATTTTTTGAAAAAAACATTTTTAGACTCACAATATGATGTTTCTTCAGAGATCCAATGCAAGTTCTAACGAGGCTCTTCCCCTATCTCCATGCCCTCCGTTTAGACTATATTCTGGATCATGAAAAATTCGAAACAGGCATAAGAAATTCAAAAACGGTTAGAACAATGTAAATCCTTCGCGTGGTGTCATATTATGTGACATAGTTGCAAGGAAAAATACCAAACTTGGTATATTGATTATGTCTCGAAAAAACCTTCACAAAATGACCTATCATGTTCGAGGTTTCATGGCTTTCGGTCCAAATGACCAATGTTATATGCAGAATAGCGGCATAGTTTGTGATACTATGCCCATATTGTGCATGCATGTGGATCTTGGGATGGCTAAAATATTGCAGGAGGAAGTTTTCCTTTTCGTCGCATAGAAAAGCCATTTTCCATTTTCCGGGCACAAAAAAGGGGTGTTTTATGAAGCAGCCACCAAAATGCTATTACAGAATGCTGTCACCCCATTTTTTAAAATACTAGACCACATTACATGGATGATCTCCCAACCGGGATATCTCAAACCTTTCCATCCTTCCCGAGTGAAAAAGACAAATGTCTACCAAAGGTAGGAAGTGGTCCCGGTTTGAACTACAGGTACATGATCTAACGCTTGTGATTTTTTGAAAAAATTATTTTCAGACTCACCATATGATGTTTCTTCAGACATCCAATGCAAGTTCTCACGAGGCTCATCCCCTATCTCCAATGCCCGCCGTTTTGACCATAGTTTGGAATAGGAAAAATTTGAAATGGGCATAAGAAATGGTCCGAACAATGTAAATTCTTCGTGTGGTTTCATATTATGTGACATAGTTGCAACGAAAAATACCAAACTTGGTATATTGATTATGTCTCGAAAAAACCTTCACAAAATAACCTATCATGTTCGAGGTTTCATGGGTTTCGGTCCAAATGACCAATGTTATGTGCAGAATAGGAGGAAGTTTGTGATACTATGCCCATATTGTGCATGCATGTGGATCTTGGGATGGCGAACAATGTTGTAGGAGGAAGTTTTCCTTTTTATTGCACGGAAAAACCATTTTTCATTTTCTGGGTGCAAAAAACGGGGCGTTTTGTGAAGCAACCACAAAAATGCTGTTACACAATGCTACCACCCCATTTTTCAAAAATACTAGACCACATTATGTCAACACCCGAATTTTTAATCCAGATGCCCATTATGCCATACATCGCAATCTCAGGATTACCATTTTTGCGAGACATAACAGATTGGTAACATAATTCATCATCCGTTACAAACCATAATAAAGGTCTTACAAATAAAAAATCTCATGATCCAGTCTTAATACAATCAACGCAGCGGAATAATATAATAACGGTAGCATGGGCGAAGCTCCATCTTCAGAGTCACAGGCAATGCTGACGATGGGAGATGATCCTAGTTGTCGTAGACTTCCTGCTGTCCATCATCCTGGTTGTCCTCCTCATAATTTGGCCACGGGAATAGCCAGGTACAAGGCCATGAGTACTCTTTATGTACTCACAAACTATCACTAACAAGTAAAGAGGTTTCAAGTAGGAATCCTAAGCTCTAGGTTGTTTTGCAAAAAGCCAGCTTTATCTCTAGCTGAGTTCAGAAGTAAAGAAAACTAGTTTAATGTTTAATAACACCTAAGTGGGAACTTAAGTTTCACTTTCACAACCCTGTTGTGGTCAAGTCAAAGTCATGATTCATTTCACAAGTCATTTTGAAAACATGTGACGACGGAATAGTATGGCCACTCCAACTGTCCATAACCGCGGACGTGGCTATTCGAATAGTTTGACACTCTGCAGAGGTGGTACACTTTCACCACAACATTCAATATATCCGTTAGGAATAATCCTGATTCACCATACTCAGTATGCGGATAATCAATCCTAACCTTTCAATTACATACCCTAGTATAGGAACCTTCCCTATGAGTTTTGCCTCCAAACCATGACCATCTGTCATCTTGGGAACTTCACAGGTGGACAATCCTCACGAGATAGCCTCAGCTCAAACCTCAGCCAGAAGGGAACCCATACTAAGATATATAAACTTCCAGTCAAGCACTACCCAATTTCGGGTATTGTGGTTGTACGGTAAAATTGGAATGGTGTCGCATCCGAACACAGCCATCAGTTTTATAAAGGGCTAAGGCTCATGCCTCAACATTTTCATCATCAAAATCATCTGGTGTTCATTTCAGTAGAATGACTCATCATTCTAAGGTTTTCATAATCCTTTCCACCAAGTATTCCCCTCTAAAGTGATTAAGTTTTATGCTTAGCACTAGCCACTAAAGTTGGGGTAATCACTAATGAGGGGTGATAATCAAGTGTGACTTATCTAAGTATAATCTCATGCCTTAAGATGACATCTAATTCAATCTCACTTAGGCCAAGTTTTATGCTCTTTATGCTACCTCTAATATCTTTCCAAAATTTACAAGTCACTAAGTAAACATAAATAAAAAGATTTGATAAAGAAATAAAAATAATCAAGCTTGGAAGTAAAACTGGGATTTAGTATAGTGAAGGTTGTCTAATCAAAGCATGCCTAATGCATTGACTAAGTTAGCTAGCTTGCACAGTTGCAAGTGTTAACTTGCAAAGTTCTAGCTTGCCTTGAGAAGTGTAATGGTTGAAGTTCTCCTCTGCTTCTTCTTCGTAGTAGTCTCTTTCCTCTTCGTATCCTTGGTCGATACTAACGTTCATAAATAAATACGAAGTACACAATCTCCAAACAATACGTAACTACTTCTATTTAGCACACAAAGGTTCACACTATATGATCTAGCATCATCACAATCATCACATGAATTAAAGACTTAGTCTTATTTATTTTATTTTAGAAAAGTAATTTCTACTCACTGAAAAACTACTTAAGATTTAATATTCTCCCATTAAAATATGGGATCATGTTGACACATGTAATCACCACATATTTTAATACTTGGGAATGTGATTTAAAGTGGTGTCACAATTTAATAAGGTTTAACATTATTATTTTAATTAATTAAAGTGACTAGAAATGCCCATGGGGCATTAATACTTCTCCATTATTTTAATTAATTAAAGTGACTAGATATTTTTATATGTTCAGAAAGTTCTTATCAAATGTGATTTTTGAGAGTTGGAATCAACTCAAAAGCATCTATGGTTAATTTTTGAAAAATGTTTGAATGTATAAAAGTCTCTTCCTTGTTATTTTTACCATAGGTGATCTATAATTTCAAATGGTTTGAATCCAACGGTCTTGTATTAAGAATTTCAATAACTTTCTAACAAAATTAGTTTCATGCAATTTGGTTTAGTGAATCTTTCTGAATTGATCTTTGAACCCACAGACAGAACTATGTTTTGAGTTCAAATGAAAAATCTAAGTTTGAACTAAATGGGTCGTACGGGAGATCTAACTGGGCCGGCCTACTGCGCACAACACGCGCGCGGGATGCTGACAGATGGGGTCTACTAGTCAGCGCAACTAACTAAACGAAGCGGTATCTACAAATCTGGGCCTTACGATCTAATTCTAATCCAACGACTGAGAGTCGTCGTCGACGACGAGCTACTCCGGCGAGGGACTAACCCTAACACGGCAGTGGGGGTCTAGTGGGGCTCACCTGGGATCCAGCTAGGGTCGGCGACAGGGGTGAATGAGGTTGTCGACGACCGCAGTTCTCCTGGTACTGGCGGCTTCTCCTGGGGTGGCCGCAATCGACGGCGCCCTTCTCCTCCAGCAGCGGCAGACTCCGGCCAAATTCTGGCGAGAGAGATTCGCTTTGCTCCAGGAAGAAGTGGGGAGGATCAGTGAGAGGTGGGGAGTGGAATGGTGTGGATAAATTGTGTGGGGGAGGCCTCTATTTATACTGCGGCGAGGGAACCGAACGGTGCGGGTGCAAGCTCGTTGGTGACGACACGACAAGCGGCTAGCGGCGTGGCTCGGGTGCTAGGATGGTGGGCGGTCTCCTGGCAGTGTTGAACTACTCGATGGCGAGGCAAGGGGCGGTGTGGTTTGGTCGGGAGCGTGCGGTGCTCTGCACGGACGCAGAGGTGTTTGCGACAGCGTGCGACAGCGTGCGATAGCTGCGGGTCGCGCGACGGCGAACGAGGGTATCTGCAGGGTTGCTATGATCATGGTGCATGTACGCGTGCGCGGCGAGGGCGAGGTGCGGTCTGTGCGAGGCGGTCGGCTACAGCGAGCTGGCGCGCTCTGGACATGGCACAGAGGTATAGGGCGCGGTGGTGCTAGGGTGCTCTAGGGCACTTCTGCGGTCGAGGCTGGGACAGGGGGTGGCGATGGAGTGTGGCATGTCTGGTGCGCGCCGTGGATGAGGGCGGTGATGCTCCTGGTGTGTTGTCCATTGTCGGCCGACGAACGAACAAAAATGGGTGGCGCTCCACTGTGCCCACCTCTAAGAAGGGTTTGGTATGGTGGATTGGCTAGGGTCAGGAGAGACAAGAGAGTTAAGAGGGGACCAAATGGTCGAAGATCACTGCTCACAATAGTGTAGTTAGGCCAATGTTTATTTGTGTCTGCAAGGTGTTTGACAAAATGGCTGCAAGAAATTTAGATTTGAATTTTTGGATGAAAATTGTTTGGTGCATTGGTCACACACTGGATAGTAACTGTTTTTTTGGATTTGTCAAGGTGAACTGGTTTGGTGGGGTTTTGAGAGATAGTGATCTTACCATATGAACTAGATTCAATTTTGAATTGTCCTTGGCATAGATTTTCAAAATGTTTATGTGGTTTTGCAAGGTGGTATTGGGTTAAATTTTACTTGCTCTAGCAACGGGTGAAAAGAATTGGATTTGTTTCTGTTAAAAATCTTGTACTAGAAGCACTCAAAGTGATCTAGTGAACAAGACTGGGAAAAATGACCATTTGCGTATATGGTTTGTTTTTTTAATTTCTCTTCATTTGATTCTGCTTGGAAATGATTTAGATGATGTTGTTTTCACCTTTAAACCAATCCTTGCCATTCATAACATTCAAACAAGTCCATACAAGCATTCATGCATTCATCACACACACATGCATTCATATTGATTTTAATTAACAAAAGTTTTTGTTAACCTTAAATTTGGGTGATTGGAATTTGATAACCTTGATTAATATTTTTGGGATGTTACAAACCTTCCCTCCTTAAACAAAATCTCATCCCGAGATTTGATAAAAGAAAACTAGGATTTAAAGAGATATGGAAACTCGGTCCTAATGTAATCTTCTTGCTCCCAGGTAGCTTATTCTTCAGTGTGGTTACTCCACTGGATCTTGAGAAACTTGATACTCCGGGTCCTGGTGGTTCTGAAGGCTTCCTCCAAAATACGGATGGGTACTTCGGGATATGCCAGGTCATCGTTGGTCTCTATGGTTCGGTGATCAATATTCTTGAAAACTTCGGTCTTCTCCGCGACTTATAGGCATTTGCGAAGTAACGAGATATGAAACACATTATGCACGGCTGACATCTCTTCTGGCAGTTCCAGTTGATACGATACTTCTCCTCGGTGATTCAAAATCTTGAAAGGTACAATATATCTGGGGGCTAACTTTCCTTTGAGTTGGAAACTTTGCATTCCTTTCAAGGGTGATACTTTGAGATACACAAAATCTCCGATATTGAAGTCTAGGTCTCGACGTCTCTTGTCGACATAACTCTTCTGTCTAGATTGGGCGGTCTTAAGGTGCTCACGGATCTTGTGAACTTTGTCTTCGGCTTCTCGTAGGATGTCGGGTCCGAAAATCTGACTCTCTCCTACTTCCGACCAATTCAAAGGGGTACGACACTTCCTTCTGTACATGAATTCAAATGGGGCCATTTTCAAGCTGGCTTGGTAACTGTTGTTGTATGAAAATTCTACGAAAGGCAGACAGTCTTCCCATTTAGATCCATATTCTAACACACAAGCTCTCAACATACCTTCGAGTATTTGGTTTACTCGCTCCGTTTGTCCATCAGTCTAAGGGTGATAAGCTGTGCTGAAATCTAGTCTTGTTCCTAATCCTTCTTGGACTTTCTTCCAAAACCTCGAGGTAAACTGAGTTCCGCGATCCGACACAATGTTCTGAGGGACTCCATGTAAACTGACTATCCTAGCAATGTATAACTCTGCTAGCTTCGAACGCTGATAAGTGGTCTTGACTCGTAAGAAATGAGCGACTTTGGATAGTCTATCCACAATGACCCAAATAGAGTCATTTCCCCTACTAGATGTTGGCAAACCAGTGATAAAATCCATTCCAACTGAATCCCGTTTCCATTCCGTAATCTGCAATGGTTGCAACAGTCCTGCGGGTCTCTGATGTCCCGCCCTGACTCTCTGATAGATATCACATTTGCCTATGTAGCTTCCGATTTCATGCTTCATCTTATGCCACCAAAATTTCTCCTTCAAATCCTAATACACCTTCGTTCCTCCGGGGTGGATAGAATAAAGAGTATCATGGGCTTCTTTCAAAATATCTTGCTTCAACTCTGAATCTGCTGGCACACAGATACGTCCTTTGTACCACAAAACTCATTCTTCATCTTCGGTGAATACGGGTACTTTCCCTGTACCGATACAATGTTTGATTCCGTCGATACTAGCATTTACATTCTGCACCTCCTTGATTTGACTGATCAAAGTGGGTTGAAGTTCTATGCTATCTAAAAATCCTTCACTAACTAGCTCCATTCTGAAATCCTCCAACTCCTTGTGCAAACTTGGTTGTTCCTTCAGAATCATGGAGTTCAAGCGACACGGCAATCTGCTAAGGGCATCTGCTACCACATTGGCTTTACCGGGGTGATAATGGACGTCCAGATCATAGTCCTTGATTAACTCTGTCCATATCCTTTGCCTCATATTCAACTCCTTCTGGGTGAAAATATACTTCAGGCTCTTATGATCCGAATAAATTTCACAACGGTTTCCCATGAGGTAATGCCGCCAGGTCTTCAAGGCTAAAACTATGGCTGCTAGTTCAAGGTCATGGGTAGGGTAATTCTGCTCATGTTGCTTCAGTTGTCGGGATAGATAAGATATGACTTTGCTTTCTTGCATCAACACACATCCGAGACCGATCTTGGATGCGTCACAAAACACATCAAAAGGCTTCGTAATATCCGGCATGATCAAGATTGGGGCTGAGATCAATCTTTTCTTGAAATCTTGGAAACTTGCTTCACATTTCTCAGTCCATTCAAACTTCTTATCTTTCTTCAACAATTGGGTCATGGGTCTTGTGATACTCGAGAATCCTTCTACAAACTTGCGGTAATATCCCGCTAATCCGAGAAATGCATGAACTTGGGTTTGAGTGGTCGGGGCTTGCCATTCTTCAACATCCTTAACCTTGGCAGGGTCAACAGCAATTCCTTCGGCTGACACAATATGTCCGAGGAATCCTACCTCCTGTAACCAGAATTCACATTTTCTAAACTTGGCATACAACTGATGCTCCCTAAGGGTTCCAAGGATGGTCCTGATCAGGTATAGCTCATGTTCTTCTTCTGGTTTGGAATAGATTAGAATGTCATCAATGAAAACAACGACAAACTTATCCAGGAAGTCCATAAAAATCTTATTCATGAGGTTCATGGAATAAGCGGGGGCATTGGTTAATCCAAAAGACATGACAGTGTACTCATACAGTCCTTATCTAGTGGTAAAGGCAGTCTTTGGAATATCCTCTGCGCGAATCTTGAGTTGATGATAACTAGTTCTAAGATAAATCTTAGAAAATACTTTGGCACCGGTCAACTGCTCAAACAGATCTTCTATCTTCGACAGTGGATACTTATTCTTAATGGTAAAATCATTCAACTTCTGATAATCCGTGCACAAATGGTTACCTCCATCTTTCTTATCCACAAACAAGACAAGTGATCTCCATGGCGACGCACTTAGTTGAATTAGGCCTATCTCCAGCATAGCATCCAGTTCCTTCTTCAGCTCCACTAATTCAGACGGGTTCATACTATAAGGTCTCTGGGCTATGGGTACGGTTCCAGGGATTAGTTCAATGATAAACTCGATATCCCGGGGGCATACCGGGCAAAACATCTGGAAATACGTCAGGGTATTCACAGACTACTCTGACTTGGTCAATGGTTGGTTGGGCTAGACTCTTGTTGCACTTGAATTTATGGGGCAAGGTTTCAGATACATGCTCTACTGATACTCTAGCTCTACTAGTCATGGTTATGGCTTTCTTGGCACAGTCGATTAATCCTTTATGTTTCGACATCCAATCCATTACTATTACTACTTCCAAACCTTTAGTTCCAAGTACTATTAGGTTAGCATAAAATCTATGCCATGGATTCTGATAGGTACGGCCTTGCAAATTTGTCTAGCTTTGGTGGTTGAACCAGGTATTTGAACTATTATAACATGCTTCCATTTTGTTGGTTGTATCTTACTAGTGCATGCAAATTCTTCTGTAACAAATGAGTGCGATGCTCCAGAATCAAACAACACTCTTGCAAGTACTGAGTTAACAGAAAACATACCCAGCACAACATCTGGCGCTTCTTGGGCTTCTTCAGCATTCATGTGAAACAGACGGCCGTTGTGGTTGAGCGAATTCCCTGGGGCAAATCTCCGTCCAGGCTGAACACAACGCTGCTACTGAGCTGGGGCATTGACATTTGGGGATGCTGCAAGCTTCTTGGGGTACTCATTGGAGTAGTGTCCCTTGTTTCCGCATTCATAACAAGTCACCTGAGACTTGTCTTTTCCTGCAACAGGAACGACATTGCTTCTAGTCCTTGGGGCAGTATTTGTGTTGTTGGCGACATTGTTGTTGTTGAACTTGGGCAGTGCACGATTGAAGTTGTTGGGGTTGCCAGGGTTGTTTTTGTGGTTTCCTCCGGGCATTGGGTTTCCTCCTCCACTATTGGGATAGTTCGAACGGTTCAGTGGGGGTCTATTGTTTCTTGGGGTAAATCATGTAGACGGGTTGGGGCGATACTTTGGGGTATGGTGGGTTCCTGGTTGATGCATCATTCGACGCTTGTGGTTCTCATTGGCTTGGTTGATCTTGCCTTCCATCTGAATGGCAGAATCCACTAAGGCTTCAATGTCAGCAAATGGAATATTGACTAACACTGTATGCATCTCATCATGCAGACCATTCAGGAATCTCTCCTTCTTCTTAGCTTCAGTGTCAATCTCATCTGGTGCATACCTAGCTAATGATAGAAATTTGTCACGATACTCAACTACTGTCATCCTCCCTCGCTTCAATTCTCTGAATTCATCTCTCATCCTCTTGATTAAACCCGGTGGCACATGGGTTTTGCTGAACTTGAGTTTGAATTCATTCCAAGTCATCATTTTTCCTCCATTCATGGAGCGAACGCTGTTCCACCAAGCTCTTGCATCTCCTGCCAGATAGTGGGTGGCAAACAGTACATTCTTGTTGGCCTCCACTCCTGCAACATCTAAGTTGTTCTCCATAGTCTACAGCCAGTCATTAGCATCTAATGGCTCTTCAGACTTACTAAAGATGGGTAGATTGGTGTTCCGAAAGTTCTTAAGCTTGGATCCATGGTTGTCATGGTTTCCATGGCCTTAATTGTTGTTGGCCATCTGAGCTATGTGTTGAAGGGTGGCTAGGTTGGCTTGACGTTCGTCTCTTTTAGCTTCGCGGTCTAAAACCAACATTTGCAATATTTGCAACTTGGGTCTGGGGATGAACTGCTTCCTACGCGAGGCATCTGAAGATTGAGATAGATCATGAGACAAGAGGGAAATTTCTAAGGTTCAGGGATTTGTTTTTGAAAAATCTTTTAAAGTTTGACTCAGATTTTGCCACTAGCAACTTGCTTTTCATTCATTCATTCATTCATAGCACACAATACAAACACACACCACAATAAGGAAACAGATGGTTTTAAGAACCATTACGTGAAACTATGATACAATGGGACCGGATACAACTCACTAACGCTAGTTCTCAAGTGCTACTACTCATCGGAATCGGTGGATTCATCATCATTATAAATGAAGGAGGAGTCATCATCATCAGTGTGGAAGTCCATGGCTTGGTCCTCTAGGAAGTCATCATCGTCACTAAGGTAGGAGTAAGGGTATCCACGGATATCTTCCCTTGCATTCTCCCTCTCCTCGAGCTGCATGTCCTGCTCATGGATGGTCTCCTCCAAGTCTGTCACCTTGTGACAAAGGCAAGAAATAATGCGATCCTTCTTGTCAAGCTGACGGCGACGGGACTAGCGATCCTTCACAAGCATGGCGATGGTCTGGTCCTTCTTGACTGCGATGGCATAGTTGTGGTTGGCGTATGCGTGGGCATTTTCCAACTCCTTCTTCCTGTCATACATCATGAAGCTGAGATGGTCCACTTGATTCCTCAGCTCCGGGTGACGTGGTACCTCTAATGGTTGTCCCATAGCATCACGCCTTAGGTAATACTCAAAGAGCGTGCCCTTGATCTGATTGATGCTTTTCCCACACAAATGGGCAAGAGCTTCCTGTATAGCCCTGGCGATTCCATCTATCCATTTGTTCTCTCTTAAAGTGAACTGGATTCCCTCTGAGGTGGCGGCTTCAATCTTCCCTCTGAGACTTGCAACAATCAGCCACTGCAATTCTCCTCCTTGCTGATCGTTGAGCTAGGCTCCGAAGAACTCGGGGTGCGGGCGCTCCAGAAGTTACGAGAGTTGGTCCAAATCACGCTCAAAGATGAGATCTCCTCCATTGCCCAACTGATAGAACTTGCTATACTTCACGTCCATCTATAAGAATGTAAGATGAGTAAGTTAGTAGAGTGACCAAGTGTGTCAAATTTTATGTAAGTTTGCAAGAATTTTTTTTGAGGGACATGAATTTTCATGAAAGAGTCTAAGTGATAATAATGAGAATAGGTTTTCATAAATACTCACTTCTTTTGTTTTGAAACTAAGTTTTTGATTCAAGCGTCCATTCTAAACTAGGGTCTCCTATGGTCCGGATGGCTCTGATACCAACTTGTCAACACCCGGATTTTTAATCCTAGATGCCCGTTATGCCATACATCGCAATCCCAGGATTACCATTTTCGCGAGACATAACAGATTGGTACCATAGTTCATCATCCATTAGAAACCATAATAAAGGTCTTACAAATAAAGGATCTCATGATCCAGTCTTAATACAATCAACGCATCAAAATAATATAATAACGGTAGCATGGGCGAAGCTCCATCTTCAGAGTCACAGGCAATGCTGACGATGGGAGATGATCCTAGTTTTCATAGACTTCCTGCTGTTCATCATCCTGGTAGTCCTCCTCATAGTCTAGCCATGGGAATATCCAGGGACAAAGCCATGAGTACTCTTTAAGTACTCGCAAACTATCACTAACAAGTAAAGAGGTTTCAAGTAGGAATCCTAAGCTCTAGGTTGTTTTGCAAAAAGCCAGCTTTATCTCTAGCTGAGTTCAGAAGTAAAAGAAAACTACTCCCTCCGACCCATATTAGTTGACTCCAATTTGGATGTATCTATCACAAAAACTTGTCCAGATACATCCAAATTATAGTCAACTAATATGGGTCGGAGGGAGTAGTTTAATGTTTTATAACACCTAAGTGGGAACTTAAGTTTCACTTTCACAACCCTGTTATGGTCAAGTAAAAGTCATGATTCATTTCACAAGTCATTTTGAAAACATCTGATGACGGAATGGTATGGCCACTCCAACTGTCCATAACCGCGGACGCGCCTATTCGAATAGTTTGACACTCTGCAGAGGTGGTACACTTTCAGCACAACATTCGATACATCCGTCAGGAACAATCCTGATTCACCATACTCAGTATGCGGATAATCAATCCTAACCTTTCAATTACATACCCTAGTATAGGAACCTTTCCTATGAGTTTGGCCTCCCAACCATGACCATCTGTCATCTTGGGAACTGCACAGGTGGATAATCATCACGAGGTAGCCTCAGCTCAAACCTCGGACGCAAGGGAACCCATACTAAGATATATAAACTTCCAGTCAAGCCCTACCCAATTTTGGGTATTGTGGTTGTATGGTAAAATTGGGATGGTGTCGCATCCACAACCATCAGTTTTATAATGGGCTAAGGCTCATGCCTCAACATTTTCATCATCAAAATCATCTGGTGTTCAATAACACATGTCAAAAGATTTCAGTAGAATGACTCATCGTTCTAAGGTTTTCATAATCCTTTTCACCAAGTATTCCCATCTAAAGTGATCAAGTTTTATGCTTAGCACTAGCCACTAAAGTTGGGGGTAATCACTAATGAGGGGTGATAATCAAGTGTGACATATCTAAGTCTAATCTCATGCCTTAGGATGATATCTAATTCTATCTCACTTGGGCCAAGTTTTATGCTCTTTATGCTACCTCTAATATATTTCCAAAATTTACAAGTCACTAAGTAAACATAAATAAAAAGCTTTGATGAAGAAATAAAAATAATCAAGCTTGCAAGTAAAACTGGGATATAGTATACTCAAGGTTGTCTAATCAAAGCATGCCAAATGCATTGCCTAAGTTATCTAGCTTGCATAGTTGCAAGTGTTAACTTGCAAAGTTCTAGCTTGCCTTGAGAAGTGCAGTGGTTGAAGTTCTCCTCTGCTTCTTCGTCGTAGTAGTATCCTTCCTCTTCGTATCATTGGTTGGTACTAGCGTCTATAAATAAATATGAAGTACATAATCACCAAACAATACGTAACTACTTCTATTTAGCATACAAAGGTTCACACTAGATGATCTCGCATCATCACAATCATCACATGAATTAAAGACTTAGTCTTATTTATTTTATTTTAGAAAAGTAATTTCTACTCATTAAAAAACTACTTAAGATTTAATATTATCCAATTAAAATATGGGATCATATTGACACATATCATCACCACATATTTTAATACTTGGGAATGTGATTTAAAGTGTTGTCACAATTTAATAAGGTTTAACATTATTATTTTAATTAATTAAAGTGACTAGAAATGCCTATGGGGCATTCTTTTAATACTTGTCCATTATTACTGCAAGTAAACCTAGATATTTTTATATATTCTGAAAGGTCTTATCAAATGTGATTTTTGAGAGTTGGAATCAACTCAAAAGCATCTATGGTTGATTTTTGAAAAAAATGGATGTAGAAAAGTCTCTGCCTTGTTATTTTTACCATAGGTGATCTATAATTTCAAATAGTTTGAATCCAACGGGCTTGGATTAAGAATTTCAATACCTTTCTAACAAAGTGAATCTTTCTGAATTGATTTTTGAATCCACATACAGAACTAGGTTTTGAGTTAAAATGAAAAATCTAAGTTTTAACTAAATGGGTCGCGCGGGAGATCTAACTGGGCCAACCCACTACTCACAGCGCGTGCGGGGGCTGCTGACAGATGGGGTCCACTAGTCAGCGGAACTAACTAAACAAAACAGTATCGATAAATCTAAGCCTTACGATCTAATTCTAATCCAACGGCTGAGAGTCGTCGTCGATGACGAACTACTCCGGTGAGGAACTAACCCTAACGCGGCGGTGGGGTTCTGGCGGGGCTCACCTGGACTCCAGCTAGGGTTGGAGACGGGGGCAAATGAGGTTGTCGACGACCGCGGTTCTCCTGGTACTGGCGGCTTCTCCTGGGATGGCTGCAATTGACGGCGCCCTTCTCCTCCAGCAGCGGCAGACTCTGACCAAATTCTGGCGAGGGAGAGCCCGCCTTGCTCCGGGAAGAAGTGGGGAGGATCAGTGAGAGGTGGGGAGTGGAATGGTGTGAAGAAATTATGCAGGGGAGGCCTCTATTTATACTGCGACGAGGGAATCGAACGGTGCGGGTGAGATCTCGTCGGTGACAACGCTACAGGCGGCTAGCGGTGTGGCTCGAGTGCTAGGACGGTGGGCAGTCTCCTGGCGGTGCTCAACAACTTGATGGCGCGGAAAGGGGCAGTGTGGTTTGGTCGGGAGCGTGCGACGCTCCGCGGACGCAGAGATGTTTGTGACAGCGTGCGGCAGCTGCGGGTCGCGCAGCGGCGAACGGGGGTGTATGTGGGGTTGCTGTGATCATGGTGCGTGTATGCGTGCGCGGCGTGGGCGAGGCAAGGTCTGTGCGAGGTGGTCGGCTACGGCGAGCTGGCGCGCTCTGGACATGGCACAGAGGTATAGGGAACGGCGGTGCTAGGGTGGTCCAGGGCTCTTCTGCGGTCGAGGCTGGGATAGAGGGTTGTGGTGGAGTGCCGCTGTCTGGTGCGCGTCATGGGAGAGGACGGCGATGCTCCTGGCGTGATGTCCACTGTCGGCCGGCGAACGACCAAAAATGGGCGGCGCTCCACTATGCCCACGACTAAGAAGGTTTTGGTCTGGGGGATTGGCTAGGCTCAGGAGAGACAAGAGAGTTAAGAGGGGACCAAATGGTCAAAGATCACTGCTCACAACAGTGTAGTTAGGCCAGAGTTTATTTGTGTCTGCAAGGTGTTTGACAAAATGGCCACAAGAAATTTAGATTTGAATTTTTGGATGAAAATTGTTGGGTGCATTGGTCAAACACTTGATAGTATCTGGTTGTTTGGATTTGTCAAGGTGAGCTGGTTTGGTGGGGTTTTGAGACATGGGGATCTTACCATATGAACTAGATTCAATTTTGAATTGTCCTTCGCATAGATTTGCAAAATGTTTTTGTAGGTTTGCAAGGTGGGCTTGGGTTCACTTTTACTTGGTCTAGCAAGGGGTGAAAAGAATTGGATTTGTTTCTGTTAGAAATTTTGGACTAGAAACACTCAAAGTGGTCTAGTGAACAAGATTGGCAAAAATGACCATTGTCTTATATGGTTTGTTTTTGAATTTCTCTTCATTTGATTCTGCTTGGAAATGATTTAGATGATGTTGTTTTCATCTTTAAACCAATACTTGCCATTCATAACAATCATACAAGTCCATATAAGCATTCATACATTCATCACACACAAACATGCATTCATATTGATTTTAATTAACAAAACTTTTTGTTAACCCTAAATTTGGGTGATTGGAATTTGATAACCTTGATTAATATTTTTGGGATGTTACACATTACATGTATGATATATCAACCGGGATATCTCAAACCTTTTTATCCTTCCTGGGTGAAAAAGACAAATGTCTGCCGAATTGGTAGAAAGTGGGTCCGGTTAACTATAGGTTCATGATCTAACGCTCGTGATTTTTTGAAAAAATCATTTTTAGACTCAGTTTCTTTAGATATCCAATGAAAGTTCGAACGAGGCTCAGCTCCTATCTCCATGCCCGCCATTTTGACCATAGTTTGGAACAGGAACTATTCAGAATGCTCGGGAACAATATATTACATAAATGTTTTCTTCTAAGTTTTCATAACACAGTTATATAAAATGTTTAATACATATTACACATCATTTCTTAGTGTGTGCTCTTTTCTAATTGCACCATAACCATGGAGCATCTTCATTCATTAACAGGGTTGTTGGATCAGTGTTCACTGTGAAGGGCGGAATTTCATGAAACTTATCACAATCTTCTGACATGTCTGTCTGGTCCTCCACTCCCACGATGTTTCTTTTCCCTAAAACAACTATGTGACGCTTTGGCTCATCGTCTGATGTATTATTTTGCTTATTTTTTATTTTTCTCGGTTTGGTAGACATGTCCTTCACATAGAAAACATGAGCCACATCATTAGCTAGGACAAATGGTTCATCTAAGTATCCAAGATTGTTGAGATACATTGTTGTCATTCCGTACTTCTTGTCTACCTCAACCCTTCCTCCTATCATCTTGGCCCATTTGCACCGAAACAAGGAGACCTTAAAAGTAGGTCCATAGTCAAGTTCCCATATCTCCTCTATGTAACCATAATATGTGGTCTTTGACCCATTGTTGTTTGTTGCATCAAAGTGGACACCGCTTTTTTGGTTGGTGCTCTTTTTATCTTGGGCGATCGTGTAATATGTATACCCATTTATCTTGTACTCTTGGACAGTCGATATATTCGAAGATGGTGACGTGGACAACAAGTATAGCTTATCTCCAAGTGTATTGTTTTTGATAAGATGTTGCAACCAACTGCCAAAAGTCTTCATGTGTTCATCTCTAATCCAGGAGTCATGCTTGCCAGGGTTGTTGGAGCGTAAAATTTTCTTGTGTTCCTCATCATACGGGGCCACCAAGGTGGAATTCTGTAGAACTGTGTAATGTGCTTCAGTGTAAGAATGTCCGTCCCTACATATTATTGATTTCCTTACTAGAGTGCCTTTTCCACTCAGTCTCCCCTCATGCTGCGATTGAGGAAGACCAATCGGCTTAAGATCTGGAACAAAGTCAACACAAAACGCAATGACCTCCTTTATTCCATATCCCTTGGAGATGCTTCCTTATGGCATAGCATAGTTACGACCATATTTCTTTAAGACTCCCATGAATCTCTCAAAGGGGAACATACTGTGTAGAAATACATGACCGAGAATGGAAATATCTACGACTAGGTGAACCAGGAGGTGCATCATAATATTGAAGAATGATGGTAGGAACACCAACTCTAAACTGAAAATACATTGGACCACATCATTCTGTAACTGTGGTAGATCTTCAGGATTGATTATCTTCTGAGAGATTGCATTGAGGAATGCACATAGCTTCACAATGGGTACTCGAACATAATTTGGTAGAAGCCCCCTCAATGCAATCGGAAGCATTTATGTCATAATCACGTGGCAGTCATGAGACTTCATGTTTTGAAACTTTTTCTCTGCTATATTTATTATTCCTTTTATATTCGATGAGAAGCCAGACGGGACCTTGATATTGGTCAAGCGTTCAAAAAAGATTTCCTTCTCTTGTTTGGTAAGAGCGTAGCTGCCATGACCTTCAAACCATTCTGGATGCAGGCCTTCTGGGTCTTTCATATGTTGCTGGTTCTTCCATGCTTTCGGTGTATCTTTTGTCTTTCCATACACTCCCAAGAAGCCTAGCAGGTTCACACAAAGATTCTTCATCACATGCATCACGTCGATTGCAGACCTCTAGGAATTTCCAATAGGGTATCTCCTAAAATATAGATTTCTTCTTTCACATGGGTGCATGTCCGCCAGCGTCCTTCAGAACAGATTTTCTGCCAGGACCCTTTCCAAAGGTTATTATTTGATCCAAATCTTTGACCATATCAAATATATCAGCACCAGTACGTTCCTTAGGCTTCGTCTAGTTATATGCCTGGCCATTGAAATGCTTGTCTTTCTTTCTCAAGGGATACTTGGCCAAAATAAATCGACGATGGCCGTTGTACACATTCTTCTTACAATGTTCCAAATATGTACTTTCAGTCTCATCTAAACAGTACATGCATGCATTGTATCCCTTGTTTGTCTGTCCTGAAAGGTTACTAAGAGCAGGCCAATCATTGATTGTTACGAAAAGCAATGTTTTGGAGGTCAAATTTTTCATGCTTGTGCTCATCCCACACACGTATGCCGGGTTCGTGTCATAACTGTAAAAGTTCTTCAACTAATGGCCTTAGGTACACATCAATGTCGTTGCCGGGTTGCTTCGGGCCTTGGATCAGCACTGACATTATAATGAACTTCCGCTTCATGCACAACCAAGGAGGAAGATTATAGATACATAGAGTCATGGGCCAGGTGCTGTGACTGGAGCTCTGTTCCCCAAAAGGATTCATGCCATCTGTACTTAGACCAAACCTCAAACTCCTTGCATCATTTGAAAAGCCCGGGTACTTTCTATCGATTTTTCTCCAATGTGACCCATCAGCGGGGTGTCTCAACATCCCGTCCGACTTACATTCCTGTTTGTGCCATCACAACAACTTAGCGTGCTCTTTGTTTCTGAATTAACGTTTCAACCATGGTATTATAGGAGCATACTACATCACCTTGGCAGGAACCCTCTTCCGGGGGGCTCGCCCTCAACATCAGCAGGGTCATCTCGTCTGATCTTATACCGCAGTGCAGTACATACCGAGCATGCATCCAAATTCTCGTATTCCTCACCACGATAGAGGACATACAACCTTCTTTGCTTCGTATATACTGGCGGGCAATAAGTTATCCTTTGGAAGCATATTCTTCATCATATTCAACAACTTTTCAAATGAAGAGTCGGGTATACCACACTCTGCCTTTTATCGCAGCAATTCCAGTGTATTGCCCAGCTTTGTCAGACCATTTTCGCAATTTGGGTACAATAACTATGTGTGATCCTCTGACATGTGATCGAAATTCTCCCTCTCCTTTTCATTTTCAAAGTCTCTCTGTGCATCGGCAATGGTCCGACCAAGATCATCAGCGGGCTCATCTTGTATCTCTTCTTTAGCCTCCCCCATGGAAGTATCTCTGTACTCAGGGAAACCATGATAGTTGTCATTATCATCCTCCTCTTCTTTATTGTCTTCCATTATAACCCCTCTCTCTCCGTACTTGGTCCAACAATTATAATTGGGCATAAAATCGGACTTCAACATGTGGCTATGAAGGGTTTTTGAGCGAGAGTAATCATTCTGATTCCTACATTCACTACATGGATAAAATACAAAACCATTCACTTGTTTGCGTTAGCCACACGGATGAATTCATGCACGCCATTAATGAACTCCCTAGAGCGTCGGTCAGTACCGTACATCCATTCCCGTACCATCTGCATTATTATAAAAGTATATCTAAAACCATTACACATCATCAGAAATAGAGATTAGTAACCAATTTAATACAAGTTATAATGAGAGCCTCTAGAGCATTAAATTTGAATTTTGAAAAATTTACATGCACCTATTTTTGAATTGGAGAAAACAATTAACATGAAAAATGTGGAGTTTTTGATTATTGTTCTAACAGGGAAAACCTCATTACATTCTAAGCTCTGAAACTCTAAAATTACACATTTCTATTTTTAGTAAATTTGTGCCCTAATCAAAATTTGTTACACATCTAAAAATCCTCTACTTCTAGAGCATGCAAATCCATCTCTACTTCTATCGCATTGAGCTAAAATAACAATAAGAGATGAAATGATGAAGTTCCTAACCTTTTAAGACCTTGGATTTAGGGGTTGCAACCAAATCTTGACAAATCTTGCGAAAAAATGGCATGAACTCGTCTTGCTTGGGAGGAAAAATGGCCATGGCTCAGGCATGAACGAAGAAGCTGCATTATATAGGGAACTAACTAGTCTCGGATCGTGATACGGACCGGGACTAGTTGTCCATGCACGGTACAGCTCGCTAGCTCGAGGTCTCTTGTCCCGGGCTGTATTACAGATCGAGCCTAGAAGTCTGATCCAGTCCGGGACTAGTGTTTACCTCGGTTCGTAGCCGTTGAAGACGAGTCACGGTTCGTAACAAACCGGGACTGGTGCCAGAATTTGGTTCGAATCGGAGGCCTCTTTTCCACTAGTGTCGGCTGCATCCTTTGATGCGTGCTTGGACATTGGCTGGCCGAGGCACCGCAATGAATCCGCCGGCGGCGATACACAGACGTAGCTTTGTTTGTTTGGTGGAAGAATCCCTGCACTTATTATATTGTTAGCTACACAAACATAGAAGGTGTAAGAGAAAAGTTATGTAGGGCTTGGTGTTGGTGGGTAATTATTTTTAATTTTCAATTAAATATTTTTTTCTAAGATCTATCGGTTGCCATTGGCTTGTTACTTAAACTAATGGCTAGATGTTTTTTATGATATTTTCTATATTATTTCTCATTTTTCTAGTTGTCCATCATATACTTTTAATATATAAATATAATATATTATTGTGAACTGGACAAATTTTCCTTAAACCCACTTTATAGTACGAGGAAATACTCTAGAATGAAATCGCTATAATCACGAGATACAAGCAGACACACAATGGATTAGGAGACATGAGCCTCTAGCATTTTTTGTAATCATGTCCCGAGAGTTTAAATGTATCTACTGAACCTTGTTAACAAATCTAGTTGGCATACTAGACCCATATATAGTGTTGCAATTTTTTGTTCCTCTGAATTCATCAGTTCAATGACGTTGTTGTAAACAAGGTATACTCTGAGCCCTACGGATACGATTTTTAGGACATGGCCAACGCTCCATGTTGGACCGCTGCCTCGCAGGTCCATGTCGGAGAATCATCTGCCGTAGAGGTAAGAGTAAGAGAGAAAAAGTCGGATGCTTGCAGAGCCGAGCGGAGAGAGTCCTTTGTAGAGGAGTCCGTCGCTACGTGGATAAAAGCAAGAAAGAAAAGAAGAGAATAACGAGACAAAAGTGCTAACGAAATAGAATATAACTGCCATGACATGGATGAAGAGGCTACTATTTGTATTGGGTGGTGATTAGTTTGGAGTTTGGACAGTAGCTTCACCACGAATATCTATATGGATCCAACGGGGATGCAAGGATGCAGGTAGACGATAGATACGCGAGGGATACACCATTTGCTGACTTTGGTTCTGCATCGTTTGTGGTATGACGCTACAGCAGCGCGACTTACAGTGGTGATGGTGGCCCTTGTAGGCCCCAATCAATTTTAAGCCCTTGTTACAGGTACTCAGCGGTCCAGCACCTTTCAGCAGGGCCCCCCCTTGTGATCTGGCCAGTACAGAGGCCTCCACTCTTCCTGGGCCATTTCGCAAACGCCCATGAAAAATGATAAAAAGCGTGCGAGATTCCTCACATCACATTGCTATAGCCCGCCAGCCTGCTGCCGCGAACGAGTCAAACAGCGAGAGAACAGAAGACGACGAGCAAAAACACCCACGATGTGGACGCAAGCACACCAGTGGCGGAGCACGCGAGCACCACTGGCTGCGGAATCGAAGCCGTCCATTTTTGTCTCCAAGAGTGACGGAGCACTCAAGTGCACTACCGGCGGCGAGCTAGCGGCTTAGCAGCGACTCGGTACTTGGCAGCAACTACGCTGTGACTGATCAAGAAGAAGCGGAAGCGACCAAGCACCTGCAGCATTCCCAATGCAAGGCGAACTGGTCGCGTCATCGCCAGCGCCTTGGCGCAGAGAACCATTCTCTCTTGTATGGAGAACCATTTCTAACTGGTGCGCACATTATACAATAATAACACCACATGCTTCAAATAGGGACACTTACGCAGTCACCAGCATCACACGCACCATCACTGTCACAAGACCGACATGTTTCTTGTTCTTGCTAGTATCCGCAAAAGATAGAGCAAGTTCGTGTAAATATATTTTGTGACTAACCAAGATGTCGGTGTTGTATTGGCTTTGCATCTACTAGTCTAGTTCTTTCCGGTAGCATCTGCAATAGTATGAGAGAGAGAGAGAGAGAGAGAGAGAGAGAGAGAGAGAGAGAGAGAGAGAGAGAGAGAGAGAGAGAGAGAGAGAGAGTCACCTGCGCTCTGGCTCGACAAGCACGAGCCAGAGGGGATGCCGGAGCTAGTCCCGGAGCTAGAGTCGCCGTCAGTAGCCATGGGAAAGGGTCGACGGCATGGGTGTGCGGTGGTGGCGGCGCTTCCCGTCGGCTCATGTTGACCCTAGATCGGTAGGGGTGTAGGTGGGGTGATTGGCACAGCGGCGATCCTCGTGACCCGTGCTGCCGGTCCCCCACCACTTTATATAGCGCGGCGACAGGGGCCCACCCACCATATGAAACTAACATTCTCCCTCTTGATCTCGACTTTACTTTTAACTTTGTACTTTACTCGTTTCATCACGGATCGGTACATAGAGCATGTTTCATCGTCTCAGCTCAATTGCCGATAGAATCAGACAACCACTATATACTTTTCTGTTTTGAAACAAATCCTGTTACTTTTGGGCCTCTGTAGTCCAGGAATCATAGGCTTTCCATTAATTCCATACCGGCTATGTGTTCCTTGAACACATTGGGTGGTAAGCATTTCGTCAGCGGATCCGTAAGCATATCCTTTGTCCTTATATGCTCGAGACTTATAGATTGATCCTGGACTTTGTCCTTCACAACATAGTACTTTATATCTATAGACTTTGTAGCATAACTCGACTTGTTGTTGTGAGCATAGAATATTACGGGCTCGTTGTCACAGTACATCTTTAGTGGCCTGCTGATGCAGTCTACCACTTTCAAGTCGGGTAGAAATTTCTTTAACCATAACGCCTGTCCCATGGCCTCATAACATGCTATAAATTCTGCATACATCGTAGATGATGCAACTATCGACTGTTTGGCGCTTTTCCACGAAATAGCACCTCCTGCGAGAGTAAAGACATATCCTGTCGTGGACTTTCTGTCGTCTTTATCTCCCGCAAAATCCGCATCTAAATACCCTTTTATCTCTAGGGAATCAAATCTTTTATATGTTAGCATGAGGCCTTTTGTGTCTTTCACATAACGCAAAGCTTTCTTTACCATCTTCCAGTGCTCTATGCCTGGATTCTCTTGATATCTACCGAGTACCCCGGTGACAAAAGCTAAGTTAAGGCGAGTGCACACTTGTGCATGCTGTAAGCTTCCAACAGCCGAAGCATATGGTAGATCGATCTCATATTGGTTCTTTGGACATTGGGATTTTCCAAAACTATCGCCCTTGACTATAGGAGCAGGTGTTGCATTACTCGCATGGACATTGTACTTCTTCAGAATCTTTTCACAAATGCTTTCTGCAACAGTCCTAACACTCCATTCTTTCTATCTCGGTGAATTTCTATGCCCAAAACATAAGAAGCTTCACCAAGGTCTTTCATGTCAAAATTTGAAGACAAAAACTTCTTTGTTTCTAGTAGTAGACTGACATCACTGCTAGCAAGAAAGATGTCATCCACATACAGAATTAGGAAAATGTATTTCCCACTTTTAAACTTTGCATAAATGCAGTTGTCCTCAACATTCTCTTTGAATCCAAATCTTTTAATTGTATTATTGAACTTTAAATACCACTTCCTAGAGGCTTGCTTTAACCCATAAATGGATTTCTTTAGGCGGCATCCCATATGTTCCTTCCCCTCTAAACATTTTCTTCTAAATCTCCATTTAGAAATGCCATCTTAACATCCATTTGATGTAACTCTAAACCAAAATGTGCAACTAGTGCCATTATGATTCTGAAGGAGTCCTTACATGAGACCGGAGAAAAAGTCTCATTGTAATCTACCCCTTCTCTTTGCGTAAAGCCTTTTGCCACAAGTCTAGCTTTGTACTTTTCTACATTCCCATTGGAGTCATACTTTATTTTGTAGACCCATTTGCATCCTACTGTTTTGGCTCCTTTAGGAATTTCCTCTAAGTCCCAAACATTGTTGGAACTCATCGATTTCATTTCATCTTCCATTGCCTCCACCCACTTGGCTGAGTGAGGGCTTCTCATGGCTTCTTCATATGAGGTAGGATCGCCCTCCATATGAATTGTTTCTGTGTTGTAGACTTTGTAAATTTCTTTGGAAATGGATGGTATTCGTTCTCTTTTGGACCTTCTGAGTTCATCAGACTCTTGCTCATTTCTTGCCTGCCTCAGGTTCTGGCACATTTTCAGTATGTGGCTGTTCTGACTCCCTTTCGTGCTCAATAGTGGATTCAGGTGGCTCCTGATGGACAGGTTCCGAACCTTCTCCTATTGTTGTCACGTGTGGAGTCACAACAGGTGCCGGCACTACAACCTCGGGGTTTGTAGATGGTGGCACAACAGGTAGCGAGAAAAATGGCTCCTAAGTCATTGGATTAGGTGCATGCACCCTCTTCTCCTCAAGATCAATTTCCCGAGCTACCGTGCTCCCCCTCATCAATTCGTCCTCCAAGAAGACTGCATGTCTCGTTTCTACAAACTTTGTGTATCTGTCAGGACAGTAGAAACGATAGCCTTTTGATTTATCTGGATAGCCAATGAAGTGGCAAGATACTGTTTTGGGGTCTAACTTTGCAATGTTTGGATTGAAAACTTTTGCCTCAGTTGGGCTCCCCCAGACCCTCAAGTGGTGCAGAGAGGGGACTCTGCCTGTCCACAATTCATATGGTGTTTTGGGCACCGACTTACTTGGTACTCTATTTAGAATGTGAATGGCGGTTTTAAGCGCCTCCATCCACAATCCCAATGGTAGGGTGGAATAGCTCATCATGCTGCGCACCATATCCATAAGGGTACGGTTACGCCTTTCAGCTACTCAATTTTGCTGAGGTTCGCCTGGCATAGAATACTGGGCGACTATTCCATTTTCTTGTAGGAACCTTGCAAAAGGTCCTGGTACTTGACCATATGGAGTATGCCGACCGTAGTACTCCCCCCCACGGTCAGACCGGACTATCCTGATTCTTTTATCATGCTGATTTTCTACTTCAGCTTTGAATATTTTAAATTTATCCAATACTTCAGATCTTTCTTTAATTGGATAAATATAACCATACTAGGAGTGATCATCCGTGAATGTTATGAATGAATCATAACCATCCACACTTTTTACAGGAAACGGTCCACAAATATCAGTATGGATGATTTCTAGTGTTGCTATATTTCGGTTTGCACCCTTTTTAATTTGCTTTACATACTTTCCTTTGATGCAATCTATGCATTTCTCGATGTCTGAGAACTCTAACGGAGGAAGAATGTCATTTTGAATGAGGATTTATATTCTTCCCCTCGAAATATGGCCTAATCTGCAGTGCCATAACTTCGATGAGCCAAGAGTTCGCTTTCTTTTCTTTTGTTCTTTGTTCGATAAGGGAACTTATTCATTCACATCACACACAGAAAACACTTTCTCATGCAAGGATAATAAATAAAGCTTGTCATGTAGTGAAGCAACACCCACACAAGTATCTTTCAACCAAATGGCACATTTGCCATGTCCAAAATAACACTCATACATGTCTTTATCTAGGCACGACACACTTTTTAAGTTTCTATGGATGGAAGGAACAAATAAAACATCCTTAAGCAAAAGAGTAAAGACATCAGCTAGCTCCAGAGGAATGTCGCCAACAGCCTCCACTTCTGCTTGAATCACATTCGTCACTTCAATGAGTCTTTCTCTTCTTGGCAAAATCCTTGTCGAATGGAACCCCTGTAAAGAGTTGGCAACATGAACAGTTGCACCAGAGTCAATCCACCAAGTAGATTTAGAAAACTTTTCATACAAGGATTCATTTACAAAAGAGACTATGTCTTTACCATTCTTTGCCATTAGGGACTTTAGCCATATTGGGCAATCCTTTTTGTAGTGGTCAACCTTTTGCAATGGTGGCACTGGTATTTGTCCCCAGGGAGAGACTGCTGATACTGATGCTGGTGCTGTAGGGGGCCCTTGCCATGTGGCTTGGAAGGGGAGCCACCATGGTTGTTGTTGGTGAAGTTCCTCTTCCTGTTGTCCTTCACGTAGTTCAAAGAACCACCATGAATGGACTTAAGCCTTTCTTCCTCTTGAGAACACATCCCTATGGTATTTTCAATGTCCCACTTTTCAGGGGACATGTGATAGTTGATGACGAAGTTCTCGAACTGTTGGGGAAGAGAGGCCATGAAAAGATGCACCAGTAGAGCAGGCTTGAGCTTGAGGTCCGCATCCATGGGCTTTAACATAGCCGCCAAGTTGGACATCCTCAAGATGTGCTCTCTAATGCCATGTGGCCTTCCCGTATACTTTTCTGTCACTAGCTGTTTTAGCAGCTGGGTTGCATACATCTTTGAAGAGCCAGTAAACTGGCTCTTTATCTTTGCAAGGTATTCACCAATAGAGGCACACTCTTTGATTGAGCCTACTATTGCGTTTTCAATCGTGTTCTTGACAAAAGCCAAGCAATTCTTGTTTGCATTGACCCACTTTTGGTTATCTATTGAGTAGGTCAGGTCCAATGGAGCATGGTCTCTCTTTCTCTTCTCCCATACAGCACTTTCCTCAGTATCACCCCTCACTGGGTCCACAGGCTTAACTGGCTGTTTAGTATCAACAACCCAGTCCACCTCGGCGCAGACAAAGGCCAGGTCAACCTTTTTCCTCCATTCTGAATAGTTATCCCCTCTGAGCAGTGGGATATCCTTCAGGCAGCTCATGAGGTTGAGACCTCCTGAAAACCATAAAAGATGGACAGTCAAAACCAACTGTATGCATTAATCCAACGTTGGTATAAATTAAGCATGCAATTGTTTGTGCCATTTAAAGTTATATCACCGTTGGGTAAAGACAAAATTAAATGCACGTTTAATACTTAATAAAAGGGATCATGATCATGTTTATTAATAACATTGGTCAATTAATAGCATGAAGCATAATCAACTTTAAAACATTTAATCACATCTTTTAAAACAAAATTTTAATACACTTTTATTGCAATCTAGCAATTTAAATCAACTATTTGCAGCGGAAACAATTATTACACTATTCATAAACTTTAGACTTTATAGAAAAAACTCCGCACTTTCATATTCTCTAATCAAGATATTCATTGAAATAAAATGAATAGAGAAAACTTTGCAAAATTTCATCAATACTGATAAAAACATCAAAATTAGCCTCTGCAAAATAAAAAACAGACACTATTTAAAAACATGGCTGTCTGGCTGCGGCCCAGCGCAGCCCAGCAGTAAACTGCCGCACGCGCGCACTAGATAGAGCCCAGCCGCTCAACCAGCGGCGGCCCACAGCGGCCTGCCTAACCGCGCCGCTCCCGCGCGTCGTTAGCCGTCGCCCGTGCGCTGCAGACTCTGCCCAGCCGCGGTCCAACAGCAGCCCGCCAGCGCCCTGTGGCCTGGCCGCTTGGCCCGCTTGGCCCGCCACCGTCCGTGGCCGCCCGCCCCGCTTGACCCGAGCCGCACGTTAGTTAGGGTTTCGATCGGACGGTAGAGCGCGCAGATCGACCGAATAAAACGCTCCCCCGTGGCCCCCAGAAACCCTAGACCCCAGACGCACCCTCTGTCCGCCCCGCGCCCCCTGCTCCTCTCTCTGGCGGCGCACGCTGCACGGATCGAGTTGAGGCGGCGCCGCCCGGTACTGCCGGCGGCCCCCTCCCTCTCCGAGGGCGCGAGCCCCTCCCCCACCTTGCACCCCTTCGTGTCTGGCAGCGACCTCCGCGAGGTTGGAGGCAAGGCGGCGCCGCCCAGCGCAGCCGGCGGCCCCCTCTCTCTCCCAGCGAGCCTCGGCGCCTCCCTGCTCCCCTTGCCGGCGGTGTGTCCACCCATGGGTGGGCGCACGACCGTCAAGAGGCGCCGTGGCGGTGCCACCTTGCCGGCGCACGGCGGTGGCCGGTCGATACCCCCCCTTTTTTTGGAATTTCGAAAGGGTGGGGATCTTTGGCTTTGGGGTTTTGCCCTCTGTTTCGATTCGGGATGGGATCTGGGGATAGATCTAGGGCTAGGGATTCATCTTTGCTCGGGATCTGGGGTTTCTTTTACGGTTTCTTTTCTTTCTCTTTGCCCCAGAGGGGTTGTCCTTCTTCCCTATGCCTCGGCTTGCCGATGCGCATAGGGATCGATGGGGACGGCGCGGACATAGGGAAAGGCGCACTTTAGATCTAGGTTTTGTACTTTTGCTTTCTTTTGCACCGAAAAAACTAGTAACTAGTGGCTCTGATACCATTGTTGTATTGGCTTTGCATCTACTAGTCTAGTTCTTTCCGGTAGCATCTGCACTAGTACTAACTATTGCATCTGAGAGAGAGAGGAGAGAACCACCTGCGCCCTGGCTCGACAAGCACGAGCCAGAGGGGATGCCGGAGCTAGTCCCGGAGCTAGAGCCGTCGTCAGTAGCCATGTGAAAGGGTCGACAACGTGGGTGTGCGATGGTGGCGGCGCTTCCCGTCGGCTCACGCTAACCCTAGATCGGTAGGGGTGTAGGTGGGATGATTGGCACAACGGCCAACCTCGTGACCCGTGCTGCCGGTCCCCCACCACTCTCTCTCTCTCTCGAAATAGGCTTTCATCCCGCTTTATAAATAAAGCACACATGTGAGACCGATGCTGGGCCAGACACAACAACGCCCAAAGGACAACCACAAGACCAACGCTGGGGCAAACAGCACAACAAAGCCCAAAAGGAAAGAAAACCTAAGAGAAAGAAGAAAAGAAAACAAAGCCGACACCGCCGGCGCGACGAAAATGACGATGTCGCGCAACCACTACGCCCACCGGACCCACACTCCTCCTACTCCGACCCACCCCGTACCAAGCAACACCTCCAAAAAGGGGAGCGACGATGTCGACGCTGCTTCCCGGACGAATCCTAAGGTTTCCCCCGGTACGCAATGGAAGCAGGTAGAGGGAACACCCAACGCCCTTTAAGAAGGATAGTGGCACCCGCAGGCGTCACCGCGTCGGGGCCAGCAAGGCCGACAGGGATTTCGCCCAATCCCAACAACCACACCCCCGGGCAAGCCGACGCACACCACCAACCACGCCGCCCACCAACATGCGCCACCACGATCTTGACAACACCATCGCCGCCACACCACGACACTTCATACGGGGTCGGACGGACCGAAAGGAGGCAACCGAAGGCACAGGGAAGCGGATCTATCACCACGTGGGAGGGCGCAACCTCCACCGCCAGGGACGGTAACCGACCGGACGCCGCGGTCCAAGCACACCTAGCCACAAGCTACTGGAGGGCAGCAGATGCTTATCCCCCCGGAGGACTTCCTCCGTCGTCAATGACGGGTGTCGGCCGGACGCGGCCGCAAGAACACACCAGGCCGAAGGCCCGGCCGAGCCCTGGAAGGGCTCGTAAAGTTCTCACCGCCACGCTGCAGCACGGAGAACATCGCCACAGCTACCCTCGAAGAAGCCATAGGTCTGGCCGGGACGGATGGGCCCGTGAAGCTTTCACCGCCGCGCTGCAGAAGACGTGACATCAGCCCCGCGAGCCCCAGCCCAAGACGCTCCGAAATCCATCCAAGACACACCGGTCCGAGCCAGCCCGCCGAGCACCGGCCATCGTGGCAGCCCCGCCGCCAAGGGAAGCGGCCCCGCCACCATGTCGCCCTAGCCACCTTCGAGGACGCCGCCTGCCGAGGCCCGCGGTGCCCGGGTCGAACCCGCCTGCCCAGATCTGGGCAAAGCAAAGCCCCTGCCTTGGCAACCACCATGGTTCAGCAGCCCCATGGCCGCCGCCGTCACAGCCCAGGCACACCAGGAACCGCCGATCAGCCGCCGCCCAGCGCCGGTGAACCGCCGCCACGCTGCTGCCGCCCGCAGACCACGCGCCCCCAGCACGCCCGGCGCGCTTCGCCCGCCACAGCCCGTCGCGCAGACGCTAGGAGGCGCTGGCCGCCGCCGCCCTGCGCCCCGGCCGGAGGAGCAGGCTCTGGCCCGGAGAGCGGCCCCGTGACCCCCCCTACCGCGCATGAGGATGAAGGCGCCCCGCCGCCGCCGTCACCGGCCTGGCTTCGCCCGGCCGGGCCCCATGGCGGCGGCGAGGGGAGGGAGGAGCCTGCGGGGGGAGGCGCGAGGAGCTAGGGTTTCCTCCCGGTCGCCGCGCGGGGGCGACGCGGGAGGAGCAGGGGCGACGCGGGTCTCTGTATGGGTCGTCCCCCACCACTTTATATAGCGTAGCGACAGGGGCCCACCCACGAGATGAGGTTGGGGCGCCTCCGATCAGAACGCGGATAAGGGACTCGTTCGGGCCGTTGGACTCAGAACGGGAGAGATCAAACTAACAGTCGGGTGAGATGAAGATGTGTAGTAGTGGATGATAACTTGGAAATTACTTGTAGCATACGAGTACCTCGTACCTCTCGAAGCAGCTAAATGATCAGCGCAGCGAAAATAATTATGCATGTGC
This sequence comes from Avena sativa, assembly GCA_916181665.1. NCBI lineage: Eukaryota > Viridiplantae > Streptophyta > Magnoliopsida > Poales > Poaceae > Avena > Avena sativa. The sequence goes on from OV702283.1 coordinate 359,148,328, forward strand.
GCATGCACTTACGCTGAGAAAACAATAATGAGACTCAAAAAGCGACATATTGCTAACAATAGCCCAAATATCCAGTTGCATATCTCACAACTAAAGAATTCATTCATAATACACACTATGCCCCCACGTCCGAAAATTGATCTCGTGGAGATTGAGAAACGCCAGCGAACTGTCAAATGCAAATGACATACTCAACTACTAAGACAACGTCATCCTAGAGCACTGAGAGAAGCCTCTTAATGTAGAGGAATTTTCTTTACTGCACTTCAGGGTGGTGCAAATGTAAGTAAAAATTATAATCCAATGATATTGGTTACGCACTAGTTCGAAACCCCCGAAATATTGGTTACACGGGGACATACGATCTGCATGGTGCATGTAAAAAATATTCTTAATTATAAAAGAAATAAGACTCCGAAACACAGATTTTTCAAGGATACATCCTGGAAGACGTATCGTTTTCATATAAGGAGGGCCAAGAGGCCAAGCTTACGCACCGTGGCACAGACTCCAGGGGTGCAAATCCACGCCATCCCAAAGACGGCACACACACATCCTAAACAACTATTCGCGGCATCTCCACCTATCTACCTGCCCTAGACAGTCGCGGAAAAGACGTGCAGTCCTCCAGAGGTCTGCCTCCGCGGTGATCTTGCGAATGACCTCTCCAGGGGAAGGAGTGGCCCCTTCAAAAACCACGTCATTCCGATGGCGCCATAGCGTCCAGCAAACCAAAGCGATCCCTGTCCAGAGGTCGCGCTCGCGGCCCTCGCCGCCCCGTTTATCTTGGAGCCAAGCAACAAACTTGGAGTCATGTTCCGGCATCTAGTGTCTCTTGTTCCACCAGTCCAGGCAGGCTTCCCAAACCTCGCGGGCCAGGACACAACCCATGAAAAGATGATCTATGGTCTCTCCACACTGGTCACAGAAGGGGCGGGCCGCCGAATGTTGAAGGCCACGCCGGCTGAGCCGATCAGCTGTCCAGCATCTGTTCCTTACGGCTAACCAAAGGGTCACCTTGTAGCTAGCAGGGGCTCGGGATCGCCAGATCTGAAGGGCCCTGCCATAGAAGTCCGTCCGGCAAAAAGGGCCTGGTAGCAGGATCGGGCCGTGTAGCAATTGCTTGGGTCCCAGTTCCATTTGAGGATGTCCTGCGTACCCTCTGTCAGGGTGATTGCTTCGATACGGTCCGCCACCTCGAGGAGCTCCCTGATGGCTGTTGCGCTAAGATTCGGAGTGACATCATGCAGCCAGCCTCCTGCAAGGCCTTCGCGAACACGGCGCGTGGAGATTGCACTTGGTGAGACCGCAGCGAAGAGGTTTGGTGCCACATCACAGAGCCGCCCACATGGGATCCACTTATCCGTCCAGAAGAAAGTAGTCGCGTCATCCCCAATTACCGAGGTAGTCGCCGCTTCAAAGAGACGTCTCGAGGGATCCGGGACCCGGATGTCGAGGCCATGCCATAGTCTATCCACCTCCACGCGCTTTAACCACAACCATCTGGCCCTCAGCGCAATGTTCATGAGGCGCAGGTTAGGGATGCCAAGCCCCCCCCCCCCCACAGCTCTTTGGGCATGCACACCCTGTCCCAAGCCACCAGGCAGTGCCCGCCGTGCACGTTCTTCCTCCCCTTCCAGAGGAAACCGCGAATGATCTTCTCGATGGCGGTGATGGTCTCTATGTGAATATCGAGGGACATCATGGCAAAAATAGGCATGGCGGATAAAGTTGTTTTGACAAGCTCGAGCTCCGAAACACAGATAAGTTGGCCTACACTTAGTAGTTTTTTTGGGGGAGGGATAAAGGGAATTACATTAAGCAGAGAGAGGGGTTTTACAATCTTGGTAGGATGCCTCACTCGGCCTTAGCCAAAACCTAAACTATACACCAGAGGCGATTCTACAATCTCTTCGGTCTGGGCAGCCACCCGGGCTTGCTAGTGGTGCAATGCGTTGCCGTACATGATATTTTTAGATCAATTTTTTCAGTAAAATAGCATTGCAGGCACGTTTCACCAGACTACTAGAAAGCTTCTTGGTTTGTGACTCTATACACCAATTCTCGCTTCAGCTCTGGCAAAATTCGTGAGAATAGACTAAGCCTATTCTACAAGTTTTCCACCTTCACAACAAATTTTCTCTCAATTTTTCACTGAGTAGTATAATAGCATGATGCACTTGAAGTCTTGTTGATGGTATTTGATATCTTCGATCATGGCTCTATTGGTGACGAAGTGATTATTCTGTCCTTTGCGTTCATCGCCTTCGCAACCACCATAATTAAACACAAATACATTGTTAGCAACCAGGTACATATATGAATGTGGAAGAGACACTAAATTTACTGTAAAATCAAGGCTAAACCATGAGTATGCTTACTTGTTTTTCCCAATTATTGGTGCCAAAGGAAATGACGAGAAGCAACAATGTTTGTGTGACCAGTCCGCTGACTATTCCCAACCAAAGCCCCTGTATGCATGCACGTACTATGTTTAGACCGTTGAAGATCACAAAATGATCACCCAATTGTTATAACGAGTATTATTATAAAACATTAGGTTTAGCATCTCGCAACCAGTTAAGTACGAAACAATAATGTTCTATATCCTATATGTTATTATGGGTGTTGTTAGTAGTAGATAGTTAAGGTGAGGATGGAATATAGAGTAAGTACCTTTACACCAAGATGAAGGACGAAGGTGAAAACTAGCGCCGCAGGAATACCGACAATATAGTATGCAACGAAGTTGACGAAAGCACCAATCTTTTGTCGTCCGCAGCCTCTAACAATACCTGCAAATTAAACTTAAACCCCTTGCTCAATGCATGCCCCAATTTCTGGCAGTAGGATATAATTAAGTTACAGGGTTTAGCCCTATATTGGCCACCGAAGTAGACAAAACATGGATTTTACTTAATATCTGTTGAGTATGCAAGTGAGAAAATGATTACTGTCTATATATGGCGATTCAGAAACTGATAGAAAGGCGTAAAGCGCTGAAGAACGCACGCGGCAAAATGATATCCTCAAACATTCATACTCTAATAGGAGGACTACTGGCACTAGGATGGTAGCTAGTAGTAAGACCAGGACTTGGACTTGCATAACCCAGCTGAGACGAAACTGTTTACTCGAATTTATGGAGTCAACACCTCCTGCATTTCCCAAAAATATATATATCAGTATGCATATGGTCTGTGTACATACCTGAGAGAACGTACTGGAGGCCGTCAAACAAGACCGAGGGTGCGAGGATGAGCATCATCTTGGCAACCAAGGCAACCACGTCCTGGTCCTTGCTGTAGGCATGGCCCCACAGGTTGCGCACCAGGATCAGGAGAAGCCCTTCCGACGTGCCTACCAGGAATGCCAACAGTATGACAACGCGGGCGGCCAGAAGAGCCGCCCGAGGTCGCCCCGCTCCCAGCTCGTTCGACACGCGCGTGCTGCAGATGGTGTTTATTAGTCACACGCATGCTAGGAGAGTGATTTGATGCCTAGTATTTGTCGGTACAAAAATGAAGAGGCTAACCTTATGGTAGAAGACAGTCCATTCGGGACCGTACACACCAAGGAGTTGGTGTTCAAGCTGAAAGTGTAGATCGAGTCGGGGATGCAGCAAAGCACAAAGGACGTCTAGCATGAGATCGGAGATCACACAAAGAAAAAAGAACTACTAGCATCCATGCACTTTGATTTGTTCAGCCAAAAAAAACGACTAGATAGTATATACCAGATGGAGAGGACGGCTGTCGAGAGTTTGGGATTAGGGAGAAGGCCGGCAAGCAGCACCATGACCTCGAACGACCACCACTCCATGCTGCAAATTTAATTAATTAATAATAATCAGGGAGGCGTTAATTAAATTCCAGAGAATTTCATAGGTAGCTGATGAGCTCGACGATCAGTACCAGTATTGTTAGCTAGTAGCACTCACCAGACCATGATCGCCGACGGGACAGCGAGCTTCAAGAAGGCGGGGATGTGGTGGAACGCCTCGCAGGAGAACCCCGTCCAGGTGTCCTTGCAGGAGGGCGAGACCCTGACGTAGAGGGCCAGTATGGAGACGTTCGTCAGGTAGGAGACGGCGTTGGCCAGCGCCGCCCCCTTGATCCCCATGCCCAGCTTGTACACCAGCGCCCAGCACACCAGCGCGTGGTTGGCCGCGGTGACGCCGGAGCTCACCATCACGGGCACCACGATCCTCTGCGTCTGCAGGAACCGGACGTGGCACTGCAGCCACCCGTAGAAGAAGAGCGCAGGGAGCATCCACCGGAGGTACAGCCCGGCCCCCGCCGCGATCTCCGGGTCCTGGCCCAGGCGGAGGAGGATCCACCGCGTGTTCGCCCACACGGCGGCGATCGGGAGGCTCACCAGGCTCAGCACCAGCATCGCCCGCTGCTTGTACACGCCCAGCATCCGGTCCTGGTTCGCTCCGAAGGCTTGCCCGCACAGAGTCTCCAGGCTGCACGACATGCCAGTCTGCACGCACGCACGCAGGCAAGAGCGTAAGTACATAACAGACTATGAAAGCTAGCTAGCTAGCCAGCGCGAGTACCAGAAAACTGAAGCCGGTGACGATGGCGAATGAGGAGGCCATGGAGGCGCTGGCCAGAGCGAGCTCGCCGAGGTGCCCCACGAACATCACGGAGATCATCTGGATAACGTTCTGCAGGAGGCAGCCCACGATGAGAGGCACCGCAAGGCGGACTTGTTTCTTGGCCTCCCTCGTCACCTGCAGCAGGGCCGTGCCTTCGCTGGCACTCGGGCTGGGGAGCGGCGGCTCCATGGTTACTTCCATAGCTAGGTATCTTCTTGTTGCTTTCTCGGGTGGAGGCGTGGAGCTACCTCGGCTCGGTTGTTGGGTTAGTATCTCTGCTTTTAAAGGGAAAGATGGCCGAATCATAGTACTCCAAAACATATACTACTATTTTCATAGGCAGTCCTATTAAATATTTTTATATTTATTATTAGTATAAATAGAGGTAGTACGAAACATGAGAAGTTTTTTTTCCTTCTCGGAAAAAAATCGAGCTGTAAACATGCGAGGATTCCATTTGGCTGGTCTCGGTTGCACACCACACCAGAGCAGCTGTCCATCACATTATACTTCTCTTGCTCCGGCCTCTGTCCTAAGACAGAAAATACGATAAGAGTTGTACCTTCAATTCATTGCTTTAGTGTGAGGAGTCATCTGATAATCGGGAATAGATTCGCTGAGAGATGCAGGCACAATACATCAACTAGAGAATAGATAGACTTGAGGCATTTGGGAACCACTTTCATTTCTCTTCCTAAACTTGAGGCATTTGGGGGAGTCGCGGTATATATAGTTAGAAACTAGAAAAGTGTTTTTGCAATATACTATTGAACTGACGTTGTTGCGTGGACATATATTTTATAAAATTGTTTTGATAATGAATTGTATGGAAAATGGAATTTATAACAATACATGCTTTTATGAAAAACTCTATTTTTAAATATGTTGTTCCTGCAAAAAAGAAGATGTGAGCTAAGCTATGAGAAGCATAATATAAAGGTCCGTCAAGATGTGAAGTAGTATGTGATCATTCTATACTTATACAATATGTACTTAGTTTTTTTTATCTATGCTGTTTTGAAGTTCTAGTTATATTGTTGGTAGTAGTTTGTCTTTAATTATTTAAAATGCAAGGATTTTCTATTTGCGTACTAATTATTTATTCATCACGCACATCCCCGTGATCAAGAAGTAAGCCTACCTTATTGATTTTGTTATTGAGTACTATATCATTTGTTTCTTTTTCTTCTCTCGCACCATGGCTATTCAACTCCGATTAGCCTCCTTGAATGGCACCTCATCATCATGAGACATCATGGAGGAATGGATATAGTTATTACTGCCCGACCTACTTGCTTTTATTTGTCCAATTTCAGCACCATACTTCACAGTGTTAAACCGACAATGAGTTTTCAACTTTGTGCTCTTTTGTCTTGTTCACAAAACCAAACTCCTATAGATTGAATCGGGTTGTAGATTACAATGAGGTTAAGTGTGTTGCCCATTTCAATGGTGAGGTGGACTTAGCTACATACGCTTGGAAACATCTGATCATGTTTATAGATTAGCACAAAGCTAATGCAATTATAACTTATGATGTATGTGAATGCTTTAGCGCCAGAGTTGGTGACTTGTTGGGCTTAGTGACAAAAACTATCCCAAGAAATATGTAAATTCATAAATTCAGGAAATAAGACACTAGTAATGCAAAGTCTTAGTGCCAAAAAATTAGCCCATCGAATACCTAAACTCCCAAATTCATCAAGTAAGACACAAATAAGCTAATCAAATGGCCAGAAAAAGTGTGCCTTTCCACCACAATGCTACCCCTTCCCGTCCAGCAGTCTTCCAATCTTTCGATCTTTCCGTTCAGTAAACTGAAGTGTCGCACGCCCACACCAATCCTTCCACCTTTCAGCAGCACCCTAGACGCCGTGTCGCCCTGCTGGCTGGCCGCTTGAGTCCCAAGTCTGGCCGGACGCCGGCACCACCCTCCGCCTTCGATCTCCAGTGGAGGCCATGCCGCCGCCACGCCCGGTCGTCGCTCGTGCCCGTGCTCGCTTGGCCCCGAACGGTTCTGTAGCGGGGCCCTAGCCGCGTCTAATCATCTCAACGAGACGGCCCAGGTCCACGAGGCCGACAGACACTCTGTCTCACGATTTTTTTTCATCCCCCTCGTCAAAAGAAAAAAACAAATGCTCTTTTCCCTAATTTTTTATTCCTCAAACGATCTGAAACGAACGATGCCTACGCGCTGTTACACCTTCTCAGGTGCACACAGAGGGAACACGGGAGAATACGTAGACACCTGATTATCCAAAAGAAAGATGCACTGTAGGAGTGGGTGACTGTGCGTGTGTGAATATTGAATCCAACTACTCCTCCTACCTCTTCTCTCTCTGGTTCGGTCTCTTATTTTTCCCAATTTGGTTGAATCTGGTTATTGGCCTCACTTTCTAAACATCATCGGGGCAAGGGGTGTTACAGTGGTATCAGAGGTGAGGTGTGTTCGGTCATGGGGATTATCGATTTCGATTTGCAGCTATAAAATTCCTTCAATGGTTGATTAACTCGGTATCGAATTTTGATTTCGATCAATTTCAATGCTGAGATCCCGTAATGTCGGACGTCGGTTTGTTGGACCGTTCAATCGCCACGACGGCGCCTTCCAAACCATCCCCACAAACCCAGTTTGTTCTACCAGTGATGGGGGAGGCAACGGAGCGTACGGACGAAGCACTAGCGGCGATTCGCGAGAGTTTGGACTTGGTACGCTCAGCCGGTGGGCTCGCTGGATGCGTGTATGGATTTCCTCGACTCGGCCTATCAGCAGACCACGTCGCGGTTTGATCTGCACTCGCGTGCCGTATTAGACCTTACTCGGCTCATGGACTTCATCGAGAGTCGCGAGGAGACCATTGCGCAGCACATGGCGGCCACGGCGGAGGCGGTGGCGCGTATCTGTGGATCCAAGGCCCCATCAACAACGAATGAGGCGGTGGGTGAACTAGCTTCAGCATGCGCGGTGGGTGACGGAATCATGTGGCCAATTCTAACGAGTGGGTATCAAGGACCATTACCTGGCGACGGTCTTCATCCTGGCTCGACTTCTACCTCGTGGCCCCAGATGTGGGGCGCGTGCGGTGACCCAGCATACCACTGCATGATGTAGTACACTATAATAGTTGACATAATACCAATGAAATACCATTCCACCAATATTACATCCCTCAGAGTAGTACAACATAAACATAGCAGGTCCAAGACATGACTATAGGTTACAACTCGACTTATTATAAAAGATTCAGAGAACACTCTAGGTTATAGAGAGAAAAAGCAACTTCTTACAAAGAAGAACCGGAAATAACAACTCATAACTATCATACTAATAGATTAGTGTCTAAACTATTGGTCTTGCAAATGCTGCTATTGCATTGCTCTACAAAAGTAGGTTCTATGGCTAAATATTATACTTCTATCTAATTAGCAAAATCGTCTTCACTTTAGTTGATGTATATGTTAACTTTCTTGACTTTATTGAAGAACTTGAGCTTTTGGTGACGCTTTCCTTGAGCATAAGTTGATGTAGATGTCGTCTTAATTGGCTTCAGAATCTAGCAAGGGTTAAAAAGATATGGTTGAGTACGAGCGTACTTAGTAAGTTCACTAAAAATGAGTGTTTGATGCACTAACTATAGCCATAGACCATAGGTCGTAAGCTATGCAGGTTTTCGTAAACATTTCTTCAAAAGTTGTTTTTATTACGAAAAGTTATGTCCGTCAGCCTTCACATGTTTACCAGAACTTCATGGAGCTCCTTTCCTGCCGCGTTTGTAGATCCTTCCCGGAATAGGAAGTAACATGTCATATTTCTTACACTCTGCAGAGGTGCGTTACTTTACCCATAAGAGATCCTTAACCATGTTGCACATCCGAGCGGCCAACCCATTCACACTTCCTTGGTATGAGGCTCGATATAAGGATCCAAGCCAATCACTACCCTTCTCCTCTATCCCACATGGAACACGACTCCCTAAGCAGAAATACCTTTGTTAACCCCCATATAGGCAGATATAACACTGGTAACCCCTTGGAGACTCCGTGAGCAGATCATGTCCCTAGTAACCCCCACCGAAGTGGCAGAAATACCTTCGATATCCCCTTACGGATAATCTAGACACCAATATTTCGGGGAAGTAAGGGGTCTCACCCATGTGCTGAGTCCTCACAGGTAATCTATAGCCTTAGGATAAGGTCGTCCGTTCATGTGAAAGGAAGAAGATCCAGCTGACTTCTCCATTCCATTCCAAATCTCATGGTTAACACGTATTATACAACGCAATAATCACTAGCGACATTGGTTGTTTAAGTCCTAGATATTATGTTACTTTACCATTGGAACTTTCATAGTACGTTATTACCATTTGGTAAATAACCCATAATCATATTATTATAAAAATAGCATTTTTTGACCTTTTTGGAGATGAAGGTGATGACAACATTGGATTTGCAAATACTTGATAGAAAATAATCAAAGGACATGAGAAAGTGTGAACTTTCCTTTGTGATCACAAGATTATGTAATCACAGTCTTTGTGACGATATAAGATCCAATATCTGAAATCAACATCATTGGTCCGGTAAGGACTAATGTTTAAAGAAGCAAGGTGCCAATATGCATAAGTAATGTAATGCAATTTGATAAACTTGAATCCCCGGGATAGCATTAATGAACTAGGGTTCGAAACTTAGGAATGGTTTCTTTAGAATGTGTTGCCCTTTTAGACAAGTTTCACATGTGTGCTTCTTATTAGGCTTGTGAGAGTGCATGAAACAATAATGTAAGTACAATAAGTAGCATATAATAATAAATCACTCAAGTGTGGAATGGTATCCAAATACTTATTATATAAAGATTGTTAATCAATTAGAAGGTTTATGGAAATGCTTAAGTCTTTCTTTTTAATACATCTTAAAAGAATATCTTTTAAAGAAAGGCTTTCTTTACAAAGTAAAAGTATTCAAACTTGTAAATAGGTATTACTAGGGTTTTCTCTTAATCAAGTTATTATGAAAGAAATATAGCCTTGATGAAGTTAAGTGGATTACTTATACTTAAGACTTTTTTATCCTTGATATTAGATGATACTATAATTTGTTCATTCATAATGCTTCCTAGAGGTTACCTCATAGTGGTAATACTTTTATTTGAGTAATGTTTTCTTAACATTTTAATTGAATGGAATCATTTATCTCCTTACAAATGAGTGATTATAATTTACAAACATGGGAACCACATAACTTAAATTACTTATGAATTATCTTTGGATTTTTAATACATTTATAAATTTATGAGTGAAATAATGGTAAAAGGTTTTAATAAGTCAAAAATATTATTCTTAAGGGTTTTATATTTGATAAAATCCTTTTGGGAGATGATATACACTTATTTGTGAATAATAACAAATTGTATTTAAGATGTTTTGGACTATCGGGACTTTATACGAGCAATAATTAAGACTAATCTTATTATTATTCGGCCTTCAATGGATAATATTAGAAATATTAACAACTTCATACATCCTTTTATGAATTATTAATTAAGGAAATAGGTTTAAATTCAAGTTATTAGATTACTAAATTTTTATTTACTTGAAAAATGTAATATTATATTTTGATCTTTTAGTTATATTTTTGTGATCATTTTGGTATATCATATGTACTTATATGATTTTTGAATAATAAGATATTATTTTTCTAAGATTTATTACTTTATAAAATAGTTATAATAATAAATATTTGTTTAAGTGAAATAATAATCTATGTTTATTGTTTTAAATTGTATATCTTATTTTTCTAAGAATTTTGATATATTATTTTTGATTTAAAAATATTAAAATATGAATTTTCTAAGTTTTATTGCTTACGAAATCTTTACTAAATAATAAATATTTCCTAAGTAATATAACAACGTATTATAATAGATGTAGATTGTATATTTTATTTTTCTAATTTTTTATACATAATACATATTTTTCTGAATTATAAAACAAAATATATGATTTTTATAAGACTTAATCATTTTATAAAATTATTAAATGTATTTATTGTGTCATGATGACATCAACATGACACAACCTATTTAGATTAAAGCTTTTGGTACTAAGTCTAACTTAACCTAGAGTCACTGACTTGTGGGGCCTTTGACACGTCACATGCCACATGGGCATGGACCGAGTCAAACATTGCTCGCATGGCCGAGGTGACGCTAGCGTGACCTCACACTGACATCATTGGATGAAGATCCTCAAAGATCAATGATTGATCAATCGATTGGGAGTACTCACATGGTTGCGGAGGTGTGCATTGGAGAGAGGAGGCTAGGGCAAACCTAGGGGTGGTTGCACCGCTCGTTTTTCATCACTAGAGAGTGGTGCACGACGATGACTGGCGTCCGTGCATGGAGGCACACAGCGTTGATACATCTCAAATGTATCTACTTTTCCAAGTACTTTGCTCGATGATATGATCCAGAATCTTTTCATACTTAGATAAAACTGCTGAATTTAATGTTGTTTTAAGCAAAAGTCTCCTTTATGTCAGTTTTAGTAGGAAATAAAATCGAGGAAAAATACCATGACAATTTTTCACCAAATAATGAAGTCTAAGACTCTGAAATCAAGCGAGCAGAGCCACCAGGCACAAAGAGACCAGTGTAGGGATCGTAGCATGGAAAACAAAAAATTCTATCACATGAACACAACAAACCAAGATCTAATCTATGGCAAAGACAAGATCTAGTCTACGAGATCGGTGCAACGAGATAGTAGAGAACTAACCCTATGAGATGCAAAGTGTTTAACGAGATAGGATTCTTGTGGTTGATGTAGTCGATCACTTGCTGATCTCAAGATCGTGTAGACGATCCTTTCGGCGTCGCATTCTGGTAGCGCTTCCATAGTCGGTCACATGTACGGTAGTTGATGAAGATCTTCCTCTCCCTTGTTCCAGCAGGGTAGCGGAGGTTGTAGATCTCCTCGGAATCCTAACATCACGACGGTGTGGTGGTGGTGGTGGAGGAGGATAGATTTCTACAGGGCTTCGCCTAAACCGGAGTAGGACGATGGACGAGAGAGCAGAGAGGGGGCGGCTAGGGTTAAGCGCAAATGGACAAGGGTGTGTGTATGTGGGGGGGGGGGGCACTCCTCATAATATAGGTGGGGGTGGCCGGCCAAGGGTTCCCAGCCCAAGCCGTGTCCCCCCAACTCGGTCACTAAGGGAAGAGCTTGAAACCTTTTCCACCAAGTCTTCCTTCTTACAAAAAACTAGAGTTTGACTTTTCAAACTAGGATTTGATTATTCAAATTAGGGTTTGACCCTTTTACTAGTCTTGGCTGAATTGGCCCTTTAGGGTTTGGTGCGGCTGGCCCCTAGGGCATTCCACTGTCCAAGTGACCCCTCCCGGGGTGGTGGAACCACTAGTGGTCCCTCTAGAACATTCTAGAAGTATCCGGTCAAAACAGAGAAACTTTTCCCGAAACCCGAAAAACCACTTTCCTTATACGAATCTTATTACGGACCATTCTGGATCTCCTCATGATGTCCTGGATCCAATCCGAGACTCCGAACAATATTCGGTATCCAACTCATATTCCATATCTATTTAAACAACATCAAATCCTTAAGTGTGTCTCCCTACGATTCGTGAACTATGCAGACATGATCGAGACACCTCTCCGATCAATAACCAATAGAGGGATATGGAAATCCATATGGCTCCCACATATTTCTATGATGACTTCGTGATCGAATGAACCATTTACATACGATACTGATTCCCTTTGTCGCGTGATATTTTACATATCCGAGGTTCGATCGTCGGTATCTCTATACCTAGTTCAACCTCGTTAACGATAAGTACTCTTTACTTGTTCCGTGATATGACATCCCTTGTGACCTATTCACATGCTTGCAAGCCAATTGGATGACATTCCACCGAGAGGGCCCAGAGTATATCTATCCGTCATATGGATGAAAAAATCCCACTCTTGATCCATGTGCTTCAACACATACTTTCAGAATACCTAATTGTAGGGTTTCGTAGCATGGAAAACAAAAAAATTCTATCGCATACAAACAAACAAGCCAAGATCTATCTACTAGATTGTAGCAACCAGTCGATGGAATAACTTACCCTCGAAGATTCCAAAGTGTTTAACGAGAGCGGATTCTCGTGGGTGATGTAGTCGTACTCTTGCCGATCTCAAGATCGCGTAGACGATCCTTCCGGCGCTGCGTTCCGGCAGCGCTCCCGCAGTCGGTCACACGTTCGGTACTCGACGAAGACCTTCCTCTCCCTTGTTCCAGCAGGCAGCGGAGGTTGTAGCACTCTCCTCGCGATTCCGGCAGCACAACGGCGTGGTACCGAAAGTAGAGGGGAGATCTCGCAGGGCTTCGCCTTAAGCCGGAGCGAGTATGGTGGAGTATGAGAGAGCTCCTCGGCGATCTAGGTTTTAGACACACCAAGGAGGAGGTGCTAGAGCCGGCGGCTAGGGTTTGGGGCACCCCAAGTCGACGGCTAGGGCAACCCTAGGAGGCGGCGGCAGCAGCAGGAGGTGGTGGCGCCAAGCTAGGGTTTGGAGGAGAGGTACTTGTGTGTCCTAGGAGGGAGCCCTGCCCCTCCTTATATAGGTGGAGGGGCCGGCCGGCCAAGGGGGAGGGAGAGGAGTCCCTCCCCAACTCGTCTTGGAGGGGGCGCCACCGGTTGGAGGAGGGAAATCCTCCCCAACTCGGTTTCCCCTTTCCTCCTCTTTTCCACTTTCCAAATTTAGCCGTTTGACTTTTCAATTTAGCTATTTGACTTTTCAAACTAGGATTTGAATTAATCCTTTATTTGGAACAGCGATGACACTTAGTACATGATGCAATCATACCAACTTGATACAACACATCCATGTACCCTTCCCCTCCGGAGTGCCGGACATTCCGGAACATTCTAGAACATTCCCGATGAAAACACCGGAACCATTCCCCAACTCCGAAACGGGACTTTCCTTATATGAATCTTATTCTCCGGACCATTCCGGATCTCCTCGTGATATCCCGGATCCCATCCGGGACTCCGCACAACATTCGGTCTCTTTCTCATCAATCCATAACTACTCAAAACAACGTCGAATCCTTAAGTGTGTCTCCCTACGGTTCGTGAATTATGCGGACATGATCGAGACACTTCTCCGAACAATAACCAATAGAGGAATCTGGAAATTCATATGGCTCCCACATATTTCTACGATTACTTTGCGATCGAATGAACCACTTACATACGATATCAATTTCCCTTTGTCTCACGATATGTTACTTATCCGAGGTTATGATCGTCGGTATCTCTACATACCTAGTTCAACCTCGTTACCGATAAGTACTCTTTTCTTGTTCCCGTGATATGTGATCCCTTGTGAGCCAGTCAGATGCTTGCAAGCTAATTGGATGACATCTCACCGAGAGGGCCCAGAGTATATCTATCCGTCATATGGATGGACAAATCCCACTCTTGATCCATGTGTTTCAACCAACACTTTCAGAACACTCAATGCCACCTTTGTAGCCACCCAGTTACGGTGTGGTGTTTGATGTCATCAAAGCATCCATACGGTAAAGGTGATATGCATGATCTCATGGTCAAAGGAATTAGATTACTATGTATCAGAAAGCATATAGCACTTGAACTATTAAAATGACTTGATCTTTATGCTACGCTTATCTATAGGAGTATGTCCATCATACCATTCTCCTAACGATATGATCTTGTTGTTAATAACATCTCAATGTTCATGATAGGGAAACCACAATCATCTATTAACCAACAGGCTGGTATTATATAGAGGCTTTACCAGGGACTTCAAATTAAGTTTACAAATCACACAAGTATTAATGTTTCCTTGTTAATACTATTATAGCATGAATGTAAACATTTATCATAAACACAAAGATATAATAATAACCACATTTATTATTGCCTCTAGGGCATATCTCCAACACTAATGCCACCTTTATAACCACCCAATTACGTAATTGGTGTTTGATGTCATGAAAGCATCCATTCGGTGATGGTGATTAACATGATATCATGGTCGAAGGATTAGGTTACTATGTATCCGAAAGCTTGTAGCAAACAAACTCTAAATGACTTGATATTATGCTATGTTAACTATAGGAGTGTGTCCATCACATCATTATCCTAATGATATGATCTTGTTATTAATAACATCTAATGTTGTCAGGGGGATAACCCCTGGTAGGGTCATAAGGGGTAGAACACAGCCCAGCTTGGCTGACGCCGAGTGACGAAAGAACCAGGCCGGATAAGTATGGCCGGGTAAGAGAAACACGTGAAGCCTACATATGAACTATGTCGGCCCGCATAAGACAAAGTTGTTAGTCTTGCAGGAACCAACGAGCCGAGTCTTCCGAGGAAGGGCCCAGTCAGATAGGACGCGTGGCACCTTTCCGAGTAAGGATCACGAGGGACCATGGTAAAGCATGGTCAAAAGAGAAGGGCGACGCCGGGTGACACAAAAGGAGTCGTGTGACGCCCAAAGCAAGGGATAACGTACAAAGTTACAGAGTGACGCCAAAAGGAACAGGAGGCGACGTACCAGAAGACCGTTAGCTGTAAAGCTTTGTGGACTGGGTCATTGGGCTTAGGGCAAGCCCATGACCCGGCCCACATTGTAGGGACCAAGATCCAAACAGTAAACCCTAGAACCCAAAGGGATGTAAGCTAGCTAGCGCTGCCTATATAAGGAAGGGCATAGCTGTAGTAGGGGGAGGTTGGACCAAGTAGGAAGCTAGTGAACAGAACACTAGTTCATACAGCTCAAGGAGCACTTGTAATCCTCGGGTATCAATCAAATCGCTAAGTGTAGAGAGTTCTCTTGTTCTTCGTGTATGGCTCGACCGTGCACTCCCTCCCCGGTGACCACAAGCACCCATTCAGCCCCCAACTTAAGCCTACCCATAGCATCTGCTGTGCCACTACCACGACAAATGTCCATGATCAGGAAACCATGATCATCCATTAATCAACAAGCTAGCTTAAAAAGTGGCTTACTAGGGACTCTTTTATGTTTACAAAACACACAAGTATTAATGTTTTCGATTAATAAAATTATAGCATGGGATGTAAACATTTATCATAAACACAAAGATATAATAATAATCACTTTATTATTGCCTCTTGGGCATATCTCCAACAACCAGGTGGCACACCCAGTAAGGGTTGGCGTACCACCCAGGCCCTTTTGGCCATCGAGCATCATCTCGGCCTCTCCTTTGGCGTACCCCCTTATATACCCCCAAACCTAGTTTCCCAGGAGGACGGAATTTTTCATGAAACAGAGCACCGCCAAAGCCACGATCTTCATTTTAGGGGTTAGATTGGTCCTGCTCTCCATCCCGGAGAGTGGGATTTCGAGGTCTTATCCACCACCATCATCATTACCATCATCACCAACGACCATGAGTTCATCCCCGATCATCATGTGTGAATAATTCCCTGTGGGCATGTTAGATGGACCGGGATTGGAAGAGATCCATCATGTAATCATCCATATGTATCGAGATTTGAGGTGTTTATCTTGTGGACATTCTTATATGAGTGTTGGTAAACTTTTGCTATGTTTAATGCTTGTTGCTAGGGCCCGAGTGACATGATTTTAGTACTGAAATTTTATTGCCCTATCATATATTTGAGTTTGGTATGTATTTGCAAAGTGTATTACCTATTATTATGTTGAACATGCGAACCCTAAGGTGACAGTTAGGGAAAACAATGGGAATATATGATAGTTTGAGGATAATGTGTGTTCATGAAGTGTTAATTCTTTGTTCCGGTCTATTTGCAAAGGTATATATTAGTTGCCTGTAGTTCCAAGTTGGCCCCGGTGAAATGGGCAAGAAGGACAAAAGATATTATTGCAAACTTACATGCATAATTTTGTTTGGAGCACACACAACTGAATTAGAGATAAATGTCATGTTAAGTATGATACATTATATGATAGATATCATTCGTACAACACACCGCTATCACCTCATGCCTGCGGTTTAGCCACTTCAAGTTTCACAACATTACTTCCGGTGAAAACTGGAAATCTGCTGCTTTATTTACCGCTTTGTTTTACTGGTTTGAATCAACTACCATAAATTACCACTTTCTCTACAAGTTTATTGATATACAAATGTGATTGAGAGTGACGCCTCAATTGCTAAAGTCTTATTGGTATTCTTGTGTTCTCCTTGAGTCAAACTATAAATTTTGGTAATACTTCCTATCGAAGATTTCAACGATCCCCTATACTTGTGGGTATCAAGACATTTTCTAGCGCCATTTCCAGGGAACCTACTAGCTTTATTGGTAAGACCACTTGTTATCATTTAATTGATGTACTTACTTGTCTCTCATCATGGGAAAGAGTAAGGATGCTGGTAAGAAGGATGTTATGCCTTCTACTACAAGGAGAGGTACGGATTTGCCCTCTAGGCCAAACTTTTCACCCAATGCTGTTACTACCCGTGCTATTAAAAATAAAACTACTATCCTAGCAAGTTAACCATTGTCTAGGATGTCTACTATTATTGATAAATATTTGTTGGATGATGACCAAGATAAATATGGGATGCCTGATTTATCTAGGTCCTTGTCCAATGATGTGGAATCTGAATATGATAAAGATAAACATGTTAATTAAAAAGATAATGCCACTAGTTCTAAAGAGACACCTAGTGAAGATGATATTGCTTTCACTAAAGATTTTATGAGTCTTGATCTAGATGACTTGGATAAATTTGAAGAAGCCCTGAGTACCTTTTCTCTAGGAAAACTATTTCATGTTGCTAGTAAATGTAATGAACCTGCAATATTCATTAAATATAAGACTATGATTTTGAAGTTAACCCTAAAATGATAGAAAGAGTTGAAGCATCTAAGTTCTATGGTAAAGAAGAAGAATTTACATATGAGAATTTAATGAATTTAGAAGATACTGCTTGCCTATTTAGAAAAACTAAGATACAACAACGTTATTATTTCTTAAAATTGTTTCGCTTCTCTCTAGGAAGAGATGCAAAAACTTGGTACCAATCATTAGCTCCTAAGTCCATTACTAGTAAGGAAGCATGCTTGTATGTGTTTTTGCATAAGTATATTTCTGATAGTAAAATACATGCTATGAGAGTTGAAATTAGTAGCTTTACACAAAACAAAGAAGAAAGTATTCCCCGAGCTTGGGGGAGATTTTGTGCCATTGGAAGGAGATGTCCTGCACATGGTTTTAAGGATAATGAATTACTTGATGCCACTGTTCAAAAAATAGGCCGAATCAGCAATTAATAGGCCGATTAATCGCTACTAGGGACCCGACCGTGTCGATTACCACTAATCATTTGTTTTAATCGTTTAGCCCAATTAATAGGTCTGACACTCCGATTACTAGGTATGTTCCCGATTAACCACTACACTTGGTCAAAAAAGTTGCAAAATTATCAACACATATTGCCCATCCATCCGCTAGCCCGCCCCAATGAAGTAGGTTTTGCGAAGATCCCGCTCGATCCCTGCCTCTAGGAGCTTGACTTCCGCCATCACCAACTAGTTTCTTGTCGTTGTTGACCAGTTCCTCGTAGTTTCTGACCAGACCTCAGATACAAGAGCTCGAGCGCCTTGAGGATCTCATCCAGGAGCTTAAGGCTGTCTTTAATAGGGTAGATGGTTGAGGTGCAAGAGGATTCATACGTGTTTTAGGTGCTAACTTTTGTAGGTTGCACCAATTAATAGCTGACCGATTAAATTAGTTAATCGTCTGAATTCCGATTAGTCGCTACTCCCAAGCCAACCGAGCAGTTAACGATTACCGATTTCCTTACCATTGCTTGATGCATTTTATAATGGACTAACTCAAAGTTCTAGATCTTATCTAGATAATGTTGCAGGAAATATTTTTAGGGACTGGACTATTGAAGAAGCCAAGGAATTATTGAATACTATCACTCAAAATTATCATGATTGGCATATTTAAGAAGAAGAGAAAAGTGAGAAGATTCATAACAAGAGAGGTGTTCTCATATTATCTAATGAAGATATGGAAGAAACTCATAAATCTATGGAGGAAAGTGGTATTAATTCTTCTCATTTAAAGGAACATTTTGAAATGGGTGTTAAATTCCCTATTGATAAACCATGCTTCCCTACTTAAGTTCATGCTATATGTTCTTCTGAAAGCAATGGAAAGGTATCACCTTGATGACCCACAAGTATAGGGGGTGTATCACAGTACTTTCGAGAAATAGGAGTGTCGATCCCAACGAGGAGCAGAAGGTGCTGAACAGTGGTGTCGAGCAGGAAATCCCTGTGAATACTTAGCAAACGGATTTTTAGTGGTTTTCTGATAAGGCAACAAAACAAAGTGCAAGTAACAAAGAACAAACGCAGCAAGTGACCCAATCCTTTCTTAGCAAAGGACAAGCCATTGGAAATACTTATAAGGACCAAACGTTCTTGAGGACACCTGGGAATTCTGTCAAGTGCTTTCGCTTCAAATAGCTAAGTACTCTTCTTTGGTGTTGTAAGTGTTGTGTGGGTGAACCTGTGCTAATGTACCGACCTTACTTGGACTAATACACACTTGTGATTAAACCCCCTACAAGAATCCGCAGCTAAAGGAAAGTAATTAAGATATAAACCTAACCATAGCCTTAAACTCTGAGATCCTACACTGCCTTGTGCAAAGGTGTCCTAACGGGGGTTCAGGTTTCTGTCACTCCGGAAACCCCACAATTAGTAGCCAAATACACAATGCATTCCCCTAGGCCCATAAATGGTGAAGTATCATGTAGTCGACGTTCACATGACACCACTAGAAGAATAGCACCACAACTTAAATGCTAAACAATTGAATAATAACTCAACACAAATCCACTACTAACAACATGACTTTTCCCATGTCCTCAAGAACTAGACGAACTACTCACAAGACATCATATGGATCAGGATCATAGATGATATGGTGATGGATAACAATCTGAACATAAACAATAATCCAATGGTTCCACTCACAAGCATCAACTACAATAGTAATTAACACCGGGAAAGATTCCCCTAAGAACTAATGCAAGATCCAATACAATTGTTACAGCGGGATGGAGTGGTGATGATGGTGCTGGTGGAGATGATGGTGTGGATGATGATGATGATCCCGATGAAGTCTAGCTTGATGAAGGTGTTGATGGCGATGATCTCCCCTCTCTAGGAAGGAATTTCCCTGGCAGAAATCTGTCTGCCTAAGAGCTCTTTCTCTCTCGGTGTTTTCCGCCCCGCAGAGGCGGTGAAAATCTTTCTGTGGTCGCTCCCCTAGTATTAGGGTTTCGTGGGGAAGATATAGGCGAGAGGGCGGAGTCGGGAGCCGAGCAGGTGGGCCACACCTGCCCTAGGCGCGAGGCAAGGTGGGCCCGCGCCTAGGGGTGTGGGCCCCCTGTGGCCCGGCTACGCCTCCCATTCTGGCTTCCTCCGTCTTTTGGGAAAATATAATTTTCCAATATTTTTATGGTATTTTTCTGATCTTCGTGAAATTGCATCAAAACACCTCTTTTTCCATCAGAAACCTGACTCCGGCAGTCCATCCTCCAAGAATCATCCAACATGCAAAAACAGAGGAAAAGACATAAATAACACCTCATAATAACAAACATATCAATGAATAGAGATAATTTGCCTCTATTCATTGATATGTTTCTTATTATGAGGTGTTATTTATGTCTTTTCCTCTGTTTTTGCATGTTGGATGATTCTTGGAGGATGGACTGCCGGAGTCAGGTTTCTGATGGAAAAAGAGGTGTTTTCATGCAATTTCACGAAGATCAAAAAAATATAGGAAAATTATATTTTCCCAGAAGACGGAGGAAGCCAGAAGGGGAGGCGTAGCCAGGCCACAGGGGGCCCACACCCCCTTAGGCACGGGCTCACCTTGCCCCGCGCCTAGGGCAGGTGTGGCCCACCTGGCCTGCTCCCGACTCCGCCCTCTCGCTTATATCTTCCCCACGGAACCCTAATACCAGGGGAGTGACCACGGAAAGATTTCCGCCGCCTCTGCGGGGCGGAAAACACCGAGAGAGAAAGAGCTCTCCAGCAGTCAGATTTCTGCCGGGGAAATTCCTTACCGGTGAGGGGAGATCGTCGCCATAAACACCGTCATCAAGCTAGACTTCATCGGGATCATCATCATCCACACCATCATCTCCACCAGCACCATCATCACCACTCCATCCCGCTGTAACAATCGTGTTAGATCTTGCATTAGTTCTTAGGGGAAACTTTCCCGGTGTTAATTACTATTGTAGTTGATGCTTATGCGTGGAACCATTGGATTATTGTTTATGTTCAGATTGTTATCCATCACCATATCATCTTTGATCTTGATCCATATGATGTCTTGTGAGTAGTTCGTCTAGTTCTTGAGGACATGGGAGAAGTCATGTTGTTAGTAGTGGATTTGTGTTGAGTTATTATTCAATGGTTTAGCATTTAAGTTGTGGTGCTATCTTCTAGTGGTGTCATGTGAACGTCGACTACATGATACTTCACCATTTATGGGCCTAGGGGAATGCATTGTGTATTTGGATACTAATTGTGGGGTTGCCGGTGTGACAGAAACCTGAACCCCCGTTAGGACACCTTTGCACAAGGGAGTGTAGGATCTCAGAGTTTAAGGCTGTGGTTAGGTTTATATCTTAATTACTTTCCTGTAGTTGCGGATGCTTGCAGGGGGTTTAATCAAAAGTATGTATTAGTCTAAGTAAGGTCGGTACATTAGCATAGGTTCACCCACACAACATTTACAACACCAAAGAAGAGTACTTAGCTATTTGAAGCGAAAGCACTTGACAGAATTCCCATGCGTCCTCAAGAACGTTTGGTCCTTATAAGTATTTCCACCGGCTTTTTCTTTTCTAAGAAAGGATTGGGCCACTTGCTGCAGTTCTTCGTTGTTTTTATTACTTGCACTTGTTCTGTTGCCTTATTAGAAAACCCCTAAAAATTCGATTGTTAAGTATTTACAGAGATTTCCCGCTCCATACCATTAGTCAACACCTTCTGCTCCTCGTTGGGATCGACACTCCTATTTATCGAAAGTACTACGATACACCCCCTATACTTGTGGGTCATCAGTGGCTATTTTAAAATAGGGAATACCTACATTATCCTAAATGAATTAAGCATGGGATGTGATAAAGCCTTATGCATATATTCTTTCTAAGTTGTTAATAATAATAACCTCCCTTAACATATTGGGTGAATCAAGATTAGCATTTAACATAGTGATTCACCACAATTTTATGTGTGGTTTACTTTAGATATGAACTTATCATGTAATGGATTGTAGTAAATATTACTTAGAGGATATATATAACTCGCATGCTATGCAATAATTATTACTTTGTGTTGGTTTCTATTTCCATGTATCCCTTATGATTCCTAGAGGATTTCTTATACTCATAAATCTTCTTTGATCTTGCTAGAGAATTGGGGTTTAGGAATCCGGACTTACAGTTTTGGTTGATATCTAAAACTATAATAACATAGCAAATTAACTTTCTGACATGATTTATAAAAAATGTCTTCTTGATAATTTTCTAGTAATTTAGCTTTAGGGTTTAGAAGAATAAATAGACATGGGACTTAGCATGACGTGATATATTCTTGGTTAAATATTTCTCTAGGACTCCTATCTTTAATACTTCATTAAGCTTGGGCCTTAGTTAAGGAATTCCTTTCCTAGATATACTCTATATAAATCTCTCCTCTTATTCATAAAGATCACATCTTCCTAAATCGTCTAACTACACCATATCCAATCATCTGACTCCACCATATCCATAATCATCTGATGACATGGTCATGTCACTTCTTCACTACTCATTCTCCATTCTTCCTCTAGTATATAACTTCCATTTCTTAGCTATCTTTGGTGAATTTCATTCATGCGGTTATTTCTAACTTCTTTAATTAACACACTTAACAGTCTTCTCTCATCTCTACTACCAACGCTTGCAAGTCTACCATCCTCACTATGTAGCAAGTGATATTAATCCTCAACCACTTCCCATAATACAATATTGCCCTTGTATTAGCTTGGTTGAAATACCATGACTTAAACTACTCCATACAACTCATGTTCCACACTTCATCATACATTAGCTTGAATCATCATGATCCTAGCTTGGTATACCAACACCAACTCTTTAATACCTAGTGAATTATCCCCAAATTACTTGAGAATAATGACCATTATTCTTTGATCACATTAATTTTAGGCTTCTAATTGTCTGGTCAATATTTATCCACAACTAAGTAACAACTTGTACTACACCTAGTCTATGTATAGGTTTTATCTTGCTAATGAAGCTTATCTTATGGTTGTACCTTCTTGGCTTAACAAGTTTACTCTTTGGTATTCTATTATTACTAGCTTACTTGTAACTTCTTAATTACTAGTTTAGATGCTTCTTCTAGTTAACTCAGGAGTGAGTTAACTCCTACAACATCAAATGGTTTGATATCCACTAAGGATCTCATCCCAATGATGATGGCACACTCTACCATAACTAGTTCCTTTTTATTATTAATTTACTTTAGGACTTTGGAAAGGCCAATATGATAGGTTAAGGGCTACAATTGCTAGGTCAAAGGTTGATATCCCAATAGTGATGATTCAAGACACTATAAGATGGTTCAATAAGAATGTCATCTATTAATATAGTTAATAAGTATCTGTGGTGAATGGTCTTGACTTTGTTTCCTTCCTACTTAATATAACTAAAGAGTTAGGTTTAAGTATTACCATGATGCTCATGGTAGGAATAGATAAGAATAAGATAGATCAAGATTTAGCTATTGAATTTCTTTTACTTGAGTTATATACTTAACTTGGTATCCTTGAGTTGTTATATTGAATACCATGATATGATCTCTAGAAGATATGGTATTTATTATTAAGTAATGTGTTGTGTGTTTTAATTTTATCCATTTGATATACCCATATATTAAATCATCTTTACCCAAAACAAGTTTTTAATAAAGGTCACATTGAAACTCATCAGAATTAACTTGATGATCTACTTCAGTTCCACCAAGTTAAGGGAAGTTTCAATCACTTTAACAAGTTTTATTCAAAAGCGCAAAAATTATCTAGATTTTCTATGCATGAATGCAATGCACACACCTAATATTAGCTTATTTCTAAGCTCTAAGTCTAGGATGTTACAACGTGGTACTGATCTATTTGACACCAACTGTCGTATTCCAGGAGAGCAACATCATGGAGGCGACGAGTTTGGTGGCGGAGAGGGGAGCCGTGTTGGGTTGCGATCACAAAGCGAGCACCTAGGCGGTGGTAGACTATCAAACCTGAAGCTGCAATTTCCCCGATTTGATGGTTAGTATCCATGCATTTGGCGTGACCAGTGCTTGGACTACTTCAAGGTATGCAATGTGCATCCCACACTCTGGTTTATAGTAGCGACCATGCATCTGGATGGTAATGTCGCACATTGGTTTCAAGCGTATAAGCTCAAGCATATAGTACATGGATGGACAAACTTCATTCTAGATGTGGAGGCGAAATTTGGTGTGGAACATCATCGAGTATCCATCACTGAATTATTGTTCGTCAAGCAAACTAGCACAATATATAAATATTGCAGTAAATGTCAGGAGCTTGTGTTCAAAGTCTCAGGCCACAATCCCCATTACAATGAAACATTTCTAGTTTCTCAGTTCATAAAGGGCCTCAAGTATGAAATTAGAGACCCAGTTGCTTCTCATGTTCCCGAGACTATGGATCGAGCAATTCTTCTCGCGCATGTTCAGGAAGATTTGTAGGCGCAGAAGAAACCATGGGTTGGTCGCTAGTTTGCAGCACCCCGAGAAGAACCAGAAATACCCAAAGCTAACATTGCCAAACCGCCATTAAAACTTGGGCAGGGAGACTTATGGAAAGATTTTCAGCTACGCGATTACCACATGGCCAATGGGTTGTGCTATCGACATGGTGATAAGTATGAGACAAATCACAAATGTGCTAAAAAAGGAGATCTTCATGATTTGATAGCAGAAGATCACCAACAGGAGATCAATGATGAAGCACTTGAGTTGCTGGAATTACAAGATATTGCTAATGCCCAAGATCTCTCACTGTGTCCATTCATGCTTTGTCTAGTCAACAAGTCCCAACACTATTCACATCAAGGCTCTGGTGCAAAATCAGGTGATGTTGTTGCTGGTGGATTCAGGAAATACGCATACCTTTATCAATTCTCCATTTTAGACAGAGTATCTTGCACTATAATGACATCCTTGAAACTTTGGTGAAAGTGTTAAATGGTCAGACCATCAACTGTAACAAAATGGTACACAATCTTCTGTGATGGGCACAAGGACATTCATTTGAAATTGATATGCGTGTGTTACCTCTCGGAGCTTATGTTGCTACTTTAGGGGTGGATTAGCTATAGCAGTGTGGAGAGATGCATTATAGTTGGGTGACCAAAACTCTGAAGTTTCATCAAAAAGGCCGCACTATAACATTGCACGACATTCAAAACACTACATCTGACCAACTAAAAGAACTACCAGTGGACCAGCTTCTCAAATTGGCAAAAGGGAATGGCATTTGGGAGGTAGCCATGCTAGACCAAACGCCACAGGGCATCATTTAGCAAGAGATCCCGGTGGAAATTAAGTCTGCTTTAGATCATTTTGCACCAATCTTTGTTGAACCAACTGCTTTGCCACCTCACCGTGACTATGATCATGCAATTGCCTTGCAGCCAATAGCCACCCCTATTAATACTCGACTATATCGGTATTCTCCTTTTCACAAAGATGAAATTGAGAGACAAATCTTGTCCATGATCAAATCTGGCATCATTGTGCAAATTATGAGCCCGTTTGCCTCGCTAGTACTGTTAGTGCAAATGAAAGATGGGGAATGGAGATTTTGTGTGGACCGTCGGAGGATCAACAGGATTACCATCAAGAACACATTTCCAATGCTTGTGATTTATGAGCTTCTTGATGAACTTGCAGGCGCAAATTTGTTCTCCAAACTAGATTTGCAAGCCAAATATCACCAAATATGGATGTGAGAAGAAGATGAACAAAAGACTGTATTCAAAACTCATCAAGGTCATTACCAATTTAGTGTAACGCCATTCGGATTATCAAATGCTCCTAGAACATTCCAGTGCATGATGAACTTTATTCTTAGTCCTTGCCTCAGAAAATTTGCCCTTGTATTCATGGACGATATACTTGTGCATAGTTCATCACTGGAAGAGCATGCAATTCATCTAGGCATAGTCCTGGAACTCCTCTGTCTAAATCAATTCTTTATCAAAGCTTCAAAGTGTTAAATTGCCAACACGAGTTGGAGTACCTAGGTCATATTGTATATGCTGATGGGGTCGCTACAGATCCGAGGAAGACGCAAGCCATGAGTAACTGGCCTCGCCCTTCCTCTAGGACAGAACTTCATGGATTTTTAGGACTAACCTTCTATTATCGCAAATTTGTCCTTGGATGTGGGGTGATCGCCAAACCTCTCACAAATCTCCTTAGTAAGAAGTCATTTGAGTGGAATTCTGAGGCTGATCTAGCTTTTCAGCAACTCAAGGCAGCCATGAGAACAACACTAGTGTTGGCCTTGCCAGATTTCAACAAGTAGTTCATGGTCGAGCCAGATGCATGTGACACAGGGGTTGGAGGTGTACTTATGCAGGAAGGGCACCTACTTGTATTCTTGAGTAAAGCGCTCATTGTGCAACAAAAATCCTTATCCATCAACGAGAAGGAATTCTTGGTGGTCATTATGGATATTGAACGCTGGTGCTCTTATCTGCAACATGGGGAATTTGCGATTCACACAGACCATCATAGTTTAACCTATCTAGATGATCAAATTCTACACTGACCTATGCAGCGGAAAGCGATGACACGTCTAATGGGCATGTGTTTCAAGATTGTTTACAAGAAAGGTTCTGAAAATGTCGCGACTGATGCTCTATCACGTCAGGGACAAGTATTTCAGATACAAGTGATCTCTAACGTCAGACCCACATGGATTCAATAAGTGATAAACTCTTATGTCACAGATGCTAATGCTCAAGAGCGTTTGCGTGCACTAGCAATACAAAGGTATATGAGATTTTGTAGGGACTAATTCGAGTGCACGAAAAGGTGTGGGTGGGGGAAAAGTCAGCCCTACACACGAATTGGATCAATGCGTTTCATAATAGTGTAGTTGGAGGAAATTCTGGTGTACTGCCAACTTACAAATGACTTAAGCGTTTGTTTTCATGGCTAGGAATGCGCACTAAAGTGGATGACTTTGTGCGTCAATGTGTAGTCTATCAGCAAGAAAAACACTCTCATGAGAGACCTACGAGGCTTCTCCAACCCTTGCCAATTCCAACCGGGATATGGCGTGAGCTGACCATGGACTTCATAGAAGCATTACCCTTATCTGGTGGAGCCAATGTTATCATGGTGGTGGTTGATCGCCTAACAAAGTATGCTCATTTTGTACCCTTGAATCACCCATTCTCTACTGCTGTTTTTCATAAGCTTTTCTGGATGCCATTGTCAAATTGCATGGCATGCCACTATCAATTATCTCTTACCGTGATTGAATCTTCACAAGCAAACTATGGAAGGAACTCTTCAAGTCACTAGGTACGAAACTGAAATTTATCACTACCTATCACCTGCAGACAGATGGACAAAGTTAGCACGTGAATCAGTGCTTAGAGATGTTCTTGCGATGCGCTGTGAACGACACACCTAAGCAATGGCAGAAATGGTTACCTCTTGCAGAATTCTGGTACAATTCCACATAGCACTCCTCGCTGGGTTGTTCCCCGTTCAAAGCCCTATATGGTTGTGACCGTAACCTCGGTGTCATGCCTGTGCTAGAGTAAGATCATGTCTCTGAAGCTAACATTCTGCTCCATGATACGTCGAAAACGTATCTATAATTTTTGATGTTCCATGCTTGTTTAGTATATACTTTGCTTTGCTTTGTCTACACTTTGAGGTATTTTTATATGTTTTATGGTACTAACCTATTAACAAGTTTCCAGAGTGCCAGTTGTCTGTTTTCTTCTGTTTTTGGTTCCAGAAAGGCAGAAAATCAATATTCTCGAAATTGGACGGGACAAAAGACAAAGTCAATGTTTTACCGTGGGGAACATGACGCCTAAATACGAGACGGAGGAGAGAAACTAGGGGCCACACCCCCTGTCCGGCGGCCAAGGTGGGCCCGCGCCTGGGAGAATGCGGCCGCCCTGGTGACCCCCCTGCCTCGCCTCTTCGCATATAAAGACAACCCGATGCCTAAACCCTAAGTACCCGATCAATATTCCACGAAACTGTCTGTAGCCTCCGCCACCATCGTCCCTAGATCGGGGGGATCTGAAGCTCTTCCCGGCACCCTGCCGGAGGGGAGATCATCCCGGAGGCCTTCTTCTTCATCATGCCAGCCTCCGGTATGAAGCGTGAGTAGTTCCACCTTGGACTACGGGTCCATGTAGTAGCTAGATGGTTGTATCTCCTCCTTTGTGCTATCATGTTTAGATCTTGTGAGCTCCATTCATGATCAAGATAATATCTATTTGTAATCATGCATGTTGTGTTTGCGGGGATCCGATGGATATTGAGATTACTATGTCAGATTGATTAATGGTTTTGTCTTATTTATTCTATCATGTTTGTGTTGTTTGTGTTCTTGCATGCTCTCCGTTTCTAGTATCTATATTGGCCAAGTAGATTCTAGTGACTCCAAGAGGGGGTATTTATGCTAGATAGTGGGTTCATGCCTCTATTTAATCTAAGGGAAGTGACAGAAATCTCTAAGGTTATAGATGTGTTGTTGCCACTAGGGAGAAAACAACTGTCTCTTGTTCATAGAACAAGTGGATTGTTTAGCTTACACACTTTGCTTAAAGTAGTTATCTGTTGCTTGCAACTTAATACTGGAGGGGGTTCGGATGATAACACAAAGGTGGATTTCTAGTCATAGATGCAGTTGGATGGCGGTCTATGTATCTTTTTGTATTGCCCAATCGAATATCATTGGATCATGAATGTCTAGTATTGCATTGTTATGCCTTGCTCAGTCTTATCAATTGCCCTGCTATAATTTATTTACCCAGCATGCCATGTTTGTTTATCTAAGGAGAACACCTCTAGTGAACTATGGACCCCGGTCAATTCTTTACCATTGATACATCTTCCACTGTTCCTGTTTACTTGCTGCAAATCACTATTACCTTCCACACCATACAATTAATCCTTTGTTACAACAACAGGTGAGATTGACAACCTCATTGTTCATTGGGGCAAAGTCTTGAGTTTGTGTTGTGCAGGTCTCCAAGTTGCTATCAACACCTTTGAGACGTTTCCTTCCTCCTACTAGTTCGATAACCTCGGTTTCTTACTGAAGGAAGACTTGCTGATGTGCTGCATCACACCTTGCTCTTGGGGTTTCCCGAAAAATCACTTCCAGGCGCCATCAACAAGTTTTCTGGCGCCGTTGCCGGGGAGGCTAAGGACGTCTTCACAAGGGGAGTCCTTCACAACCTTTCTCTTTACTTTGTTTTTGTTTTTCTTAGTTTCTTTTGCTTGGTTTTGTTTGTTTATTTTTTATCAAAAATTCAAAAAAAAATAGTTTAGTTTGGTTTGCTTTCTTTTATCAAAAAACACAAAAAAAATTAGTTCCTGCTCAAGTTGCTGCTGTTGTTGGCTTGCTCCACTTTTGCCAAAATGAACTCTGCTGAGAACACCAAGTTGTGTGACTTCAATAGCACAAACAACAATGATTTCCTAAGTACTCCTATTGCTCAACCTTCTCCTGATGCTACCTTTTATGAAATTAAGCCTGCTTTGTTGAATCTTGTGATGAGAGAGCAATTTTCTTGTGCTAGTTCTGATGCTGCGGCTGCCCACCTCGATAACTTTGTTGAACTTTGTGAGATGCAAAAATATAAGGATGTAGATGGAGATATTATTAAGATCAAGTTGTTTCCTTTCTCCTTGAGAGGAAAAGCTAAAGAATGGTTGCTATCCTTGCCTAGAAATAGTATTGATTCTTGGATTAAGTGCAAAGATTCTTTTATTGGAAAATACTATCCTCCTGCTAAGATTATATCTATGAGAAGTGATATTATGAAAATTAAACAACTTAATAATGAACATGTTGCTCAAGATTGGGAAAGAATGAAATCTTGTTGTTAAGAATTGTCCCACTCATGGACTTACTGCTTGGATGACTATCTAGACTTTTTTATGCAGGTTTGAACTTCTCTTAAAGAAACCTATTGGATTCAGCTCCTGGAGGTACCTTTATGACCATCACCTTGGGTGCTGCAACAAAACTCCTTGATAATATGATGGTTAATTATTCTGAATGGCACACTAAGAGAGCTCCACATGGTAAGAAGGTAAATTCTGTTGAAGAAACCTCCTCTTTGAGTGATAAGATTGATGTTATCATGGCTATGCTTGTTAATGGGAAAGCTCCTTTAGATCCTAATAATGTTCCCTTAGCGTCTTTGGTTGCTCAAGAAGAGCAAGTTGATGTGAACTTCATTAGAAACAACAATTTCAACAACAATGCTATAGGAATAATTTTGGTAGTAACAACAATTATAGGCCTTATCCTCCTAATAATGGCAATACCTATGGAAACTCCTACAACAATACTAGAAGTGCCCCCTCCGAACTTGAAGTCATGCTCAAGGACTTTATTAGTAAACAAACTACTTTCAACAAGACTGTGGAGGAAACACTTTTGAATGTTGAGAAAAATATTTCCTCTTTTTCTGAAGCACAGTCCTTCTTGATTAATAAAATGGCTGCTAAACCTGAAACTTTCGAAAGTACCTTTGCTACTACTCATGCCATAAAAGTTACTATCGATGAAAATGTAAGACTGTTAGCCCAACTTCATGCTAAGTGGGAAAGAGAAGCTGAAACTGCTAGAAACAATAGTGTGTGCACTATCACTGATATGTTGGAAACATATATATAATTTTTGATGTTCCATGCTTATTTAGTATCCACTTTGCTTTGCTTTGTCCACACTTTGAGGTGTTTTTATATGTTTTCTGGTAATAACCTATTAACAAGTTGCCATAGTACCAGTTGCATGTTTTCTGCTGTTTTTGGTTCCAGAAAATCTAGTAAGGAAATATTCTCGGAATTGGACGGGACAAAAGCCAAAGTCAATATTTCACCGAGGAGAACACGGAGTCTAGAGGAGAGACGGAGGGGAGCCACATGGCGGCCGCACTCCCCAGGCACGGGCCCACCCTAGGCAGGGTTTGGGCCCCCTGGATGCCTCCCAGCCTCGCCTATTCGCCTATAAGAAGCCCCCGATGCCTAAACCCTAAGTACCCGATCAATATTCCATGAAACCGTCTGTAGCCGCCACCACCATCGTCCCTAGATCGGGGGGGGGGGGGTCTGAAGCTCTTCCCGGCACCCTGCCGGAGGGGAGATCATCTCGGAGGCCTTCTTCTTCATCATGCCAGCCTCTGGTATGAAGCATGAGTAGTTCCACCTTGGACTACGGGTCCATGTAGTAGCTAGATGGTTGTATCTCCTCCTTTGTGCTTTCATGTCTAGATCTTGTGAGCTCCGTTCATGATCAAGATCTCATCTATTTGTAATCATGCATGTTGCGTTTGGGGGCATCCGATGGATATTGAGATTACTATGTCAGATTGATTAATGGTTTTGTCTTATTGATTCTATCATGTCTGTGTTGTTTGTGATCTTTCATGCTCTTCGTTGTTAGTAGCTATCTTGGCCAAGTAGTTGCTAGTGACTCCAATAGGGGGTATTTATGCTCGATAGTGGGTTCATGCCTCTATTTAATCTAAGGTAAGTGACAGAAATATCTAAGGTTGTAGATGTGCTGTTGCTACTAGAGAGAAAACAACGGTCTCTTGTTCATGGAACAAGTGGATTGTTTACCTTACACACTTTGCTTAAAGTAGTTGTCTGTTGCTTGCAACTTAATACTGGAGGGGGTTCGGATGATAATCCAAAGGTGGATTACTAGTCATAGATGCAGTTGGATGGCGGTCTATGTATCTTGTTGTATTGCCCAATCGGATCTCATAGGATCTTGATGTCTAGTATTGCATTGTTATGCCTTCTTGAGTCCTATCAATTGCCCTACTATAATTTGTTTACCCAGCATGCCATGTTTGTTTATCTAAGGAGGACACCTCTAGTGAACTATGGACCCCGGTCCAATATTTACCATTGATACATCTTCCACTATTACTCTTTACTTGTTGCAAACCACTGTTACCTTCCACACCATACAGTTAATCCTTTGTTACAGAAAACCGGTGAGATTGACAACCTCACTGTTCGTTGGGACAAAGTCTTGAGTTTGTTTGGTGCAGGTATCCAAGTTGCTAGCAACACCTTTGAGTGTTTTCCTTCCTCCTACTTGTTCGATAACCTCGGTTTCTTACTGAGGGAAAACTTGCTGCTGTGCTCATCATACCTTCCTCTTGGGGTCTCCCAACGAAGTGATGCTGCTGCACTCATTAAGCCTTTTTTCTGGCGCCGTTTCTGGGGAGGAAAGGTAAAAGTCACTCACACACGTTACCCCACGACAACAGCAAGCCAGGAAGCCTTTTTTCTGGCGCCATTGCCATTGAGGCTAAGGACGTCTTCACAAGGGGAGTCCTTCTCAACCTTTCTCTTTACTTTGTTTTTGGTTTGCTTAGTTTCTTTTGCTTGGTTTTGTTTGCCTCTTTTTATCAAAAACTCCAAAAAAAATTAGTTTAGTTTGGTTTTCTTTCTCTTATAAAAAACACAAAAAAGTTAGTTCCCACTCTAGTTTCGCCTTGCTCTAGATCACCATGTTGATCCCCAAGTTCACCCTAAAAGACCTTTCAATAGGTAGTGGCTCCATAATTGGGAAAGAAAATATTGAAAAATTCTTTAATCATGTTAGCAAACATGATGATATTAAGGATAGATCTATAGCAGAGCTTTCTCCTAATTATGAAATAGGTGCAGCTTCTTTAGTTCATATGTTGGAGGCTAGGTTTTTTAACCTTAACCCCATGATGCAAATTTTGTTTCTCAAACTAAAAGAAGAAAAGGATGGTGAAAAGAGAGAATTTATTCTTGAAACTTTACTGAAAGAGTTCAATGATGTTGCTAAGGAAGCCAGAAAAGTCTTTAAGCGTTTTAATATGCTAAGCTCATGTGTAGATGTTATGGGTGCTCCTGATAAAACTAAACCTAGAGAGGAAATTAAGATACCCATACCCTTTAAACTTGTTGGAATGCAT
Source organism: Avena sativa (assembly GCA_916181665.1). NCBI lineage: Eukaryota > Viridiplantae > Streptophyta > Magnoliopsida > Poales > Poaceae > Avena > Avena sativa. The sequence continues at coordinate 359,181,302 of OV702283.1, forward strand.
GAAGCCTTAGAAAAGAATTTTGATTGCATTGTTCCTAAAAATCCTTTTGATGAAAATAGTGAACCAAAGATAGATGAGAAGGGATCCTCCAAAACTCATTTGGATGAGATACCTTTCCTAGTTTAAGATATTGCAAGTATTGATCTTAATTCTTCATTTGAAAATTCTTGATTTATTACTTCTTGTGCCTAACTTAAAAGCATTAAAGAAAAGTACTTGTTGAGAGATAACCCAAGAGTTTTCTTGAGTCTTGGAAGTTATTACTTCATTAATGACCTCTCCTTATCCTTTTTGTTTGCTTTTTGTGCCAAGAATGACCTCTAATGAGAGGGAAGTAAGATTTAGGGAGTTGCTGTCCCGAAACAGATTTCTGTGCTCCACCATAAAAATTCGTGAGGAGTCTATGTACATCGGATTGAGCTGAAAATTTACGAATAAATCCCCAGTATGTTATCTAACTTTCGTTAGTTCAAACTTCTTTATTTGAGCAACAGAAGGTCTTCGAAAAAATCGGTTTATACCTGTTGGTCTGTTTTGACAGATTTCAACCATTATTTGCATTTGCTTCTTATTGATTCCTTTTTGGGTTATTTTTGGGAAATTGAGCTTTTTGAAGGAGTTGCTACAGTAGCTTGTGTTTTTAGTGAAAAGTTTTGCTGTTCTAAAGCTAAACCAAAGGGTCTATTATGTTTTGAATACACTAATGTTGCTAATGAAGATTGTGTGAAGTTTTGTATGAATGAAAATTTGAGGTGTAGAGAGAGAATGATGTAATGAGATGAAGAATGGACAAAAGATCAAGTTTGGGATGCCACCCCGGTGTCACCCCAAGAAATATCCAAGAGTTACAAGCGTCAAAGCTTGGGGATGCCCAAGGCATCCCCTTCATCAATAAAAAGCTCAGGTCTTTCTAGACACTTCGTTTTTATTGTTTCATGCACTGTTGTGTTGTTCTTGGAGCGTCTTAATTTTCATTTGATTTGCTAGTGATGCTAAGATTTATTTTGATCTTGATGGTTGCAATATTTCTGAAGTGATTATGTTCCTACAAAAGCTTGCTAGAAGTCCTGATGCTAGTGATATGCATGTAGCTTTCACCAAACACATTACAGATGCTCTTATTAAAATTAAGGAAGAGAAGTTGAAACATAAAGCTTCTATTCCTAGGAAAGTAGAAGATATTTGGGAACCCATTATTAATATGCAAGTGAATTACTTTGACCTCAAAGCTTCATGTGACCTTGGTTCTATCTTGCCTAGAAAGATTTATGAAATGCTTGATTTGCCACCTTTGTAAGATTGCTGTTTGGATGTCCCACTTAATGATAATGCTAAAAAGAAACTCATGGGGAGTGTTAATGATGTTCTTATTATGGTTAACAATGCTTATGTCCCTCTTGATTTCTATGTTTTGGATGTTGGATACAATGCTTCTTGTCCTATTACTTTGGGAAGACCTTTTCTTAGAACAGTTAGTGCAATTATTGATATGAAAGAAGGCACCATTAAATATAAATTTCCATTCAAGAAAGGTATTGAACACTTCCCTATGAGGAGAGAGAAGTTGCTTTTTGATCCTCCTTTTAAAGCAAGGTTTCATGTTAATGCTTCTTCATTTTAAAATACTTGATTCTTGCTTCTTGTGCCTAACTTAAAGGCGTTAAAGAAAAGTACTTGTTGGAAGATAACATCGTTTTTATTTTTTCATGCACTATTGTGTTGTTCTTGGAGCGTCTTATTTTTCGTTTAGTTTTCTTGAATAAAGTAGTTTGGAACCCCGTTCTCGCTATGTTGTTTAAAATAAGTTGATTGGTGATGGAGAGGAGTAGAAAGTCCTTGCTTGAGTAGTACAAGAGGAGCTTGCTTTGACTGTGACTTGGACTTTATCATGTCATGCTAGGTGTTGTTTTGACCTCCTGCTTAGTATTATTGTTGTAGCATGACTTGTTCCAAACAATTGGGATTGCTTAGTGTGCCTTGAAAGAATCATGCATTGTTTTAGCATACAAAAGCATAGTATTTTGGTATTCTCCTTTGATGCTTTGTTTGGGTTGACCTGGCACATGCTCACACTATGTTATGACTATGAACAAGTCACCATAACCTCTATGATAATTTAGTCCTTGACTTGTAGTACCACTTTATGCTTTGATTAGTAATGTTTTGTCGCTCTGCATGATTATGACCATTATTACTCTCTTAGTTGGTCGCTCCCAGTCTTTTGCTAGCCTCCACTTGTATGAGTAATCTCTACTCATTCTTCCAACTCCCAAGAAACCAAGTTATTCCAAAGTTTCCACTATAAATTCCTATGCATGGTGTGTTACACCATTCCAAGTATATTCTTGTTTTCATCCATCTTCCAATTTAAAAGTATTTTGTTATGAGAAAACTTAGTTACTAAAGCTCTCACAAACTTGATGGCACACTTTATTTTTCTTGCCCCGAATAAACTTGAACCATTGTGTCATATATGTTGTATATGCTTGCACTTATACGTTGTAATTAGCAGAACCGTGCTGTCACGGGGAACGCTTTCAACATTGCACTTGTACTTTGTACATAGTTGATATCATGCTCTTTTGTCTATGGATGTCGCCGGTGTGAAATAAAAGGGGATATTGTAAGTCCATGGAGTTATGTATGTGTGTTAGAGAAACGCCTGGGAAGCTAGCCTAAGCCATGCCAAATCATGGTGGAAACTTGCAGCATCACCATAATGACGTCTATAAGAAGATTGCTAAGATGCTCATTGTAAATAAGAAAAGAGACATATTAAAAAGAGGAAAGAGAGAAAAAAGCACCATATTCCCATGGTAAATAAGAAGATTGCTAAGATGCTCATTGTCTGCTTGCCTTGTCATTTTGATTATGGCATAGCTCCTGTATCATGTGCAAGGGGTACCCCGTTGGCGGTTCTCTATGATACACATGTACTTACTATGACAAGAACTTACAGGTGACTAAAGTTGAGTAGCATGAGGTGCGGCCCTCGTATTCAAGGGACATGAGGTTGCCAACATATACTTTGTCAATAATATACTCCATAGTTTGTTCACTTTAACCTTAATCACTTCACGATACTTATGATAGGGGCAATGAGGGCTGAAACCTAACAAGTACCATAATTTTTGGAGCTCTTTTTGAGACTTGAAATCCCTGCTTCCCTTTGAAGGGCCTTTCTTCCACTATTATATTGAGTGTCCACCTTCTATCCTTAGGCAGCAGTTAAGAGAGCATAGTTGCCATTCTTAGTTCTATGTGCATTGTCCCAAAACTTATTGATTGATGCATATTGTTGATATTACTTTTTCTTGTGCTATTTGTATCTAATCACTCTTATGAACTTTGAAGGTGTCCTATGCATCTATTTGCTACTCCATGAGGCACAAGCTGAATGCCACTATGCCATGTTTTCTGTATGTGAAACAAACAAACGTTTTTCAATGCATGTTATTCATGATCTTTGTTTATAGCCTTTCATGTTGCATGCATAGTTACTTTGTCTTACTATTAGAACTCCATCTTTGATGCTCATGTTTAGAGTTCTTTGATACCAGCTTTCAATGCTTGCAAATGGTTTGATCTTGATTTTGATGGTGCATGTCACCTCAAGAATTATTATTTTTATCACTTACCTACTTGAGGACGAGCAGGAGTTAAGCTTGGGGATGCTTGATACGTCGGAAACGTATCTATAATTTTTGATGTTCCATGCTTGTTTAGTATCTAATTTGCTTTATCTACACTTTGCGGTGTTTTTATATGTTTTCTGGTACTAACCTATTAACAAGTTGCCACAGGGACAGTTGCCTGTTTTCTTCTGTTTTTGGTTCTAGAAAGGCAGAAAATCAATATTATCGGAATTGAACGGGACAAAAGCCAAAGTCAATATTTTACCGTGGGGAACACGAAGCCTGAATACGAGATGGAGGAGATCCACCAGGGGCCACACCCCTGGCCGCGCGGCCAAGGTAGGCCCACGCCTAGGGGGTGCGGCCGCCCTGGCGACCCCCCTGCCTCGCCTCTTCGCCTATAAAGACCCCCTGATGCCTAAACCCTAAGTACCCGATCAATATTCCACGAAATCGTCTATACCCGCCGCCACCATCGTCCCTAGATCGGGGGGATCTGAAGCTCTTCCCGGCACCCTGCCGGAGTGGAGATCGTCCCGAAGGCCTTCTTCTTCATCATGCCATCCTCCGGTATGAAGCGTGAGTAGTTCCACCTTGAACTACGGGTCCAATATAGTAGCTAGATGGTTGTATCTCCTCCTTTGTGCTATCATGTTTAGATCTTGTGAGCTCCGTTCATGATCAAGATCATATCTATTTATAATCATGCATGTTGTGTTTGCGGGGATCCGGTGGATACTGAGATTACTATGTCAGATTGATTAATTTTTTTCTTATCGATTCTATCATGTATGTGTTGTTTGTGATCTTGCATGCTCTCCATTTCTAGGAGCTACTTGGCCAAGTAGATGCTAGTGACTCCAAGAGGGGTTATTTATGCTAGATAGTTGGTTCATGCCTCTATTTAATCTAAGGGAAGTGACAGAAATCTCTAAGGTTGTAGATGTGCGGTTGCCACTAGGGAGAAAACAACGGTCTCTTGTTCATGGAACAAGTGGATTGTTTACCTTACACACTTTGCTTAAAGTAGTTATCTATTGCTTGCAACTTTATACTAGAGGGGGTTCGGATGATAACTCGAAGGTGGACTTCTAGTCATAGATGCAGTTGGATGGCGGTCTATGTATATTGTTCTATTGCCCAATTGAATCTCATGGGATCATGAATGTCTAGTATTATATTGTTATGCCTTGCTTAGTCCTGTTAATTGCCCTACTGTAATTTGTTTACCCAGCATGCCATGTTTGTTTATCTAAAGAGAACACCTCTAGTGAACTATGGACCCCGGTCCAATCTTTACGATTGATACATCTTCCACTGTTTACTTGCTGCAAACCATCATCACCTTCCACACCATACAGTTAATCCTTTGTTATAGCAACCGGTGAGATTGACAACCTCACTGTCAGTTGGGGCAAAGTCTTGAGTTTGTGTTGTTCATATCTCCACGTTACTTGCAGCACCTTTGGGACGTTTCCTTCCTCCTACTAGTTCGATAACCTCGGTTTCTTATTGAGGAAATCTTGCCTGCTATACTACATCATACCTTTCGCTTGGGGTCTCCCAACGAAGTGCTGCTGCACTCATCAATGAGCCTAGCATATTAAAACTTTGAAATACCTTTTTGGCTTCCTTAGCAACATCATTGAACTCTTTTAGTAAAGTTTTTAGGATAAAATCCCTCTTTTCAGCATCCTCTTCTTTTAATTTAAGAAAAAAAATTTGCAACATGTGGTTAAGGTTAACAAACCTAGCCTCCAACATGTGAACTAAAGAAGCTGCAGCAATTTAATAATTAGGAGCAAGCTCTGCTAAGGATCTATCCTCAATATCCTCATGTTTGCTAACATGATTAAAGAATTCTTCAATATTTTCTTTCCCAATTATAGAGCCACTACCTATTGAAAGGTCTTTCAAGGTGAACTTGGGGATCAATATGTGAGCTAGAGAAAGGTGAATTCACTAGAGTAGGAACTATTTTTTGTGTATTTTTTATAAGAGAAAGCAAACCAAACCAAACTAATTTTTTTGAGTTATTGATAAAAAGAGGCAAACAAAACCAAGCAAAACAAAAACAAAGTAAAGAGAAACGTTGTGAAGGACTCCCCTTGTGAAGACGTCCTTAGCCTCCCCGGTAACGGCGCCAGAAAAAGCTTGATGTTGGCTCAGCTGATTGTTGAGCTTCGTTGGGAAACCCTAAGAAGAAGGTATGATGAGCACATCAGCAAGTTCTTCCCTCAGTAAGAAACCAAGGTTATCGAACCAGTAGGAGGAAGGAAACGACTCAAAAGTGTTGCTGTAGGGTTCGCAGCATAGAAAACAAAAATTTTCCTACGATGGGAACAACTATGTACCAAGATCTATCTACTAGATACAAACAACGGGCGGATGTATATCCGTAGAGAACATACCCTTGAAGACCGACAAAGCTTAACGAGTCCAAACTCGTGGTTGATGTAGACGATCTCTTGCCGATCTCAAGATCGAGAGGAAGTCCTAGCGCCGCAAAACAGCAGCGCATCCGTGCTCGCACACACGTTCGAGGCACCGAGCAACCTCCGCCTCCTCGCTCCAGCGATGCAGCGGAAGCATAATTCTTTCTTGCCGAATATCCACCGGGAACATGTATCTCGCTAGTCCGAGACCATGGGGGATAAATTCTAGAGGGGGAGAGAGATCCTTCACGAGAAGGTGTCAGTGAGAGAGAGGGAGGGTGGCTCCTTTTATAGGGAGAGGGGGGCACCCAAGGGGCCATGCGCCCAGCCATGGGGCTGCCCCCTCCCCTCCTTTCATTCATGTGGGTGGACACTCCACTCACACAAAAGCCTTTCAATTCCCTCCACTCAAAAACCCACTCAAATTCCCATTAAATTTCCACCAAATTTAATGCAAACTCTCATTAAATAAAACTCCTTTTATTTATTCAGAATTTTGTCAATTACTTTAATGACAAACATTCACATATAACCCCTTGCTAGTATTTCATTTCACATGCAGAAACACTTTCTGCAATTTCACCCGAAAACCCGTTTCGGTATCTAGTGAAATAAATTCCTGCGCTTGTTATTCTTTTCGGCATGAAACTTTTGCTCCAAATGGATGTCGGTGTCTCTTAAGTGTGTCACCCTACGGTTCGCGAATAATGCGGACATGATCAAGACCCCTCTCGGATCAATAATCAGAAGCGGGATCTGGAGACCCATACTGACTCCCACACATTCAACGATGACTTGTGATCGTCGGAACCTTTTACGCTAGTATCTTAATCCTTTTGTTTCGCGATATATTACATGTCCGAGATTCGATCATCAGTATCTCCATACCTAGTTTGATCTCGTTACTGACATGTACTCTTTTCTCGTTCCCGTGATATAACATTCTAGTGATCAAATCACTTGCTTGCAAGCTAATCAATGTGATATCACCGAGAGGGCCCAGAGTATATCTATCCGTCATCGGGATGAACAAATTCCACTCTCGATCCATGAGCCTCAACATAACACTTTATTAGTTTGAATCCATCTTTATAATAACCCTGTTACGGTGTGACGTTTGATGTTATCAAGAAACTCTTCCGGTGTTAGTGATTGACATGATCTCATGGTCTAAGGATTAGGATCACTTCGTAAGTTGTTATAGCAATATAAACTCAATGACTTTGATCGTAATGCTATACTTCGGATGAATGTTCATCACACCATTATACTAATGTTGTGACCCCGTTATTAACAACATCCAATGTCCATGATCAGGAAACCTTGATCATCTTGTTAATCAACGAGCTAGTTTATGAGAGAGGCATAACTAGGAACTTTCTGTTTGTTTATTAAACACACATGTATTAACGTTTCCGTATTAATACAATTATAGCATGCAAAATAAACATTTATCATAAACAAGGAATACGATAATAACCACTTTATTATTGCCTCTTGGGCATATTCCCTTCAGTCTCCCACTTGCACTAGAGACAATAATCTAGTTTGAAAACTCTGCGTATTGAACACCTATGGCTTTCCGGTGTTCCATATACGCAATTGCAAGTGGTTAACATAATCTACGGATCTGACGCTCAGGTCCGTGTGTATTTGCATGTCTTTGCGTCTTCACGCATCACTCATTCTCCACTAAGATGGCATTGTATAAATTTGGTCTTTCGGTGAGACCTTTAGTTCCTTGGGGTTAAATCATATCGATACTATTGTCATACAATATATCTTTAGTGTTAGCCCGTTGCGAACCACACCTTAGTTTGATAACAAACTACTTGACACAAATTCCCTCCTTTGCTACTACTATAGCAGTCATATACTTAGCCTTTTGTTGTAGTATCCGTCACAATGTCTTAACTTTGGAACTCTTCCAAATCCATCATGGAATCTCCTTTCCATTACATTGTGCCACCCATAGTTTAAATTGAGATAAACTTAATTTGTATCTTGTGACAAAACTAGTATCAATGTAACGCTTTACAATGAACTATTTGTAATTGTTTGTCACCTCTACACAAATATATTCTTAGTTCTTCCAAAAGATCATAAGAATATCCTCACTATCGTCCAATGATCATTTTATGATTCATTCTGGTATATGCTCATAACACTTAGAGCATAGGACATATCTGGATGTGTACATATCATGGTATGATTGATCAAGACATTCTTGTGATTTTACTCATCAAGTGTCAAAGCACTTGAATCTTGTTTCACTTATCAAGTGTCGATACACTTGAATCTTGATTCAATTCCTTTCCATGCGACAAGAACCGTTTCTTGTTGATTCTATATTGAACTCCTTCAATATCTCATATATGTACGTTTGGCACAACCATATTGGCGTTACAGTCTATCCACTATAGACATTCACGCTAAATATTCGGGTTTTGCCTAAGTATTTCATCAAAATGAAATTCTTAACCTTTGTCAATAAAATATACATTATTTCTAATCAACAAGATGTCCTCCACATAATGTATTAGAAATATGTCTTAGCTCTCCCACTTAATTTCTTGCAAATGCAAGCATCTTCATCGTCTCCTGATGAAAACTCTTTTTCATCACGGTGAAGATTCCAACTCCGCGATGCTTACTTCAACAATTGAAGTTTGCATGCCCCTTTTTAGCATCCTTTGAATTAACAAAACCCTTTGGATCGTGTCATGTACACGTCCTAGGTAACCATTCTATTAGAAGAACTTTGTTTTGTTTATTCATCTACCATATACCAAATTATATGTAGTGGTTGCTACTTTAATCCGTCCAGACTAAATATCGCTATGAAAGATCAAATCTTGTCATAGTCAACTCCTTGAACATTGTCATAAAATACTTTACGACATGTCGACTATTTCATAGATGTGAAACATCCATGTCTGTTTCTTTATATATCCAAATACGACTGATAGGTTTTTACACCTTTCCGGAGGGTCTTCCAAGTTCAAAACTTGATTTATCGTGTATGGACTTATCACGGATTTTATGGCTTCAAGCCATTTGACGGAGTCAGGGCCCATCATCGCTTCTTTGCATATAGTCGGTTCATCATTGTCAAACAATAATGATTTACTCTCAAATCTTAGTATTTGATTGTTTATTCGACCGACTTGGTTCAATAGGAACTTAGATCTCCGTGACCGCAACATTTGAGGAACGTAATCCATGAGCATTCTGGCTGCCTCCGGAACATTTTCCGGCGCTGCGCAACTCAGCATATTTAGCTAAGGTTCGTTAACCTTATCAAAGTTCTATTGTCCTCCCACTTAACTTTTATGAAAAAATTCCTTTTTCAAGAAACTTCACGTTTCAAGCGACAAACCCTTTTGTCCTTGGTGTTATGGAGGAATAACCAATTATTATTCGAAATAACCTACAAATACATGCTCATCCGACTTCGGTTGTAAACATCTTACTTATGTTTAGCATACCAAAATTTAAGAAATGACAACTTGGGTTTTACCCAAACCATAACTTCCATGGTGTCATTTCACCGGATCAAGATGGAGCTCTTTTCAGTGTAAAAGCGGTAGTCTCTAAAGGTTTAATCTTTTAAAACACAATGGCAGTTTTATAAATAACACCTTTGATCCAACCATGTCAAACAAGGTTTCATTACAAATCTCAAACACTCCATATTCCTATGGTGTTTCGGGAGATGTAAATCTAGGTGTTTTGCTAAACTTGCAACTCAAATAAATCCCTTTATGATAAAATCATAATTCATTTATTTTCTTGTTACACTTGTAACTCAAACAAATCCCTTATGATAAAATCATAAACCATTTATTTTCTTGTTACAATGATTTTCCACTTCATCTTGAAAGTCATTGAAACATTTTCAAATATTTCATACTTCATTCTCATTAAGTGAACATTCACTCAAATTTCCGGAGAAAGTATATGAAGTTGAAACCCATCGCTTATGACTATAAATAATGGACTACATACATCGATATGTATAAATTCCAATATTTTAGTCGTTCGTTCTTCTTTGGCCTTTGAACGAAGTTTTAATTATCCCGAGGAAAGTACCACAAGCGTCACTTGATCAAATCAAAGACTCCAAAATTCCATAAAAATGGAGTTTCTTCATGTTTTCTTTCCAATATAATTTAAACGGCGATGTCACTTCGCAAGTGATCTTTCAATCATTTGTCTTGCGACATTTTAGCATTAGGTTTTATGGATTTGATTTCTCCAACTAGATTTTGTAAATCATCCATCTTATATGGAATACGGTAATTATTTGAAAAACCTTTGTTCTCATAATACCTGATTCAAATAACAATTATTAAAACAAATCTTGAAGTCAAGCTTTGATGTCAACGAGAAATACAAACAACGGTTTGTTTGTTTTCGATGAACATCATCACATATTCTCTTGCTAGTTACTTAGGCCATTGTGGTTCATGAATTGCATCGTTCTGTATGAAATTTCATACCAACCAATTCGGTATCCAATACCCAAGAACCACATTGTTTAACAAGCAAAGAATACAACCATAACATGTATATCATCCATATACCTAAATTGGATATTTCCAATCTTTTCTTTTCTGCCAAATATATTTTATAGATTCTCTTTTAGCATTTCCTTTTCCTTTTAAAAGAATCTATCAACATCAAAAGTGGCGCCATATACATGACACATAGTCCAAAGCGTGTATATTCAAATAATAATACCTTTGGACTTGCACTTTGAAGTAGATCACCATCATCAAAATGATCGGTATTCTTTCAAAATCCATTCTTTAGTAATCTTTTAGTGTAGTAAACACTTTACATACATCTTCTATTCATCCTTATCATGAAGACTTTCATGATCAAGCTACTGTAGCTTATAAAGGTGAATCGTGAGTATAATGTTGCTTTCCAAAACCCTTTTTGGATGATTAGGATGTCTAGCATCTCCAACCTTTGTAAATTCTCATCCTATATGAGAACACATATTATACTCTATCATATTGCAACCAAAACATTGTTTCAGATATCGTTATATCTGCCACACATGATGGTTTCTGAAACAATTCTTTCAGCTCCTAGATAAACTTGATATTAAAACAATCAAGAATCATGGAGGCAAACATGATACTTAAGATACTAACACTGGAATTGTTACTCTCGATTTAATACCAATTATTAAATTTCACAGAGTAAATAGAGTTTGCTGAAAGTTTGCAATAGGACTTTAAACTTTGATTGACACTCAACACAATACGATACCATTTCGTAAAGTAAATATCCAGAATTCTATAGTTCTATTATCTCAATTACAACTATGCATAAGGTGGTGAACGAATGCCAATGACTACAACAAATTATGCAAATTCACTTTGATTTAATTTATGATAAATTGAGTTCTACTAATCTAAATTAGAAATGAACTCCCACTCAAAAACGACATCCCTCGTGTCTTTTTGGTGATTACATGAACCAAATCCACTACACCAAGTTCGATCATCACGTGAGTCGGCGTAGCTTCAAAGGAGAGCATCCATATGGTCATCATATCAAAACATATGACTCATGCTTAACCTTTCGGTCCGTGTTCCGAGGCCATGTCGGTACATGCTAGGCTCGCCAAGTAAGAACCTTAGTATTCGCGTGTGTAACTGTCTTACACCCGAGATATGCTCGTGGATTCAAGTACACCCGATCATCACGTGATGTCTTGAAGCGACGAAACATTGTCGGTGCATACTTAAGGAAGAACACATTTTTATCTTGATATCTAAATGAGGGATCATCTTATTATGCTAATAAAACGCCAAACAAGCAATATAAGATGCTATCAAACATCACATGTTTATTAGTGGAATGATATGGTTCTCGCATATGATCTCTATCATGTGCACCGTGGTATGATCACTATCATACCTTTATGTGTAAATCCAAGGTCTATGGAGTTTACACGTTATGTATGTTGTAAGAGTATCATCTCATACTTCTACTTACAACATCACCATATCATAACACTAGCCCAGCAACAATCTAAACTAGACGCCTCTAATTTATCCATTGCAAATTTTACGTGGCTTAGGGCTTTCGAAGATAGAACCGTTCTTACCTACGAACATGAACCACAACAAGGATAACCAAATTGTTGACAACTCGTTGCAAATTAGATATTGACTATAGTAGGAGAGACAGACACCCGCTAGCCACTTATGCAAAACTAGTTGCATGTCAAGCGTGGAACAGGTCTCATGTGCGAGGACATGTAAAGTTTGTCCGGGCCGCTTCATCCCACTATGCCACCAATATCCAAAGTACAACTAAGAAGCAATAAAATGATCATCATCGCCCACATACTCATATGTGTACTACCCGTGCAAAGCATCTACGCATAGATCCGGCTCTGATACCACTGTAGGGTTCGCAGCATAGAAAACACAATTTTTCCTATGATGGGAACAACTATGTACCAAGATCTATCTACTAGATACAAACAACGGGCGGATGTATATCCGTAGAGAACATACCCTTGAAGACCGACAAAGCTTAACGAGTCCAAACTCGTGGTTGATGTAGACGATCTCTTGCCGATCTCAAGATCGAGAGGAAGTCCTAGCGCCGCAAAACAGCAGCGCATCCGTGCTCGCACACACGTTCGAGGCACCGAGCAACCTCCGCCTCCTCGCTCCAGCGATGCAGCGGAAGCACAATTATTTCTTGCCGAATATCCACCGGGAACATGTATCTCGCTAGTCCGAGACCATGGGGGATAAATTCTAGAGGGGGAGAGAGATCCTTCACGAGGAGGTGTGAGTGAGAGAGAGGGAGGGTTGCTCCTTTTATAGGGATAGGGGGGCACCCAAGGGGCCATGCGCCCAGCCATGGGGCTGCCCCCTCCCCTCCTTTCATTCATGTGGGTGGACACTCCACTCACACAAAAGCCTTTCAATTCCCTCCACTCAAAAACCCACTCAAATTCCCATTAAATTTCCACCAAATTTAATGCAAACTCTCATTAAATAAAACTCCTTTTATTTATTCAGAATTTTGTCAATTACTTTAATGACAAACATTCACATATAACCCCTTGCTACTATTTCATTTCACATGCAGAAACACTTTCTGCAATTTCACCCGAAAACCCGTTTCGGTATCTAGTGAAATAAATTCCTGCGCTTGTTATTCTTTTCGGCATGAAACTTTTGCTCCAAATGGATGTCGGTGTCTCTTAAGTGTGTCACCCTACGGTTCACGAATAATGCGGACATGATCGAGACCCCTCTCGGATCAATAATCAGAAGCGGGATCTGGAGACCCATACTGACTCCCACACATTCAACGATGACTTTCTTGTGATCGTCGGAACCTTTTACGCTAGTATCTTAATCCTTTTGTTTCGCGATATATTACATGTCCGAGATTCGATCATCGGTATCTCCATACCTAGTTTGATCTCGTTACTGACATGTACTCTTTTCTCGTTCCCGTGATATAAAATTCTAGTGATCAAATCACTTGCTTGCAAGCTAATCAATGTGATATCACCGAGAGGGCCCAGAGTATATCTATCCGTCATCGGGATGAACAAATTCCACTCTCGATCCATGAGCCTCAACATAACACTTTATTAGTTTGAATCCATCTTTATAATAACCCTGTTACGGTGTGACGTTTGATGTTATCAAGAAACTCTTCCGGTGTTAGTGATTGACATGATCTCATGGTCTAAGGATTAGGATCACTTCGTAAGTTGTTATAGCAATATAAACTCAATGACTTTGATCGTAATGCTATACTTCGGATGAATGTTTATCACACCATTACACTAATGTTGTGACCCCGTTATTAACAACATCCAATGTCCATTATCAGGAAACCTTGATCATCTTGTTAATCAACGAGCTAGTTTATGAGAGAGGCATAACTAGGAACTTTCTGTTTGTTTATTAAACACACATGTATTAACGTTTCCGTATTAATACAATTATAGCATGCAAAATAAACATTTATCATAAACAAGGAATACGATAATAACCACTTTATTATTGCCTCTCGGGCATATTCCCTTCAGTTGCAAGAAACTGGAAACCTGCACAACACAAACTCAAGACTTTGCCCCAACGAACAGTGAGGTTGTCAATCTCACCGGTTTGCTGAAAACAAAGGATTAACTGTATGGTGTGGAATATAATGGTGGTTTGGAGAAAGGTAAACAGTATCAGTGGAAGATGTATCAATGGTAAAGATTGGACCGGGGTCCATAGTTCACTAGAGGTGTTCTCCTTAAGATAAACAAACATGGCATGCTGGGTAAACAAATTATAGCAGGGCATTTGATAGGACCGAGCAAGGCATAACAATGCAATACTAGAAATTCATGAACCTATGAGATTCGATTGGGCAATACAATAATATACATAGAACGCCATCCAACTACATCTATGACTAGTAATCCACCTTCAGGTTATCATCCGAACCCCCTACAGTATTAAGTTGCAAGCAACGGATAACTGCTTTAAGCAAAGTGTGTAGGGTAAAAAATCCACTTGTTGCATGAACAAGAGACCGTTGTTTTCCCCCTAGTAGCAACAACACATCTACAACCTTAGAGATTTCTGTCACTTCCCTTAGATTAAATAGAGGCATGAACCCACTACCGAGCATAAATACCCCCTCTTGGAGTCACTAGCATCTACTTGGCCAAGATAGCTACTCGAAACGGAGAGCATGCAAGATCACAAACAACACAGACATGATAGAATCAATAAGAGAAAGCCATTAATCAATTTGACATAGTAATCTCAATATCCATCGGATCCCTGCAAACACAACATGCATGATTACAAATAGATGATCTTGATCATGAACGGAGCTCACAAGATCTAAACATGGTAGCACAAAGGAGGAGATACAACCATCTAGATATTACATGGACCCGTAGTCCAAGGTGGAACTACTCATGCTTCATACCGGAGGCTGGCATGATGAAGAAGAAGGCCTCCAGGATGATCTCCCCTCCGGCAGGGTGCCGGGAAGAACTTGACATCCCCCGGATCTAGGGATGATGGTGGCGGCGGCTACAGACTGTTTCGTGGAAGATTGATCGGGTCCTTAGGGTTTTGGTATCGGGGGGTCTTTTTAGCCGAAGAGGCGAGCCAGGGGGAACCCCGGGCGGCCGCACCCCCCAGGCATGGACCCACCCAGGCGGCGCGGCCAGGGGGTGTGGCTCCCTGGTGGCTCTTCTTCGTCTCGTACTCTGGCTTCGTGTTCCCCACGGTAAAATATTGACTTTGGCTTTTGTCCTGTCCAATTCTGAGAATATTGATTTTCTGCCTTTCTAGAACCAAAAATATAAGAAAACAGGCAACTGACACTATGGCATCTTGTTAATAGGTTAGTAGCAGAAAAGATATAAAAACACCTCAAAGTGTAGACAAAGCAAATCAAAGTAGATACTAAACAAGCATGGAACATCAAAAATTATAGATACGTTTTCGACGTATCACTTATACAAGGTGCATGTGTAATGCGAGTCTAGTAAGTTTATAGATGCGCCTCAAATAGCAATCTCAAATTTCAAAAAAAAGCTGGCCAAATCTGGATGGAGGTGGGCGTCACCGGAAGAGGGCTAGGATAGGCCGGAGGTGGGTGGACGAGGGGCTCGCCGGAGGAGGAGGAGGGGGGTAGCGGGAGGAGGTCACCGGGGTGGTCATCATCATCGTCGTCGTCAGAGGATCTCACCGGGGTAGATGAGGAGGAGCTCACCGGTAGAGGAGGAGGAGGAGCTCACCGGGGTGGAGGAGGAGGAGCTCACTGGGGTAGAGTAGGAGGAGGAGGAGCTCATCAGGGTGGAGGAGGAGGAGGGAGGAGCTCACCGGGTGGTGGAGGAGGAGGAGGGAGGAGAAGGGGAGGAATAAGGGAAGGGAAAGGAGAGAAGAAGTGGAGGGAGGAGAAGTGTGGAGGAGAGGAAGAGGAGTAAAGGCGGCGGGATTCAAATTTTCTCCACCTTTTTTTTTGCAAGAAAAACTTTTTCTACCATAACTCTTTACTCTTTTCGAATTTGGGGAATCTGTAAAATCTTCAACGACATTTAGCAGTTGAATTCGAGTGGGAAATTTCAAGACGATCATTTGATATAATAAACTTTTTTTCAACATCGTATGCAAAGTTATGACAGTTTTACCGTTCCATGACCTACTTTTGCAAAATACATTGAAATTCATGTTTTTCAATTTTGTCTACAACTATACCCTAAAATATAACTACATCTAAAAGGAATTATTTTTAAAAGTTTTTATCATTTTCGTGAAAACTTAAAAGGCGATCCAAGGGGGGAGGGATCTGTTTACTTGAGGCGCATGCGCCTCGAGTGTTTGGGGCCTGCCACCCCCGGGCCCAGATCACTTACTTGAGGCGCATGCCAAAGTGATGCGCCTCCAATATTGAAAAATACTCGAGGCTCATATCTACCGGTGCGCCTCCTATACTGTGGCACCTACCACCACTGGGCCCACACACCATACTCGAGGCGCATATGCTCCATATGCGCCTCAAGTAGTTGAACTACTAGAGGCGCATATGGACCAAATGCACCTCGAGTAAGGGGGCAGCCAGATCTGGCCCGTACATGCGATATAGGAGACACTTCCCTCAAGAATGCGCCTCTAGTATTAATATATAGGAGTCACACCGTTTATACATGCGCCTTGTATATTTAGTGGAGGCGCATGTTTGAGGGATGCGCCTCCTATAAGCATGTCTCCTATAGGATTTTCCTAGTAGTGTTAAACCCATATCAAAATAGAGTATTACCCCTATAGAGGCATATCCGGATCTGTAGATATACGCAATTTCCACATGCATATGATCTGGCCTGCCCCCGCCATCGGCCATCATCATGCCGCCACCGCCGCCAAGCTCTCATGCGTCGCTCCACCGGACAGTCCGACGAGCCACCGAACAGTCTGACGCGCTGGAGGACATTTCAGCCTCCGCCTCCAAGCTCTCCCACGCCTCCGTTGCCGCCATGTCAGGCTTGCCGACACACACCTACGAGGCCAAGCCGGGGCGTGCGCTTTCCAGACCGAGTCACCGGCTCTCCGGATCCAACCACCACCATTAGAGCATCTCTAGCAGACACCGTACCAAAAAAATAACCGCTACTTGTCGATTTTGCGTGATAAAAGTGAATAGAACAGACGTCCCAAAATGGACCGAACCAAAAAAAATTTAGGGCCCTCGAGAAAACACCCCCGCGGAACCAGAAAAACCCAGGTTTCGAGCCCGACCTGGACGCGAACCATATCCTCCTTTTCCATTGGCGGGAGGGAATTTTCAGATCATTCGCCTCCCTTCTGCCTGCATAGCCGCCGCCCGCTGCCGTAGATTTAGGACCCTCCCGCTCGATTTCTCGCGCGTAGAAGGCCGTCGGAGCCCGCCGACCCCGTTCCCCAGTCGTTGTGGGCTGGAAAACTCCTCCCGACGCAGATCTAGTCGCGCCCCACCGCCGCCGTCCTCCCGCCGCCCATCAAAGGTAAAATCCGCCGCCACTCGAGATCGAGCTCATAGATCTCATATCCACGAGCTCTAAATATCGTCCGTGATTTGTAGATGGACTTGGACCCTTACGAGCATTTTTTGTTGGACGACTCAGATGTGGAGACGCTGCCTGGGAACCACCGTCAACACATGATGGTGGCTGTTCTCGCCCTCAAGGCCATCCGAGCTAGAAACCCAAATGCCATCCAAGTCTTCCTTCAAACCTGCCGAGACATTGAGAACATGACCACCCACGACCAAATGCAGCATGACCTCATTGAGCACCACTGGCAGCTATTTGGGAGGAACTAGGTGCCACATTTTATCATTCATGTGTGTGAAACATTATTTGCATTCGAAACTATTCATTTGATTTGGTTATTTGTTGTAATTGGATTATTGTTTATTTAATTTGTTTGGATAATTGTTTTAATTGGATAATTGTTGTAATGTACAATTAATAATTTTGGGGTCATTATTTTACGTTGGTATCATATTTCTGTTTGAAAATGCGAGATATGTGGTGAAATTGACAGAAAATAGTTCAATTTACGGGTTCGACCCTTGTTGTGGCGGAACAGACTCCGTGTGCGTGAAACTGGGAAAAGAGAATATTCCCTTTTTGGTTCGGGTTTCTGGTTTCTGTTTTGACCCACCATTCGTGACGTAAAAAAATTACGAAACCCGATCTGAAAACGCGTTTTCTAGTTCGCCCTTTTACGGTGTCTGCTAGAGATGCTCTTATCGCTGGCGCGGCATGGCCGTCGCTCACGATGATCCGGCCTACATCCACACTTTTACACTTTTTTCCCTTTGAGTAGAGCTCGTACTAGTACAGGTATGGCTAGAAAAACATATTACTACCTCCGTATCAAGTTTTAAGGCCTATAATTTTTTTCCAAAGTCACATTATCTAAAGTTTGACCAAGATTTTAGAGAAAAATATTAATATTTACAATACGTAATCCATACCCCTTCATACATCATAAAACATACTTTCACATTGCATCTATATAATATAATAGTTTTTTCTAAAAGTTTGGTCAAATTTTACATGGGTTGACTTTTTTAAAAAAAATATAGGCCTTAAGCCTTGGGATGGAGGGAGTATTTAGGGCGCGTTTGGTTCCCGGCCACGGTGTGCCAAGCCACATGTTGTTGGCTTGTGTTTGATTTTTGCCACACTTATAGTTTGCCACACTTTATTAATTATATGGCCCACTTGTCATAGAGTTAATTTTTTTTTCAACTTTTGCCAAAGTTTGGCTTCCAATTAGTTAGCCACACTTTGTGGCTGCCATACTTTACCAAACTTTGGCTTGGAAAATTATGGCTAGGAACCAAACAGGCCCTTAATTAAGTTATATGGGTTCTATACAGGATTACATATACGTGTATATACTAATTATGAAGATGTATCAAGCGATCTAAGCCTTCTTGTATTTGGCATTATACGAGTCTAGAGGGAAGGGGTAGTACTGAATCAGATCCCAAACATATGATGTTTATGACTTTTTTGAAACACATATATCTAGACAATTTTGGTGTGTAGTTTTGGAGCAAAATGAGTAAATCTACACATTAAAACATATATATAGATACATGTGTTTTAGAAATAAATAAAATATCTTATATTTTAAAACGGAGAAAGTTGATACATATAAGTTTATAAAAATCTAAATCACTTATTTTCAGTTATTTTCAGAGGGAGCGGAGTATAAACCACCGTAAGGGATGAAATGGATGTATGTGCACCTAGGGAACATGTGAGTTCACACATAGTATGCCGGGAGGCTTTCCGACTTAAAAACAGCGAAAATGGTCTCCGAACACAATACAAGTTGTAAGAGCAAGTACAATAAGGTCCAGTCAGCAGGCTATAGAGTTTAAACTAGTATATTTTTGCTTAGTTGGATGAGAGAGAAGAGGAGAGAGAAGAGGAGTGGGCTCTTAGTTAAGAGCCAGCTGCAGCACGTGCTTCTAGGCACTATGTGAGAGTGTAAAGTGGAACATATATTAATAAAATAGTATATTTTTATCTCTAGCTATTGTACATATTGGCTATTAGATTGACTCTAGATGACATGGACATGATTTATAGCCAGCAGTTGGCTCTACTAATACCCTTGCTCTAAAGTATGCCCACGAGAAACACTGACATGGTGGAAAATCTTCCCCCGCGACAAGGGAAGCATTAAAACCACGTAGAGTGGAGAAGTTTGACTGTCAGAGATGGTCACAGACTCACAGTCCTAGCTAGGCGGAAAAGTTTGACAGGGTTCGACAGCCACCGCCTCCAGTCCTGACCTCTCTATCTCTCCGTTCACACAACCATGAACGGAATGAGCACCAGATGGATTTTTTTTTCTTTTGAGGCATCAGATTTTATTTTTAATCGGAAGGACATAAGATGGATTTTTTGTGTGAATAAAAACATCAGATTTTTTTTAGGATAACTTGCTAGCTTCATTGATCAAACTCCAAACTTACAGGAATTAAAACATGATCATGGGGTTCAAGTAGCCACAAATCACACATCAGATGGATTTTTTTAGGGCTAATGACTCCTTCTGATTGCTCAATCATAAGGGGTACAATTGAAATGTCAGGAGAATTAAGGAGCCACAAGCGGCGACCATGATCTACATCTAGATACTTGCGGGCTAGATTATGAGCATGTGTGTTTGATCGTCTGCTCTCATGGGTAAACTGAATCTTCTCAAACGGAGCCTGACGATGAGCTATCTCCTGCAGAACTGAATTATCAGGCTTGGTTGGCTTGTGAATCAAATTAATCACGTGGAGGCAATCAGATGGACTTGGGTCAGCATGGAGGCGGCCAGCTGATTCCTAGTTGGGTTGAAGCTTGTAATCAGCCTTCCTATTAACCAGGCGCAATGGGCCATCGTCCCGTACCAGCCCATACGGTTTCAAGTGGCCTCTTTCTCAACAATTACCTGCCACGTGCCACCTGTCACAATAAGAGATTAATACTCATGTGATGATGTTCCCTTTTGCTCCCAGTTTTCAAAGTAGGTGGAAATCATTTGTTATTGACTATAACTAGAAGGATGGCTCTTGCAATTACGAGAGCATTATTTTAACGTGTTGAAATTGTTTCTAAAATAAATTTAAAGGTTTGTGGTTATTTAAATTTTGTGTCAGAGAATTATACTCCAATTCTATTGTCATCGTAAATTCAAAGCTTAGTGTACTATTGCTTGTGTGAAAACATATTTATTCATCTTTAATTTGTTGGTGAATCAAGTTTATGCCATTCCTAAAATAGCAAATCAGGGTGATTTTGTTCTCGATTTTTCTCTATAAGTACCAAATCTGTAGTCCCGGGGTGAAAACTCTAGGTCTAAGAGCATCTCCACTTGTTGGGCGAATCCAGGCCGAAATCCGGACCGAACTTTTGCCGGACGGCGTAAGTTTTCGGCCTGGGTACGCCCAGTTTTCCACTCGCGTACCCAGCCCGAGTTCCCGGGTCGCCCGTTTCCGCTCAAATTCAGCTCAAATTTGGCTCAAATTCGTCCAGATTTCGGCATAGTTCGACATATAATGAATACAGAACAACTTACGGCCAAAGTTTGGCGAAATTTTAAACAAAGTTCGGCGTAAATGTAAACATAGTTCGGCCTGCAGTGAAAGTACAACATATTCGGCCAAGTTCGGCCAGTTCATGCTCGGCATCTACGTCGTGTTGTCCCTGCGTATCCATAGGTGCTCAACAAGATCATCCTGCAGCTGTTGATGCATCGCCGGATCTCGGATCTCCTGACGCATTGTGATGAATGCAGCCTAGGTTGGAGGAACCTAATGATCAGGCTCGGCAAGAGGACCCTCTCTGTAGTATGGCTCGTCCTCCTTGAGCAAACTCATTGGATCATTTTTCTCATTCTCAATGATCATGTTGTGCAAGGTCACACAACAGTTCATCACTTCCCACATCTGATCTTTTTGTTGGAGATATGCCCTAGAGGCAATAATAAATATAGTTATTATTATATCTTTGTGTTTATGATAAATGTTTGCATTCATGCTATAATAGTATTAACAAGGAAACCATTAATACTTGTGTGATTTGTAAACTTAAATTTGAAGTCCCTAGTATAGCCTCTATACTTCACTAGCTTGTTGGTTGATTGATGATGTGGTTTCTTTGTCATGAACATTGAGATGTTATCAACAACAAGATCATATCGTTAGGAGAATGATATGGTGGACATACTCCTATAGACAAGCGTAGCATAAAGATCAAGTCATTTCAATAGTTCAATTGCTATATGCTTTCTGATACATAGTAACCTAATTCCTTCGACCATGAGATCATGCATATCACCTTTACTGGATGGATGCTTTGATGTCATCAAACACCACACCCTAACAGGGTGGCTATAAAGGTGGCATTGAGTGTTCGGAAAGTATTGGTTGAAACACATGGATCAAGAGTGGGATTTGTCCATCCACATGACGGATAGATATTCTCTGGGCCCTCTCGGTGAAATGTCATCCAATTAGCTTGCAAGCATGTGACTTGGTCACAAGGGATCACATATCACGGGAACGAGAAAAGAGTACTTATCAGTAACGAGGATGAACTAGGTATGCAGAGATACCGACGATCATAACCTCGGATAAGTAACATATCGTGAGACAAAGGGAAATTGGTATCGTATGTAAGTGGTTCATTCGATCGCAAAGTAATCGTAGAAATATGTGGGAGCCATATGAATTTCCAGATTCCTCTATTGGTTAATGTTCGGAGAAGTGTCTCGATCATGTCCGCATAATTCACGAACCGTAGGGAGACACACTTAAGGATTCGACGTTGTTTGAGTAGTTATGGTATTATGAGAAAGAGACCGAATGTTGTTCGGAGTCTCGGATGGGATCCGGGATATCACGAGGTGATCCGGAATGGTCCGGAGAATAAGATTCATATAAGGAAAGTTCCGTTTCGGAGTTGGGGAATGGTTCCGGTGTTTCCATCGGGAACATTCTAGAAGGTCCCGGAATGTCCGGCACTCCGGAGGGGGAAGGGTACATGAGTGTGTCATTACATATTGGAATGATTGCATCATGTACTAAGTATTCTTGCTGTCCCAAATAAAGGATTTATTTAAATCCTAAATTGAAAAGTCAAACGACTAGTTTGAAAGTCAAACGGCAATTTTGGGAAGTGGGAAGAGAGGAGGATTGGTGGAGGCCGAATTGGAGGAGGGTTCCTCCCCTTGGCCGGCGCACCTCCCAAGGCCGAGTTGGGGAGGAACTCCTCCCCTTGGCCGGCCAGCCCTCCCACCTATATAAGGAGGGGCAGGGCTCCCCTCCTAGACACACAAGTTTCCTATCCTCTAAACTAAACCCTAGATCTAGACCCCGGTTTAGAGCTATTCGGTTTAGAGCCTTCTAATTGGTTTAGAGCCTTCTAATTGGTGTGTCTAAATTACTAGACCACTAATAGCCTCTCTCATAAGCTCCACCATACTCGCACCGGCTTAAGGCGAAGCCCTGCGGGATTTCCCCTCTACCTCCGGTACCACGCCGTTGTGCTGCCGGAATCACGAGGAGAGTGCTACAACCTCCGCTGCCTGCTGGAACAAGGGAGAGGAAGGTCTTCGTCGAGTACCGAACGTGTGACCGACTGCGGGAGCGCTGCGGGAACGCGGCGCCGGAAGGATCGTCTGCGCGATCTTGAGATCGGAAAGAGTACGACTACATCACCCACGAGAATCTGCTCTCGTTAAACACTTTGGAATCTTCGAGGGTGAGTTATTCCATCGACTCGTTGCTGCAATCTAGTAGATAGATCTTGGCTTGTTTGTTTGTATGCGATAGAAAATTTTTGTTTTCCATGCTACGAACCCCTACAGTGGTATCAGAGCCGTGTCTATATGTAGATCTGTTGCACGAGTAGAACACAATGGTCATTGTGGGCGTTGATGCTTTTATTGTAGATTGCTTTTTGTGTACTTTGCATCTTGCGGTATGTTGGGATGAAGCGGCCCGGGCTAACCTTACATGACATCGTTCATGAGACTTGCTCCACGCTTGACATGCAACTCGTTTTGCATAAGTGGCTTTGCGGGTGCCTGTTTCTCCTAGCATAGTAAAGATCCAATTTACAACGGGTGATCAACAATGCTAGTATCAATGTTGTGGTTATTGTTCGTAAGTTAGAACGACACTTATGGAAAGCCCCAAACCACGTAAAATATGCAAAGAAAGTAGAAGCGTCTAACTTTGTTTTGCAGGGGTGTGCAGTGATGTGATATGGCCATGATTGTGATTATATTTGATGTATGCAATGTTCCTTATTGTAAGTTGGCAACCGGCAGGAGCCATATGGTTGTCTTTAATTTCTGTTAAGACCTGCGTGTCTATTCAAAATAGTTGTAATAGTTGAAGCTGGTGGACGACAACCATGGAGAAGCGTCATTGACCTTGATGCTATGCCGGTGATGATGGAGATCATATTCGTGCTTGAAGATGGAGATCGGAAGCACAAAGAAGAAAGGCCATATCATATCACATATTATGAATTGCATGTGATGTTAATCCTTTATGCATCTTGTATTGCTTAGTAGACGACGGTAGCATTATAAGATGATCCCTCATGCACATAAATTTCAAGTTCTAAAGTGTTCACCCTTAGTATGCACCGTTGCCAAAGCTTGCTGCTTCGAAGCACCACGTGATGATCGGGTGTCTTTGATTCCGCGGGTGAATACAACGTAAGCAAGCCAGATTTGCTTATGCGGAAGCTAAGGTTTGATCTTGACGAGCCTAGCATGTACAGACATGGCCTCAGGAACACGGATCGCCAAAAGGCAAAGCATGAATCATATAGTAGATATGATGAACATGATGATTGTTCGCCATTAAAACTATATCAGCTCTCGTGATGATCGGTGTTGATGTAGTGGATTTGGTTCGTGTGATCACTAAAACAATGTGAGGGATGTTGTTTTGAGTGGGAGTTCACCTAGTTTAATTTCATTAATTAATTTGAACTCAATTTGTCATAAACTTAGTCTAAACTATTGCAAATATGTTGTAGATCAATGGCAGCCCCTACCATCAATTTTAATGCGTTCCTAGAGAAAGAAAAGTTGAAAAACAATGGAAGCAACTTCGCGGATTGGTTCCGCAATTTGAGGATTGTCCTCACAGCTGGTAATTTGACCTATGTGCTGGATGCACCGCTAGGTGACCCACCTGCAGCTGATGCTACCGATGAAGTAAAGAATGTTTACCTTGCTCAGAAGAATCAGTACTCCATAGTTCAGTGTGCTATCTTGTATGGTTTAGAATCGGAGCTTCAGAAAAGGTTTGAAGAGTCAGATCCATATGATATTGTCAAGGATCTCAAATTAATCTTTGAGACTCATGCGGCAATTGAAAGTTATGAAGCTTCTGAAAAGTTCTTTAACTGCAAGATGGAAGAGGGTAGCTCCGTCAGTGAGCATGTGCTTAAGATGTCTGGGCACGCAAATAAACTTCAAAGTTTGGGTATAGTGATTCCTAATACTTTGGGAGTTTACCGCATCCTCCAATCACTACCACCAAGTTACAAGAACTTTGTGATGAACTACAACATGCAGAACATGAACAAAGAGTTGCCAGAACTATTTGCTATGTTAAAATCTGCAGAAGTGGAGATCAAGAAAGAGCACTAAGTGTTGATGGTCAATAAGACCACCAAATTCAAGAAAGGCAAGTCTAAGCAAAAGGGACACTTCAAGAAGGGTGGTAAGAAAGTTACCACGCCGAAGAAGAAGACCAAGGCTGGACCTAAACCTGAAACTGAGTGCTTTTACTGCAAGGGAGAAGGTCACTGGAAGCGGAATTGCCCAAGGTACTTGGCAGATTTGAAGAACGGCAACATCAAGAAGAAAGGTATATCTGATATACATGTTATTGATGTGTATCTCACTAGTATTCGTAGTAGTGCCTGGGTATTTGATACTGGTTCGGTTGCTCATATTTGTAACTCGAAACAGGAGCTGCAGAATAAACGGAAGCTAGTGAAGAACGAGGTGACGATGCGCGTAGGAAACGGATCAAAGGTTGATGTGATCGCGGTCGGCACGCTACCTCTTCATCTACCATCGGGATTAGTTTTATACTTAAATAATTGTTATTTGGTGCCTGCGTTAAGCATGAACATTATATCAGGATCTTGTTTATTGCGAGACGGTTACTTGTTTAAATCCGAGAATAATGGTTGTTCGATTTATATGAGTAACATGTTTCATGCACATGCACCTTTGATAGATGGTCTATTCATATTGAATCTCGATAGTAGAAATACACATATTAATAACATTGAGGCTAAACGTTTGAAATCAAGCGATAACTCGACCTATATGTGGCACTGTCGTCTTGGTCACATTGGAGTGAAGCGTATGAAGAAACTCCATTCCGATGGACTTCTTGAATCACTTGATTTTGAATCACTTGAAAGATGCGAGGCATGTCTGATGGGTAAAATGACTAAGACTCCATTTTCTGGTATGATGGAGCGAGCTACAGACTTATTGGAAATCATACATACCGATGTGTGTGGTCCAATGAGTGTAGCATCGCGCAGTGGTTATCGTTATATTCTTACCTTCACGGATGATTTGAGTAGATATGGGTATATCTATTTCATGAAACATAAGTCCGAAACTTTCGAGAAGTTTAAGGAGTTTCAAAGTGAGGTAGAGAATCAACGTAACAAGAAGATTAAATTTCTACGTTCTGATCGTGGAGGTGAATATCTAAGTTACGAGTTTGGCGAGCATTTGAAGAAATGCGGAATACTTTCACAATTGACACCGCCGGGAACACCACAGCGTAATGGTGTGTCTGAACGTCGTAATCGAACTCTCTTAGATATGGTTCGTTCTATGATGTCACTTACAGATTTACCACTATCATTTTGGGGTTATGCATTAGAAACAGCCGCATTCACTTTAAATAGGGCACCGTCTAAATCCGTTGAAACGACACCGTATGAATTATCGTTTGGGAAGAAATCTAAATTGTCGTTCCTTAAAGTTTGGGGATGCGAAGCCTATGTAAAGAAGTTACAGCCGGACAAGCTTGAACCCAAAGCGGAAAAATGCGTCTTCATAGGATACCCGAAGGAAACTATTGGGTATACCTTCTATCATAGATCCGAAGGCAAAATCTTCGTTGCCAAGAATGGATCCTTTCTAGAGAAGGAATTTCTCTCGAAAGAAGTGACTGGAAGGAAAGTAGAACTCGACGAGGTTGTCGAACCTTCTCTCGAAATTGCGAGTAGCGCAGCACCGGAAGAAGTTCCTGTGGTGCCTGCACCAATAAGAGAGGAAGCTAATGATGGTGATCATGAAACTTCGGTTGAAGTTACTACAGAGCCTCGGAGGTCAACGAGAACTCGTACCACTCCAGATTGGTATGATTCCGTTATGAATGTCATGTTGGTGGACAACACCGATGACCCCGAGACATATGAGGAAGCGATGATGAGCCCAGATTCCAATAAATGGCAAGAAGCCATGAAATCCGAGATTGGATCCATGTACGAAAACCAAGTATGGACTTTGGTGGACTTACCGGATGGCCGGAAGGCTGTCGAGAACAAATGGATTTTCAAGAAGAAAACAGATGCTGATGGTAATGTTACTGTCTATAAAGCTCGACTTGTCGCAAAAGGGTTTCGACAAATTCAAGGAGTTGACTACGATGAGACTTTCTCACCGGTAGCGAAGCTAAAGTCTGTGAGGATTATGTTAGCAATCGCTGCATATTATGATTATGAGATATGGCAGATGGATGTCAAAACAGCATTCCTCAATGGAGACATTGATGAAGAGTTGTATATGATACAACCCAAAGGTTTTGTCGATCCTAAAGATGCTAACAAGGTATGCAAACTTCAACGGTCCATCTATGGATTGAAGCAAGCATCCCGAAGTTGGAATCAACGTTTTGATAAGGTAATCAAAAGTTTTGGTTTTATACAAACTTATGGAGAAGCTTGTATTTACAAGAAAGTGAGTGGGAGCTCTGTAGCATTCTTAATACTGTATGTGGATGACATATTGTTAATTGGGAATGATGTAGACCTTCTTAATAGTGTCAAAGAGTATTTGAATAATAGTTTTTCAATGAAGGATCTTGGCGAAGCAGCTTACATATTAGGCATAAAGATTTATAGAGATAGATCGAAACGCCAAATATCATTGTCACAAAGTACATATTTGGACAAAGTTCTAAAGAGGTTTGGAATGGAAGATAGCAAGAAAGGGTACTTGCCCATGTTGCCCAATACGACCTTGAGTAAAACTCAAAGTCCGACATCAGCAGAAGATAGAGAAAGGATGAGTAAGACTCCCTATGCCTCAGCCATAGGATCTCTAATGTATGCCATGCTATGTACTAGACCCGACATTGCATATGCTGTTAGTTTAACTAGCAGATATCAAAGTGATCCAGGAGTGGATCATTGGACAGCGGTCAAAAACATCCTTAAGTACTTGAGAAGAACTAAGGATATGGTTCTTTCTTATGGAGGTGATGAACAGCTCGTTGTTAATGGTTACACCGATGCTAGTTGGAACACCGATCCGGATGATTCTAAATCACAATCTGGATACGTATTTATTTTGAATGGTGCAGCAGTTAGCTGGAGGAGTGCAAAGCAAAGCGTTGTGGTGAGATCTTCAACTGAATCGGAATACATGGCTGCTTCGGAGGCTTCACAAGAAGCGATATGGATGAAAGAGTTCATTACAGAGCTGAGTGTGGTTCCAAGTGCGCTGGACCCAATGTCTATCTACTGTGATAACATGGGCGCCATAGCCAATGCGCAAGAACCAAGGTCACACAAGAAGCTGAAGCATATCAAGCTGCGTTTTCACGCTATTCGAGAACATATCCAGGATGGGGATATAAAGATTTGCAAAGTACACACAGATCTGAATGTGGCGGATCCGTTGACTAAACCTCTCCCGAGGGCAAAACATGACCAACACCAAACTGCCATGGGTGTTCGGTATATTACCATGTAATCTAGATTAGATGACTCTAGTGCAAGTGGGAGACTGTTGGAGATATGCCCTAGAGGCAATAATAAATATAGTTATTATTATATCTTTGTGTTTATGATAAATGTTTGCATTCATGCTATAATAGTATTAACAAGGAAACCATTAATACTTGTGTGATTTGTAAACTTAAATTTGAAGTCCCTAGTATAGCCTCTATACTTCACTAGCTTGTTGGTTGATTGATGATGTGGTTTCTTTGTCATGAACATTGAGATGTTATCAACAACAAGATCATATCGTTAGGAGAATGATATGGTGGACATACTCCTATAGACAAGCGTAGCATAAAGATCAAGTCATTTCAATAGTTCAATTGCTATATGCTTTCTGATACATAGTAACCTAATTCCTTCGACCATGAGATCATGCATATCACCTTTACTGGATGGATGCTTTGATGTCATCAAACACCACACCGTAACAGGGTGGCTATAAAGGTGGCATTGAGTGTTCGGAAAGTATTGGTTGAAACACATGGATCAAGAGTGGGATTTGTCCATCCACATGACGGATAGATATTCTCTGGGCCCTCTCGGTGAAATGTCATCCAATTAGCTTGCAAGCATGTGACTTGGTCACAAGGGATCACATATCACGGGAACGAGAAAAGAGTACTTATCAGTAACGAGGATGAACTAGGTATGCAGAGATACCGACGATCATAACCTCGGATAAGTAACATATCGTGAGACAAAGGTAAATTGGTATCGTATGTAAGTGGTTCATTCGATCGCAAAGTAATCGTAGAAATATGTGGGAGCCATATGAATTTCCAGATTCCTCTATTGGTTATTGTTCGGAGAAGTGTCTCGATCATGTCCGCATAATTCACGAACCGTAGGGAGACACACTTAAGGATTCGACGTTGTTTGAGTAGTTATGGTATTATGAGAAAGAGACCGAATGTTGTTCGGAGTCTCGGATGGGATCCGGGATATCACGAGGTGATCCGGAATGGTCCGGAGAATAAGATTCATATAAGGAAAGTTCCGTTTCGGAGTTGGGGAATGGTTCCGGTGTTTCCATCGGGAACATTCTAGAAGGTCCCGGAATGTCCGGCACTCCGGAGGGGGAAGGGTACATGAGTGTGTCATTACATATTGGAATGATTGCATCATGTACTAAGTATTCTTGCTGTCCCAAATAAAGGATTTATTTAAATCCTAAATTGAAAAGTCAAACGGCTAGTTTGAAAGTCAAACGGCAATTTTGGGAAGTGGGAAGAGAGGAGGATTGGTGGAGGCCGAATTGGAGGAGGGTTCCTCCCCTTGGCCGGCGCACCTCCCAAGGCCGAGTTGGGGAGGAACTCCTCCCCTTGGCCGGCCAGCCCTCCCACCTATATAAGGAGGGGCAGGGCTCCCCTCCTAGACACACAAGTTTCCTATCCTCTAAACTAAACCCTAGATCTAGACCCCGGTTTAGAGCTATTCGGTTTAGAGCCTTCTAATTGGTTTAGAGCCTTCTAATTGGTGTGTCTAAATTACTAGACCACTAATAGCCTCTCTCATAAGCTCCACCATACTCGCACCGGCTTAAGGCGAGGCCCTGCGGGATTTCCCCTCTACCTCCGGTACCACGCCGTTGTGCTGCCGGAATCACGAGGAGAGTGCTACAACCTCCGCTGCCTGCTGGAACAAGGGAGAGGAAGGTCTTCGTCGAGTACCGAACGTGTGACCGACTGCGGGAGCGCTGCGGGAACGCGGCGCCGGAAGGATCGTCTGCGCGATCTTGAGATCGGAAAGAGTACGACTACATCACCCACGAGAATCTGCTCTCGTTAAACACTTTGGAATCTTCGAGGGTGAGTTATTCCATCGACTCGTTGCTGCAATCTAGTAGATAGATCTTGGCTTGTTTGTTTGTATGCGATAGAAAATTTTTGTTTTCCATGCTACGAACCCCTACACTTTTGACCAGGTCATAGCAGGGAACCGGACAACTGCAAACCTCTGCTGGAGCACACCAAATGCCCGCTCCACATACTTCCTGCAAGCTTCCTGTTCCTTGGCAAAGTGAGAATGCTTGGAGAGCATTGGGCTTGAGATAGTCTTCACCAAATGTTGACCATCTTGGATAGATGTCATCTGCTAGATAGTATCCCTTGTTGTAGTGGTGCCCACTGATCTCAAATTCTACGGGGGGAGCATGACCCTCAACAAGCTTGGAAAAGACAGTTGAGGAGTTGAGGTCGTTGATGTCGTTGTCCGATCCTGCCATGCCAAAGAAGGAGTGCCAGATCCAAAGATCATGTGTAGCAATTGTCTCAAGTATCACAGTGCAACCTCCTTTGTGGCCTTTGTACATTCCTTGCCATTCAAATGGACAGTTCTTCCACTCCTAATGCATGCAATCTATGCTTCCAAGCATACCAGGAAATCCTCTACTTTCATTGACTGCGAGGATCCGAGCAGTGTCTTCAACAGTGGGTGATCTCAAGTACTGTTCTCCGAACACTGCAATCACTGCCCTGCAGAACCTGTACAAGCAATCAAGGGCGGTGGACTCGGCGATGCAGAGATAGTCATCGGCACTGTCAGCCGGCGCTCCATATGGAAGCAACCTCATCGCCACGGTGCACTTATGAAGCGAGGAAAACCCAACCAAGCCGGTGCGGTCCTTCTTGCAAAGGAAATAGGGGTCGAACTCCCGGATGGCATGCACGATCTTGAGGAAGAGCTTCCGGCTCATCCTGAAATAGCGGTGAAACACGTCCTCTCCATGGAGTGGCTGGTCGGCGAAGTAGTCGGCGTACAACATGTAGTAGCCCTCTATCCTTTGTCTCGCCTTGCACTTACGGCGACCTGGCGCCGAACCACCACGCTTCGGCTTCGCCATCTGCATGTACAGGTGGGCGAGCGATGCGAGGATCTGCAAGTGCTCTTCACCTTCGGCGACCTCGACGCTCTCCTCCTCCAGGAGTACGGCGAGCATCTCCTCATCATCGGAGTCCATGGCCAGTATCTCGTCCTCGTCGGAGTCAATGGCGAGTATCTCGTCGTCGTCGGAGTCCATGGCCGAATCCGGCCAAATGCCGAACACTTGGCGGGCGTGGTGGTGGAAGCACGTAGCGAAGCAGAACTACGGTGAGGCTAGGTCGACGAGAGCGGCGGCGAAGAAGGCGTCGTGGTTGGTGGCAACTACGACGAGCGTATCTAGAGGCGTGGGCATGTCTCGGCGCGGTGGAGCTTCGTCAGCGAAGTCATGGCGACAGGGGGCACTGGGAGCTCTTCGCGGCAGTCTGGGCGAGTGGAGTGGGTGGGAATGGGACTGTCTCGACGACAGAGCTGTCCCACGGCCTTTTGTGCGGCGTCCGGCGTCCCCAGGGCGTACCCGGGAACCTGGGTTCGGCCTTGGTAGGCCAGACCAAAACACGCCGAAATCCGGACGAAAACAGGTCCCTAGGTACGCGACTGGGCCGATTTTCGGCGTCCGGATCGGCGTCCTGGGTAGGCGAGTGGAGATGCTCTAACCTTCGTGAGTACGCGGGAGACATGCTTTATTTAACAGTTTCAACACCTCATGAGCCAATATAATTATTGGTCTAAATTCTTATAAATGGCAATATAGGTTTTCATTACATATAAATTATAGTTGTATTTTTGTATCTACTTAATATTTCTTTTTATTATAATATTGCAAGTTTCATGAAGAGTTTCTAAATATCTCAGGTGATTAATAATTATTTGGTAGTGTTAATTTTTTAAAGGGTGCAAAAAGGAGGAACCTATCGTGATTTTTTGTTTTTAAAAGAGAATTAAACCATCTGTTACTACTATGGAAAAGCCTAATCAAGGCGCATATGGAATGTCATTAGAGTCGCATTAGGGATGCGTCGCGACTCAAGTGCGAGGCGCATCTTGCATGCGTCTTGTATAAGCCACATTTGCGAGGCGTATATCAATAATGTGACTCGTATATATAGCTTATACAAGGCGCATCCCTAATGCAACTCTAGTATGTATTTTAGGTGCGTCTGTTTATTTCTGTCATATGGGTCTTCAATAATATACAGATGCGCCTCAAATAGCAATTAAGAATTTTAAATTTTACAGAACCACAATAGAGTCTAGAATACACCATAGATAGTTATTATACAGTACAGAATACAGTATAAACATCACAGAATTTTCATAAAGTTGCAATTGGCCAAAACATAGTATGTGAAACCTTTGCGTGGTGTCATATTATGTGACATAAGTAGAAGTAAAAATATCAAACTTGATATATTGATTATGTCTAAAAAAAACCTTCACAAAATTACCTATCTCATTCGAGGTTTCCTGGCTTTCGAGTCAAATGACCAATGTTATGGCTAGAATCAAGGCATAGTTTGTGATAATGTGTCCATATTGTGCATACATGTGCATTATGGGATGGCTAACAATGTTGCAGGAGGATATTTTCCTTTTCGTCGAACCAAAAAGTCATTTTCCATTTTTCGAGTGCAAAAAAGAACGGTTTTGTGAAGCAACCACCAAATGGCTAATTCAAAATGCTACTACCACATTTTTCAAAAACACTAGACCACCTTACATGGACAATGTCTAACATGGGGATATCAAACCTTTCCGTCTTTCCCTGGTGAAAAAAACAAATTTCTGCCGAATTGGTAGGAAATGGGTCAGATATGAACTACAGGTACATGATCTGATGCTCACGATTTTTTTTAAAAAAAATCATTTTTTGGTTTGCAGTATAATATTTTATCAGATATCTACTTCAAGTTTAGCGAGGATCAGTCCCGAGCTAAGAATCTTCATGCCCGCCGTTCGACAAAGTTTGACGATAGTTTTAAACGGGCATAAGAAATTCAAAAACGATCCAAACAATACGAAACCTTCGTGTGGTGTCATATTATGTCGGGGGATAACCCCGGTAGGGCCACGAGGGGTGAAACAAAGCGTAGCTGGGTAAGCTCCGAGTGAAGAAAGAACCAGGCCGGGTAAGAACGGCCGGGAGAGAGGAGCGTGTGCGGCCGACATATGAACTATGTCGGTCCGCATAAGACAAAGTTGTTGTTCTTGCAGGAACGAACGAACCGAGTCTACCGAGGAAGGGCCGATTCGGATAGGACGCGTGGAACCTTTTCGAGTAAGGTTCAGGAGGGACCATGGCAAAGCATGGTCAAAAGAGAAGGGCGACACCGGGTGACACAAAAGGAGCCGGGTGACGCCCAAAGCAAACTCTGACGTACAAAGTTACAACGTGACGCCAAAAGGAACAGGAGGCAGCGTACCAGAAGACCGTTAGCTGTCAAGCTTTGTGGACTGGGCCGTTGGGCTTAGGGCAAGCCCATGACCCGACCCACATCATAGGGACCAAGATCCAAACAGTAAACCCTAGAACCCAAAGGGGTATAAGCTAGCTAGCGTTGCCTATATAAGAGGGGGCCTAGTTGTAGTAGGGAGAGGGTTGGACCAAGTAGGGAACTAGTGCACAGAACGCTAGTTCATACAGCTCAAGAAGCACTTGTAATTCTCGGGTATCAAGTAAATCGTTAAGTGTGGAGAGTTCATCTTGTTCTTCGTGCATGGCTCGACCGTGCACTCCCTCCCCGGTGACCACAAGCACCCATTCGCCCCCCAACTTAAGCCTACCCATGGCATCTGCCGTGCCACCACCAACAGCATATTATGTGACATAGTTAGAAGAAAAATATCAAACTTGGTACATTGATTATGTCTAAAAAAACCTTCACAAAATGACCTATCTCATTCGAGGTTTCCCCACTTTCGAGTCAAATGACCAATATTATGGCTAGAATCAAGGCATTGTTTGTGATAATGTGTCCATATTGTGCATACATGTGCATCATGGGATGACGAACAATGTTGCAGGAAGAAGTTTTCCTTTTCGTCGCACCAACAATCCATTTTCGATTTTCTGAGTGCAAAAACTGGGCAGTTTTGTGAAGCATATACCATATTGCTAATTCAAAATGCTACCACCATATTTCTCAAAAATACTTGACCACCTTACATGGACAATGTTCTAACAGGGGGATCTCAAACCTTTCCGTTCATCCCTAGTGAAAAAGACAAATTCCTACTAAATCGGTAAGAAGTGGGTCAGATATGAACTATATGTACATGATCTGATGCTCGTGATTTTTTACAAAAATCATATTTAGTTCAAAATATGATATTTCATCATAGATCCACTTCAAATTTAGCTAGGCGCCGCCCTGAGCTAAAAATCTTTATGCCCGCTGTTCGACAAAGTTTGATGATAGTTTAAAATGAGAATAAAAAATTAAAAAACAATCCAAACAATGTGAAACTTTGCGTGGTGTCATATTATGTGACATAGTTATAAGGAAAAATAATAAACTTGGTATATTGATTATGTGTCAACACCTGGATTTTTAATCCTAGATGCCTGTTATGCCATACATCGCAATCTCAGGATTACCATTTTTGCGAGACATAACGGATTGGTACCATAGATCATCATCCATTACAAACCATAATAAAGGTCTTACAAATAAAGGATCTCATGATCCAGTCTTAATACAATCAACGCAGCGGAATAAGAATAATAACGGTAGCATGGTCGAAGCTCCATCTTCATGGTCACAGACAATGCCGATGATGGGAGATGATCCTAGTTGTCATAGACTTCCTGCTATCCATCATCATGATAGTCCTCCTCATAGTCTGGCCATAAGAATAGCCAGGGACAAAGCCATGATTACTCTTTAAGTACTCGCAAACTAATACTAACAAGTAAGGTGGTTCAAGTAGAAATCCTAAGCTCTAGGTTTATTTTCAAAAAGCCAGGTTTATCTCTAACTAAGTTTAGAAGTAAAGAAAACTAGTTTAATGTTTTACAACACCTAAGTGGGAACTTAGTTTTCATATCACAACCCTGTTGTGGTCAAGTCAAAGTCATGATTCATTTCATAAGTCATTTTGAAAACATCTGACGACGGAACAGTATGGCCACTCCAACTGTCCACAACCGCGGACACAGCTATTCAAATAGTTTGATACTCTGCAGAGGTGGTACACTTTCACCACAACATTCGATACATCTGTCAGGAACAATCCTGAATCACCATACTCAGTATGCGGATAATCAATCCTAACCTTTCAATTACACACCCTAGTATAGGCACCTCCCCTATGAGTTTGGCCTCCCAACCATGACCATCTGTCATCTTGGGAACTGCATAGGTGGACAATCATAATGAGGTAGCCTCATCTCAAACCTCTTTCGCAAGGGAACCCATACTAAGATATATAAACTTTTAGTCAAGCCCTACCCAAATCCGGGTATTATGGTTGTACGGTAAAATTGGAATGGTATTTCATCTGAACTCAACCATCAGTTTTTATAAAGGGGCTAAGGCTCATGCCTCAATATTTCCATCATCAAATCATTTTGTGTTCACTAACACATGTCAAAACATTTCATTAGAATGACTCATCATTCTAAGATTTTCATAATCATTTTCACCAAGTATTCCCATCCAAAGTGATCAAGTTTTATGCTTAGCACTAGCCACTTAAGTTGCGGGTAATCACTAATGAGGGGTGCTAATCAAGTGTGACTTATCTAAATCTAATCTCGTGCCTCAATATGACATCTAGTTCTATCTAAATTAGGACAAGTTTTATGCTCTTTATGCTACCTATAATATATTTCCAAAATTCACAATCACTAAGTCAAAGTAAACAAAGAACTTTGATAAATAAATAAAATAATAAAGCTTGCAAGTAAAACTAGGATTTGGTATAATCAAGTGGTATAACCAAAGCATGCCTATTGCATTGCATAGGTTAATTGGTATTGTGGGGCTTGCAAAGTTGCAAGTGTTAGCTTGCATAGTCAACTTGTAGTGTTAGGCTTGCCTTGAGTAGTGCAGTGATTGAAGTTCTCTTGTTCTTCGTAGTAGTCTCCTTCCTCTTCGTATCCTTGGTCGGTACTAGCATCTATAAATAAATACGAGGTACACAATCACCAAACGATACTTAACTAGTTCTATTTGGCACCCAAGGCTTCACACTATATGATCCAGCATCATCACAATCATCACATGAAATAAAGGCTTAGTATTATTTATTTTATTTTAGCAAAGTAATTTCTACTCATTGAAAACTACTTAAGATTTAGTATTCTCCAATTAAAATATGGGATCATGTTGACACATGTCATCACCACATATTGTAATACTTGGGAATGTGATTTAAAGTGGTGTCACAATTTAATAAGGTTTAACCTTATTATTTTAAATAATTAAAGTGACTAGAAATGCCCATGGGCCATTCTTTTAATACTTGTCCATTATTACTGCAAGTAAACCTAGATATTTTTACATATTCAGAAAGTCCTTGTCAAATGTGATTTTTGAGAGTTGGAATCAACTCAAAAGCATTTATGGTTGATTTTTGAAAAATGTTTGAATGCAGAAAAGTCTCTGCCTTGTTATTTTTACTATAGGTGATCTATAATTTCAAATGATTTGAACCCAACTGGCTTGGATTAACAATTTCAATACCTTTTAACAAAATTGGTTTCATGCAATTTGGTTTAGGGAATCTCTCTGAATCGATTTTTGAATCTAGTGATAGAACTAGGTTTTGAATAAAATGGAAAATCTAATTTGAATATCAACTAACTAAGCGGGAAACTAAATGGGCCAGCCTACTGCACAGAGCACGTGGGGGCTTACTTAAAGGATGGCCCCACTCGTCAGTGAGACAGGGGATGTCGAAGGGGTATGGGGGATTTTGACAATAGGATTAGATCCCAGATCAACATCTCACGGCCATCTTCCTGACGGGAACAGGACACGATGGGGAGAAACCCTAGAGAGGTTAGTGAGGGTCGGGGGA
This sequence comes from Avena sativa, assembly GCA_916181665.1. Classification (NCBI taxonomy): domain Eukaryota; kingdom Viridiplantae; phylum Streptophyta; class Magnoliopsida; order Poales; family Poaceae; genus Avena; species Avena sativa. The sequence continues at coordinate 359,218,846 of OV702283.1, forward strand.
GGCTTACCGGAGCTCCTGCGAGAGTCGGCGATGGGGGCAAAAGAACAAGGCGGCTCCGGCGGTTCTCCTGGTACCGGCGGCAGCTCCTGCGGTGGCCTAAATCGACGGCGCCCTTCTACTCCTGCCGTGGTGGTCTCCAGTGGAATTGGGGAGCTACGGGCAGCGGCTTGCTCTAGGGTTGCTCGGAGGCATTGCTGAGGATGTGTGGAGTGCAATGGTGTGGATATTTGGTGCGGGGGAGCTCTCTTTTTATAGCAGGGCGAGGGGTGCATCACGGCATGGTAAGAGGTCATCGGGGCTGGTGTCACAGCGAGCTAGCGGCATGGTTCGAAGGCTAGGACGGTGGGCGGTTGCCTAGCGTTCATCACGGACATCATGGCTCAGTAAATGGAGGCCTGCAGTGGTCGGAACGGGGCAATGCTCTATATGGCACCGACGACGAATTTCGCGGCGTCCGGCGGCTACAGGGCACAGTCGAGGGCACGGGCATGTCTTTTGGTCTCCTGGGACGGTGGTGATTGTGTAGGCGGGCGGCGAGAGATCAAGGTGGTCGGGTCGAGCAGGAACGGGCGTGAACTGCAGGTGCGCGTCGGCATGGTCGACAATGGCTCGGGCACGGCGTTCCTAGCGTTTCCTCTCTCTTTCCTTGAGCTAGGGCTGGTCTAAAGGGGGCAGTGAGGCACGGGCAACATGCTCGACATGGTAGGCGAGGCCGGCGTGGCTTGCATTATGCTGTCGATGTTGAGGTGGACAAGTGGGTTGTCGGGCATGCATGCCATTCATGAACTGGTCGTGCAGAGTGGGCTAGGATTGCAGGGGAGTGGTGGGTGATGTACTAGGAGTGTAGTGGAGGCTGTAGAGGGAACAAGTTTGGCAAGAACACTGATCACTATAGTGTTTGTTGCTTTATTTAATTTGTGCTCAGAAGGTGTTTGACAAAATGGCTGCAAGAAATCAAGTTTGAAAATTTTGAATGAAATTTCGTGGGTTCTCTAGTCACATACTTGGTAGTATCTGGTTGCTTGGGTTTGGCAAGGTGAACTGTTTTGAGTGGTTTTTGAGAAATGGTGATCTTAGTACCTACACTTGATTCAGTTTTGAATTGTCATTTGAATATATTTGAAATCTATTTCTGTTGGTTTGCAAAGTGGGCTTGGGTTCACTTGTACTTGTTCTAGCAAGGGGTGAAAGGAATTGGATTTGTTTCCGTTAGAAAACTTGGACTAGAAACACACAAAGTGGTCTAGTGAACAAGTTTGGAAAAAATGACCATTTGCTTATAAAGTTTATATTTGAATTTCTCTTCATTTGATTCTGCTTGGAAATGATCTAGATTATGTTGTTTTCATCTTTAAACCAATCCTTGCCATTCATAGCAATCAAACAAGTCATTGCAAGCATTCATGCATTCATCACATACACACATGCATTCATATTGATTTTAATAACAAAAGTTTTTATTAACCCTAAATTTGGGTGATTAGAACTTGATAACCTTGATTAATATTTTTGGGATGTTACAAACCTTCCCCCCTTAAACAAAATCTCGTCCCAAGATTTGAGAACAAGAAAACTAGGATTTAAAGAGATCTAGGAACTCAGTCCTAATGTAATCTTCTCGCTCCCAGGTAGCTTCTTCTTCAGTATGGTTACTCCACTAGATCTTGAGAAACTTGATACTATGTGTCCTGGAGGTTCTGAGGGCTTCCTCCAAAATAGGAATGGGTACTTCATGATATGTTAGGTCCTCGTTGATCTCTATGGTTCTGTGATCAATATCCTTGAAAACTTCGGTATTCTCCAGGACTTCTAGGCATTTGCGAAGTAACGAAATATGAAACACATTATGCACGGCTAACATCTCTTCCGGTAGTTCCATTTGATATGATACTACTCCTCGGCGATTCAATCTTGAAGGGTCCGATATATCTGGGGGCTAACTTTCCTTTGAGTTGGAAACGTTGCATTCCTTTCAAAGGTGATACTTTCAGATACACGTAATCTCCGATATTGAAGGCTAGGTCTTGACGTCTCTTATCGGTATAACTCTTCTATCTAGATTGGGCGGTCTTGAGGTGTTCACGGATCTTGTGATCTTTCTCTTCAGCTTCTCGTAGGATGTCGGGTCCAAAAATATGACTCTCTCCTACTTTCGACCAATTCTGAGGGGTATGGCACTTTCTTCCATACATGAACTCAAATGGGGCCATTTGCAAACTGGCTTGGTAACTGTTGTTGTATGAAAATTCTGCGAAAGGCAGACAGTCTTCCCATTTTGATCCATATTCTAACACACAAGCTCTCAACATATCTTCGTGTATCTGGTTTACTCGCTCCGTTTGTCCATCAGTCTGAGGGTGACAAGCTGTGCTGAAATCCAGTCTTGTTCCTAATCATTCTTGGAATTTCTTCCAGAATCTAGAGGTAAACTGGGTTCCTCGATCCGACACAATGTTCTTGGGGACTCCATGCAAACTGACTATTCTAGCAATGTACAACTCTGCTAGCTTCGAACTCTGGTAAGTGGTCTTGACAGGTAAGAAATGGGCTACCTTGGACAGTCTATCCACTATGACCCAAATAGAGTCATTTACCCTACTAGATGTAGGCAAACCAGTGATAAAATACATTCCAACTGAATCATATTTCCATTCTGGAATCTGCAATGGTTGCAAAAGCCCCGTGGGTCTCTGATGTCCCGCCTTGACTCTCTGATAGATATCACACTTGTCTATGTAGCTTCCGATTTCTCTCTTCGTCTTATGCCACCAAAATTGCTCCTTCAAATCCTGATACATCTGCGTTCCTCCGGGGTGGATAGAATAAAGAGTATCATGGGATTCTTTCAAAATAGCTTGCTTCAATTCCGAATCTGCTGGCACATAGATACGTCCTTTGTACCACAAAATTCCTTCTTCATCTTAGGTGAATCCGGGTACCTTCCCTGTACCGATACGACATTTGATTCCGTCGATACTAGCATTTCCTTTCTGCGCCTCCTTGATCTGACTGATCAAAGTGGGTTGAAGTTCTATGCTAGCCAAAAATCCTTCACTTACTAGTTCCATTCGGATATATTCCAACTCCTTGTGCAAACTTGGTTGCTCCTTCAGAATCATGGTGTTCAAGCGACATGGGAATCTGCTAAGAGCATCTGCTACCACATTGGCTTTGCCGGGGTGATAGTGAATGTCAAGGTCATAGTCTTTGATTAGCTCTATCCATCTCCTTTGCCTCATATTCAGCTCCTTCTGGGTGAAAATATACTTCAAACTCTTGTGATCTGAATAAATCTCACAAAGGTTACCCATGAGGTAATGCCGCCATGTCTTCAAGGCTAGAACTACGGCTGCTAGTTCAAGGTCATGGGTAGGGTAATTATGCTCATGTTGCTTCAGTTGTCGGGATAAATAGGATATGACTTTGCCTTCTTGCATCAGCACATATCCGAGACCAATCTTGGATGCGTCACAAAACACATCAAAAGGCTTCATGATATCCGGCATGATCAAGATTGGGGCTGAGATCAATCTCTTCTTAAGCTCTTGAAAACTTGCTTCACATTTTTCCGTCCATTCAAACTTCTTATCCTTCTTCAACAATTGGGTCATGGGTCTTGCGATGATCGAAAGTCCTTCTACGAACTTGTGGTAATATCCCACTAATTTGAGAAATGCACGAACTTGGGTTTAAGTGGTTGGGGCTTTCCATTCTTCAACATCCTTAACCTTGGCGGGGTCGATAGCAATTCCTCTGGCCGACACGATATGTCCGAGGAATCCTACTTCCTGTAACCAGAACTCACATGTGCTAAACTTGGCATACAACTGATGCTCTCTAAGGGTTTCAAGGATGGTCCTTAGGTGTAGCTCATGTTCTTCTTCTAATTTGTAATATATCTGAATGTCATCGATGAAAACAACGACAAACTTATCCAGGAAGTTCATAAAAATCTTATCCATGAGGTTCATGAAATAAGAGGGGGCATTGGTTAATCCAAAGGACATGACAGTGTACTCATACAGTCCATATCGGGTGGTGAAGGCAGTCTTTGGAATATCCTCTGCGTGGATCTTGAGTTGATGATAACCAATTCTAAGATCAATCTTAGAAAACACTTTGTAACTAGTCAACTGGTCAAATAGATCTTCTATATTCGGTAGTGGGTACTTGTTCTTAATGGTGACATCATTCAGCTTCCGATAATCCGTGCACAAACGGTTACCTCTATCCTTCTTATCCACAAATAAAACAGGTGATCTCCATGGCGATGCACTTGGTTGAATCAGACCTATCTCCAGCATAGCATCCAGTTGCTTCTTCGGCTCCACTAATTCAGACGGGTTCATACTATAAGGTCTCTGAGCTATGGGTCCAGTTCCAGGGATTAGTTTAATGATAAACTCGATATCCTGATCTGGGGGCATACCAGTCAATACATCTGGGAATACGTCGGGGTATTCACAGACTTCTCTGACTTGGTCAATGGTTGGTTGGGCTAGACTCTTGTTGCACTTGAATTGACAGGGCAAGGTTTCAGATACATGCTCTACTGATATTCCGGCAGTACTAGTCATGGTTATGGCTTTCTTGGCACAGTCGATGATGGGGATACGCCTACTGGGGTATACTCAGCAGGACGTTTCCGACTGGCCCAAGGGCTGGCGAGTGGGCCTGCAGAACGGCGAGTGGATCGAAGCCCAGCAAGGTACCAAGCGACTGGAAGCTGAAGGCCTAGGCGAGTAGATAGGCCCAGTCGGACTAGGTTAAACGATTACCGAAGCTGTAACCAAATCGGTTGAGATATGTAAACCCTAGGGAAGGTGAGCCTATATAAACCTCCCTACGGGGTGAGTAGAGACACGTTCCCTCATACACCCAAGCGACTCGCCGCTTAGCCGCCGAGCTCGCCCATTGTAAACACCTCCATAATACAATCTAGCAGGAGTAGGTCTTTACCCTCCGGGGGGCCGAACCTGGGTAAAACCCTGTGTCTTTGCCCTCATCTCGCACCGCAGATGGCTGGCCGCCCTTGCCCCTTGTTCTACTACTCGCTGCCGATTGCAGCATCTGCCGTGACCATTCCCACGACAGTGGCGCCCACCGTGGGGCCTGGCCGGTCTGGCCGGTGTTCTGCGGCGAGATCCAATCTGCCCATCAACGAGACGGTCGCCACCGGCCGCATGATAGCGATCGGCGAGATGCTCCAGATCTTGCCAAGCAGCTACGTCCCGGCGACGTGACCCGTCACGCACAGCGTGATCCTGCCAGTCGGCACGATCAGCCTCTTCGTCGGCCTCACCGACGTCATCGTCTCGGAGGACTCGGCTCGCATCCGCGAGTCGCCGCCACGCGATCGGCTCTCCGAGAGCCAGGTCCGCACGATCCACCGCCTCGCCTCCGAGTACAACTCGGCCCACAGCAACGTGGCCGGGAATTCAGCGGCCGCAGAAGATGCGGCCCTCACCGACGACGCCGACTCGGCGACCCCGGCGTCACTCGCCGGATCCATCACCGTGGCCTCGTCCGCGGGCTCCATCGCCCAGGTCTCCAACGCGGGAGACTTCGAGGACCCCTCCATCCTCGGGATCTTCGAATTCGATTCCGGGTCAGAGAACTCCGCCGATCCCCGCGATGGAACCAGTCGCCACGCCGCGGCTTTCATGGCCACCGGCACCGATCCGCCGGAGGATCCTTTCTCCACCCCAATCCCTCCTAACGCCACGGCGACGGAGGTCGAGGAACTCCGCCTGAAACTGGCGGAGGCGGTGCGCAAGGAGCAGGCCGAGCGCGAAAAATTTCGCCTTGAGCAGGTAACGGCGCAGGAGCTGTCGCGCTACCACCAGCAGCGGATCAGGTCACGTCTGAACCCCACCGTTCAAGGGCGTGCCCTGAACTTCGACGACGAAAACGACCCGGCCCGCATAGCCGAGCGCGCAATTTGCGAGAACGCGCCCCCAGGAGGAAGCGCCCGGCCCCCGCCAGGATCGACGGCGATGGGTGCGCCACCACCACCCAACCGCACCCCTCCCAGGGACCAGCCGCGGATAGTTGTCTCTTCACGAGAGCGAGACGCAAACGGCCTTCCACTGTTCTCCACCCCGATGGACAACCTCGTGGCAGGCCGAGCAGCAGTCGACAGCATCACGGCGACCGGCAACGGCGCCCTACAGATCGAATACGTCAAGGCCTTGCTCGCGAAGGCCGTGGAGCAGCAGAGAGCGGGCGCCGACTCGCAAGGTCGAGTATACTCGCGTTCCTCGGGAAGCAGAGCGGCCTCCAGCGGCCGCCCAGCAGCGGCAAACACCCTCAATTGCCCGCCACCAGAGCCACTGCAGCTCCAACACCGACCTGCGAACGCGGCGCTCTCCACCAACGATCCCAGGCCGGCGACCAACCTCGTCGCCGCTAACGGACAACCCATCGACGCCCGCACTCACATCATCAACAACCAAAACTGGCGCGCACGCCAGCCCGACGACTTACGGCACACCCTAACTAATCGCCGCGATGGCGAGCCCATGGGGTCGCTCAGTCGACTCGGGCCTAAGTGCTTCGGACCAATGATCCGAGGCGAGAAGTACCCGCCAAACTTCAAGGCGCCAAAGGAGATAGAAAAATACGACTCCTCGTACGACCCCGCAGTCTGGCTCGACACATACCTCATGGCAATGGGGATCGCGGGTCACACTGACCTACTCGCCGCCCGTTACCTCCCACTGATGATGGAGGGGACGTGCAGGCAGTGGATCAACACGCTCCCCCAGGACAGCATCGACTCCTGGGAGGAAATGCGTGACGCCTTCGTCAGGCACTTCGAGTGCTCCTACACCCGTGCCACCACCATCGAGGACCTGGAACGATGCGTCCAGGGACCCCGCGAGTCGACCCGCAACTGGGTCCAACGGTGGCAAGAGCTCTGGTACAACGCGGTCGGCATCCACCCGGACACCGCGATCCATTGCTTCAAGACCTCGTGCCGCTATGAGCCTCTAGTCGCCAAGCTCAAGCGACACTCCCGCACACTCGACAACATCCCCGACCTCCTCGAGATCGCCAAACGGTACGCCGAGGAGGATCCAAACCAGGAAACCGACGACGAGTCAGGGGGGCAACGCCGCACGGGCGGCAACGACGGCGGACGCCGAACCGACCTACGCTACAGCGGCACCCGCCTCACCGGCAAGCGCCGCAGCGACGGGCGAGTCGACTTCGTCGCCAACGCTGGGCATGCACAGCGCGAGCCCAAGAGCTACCGCCGCGACGGAGGGCAACGGCGCGACGGCGGCAATTACAAGAACAAGCCAAGATTCGATCCTGCGGCCCTCCTCAACCAACCATGTGCGTTCCACAGCAGGGAAGGGAAGCCCGCAACGCACACCACCGCCGACTGCCACACCCTCAGGGAAATCGAGAAGGCACGGCACGCGCGGGAGGACACCAACAACGACCCGCCAAATGGCGGAAAATTCGGCAAAGTAGCCGGCTCGCTCCACACCTTCACAGGCTTCAATACGAAGCGCGAGAAGAAGGTCATCACCCGCGCCGTCGCCGTCAACGCGGTGGCCCAAACAGACGTCCCCCAGTTCCTGAACTGGTCGGAATAGCCCATCACCTGGAGTCGGCAAGACCACTCGCCACGCATCGAGTACCCAGGACGAGTCGCCCTGGTGGTCAAGCCCAAGGTTGGCGACTACTGGCTCCCCAAGACACTGATGGACGGCGGCAGCTCCATCAACATCCTCTACCTCGACACCTTCAGGCGGCTGCGGCTCCCGCAGTCGATGATCGAGACAACCCACACCACGTTCCACGGCATCGTCCCCGGTCGGAAGGCGTATCCGATCGGCAAAGTCACGCTGCCAGTCACTTTCGGCAGTCCGGCAAACTTCCGCACCGAGCGGATCGTCTTCGAGCTGGTGCCCTTCGACAGCCCTTACCACTGCGTCCTGGGGCGCCAGGCGTTTGCTAAATTCATGGCAGCGCCCCACTACGCGTACAACGCAATGAAGCTCCCCGGGCCATGCGGCGTCATCACCATCAACGGCGACCCCGACATGGCCGCCGAATGCGAGGCCAAAGGAGCCGAACTCGCCGACGCTGTCATCGCGGCAGAAACTAATCACGCCGACGAGCTCGCCAAATACGCGAGCGGGGTCAACAATGACGATCCCACAATACTCAAGAAGCCCAACTCAGAGGGCACAAACACCTCAACCTTTGAGGCCACGACGCACACCCGCACCGTCGAGCTGGTCCCAGGCGACCCCAGCCAGACGGTGACGGTTGGGACAGGCATGAGCCTAGCATAGGAAGGCGCGCTCATCGAGTTCCTTCGTGAGAATAGGGACATCTTCGCATGGAAACCCTCCGACATGCCCGGTGTCCCTAGGGAGCTCGCTGAGCACAAACTAAACGCCGACCCCAAAGTGCGACCTGTCAAGCAGTCGCTACGGCCCTTCAATGAAGAACGCCGTCGAGCAATCGCCGAGGAAGTGCAGCGTCTACTTGCTGCCGGCTTCATCCGGCCAATCAAATACTCCAAGTGGCTGGCAAACCCAGTCCTGGTCGAGAAGAAAAACGGGACCTGGAGAATGTGTATCGACTACACAAACCTGAACAGCGCCTGCCCAAAGGAGCAGTTCGTCCTCCCGCGGATCGATCAGATAATCGATTCAACCGCGGGTTCGGAGTCGCTATGTTTCCTCGACGCCTACTCCGGGTACAACCAGATCAAAATGGCTGTCGAGGATGAGGAGAAGACGGCGTTCATCACGCCATTCGGAGCCTTCTGCTACACCGCCATGACCTTCGGCCTCAAAAACGCCGGGGCAACCTACCAGCGGTGCATGCAAGAATGCCTCGCGAGCCAAATTGGCCGCAACATCCACGTCTACATCGACGACGTGGTCGTGAAATCCGCTCGCCAAGGCGACCTACTCGTCGACCTGGCGGAGACCTTCGCCAATCTGCGGAGGTACAAGATAAAGCTCAACCCAGGCAAGTGCACCTTCGGTGTACCCGCCGGACAACTACTGGGGTACGTCGTCTCCAAACGAGGGATCGAGGCGAACCCAACGAAGATCGACACGATCGCCCGGCTCGGCAAACCCGAGTGCCTGCGTGACGTCCAGAAGCTGGCCGGGCGGGTAGCGGCTCTCAGTCACTTCATCCCCCGCCTGGGCGAAAAGGCGATGCCCCTATACCGCCTAATGCGCAAGAACCCCACCTTCCAGTGGGACAAGGAGGCGGACGACGCGCTCCGCGACCTTAAAAAGGTGCTACTCGCCGCACCACTACTCGCCGCACCCGCCGACAGAGAGCCTATGCTGGTTTACGTTGCGGCGTCCGAGCGCGTCGTCAGTGCCGTAATGGTTGTCGAACGACCAGAGGAAGGAAAGGAGCGCCCGGTTCAGCGGCCGGTGTACTACATCAGCGAGGTCCTCACCGAGTCGCGCCAGCGATACCCACAGTACCAAAAGCTAGTATACGCGGTCTTCAGGGCTCAGCGGCGCCTGCCGCACTACTTCCAGGAGCACCCGATCACGGTCGTCTCCTCGGCGCCACTACAAGACATCATCCGCAATCGCGAGGCGACCGGGCGGGTCGCCAAGTGGGCCGTCGAGATCGGCGTCCACAACATTAAATACGAGCCACGAAGGGCGATTAAGTCACAGGCACTGGCAGACTTCATCGCCGACTGGGAGGAGGCCCAGCAGCCAGAGAAGCTGCCGTACCTCCATTACTGGAGCCTGCACTTCGACGGGTCCAAGAACGCGGATGGTGCAGGAGCGGGGATAGTGCTGACTTCACCAAAGGGCGACAAGCTCCGCTACATCCTCCGCCTCGAATTCACGCCCTGCACCAACAACATGGCTGAATACGAGGCCCTACTCCACGGCATGCGAGCCGCAAAGGAGATGAGCGTCAATCGCCTCCGATGCTACGGAGATTCCGACCTCGTTGCGGGACAAGTCGCCGGCACCTGCGACGCCATCTCCCCTACCATGGCGGCGTACCGCCAAGAGGTGGATAAGTTGGGCGGCCACTTCACCGGCTACTCTGTCGAGTGGATCGACAGGCGAAAAAACGAGGAGGCCGACGCCCTCTCTTGCATCGGGTCGGCTCGACTCGCACCACCCGCCGGCGTGTTCCTCGACACAATCTCCAAGCCATCAGTCTCTCCCCCGAGGGAGATCGACATCGGAGTCCCGCTCCAACCAGAGGCAGCCTTGGTCGCACTCATCACCGAGCCAGACGACTGGACCAAGCCCTACATCGCCTACCTGGAAACCGGCACCCTGCCAGCAGACGAGACAAACGCTCGAATGATCGCCCGCCGATGCAAGTCTTACACCATCATCGACGGCGAACTACACAAGCGCAGCGTCACCGGCGTGTTCCAACGTTGCGTCCAGCCAGCTGAAGGACGGAAAATCCTCCACGACATCCACTCAGGCGACTGCGGCCATCACGCCGCCGCTCGCTCCCTGGTCGCCAAGGCTATGCGACACGGCTTCTACTGGCGCACCGCACACGCCGACGCCGTCGACATCGTCCAGCGATGCGCCGGGTGCCAGAAGTACGCCAATCAGACGCGCGTACCAAGCTCAACGCTCAAAACGATTCCCATCACTTGGCCATTCGCCGTATGGGGCATGGACATGGTAAGCCCCTTCAAGAAAGCCCCCTCCGGCTACACCCACCTGCTAGTCGCCGTCGACAAATTCACCAAGTGGGTGGAGGCCAAGCCAGTCCGGAAATGCGACGGGAAGACCGCCACTAAATTCCTACGCGAGCTCATATATCGCTACGGGTTCCCAAACAGTATCATCACGGACAACGGCACAAACTTCGCCAAGGGAGCAATGGCCGAATTTTGCGAAGAGCACCACATCCGGCTTGACCTCGCGTCAGTCGCCCACCCGGAATCCAACGGCCAGGCGGAACGCGCCAACCAAAGCATCCTCCACGGCCTGAAGCCGCGACTCCAAGTACCACTCGAGCGCACCGCTGGATGCTGGGTCGAAGAGTTGCCCTCCGTCATCTGGGGAATCCGTACCTCGGTTAACAGATCGACGGGATTCACTCCCTTCTTCATGGTCTACGGCGCCGAAGCAGTCATGCCCACCGACCTCGAACACGACTCTCCGCGGGTCGTCCATTATACGGAGGCCGCAAACGAACTGGCCCGCCAAGACGGGCTCGACCAGCTCGACGAAGCACGCGACCTCGCTCGGTCACGCACCGCCATCTACCAGCAAGGACTCCGCCGCTACCACAGCCGACGGGTGAAAACCCGCACCTTCCAGGAAGGCGACTTGGTGTTACGCCTCATCCAGGACAAGAAGGGCATGCATAAGCTCTCCCCTCCGTGGGAGGGCCCGTTCGCTATCGGACGCGTACTCGGCAACGACGCCTACTACCTCATCGACGTCCGCGGGGACGGCGAACTCGACGTCAAGCGACCATGGAACGTAAATCTCCTCCGGAAGTTCTACTCCTAGAACCCCACACATGTACTCTCCAGTCACTATGAAATAAAAGAAACGGTTACCGCAAATTGCGTCTACTCTCCATGCCTTGTGCCACTCGCACTCGTAATAACAGCGTCATGCTAAAATGCAGAAGTCAACCTTTGGTACAGCGATCGGCACGGCTAAGTAGTGCGATGTAAGAGCACTGAGTCATTTCAGGTCTTGCATCGTCCACGAAAAACGCCAATCCGGAGCCCCATTGGAGTCGCCTAGCTCGACTGGTTTTACGAACCAAGACAACTGCCCTCGCTTCTCACAGCGACCTTGGTCCTCCGCATCCTCGGCATAGCGACTCGAACGGCTAAGTACCACGCTCGGGGACTGAATACCAGTTCGTCGCGATCGGTCAGGGAAAACGCCAAGTAAGAGAGCATGCCCAGGACTCGCCACGCGACTGACCCCACGGGCCAGGCAGGAGTGACGCGCTCACACCAACGCGCTGAGTCCTCAACCACCCTCGAGTTGCGCCTAGAACTACCAAGTACCTCGCTCGGGGACTCGGCCACCCGACCCCGTTCGTGCACGGGAAAATGGTAAAGTACAAAGCACTCAAGGGAGTCGCCTTGCGACTGGCTCTCCGAGCTCGGGCGAGTCGACTAAATCAACAAAACACTTGATAACAACAAACATCATATACGAGGTAAACCCCACAAAAGGGCGGACGCGCTCGGGGACTCGTCCTAAATGAAACCAAAGCACACAAACAAATAGCAAAATGGACACGACGTCCCATTCAATCGCATATTGCATTGTCTTATATTACAAATTATGCCCGCGTGGCAGAACTGCTGCTAACACATCCAGGCAAACTACCCTATTCTGCAGGCTTCGACGACGACTCGCCAGAATCCCGGCGCCTACGGATGAACGCGGTGTACGGGTTTGACGGATACGTCGTCAGCTCACCCGCCATTGCCGAGCGAAAAGGTTGCTCGACCTTGAAGTCACGATGTGGCGGCTCGGGGTCGTTCGGCGCGACGACCATCTCCTGGTAGGGAAGGAGGTCGCCCATCGCCCAGACACGCTCCGAGTACGCGGCGGCACGCTCCTGCAACTTGAGAACCTCGGACAGGTCCACCGCGCCAGTCGACGAAGGATACCCACTCGTCACATCGTCGAGGTCGAAATCCTCGGGGAAGTGGGCGAGTCCAAGGCTCAGCGCTGTCGACGCTCCACGCCGAAACGCCGACCGCGTCATGAACTCAACGACCGCGGGCGCCTTCTCCAAGTACTCCCACACCTCAACAAGGTCGCTGGGAATAACCTCTGTGGGCGACATTTCTTGAAGGTAGGCGCGGATGCACGTCGCCGATAGCGTAGCCGAGTCGACGAGCATGCTTACGCACTGCCTCGCGTCGAGCGAGCTCGCTTCTTCTTGGCTACCAATAACGCGACCTGCGAGAAGGAGACAGGGATGAGTGCGACGGACACCACAAAAACCCCAACTAACGGAAAGGGAAGATACACTCACCAAGCAACGGGCGGGCGAGCCCCGTGATGAAGCACTGAAGCGACGTGTGGTCGTCCTGAAGCCCAGCAATAAGGACTTCCGACACCTTGCGATCCTCCTCCGCGGCTGCAATGGCGGCCTTAGCCCGCCCGTCCGCCGAGCTAGCTTCTTCCCTCGCCTCCCGCAGCTCGCGCTCGAGGTCAGCGACCCGCTGTTCAGCAGCGCCCAGAGCAGATCGCGCCGCTTCCAACTCACCAGCAGGGACAAGCTCCTGGCGAGCTTCCTCTGCCTTCGCGGCAACAGCCTGAAGCTCTTTGTTCGCCTCCTGGATGGTGGCCAGCTCCTTCTCAGCACGCTGTTGCGCGGCCAGTCGGTCCGCCGACTCGAGCTGCAGACCCTGCATATTATCAAAAAAGTCAGTAAAAACGAACCTCCTAAGTGCCCACCCGCTGAAATTCAGCGAGTGCGCACTCGGGGACTGGCGATCAAGAAATTCCCAAGTGCCCACCCCGCTAAAATTTAGCGCGTGCGCACTCGGGGACTGGATAAGAAAGTAAAAGACGAGAAAATAATAAGAATCAAGCCGCTGCAAAGCACCGACCTGATCCTCGGGGACTGGGTATACCTGGATGGCTGCGCCAAGCATGCCATGAAGTTGCATCGCGTCCACGGATGCGAGTAACGCTGGCGTATGCCCACGACGCTAGTCGACTTCAGCATCGACGGTCCCTGGAGCGAGGCTCGGGGATGCAGCCCCGCTCGCCGCGGCCGCCTTGGTCACGAAGCGAGGGAAGGTGGCGATAGAGGCACCCGCTCCAAAGGAAGTCGCCTCCGCCGTTCCAGGCAAGGAAACGCCCTCCTTCGTAGACGCGGCTGCCTCCACCGCGGGACCGGCCGGCGCGACCGCCGTGTCGTCAGAGACAGTGACGATGTCGTCGCCCTTGGCCTTCTTACTGCCATCCGCCGAGGCAACGACCTCGTCCGCCTTCCTCTTACGGGAAGGATCCTCCCCGCTAGCGGTGGAGGGTACCTGGGCCACGGTCGGGTGGCCCATCCTTTTCACTCCGGTCCTGCACATCAGTCGAATCAGTAAAGACAATCGAAACAGTTATGGAAAATAGAGAAGGCCGAATGCACTCACTTGGCGACCGGGATGAAGCGTAGCCCTGTGCGAAGGCCGGCCGGTTTTTCTAGCTCGGGGCCCAGTTGGCGACTGAGCCCTAGTTCCAGGACGTCGCGTGCCCAGGACACGGACGGCTTCTTCGTTATCGAGGCTGCGGCTGGCGCCTCTGGGATACCTTCGGCAGGGGCTTCCTCACGAACTGAAGCCGCTACGGCTGGAGCTTCCTTGCGGGGCGAAGCCGCCCCAATCGGAACCTCCTTGTGAGGCGAAGTCGCCGCGGCTGGAGCCTTCCCTAGCCCAGAGACTGGCGCGAATGGCGGGGGCATCGAGGCCAGCGGTACTTCCACAGACGGCGCATCTAGCGCGGTTGTCGCCGGGGGCGCACCGTCATCGGCCGAGCTGTGAGCATCAGAGCTGCTCGTCGAGTGCGGCGGCGAGGCCATCTTTGGCGGCTTCGTTTTCCTCCTCGGAGGGGCCCTCGCTTCCTTTTCCTTCTTCTTCTTCTTCGAAGGAGTGGCCTGGCGGCGCGAGGTGGTTTCTGGGAGCTCGTCGTCATCATCATGACGCTCGAGGCTCCTGCTCGCTTCGATTTCGCGCTGACGTTGCCCACGGGTCTTTCGGACCAGCGGGGCGATTTCCTCTTCGGACTCGTCCTCGTCGTCCTCGTTGCCCTTCGCGGGTGGCGATTCGCTTGTGTCCTGGGCGGATGGCCCCGGGCTCTCGTCATCGGCAGGTGGGAGCCACCCTTCCACCACTTGGAACAGCTGCGATGAATACGAAACAGAGTTAGAATTACCGCGACTGCATACGCTGCGACTGCGAACAAGATAAAGAAATTACCGTCGGAGCCGGACGCTTCGCGGTGTAGGGGGGACCCCGGCCTGTGCATCCACGTACACCGCCTGGGTGATCTTCTTCAACGCTGGGAGATAGTCCTCCAGCTTCCACTCGTCGAGGCAGGCTTTCGTCGAGTCTCCCCGGCCCGTGTACTGATACATGTAATGGTCGCGTTGGGCGAGCCGAACGAGCTACCGCCCAAGCCAACAATTGTACAAGTTTATCGTCTGGAGCCCTTTCTTCTTCAGACCACGGATGGCCTGGAGCATCTCGTCGACGACCATCCGCTGGTCGTCGGGGAGCTTGCCGACCTGGAGATGGCGCGGCTCGGAACGGTTGGCCGAGTACCGCGGGATCGCCGCCTCGTCCTCCGGAGTCGCCTCGGTCACGTAGAACCATGACTTCTTCCAGTCGCTCGCTGCTTTGGCGGGCAGCATCAGATCGAAGAAGGAAGCTTTGGACTTGAGCTGGAACGTCAGGCCGCCCGCGGCTAGCATTGGGCCGCCTGCCTCCTCGCGGCTGATCCGTCCGTGGAACAGATCTTGCCACAAGGGAAAGTAGGGCCGGCAGCCCAAGTAGCACTCGCAGAACGCCACGAAGATGGCGAGCTGCTCGATGCTGTGGGGACCCAGATCTGAGGGCTGGATCCCGTAGTAGGCGCAAAAACGCCGGAAGAACAAAGACGTGGGAAACCCTAACCCCCGCTCGAGATGACTGGTGAAACAGACGAACTCCCTCTCTCGCGGGTTTGGGGTCGTTTCTCCGGCTGCGGGGATACGCCAACAGCCGGCTCGCAGGATTCCGGCCTCCTCGAAAGAGGCCAGCTGCACCCTCGTGCACTTGGACCTGCCCCATGGTTCGGTGAGAAGGGCCATAGCCGAGGGGTTGGTTGGAGGTCGGAGGATTTCGGGTCGATTGGATCAAGGAGCAAAGGAAAGAGAATGCGTGCACTCGGAAGAAGTGGTGGGCAGTTGGCTCTACGATTGCCTGCCATTCCTCTTATATAGCGGGAGTTACCCGCCAAATCAGGGGGCCGTTACCGCGCGATGATTACGCCAAAAGTTACCGTTGAGTTACCTTAACGGCTAGTTTGACCACGCCTGACGGTCCAACTCCAGCCACTCGGCTCGCTAGGTCACTCGCCGCGACCGCGTCCCGTTGGCTTGATTCGCCCAAGACGCGACTCGGTTCACCGGATTTTCTCCTTCATACAGGAGCCCGCCGACGATTCGACTGGATGCCTACTTTGAAGCCGTATACTCCGACTGCCAGCAGCCACTTACGCCTAATCAACGACGGCCTCAGGGACTACTGATGGGGATACGCCTACTGGGGTATACTCAGCAGGACGTTTCCGACTGGCCCAAGGGCTGGCGAGTGGGCCTGCAGAACGGCGAGTGGATCGAAGCCCAGCAAGGTACCAAGCGACTGGAAGCTGAAGGCCCAGGCGAGTAGATAGGCCCAGTCGGACTAGGTTAAACGATTACCGAAGCTGTAACCGAATCGGTTGAGATATGTAAACCCTAGGGGAGGTGAGCCTATATAAACCTCCCTACCGGGTGAGTAGAGACACGTTCCCTCATACACCCAAGCGACTCGCCGCTTAGCCGCCGAGCTCGCCCATTGTAAACACCTCCATAATACAATCTAGCAGGAGTAGGTCTTTACCCTCCGGGGGGCCGAACCTGGGTAAAACCCTGTGTCTTTGCCCTCATCTCGCACCGCAGATGGCTGGCCGCCCTTGCCCCTCGTTCTACTACTCGCTGCCGATTGCAGCATCTGCCGTGACCATTCCCACGACAGTCGATTAATCCTTTATGTTTCGACATCAAATCCATTCCTAGTACTACTTCCAAACCTTTGGTACCAAGTATTATTAGATTAGCATAAACGAGTGGATTCCATGGATTCTGATAGGTACGGCCTTGCAAATTTGTCTAGATTTGGTGGTTGAACCAGGTATTTGAACTATCATAACATGATTCAATTTTGTTGGTTGAATCTTACTAGTGCATGCAAATTCTTCTGTAACAAACGAGTGCGATTCTCCAGAATCAAACAACACTCTTGCAAGTAGTGAGTTAACAGAAAACATACCCAACACGACATCTGGCGCTTCCTGAGCTTCTTCAGCATTCATGTGAAATAGACGGCCGTTGCGGTTGAGCGAGTTTCCTAGGGCTAATCTCCTTATAGGCTGAACACGGCGCTGCTGCTGAGCTGGGGCATTCACATTGGGGGCTGCTGCAAGCTTCTTGGGGCACTCATTGGAATAGTGACCCTTGACTCCACATTCATAACAAGTCACCCGAGACTTGTCTTTTCCTGCAACAGTCATAGCATTGCTTCCAGTCCTTGGGGCAGTATTGGTGTTGATGGGGTTGTTGACTTTGGGCGGTGCACGGTTGAAGTTGTTGGAGTTTCCGGGGTTGTTGTGGTGGTTCCCTCCGGGCCTTGGGTTTCCTCCTCCATGATTGGGATAGTTCGGACGGGTCATCGGGGGTCTATTATTTCTTGGGGCATATCTTGCAGACGGGTTGGAGCGATACTTTGCGGTATGGTGGGTTCATGGTTGATTCATCATTCGACACTTGCGATTCTCATTGGCTTGGTTGATCTTGCCTTCCATCTGGATTGCAGAATCCACTAAGGGTTCAAGGTCAGCAAACGGGATATTGACTAACACTGTCTGCATCTTTCATGCAGACCATTCAAGAATCTCTCCTTCTTCTTGGCTTCAGTACTAATCTCATCAGGGGCATACCTAGACAGAGATAGAAATCTGTCATGGTACTCTACCACAGTCATTCTTCCCTACTTCAGCTCCTTGAATTCATCCCTCATCCATAGAATCAAACCTGGTGGCACATGGGTTCGGCTGAACTTGAGTTTGAATTCATCCCAAGTCATCATATGTCCTCCATTCATGGTACGAATTCTATTCCACCAAACTCTCGCATCTCCTGCCAGATAATGGGTGGCAAACAGTACTTTCTCATTGGCCATGGTCTGCAACCAGTCATCAGTATCTAATGGCTCCTCAGACTTACTAAAAATGGGTGGATTGGTGTTTTGAAAGATCTTGAGCTTGGATCCATGGTTGTCCTGGTTTCCATGGCCTTGATTATTCTGGGTCATCTGAGCTATGTGTTGAAGGGTGGATAAGTTGACTTGACGTTCGACTCTTTCGGCTTCACGGTCTGAAACCAACATTTGCAAGATTTGCAGCATTGGGTCCGGGGATGAGCTGCTTCCTCCGCGAGGCATCTAAAGATTGAGATAGATCATGAGACAAGGGGGAAATTTCTAAGGTTCAGGGATTTGTTTTTCAAAAGCTTTTAAACTTTGAGTTTGAATCGGATTTTGCCAACTAGCAACTTTCCTTTCATGCATTCATAGCACACAATACAAACACACACCACACTAAGAACCATTTTGTGAAACTACGATACAATGGGACCAGAAACAACTCACACCTACGCTAGTGCTCAAGTGCTACTACTCATCAGAATTGGTGGCCTCATCATCATCATCATCATCAATGAAGGCGGAATCATCATCATCATCATCATCAGTGTGGAAGTCCATGGCTTGGTCCTCCAGGTAGTCATTATCATCGCTGAGGTAGGAGTAAGGGTCTCCATGGATATCTTCCCCTGCATTCTCCCTCTCCTCAAGCTGAATGTCCCACTCATGGATGGTCTCCTCCAAGTCTGACACTTTGTGACGAAGGCGAGCAATGATGCGATCCTTTTTGTCACTTAGACGGCAAAAGGTCCTGCGCTCCTTTGCAAGGATGGCGATGGTTTGGTCCTGCTTGACTGCAATGGCATGGTTGTGGTTAGCGTAGGAGCGGACATTGTCCAACTTCTTCTGCCTATCATACAACATGAAGCTGAGATGATCCACCTGATGCTTCAACTCTGGGTGGTATGGCACCTCCAAATGGCTGTCCCGTAGCATCACGCCTTGCGTAGAACTCAAAGTGGGTGCCCTTGATCTGATTGATACTTTGCCCACACAGACGGGCAAGAGCTTCCTGCATAGCCCTGGCGAGTCCGTCTAGACAGTTGTTCTCTCTTAAGGTGAATTGCATTCCCTCTAAGGTGGGTGCTTCCATCTTGCTTCTGAGGCTTGCAACTATCAGCCATTGCAATTCTCCTCCTTGCTGATTGTTGAGCTATGCGCCGAAGAACTCGGGGTGCGGGTGCTCAAGAAGTTCCGAGAGTTGGTCCAAATCGCGCTCAAAGATGAGCTCTCCTCCATTGCCCAACTAGTAGAACTTGCTATACTTCACGTCCATCTATAAGAATATAGGATGAGTAAGTTACTAGAGTGATCAAGTGTGTCAAATTTTATGTAAGATCTTGCAAGAATTTTTGAGGAACATGAATTTTCATGAAAGACTCTAAGTGATAAGAATCAGAATAGGTTTTCATAAATACTCACTTCTTTTGTTTTGAAACTAAGTTTTTGATTCAAACATCCATTCTAACTAGGGTCTCCTATGGTCAGGTGGCTCCGATATCAACTTGTCAACACCCGGATTTTTAATCCTAGATGCCTGTTATGCCATACATCGCAATCCCAAGATTACCATTTTGGCAAGAAATAACAGATTGGTACCATAGTTCATCATCCATTACAAACCATAATAAAGGTCTTACAAATAAAGGATCTCATGATCTAGTCTTAATACAATCAACGCAGAAGAATAAGAATAATAATGGTAGCATGGTCGAATCTCCATCTTCATGGTCACAGGAAATGCTGACGATGGGAGATGATCCTAGTTGTCATAGACTTCCTACTGTCCATCATCCTGATAGTCCTCCTCATAGTATGTCCATAGGAATAGCCAGGGACAAAGCCATGAGTACTCTTTAAGTACTCGCAAACTAATACTAACAAGTAAGGTGGTTCAAGTAGAAATCCTAAGCTCTAGGTTTATTTGCAAAAAGCTAGGTTTATCTCTAACTTAGTTTAGAAGTAAAGAAAACTAGTTAATGTTTTACAACACCTAAGTGGGAACTTAGTTTTCATATCACAACCCTTTTGTGGTCAAGTCAAAGTCATGATTCATTTCACAAGTCATTTTGAAAACATCTGACGACGGAACAGTATGGCCACTCCAAATGTCCATAACCGCGGACGCGGCTATTCGAATAGTTTGACACTCTGCAGAGGTGGTACACTTTCACCACAACATTCGATACATCCGTCAGGAACAATCCTGAATCACCATACTCAGTATGCAGATGATCAATCCTAACCTTTCAATTACACACCCTAGTATAGGCACCTCCCCTATGAGTTTGGCCTCCCAACCATGACCATCTGTCATCTTGGGAACTGCACAAGTGGACAATCATAACGAGGTAGGCCCACCTCAAACCTCTTCCGCAAGGGAACCCATACTAAGATATATAAACTTCCAGTCAAGCCCTACCCAAATTCGGGTATTGTGGTTGTATGGTAAAATTGGAATGGTATCGCCATCTAAACTCAACCATCAGTTTTATAAAGGGGCTAAGGCTCATGCCTCAACATTTCCATCATCAAATCATTTTCACCAAGTATTCCCATCCAAAGTGATCAAGTTTTATGCTTAGCACTAGCCACTAAAGTTGGGGGTAATCACTAATGAGGGGTTCTAATCAAGTGTGAGTTATCTAAATCTAATCTCATGCCTCAATATGACATCTAGTTCTATCTAACTTCGGCTAAGTTTTATGCTCTTTATGCAACCTATAATATCTTTCCAAAAGTCACAAGTCACTAAGTCAAAGTAAACAAAGAACTTTGATAAATAAATAAAATAATAAAGCTTGCAAGTAAAACTGGGATTTGGTATAATCAAGTGGTATAACCAAAGCATGCCTATTGCATTGCATAGGTTAATTGGTATTGTGGGGCTTGCAAAGTTGCAAGTGTTAGCTTGCATAGTCAACTTGTAGTGTTAGGCTTGCCTTGAGTAGTGCAGTGATTGAAGTTCTCTTCTTCTTCTTCTTCGTAGTAGTCTCCTTCCTCTTCGTATCCTTGGTCGGTACTAGCATCTATAAATAAATACGAGGTACACAATCACCTAATGATACTTAACTAGTTCTATTTGGCACCCAAGGCTTCACACTATATGATCCAGCATCATCACAATCATCACATGAAATAAAGGCTTAGTCTTATTTATTTTATTTTAGCTAAGTAATTTCTACTCATTGAAAACTACTTAAGATTTAGTATTCTCCAATTAAAATATGGGATCATGTTGACACATGTCATCACCACATATTGTAATACTTGGGAATGTGATTTAAAGTGGTGTCACAATTTAATAAGGTTTAACCTTATTATTTTAAATAATTAAAGTGACTAGAAATGCCCATGGGGCATTCTTTTAATACTTGTCCATTATTACTGCAAGTAAACCTAGATATTTTTACATATTCAGAAAGTCCTTGTCAAATGTGATTTTTGAGAGTTGGAATCAACTCAAAAGCATTTATGGTTGATTTTTGAAAAATGTTTGAATGCAGAAAAGTCTCTGACTTGTTATTTTTACTATAGGTGATCTATAATTTCAAATAGTTTGAATCCAACGGTCTTGGATTAACAATTTCAATACCTTTCTAACAAAATTTAGTTCATGCAATTTGGTTCAGTGAATCTCTCTGAATCGATTTTTGAATCTACTGATAGAACATGTTTTGAATAAAATGGAAAATCTAATTTGAATCTCAAATGACTGAGCGGGAAACTAAATGGGCCATCCCACTACGCACAACACGCGCGGGCTGATTTAAAGGATGGCCCCACTCGTTAGTGAGATAGGGGATGCCGAAGGGGTATGGGGGGATTTTGACCGTAGGATTAGATCCCATATCAACAACTCACGACCATCTTCCTCACGGGAACAGGACACGACGGGGAGAAACCCTAGCAAGGTTAGTGAGGGCCGGGGGAGGCTTGCCGGAGCTCCCGCGAGGGTCGGCAATAGGGCAAAAGAACGAGGCGGCTCCGGCGGTTCTCCTGGTACCGGCGACAGCTCCTGCAGTGGCCTAAATACGGGCGCCCTTCCCCTCCTCCCACGGCGGTCTCTGGTGGAATTGGGGAGCTAGGGCAAGCGGCTTTCTCTGGGGTTGCTCGGGGGCATTGCTGAGGATGTGTGGAGTGCGATGGTGTGGAGATTTGGTGCGGGGGAGCTCTCTTTTTATAGCGGGGCGAGGGGTGCATCGCGGCATGGGCAGAGGTCATCGGGGCTGGTGTCACAGCGAGCTAGCGGCATGGTTCGGAGGCTAGGACGGTGGGCGGTCGCCTGGCGGTCATTAGGGACATCATGGTTCCATAAATGGAGGCCTGCAACGGTCGGAACGGGGCGATGCTCTGCGTGGCACCGACGGCGAATTTTGCGGCGTCCGGTGGCTACGGGGCACGATCGAGGGCACGGGCATGTCTTTTGGTCTCCTGGGACAGTGGTGATCGTGTAGGCGAGCAGCAAGAGATTGAGGTGGCCGGGTCGAGCGGGAACGGGCGTTAAGTGCAGGTGCGTGTCGGCATGGTCGACAGCGCCTCGGGCATGGCGTTCCCGACGTCTCCTCTCTCTGTCCTTGAGCTAGGGATGGTCTGAAGGGGGCAGTGAGGCACGAGCAACATGCTAGACATGGTAGGCGAGGCCGGCGTGGCTTGAATGGTGCTGTCGCCGTTGAGGTGGACAAGGGGGTTGTCGGGCATGCATGCCATTGATGAACTGGTCGTGCACAGTGGGCTAGGATTGCAGGGGAGTGGTGGATGATGTACTAGGAGTGTTGTGGAGGCTGTAGAGGGAACAATTTTGGCAAGAACACTAATCACAATAGTGTCTGTTGCTTTATTTAATTTGTGCTCAGAAGGTGTTTGACAAAATGGCCACAAGACATCAAGTTTGAAAATTTTGAATCAAAATTTAGTGGGTGCTCTGGTCACATACTTGGTAGTATCTGGTTGCTTGGGTTTGGCAAGGTGAACTGGTTTGAGTGGTTTTTGAGAAATGAAGATCTTAGTACCTACACTTGATTCAGTTTTGAATTGTCGTTTGAATAGATTTGTAATCTATTTTTGTTGGTTTGCAAAGTGGTCTTGGGTTCACTTGTACTTGTTCTAGCAAGGGGTGAAAAGAATTGGATTTGTTTCTATTAAAAAACTTGGACTAGAAACACTCAAAGTGGTATAGTGAACAAGTTTGGCAAAAATGACCGTTTGCTTATAAAGTTTATATTTGAATTTCTCTTGATTTGACTCTGCTTTTAAATGATCTAGATGATGTTGTTTTCATCTTTAAAACAATCTATGCTATTCATAGCAATCAAACAAGTCATCACAAGCATTCATCACATACACACATGCATTCATATTGATTTTAATAACAAAAGTTTTTGTTAACACTAAATTTGGGTGAATAGAACTTAATAACCTTGATTAATATTTTTGTGATGTTACATTATGTCTAAAAAATCTTCACAAAATGACCTATCTCATTCGAGGTTTTCTGGATTCTGAGTCAAATGACCGATGTTATGGCTAGAATCAACGCATAGTTTGTGATAATGTGTCCATATTATGCATACATGTGCATCATGGGATGGCGAACAATGTTGTAGGATAATGTTTTCTTTTTCGTCGCACCAAAAATGCACTTTCCATTTTACGAGTGCAAAAAACAGGAAGATTTGTGAAGCAACCACCAAATGGATAATTCAAAATGCTACCACCATATTTTTCAAAAACACTAGACCACCTTACATGGATAATGTCCTAACAGGGGGATCTCAAACCTTTCCTTCCATTCCTGATAAAGAGACAAATTCCTTCCGAATCTGTAGGAAGTGGGTCATATATGAACTATAGGTGCATGATCTGATACTCATGATTTTTTACAAAAAATCATTTTTAGTTTCACAATATGATGTATCATAAGAGATCTACTTCAAGTTTAGCGAGGCTCAGCCCCGAGCTAAAAATCTTCATGCCCGCCATTCCACAAAGTTTGACGATAGTTTTAAATGGGCATAAGAAATTCAAAAAAATCCAAACAATGCAAAACCTTCGCGTGATGTCATATTATGTGACATAGTTAGAAGGAAAAATATCAAACTTGGTATATTGATTATGTCTCAAAAAAACCTTCACAAAATGACCTATCTCATTCGAGGTTTCCTGGCTTCTTTCGAGTCAATGACCAATGTTATGGATAGAATCAAGGCATAGTTTGTGATAATGTTTCCATATTATGCATACATGTGCATCATGAGATGGCGAACAATTTTTAAGGAGGAAGTTTTCTTTTTCGTCGCACCAAAAAGTCATTTTCCATTTTCCGAGTGCAAAAAACGGATGGTTTTGTAAAGCAACCACCAAATAGATAATTGAAATTTCTATCCCACATTTAAAAAATATACTAGACCACCTTACATCGACAATTTCCTAAGAGGGGGATATCAAACTTTTCCGTCCATCCGTCGCGAAAAAGACAAATTCCTGCCGAATCAGTAGGAAGTGGGTCAGATATGAACGACATGTACATGATCTAATGCTCATATTTTTTACAAAAATCATTTTAGGTTCACAATATGCTATTTCATCAGAGATCCACTTTAATTTTAGAGAGGCTTAGCCCTGAGCTAAGAATCTTCATGCCCGTCATTCGAAAAAGTTTGACGATAGTTTCAAACGGTCATAAGAAATTCAAAAATGATCGAAACAATATGAATCCTTCGCGTGTTATCATATTATGTGACATAGTTAAAAGCAAAAAATATCAAACATGGTATATTGATTATGTCTCAAAAAACCCATCACAAAATGACCTATCTCATTCGAGGTTTCCTGGCTTTTGAGTCAAATGACCAATGTTATGGCTAGAATCAAGACATAGTTTATGATAATGTGTCCATATTGTGCATATATGTGCATCATGGGATGGCTAAAAATGTTGCAGGAGGAAGTTTTACTTTTCGTCGCACCAAAAAGCCATTTTCCATTTTTCGAGTGCAAAAAAGGGTGGTTTTGTGAAGCAACCACCAAATGGCTAATTCAAAATGCTACCACCACATTTAAAAAAATACTAGACCACCTTACACGGACAATGTCCTAATAGGGGGATCTCAAACCTTTCCGTCCATCCCTGGTGAAAAAGACAAATTCCTGCCGAATCGATAGAAAGTGGGACAGATATGAACAATATGTACATGATCTGATGCTGATGATTTTTTACAAAAAATAATTTTTAGGTTCATAATATGCTATTTCATCAGATATCCACTTTAATTTTAGCGAGACTCAGCCCCAAACTAAGATACTTCATGCCCGCCATTCGACAAAGTTTGATGATAGTTTAAAACGGGCAGAAGAAATTAAAAAATGATCCAAACAATGTGAAACCTTCGCGTGGTGTTATATTATGTGAGATAGTTGGAAGAAAAAATATCAAACCTGGTACATTGATTATGTCTAAAAAAGCTTCACAAAATGACCTATCTCATTCGAGGTTTGCTGGCTTTCGGGTCAAATGACCAATATTATGGATAGATTCATGGATTAGTTTGTGATAAGTTGATATGAATATCATATTTGGATTCCTCTCATTTTTCTGATCAATTTAGACATATTATTTGTTGAATTCCGATTTACAGATTTAAAGATATTATTTATTCCATATTAAATAGAAAAATACAAAAAAATAAAATCATTATATTTTTATTTGAATTCAATAATATTTTTACGTATTCATTGTTGTTTACTTAAATAATTGTTTTTTATTTCAAAAAATACAAACATGTGACATGATGATATAAGAGTTAATAGGATTGATATAAATTGCTTTGCGAAACAGATTCTGGAGAAACAGGGAAGTTAAGCATTCTGGGGATGGAGTAGTGAGGATGGGTGATCGACTGGGAAGTTTGAACAAGACTGTAATTTGATCAAAGATTAAATTTAATTAATATAAAAAATGTTCCAAGTGAGAGATTAATGAGTCAAAGAAATGAAAGATTAAGAAAAGTTGAGAAAAAATTAAAAAAAAAATTCGATTTTTTTTTCAATTTTTTTTGCAATCAGCCATTAGGCTATGTCGAGGGCAGCCCTCGGCATACCCCTCCTCCAAGGGAGGTCTTTGCCGATGAGTCTACGCTGAGGGCAGTCGTCTGATGACCCACAAGTATAGGGGGTGTATCGTAGCACTTTCGATAAATAAGAGTGTCGATCCCAACGAGGAGTAGAAGGTGCTGAACAGTGGTATGAAGCAGGAAATTCCTGTGAATACTTAACAAACAGATTTTTAGTGGTTTTCTGACAAGGCAACAAAACAAGGAGCAAGTAATAAAGGTAACGAACAAACGGAGCAAGTGGCCCAATGCTTAGCAAAGGACAAGCCGGTGGAAGTACTTATAAGGACCAAACGTTCTCGAGGACACATGGGAAATCTGTCAAGTGCTTTCGCTTCAAATAGCTGAGTACTCTTATTTGGTGTTTGTAAGTGTTGTGTGGGTGAATTTGTGCTAACCTTCCTAGGACTAATACATACTTGTGATTAAACCCCCTGCAAACATCCGTAACTACAGGAAAGTAATTAAGTTATAAATCTAACCACTGCCTTAAACTCTAAGATCCTACGCTCCCTTATGCAAAGGTGTCCTAACGGGGGTTCAGGTTTCTGTCACTCCGGTAACCCCACAATTAGTAGCCAAATACACAATGCACTCCCCTAGGCCCATAGATGGTGAAGTGTCATGTAGTGGACGTTCACATGACACCACTAGAAGAATAGCACCACAACTTAAATACTAAACCATTGAATAATAACTCAACATAGATTCAGTACTAACAACATGACTTCTCCCATGTCCTCAAGAACTAAACGAACTACTCACAAGACATCATATGGTCAAGATCAAAGATGATATGGTAATAGATAACAATCTGAACATAAACAATAATCCAATGGTTCCACTCACAAGCATCAACTATAATAGTAATCAACACCGGGAAAGTTTGCCCTAACAACTAAAGCAATATCCAACACAATTGTTACAACGGGATGGAGTGGTGATGATGGTGCTGGTGGATATGATGGTGTGGATGATGGTGATGATGATCCCGATGAAGCCTAGCTTGATGATGGTGTTGATGGCGACGGTCTCCCCTCTCCGGGAAGGAATTCCCCCGGCAGAAATCTGTCTACCGGAGAGATTTTTCTCTCTCAGTGTTTTCCGCCCCCAAGAGGCGGCGGAAATCTATCTGTGGTCGCTCCCCGAGGCTTAGGGTTCCGTAGGGAAGATATAGGTGAAGGGGCGAAGTCGGAGGCCGGGCAGGTGGGCCACACCTATCCTAGGCGCGGGGTCAGGTGGGCTCGCGCCTAGGGGGGTGTGGGCCCCCCTGAGGCCCTTCTTCATCCCACCAAAACGCCTTTTTTTCCATCAGAATCCAGACTCCGGCAGTCCATCCTCCAAGAATCATCCAACATGCATAAACAGATGAAAAGCCATAAGTAATACCACATAATAAGACAAATATCAATGAATAGAGGTAAATTATTATATAGAATGGTGATGCAAATTGGGCGTATCAACTCCCCCAAGCTTAGACTTCACTTGTCCGCAAGCAAAAAATGAGCTCAGTAAACATGTCCACAGGTTTATGGAGTGAAGTGTCAATAAAAGAATACGAACAAGAAGCATCACACTTACCATTGCATAACTCATAGAAGAAAGCAACTCACCATTATATAACTTAGCTTGCAACCAAGTACAACAGTCACAATAGATATGCATAAAGATAAATCATAATTGGAATTGTCAAACTTGTTCTTGGTCAGAGAACACCTGGCAAATAGTTTCACACACAGCTTTTTGTAGAAGTTTCAAAACAGGAGCATTCTTTGCTCAAAAAGGTTTTTTCACAAGTGAATGCTTTCAAAGTAATACTCAATAGATAAGAGTTTTGTGTAAACAAGGAAGATAAAGAACATGATTGAATAAATCACCATATGAATGCTTGAAACACAACAACTCAAATGCTTGCTAGAGATAGAGAGGAAGTAGGTTTAATGACTCAACTTGGAAGTGGGAGAAAGGTCCCTTCTTAGAGGGAAGCAGTGATTACAAGTCATAAAGATCTTCCAAAATATTATGGTAGTTACTAGCTTTGAGCCCACATTGCCCCTATCATAGGCATCTTGAGATGATTAAGGTTAAAGTGGACAAGGATGGAGTATATGCTTGACGAAGTATAAGTTGGCAATCTCAAGTCCCTTGAATATGAGGGCCACACCTCATGCTACTCAACTTTAGTCACCTGTAAGTTCTTGTCATTGTAAGTATTTGCATATCATTGAGAACCACCAACGGGGTACCCCTTGCACATGGTACAGGAGCTTTCCCATAACCAAAATGATAAGGCAAGCATAAAATGAGCATCTCAGCGATATTTTTATTTACTATGTGCATAGCTTTTTATTGAGGATGCTTCATAGATGACTCACCATGGTGATGATGCAAGTTTCCACCATGATTAAGCATGGCTTAGGCTAGCGGCCCAGGCGTTTCTCTAACACGGAATACAGACTCCATGGACTTATAAGTTCCCTCTTTACTTCACACCGTTGACATCCAATAGACAAAATAGCATGATATCAACTGTGTACAGAGTACAACTGCAATGTTGAAAACGTCCCCCGTGATAGCACGGTTCTTCTAATTCCAACGTATAGATGCAAGCATATACAACTTCGATGTTCACAATGGTTCAAGTCTATTAGGGGAAGGAAATAAGGTGTGCCATCAAGTTCATGAGAGATTTACTAACTAGTTTTCACATAACAAAATACTTTTTAATTCGAAAGGTAGATGAAGCTTGAGAATTTGCTTGGAATAGAAAAAGCTACTAAGACTTCGATTTTCGACGCGCAAACTTTGATCGAGCAAACCTCGTCGCGCTACAGCATTTAGAACTAGTCGATCCTTGGGTACAGAAGCACAAAAGGTTAATCGAGAAGAAGTACAGTGACCGGGGCATACAGAGGACGCATGGAGAAATAATCAAAGAGCACAACTCAGATTTCACGCGTTGGTTTAGGCAGACGCTCCTTGATATCCCCCGCGATCGCATTCTTCTGACACGGAAAAGATCATATTCACCTTGTCATAGGGACCGATGCAAAACCTGGTGACCTATCAGGCGTATAATATCAACGGCTACACATTCTACACGGAGGAAAAGGACAACAAGTGTGATTATCAGAACTCAGGCGTAACGTCGGAATTCTACACCGATGACAACGTGAAGGAAAGATTCTACGGAAGAATCGAGGAGA
The DNA here is from genome assembly GCA_916181665.1 of Avena sativa. Lineage (NCBI taxonomy): Eukaryota > Viridiplantae > Streptophyta > Magnoliopsida > Poales > Poaceae > Avena > Avena sativa. The sequence continues at coordinate 359,248,137 of OV702283.1, forward strand.
TCTGGGAGCTCGACTACTATGGAGAAAAGGTGTCGATGTTCCGTGTCAGATGGGCAAAGAGCATCGAAAGAGAAGACCGGTATTTCACAACCATGGTTATACCCGAAGCATCCAAATCCAAGGCCGCCGGTGCAAACGTGGCCGCGAAAAATGAACCGTGGGTACTGGCTACCAAAGTGGACCAATGTTTTTTCATTACCGACCCGACAAAGCCTAGCCGTGTTTTCGTGAGGAGAGGAAAAAGAAACATCATCGGAATATATGGAGTCGCCAACGAGCAAGACTTCGACCAGTACGGCGATCCAAAGATTGAAGATGACGACGACTACGATGCAGCAACATACATCACAAGAAGAAAAAGGACAACCCTACCCAAAAAAGGTAGCCCGTTCGAAAGAAGAAACATTAAAGTGCCGGGGCAAAATTATTCAACCGTGACAAAGAAGGGAAAAAGATTGTAAAACGCTAGCTCAAAAAATATTGTAAAACGCGTGGTCGAACAAGATTGTAAAGTGTGGGTGGTCGAGTAGGGCCGTGCCCGATTCATATTATTATGGACAAATTATTATGAAATTTAGTTATACTTTGAATCATATTATTTTACCACTTTTATGACATATATTATCACTTTTGGGAATTTTTGGAACATTTAAAAGTATTTATAAAATAAAAACAAAAAAATATGACATATATTACCACTTTTGGGCATTTTTGGAACATTTAAAAATATTTTTAAAATAAAAATAAAAAAATGGGGGCACCAGGATTCGAACCTAGGTGCTCAGAAGTTTAGAATAGAGCAGTGGGCAGAAATAGTGGGATAGGATAATGATTTTGTTAGATAGTGAGACGCTCTTTTCTTATACAATTGCTAGAGGAGATAGGCGTAGCGCACTACGCATATTTGTGCCTTATCCACGTGCACGCAGGCACACGTACCTCATCCCCATTCTCAACCGCGCCCACCGCCGTCGCTGTCGATCCCAAGCCCGAGCCCCCGCCGCCGCTCTCTCGATCCGCCGCCTCGCCAGCCGCCGTCGCTCGAGGAGGAGGCTGTGGAGCAGGAGGAGGCCGTGGAGCAGGAGGAGGCCCGCCGCCGCTCAAGGAGGAGGCCCACGCGCCAGCCATCGTCGTCCGCCCGCCTGCCTGCCATCGTTGTCCTCATCTCAGAGGTGAGCCTCGCCCCTCCCCTCTCTCCCTCTATCTCTCTCTCCCACTCTCTCCCTCTCTCCCCCTCTCCCTCATCTCTGTTTTGTATTTGGGAATTAGGGTTTAGAGCTGCAAGTTATTAATAACTGATAAGAGACAAATCCATTGTGTATCAAACATATACTACTTTTAATGTATCAAATAGAGGGTGTAATTCATGAATGGTGATATGCATTCTTTGTTGAAGAACAGAGCCCTCATTACTGAATGTTCTCTGTCCACAGCCTGAAGCAAAACCATGTTATTTATGTTTTCACAAAACAACCATTTCGAGGTTGCTACGCGTACAAACACTGTATCTGCGTCACATTGAGTCTGACCATTTGATTTGTAAGTAATCATCATAGAAAATCATGCTGGCATGCATGCCCATATACATTTTCATATGCACTGGATAATTGAGTTGAGCATGTTGGCACTTTCATATTAAGAACTCCAATATAATGGATTGCTGTTGTTCCTTGGAGAGCTGCTGTTCTTATTCAAGCCTGATTGATGTGTATGAGTAACACACTGAACACTTGCTAAGTTTGTAGAATGGCTTGTTAAGTCTCTTGGCCTATCTGGGGATAAATCAGCATTTCTGCAAGCGCATGCCATATTGACTATCAGTCCTGTTTGTTTATAATTCCTCAGGAATTTTTGTGTCTTCAAATTCTATCCGGTTACTATGTTGAAATGGGACAGTGAACAATTTCTAAGTGTAGATTGGAATAAACATCAGTGACATTAGAACAATAATTCCTTCTGTGTAGATATGTGTGTTGAAATAATATTTGTATCGTGCTATGTTGACGATTTCGGTTGTGTGCCATCATGAACTGTAGAAAGAAATAAATGATCCTTCATTTTTTTTGTACCTGACCACTCTTCTGATATCATCTCATCTGATCAGGAGTGACCTCTTCTAATATCACCATGTGAATGTAGAGCTGTTCTTATTACTCTCTGTGTGCCTCGGATTCAAAGCGACTTGCAGATTTTGCATATGGATTTGGTGTTTGGTCCTGACCTAATACATCAGCATACTTATCACTGACTTGTAGATTTTGCATATATTAACTAATAGTCCTCTTATGTAGCTGATATTGTGTATAGCAATCTAGTCACCACTCACCAACATCATACAACTTGGAATATGAGTAACTTACAACTAAGACCTATGCTATGAATTTCATCAGACCATATAGATAATTGAAGACACATGGAGCACATCATTATTTTGATTCATCAGCAGCAACTATCTTAGGCATGTAAGTAGTGCTTGTTAAATCTTGTTTTAGCAGTGTAAGCAACTATCTTATACTTGCTATGTAAGCAACTATCTTAGGCATGTAAGCAACTTGTTGTCATATACTTGTTTTCATACTTGATGTCATATACTTGTTGTCATACTTGCTGTCACTGTTAGAGTAGCACTGTGGTATACTTGTTGTCATACTTGCTATCATATACTTGCGTTCATATTTGCTGTCAATGACAGTTCATATAATCTGTGGTGATATAATTGTAGCACTTGAAATTGTGCTTGTGCTTGTATATGAAGCACTTTATTATGTCGTGTATGCAGGTTCTTGTATGAAATGAGTCCCGATTTTTGCCGGAATGTTGATTAACTTCCGTTTCGGCAGAAATCGGGCACTCCTAGTTTAAGAAAATTAGAAAAGGTCATGCCGGATTTTTCCGTGCATTTAACCAATTATTTGTTTTTTATTAGTGCAAAGATGTGTGACAACGATGAGGCTGGATGTTCTAAGCGCATCAGCGCTGAAGGAGAACTCAGACCTCCGAATAAACAATTGACATTCTGGGAGGCGGCCCAGCGGCTAGAAGACGATGAAGAATACCATCCTTCAGAGAGAGAGGATGATGAGATGGAAGACGCGGAGGAAGAATCCGAAGGAACGGCGGGTGATGAAACCACTAATGGCGGCAAGGGCACAGGGAGTGGTAGCAATCCTCCTAAGAATAAGAAGCCGGAGGAACGGCGCCCGAACACAGTCGGCACCGTTAGGGAGGAAATTACCAAAATGAGCCCATCAAGGGTTCCTTTGGAGCCCACCCTTGTCGTCAAAGGGTACGGTGGGCAAGTGGCGGCGATCACCCGGAAAACCATCTCGATCAACACCGAGAATCTCCGGCATAAAGATAATGGCCACTTGCGCACACTCCTCTTTGAGAAGTTGCACGCAAGATACAAGTTCCCCGCTAAGTATCAGAACACAAATTATCATGGGAACGAAGTAAGAAAATCCGCCCTCACAAAGATGAGCACCGCCCTGGCCAGCTAGAGAACCTGGATAAAGAAGAAGATCTATAAAGAAGGCAAAAGTCTCGAGGAGATTCAGAAGATTGACCGGCAGATCACCGAAGATCAGTTCCGGGAGTTCAAGGAGAGGTGTGAATCCGAAAGAGCCCTGGCCAATAGTAATCGGGGAAAGGTGCTGCAGGTGATGAATATAGGTCATCACCATCTCGGATCTGGTGGATATAGAACCGCGGAGGCGAAATGGAATAAGGAGGACGAAGAGTATAGATACAAGGGGATACAAAATCCCTTTGCGAAATTCGAACCCGGGCAGGTTCGAAACTTCATCAGGGCCCGTTACCATGTGGACCCAAAAACCAAACAACTCACCGCAGATCCTGCGCTGAAGGAATTCGAGGAAATTGTGGTAAGTAATCTAATTACCGCGGATCAACTCGATTGCAATCTAATCGATGATCTAAACGATTCACTGTTACTTCTTCTACAGGAGGAGGAAATTGTTGCTAGTCATGGATCCCAGGGTTCCTCATCCCAGGGGTCGACGGCGGCCACCCGGTGGGATAACCCTTTTAACAGGGCGATGAACCGGGCCAAGAAAATAGAGCCGGTTACGAAGAAGCCGTCGTCGGCTGGCCGTCTGGCCGGCCTCGGGGGTAAGACTTGGGTGGATCATTTTGGTCCACCGCTGAGTACGCATGTGGCGTCGTCGGGAAGGAGCGAGGAGGAAAACCACGAGGTTCAAGAACTAAAGGAACAAGTGGCGCAGATCCCGCAGATCGTCCAAGACAACCTGGCAATCACCCTCACGTCCTTCCTGCCTACCTTGGTGGAGTCAATAGCGAACTGGAGTGCGGGTGGTCGAGTAGGGCCATGCCCGATTCCAAGCATGGTCAGCAGCCACTCGAACAACGCGGCGCCGACGAATCAGGCGAACTAGGTGTTCGTGACTCCGCCCGCTAGCACCAAGGCGCCGCAAGTGTTGGTGACTCCCCCTGCCATCACCGCGGCATCGGAGTACATGTTGGTGCCCTCCCTGCCATCATCGCGGCGACACCGGAGCTCCAAGCACCCGTCGGTAGGGAGAATACACCGGCGGCCAGCACCGCGCCATCAAGCAGCCCTTCAGTCTCTTGCACGCCCGTCGCTGTATGCGGTTCGTCGACATTAGCCGATCTCGACGCCATCACGGTAAACAAATTGCTTTACCGCCTTTCACGCCATCTATTACTCTTATGGCATCTCTGACGACGCCGTACATGTTTTCCACAGACGGATGTTCCTTGCACTCTCTTATGCTACGTGAACAACGAGCTGCGGGATGTTGCCAAGGGTACCATCGTTCAACCCTTGCAGCGCACGTTCCACTCAAGGCCGATGCCGGTGGCGTCAACAACTGCGAATCCGATCAGGTTTCGTGACGGGCCACCAAGACCCGAGGGTGTGTGGAGGATTCATGTGGTGGGTGAGCCCATAATACCTAAGAATTTGCGGAAGCTCGCCAGTTCGGAACTGCAGAGTGTGCATGACGGCGTGCTGACGATAGAGAGACTCCTTCTATCGGAGAAAGATCCCTCGCACCCGGTATTCGTAGTTAAGGTGCCACCAGGCTTGGGCTTCATCGACAATGCCCCTGCGGATCTATTCTTCCTACGGTTCGACGACATCTTCAATATGTTCCACCTATACCCGCTGCACTATACCATGGTCCGTCTGTTTTCTCTCAGCGTGGCCATGCAGATCATTAGAGAGAACACACCGGGCATCGCTATAGTGGACCCCTACTACATGCGTGACGGCTGCTTGGGTTCCCCCACCGAACGACGTATCGTGGCCTCGTACCTAAAAAGAATCCTCGTGGCGAACAAGACAAAGGAATACATTCTCGTGCCTTAATTTCCCGTGTAAGTTGTTATTCACTCGCCACCGTCGATTGGCTTTATTAGATTATCATCATTCTTTTTCCAACACATTCCATTTGAATTTTTTGCGCAGAGATGAACACTGCACGCTCATCTCCTTATCGCCGAAGCATTCCCACGCCACGTATTTCGACTCGAGGAGTCTAGAAAAGAAGAAAAACTACGACAAGATCAAGGAAGTTCTGGATGATGCTCTCACTGGCTTTGCCTCGACGGAAGGCGCCACCTTCGTGCGTACGAAGGTCAAGTTCGGCAGGCACGTCTTCAACCACGTAACGGAGTTCCCCTGCGTGAAGCAGCTGGAAAACAGTAAGAAGGAAGCCTACTACGCACTCCATCACATGAGGGCGTTCCTACTTGACCAGCAGAATTCTACGCTGCCAGATCATCTCAAACAGTGGGCCGAAGCAAAGGCCAAGATCACTGATTCAGATATTAGACAAGAGATGTATCGCATCCAGCAGCAGTTTGGGGCAATCATCTTTCGTGATGTCATGACTTCGGGGGGATCTTCTACGGAGGAAATATCCTGAATAACCGTGACATAGAAGATCGCCTAGAGATGCAGGGTGACTATAGGAAGTTCATGACGAGACAAGGCGTCCTCCTGTTCCCTAAGCCGAGCCAGAAGGCTTGATGTTGGCCTAGTTGTAGTTACAAACTATAGATGACCTTTGTGTGTGTGTGGACAAGTGTACATGCTACTATACTTATCTTATTAGGTTTATGAATCATCGCTTACTTCTTTTGCTTATTATTATTATATATAAATACATGCTTGGTTTTTTTGCTTACTCTTTGGTCCTTTGCTCACTTTGGTCCTTATTTTTTTCCTTACTCTTTTTTCGAGAATAATGCCGATGATTGAAATGTCGTGGCACACTATATATGTGAATGTGCTACGATGGGATTGTGAGCCTTGTGATATGCACAAGTCCAGGTCTTGTGCATCCTACTTGGCTCACGGTTCCATCGTAGCATATTCCTGTGTCCAACGACCTATGTATATATATGAGGCATTCTTTTCGAGTTATTTTTGTATTTTTCAAGAATAATGCCGATGATTGAAATGTCGTGGCACAATATATATGTGAATGTGCTACGACGGGATAGTTAGCCTTGTGATATGCACAAGTCCAGGAATTGTGCATCCTACTTGGCTAACTGTTCTGTCGTAGCATATTCCTGTGTCCAACGACCTAGCTAGTTATATGTGAGGCATTCTTTTCGAGTTACTTTGGTCTTTTTCGAGAATAATGCCGATGATTGAAATGTCGTGGCACACTATATATGTGAATGTGCTGTGATGGGATTATAAGCCTTGTGTTATGCACAAGTCCAGATGTTGTGCATCCTACTTGGCTTACGATTCCATCATAGCATATTACTGTGTCCAACGACCTAGATAGTTATATATGAGGCATTCTTTTCGAGTTACTTTGGTCTTATTCGAGAATAATGCCAATGATTGAAATGTCGTGGCACACTATATATGTGAATGTGCTGCGATGGGATTGTTCGCCTTTTGCTATGCACAGGTCCAGGTGTTGTGCATCCTACTTGGCAAACACTTCCATCGTAGCATATTCCTGTGTCGAACAACCTAGTTATATATGAGGCATGTTTTTTGAGTTACTTTGGTCTTTTTCGAAAATAATGCCGATGATTGAAATGTCGTGGCACACTATATATGTGAATGTGCTGCGATGGGATTGTCCGCCTTGTGCTATGCACAGGTCCAGGTGTTGTGCATCCTACTTGGTGGACAGTTCCATCGTAGCATATTCCTGTGTCGAACAACCTAGTTATATATGAGGCATGCTTTTTCAGTTTGGTCTTTTTGATTCAGGAGTACTTTCTATAAGTGTATCTTCATATGCGACTTTAATTATATATGTTTTTTTCAATCACCGGTTAATTATTATTGTCAACTTGTAGATGACGTGGTACGTCGTGTACAAGGGACGAGTTCCCGGAGTCTATGATGATTGGGAAGACTGCCGGAGACAGGTGCACCGTTTCAGCGGCAATAGCTACAAATGGTACAACACTATGGCGGAGGCAGAAGCTAGATACACGCGCTATCTAGCGGGAGTTAGGACGAGGAAACGGATGAAGACCTACACCTTCGTCGCGGTGATCATGCTTATCTTCTTTGGTTGTTTATCCCGCGTTTGTGTCTAGCTAGTTTAGATGTCTAGGCGAGCTTCCAAGCTCTAACTTGTTCGATCGACACATGTATTCTCATGTCACCAACTACTTTGCAACTTGATCGAAACAATGTATAACTTATGTATTCATGTATGAGACTTATCTATATGTATTTCTTTCAATCTTGTTTTGCGAATTGTGTATTTATATATATAACTGTATATCTTATATCTGTGTGTATATCTGCCTATATAATCTGTATTGTATATCATCTGGACCTGAAATTTAAAAAAAAAGACACTCGTGGCGCACATGGCACAGCTTCTGTGGCACACTGCAACTAAAGCGCACCTACGCAGCTTAGTGGTGCACGTTGCAGTGCGCCACTAAGGTGCAAGGCGTAGCGCACCTGCCAACATATCCGTGGCGCACTAGCAGGTGCGCTACGCCTATCTCCACATAACCGTGGCGCACCAGGCAGCGCGCCACGGCTAGGAGATATCCGTAGCGAAAGGCCCGTGGCTCACCACTAGTGCGCCACTGATGGTCCTTTTAGGTGCGCCACAGACGACCATTTTCCTAGTAGTGCCCGGGGCTCAGTCCGACTCACATCCCTGCGAAGGACTACAAGAGCCGGATGCAGTTTTTGATTAAGCAGCGGACTGAGAGGAATATCCCCGAACTCTCCATGAAAATGTTCACTTCCAACCATCCTCTGGCTCCAGTAAATATTTCGACTTTGTTTAAGCTTTTTCTCTCTTTTCTGCCTTGTCAACTGACTTTAGTTTTACTGATGTTATTAATACTTATTAGATCAAGAAACTCTTTGAGTCAAAGCTTTCCCCTATCAAGGGTTATCTCTCTAACGACTCGGAAGCGATGGAGGATGACGACGTGGAAGAAGTTCCTGCCTCTACTTCCAAGAAGCGTAAGGCCAAGGAAACTGTTGTTAATGCTAGCACACAAGTGTTGCTAGTGGTTAAAAGGTAATCACCTTGTGACCTTTAGTACTTTGTACATTGTTTCTTATCAAAGCACACCTGACATTCATTCTTGTGTGTTTTAGATCTAAGTCTATTTTGAAGAGTAAACTTAAGTCGGAAAGCAAGCCAGCAAAGCAACTGCGCCAGCAGAATCTTGCATTATCTCCAGCGATGCATCCTCCAACTCCCAGCAGTACTCAAACCTCAGCACCAGAGGTTTCTGTCTCTCCCAGTGCCAATTTTGTCATCCTTGACGTTTCCATGACCTCACAAGCCTTGGTTTCCATTGGTAGCCGGGCAACTGATAAGGGTGAACCCATAAAGGGTAATGATCCCATGGTAATGTCGCCAGGGAAGATTGATAAAATAGCCAGCTCTGCTGCCTCCAGCCTGAAGCGAAAGAAGGAGATTCTCAAGCTAGAGCAATCTAGCTTCGAGAAGCAAGTCCTTACTCCAGAGGCAGCGAGCCAGGAGATGGAGGATGACAAGCTGGTGAACCTCCTGGACCAAATTTTGGTCCGGGATAAAAAATATCGAGTCTGGAGAGCTTCCAGTGACAAGCGTTGCTCCCCTCTCTCTTGCTGAGAAAGTGTTCCACAACACAAAACTTGGATTTGAAAAACTGCACTTGGAGCACATTGTAAGTTTTCCGAATCTCATTTGTAGTATTTATTACCATATCCGAAGTTGGATAAAGATCGTAGCATAAGATCTGAGTTGATTCTTATAGGATACAAAAGAATGATATAGTGTAGCCCCCAAGGCTCGTGCTGGATTTTGACTTAGTTAAAGTTGTAGCCCGAGTCTTAGTATCCGTCTGGTGGTTATTCCATCTTTAACTTACAGAAACTTGCATCTTACAACCAGGATTTTCTCAAGAACATTTGCAATAAGCACAAGGAGATTAAGGCCTTGCGTCTTAAGAATTCCAAGCTGCAGGTTGAGAAGGATGAGGCGGAAGGTAATCTTTTCCGACATTAACCTTAGTAATTGTCATATTCGAATTGTTTAGCTGACTGATTGTTTTTTCTTTCCAGAATCGCTGAGCAAATCTAGTAAGATGGTGGAGGAGGCCGAAAAATTCAAGATCTGCCAAATGGATAATGCTGAACTCCGGGATGAGCTTAAGAAGCTAAAAAATGAATCAGAGAAATCAGTGAATGTCATCCTGTAGTCAAGCAATATGGAGACCGAGAGGCTAGAGAAGCTGTTGGCCCTCCACGATAAAAATAAATTGATGATCTGAGGAAGGATTTTGACAGCCAGAGGTATGTAGCCCAGGTCACAGAAGCATAACTGAAGAGTCTCCAGAAGGAGCATTCTCAGTGGAACCATTGTGTGCTAGGTAAGATTTCCGACTTTACTCTTCCTTTGATTTTTGACTTTCATTAGTAAAATTTTGATTTTTGGTTCTTTCCCAAATCCTCTGCATCTTTCCGACTCCTCTTCCTCTGAATCTCATCTCGAGCGCATAAAACATGTCGGAGATGTTCTTTTCGACTTCCGCCAAACACTTGAAGAGTCTGGCCAGTCGGTCAGACTTTCCGGCTTGAACAACATGCCGGTGCTTAAGGTGAGGAACAGAGTGATGGAGATTCCAAAGCTCATCGAGAATTGGACGATTTCCTACGCCCGGACTGCTGCACAGAGGATACGTTGGAAATGTATCTATAATTTTTTATGCTCCATGCTTGTTTAGTATCTACTTTGCTTTGCTTGTCTACACTTTGAGGTGCTTTTTACATGTTTTCTGGGACTAACCTATTAACAAGTTGCCACAGTGCCAGATGCCTGTTTTTTGCTGTTTTTCGTTTCAGAAAATTTAGTAAAGAAATATTCTCGGAATTGGACGGGACAAACGTCAAAGTTAATTACTTTCCGTGGGGAACAAGAAGTCCAGAGGGGAGCCGGAGAGGCCGGCCAGGGCGGCCAGACCCATCCTAGCCGCGGATGGGCCCTGCCCCGCGCCTGGGAGGGGTGTGCGGCCCCTGGACGCCGCATCGGCCTCCCCCTTCTCCTATAAGAAGCCCCTGATGCAGAAACCCTAAGCACCCGATCAAATCTCAACAAAACCGTCTATAGCCTCCGCCACCATTCTCCCTAGATCGGGGGGATCTGATGCTCTTCCCGGCACCCTACCGGAGGGGAGATCACCCCGGAGGCCTTCTCTCCAGTATGATGCGTGAATAGTTCCACCTTGGACTATGGGTGCATGTAGTAGCTAGATGGTTGTATCTCCTCCTTTGAGCTTTCATGTATAGATCTTGTGAGCTCCGTTCATGATCAAGATCTAATCTATTTGTAATCATGCATGTTGTGTTTGGAGGGATCCGTTGGATATTGATATTATTATGTTGGTTTGATTAATGGTTTGTCTTCATGATTCTATCATGTCTATGTTGTTTGTGATCTTGCATGCTCTCTGTTGTTAGTAGCTATCTTGGCCAAGTAGTTGCTAGTGACTCCAAGAGGGGGTATTTATGCTCGATAGTGGGTTCATGCCTCTAGTTTCCAAGGGAAGTGACAATAATCTCTTCGGTTGTAGATGTGATGTTGCTACTAGGGAGAAAACAACGGTCTCTTGTTCATGGAACATGTGGACTGTTTACCTTACACACTTTGCTTAAAGAAGTTGTCTGTTGCTTGCAACTTAATACTGGAGGGGGTTCGGATGATAACCTGAAGGTGGACTTCTAGTCATAGATGTAGTTGGATGGCGGTCTATGTATCTTGTTGTATTACCCAATCGAATCTCATAGGATCTTTCTATCGTGAGAATGACCACGGCAGATGCTGCAATCGGCAGCGAGTAGTAGAACATGGGGCAAGGGCGGCCAGCCATCTGCAGTGCGAGATGAGGGCTGAGACACAAGGGTTTACCCAGGTTGGGCCCCCTGGAGGGTAAAGAACTACTCCTGCTAGATTGTATTATGGTGAGAGTACAATGGGGCGAGCTCGATGGCTAGGCGGCGAGTCGCTTGGGTGTATGATGGAACGTATCCTCTATGCGTCCTCTAGGGAGGTTTATATAGACCCATCTCGCTAGGGTTTACAGATCATAACCGAATTAGTTAAGTATTCGGAGATTCTATGACCTAGTCCGACTGGGCCTAGCTACGCTTCTAGGCCTTCAGCTTCCAGTCGCCTGAGTCCACGCCAAGTCTTGATCCAGTCGCCGTCCTGCAGGCCCACTCGCTGACGGCTAGGGCCAGTAGGAAACGTCCTGCTGGGTATACCCCAGTAGGCATATCCCCATCAGTAGTCCCCGAGGCCGTCGTTGATTCGTCGCAGGCGTTTGCTGGCAGTCGGAGTATGCGGGTCTAATGCGGACGTCCAGTCGAATCGGCGGCGGACTCCTGAACAAAGGAAAGAACTAGTCATTTTAGTCGCAATAATGGCGACCAATCGTGTCGCAGCTCGGTGATCGGGTCGGCGAATACTTAGTCACTGTTACAGTGATCGGGTCGGCGAGTCGGCGAGTCGCTGGAGAAACGAGTCGAATGGATGAAGCTGGACCGTCAATTTGTTGGGAATATGCCCTAGAGGCAATCATGTATGATGATATTTCCCATTGTATTCATAAAGTTATTAAGTAGTCCTTGTATAAACATCTGATGTGTATCGTTGAATATGTGATTCGGTTGTGGAACTATGCATTCATGTTGTTTGTACTAAATATCCTTGGTCATTGAGGTTGTGCTGGACACACAACTTAGACCAATGTGAAAGTTGGCTTGATGACTCGGTTCCACTTGTCATGGGCATGGAGATGCTATTCCAACTTACACAGATTCGGCTAAAGATTTTAGCGAGTCGGATTGACCCATATTGAGGTACAACGAACTAGTTGTCATTTGTATATCTCAATCAATGTAATCCTTAGACCTGAGGTTGTTGCATAGTCCGAGTTGAGGATCACCGACTTAGGTTCTGTCAAACGCTGATCCGTGACTGGGCAGTTATAAAGGCAGGGTTCGGGTCGACTGAGAATCAAGCTGCGTGATGTGAATAACCAAGATGGGATTTTGCCCCTCCACTTGGAGAGATATTCTCTGGGCCCTCTCGTGAGATATGATTCGGAAAGCATGGCCATGCACGACTCGGTTAAGTGTTAACCGAGGCGATCGGCTAAGAGTTAGTCGGGTGAATCACTTATCTCGGATCGAGAAGAGAGTCGGACTATTTAAGGGATGACATATGTTCGCCTATAGTCTGACAAGGTATATCGTGAGGCAAAAGGGACTCAGACGTAAGTCGCATTGGAAAGGCAAGTCGTCATGACTCTTTGGTACTTGGGAATCGGCATGTTCTGCTAGGAGCCGATGCCGATTGATCGATTGTGAGTCGGACTCTCATCGTGTCCAAGTAGCCATGAGCCTGCGGGGTCACACACTTAAGAGCGGGAGCAAGTTCGGATTGGATCCGAATATATAATCTGGTTGGGTTGGACCTAAACCAGATTAGGACTGAGTTAGTGAGTTGGACTCACGGTGACTAGTGTTATATGGGCTTTAGTGAATGGGTCGCGCGAGCAGAACCCACGTTCACTCCCTATATATAGTGGAGCACCGTAACCCAAAAAGGTTAATCGTTGTTCGGTTAGGTCATTCCATGTGTTGGAAACCCTAGCTCCACAGCAGTCCAGCCGCCGTAACGAACCTAGCAGTTCGCCGCCGGCGCTCCTCCTTGTACGTGTGGATACCAGCAGAGGTGCTGTGCGATCAGCACCAGGACGATCGGATCGTGAGGACTGCACTGCATCAGCCGACGCGCTTCATCAGTAATCCGCAACCGCGCGTCTAGTGGTAAACCTCGTGGCCTTCTACCTCAGCTAGATCTTGGGATCACCACGTTAGAGGAAAAAAGTTTTATTTTATCTCTGCGTGGCCCAACAGTGGTATCAGAGCGATAGCTTCTGGTTTTCGGCTCGAGATCTCGCATATGTGATATGCCGTAGGATGTAGATGAGATCTATGTGCTGTTTGGTGGACGATCTATGAGATAGATCGGTTTTGTACGAGGTTGATTGGATCAACTGTACTCGGGGAATGGTAGATCTAATTTCCGTGATCATACTGCTGAGGTCGTGGAACGACATACCCCTACCGGTCGGCTTCCGCCATCGGGGTAGACTGTGACACGTAAATCCAAAAGTAGTGATCGAAGATCAAAAAGTTTGATCGAATCGGAACGATGGTCGGAATCCATGTTCGGACCGCCGGCTTCGCCCTGTCGTAGCGCCTTAGATGTCGTTGCAAGTTTCACAACGCCGGTAGATATTGTATCTATGCATAACTTGTTTTTGCAGGAAGTTGTGAATGGTATGGTTCATGTGCATGTGATGTATGTGTGTAATCCATACGTGATCTGCGAATCACGGTTTTTGTCAGCCGGCTGGAGCCTAGGTGCTGTCTTTTTATTGTATAACCACCTGCGTGTCGGATTCTCCATGTAATTTACTTTACTAAGCTAGTGTAGCTGTTTGGAGAACCCGGAAGGCTTGCAAGGCGTTGTACATGTCGGCGACATGGAGTAAGACGACAAGTGACAAGAGTTGGCACGGGTCGGATTACAGGCTTTGTGGAGATGGAGATCGCCATGAAGAGAGCCATACTATTTCACATTATAATTGCTTTATTTTGTGTTATTGTTATGTCTCTGTTTTACCTCTATTAGATAGTCGGTAAAATTTAATCCCTCAAAGAAGGTCTAGTCGGTTTTCCCGCCAGTGTTTGCACCATCACAAGTCGGACATTTTTGGTAGTGGGCTCATAAAATTGAGGTGCTGCCAATTCTTTCCGACTAGGTGTGTTCGAGTCGGACTCTTACTGCAGAAACACTCGGTAAGCTAGACGGGTCTATCACAACGGTTGTGGGACTCGGGGAAAAGTCGGATGGGAGCCGGGGCATGTGATGCCACTCGTCCAACAGGAGTCGCATAAGATGCGATTGACAAGGAGTTGTCTACCTAGATCACTTGGCGGCTAGCGGTGATGCTAAAGCTCACTAGCCGACTTGCTTATTTAGGATCCTGAATCACTAAGTAACCATCGGAGGGGTGTTAGTTCTAGTGGGAGCATAAAATATTAAAGTGTTTAATATGCTTGCTCTTTTATGAATACATGTCTTAAGTGTTTTGCATATTTTCTGTTGTAGATCATGGCACCAAGTAGCAGTCACTCTCAGATATCCGGTTTTGCTTTGAGAACCATTCTTGAGAAAGATAAACTGAACGACACTAATTTTACCAACTGGTATCGAAATCTGAGAATTGTTCTCAAACAAGAAAAGAAGGACCATGTCCTAGACAACCCACTTCCAGATGAGCCGAATGAGAATGCGACTGTCGCAACCACCAATGCCTACCGTCGGGCTAAGGATGAGTCCACGGATATTAGCTGTCTTATGCTTGCTCACATGGAACCGGACTTGCAAAGCAGTTCGAGCATGTTGAGGCCTATGATATGATCGAAAGCCTCAAAAGTATGTTCCAGGCTCAGGCGAAGACTGAGAGGTATCAAGTCTCTCAGGCTTTGCTGAGTTGCAAGCTTAAGGATGGTGATCCACTGAGTCCGCATGTGATCAAAATGGTTGGTTACGTGCAGTCTCTGGAGAGGCTTGGCTACCCCATAAGCGAAGAGTTCGCTACGGATATAATTCTGAACTCTCTTCCTAGTGCATATGGGCAGTTCATTTCGAACTACCACATGCATGGTATGGATAAGAAGCTCACTGAATTGCATGGGATGCTCAAGCAGGCAGAGGCGGATCTCAAGAAGGGCACCAGTCAAGTGTTGATGGTGCAGAATAAGGCTAAGTTCAAGAAGAGTTCTTGGACTAAGAAGAAGGCTAAGTCAGGAGGAAAGCAGGCTCAGGACCCGGTCCCAAGCGCTTCCTCAGGGACTAAACCATCTCCTTCAGCCGGATCCACTTGCTTCTACTGCAAGGCGGATGGCCACTGGAAGAGGAACTGCAGCAAGTACTTGGCCGACAAAGCCAAGAGTGGAGGTATGACTTCCGACTCAGGTACACTTGTTTGCAATGTTATAGACATATATCTTGCTGATGCACCTAATAGTTCTTGGGTATATGATACCGGATCAGTTATTCACATCTGCAACTCGTTGCAGGGACTGGTAAGAACTAGGAGCGTAGCAAGAGGCGAGGTTGATATTCGAGTCGGCAACAAAGCAAGAGTTGCTGCGTTGGAAGTCGGCCCGATGCAACTTCATTTACCTTCCGGATTCATTATGGAACTAAATAATTGTTATTATGTTCCAGTGCTCAGTCGAAACATTATTTCTGCTTCATGTTTGATGAGGCAAGGCTATGAGTCGAATATCAAGAATAATGGTTGTTCTTTGTATTTGAATGATATGTTTCACGGCTTTGCACCCGTCCAGGACGGGTTATTTATTTTGAATCTTGATGGTGAGTCGGTTTATAACATAAATGTTAAAAGGTTGAAACCAAATGATCTGAATATGACTTACTTTTGGCACTGTCGGCTTGGTCATATAAGTTGGAAACGCATGAAGAAGCTCCATGATGATGGACTCCTAACTTCGTTCGACTTGGAGTCGTTCGAGACATGCGAATCTTGCCTACTCGGCAAAATGACCAAGACACCTTTTGCAAAGAGTTGCGAAAGGGCGTCAGACTTGTTGGGACTAGTACATAGTGATGTATGTGGACCAATGAGCACGACAGCCAGGGGTGGTTATGAGTACTTCATTACCTTCACTGATGATTTGAGTAGGTATGGATATATCTACTTGATGAAACATAAGTCGGAAGCCTTTGAAAAGTTCAAAGAATTCCAGAATGAAGCACAGAATCAACTCGGCAAGAAAATAAAGTTTCTTCGGTCGGACCGAGGAGGCGAGTACATGAGCCATGAGTTTGATGACCATCTGAAAAGTTGTGGAATAGTTCCTCAACTTACTCCGCCAGGAACGCCACAAAGGAATGGTGTTTCGGAAAGGCGGAATCGGACCTTGTTGGACATGGTACGATCAATGATGAGTCGGACAGATCTGCCTTTATCATTTTGGGGTTATTGTCTAGAAACAGCAGCGTTCACACTAAAAAAAAGTACCATCAAAGTCGGTAGAGAAGACACCACATGAGATGTGGACAGGCAAAAAGCCAAGTTTGTCTTTTCTTAAGATTTGGGGTTGTGAAGCATTTGTCAAGCGACTTCAGTCGGACAAGCTTACAGCCAAGTCGGATAAGTGTATTTTCGTGGGGTATCCAAGGGAAACCTTGGGTTACTACTTCTACAACCGAGAAGAGGGCAAAGTGTTTGTCGCTCGGAACGGTGTCTTCCTTGAGAAAGAGTTTCTCAGTCGGAGAGTAAGTGGGAGCACGGTGCAACTCGAAGAAATTCGAGAGGGATGGCAAGTAGCGAATCGGCAAAAACCTTGGAGGATGAGCCGATCGTGGCAGCTGAGCCGACAGCAGCACCTGTACTACGAAGATCGGCAAGATTACGAAGTGTTCGTGATGTGTTACTGTTAGACAGTGATGAGCCGGCAAGTTATTCGGAAGCGATGGTGGGATCTGATTCCGAGTCATGGATTGGAGCCATGAGATCCGAGATAAAGTCCATGGATGAAAATCAAGTTTGGAACTTGGTTGATCTGCCAGACGGTGCAAGACCCGTCGAGTGCAAATGGGTCTTTAAGAAGAAAAACTGATATGGATGGAAATGTTTCAATCTATAAAGCACGCCTTGTCGCGAAGGGGTTCCGACAAGTTCAAGGAGTTGATTACGACGAGACTTTCTCGCCCGTAGCGATGCTTAAATCAGTTCGGATCATGTTAGCTATAGCAGCCTATTTCGACTATGAGATATGGCAGATGGATGTCAAAACGTCTTTCCTCAACGGAAATCTAACCGAGGACGTGTATATGATACAGCCCGAGGGTTTTGTCGATCCGGCTAATGCTGACAAAGTGTGCAAACTTCAGAAATCCATTTATGGGTTGAAGCAAGCATCTCGGAGTTGGAATATTCGCTTTGATGAGGTAGTCAAATCGTTTGGCTTCATCAAGAGTGATCATGATTCTTGTTTGTACAAGAAGTTTAGTGGGAACAAAGTAAATTTTCTAATCTTATATGTGGATGACATATTACTGATTGGAAATGATGTCTAGATGTTGCAAGAAACCAAGGAATCATTAGAAAGGAGTTTCTCAATGAAAGACTTGGGTGAGGCAACATACATCCTCGGAATCCGGATCTATAGAGATAGATCAAGGAGGCTCATTGGATTGAGTTAGAGTACTTATTTGGACAAAGTGTTGAAGAAGTTCAACATGGAATCGTCTAAGAAAGGGTTCTTACCGATGTCCCATGGTGTAAAACTTAGCAAGACTCAGTGTCCTTCGACAACTGATGAGCGAAGTCGGATGAGTGCGATTCCATATGCTTCTGCAGTTGGATCCATCATGTACGCCATGATTTGTACTAGGCCGGATGTTTCCTATGCTCTAAGTGTTGTGAGCAGATACCAGGCTGATCCTGGAGAGATCCACTGGACAGCGGCTAAAAATATCCTAAAGTACTTGAGAAGGACTAAGGATATGTTCTTGGTTTATGGTGGTGAAGATGAACTCAGTGTAAAGGGTTACACGGATGCGAGTTATCTCACCGACTCCGATGATTCTCGCTCGCAATCCGGATACGTGTTTATTATAAACGGAGGTGCTGTGAGCTGGAAAAGTTCCAAGCAAGAGACTGTGTCTGCGTCTACAACAGAGGCTGAGTATATTGCCGCCTCGGAGGCAGCAAAGGAAGTTGTTTGGATGAGGAATTTCCTCATGGATCTTGGTGTGGTTCAGGGCTCGTCCAATCCGTTGGACGTGTATTGTGACAATAATGGTGCTATTGCACAAGCCAAAGAACCTAGACAACACCAGAAGAACAAGCACATACTCATGCGGTACCACCTAATTCGCTAGTTCGTGGATCAGGGTGATATCAAGTTATGCAAGGTACACACGGATGCAAATATTGCGGATCCGTTGACAAAGCCGTTACCCCAGCCGAAGCATGAGGCGCACCTGAGAGCCATGGGCATTAGATGCTTAGACATGTGATGTCGAAAGATTGACTCTAGTGCAAGTGGGAGACTGTTGGGAATATGCCCTAGAGGCAATCATGTATGATGATATTTCCCATTGTATTCATAAAGTTATTAAGTAGTCCTTGTATAAACATCTGATGTGTATCGTTGAATATGTGATTCGGTTGTGGAACTATGCATTCATGTTGTTTGTACTAAATATCCTTGGTCATTGAGGTTGTGCTGGACACACAACTTAGACCAATGTGAAAGTTGGCTTGATGACTCGGTTCCACTTGTCATGGGCATGGAGATGCTATTCCAACTTACACAGATTCGGCTAAAGATTTTAGCGAGTCGGATTGACCCATATTGAGGTACAACGAACTAGTTGTCATTTGTATATCTCAATCAATGTAATCCTTAGACCTGAGGTTGTTGCATAGTCCGAGTTGAGGATCACCGACTTAGGTTCTGTCAAACGCTGATCCGTGACTGGGCAGTTATAAAGGCAGGGTTCGGGTCGACTGAGAATCAAGCTGCGTGATGTGAATAACCAAGATGGGATTTTGCCCCTCCACTTGGAGAGATATTCTCTGGGCCCTCTCGTGAGATATGATTCGGAAAGCATGGCCATGCACGACTCGGTTAAGTGTTAACCGAGGCGATCGGCTAAGAGTTAGTCGGGTGAATCACTTATCTCGGATCGAGAAGAGAGTCGGACTATTTAAGGGATGACATATGTTCGCCTATAGTCTGACAAGGTATATCGTGAGGCAAAAGGGACTCAGACGTAAGTCGCATTGGAAAGGCAAGTCGTCATGACTCTTTGGTGCTTGGGAATCGGCATGTTCTGCTAGGAGCCGATGCCGATTGATCGATTGTGAGTCGGACTCTCATCGTGTCCAAGTAGCCATGAGCCTGCGGGGTCACACACTTAAGAGCGGGAGCAAGTTCGGATTGGATCCGAATATATAATCTGGTTGGGTTGGACCTAAACCAGATTAGGACTGAGTTAGTGAGTTGGACTCACGGTGACTAGTGTTATATGGGCTTTAGTGAATGGGTCGCGCGAGCAGAACCCACGTTCACTCCCTATATATAGTGGAGCACCGTAACCCAAAAAGGTTAATCGTTGTTCGGTTAGGTCATTCCATGTGTTGGAAACCCTAGCTCCACAGCAGTCCAGCCGCCGTAACGAACCTAGCAGTTCGCCGCCGGCGCTCCTCCTTGTACGTGTGGATACCAGCAGAGGTGATGTGCGATCAGCACCAGGACGATCGGATCGTGAGGACTGCACTGCATCAGCCGACGCGCTTCATCAGTAATCCGCAACCGCGCGTCTAGTGGTAAACCTCGTGGCCTTCTACCTCAGCTAGATCTTGGGATCACCACGTTAGAGGAAAAAAGTTTTGTTTTATCTCTGCGTGGCCCAACAGAATTGTGGTCAAACTAGCCGTTGGGTAATCCAACGGTAACTTCGGCATAATTACCGCGTAGTAACGGCTCCCGAAACTGGCGGGTAGCAACCGCTATATAAGGAGAATGATATGCGAACAGGGAAACGCTTCTTCGTTCTTCCTCTGATCTCTCTTGTCTCTGTTTCCCCACTTCGCACAGCGATCTAAACAATCCAGAGAGCCCCAATCTCCACGAATCTCCAACCGATGGCCCCCTCTACCGAGCCATGGGGCAGATCCAAATGTACTAAGGCGCTACTAGCATCCTTTGAGGAGGCTGGGATCTTCCGCGCCGGCAAATGGCGCATCCCCGCAGCCGTAGAGGTGTCTCCGGATCCATGCGAGGGAGAGTTCATCTGCTTCACCAGCCACCTGGAACGGGGGCTAGGTTTCCCAACTTCCCTCTTCTTCCGGCGCTTCTGCGCCTACTACGGAATCCAGCCATTGGATCTGGGTCCGCATAGTATCGAGCAGCTCGCCATCTTCGTGGCGTTCTGCGAGTGCTACCTGGGCTGCAGGCCCTACTTTCCCCTGTGGCAAGATCTGTTCCACGGGAGAATCAGCCACGAAGAGTCAGGCAGCCCGATGTTAGCTGCGGGTAGCCTGATGTTCCAGCTAGAGTCGAAGGCGTCGTTCTTCGACCTGATGCTGCCCGCCAAAGCGGCGGACGAATGGAAGAAATTCTGGTTCTACGTCACCGAGTCGACTCCAGATGGCGAAGTGGCGCTTTCAAGGTACTCTGCCGACCGGCCCGAACCGCATCGGTTCTAGGTCGTCAAGCTCCCGCCGGATCAGCGGATGGTTGTCGACGAAATGTTGCAGACCATCCGCGGCCTGAAGAAGAAGGGCCTCCAGACCATCAACCTCTACAACTGTTGGCTCGGGCGGCGGCTCGTGCCCCTGGCCCGCCGCGACCACTACATGTATGTGTTGGGCCACGCAGAGATAAAACAAAAAAATTCTCCTCTAACGTGGTGATCCCAAGATCTAGCTGAGGTAGAAGGCCACGAGGTTTACCACTAGACGCGCAGTTGCGGATTACTAATGAAGCACGTTAGTTGATGCAGTGCAATCCTCACGATCCGATCGTCCTAGTGCTGATCGCACAGCACCTCTGCTGGTATCCACACGTACAAGGAGGAGCACCGGCGGCGAACTGCTAGGTTCGTAATGACGGCTGGACTGCT
This sequence comes from Avena sativa, assembly GCA_916181665.1. Lineage (NCBI taxonomy): Eukaryota > Viridiplantae > Streptophyta > Magnoliopsida > Poales > Poaceae > Avena > Avena sativa. The sequence continues at coordinate 359,269,385 of OV702283.1, forward strand.
ATAGAGCTAGGGTTTCCATGGAATGACCTAACCGGACAACAATTAACCCTTCTGGGTTACGGTGCTCCACTATATATAGGGAGTGAACGTGGGCTCTGCTCGCGCGACCCATTCACTAAAGCCCATATAACACTAGTCACCGTGAGTCCAACTCACTAACTCAGTCCTAATCCAGTTTAGGTCCAACCCAACCAGATTATAAGTTCAGATCCAATCCGAACTTGCTCCCGCTCTTAAGTGTGTGACCCCGCAGGCTCATGGCTACTTGGACACGATTGGAGTCTGACTCTCAATCGGCCAGTCGGTAGCGGCTCCTAGCAGAACGTGCCAACTCCCAAGTACCAAAGATTCATGATGACTTGCCTTTCCAATGTGACTTACGTCCGAGTCCCTTTTTCCTCACGATATACCTTGTCAGACTATAGGCGAATAATTGTCTTCCCTTAAATAGTCCGACTCTCTTTTCGATCCAAGATAAGTGATTCACCCGACTAACTCTTAGTCGATCGCCTCGGTTAACACTAAACCAAGTCGTGCATGGCCATGCTTTCCGAATCATATCTCACGAGAGGGCCCAGAGAATATCTCTCCAAGTGGAGGGGCAAAATCCCATCTTGGTTATTCACATCACGCAGCTTGATTCTCAGTCGACCCGAACTCTGCCTTTATAACTGCCCAGTTACGGATCAGCGTTTGACAGAACCTAAGTCGGTGATCCTCAACTCGGACAATGCAACAACCTCAGGTCTAAGGATTACATTGATTGAGATATAAAAATGACAACTTGTTCGTTGTAACTCAATATGGGTCAATCCGACTCGCTAAGCTCCTTAGCCGAATCTGTGTAAGTTGGAATAGCATCTCCATGCCCATGACAAGTGGAACCGAGTCATCAAGCCAACCTTCACATTGGTCTAGGTTGTGTGTCCAGCACAACCTCAATGACCAAGGATATTTAGTACAAACAACATGAATGCATAGTTCCACAACCGAATCACATATTCAATGATACACATCAGATGTTTATACAAGGACAACTTAATAACTTTATGAATACAATGGGAAATATCATCATACATGATTGCCTCTAGGGCATATTCCCAACAGTCTCCCACTTGCACTAGAGTTAATCTTCGGACATCACATGTCTAGGCATGTAATGCCCATGGCTCTCAGGTGCGCCTCATGCTTCGGCTGGGATAACGGCTTTGTCAACGGATCCGCAATATTTGCATCCGTGTGTACCTTGCATAACTTGATATCACCCTGATCCACGAACTGGCGGATAAGGTGGTACCGCATGAGTATGTGTTTGTTCTTCTGGTGCTGTCTAGGTTCCTTGGCTTGTGCAATAGCACCATTGTTGTCACAATACACGTCTAACGGATTGGACGAGCCCTGAACCACACCAAGATCCATGAGGAAATTCCTCATCCAAACAGCTTCCTTTGCTGCCTCCGAGGCGACAATATACTCAGCCTCTGTTGTAGACGCAGACACAGTCTCTTGCTTGGAACTCTTCCAGCTCACAGCACCTCCATTTATAATAAACACGTATCCGGATTGCGAACGAGAATCATCAGAGTCGGTAAGATAACTCGCATCCGTGTAACCCTTTACACTGAGTTCATCTTCACCACCATAAACCAAGAACATATCCTTAGTCCTTCTCAAGTACTTTAGGATATTTTTAGCCGTTGTCAAGTGGATCTCTCCAGGATCAGCCTAGTATCTGCTCACAATACTTAGAGCATATGAAACATCCGGCATAGTACAAATCATGGCATACATGATGGATCCGACTGTAGAAGCATATGGAATCGCACTCATCCGACTTCGCTCATCAGTTGTCGAAGGACACTGAGTCTTGCTAAGTTTTACACCATGGGACATCGGTAAGAACCCCTTCTTAGACGATTCCATGTTGAACTTCTTCAACACTTTGTCCAAATAAGTACTCTGACTCAATCCAATGAGCCTCCTTGATCTATCTCTATAGATCCGGATTCCGAGGATGTATGTTGCCTCACCCAAGTCTTTCATTGAGAAACTCCTTTCCAATGATTCCTTGGTTTCTTGCAACATCTGGAAATCATTTCCAATCAGTAATATGTCATCCACATATAAGATTAGAAAGTTTACTTTGTTCCCACTAAACTTCTTGTACAAACAAGAATCATGATCACTCTTGATGAAGCCAAACGATTTGACTACCTCATCAAAGCGAATATTCCAACTCCGAGATACTTACTTCAACCCATAAATGGATTTCTAAAGTTTGCACACCTTGTCAGCATTAGCCGGATCGACAAAACCCTCGGGCTGTATCATATACACGTCCTCGGTTAAATTTCCGTTAAGGAAAGCCGTTTTGACATCCATCTGCCATATCTCATAGTCGAAATAGGCCGCTATAGTTAACATGATCCTAACTGATTTAAGCATCACTACGGGAGAGAAAGTCTCGTCGTAATAAACTCCCTGAACTTGTCGGAACCCCTTCGCGACAAGGCGTGCTTTATAGATTGAAACATTTCCATCCATATTAGTTTTCTTCTTAAAGACCCATTTGCACTCGACGGGTCTTGCACCGTCTGGCGGATCAACCAAGTTCAAACTTGATTTTCATCCATGGACTTTATCTCGGATCTCATGGATCCAAGCCATGAATCGGAATCAGATCCCACCATCGCTTCCGAATAATTTGTCGGCTCATCACTGTCTAACAGTAACACATTACAAACACTTCGTAATCTTGCCGATCTTCGTAGTACAGGTGCTGCTGCCGGCTCAGTTGCCACGACCGGCTCAACCTCCAAGGTTTTTGCCGACTCGCTACTAGCCGGTTCCTCTCGAATTTCTTCGAGTTGCACCGTGCTCCCACTTACTCCCCGACTGAGAAACTCTTTCTCAAGGAAGACACCGTTCCGAGCGACAAACACTTTGCCCTCTTCTCGGTTGTAGAAGTAGTAACCCAAGGTTTCCCTCGGATACCCCACGAAAATACACTTATCCGACTTGGCTGTAAGCTTGTCCGACTGAAGTCGCTTGACAAATGCTTCACAACCCCAAATCTTAAGAAAAGACAAACTCGGCTTTTTGCCTGTCCACATCTCATGCGGTGTCTTATCTACCGATTTTGATGGTACTCTGTTTAGTGTGAACGCCGCTGTTTCTAGACAATAACCCCAAAATGATAAAGGCAGATCTGTCCGACTCATCATTGATCGTACCATGTCCAACAAGGTTCGATTCCGCCTTTCCGAAACACCATTCCTTTGTGGCGTTCCTGGCGGAGTAAGTTGAGGAACTATTCCACAACTTTTCAGATGGTCATCAAACTCATGGCTCATGTACTCGCCTCCATGGTCCGACCGAAGAAACTTTATTTTCTTGCCGAGTTGATTCTGTGCTTCATTCTGGAATTCTTTGAACTTTTCAAAGGCTTCCGACTTATGTTTCATCAAGTAGATATATCCATACCTACTCAAATCATCAGTGAAGGTAATGAAGTACTCATAACCACCCCTGGCTGTCGTGCTCATTGGTCCACATACATCACTATGTACTAGTCCCAACAAGTTAGACGCCCTTTCGCAACTCTTTGCAAAAGGTGTCTTGGTCATTTTGTCGAGTAGGCAAGATTCTCATGTCTCGAACGACTCCAAGTCGAACGAAGTTAGGAGTCCATCATCATGGAGCTTCTTCATGCGTTTCCAACTTATATGACCAAGCCGACAGTGCCAAAAGTAAGTCATATTCAGATCATTTGGTTTCAACCTTTTAACATTTATGTTATAAACTGACTCACCATCAAGATTCAAAATAAATAACTCGTCCTGGACGGGTGCAAAGCCGTGAAACATATCATTCAAATACAAAGAACAACCATTATTCTTGATATTTGACTCATATCCTTGCCTCATCAAACATGAAGCAGAAATAATGTTTCGACTGAGCACTGGAACATAATAACAATTATTCAGTTCCATAATGAATCCGGAAGGTAAATGAAGTTGCATCGTGACGACTTCCAATGCAGCAACTCTTGCTTTGTTGCCGACTCGAATATCAACCTCGCCTCTTTCTACGCTCCTAGTAAGAACTCTAGTGCAAGCCGTGAAGGTAACTGATGTGAATAACCAAGATGGGATTTTGCCCCTCCACTTGGAGAGATATTCTCTGGGCCCTCTTGTGAGATATGATTCGGAAAGCATGGCCATGCACGACTCGGTTAAGTGTTAACCGAGGCGATCAACTAAGAGTTAGTCGGGTGAATCACTTATCTCAGATCGAGAAGAGAGTTGGACTATTTAAGGGATGACAAATATTTGCCTATAGTCTGACAAGGTATATCGTGAGGCAAAAGGGACTCGGACGCAAGTCGCATTGGAAAGGCAAGTCATCATGACTCTTTGGTACTTGGGAGTCGGCACGTTCTGCTAGGAGCCACTACCGACTGATCGATTGAGAGTCGGACTCCAATCGTGTCCAAGTAGCCATGATCCTGCGGGGTCACACAATTAAGAGCGGGAGCAAGTTCGGATTGGATCTGAACATGTAATCTGGTTGGGTTGGACCTAAACCGGATTAGGACTGAGTTAGTGAGTTGGACTCACGGTGACTAGTGTTATATGGGCTTTAGGGAATGGGTCGCGCGAGCAGAGCCCACGTTCACTCCCTATATATAGTGGAGCACCGTAACCCAGAAAGGTTAATCGTTGTTCGGTTAGGTCATTCCATGTGTTGGAAACCCTAGCTCCACAGCAGTCCTGCCGCCGTAACAAACCTAGCAGTTCGCCGCCGGCGCTCCTCCTTGTACGTGTGGATACCAGCAGAAGTGTTGTGCGATCAGCACCTGGACGATCGGATCGTGAGGAATGCACTGCATCAACTGACGCGCTTCATCAGTAATCCGCAACCGCGCGTCTAGTGGTTAACCTCGTGGCCTTCTACCTCAGCTAGATCTTGGGATCACCATGTTAGAGAAAATTTTTGTTTTATCTCCGCGTGGCCCAACATTTAGGAATTTCATTGTCCAGTCCCCGAGTGCCTAGTCGCTGAATTTCAGCGGGTGGGCACTTAGGAATTTCATTGTCCAGTCCTCGAGTGCCTAGTCGCTGGATTTCAGCGGGTGGGCACTTAGGAATTTCATTGTCGTTGACGTTGTGATGTGTGCACAGGGCTTGCAGCGCGAGTCGGCCGAACGGCTTGCTGCGAAGTGTAGCTTGGAGAAGGAGCTCGTTGCCGTCCAAAAGACAAACAAGGGGCTTCATGTAGTTGCAGCTAAGGTGAAGGAGGCCCGCAGAGGCCTTGCCCGGTGGGTGACCTGACGGCGGCTCAGTCTGCTTTCAGCACGGCTGAAAAGCGAGTCGCTGACCTGGAGCGTGAGCTCAAGGAAGCGAGGGCGGAGGCGAGCTCGGCAGAAGGGCGAGCGAAAGCTACTGTTACGTCTGCCGCTGAAGAGCAGAAAGTGTCTGACGCGCTCGTTGCTGGGTTGCAAAACGACTTCGCTTCTCTTCAAAGCTTCATCACGGGCCTCTGCCGACCGTTAATTGGTAAACCTTCCTTCTTCTCCCCTCTCCCTGCAACAACTGCATTGTGATGTCATTGGTGTACTCACTACTCGCTTCTGATCCACAGGTCGGATTACTGATAACGCAGAGGAGGCGCAGTCGTACGACGAGCGGCAATGTGTGACCACCCTAGTCGACTCGGCAGCGTTGTCCGCGACTTGCCTTCGAGCGTATCTTCAGGAGATATAGCCCACAGAGGTGATCCCCAGCGACCTTGTTGAGGTGTGGCGCTACCTGGAGAAAGCTCCGTCAGTCGTCGAGTTCATGACGCGGTCGGCCTTCCGGCGTGGGGCGGCGACGGCGCTCAGCCTTGGGCTTGCCCACTTCCCGGAGGATTTCGACCTCGACGATGTCACGAGCGGCTACCCTCATCAACGGGCTCGGTGGAGATTGCCGAGGTGTTGAAGCTGACGGACCGGGCCGCGGTGTATTCCGATCGCGTTTGGGCGATGGGCGACCTCCTCCCCTACCAGGAGACGATTGTCGCTCCCAATGATCCCGAGCCGAAGCATCGGGATTTCAAGGTCGTGCAGCCGTTCCGAGCGGCGATGGCGGGCGAGCTGACGACGTACCCGTCGAACCCATACGTGCCCTTCATCCATAGTCGCATGGGACGGTGGCGCGTCTGCGTCGGAACCTGCGAAGTAGAAGTATCGTGCCCTTGGGTGTTAGTACGAGATGACTATTAAACTTTCCTTGTAGTTGGAACAACTTTGTGCTGCTATAAAGGAAACTCGTGTTATTTTTTCATTTGTTTTGCTATTTTGGATGTTTGATTGAGCGAGTCCCCGAGCGCGTCCGCCCTTTTTATGGGGTTTACCTCGTTTGTTATGTGTTTGCGAATTTTTAATGAATTAAGGTCAACTCGCCAGAGCTCGGAGAGCCAGTCGCAGGGCGACTCCCATGTGTGCTCTTTACTTGACCGTTTTCCCGTGCGCGAACGAGGTCAGGTAGCCGAGTCCCCGAGCGTGGTACTTGGTGGTTCTAGTCGCAGCTCCAAGGTAGGTGAGGACTAAGCGCGTTTAAAGTAAGCATGTCGTTCTTGCCTGACCTGAAGGATCAGTGGCATGGCGAGTCCTGGGCACGCTCTCATACTGGGCGTTTTTCCCTAGTCGCTCATATTTGGCTGGGTGTCAGTCCCCGAGCGTGGTTTTTTGGCCGTTCGAGTCGCTGTGCCGAGGATGCGGAGGACCTTGGTCGTTGTGAGGAGCGAATGCAGTTGTCTTGGCTCGGTAAGCCAGTCGAGCTAGGCGACTCCAATGGGGCTCCGGGTTGGCGTTTTTCGTGGACGTTACGAGACCTGGGGTTCCCCAGTGCCCTCGTACCGCACTACTTGGCCGTGTCGGTCGCTTTACCAGAGGTTGACTTCTGCGAATAGCATAACGCTGTTATTACGAGTGCGAGTGGCACAAGACACGGGGAGTAGACACAACTTTCGGTAACCACTGTTTTATTTCATAGCGGGTGGGGAGTACATGTATGGAGTTCTAGGAGTAGAACTTTCGTAGGAGGTTTACATTCCACGGCCGCTTGACGTTGAGTTTTCCATCGCCTCAGACGTCGGTGAGTTAGTAGGCGTCGTTGCCTAGGACTCGCCCGATGACGAATGGTCCCTCCCAACGGGGGAGAGCTTGTGCATGCCGTTCTTTTCCTGGACTAGGCGTAGTACCAGGTCACCTTCCTGGAAAGTGCGAGTCCTTACTCGCCGGCTATGGTAGCGGCGGAGCCCTTGCTGGTAGATGGCGGTGCGGGAGCGAGCTAGGTCACGTGCCCCGTCGAGCTGGTCGACTCCGTCTTGGCGTGCGAGTTCGTTTGCGGCCTCCGCGTAGTTGACCACCCTTGGCGAGTCGTGCTCGAGGTCGGTGGGCATGACTGCCTCGGCGCCATACACCATGAAGAAGGGGGTGAATCCTATTGACCTATTGACGGAGGTGCGGATGCCCCAGATGACGGAGGGTAGTTCCTCGACCCAGCACCCGGCGGTGCGCTCTAGTGGGACTTGGAGCCGTGGCTTCAGGCCATGGAGGATTCTCTAATTGGCGCGTTCTGCCTGGCCATTGGAATCCAGGTACACGACTGAGGCGAGGTCGAGTCGAATGTGGTGTTCTTCATAGAACTCAGCCATGGCTCCTTTGGCGAAGTTGGTGCCGTTGTCCGTGATGATGCTATTGGGGAAGCCATAGCGATAGATGAGCTCGCGTAGGAACTTGGTGGCAGTCTTCCCGTCGCACTTGCGGACTGGCTTGGCCTCCACCCATTTTGTAAATTTGTCGACTTTGACTAGGAGGTGGGTGAAGCCGGAGGGGGCCTTCTTGAATGGGCCTACCATGTCCATGCCCCATACGGCGAATGGCCAGGTGATGGGGATCGTCTTGAGCGCCGAGCTCGGCACGTGGGTCTGGTTGACGTATTTCTGGCATCCAACGCACCGCTGGACAATGTCGACAGCGTCTGCGTGTGCGGTGAGCCAATAGAAGCCGTGTCGTATAGCCTTGGCAACCAGAGAGCGGGCGCCGGCGTGGTGGCCGCAGTCGCCGGAGTGGATGTCTTAGAGGATTTTGCGTCCTTCAGCGGGCTGAACATAGCGTTGGAACACGCCGGTCACGCTGCGCTTATGGAGCTCGCCGTTGATGATGACGAAGGATTTGCAGCGGCGTGCTATCATCCGGGAGTCTGTTTCGTCCGCGGGCAGGGTGCCTCCCTCCAGGTAGGCGACGTATGGCATGGTCCAGTCATTTGGCTCAGCGATTAGTGCGACCAGAGCTGCCTCTGGTTGCAGCGGGATTCCGATGTCGATCTCCCTTGGGGAGAGACGGAAGGCTTGGTGATGGTGTCAAGGAAGACACCGGCGGGTGGTGCGAGTCGAGCCGAGCCGATGCGAGAGAGTGCGTCGGCCTCCTCGTTCTTCCGCCTGTCAATCCACTCGACGGAGTAGCCTGCGAAGTGTCCACCCAACTTGTCCACTGCTTGGCGGTATGGCGCCATGGTGGGGGAGACGGCGTCGCAGGTGCTAGCGACTTGCCCGGCGATAAGGTCGTAGTCTCCGTAGTAGCGCAGGCGGTTGACGTTCATTTCCTTGGCAGCTCGCATGTCGTGGAGCAGCGCCTCGTACTCGTCCATATTGTTGGTGCAGGGGTGAAGTCGAGGTAGAGGATGTAGCGGAACTTGTCGCACTTCGGAGATGTTAACACGATCCCTGCTCCGGCGCCGTCCGCGTTCTTGGAACCGTCGAAGTGTAGGTTCCAATAGTGGAGGTATGGCAGCTTCTCTGGCTGTTGGGCCTCCTCCCAGTCGCCGAGGAAGTCTGCGAGAGCCTGCGATTTTATCGCCTTGCGCGGCTCGTACTTGATGTTGTGGACGCCGATCTCGACGGCCCACTTGGCGACTCGCCCGGTCGCCTCACGGTTGGGGATGATGTCCTGCAACGGTGCTGAGGAGACGATCGTTATTGGGTGCTCCGGGAAGTAGTGCGGCGGTCGCCGCTGTGCTCTGAAGACAGCGTATACCAATTTCTGGTATTGCTGGTAGCGCTGGCACGACTCGGTAAGGACTTCGCTGATGTAGTACACTGGTCGCTGCATCGGGCGCTCCTTTCCTTCCTCTGGCCGTTCGACGACCATGACAGCGCTGACGACGCGTTCGGAAACCGCGACATAGACCAGCATGGGTTCCTTGTCGACGGGGGAGGCGAGTAGCGGTGCTGCGAGTAGCACCTCCTTGAGGTCGTGGAGCGCGTCATCTGCCTCCTTGTCCCACTGGAAGGTGGGGTTCTTGCGCATTAGGCGGTAGAGGGGCATCGCCTTTTCGCCCAACCGGGGGATGAAGCGACCGAGAGCCGTGACTCGCCCAGCCAGCTTCTGGATGTCGCGCAGGCACTCGGGTTTGCCGAGTCGAGCGATCGTGTTGATCTTGGCGGGGTTCGCTTCTATCCCGCGCTTGGAGACAATGTATCCCAGTAGCTGTCCAGTTGGCACACCAAAGGTGCATTTGCCTGGGTTTAGCTTTATCTTGTACTTCCGCAGGTTGGCGAATGTTTCCGCCGGGTCAGCGAGTAGGTCGTTCTGGCGAGCGGACTTCACCACCACGTCGTCGATGTAGACGTGGATATTGTGGCCAATTTGGCTCGCAAGGCACTCCTGCATGCACCGCTGGTAGGTCAACCCGGCGTTCTTCAGGCCGAAGGTCATGGCAGTGTAGTAGAAGGCTCCGAATGGCGTGATGAACGTCGTCTTTTCTTCATCCTCGACGGCCATTTTGATCTGGTTGTACCCAGAGTAGGCGTCGAGGAAGCATAGCGACTCCGAGCCCGCGGTGGAATCGATGATTTGGTCGATCCGCGGGAGGACGAATTGCTCCTTCGGGCAGGCGCTGTTTAAGTTTGTGTAATCGATACACATCCTCCAGGTCCCGTTTTTCTTCTCGACCAGGACTAGGTTTGCCAGCCACTTGGAGTACTTGATTGGCCGGATGAAGCCTACAGCGAGTAGACGCTGCACCTCTTTGGCTATGGCTCGGCGGCGCTCTTCATTGAAGGGCCGCAGCGACTGCTTGACAGGTCGCACTTTGGGGTCGGCGTTGAGTTTGTGCTCAACGAGTTCCCTCAGGACACCGGGTATGTCGGATGGCTTCCATGCGAAGATGTCCCTGTTCTCACGGAGGAACTCGATGATCACGCCTTCCTATGTTGGGCTCATGCTCGTCCCAATCGTCACAGTCTGGCTGGATTCGCCTGCGACCATGTCGACGGTGCGGGTATGCGTCGTTTCCTCGAAGGCAGTGGAGTTGCCGCCCTCCGAGTTGGGCTTCTTGAGTATGGTGGGGTCGTCGTTGTTGACCCCGCTCACGTACTTGGCGAGCTCCTTGGCGTGGTTGGCCTCTGCCGCGATGACGGCGTCGGCGAGTTCGGCTCCTTTGGCCTCGCACTCGGCGGCCATGTCGGGGTTGCCGTGGATGGTGATGACGCCGCACGACCCGGGTAGATTCATCGCGTTGTACGCGTAGTGGGGTGCTACCATGAACTTGGCGAATGCCTGGCGCCCCAGGACGCAGTGGTAGTGGCTGTCCAAGGGCACCAGCTCGAAGACGATCCGCTCGGTGCGGAAGTTTTCCGGTGTACCGAAGGTGACTGGTAGTGTCACCTTGCCAATCGGGTATGCCTTCTGACCGGGGAAGATGCCGTGGAACATGGTGTAGGTCGTCTCGATCATCGACTGCAGGAGCCGCAGTCGCCTGAAGGTGTCCAGGTACAGGATGTTGATGGATCTGCCGCCGTCCATCAATGTTTTGGGGAGCCAGTAGTCTCCCACCTTGGGATTGACCACCAGGGCGACTCGGCATGGATACTCGATCCGTGGCGAGTGGTCCTGGCGGCTCCAAGTGATTGGTTGCTCAGACCAGTTGAGGAACTAGGGGATATCTATCTGGGCCACCGCGTTGACGGCGACGGTGCGGGCGATGACCTTCTTCTCGCACTTTGTGTTGAAGCCTATGAAGGTGTGGAGCGAACCGGCGACGCTGCCGAATTTTCCGACGTTTGGCGGGTTGTTGACGGGGTCATCCCGCGCGCGCCATGCCTTCTCGATCTCCTGGAGAGAGTGGCAATCGGCGGTCATGTGCGTGGCGGGCTTCCCTTCCCTGCTGTGAAATACACAAGGTTGGTTAAGAAGGGCCGCAGGATCGAACCTCGGCTTCGCCTTGTAGTTGCCACCGTCGCGGCGCTATCCCCCGTCGCGGCGGAAGCTCTTGGGCTCGCGCTGCGCGTATCCAGCGTTGGCGACGAAGTGACTCGCCCGTCACTGCGGCACTTTCCGGTGAGGCGAGTGTTGCTGTAGCGTAAGTCGGGTCGCCTCCCGTTATCGTGGCCGCTCGTTCGGCGGTGTCCTCCCAACTCGTCGTCGGTTTCTTGGTTTGGGTCCTCCTCCGCATACCTTTTCGCGATCTCCAAGAGATCCGGTATGTTGTCGAGTGTGCGGTACGCTCGTTTGAGCTTGGCAACCAGGGGCTCGTAGCGGCACGAGGTCTTGAAGCAGTGGATTGTGGCGTCTGGGTGGATGCCGACCGCGTTGTACCACAGATCTTGCCACCATTGGACCCAGCTGCGGGTCGACTCGCGGGGTCCCTAGACGCACCGTTCCAGGTCCTCGATGGTGGTGGCACGGGTGTATGAACCCTCGAAGTGCCTGACGAAGGCCTCGCGCATCTCTTCCCAGGAGTCGATGCTATCTGCGGGAAGGGTGTTAATCCACTGCCTGCACGCCCCCTCCATCATAAGGGGGAGGTAGCGGGCGGCTAGTAGATCGGTGTGGCCGGCGATCCCCATCGCCATGAGGTAGGTATCCAGCCACACGAAGGGATCGTATGAAGGGTCATACTTCTCTATTTCCTTCGGCGCTTTGAAGTTCGCCGGGTATCTTTCGCCTCGGATCATCGGTACAAAGCACTGGGGCCCGATTCGGCTCAGTGATCCCCTCGGCTCACCGTCGTGGCGGTTGGTGAGGGTGTGTCGCAGGTCGTCAGGCTGGCGTGCGCGCCAGCTCAGGTTGTTGTTGATGTGGGTGCGAGCGTCGACGGGTTGTCCGTTGGCGGCGATGAAGTTGGTCGCCGGCCGGGGGTCGTTGGTGGAGAGTTCCGCGTTCGCGGGTCGGTGTTGCAGCTGTAGGGGTTCGGGTGGCGGGCAGTTGAGAGTGTTCGCCGCCATGGGGCGGCCGCTCGAGGCCGCTCTACTGCCTGATGAACGCGAGTACATCCGACCCTGTGAGTCGACGCCTGCGTTTTGCTGCTCGACCGCTTTGGCGAGCAGAGCCCTGGCGTACTGGATCTGCAGGGCGCCTTCCCAGTGGCTCCAATGTTGTCGACTGCTGCTCGGCCCGCGACGAGGTTGTCCATCAGGGTGGAGAACAGCGGGAGGCCGTTCGCGTCTCGCTCCCGTGAGGAGACCACGATCCTTGGCTGGTCCCTGGGGGGTGCGCGGTTGGGTGGTAGCGGGGCGCCATTGGCCGTTGCCCCTGGTGGGGGCCGAGTGCTTCCTCCTGGCGGCACATTCTCGCAGATCGCGCGCTCGACCGCGCGGGCTGGGTCATTCTCGTCGTCGACATTCAGGGCGCGCCCCTGGACGGTGGGGTTCAGGCGCGACCTAATTCAGAGCTGGTGGTAGCGCGACAGCTCCTGCGCTGTCACCTGCTCGAGGCGAAATTTTTCGCGCTCGGCTTGTTCCTTGCGGACTGCTTCCGCCAGCTTCAGGCGGAGTTCCTCGACCTCCATTGCCGTCGCGTTTGGTGGGATCGGCATGGAGAATGGGTCTTCCGGCGGGTCGGCGCCAGTCGCCATGTAGGTCGCGGCGTGGCGACCGGTTCCGTCGTGGAGGTCGGCGGAGTTCTCCGACCCGGAGTCGAAGTCGAAGATCCCGAGGATAGAGGGATCCTCGAAGTCTCCGACATTGGAGACCTGGGTGATGGAGCCCGCGGGTGACGCGGCGACAATGGATCCGACGAGTGACGCCGGGGTCGCCGAATCGGCATCGTCGTTGAGGGCAGTGTCGTCCGCGGCCGCGGTGGTTTCGGCCATGTTGCTGTGGGACGAATCGTACTCGGAGACAAGGCGGTGAATCGTGCGGACCTATCTCTCGGAGAGCCGGTCGCGTGGTGGCGACTCGCGGATGCGATCCGAGTCCTCCGAGATGATGACGTCGGTGAGGCCGACAAAGAGGCTGATCGTGCCGACTGGCAGGATCATGCTATGCGTGACGGGTTGCACCGCCGGGACGTAGCTGCTCTGTAAGTCTGGAGCATCTCGCTGATCGCGATCATGCAGCCGGTGGCGATCGACTCGTTGATGGGCAGATTGGATCTCGCTGCAGAACACCGGCCTGACCGGCCAGGCCCCACGGTGGGCGCCACTTTCGTGGGAATGACCACGGCAGATGCTGCAATCGGCAACGAGTAGTAGAACATGGGGCAAGGGCGGCCAGCCATCTGCGGTGCGAGATGAGGGCTGAGACACAAGGGTTTACCCAGGTTCGGCCCCCCGGAGGGTAAAGACCTACTCCTGCTAGATTGTATTATGGTGAGAGTACAATGGGGCAAGCTCGACGGCTAGGAGGCGAGTCGCTTGGGTGTATGATGTAATGTATCCTCTATGCGTCCTCTAGGGAGGTTTATATAGACCCACCTCACTAGAGTTTACAGATCATAACCGAATTAGTTAAGGATTCGGAGATTCTATGACCTAGTCCGACTGGGCCTAGCTACGCTTCTGGGCCTTCAGATTCCAGTTGCCTGAGTCCATGCCAAGTCTTGATCCAGTCGTTGTTGGGAATATGCCCTAGAGGCAATCATGTATGATGATATTTCCCATTGTATTCATAAAGATATTAAGTATTCCTTGTATATACATCTGATGTGTATCATTGAATATGTGATTCGGTTGTGGAACTATGCATTCATGTTGTTTGTACTAAATATCCTTGGTCATTGAGGTTGTGCTGGACACACAACTTAGACCAATGTGAAAGTTGGCTTGATGACTCGGTTCCACTTGTCATGGGCATGGAGATGCTATTCCAACTTACACGGACTCGGCTAAAGAGTTCAGCGAGTCGGATTGACCCATATTGAGGTACAACGAACAAGTTGTCATTTGTATATCTCAATCAATGTAATCCTTAGACCTGAGGTTATTGCATAGTCCGATTTGAGGATCACCGACTTAGGTTCTGTCAAACGCTGATACGTAACTGGGCAGTTATAAAGGAAGAGTTCGGGTCGACTGAGAATCAAGCTGCGTGATGTGAATAACCAAGATGGAATTTTGCCCCTCCACTTGGAGAGATATTCTCTGGGCCCTCTCGTGAGATATGATTCGGAAAGCATGGCCATGCTCGACTCGGTTAAGTGTTAACCGAGGCGATCGACTAAGAGTTAGTCGGATCAATCACTTATCTCGGATCGAGAAGAGAGTCGGACTATTTAAGGGATGACAAATATTCGCCTATAGTCTGACAAGGTATATCGTGAGGCAAAAGGGACTTGGACGTAAGTCGCATTGGAAAGGCAAGTCGTCATGACTCTTTGGTACTTGGTAGTCGGCACGTTCTGCTAGGAGCCGCTACCGACTGATCGATTGAGAGTCGGACTCCAATCGTGTCCAAGTAGCCATGAGCCTGCGGGGTCACACACTTAAGAGCGGGAGCAAGTTCGGATTGGATCTGAACCTGTAATCTGGTTGGGTTGGACCTAAACAGGATTAGGACTGAGTTAGTGAGTTGTACTCACGGTGACTAGTGTTATATGGGCTTTAGTGAATGGGTCGCGCGAGCAGAGCCCACGTTCACTCCCTATATATAGTGGAGCACCTTAACCCAGAAAGGTTAATCGTTGTTCGGTTAGGTCATTCCATGTGTTGGAAACCCTAGCTCCACAGCAGTTCTGCCGCCGTAACGAACCTAGCAGTTCGCCGCCGGCGCTCCTCCTTGTACGTGTGGATACCAGCAGAGGTGTTGTGCGATCATCACCAGGACGATCGGATCGTGAGGACTGCACTGCATCAACTGACACGCTTCATCAGTAACCCGCAACTGCGCGTCTAGTGGTAAACCTCGTGGCCTTCTACCTCAGCTAGATCTTGGGATCACCATGTTAGAGGAAAAAGTTTTGTTTTATCTCTGCGTGGCCCAACAGTGGTATCAGAGCGATAGCTTCTGGTTTTAGGCTCGATATCTCGCATATGTGATATGCGGTAGGATGTAGATGAGATCTATATGTTGTTTTGGTGGTCGATCTATGAGATAGATCGGTTTTGTACGAAGTTCATTGGATCAACTGTGCTCGGGGAATGGTAGATCTGATTTCCGTGATCATACTGCTGAGGTCGTGGAACGACATACCCCTATCGGTCGGCTTCCGCCATTAGGGTAGACTGTGACACGTAAATCCAGAAGCGGTGATCGAAGATCAAAGAGTTTGATCGAATCGGAACGATGGTCGGAATCCATGTTTGGATCGTATATGAGATCTACGTTTTCAGAACCGCTGGCTTCGCCCTGTCGTAGCGCCTTAGATGTCGTTGCGAGTTTCACAACGCCGGTAGATATTGTATCTATGCATAAATTGTTTTTGCAGGAAGTTGTGAATGGTATGGTTCATGTGCATGTGATGTATGTGTGTAATCCATACGTGATCTGCGAATCACGGTTTATGTCAGCCGGCTGGATCCTAGGTGCTGTCATTTTATTGTATAACGACCTGCGTGTCGGATTCTCTATGTAATTTACTTTACTAAGCTAGTGTAGCTGTTTGGAGAACCCGGAAGGCATGCAAGGCATTCTACATGTCGGCGACATGGAGTAAGACGGCAAGTGACAAGAGTTGGCACGAGTCGGATTACAGGCTTTGTGGAGATGGAGATCGCCATGAGGAGAGCCATACCATTTCACATTATAATTGCTTTATTTTGTGTTATTGTTATGTCTCTGTTTTACCTCTATTAGATAGTCGGTAAAATTTAATCCCTCAAAGAAGGTCTAGTCGGTTTTCCCGCCAGTGTTTGCACCATCACAAGTCGGACATTTTTGGTAGTGGGCTCATAAAATTGAGGTGCTGCCAATTCTTTCCGACTAGGTGGGTTCGAGTCGGACTCTTACTGCAGAAACACTCGGTAAGCTAGACGTGTCTATCACAACGGTTGTGGGACTCGGGGAAAAGTTGGATGGGAGCCGGGGCATGAGATGCCACCCGTCCAACAGGAGTCGCATGAGATGCGATTGCCAAGGAGTTGTCTACCTAGATCACTTGGTGGCTAGCGGTGATGCTAAAGCTCACTAGCCGACTTGCTTATTTAGGATCCTGAATCACTAAGCAACCATCGGAGGGGTGTTGGTTCTAGTGGGATCATAAAACATTAAAATGTTTAATATGATTGCTCTTTTATGAATACATGTCTTAAGTGTTTTGCATATTTTCTGTTGTAGATCATGGCACCAAGTAGAAGTCACTCTCAGATATCCGGTTTTGTGTTGAGAACCATTCTTGAGAAAGATAAACTGAACGACACTAATTTTACCAACTGGTATCAAAAGCTGAGAATTGTTATCAAACAAAAAAAGAAGGACCATGTCCTAGACAACCCACTTCCAGATGAGCCGAATGAGAATGCGACTGTCGCTGACACTAATGCCTACCGTCGGGCTAAGGATGAGTCCACGGATATTAGCTGTCTTATGCTTGCTCACATGGAACCGGACTTGCAGAAGCACTTCGAGCATGTTGAGGCCTACGATATGATCGAAAGCCTCAAAGGTATGTTCCAGGCTCAGGCAAAGACTGAGAGGTATCAAGTCTCCCAGGCTTTGCTGAGTTGCAAGCTTAAGGATGGTGATCCACTGAGTCCGCATGTGATCAAAATGGTTGGTTACGTGCAGTCTCTGGAGAGGCTTGGCTACCCCATAAGCGAAGAGTTTGCTACGGATATAATTCTGAACTCTCTTCCTAGTGCATATGGGCAGTTCATTTCGAACTACCACATGAATGGTATGGATAAGAAGCTCACTGAATTACATGGGATGCTCAAGCAGGCAGAGGCGGATCTCAAGAAGGGCGCCAGTCAAGTGTTGATGGTGCAGAATAAGGCTAAGTTCAAACAGAGTTCTTGGACTAAGAAGAAGGCTAAGTCGGGAGGAAAGCAGGCTCAGGACCCGGTCCCAAGCGCTTCCTCAGGGACTAAGCCATCTCCTTCAGCCGGATCCACTTGCTTCTACTACAAGGCGGATGGCCACTAGAAGAGGAAGTACAGCAAGTACTTGGCCGACAAAGCCAAGAGTGGAGGTATGACTTCCGACTCAGGTACACTTGTTTGCAATGTTATAGACATATATCTTGCTGATGCACCTAATAGTTCTTGGGTATATGATACCAGATCAGTTATTCACATCTGCAACTCGTTGCAGGGACTGGTAAGAACTAGGAGCATAGCAAGAGGCGAGGTTGATATTCGAGTCGGCAACAAAGCAAGAGTTGCTGCGTTGGAAGTCGGCATGATGCAACTTCATTTACCTTCCGGATTCATTATGGAACTAAATAATTGTTATTATGTTCCAGTGCTCAGTCGAAACATTATTTCTGCTTCATTTTTGATGAGGCAAGGCTATGAGTCGAATATCAAGAATAATGGTTGTTCTTTGTATTTGAATGATATGTTTCACGGCTTTGCACCCGTCCAGGACGGGTATTTATTTTGAATCTTGATGGTGAGTCGGTTTATAACATAAATGTTAAAAGGTTGAAACCAAATGATCTGAATATGACTTACTTTTGGCACTGCCGGCTTGGTCATATAAGTTGGAAACGCATGAAGAAGATCCATGATGATGGAATCCTAACTTCGTTCGACTTGGAGTCGTTCGAGACATGCGAATCTTGCCTACTCGGCAAAATGACCAAGACACCTTTTGCAAAGAGTTGTGAAAGGGCGTCCGACTTATTGGGACTAGTACATAGTGATGTATGTGGACCAATGAGCACGACAGCCAGGGGTGGTTATGAGTACTTCATTACCTTCACTGATGATTTGAGTAGGTATGGATATATCTACTTGATGAAACATAAGTCGGAAGCCTTTGAAAAGTTCAAAGAATTCCAAAATGAAGCACAAAATCAACTCGGCAAGAAAATAAAGTTTCTTCGGTTGGACCGAGGAGGTGAGTACATGAGCCATGAGTTTGATGACCATCTGAAAAGTTGTGGAATAGTTCCTCAACTTACTCCGCCAGGAACGCCGCAAAGGAACGGTGTTTCGCAAAGGCGGAATCGAACCTTGTTGGACATGGTACGATCAATGATGAGTCGGACAGATCTGCCTTTATCATTTTGGGTTATTGTCTAGAAACAGCGGCGTTCACACTAAACAGAGTACCATCAAAATCGGTAGAGAAGACACCGCATGAGATGTGGACAGGCAAAAGGCCGAGTTTGTCTTTTCTTAAGATTTGGGGTTGTGAAGCATTTGTCAAGCGACTTCAGTCGGACAAGCTTACAGCCAAGTCGGATAAATGTATTTTCGTGGGGTATCCGAGGGAAACCTTGGGTTACTACTTCTACAACCGAGAAGAGGGCAAAGTGTTTGTCGCTCGGAACGGTGTCTTCCTTGAGAAAGAGTTTCTCAGTCGGAGAGTAAGTGGGAGCACGGTGCAACTCGAAGAATTTCGAGAGGAACCGGCTAGTTGCGAGTCGGCAAAAACCTTGGAGGTTGAGCCGGTCGTGGTAGCTGAGTCGGCAGCAACACCTGTACTACAAAGATTGGCAAGATTACGAAGTGTTCGTGATTGTCACATCCCAAATTTTAGATTTGGTTCTGCATATCATTCATATCATCGCATCATGCTTTTCCTTGCAAAACCGTCGATTGAGAAGGATCGACGGAACGCTAATTTCGAAACCCTATTCTATCCTTCTACGAGGCTCCTGCGGGAGGCATTAGAAGAGCTAGTGTTGCCACCCTTGTAGCTTAGTGGTTTCGCTCAACCTTTGACACTAGATTGTTCCCCTCGATTTTACAAAACCGTAGGAGCAAGAATCGCACGATTCGGAGCTCGTACGGAAAAGTTATCGCCGTTTTATGAAACATCGGAAAAACGGTCCGAATTTCGGGCCGATTTCCGAGTCCGTAACCAACTCCGCGCCGAATCCGCGTAGGACCCGCGAAGGGGCCCCACATAAAGAGGCAGCCCCGCTGCCTCGGCCTCCGTGCCCACCGACCCCGCCGCCTCGATCGCCTCCCCCGCGCGCCGCCTTCCACCCGCGATCGCCGCCGCCACCTGGTTCCGCCGCCGCCCGCCCCTCGGCCTCCGTGCCGCGCCGCCGCCCAGGTACCCGCGCGCCGCCTCCCTCTCCTCTCCTCTCTTCCCTGTCGTCAGCGCCGCACCCGCCACCGCCACCCGTCGCTCGCCCCCGCAGCCGCGCGCGCCGCCGCGCGCCACGTCGCCCCGCCGCCTGCACCGCGCCGCATCGCCGCCGCCTGCCAATTGCGAGCCGCGCCGCCGCTGCTGTGCCGCCGCCTGCTCTTGCCCCGCCGCCACGCACGCACGTGCGCAGCCGCACGCGCAGCCACTCGCGCGCCGCCGCCTCCGCGCACGGCCGCTCGCGCTCGCCCGCATGCACACATGCCTCGTGCGCCGTGCCATCGTTCCGCGCCGTTGCGTGACCGTGTTGATCCATCGCGTTGACCGTCTCCCTCCGCGCAGGAAAAACGCCGACGCCGGAACCGATCGCCGCCACCGTCCGGAACTCGCCGCCGTCCGTTTCGCCGTTTGACTCCGGTAAGCCTGCAGCCACCGTTAGATTTCAGATCAGTGGTTCAGATCAGCCGTTGACCGGTCAGACTCAGGCGTTGACCAGTCAGACGCCCAGTCAGCGCCCAGTCAGCAGACGCGTTGACCAGTCAACAGACACAGTTGACTGGTTAATTTCGTTAATCGTTTTAGTTGACAGATTTCGGTAGAAACTTTTAAATTGCGTAGAAATTAAACCGCTTGGCCAAAAATTGCAAATAAAATATGTGTAGATTCAGTAAGTCGTGTAGAACCTCGCTGTAACTTTGGTTCAGACTTTTGCAGCAAGGTTTAGTACAGTTTAATCAAACTAGTTAGTGGCCTTTTCGGAGTAATAAATTCGTAGAAAAAGATCCGTAGCTCCAAAAATCGTGTATGATATGTACCTGGATTCAGTGGAACGAGGGAAATCTCGTCGTGAATTAAAAAGATAGGCTTACAGTAAAAACTTCTGCAGAAACTGTCTAGTGGCTTTCTACAGTGTTTTAATTACTCGGGGAGTTTTATAATTCATTTTTGAGTAATTCCAGTTGGTACTGTTTCTAATCAGCGATGCCTCTGCGGTAGAATTTTCCTAAGATTTTACAAACAGTATACTACCGGTAGTGAATTATTTGAGTTCTAGCTCTAGTTTGGAGCATTACTTTTTGCGTAATAGTTTTCCTAGCGCTAAAACTATTTTCCATGCATACAATCAGTAGTGTTATTGAATAGGATTATATGGTGCAGCTGTAGCACCAATACACTTGCCTTGCATACCTTCATGCATCATCTTTGTTGCATATGATTGTGAATTGTTTGTTTATGAATGCTATTGTATCGTGTAGATTGTGACGAGTGCAACGCTTGCTCGTGTGTGGATTGTTCTTCCAACCGCTACAACCAAGGCAAGTAGATGCTACTTTGTTCATGATATCGTCCTACTATTTTCAATGCATTGTCGTGTATTTTGTAGTTGCATGTGTAGGATGATACTATCGCTATGCTATGTCCCATTATGTGGTAGGGCTTTCCTTGTAGATGAACCACCGTTTGTAGATGTGCTTAGCCATGCTATGTTGAACGAGGACTGGGTTACATCATTGAGACTTGTTTCTAAAAGTATTGGTTTGTGAAAACTAAAACAACTTAATCAATGAATCACCTGGGTGTGATGGTATTGATAATTTTTGGTGGTTTCATTGCGGAAAGGCACCCAGGTATCAAGAGAGAACGATTGGCTTCTTTATTGTGTAGCTTACGTGTACAACCATGTGCCAATAATGGAATGGACGGTTGGTTGGACTTAGTAGGTTGTGGTAACTCGAACCCGCGTATCCAGAGATCTAGAATTTGGTAGGTTGGACCGGTGCGCGTCGGGATTGAGGAGCTACTTCCCGAACAGTCTCTTCTTGAACTTCTCCCTATCACCACTCAAAATGAGAGTGATGGTACGAGCTGGGCTGGCCAAGTCACATGGGTAAAGTGTACTAACCTCTGTAGGGTGTATAATCTAATCGATTAGCCGTGTCCCCGGTTATGGACAACTGAGTTGCTTGATATTGATTCCATGACATGTTTCTCGCTCATTCTAATTTCATAATTGTTTTAATATTGTTGGGTTAACTTAATTGGGATCTTTTCAAAGAAAATCAAAAACTGTTTATGAAAGTAGGACAAAGTTATTTGCAAATGCAAGCCAGACACAGCTCCACTTGCCAGATATGCATGTAGATGTTAGTACTATTGTCTCCATTACTAGCTCTACTTGCCATACATTCTATGTATTGACCCTTCGGGGCTGCTACGTTTCATGTTGCAGGTTATTCCGATTCTGATTAATCGATATCGGCCACGGTACTCCACTCGGCACTTGTTCACTTGTGGGCAATTTGAAGAATGGAGGATTTACGTTATTTATGTTGCTATCTGAATAATTTGAGCTAGCTTTGGGCTAAGCTTTTATTGTAATAATGGTACTCTGGATCTACGTTATCTATGATACACGGATATTTTGCTATGTTATTCATCTTATTCTAATGTAGGCCAATGAACCGATCCAGGGATTGGCATGTCACATAGAAGCCTCGGTCTTTTCAGAACCGCGGTGTTACAGGATGGTATCAGAGCCCGTGTGTCGACTGTAGGATCGTGACCTAGGATTGGATTAGGAAGCCATAGAATTATTAAAGCCTATATTAACTCTGTCTTTCATCTTATGCCTTTCACCCTCGTAAATTATTACCATATGCTATTCTCACACTTTCCTCTTTTACTTGATAGATGGGAGAAGTCAGGACTGAGTATGCCACCATGGAGTCACCAAGGCCCTTTGCAAGGCAGTTAGCACAGCTCTCGCAGTCATTGGGATTGCCGCTGCCCATGTTCAAGGGAAGAAGGTTGTACACCTATGGATATGGAGAGGATGCATGGGAGATCACCAACTTCATATTCAGAGATGCCGCCTTGCCAAACCCCGTGCACTTGATCTACACCAAGACATACTGCAACTGGGGACTTGGTATCAACTTGGCCATACATGAAGCCCTGTCTCGCCAGTGCCATAATGTCCGACACCTACTGCCAGCAGATTCACCCTACCGTGACTATGGGAGGCGTGATGAAGATGGGCACATTGTGGTTACCCCGGGCGACAGGAACAACATGCCGCCCCGTCGGAGGCACATAGAGGACATGGAAAAGGAGAATGGAGCTCTAGCTGAGAAGGTGATGATGATAAAGGAGATTGCAGACTTTGCTAGCAATGGTATGGTGGTCCAAGGACAGGAGATTGACACCTTGCATGAAGCTGTGGGAGTTCTGGAGAATGCCCTGATATCCAGAGATGCAACCATAGCTCATCTTCATGGTACTGTGTAGGATAACACCCAGAACATACAACAGTTGCAAGGGACCGTCCAGGAAAGGGATCAAACTATTGAAGCTATGACAGCCCAGATTGCCGCTCTCCAAGCACAGCTAAATCCACCCTCTGATGATGACAATGGAGATGATGGCAACAATGGGGATGATGATGACAGTGGAGACGATGATGATGATGAGGACGAGGATGATGATGATGGAGACGATGATGGTGGAGGAGATGAAGCTGTTGCAGTTGCAGCTGTGAGTGAAGAAGAAGAGGAGGATCCAGAAGAGGTGGAGTTTGAGATTTCAAGTGATGACTCAGCAGAGGTGTACACTCCGCCGCCATGGTTGTACCGCGAACCGAAGCGCCAACGCATGACAGCAAGGACCTATTGCAACCTCTTCAAGAAGTAGATAGAAGTCCACCAATTAGTCCTCGTTAGGTAAATTCGTTAGGATTAGTCTCGACCGTTGTGAAGCTTATTTCGTGTTAGTTCAAGAGTGTTTAGTTGCTTATTTGTGTACTCCAATATCCCAGGAATTATTTGTGCGGATTTTATGAAAGAGTTATGGCAATTTGGTTAACATCTGTGTTATTTTCGCTGCAGTTTTCTGCTGATACAGCAGTACTGCGCGATTTTTCATATTTTTCTGGTAACTCGGAAAAATCTGAAAAAAAATTGGGCTGATGCGAAACTCTCTGTACTGTATGTGCAAAAATCAGCTAAATTTTCTGACGAGTCTAAGTCAGGTAGAAAAATTCGTGAACGCTGCTGGACTGTTCTGGCAGATTGTTGTTTTTGTTGTTTAGTTGATCAACTGTTTGGTTAACCATTGCCAAATCTTGCAAAACTATTTCAGTAGTTATATACTGCTAGGATAACCCCTGGGATGTTGCTGGATCGCTTGTTTGTTGATGTGTTGCTTGCTTGTGATTGACTGCTATTGTTTGTTGTTGTTTGATCATATGCATGGGTAGAATCCTATTATCGTAGTTGATTCTTTCTAAACTTACCTGTGCTGAACCGCAGATGCCTCCCCGCCGTCAACCCACTGAGTTGGAACAGCTCATGGCAGATTAGGCACAGCTGACCCAAGTGATGACTCAGTTCATGGCAAATCAGAACAACAACAATGGAAACAATCAGCCTCGGGGAGATGCTCTCACCAGATTTCTGAGGCTAAGGCCAGCTAAGTTCTCTACTGCAACGGAACCAATGGTTGCTCTCGACTGGTTGCGTTCAGTCAACAAGGATCTAGTAACTGTCGGATGCACTGATGCTGAGAAGGTGAGGTTTGCCGCTCACCTACTGGAGGGACCAACCGCTTCTTGGTGGGACACTTTTCAGATCACCCACCCGCTGGATACCGTGACTTGGGCAATGTTTGAGGAAGGTTTCAGGACCAACCACGTGTCTTCAGGAGTTCTAAGCCTGAAGAGGAAGGAGTTCCGCAACTTGCGCCAAACCAATCGCACCGTGGCCGAGTACATTGAGGAGTTCAACAACTTGTCCCGTTATGCACCTGAGGATGTTGACACTGATGCAAAAAGGAGGGAGAGATTCCTGGATGGCCTCAGTGATGAGCTTTCAGTACAGCTACTGGTGGTTTATTGCCCCACTTTCCAGGAGCTTATGGACAAGGCCAGGATCTTGGAAGGGAAGCACAAACAGGTGGAGAACCGCAAGAGAAAGAGTAACAATCACCACTCTGGTTCACATCACAAGTCTCGCACTTCATATGATGGATACTCCAAGCATGGAGGGAGTGACCATGGGAGCCATGATCTCCACCACCATGGAGGCGATGGGCGTCGTCATGACAACCATAGGAGCAGCCACCACAGCCACAAGGGAGGACACTCTCACCACTCTGGAGGACACGGTGGACATGACCGCAACCATGATCGCAGCTTTGTGAAGAAGGATCTGAGTGAGGTGACGTGCTTCAAGTGTAAACAGAAGGGACACTATGCTGACAACTGTCCGGAGAGGAAAGGACTGAAGCCAACCAACAACGAGAAGGCCACAGTGAACCACATGAATGTGGAGGAGATTCCAGATGAGCCTGACCTTGTGATTGGTAAGTTCCCAATCAACACTTACACTGCACTTATACTTTTCGATACTGGTGCATCGCATTCATTCATATCAAGGGCATTCGTGGATAAGTATAAGCTACCTACTGAGTCTATGCAAAGGTCTATTAGAGTGAGTTCACCTAGAGGAGATATGATAGCTAGCCCGGGATGCCGCGACTTGACTGTGAGGATTGGAACACACAACTTCATTGCACACCTAGTAGTGTTGGAATCACAGGGATTAGACGTTATTCTGGGTATGGATTGGATGTCTATGCATGGGGGACACATAGATTGTGCACAGCGAGCTGTTTCACTCAAAACCCCGGATGGTAAGAGGATTAGATTCAAGTCGGCTGTACGACCAGGAAGGTGTAAGTTGAATTCTCTTAAGGGGGTTAGCATGGATACTGTGCCAGTGATTAGGGATTACCCCGACGTGTTTCCGGAAGAGCTGCCAGGAATGCCACCTGACAGGGAAGTAGAGTTTCTTATCGACCTGATGCCGGGAACAGGACCAATAGCGAAGAAACCATATAAGATGGATGTGGATGAGCTGAAGGAATTGAAGAAGCAGTTGAAAGAGCAGCTGGAAAAGGGATTCATTCAGCCTAGTTCATCGTCATGGGGAGCACCTATTCTGTTTGTGGAGAAGAAAGACAGCAGCAAGAGATTAGTAGTGAACTATCGCTCGCTGAATGAAGTAACCATCAAGAACAAGTACCCTCTGCCGAACATAAATGATTTGTTTGATCAACTGGAAGGAGCGAAGGTGTTCAGCAAGATTGATCTGCGATCAGGCTACTTCCAATTGAAGATCCGAGAGGAGGACGTACCAAAAACCGCCTTCACCACTAGGTATGGTTTATATGAGTATACGGTTATGTCTTTTGGACTAACGAATGCCCCGGCGTATTTCATGACCATGATGAACAAGGTATTTATGGAGTACTTGGACAAGTTTGTGGTGGTGTTTATTGATGACATACTGATATATTCCAAGGATGATGCTGAGCATGAGAAACATCTGCGACTGATTATGGAGAAGCTGAGGGAACACAAGCTGTATGCCAAATTCAGCAAGTGTGAATTCTGGCTTAACACTGTTGGATTTCTTGGACACGTAGTGTCAGGAGAAGGAGTCGCTGTTGATCCAAGCAAATGACTGCAGTGACAGAGTGGGAAGCGCCCAAGAATGCTGGAGAGATTCGAAGCTTTTTGGGACTTGCTGGATACTACAGGAGGTTCATTGGAAACTTTTCCAAGATTGCTAAGCCGATGACTGAACTTCTGAAGAAGGAGAGGAAGTTTGAGTGGTCAGACACATGTGAAGCCAGCTTTCAGGAATTGAAGCGTCGACTAGTGACTGCACCAGTTCTGTGTTTACCAGACCTTCAGAAGGATTTCCAAGTGTACTGTGATGCTTCTCGACAGGGACTTGGGAGTGTGTTGATGCAATATGGGAGAGTAGTGTCATATTCCTCGCGACAACTCAAGCACCATGAGCGGAATTACCCCACACACGACTTGGAGTTAGCGTCAGTGGTTCATGCGCTCAAGGTATGGAGGCATTACTTAATGGGAAAACACTGTGATGTGTACACCGACCACAAGAGCCTGAAGTACATATTTACACAGAAGGAACTGAACATGAGGCAAAGGAGATGGTTGGAGCTTATCAAGGACTATGATATGAATCTACAATACCACCCAGGAAAGGCCAATGTAGTAGCAGATGCTCTGAGCCGGAAGGTTTATGCCAACGGATTGACAGTTGGTAAATTGCCTGAGGATTTGTGCAAGCAATTCAAGGACCTTAGACTGGAAGTAGTGTCTGAAGGATACTTGGCTACAATGGAAGTCCAACTGACGTTACAGGACAGGATCATGAAGGCTCAGGTAGGAGACAAGGAAATAGAGGAGATAAAGGAAAAGATGAAGGAGAATCGGGAAAAGGATATTCGCGAGGATGAGCATGGTACCTTGTGGTATGGAGATCGTTTGTGTGTGCCCAGCGACCCGGAGATAAGGGAGTTGATTATGCAGGAGGCTCATAACTCGCCATACTCCATACATCCGGGCAACACAAAGATGTATATGGATTTGAAGAGAAGATTTTGGTGGAACAACATGAAAGGAGATATCGCCAAGCATATTGCCCTATGTGATGTGTGCAGCCGAGTGAAGGCGCAACACCAGAAGCCAGCAGGACTGCTACAGCCATTGCCTGTGCCGGATTGGAAGTGGGATAGAGTGGGAATGGACTTTATCACAGGATTGCCCAGGACCAGGTCAGGATATGACTCTATTTGGGTAGTGGTCGACCATTTGACCAAGGTAGCCCACTTTATACCGGTGAAGACGACCTATACGAGTGCAAAGTTGGCCAAGATTTACATGGACAGGATTGTGTGCCTACATGGAGTTCCCAAGAGTATCGTATCTGATAGAGGCACCCAATTTACCTCACACTTCTGGCGCCAGCTGCACGAGTCACTTGGTACTAGACTGGAGTTTAGCACAGCGTTTCACCCACAGACTGATGGACAGACCGAGAGGGTGAATCAGATTTTGGAGGACATGCTGAGAGCTTGCGCTTTGGCTCATGGCTCTAGTTGGGATTAGAATTTGCCATATGCTGAGTTTTCCTACAATAACAGCTATCAAACCAGCATCAAGACGTCACCGTTCGATGTGCTGTATGGGAAACGGTGCTGAACACCATTGCTATGGGATGGAGTAGGAGAACGTCAGTTGTTTGGGCCTGATTTGATCAAGGACGCTGAGGAAAAGGTTGCCTTGATTAGGGACAGACTGAAGGTAGCACAATCAAGGCAGAAGAGCTACGCTGACGCCAAGCGCAAGGAAGTGGTGTACGAGATAGGTGATAGAGCATACCTCAGAGTGTCGCCACTTCGTGGAATTAAGAGATTTGGAATTAAGGGTAAGCTGGCACCTCGGTTTATTGGACCGTATCGAGTCTTAGCACGCAAAGGGGAAGTTGCTTATCAGTTGGAGTTGCCAGAAGCCTTGTCCGCTGTTCACAATGTGTTCCACGTGTCCCAGCTGAAGAAGTGCCATCCGGAAATGGTGGATACACCATTGAGAGACACTGTACCGCTAGAGGAGGTTCAGCTTGAGAACGACTTGACCTATGAGGAGAAACCGGTCAAAATTCTGGAGACAGCAGAGAGGATTACCCGTACCAAGACAATCAGGTTTTGCAAGGTACAATGGATCCACCACACCGAAGAGGAAGCCACTTGGGAGCGTGAGGATGACATCCGAGAGGACTACCCACACCTATTTGCTAGTCGCGCCGAATCTCGAGGACGAGATTCATCTTAAGGGGGTTAGTCTTGTCACATCCCAAATTTTAGATTTGGTTCTGCATATCATTCATATCATCGCATCATGCTTTTCCTTGCAAAACCGTCGATTGAGAAGGATCGACGGAACGCTAATTTCGAAACCCTATTCTATCCTTCTACGAGGCTCCTGCGGGAGGCATTAGAAGAGCTAGTGTTGCCACCCTTGTAGCTTAGTGGTTTCGCTCAACCTTTGGCACTAGATTGTTCCCCTCGATTTTACAAAACCGTAGGAGCAAGAATCTCTTGATTCGGAGCTCGTACGGAAAAGTTATCGCCGTTTTATGAAACATCGGAAAAACGGTCCGAATTTCGGGCCGATTTCCGAGTCCGTAACCAACTCCGCGCCGAATCCGCGTAGGACCCGCGAAGGGGCCCCACATAAAGAGGCAGCCCCGCTGCCTCGGCCTCCGTGCCCACCGACCCCGCCGCCTCGATCGCCTCCCCCGCGCGCCGCCTTCCACCCGCGATCGTCGCCGCCACCTGGTTCCGCCGCCGCCCGCCCCTCGGCCTCCGTGCCGCGCCGCCGCCCAGGTACCCGCGTGCTGCCTCCCTCTCCTCTCCTCTCTTCCCCACCACCGGCGCCGCACCCGCCACCGCCGCCCGTCGCTCGCCCCCGCAGTCGCGCGCGCCGCCGCGCGCCACGTCGCCCCGCCGCCTGCAGCCACTCGCGCGCCGCCGTCTCCGCGCACGGCCGCTCGCGCTTGCCCGCATGCACACATGCCTCGCGTGCCGTGCCATCATTCCGCGCCGTTGCGTGACCGTGTTGATACATCGCGTTGACCGTCTCCCTCCGCGCAGGAAAAACGCCGGCGCCGGAACCGATCGCCGCCACCGTCCGGAACTCGCCGCCGTCCGTTTTGCCATTTGACTCCGGTAAGCCTGCAGCCACCGTTAGATTTCAGATCAGTGGTTCAGATCATCGTTGACCGGTCAGACTCAGGCGTTGACCAGTTAGACGCCCAGTCAGCAGACGCGTTGACCAGTCAACAGACACAGTTGACTGGTTAATTTCGTTAATCGTTTTAGTTGACAGATTTTGGTAGAAACTTGTAAATTGCATAGAAATTAAACCGCTTGGCCAAAAATTGCAAATAAAATATGTGTAGATTCAGTAAGTCGTGTAGAACCTCGCTGTAACTTTGGTTCAGACTTTTGCAGCAAGGTTTAGTACAGTTTAATCAAACTAGTTAGTGGCCTTTTCGGAGTAATAAATTCGTAGAAAAAGATCCGTAGCTCCAAAAATCGCGTATGATATGTCCCTGGATTCAGTGGAACGAGGGAAATCTCGTCGTGAATTAAAAAGATAGGCTTACAGTAAAAACTTTTGCAGAAACTGTCTAGTGGCTTTCTGCAGTGTTTTAATTACTCGGGGAGTTTTATAATTCCTTTTTGAGTAATTCCAGTTGGTACTGTTTCTAATCAGCGATGCCTATGCGGTAGAATTTTCCCAAGATTTTACAAACAGTATACTACCGGTAGTGAATTATTTGAGTTCTAGCTCTAGTTTGGAGCATTACTTTTTGCGTAATAGTTTTCCTAGCGCTAAAACTATTTTCCATGCATACAATCAGTAGTGTTATTGAATAGGATTATATGGTGCAGCTGTAGCACCAATACACTTGCCTTGCATACCTTCATGCATCATCTTTGTTGCATATGATTGTGAATTGTTTGTTTATGAATGCTATTGTATCGTGTAGATTGTGACGAGTGCAACGCTTGCTCGTGTGTGGATTGTTCTTCCGACCGCTACAACCAAGGCAAGTAGATGCTACTTTGTTCATGATATCGTCCTACTATTTTTAATGCATTGTCGTGTATTTTGTAGTTGCATGTGTAGGATGATACTATCGCTATGCTATGTCCCATTATGTGGTAGGGCTTTCCTTGTAGATGAACCACCGTTTGTAGATGTGCTTAGCCATGCTATGTTGAACGAGGGCTAGGTTACATCATTGAGACTTGTTTCTAAAAGTATTGGTTTGTGAAAACTAAAACAACTTAATCAATGAATCTCCTGGGTGTGATGGTATTGATAATTTTTGGTGGTTTCATTGCGGAAAGGCACCCAGGTATCAAGAGAGAACGATTGGCTTCTTTATTGTGTAGCTTACGTGTACAACCATGTGCCAATAATGGAATGGGCGGTTGGTTGGACTTAGTAGGTTGTGGTAACTCGAACCCGCGTATCCAGAGATGTAGAATTTTGGTAGGTTGGACCGGTGCGCGTCGGGATTGAGGAGCTACTTCCCGAACAGTCTCTTCTTGGACTTCTCCCTATAACCACTCAAAATGAGAGTGATGGTACGAGCTAGGATGGCCAAGTCACATGGGTAAAGTGTACTAACCTCTGCAGGGTGTATAATCTAATCGATTAGCCGTGTCCCCGGTTATGGACAACTGAGTTGCTTGATATTGATTCCATGACATGTTTCTCGCTCATTCTAATTTCATAATTGTTTTAATATTGTTGGGTTAACTTAATTGGGATATTTTCAAAGAAAATCAAAAACTGTTTATGAAAGTAGGACAAAGTTATTTGCAAATGCAAGCCAGACACAGCTCCACTTGCCAGATATGCATGTAGATGTTAGTACTATTGTCTCCATTACTAGCTCTACTTGCCATACATTCCATGTATTGACCCTTCGGGGCTGCTACGTTTCATGTTGCAGGTTATTCCGATTCTAATTAATCGATATAGGCCACGGTACTCCACTCGGCACTTGTTCACTTGTGGGCAATTTGAAGAATGGAGGAGTTACGTTATTTATGTTGCTACCTGAATAATTTGAGCTAGCTTTGGGCTAAGCTTTTATTGTAATAATGGTACTCTGGATCTATGTTATCTATGATACACGAATATTTTGCTATGTTATTCATCTTATTCTATTGTGGGCCAATGAACCGATCCAGGGATTGGCATGTCACATAGAAGCCTCGGTCTTTTCAGCACCGCGGTGTTACAGTGATGTGTTACTGATAGACAGTGATGAGCCGGCAAATTATTCGGAAGCGATGGTGGGATCTGATTCCGAGTCATGGCTTGGAGCCATGAGATCCGAGATAAAGTCCATGGATGAAAATCAAGTTTGGAACTTGGTTGATCTGCCAGACGGTGCAAGACCCGTCGAGTGCAAATGGGTCTTTAAGAAGAAAACTAATATGGATGGAAATGTCTCCGTCTATAAAGCACGCCTTGTCGCGAAGGGGTTCCAACAAGTTCAAGGAGTTGATTACGACGAGACTTTCTCGCCCGTAGCGATGCTTAAATCAGTTAGGATCATGTTAGCTATAGCAGCCTATTTCGACTATGAGATATGGCAGATGGATGTCAAAACGGCTTTCCTTAACGGAAATTTAACCGAGGACGTGTATATGATACAGCCCGAGGGTTTTGTCGATCCGACTAATGCTGACAAGGTGTGCAAACTTTAGAAATCCATTTATGGGTTGAAGTAAGCATCTCGGAGTTGGAATATTCGCTTTGATGAGGTAGTCAAATCGTTTGGCTTCATCAAGAGTGATCATGATTCTTGTTTCTACAAGAAGTTTAGTGGGAACAAAGTAAATTTTCTAATCTTATATGTGGATGACATATTACTGATTGGAAATGATGTCCAGATGTTGCAAGAAACTAAGGAATTATTGGAAAGGAGTTTCCCAGTGAAAGACTTGGGTGAGGAAACATACATCCTCGGAATCCGGATCTATAGAGATAGATCAAGGAGGCTCATTGGATTGAGTCAGAGTACTTATTTGGACAAAGTGTTGAAGAAGTTCAACATGGAGTCGTCTAAGAAGGGGTTCTTACCGATGTCCCATGGTATAAAACTTAGCAAGACTCAGTGTCCTTCGACAACTGATGAGCGAAGTCGGATGAGTGCGATTCCATATGCTTCTGCAGTCGGATCCATCATGTATGCCATGATTTGTACTAGGCCGGATGTTTCCTATACTCTAAGTGTTGTGAGCAGATACCAGGCTGATCCTGGAGAGATCCACTGGACAGCGGCAAAAAATATCCTGAAGTACTTGAGAAGGACTAAGGATATGTTCCTGGTTTATGGTGGTGAAGATGAACTCAGTGTAAAGGGTTACACGGATGCGAGTTATCTTACCGACTCTGATGATTCTCGTTCGCAATCCAGATACGTGTTTATTATAAATGGAGGTGATGTGAGCTGGAAGAGTTCCAAGCAAGAGACTGTGTCTGCGTCTACAACAGAGGCTGAGTATATTGCCGCCTCGGAGGCAGCAAAGGAAGCTATTTGGATGAGGAATTTCCTCATGGATCTTGGTGTGGTTCAGGGCTCGTCCAATCCGTTGGACGTGTATTGTGACAACAATAGTGCTATTGCACAAGCCAAGGAACCTAGACAACACCAGAAGAACAAGCACATACTCATGCGGTACCACCTGATTCGCCAGTTCATGGATCAGGGTGATATCAAGTTATGCAAGGTACACACGGATGCAAATATTGCGGATCCGTTGACAAAGCCGTTACCACAGCCACAACATGAGGCGCACCTAAGAGCCATGGGCATTAGATGCTTAGACATGTGATGT
The DNA here is from genome assembly GCA_916181665.1 of Avena sativa. Taxonomy (NCBI): domain Eukaryota; kingdom Viridiplantae; phylum Streptophyta; class Magnoliopsida; order Poales; family Poaceae; genus Avena; species Avena sativa. The sequence continues at coordinate 359,302,148 of OV702283.1, forward strand.
CGGAAGATTGACTCTAGTGCAAGTGGGAGACTGTTGGGAATATGCCCTAGAGGCAATCATGTATGATGATATTTCCCATTGTATTCATAAAGATATTAAGTAGTCCTTGTATAAACATCTGATGTGTATCATTGAATATGTGATTCGGTTGTGGAACTATGCATTCATGTTGTTTGTACTAAATATCCTTGGTCATTGAGGTTGTGCTGGACACACAACTTAGACCAATGTGAAATTTGGCTTGATGACTCGGTTCCACTTGTCATGGGCATGGAGATGCTATTCCAACTTACACAGACTCGGCTAAAGAGTTTAGCGAGTCGGATTAACCCATATTGAGGTACAACGAACAAGTTGTCATTTGTATATCTCAATCAATGTAATCCTTAGACCTGAGGTTATTGCATAGTCCGAGTTGAGGATCACCGACTTAGGTTCTGTCAAACGCTGATCCATAACTGGGCAGTTATAAAGGCAGAGTTCGAGTCGACTGAGAATCAAGCTGCGTGATGTTTATAACCAAGATGGGATTTTGCCCCTCCACTTGGAGAGATATTCTCTAGGCCCTCTCGTGAGATATGATTCTGAAAGCATGGCCTTGCACAACTCGGTTAAGTGTTAACCGAGGCGATCAACTCAGAGTTAGTCGGATGAATCACTTATCTCGGATCGAGAGGAGAGTCGGACTATTTAAGGGATGACAAATATTCTCTTATAGTCTGACAAGGTATATCGTGAGGCAAAAGGGACTCGGACGTAAGTCGCATTGGAAAGGCAAGTCGTCATGACTCTTTGGTACTTGGGAGTCGGCACGTTCTGCTAGGAGCCACTACCGACTGATCGATTGAGAGTCGGACTCCAATCGTGTCCAAGTAGCCATGAGCTTGCGGGGTCACACACTTAAGAGCGGGAGCAAGTTCGGATTGGTTCTGAACTTGTAATCTGGTTGGGTTGGACCTAAACCGGATTAGGACTGAGTTAGTGAGTTGGACTCACGGTAACTAGTGTTATATGGGCTTTAGTGAATGGGTCGCGCGAGCAGAGCCCACGTTCACTCCCTATATATAGTGGAGCACCTTAACCCAGAAAGGTTAATCGTTATTCGGTTAGGTCATTCCATGTGTTGGAAACCCTAGCTCCACAGCAGTCCTGCCGCCGTAACGAACCTAGCAGTTCGCCGCCGGCGCTCCTCCTTGTACGTGTGGATACCAGCAGAGGTGATGTGCGATCAGCACCAGGACGATCGGATCATGAGGACTGCACTGCATCAACTGACGCGCTTCATCAGTAACCCGCAACTGCGCGTCTAGTGGTAAACCTCGTGGCCTTCTACCTCAGCTAGATCTTGGGATCACCACGTTAGAGGAAAAAGTTTTGTTTTATCTTTGCGTGGCCCAATAGTCGCCGTCCTGCAGGCCCACTCGCTGACGGCTAGGGCCAGTAGCAAACGTCCTGCTGGGTGTACCCCGGTAGACATATCCCCATCACTTTCTGACTAGTAATTGCATTGTTATGCCTTGCTCAGTTCCTATCAATTGCCCTGCTGTAATTTGTTTACCCTTCATGCCATGTTGTTTATCTAAGGAGAGCACCTCTAGTGAACTATGGACCCCGTTCCAATCTTTACCATTGATAAATCTTCCACTATTACTTGTTTACTTGCTAAAAACCATTACCTTCCACACCATACATTTATTCCTTTGTTACAGCAAACCGGTGAGCTTGACAACCTCACTGATTCGTTGGGACAAAGTCTTGAGTTTGTGTTGTGCAGGTCTCCATGTTGCTTGCAACACCTTTGAAATGTTTCCTTCCTCCTTCAGGTTCGATAACCTCGGTCTCTACTGAGGGAAACTTGCTACTGTGCTCATCACACCTTGCTCTTGGGGTTCCAACAAAGTGTCCCACGTTAACACTGGTGTAGGCATGGGTAGACCCATTCTTCCTCCTTTTGTTCATCACTCTCCTCCTCTTTTTCAACAAAGCTTAGGTCTGTCTAGACACTTCGTTTTTATTGTTTCATGCTCAGTTGTGTTATTTTTGGAGCATCTTAGTTTTCGTTTGATTTTCTTAGGTTGTTTAGTTTGCTTGAATAAAGAAGTTTGGACCCCCGTTCTCGCTGTGTTGTTTTGCAAATAAGTTGCCTGGTGTTGGAAAGGAGTAGTAAGTTCTTTCTTGAAGTGCCAGAGGAGCTTGCATTGACTGTGACTTAGACTTTAGCATAACATACTAGGTGTTGTTTTGACCTTATGCTTAGTGATTATTTTTGTATCATGTCTTGTTCCAAACAATTGGGATTGCTTAGTGTGCCTTCAAGAAATTATACGTTGTTTTAGCATGCAAAAGCATAGTATTGTGGTATTCTCCTTTGATGCTTTGCTTGGGTTGACTTGGCACATGCTCACACCATGTTATGACTATGACAAGTCACCATTAGCCTCTATGTTCATTTAGTCCTTGACTTGCAGTACCACTCTTTGCTTTGATTAGTATGCTTTGTTGCTCTACATGATTATGGCCATTATGCTCTCTTAGTTGGTTGCTCGCAGTCTTTTGCTAGCCTCCACTTGTATGAGTAAGATCTACTAATGCTTCCAACTCCCAAGAAACCAAGTTCTTCCAAAGTGTCCACTATAAACTCCTATGCATGGTGTGTTACACCATTACAAATATATTCTTGTTTTCAATTATCTTCCAATTAAAAACTATTTTGTTATGTGAAAACTTAGTGATTAAAGCCCTCACGAACTTGATGGCACACTTTATATTCTTTGCCCCTAATAAACTTGAACCATTGTGACAACTTTGTTGTATATGCTTGCAGTTATAAGTTGGAATTAGTAGAACCGTGCTGTCATGGGGAATGTTTTCCACATTGCACTTGTACTTTGTACTCAGATGATATCATGCTCTTTTCTCTATGGATGTCACCGGTGTGAAATAAAGAGGGAACTTGTAAGTCCATGGAGTTTGTATCCCGTGTTAGAGAAACGCCTGGGCCGCTAGCCTAAGCCATTCATAATCATGGTGGAAACTTGCAGATTCACCATAATGAGCTATCTATGAAGCATCCTCAATAAAAAGCTATGCATATGGTAAATAAAAAGATTGTTGAGATTCTCATTATATGCTTGCCTTGTCATTTTGGTTATGGGAAAGCCCATGTACCATGTGCAAGGGGTACCCCGTTGGTGGTGCTCAATGATATGCAAATACTTACAATGACAAGAACTTACCTGGGCCCAAAGTTGAGTATGCATGAGGTGTGGCCCTCGTATTCAAGGGACTTGAGATTTCCAACTTATACTTCGTCAAGCATATACTCCATATTTGCCACTTTAACCTTAAACACTTCAAGATGCTTATGAAAGGGGCAATGAGGGATGAAAACTAACAAGTACCATAATTTTTGGAAGATCTTTTTGAAACTTGTAATCTCTGCTTCCTTTACAAAAAGGGCCTTTCTTCCACCACTATTGAGTCTCCACCTTCTACCTTTAGGCACCATTAAGAGAGCATAGTTGTCATTCTGTGTGCAGTGTTCCAAACCTTATTGATTAATGCATATTGTGATATTACTTGTTCTTGTGCTATTTGTTTCTAGTCACCCTTGTGAACTTTGAATGTGTCCTATGCATCTATTTGCTACTCTATGAGGGACAAGCTGATTGCCACTATGCTATGTTTTCTGTATGTGAAACAAACAAACGTTTTTCAATGCATCATATTCATGATCTTTGTTTGTAGCTTGTCATGTTGCATGCATAGTTACTATGTCCTATTGTTAGAACTCCATCTTTCATGCACATGTTCAGAGTTCTTTGATCCCAGCTTTCAATGCTTTCAAATGGTTGGATCTTTATTATGAGGGTGCATGTCACCTCAAAAGTTATTATTTTTATCACTTACCTACTCAAGTACGAGCTGGAGTTAAGCTTGGGGATGCTGATACGTTGGAAACGTATCTATAATTTTTGATGCTTCATTCTTGTTTAGTATCTACTTTGTTTTGCTTGTCTACACTTTGAGGTGCTTTTTACATGTTTTCTGGTACTAACCTATTAAAAAGTTGCCATAGTGCCAGATGCATGTTTTCTGCTGTTTTTGGTTTCAGAAAAGTTAGTAAAGAAATATTCTCCGAATTGGACGGGACAAACATCAAAGTCAATTACTTTCCGAGGGGGACAAGAAGTCCACCACGGCGGCCAGACCGACCCTAGGCGCGGGTGGGCCCTGCCTCGCGCCTAGGAGGGGTGTGGGGCCCCTGGCCGCCGCCTCGGCCTCCCCCTTCACCTATAAGAAGCCCCCGATGCAGAAACCCTAAGCACCCGATCAAATCTCCATGAAACCGTTTGTAGCCGCCGCCACCATCGTCCCTAGATCGGGGGGTCTGAAGTTCTTCCCGGCACCCTGCCAGAGGGGAGATCATCCCGGAGGCCTTCTCTCCGGTATGATGCGTGAGTAGTTCCACCTTGGACTATGGGTCCATGTAGTAGCTAGATGGTTGTATCTCCTCCTTTGAGCTTTCATGTATAGATCTTGTGAGCCCCGTTCATGATCAAGATCTAATCTATTTGTTATCATGCATGTTGTGTTTGCGGGGATCCGATTGATATTGAGATTATTATGTTGGTTTGATTAATGGTTTTATCTTTATGATTCTATCATGTCTGTGTTGTTTGTGATCTTGCATGCTCTCTGTTGCTAGTGGTTATCTTGGCCAAGTAGTTGCTAGTGACTCCAAGAGGGAGTATTTATGCTCGATAGTGGGTTCATGCCTCTAGTTTCCAAGGGAAGTGATAGAAATCTCTTTGGTTGTATATGTGCTGTTGATAATATGGAGAAAACAATGGTCTCTTGTTCATGGAACATGTGGACTGTTTACCTTACACACTTTGCTTAAAGCAGTTGTCTGTTGCTTGCAACTTAATACTGGAGGGGATTCGGATGATAACCTGAAGGTGGACTTCTAGTCATAGATGCAGTTGGATGGCGGTCTATGTATCTTGTTGTATTGCCCAATCGAATCTCATAGGATCTTTCTGACTAGTAATTGCATTGTTATGCCAGTAATTGCATTGTTATGCCTTGCTCAGTTCCTGTCAATTGCCCTGCTGTAATTTGTTTACCCTTCATGCCATGTTGTTTATCTAAGGAGAGCACCTCTAGTGAACTATGGATCCCAGTCCAATATTTACCATTGATACATATTCCACTATTACTTGTTTACTTGCTACAAACCATTACCTTCCACACCATACGTTTAATCCTTTGTTACAGCAAATCGGTGAGCTTGACAACCTCACTGATTCGTTGGGACAAAGTCTTGAGTTTGTGTTGTGCAGGTCTCCATGTTGCTTGCAACACCTTTGAGACGTTTCCTTCCTCTTTCAGGTTCGATAACCTCGGTCTCTATAGAGGGAAACTTGCTGATGTGCTCATCACACCTTTCTCTTGGGGTTCCAACGAAGTATCCCACGTCAACACTGGGTGCACGCATCAACAGACGACCCTCACTATGGTGATGAGTCACCATAGTGATATGGAAATCTAGCACGTCACCAAGGTCATCGCCGACGAGGACGATGAGGGTAACCCGCACGACATCAAGGCCATCCAAGAATCTTGCACGGGTTATGCATGGCAGAGATGACGAACTACACGATACCATTCTTCCAATCTGTCATTGTGCCTCATTCTACCAAAGAGCCGGAAGATAGCTTCGTCGAAGATGAGGAAGCTTATGAGTCTCCAGAGCAAGATGGTGATGATGTTGACTCTAGGGATCCAAGGTCTCCACCACCACAGCCTGAATCTACACCATAAAACATTTGATGCATTATCCTGGACTTTTTCATTTAGTCTGTAATGATGGGAACAATATTTTGTTTTGAATGTGCTGGTATGTAAGAACCGATGCTTTACTACTTAGCACTTGTTTTAGATAGTTTGATGTGTGTGCACGAAATTTTCGTAAGCACTTTGCGTTTACACTTTTCGTTTTATCTGGCTCTTTGCCTCGTCCCTTTCATGAGTCGGCCAACCTTTAGCACGGAAACTCTGCCGAGTCAACGGAGCGCAATTGCTAAACCAGTTTAAACTCAGAAACAAAGCCGGCTTCTAGTACCAATAGTTCATTACTCAGAATATGCCCATGTTTGAGCAATCAGATAAAAAACTAAAGTATAAACACAAAATTAGATTTACACCCTAAGGTAAAAAAGATTATGGATATTCAAAAATCATAAACAGAACGAACATGAGCATAAAGTACTTTCAAGCATCCTGGGATTTTTGAAAACAACATACTCTTTTGGAAATAAGATGGTAAAAAAATTCTCAAATAATAATATATGAGGAAACCAATACTTTATTTCTCTTTGAACATGTACATATATGATTATAAGGAAATATAACTAAGAATAGAAGGTACGTAGCCGTGCAATGTTTCATGGACGGTCTAATTCATCCGGGTATGTACTACCGCCAGCTCTCTTTCTCTTTCGAGTATCTGGTCTTTCCCTAATTGGTCTCATATCGGTTAAATAATATGACCCGTTATGCAGAACTCTGCTGATCATAAAAATTCCTTCCCAGATCGGAGAAAGTTTGTGCTTCGTCTTTTGCACGAGTCGGAGAACCAAATTGCCTTTCCTAAAAGAATGATTTTGCACTCTTTGACTATGGTACTTGTGTAACTTCTGCTGATAGGCTGTAGATCTTTGCTCAGCAACGACGCGAACTTCTTCGTCATATTTTCGGGACACTTCTGCATATTCTTTGATATACGCCTTGACTCGAGGAGACTTATGAATTAAATCACTTAGAAGAAATTCTTCTGCACCGTAGACCAAGAAGAAAGGAGTGTATCCGGTTGATCTGTTGGGAGTTGTACATAAGCTCCATATCACATACGGTAATTCTTTCGCCCAAGCCCTCATGACATGACGAATTGGTGCCTCGAGTCGAGGTCAGAGTCCTTGTAAAATGAGACCATTTTCTCTTTCTACTTGTCCATTAGCTTGTGGATGTGCGACTGATGCAATATCAAGTCGGATCCCTTGTTCTTCCTAGAATTCGGATAATTCTCGCATGGAAAAGTTGCTCCAGTTGCCGGTAATAATACTATGCAGATATCTGAATCTAATGATTACATCCTCGATGAACTTTCTTGCTGTGGCTCCATTGCAATTTGTTACGGGTTTTGCCTCAATCCATTTGGTAAATTTATCCACCATCACTAGTAGGTGAGTAAATCCACACTTTGCCGTACGAAACGGTCCTACCATATCAAGCCCCTAGACCGCAAATGGCCATGTAATAGGGATTGTTCGCAACTGATTAGCCGGAACATGTGCTTGACGGGCATACTTTTGGCAACATCTACATGTTTTGACCAGTTCCTCGATATCTACCTTGGCTGTATGCCAAAAGAATCCGTGTCTAAAAGATTTTGCCACTAAGGATTTGGCTACAGCGTAGTGACCACACTCGCCTTCGTGGATTTTCTCGTAAAATTTCCACTTCTTCTTCCGGAGAAATACAGCGCTGGAAAGCCCTAGAAACACTTCGCTTATACAGCTCACCATTGATTACCGTATAGGCTTTTGCTCGTCGGACGATCTATCGGCCTAGAACTTCGTGTTTGGGTAATTTTCAATCTAGATAGGTTTTTGTCCAGCTAGGAATTACATCCAGAACTGCTACTAAAGGTGATTTGGATTTCATCAGATAGTCCTCATCAACTCCTGTGATGGAGGGGACTTTTAGGTGCTCTAAAAAAGTGCCATCCGGGAGTTCTTTCCGTGCAGAGCCTATTCTTGATAAAGCATATGCTTCCTCATTTTCTGCTCGAGGGATGTGTTGAACCTCAAAACCCACGAACGATTTAGAAAATTCATCCACAACAGCCTTGCAAGATGCCATGTGTTTGTTTGTACTGCAGATATTGGATACTTGCTGAGCAACTAAATCCGAGTCTCCGTAACACATGAGTCTAGTTACGCCAATATTTTGGCCATGCGTATTCCATGTAACAGTGCTTCATACTCGGCAATATTATTGGTTGCCGTGAAGTGTATCTGTAACACAACTTATCTCCTTGGGGTGACTTGAGCACCATGCCAGCTCTTGAGCCTCCTCGTTCTTTTGATCCGTCAAAGTGTAGGGTCCAAAATTTCGAGTTTGGAGGACTTGTATTTTCTGTCGTCTCTGTCCAATCAGCGACTAAATCGGCAAGTATTTGGGATTTTATTGTTGTTCGTGGCTTGTACTCGATGTCAAAAGTTGCAGGCTCTATTCCCCACTTTGTGACACGTCCCGTGGCATCGCGGTTGTTGAGTATATCTCGCAGGGGAGCAGTACTCACCACTGTGATCTTGTGCTCTTGAAAGTAGTGTTGTAGCTTTCTAGCAACAAATAATACTCCATAGGATAGCTTTTGGTAATGTGGACACCGTTGCTTCGACTCTGTCATGAACTCACTTAGGTAGTATGTTGGACGTTGCACCTTATGCTCATAGCCTTCTTCCTCGCGCTCCACTGATGTTACCACACTTATGACTTTGTTAGTCGCTGCGATGTAAAGTAACATAGGCTCCTGTGTCTCTGGTGCTGCGAGGATTGGTGGATTCGAAAATAGGTCTTTCAAACTTTGTAGGGAAGCGTTGGCTTTCGGGGTCCAGAAAAATTTGTTGGTTTTCTTCAAGAGTTTGTACAAAGGCGCGACAGTTTCTCCGAGTCGGCTGACGAATGAACTCACTGTCGTAATGCAACCAGTGAGACATTGCACGTCCTTCAGGCGAGTCGGCCTGGTAATTTTGAGTATAGCCTTGATTTTGTCTCGGTTCACCTCTAAGCCTCTTTTAGACACGATAAAACCTAACAATTTTCTGGCTGGAATTCCAAATAAACACTTCTTCGGATTTAGCATTATGTTGAATTTTCGTAGGCTAGCAAATGTTTCCTCTAAGTCGGAAGTAAGTGTTTCCTTCTTTTGGACATCACTGCTATATTATCTATGTATACATGAACGTTGCGTTTGATTTGATCGTTAAGGCAACGCTGCATGGTGCATTGATATGTAGCTCTTTCGTTCTTTAAGCCAAAGGGCATAATTTTGTAGCAGAAGGTCCCGAAAGGTGTGACGAAAGACGTCTTTAGTTGATCCGATTCTTTTATCGGTATTTGGTGATATCCGGAATATGCGTCAAGAAAACAGAGTAATTCCGACCTTGTTGTTGAGTCGATGACTTGATCGATTATAGGCAAAGGGAATGGATCTTTAGGACAAGCCTTGTTCAAGGCGGTATAATCAATGCACATCCTTAAATCAATAGTGTCCTTTTTAGCGACTAGTATAGGATTTTCCACCCAATCAGCGTGGATGACCTCTGCGATAAATTCGGCTAATTTTAGTCGGACTAATTCCTTAGCTATAGCTTTGCGCTTCTCATCAATAAACCATCGTAAGGAATGTTTGATGGGTTTAGAGTCAGGGTACACATTAAGAGAGTGCTCGGCAAGTTCCGTAGGTACTCCAGTCATGTCAGAAGGCTCCCATGCAAGGATATCTTTATTAGCTTTGAGGAACTCAACGAGCGAGCTTTCCTATGCGCGCTCTAAGCCTACCCCTATGTTTGTCGTCTTGGAGGGATCGTCTTCCTTCAGCGACGTATTCTTCATCTCTTTCGATGCCTTGAACTACGGGTTTGGCTTCAGAACCTTGTTCTTTGTGACGGGCATATCGGATGGGTCAATAGTTTTCTTAATCTCCTGGTACTCCTAGGCATGCAGCACGGCTTCAGCAAAGGCGTCAGATCGTCCCTCGCAGTCTCGCGCTTTCTTCGGGTTTCCCCATATGGTGATGACGCCCTTTGGACCCGGAAGCTTTATCATGTTGTAGATGTAACAGGGGTGAGCCATGAACGCCTAGTAAGCCTGACACCCGAAGATGGTGTGGTAAGCACTTATAAACGGTACCACCTCGAAAGAGAGTGGATCGGTCAGTTAGTTATCTCGGTTTCCGAATGTCACGTCCAGAGTGATCTCACCTAGAGAATCCTCCTGTCTCCATGGTACAATGCCATGAAAAGTCATGTTGCTATGATTTAACTGGCTTTTGTGGATCTTCATGTGGTGGAGTGTCTGGATGTAGAAGATGTTAATGCTACTACCATCGTCCATGAGAGTTTTTGAGAACTCATAGCCATCAATAAGAGGATTGACGACCAGGGGGTAATTTCCCCGACGATGTGTTTTTCTCGGTTGATCTGTGCGGTCAAAGGTGATGGTTATATCTGACCAATCCAAGAATTAAGGAACAACCGAAATCGTGGCATTGCGCTCACAGAGAACCTCCTTTTTGACCTTAGCCGGATGAGTTCCAAGGAAGCAGACATATGTATCTTTCTTCATGGGATAATCCTTCTTTCCTTCGTACTTGGGTTGTGCGACATCCGCTTCTTCCATGTGGGAATCTTCCTTGCGCTCCTTGCCTTTTTTGGAGTTTTTCTTTCCTTTTCGTCGCTTGCCTCTGTAGCCAGCGAATTCGTCTTTCTTGATATCGTCATTGAAACGACACTCAGCATTTGTGTGGGTAAAACCTCCACTCGCGTCCAGGTGATGCACACAAGGGCTGTTGGCGATGTCGGCCCAGGAATATGATTTTTCTAGATGTTGATCTCCTCTACCTTGGACTCGAGAAGTTCCATGACCTCGTCCCCGGCCGCCTCCACGCCCTCCTCGTCCTCCGGATCTGAACGTTGCATTAACAACTGCGTTGTCTGGAGCCGGTTTATCTTCTGAGGTATTCTTGCGCTTCTGAGTTTCTTACTTCTGTTGCTTGGCCGCATTCGGATTGGCCAGAATATTCAGCAGTCCATCTAAATCGTCATCAACATCAGCATATTTGCTCCATGTTTCTATCATCTCTCCCATATCTGTGACATGGTCACGCTTCAGCCTATGACGCAAAAGTTTGACTGGGAGTCCTGCGATGAAAGCTTAAATCATAGTTTGCTTATTTACTCCCTCGCAGGAGTTCTTCGTGTCGAACTAACATCCGAGGTAATCCCGATAGGTTTCTCCGGGTCTTTGAGTGCAGAGATGCAAGTCTCCGACTGTGCAGGTCCTCCTGTATGTTCCCTCAAAGTTTGAAAAGAATGCAGTTTGCATATCATACCATTTGTGAATTGAGTTCTATGGTAGTTCATTGATCCATGACCCAGCCGTCTTCCGCAACATGAGTGGGAGATATCGAACCGCAACCAGGCTGTTTCCTCCTTTGGCGATGCAGCAAGCCTGGAAAAAATCTTGAAGCCAAGTATCTGGCCGAGTTGCATCGTCGTAGGGTTGAATATGTTTGGCAATGCCGAAGTCAACCGGAAATTTGGTTCGAAAGATACGTGGGCCAAAGCATTTGGGTCCCACATATATGTCCTCTTCCTCATATCACTGTGCTTCCAAGTTTGACTCGATGCGATGGAGAGCGTTGTTTGGCGAGAGAGATCTGCGCCTTAGAGGCTCGCGGCTTCTGTGCGACGGAGTTGGATTCCTGCTTCTCCTTCCACCATTGCCGCCCCACCCCTGCGGCTTCCATTGCTACGATGAGATCCTTCATGGTTGCTGTCGGACGATGATGGTGGCTCTGGCAGGTCATTTTCGGCTGAGCGACGCGGTTATGGAGCCTCATTATGCTAACTCCAAGGTTGATTTCTTCGGGCTCCGTCCCTACTGGATTCAGGACGATCTGGGTCGTTTCTTCGTCCGGCGTTGCCAGCCAGACGGCTGGGGGCGGCATCCTTGGCCGATCTTGTTCTCGCTGGCGACGCACCTCCGGGTCTTTTCTGTGACGATTATTCTGTCGACGATGGCCCTTGTGAGGCACCAATGCCCTGATGGGGTCTTCAGATGCAGCCAGAATAAATCCTGACCAGTTCCTCGCGGCCCTGTGATGATGACCGTTTGATCTGGTCCTTGAATTTTCTTCTTCCCGAGGACGGTGACATCGATCCATGTCCCTGCGGGGTCTTTCATCAGTGCTTTGTCCTGCGCCAGTGTGGCAGAATTTCGACTTTGAGGCCAGCTTGCCATTGAATGATGTGGTTGTCTTTTGTTGTTTCAATCCTTTGTCGAGCAATGCTACGCATTTTCGGACATGTTCTGAAGACGGATTATTGGAGAGGATGGCTCGAGTAGCCGCAACGTTCTCCATTGGCGTGCTGTAGACTCGGATCTTCTCTCCGGTTTTACCGTCGAATAAATCTCTATGGATATCCGGGTTCCTATTAGCAAGAATTGGACCTTCCCTTGTCTTGTTTGGAAGTCGCTTGAATTCTAACTGATATTAGGCAGGATTTTTGTCTATCTGTTGTCTGAAATCGACGATGCGGGCAGCCTCTTCGAGCAAAAACAAACGATGTTTTTCCAGGTCCTCAACCCTTTTCTCCAGCTCCTCCAGAGTAAGATCCGAAGCAGTTGGGATTGGTATTGTGAGAGCGTCTCCGTAGAGTTCATGTGCACCCATGGTGACAACGTGTCCATCCACAGGAGGGTCAATTGGTGTGGAATTAATCGGATCTCTGTACTCATTCTCCATCTTGATCTCTTCGTCAACTTCCTCTTCATTGGATTCCTCAATCGGCTCTGCCGGTGTCGGGTTCTTGTTGTTCTTCTTCTTCTTCTTTGACTGTCTGGTAGCCTTAACGTGCGTACCAGTGGAAAATACGGCTTTTGGTCCGGTACCGGGGGATAAACTTCCATCAGTACTTTCCGTCATCTTGCGTGGTGTGGTCTTCATCCATGCTATCATATGGGCTCGGAGGAGTCTCCGGCTCACCTTGCGCTGGTTTGGAGGCGTAATCTTCTTCGTATACTTCCATCTCCTTCTTGAAGTCTCAAAGTTCATGCGTGAGTGATTCCTGAGGGGAAGCAGGTGAGTCAGTATTTTCTCCGATGGCATCCAGAACTAAATCATTTCTAGCTCCAGCATCGAAAGAGTCGGATCCAGAGACCACGTGGTACACAAATCAATGCTTCTTCTTGTTCATGGTATTGAGGTACTAGAGCATCTTGACTTCCGCCTTTATCCTGTAGTTAACGCGAGGGCATCTCGTCATCTGTTTAGTCCTGTGCCTCAAGAGCGATTTTCCTGCTTCAGCATCGATAGAGTCGGATCCGAAGCGAATATACTCCTCATCCATGTATACGATCTCAACGAGGAGATCAGATCAGGATATTTCTTCCACCACTTCTTCCACTATAGGAGCGGGCTGTGTGGGTTCAGTTTTTTCCGGGATATTGAACTCTTCTGCCTCCGCGGACAGAGCAGATCCGGATTTTTCTTCCGCCATGGTCATCACATCAAGGGTGGGTTGGGCGGTATTAGCGAAGCCGAGGTAGATGTCGATCTCACCGATGGACATGATGGTGTAGGTTGTCACGGGTTCCTAAGCCAGAATCCAGGTCTCATCAAGAAGAACGAGAGGGACATCACTGGTGTAGACCATGCGACCCATGGAGATTGTTTCGCCGATTTCTGCACACACGCAGATTCCATCCGGAACGAAGTTCCAAAAGTCATCTGCCCCACGGTGGGCGCCAACTATCGCCGAATTGTCGACAAGTATTCCATAGGGGTTCCTGAAGGCGTTGAGAAGGTGGGCACAAGTTTACCCAGGTTCATATCCGACTACGGTGATCGGATCCTACTCCTGCTAGCAACCTAGTAATATGTCGGCGAGAGCTGGATGTTACAGCGGATTACAAGAGAGGTTCGCCTGTGTGAGTAGGTTGTGGTTGATCTATGATCTGGTGCCCTAAAGGCTCCCATAGGGCCGGTTTATATAGTCACCTGGACCTAGGGTTACAGGAGATACCTATCCGGCTATGTTATAGAGTCGGTAACTACATACAGCTTGGACTACAAGTAATACTACAGGCCTAAGTCGGTAACTCTTCTGGGCCTTGTCGTAGCCAGAAGTGACTCCTCTTTCTCAAACTAGGCCGCACGTGAAGAAAATCTCTAACCCGTTGGTGGGCCACCCTGGTCAGCGAGTCTTGTGGGTATACCCGGCAAGTATATCCCCAACACATAGTCGTAATGTATTGGATACATGTGGTCTAAAATTATCTCTTACCGGGTTATTATAGTAATTAGAGTTGTAAGTCACAAATAGCAAACACTCAACATAAATAGTGAATCATAAAAAGTTCGTGGAAACAACACCATATGAGTTATGGCATGTCGGCGTAATGGGATCGGGGGTCCCTCACATTGCGCCTTAGTGTGTGGGCTAGGACCCACCAGTCAGCGGCTCAGCACACTCAAGACTAAAACGACGAGAGCGTCGCGGGAACGCGAGCACCATGCGCTCCAAGAAGGTACGGGTTTGATATGATGAGCCTATGGATACTAAGTGTCGGCTATGGTGTAGGTGCATATGGAATGCAACGAACGCTACAAGACAATCCATGAACCGTCAGCCAGGCTTGGACAAGGATGCGGGCGATGAAGCCCGGACCCTTCTTCCGGGGGCTGCCCTAGAAGGAGAACAAGGGTCCGAGTGGGGCACAACAGAGCCGAGGAGCGACCTCGACTGTACCCTGAAACGACCAGAAGACCACACCTCCTGGGCCAGGTGCGACCCGGGATCAGAAGTCAACCGAGCCAGACAAGGCATGTCGGGAACAGCTTTGGGAACAGGTGACGCGCATGTCCCGTTGGACATCATCATGGCGTTGTTGTGCTGCAGGGAGACGTGATGGGTTAGGGACCAAGTTGTCACACGGCCGTCAAGTGTGCCTATGCACCGGCCGTGGACATCCATTGGCCACAGGTACTGGCCATATGCCTGAAGACCTCGTGGTGCACCGCGATTGAGCCCGGGAACTCCCTGTGACAATGCTCCAAGCCAGATCTTGTAGTGACCCCTTGTAGTATAAAACGAGGCACTTAGCTAGCGAGAAGGGGAGTTTAGAGAGTTCTTTGGACAGCTAGGTGGAGAAGGGTTCTGAGAACAACCAGATAGCTGGACAGATCGGTACACACCAAGAGTAGTTGGGAGGGAGAGATCTGAGCCCCCCTCCACGCCGGAGAAGGATAAGAGAAGTGAGAAAGAGGAAGTCTGGGAAGTGTAGAAGCTAGAGAGGAAGAGGCTTCCCGGAACTACTAAGATCATCATCTTGTATATCTATCCACCCTAGATAATCCACCAAAGCAGGACATAGGGTTGTTAGCCAAAGGGTGGCCCGAACCTGGGTAAAAAATGATCGTGTGTGCTTTGTGTGTGATTTGTGCCCATATTGGCAGGTTTCTACGTCATCGTCTTTGAGGCCGGAACGCCTTCGTGCCAACTACCAAACAAATAGGGGGTGCCCAGCATCCTCGATGTCTGCGTTGGCGAGACGCGACATCTGGCGCACCAGGTAGGGGCGCTCGTGTTTCCGGCTTCAACAATCAGCTTCAGCGTCAACATCTTCGTGAGCTTCACCATCACCGTCATCATCGACATTCGCATCATCATCATCATTGATATCCGTTTCATCTTCGTCTTCAGCATCGACATCGACCGTGCCATCGGCATCCATGGCGCCAAGGAGAGAATCTGGCACCGGGACCGGCCCTGCCCCGGTGGACTTGCTTGCTGCACGGACTCGCTCCCACGCACTTCCCACTACTGGGGGCTTGGACGCCGAGCCTCATGCATGACGCGGAAACACCGTCGCAGACACCGACCCGCATCCAGGGCCAAGAACGGCTGCACCACCGACCCCAACCGCATCCCGCGGTTGAAGAGGGCGAGCATGCCGGCGAAGGCGTAGCTGCGCAAGAAGTACCCCTGCCAGGCGACGCATGAGGTCTCTGATTACACCGGGGTCTTACGGTCTCATAGAGGGGTGAACTACCTAACTAAAGAAGAAGAATTCTCTTTATAAATAAGAGTAGGTGTGGATAGATTTTTGCGGGAAAACATGCAAGTCAAGTTTAGGGTATTTCTAATATTGCTTTCTCTTCATGTAACCCGTGGTATACATTTTGAGTGATCTTTTACCTTTTGTGATACTAGCAAGGTGGCCCTCGCAAATGATAGGGCACCATCTTTATCATTTTGAACATGTCTATAAAATTAATTAATGGTCGCATAGATATCTAAAGTATGGAATTCTAATTTTTATGGTTTTATTGTAAACGAAAATGTTATGTTAAGTAAAATAATAACTATATGAAAGATAGTGTGAATCAATTTAATTCGATGCTTAATATTTATTGCCACACTTCCAGAAATGTCATGTCACCCTTTTTTAAAGAAGGCCTTCAGAAATGCTATTCAGATTCATTTTTACTACTTAAATAGTGTTCCCCATTAATCTGACCTACACTCTCGTTTTTTAGCTCGATCTATGTTCTTCCTCACATTTATTTGTTGTGTCTGACAGATGACTACATCGAGTCTGATTGATCGTTCTTTTTGTCTACTCACTCGTGTTTGGGTATATAGGAATTTGAGTTTTTAGTCTAAGTGTCTCATTCTTTTGGGTAAGTCCAAATATAGTCTTACCTGTCACATGACTACACCGACTCTGATTGATCATAATTTTCAAAAGATTAATTGGCCACCAATCTACAATATTTTCATGTCACCAAATTCTACCTTGCCTGTCATCAACACTCGATGCCCCAATACCTTATGTAAATTATTGGACTCGTGTGTCTAAAAGAGCAAATAAAATAGAAGTTAAAAATGCATTTATATCTGACAAAAAGTATATTTAATTATCAAAACGTTACATCCAAAGAAAAGTTTAAATATCAGTTTATGTGCGGTCAAAGAATTATTCTTAATACTTATCATGATGCGGTAAACATTTTTTTATAGAAATGATACCATGGATTCATCTTAAAATATCTACTAGCATAAATGTCCGTGCGTTGCATCGGAAATTAGCTAGGAGTCTGTTTCAGAATCGGCTCCTAGCCTTCCACTTTTCATGTTTCTTTCAAGAATGACGGGTTTTTCTTGGCGGTTATCATCCCACCCAGAGCACACTATCTTGTTTGCTTCGCCACGTACCCAACCTCTAGTGGTCGACGGAGCCCATCTTTTAGACGGTGATTATTAGCCCTTAGTACTCCTTGATGTTTCCGATCATACAGTCCTCTAGGCCAGAGAGCCTCGAGCCCTGCTCGTCCAGCCGCCAGCTCGCTAGGCCAGAGAGACCTCGTGCCCCGCCCTATGGATGCCGATGCGTGGGGCACGGAGCTCGAGCCCTCGTGCCTCGCCCGTCCAGCCGCCGGCTCGCTAGGACAGAGAGCCCTCGTGCCTCGCCCGTCCAGCCGCCGGCTCGCTAGGACAGAGAGCCCTCGTGCCTCGCCCTCTGGATGTCGATGCGTCGGGCAGCAGCGGAGCTCGCCGGCGCTACAGTAGAAGGTGAACGGCGACGCTCAAGCCCTCGTGCCCCGCCCGTCCAGCCGCCGGCTCGCTAGGCCAGAGAGCCCTCGTGCCCCGTCCTCTGGATGCCGACGCGTCGGGCAGCAGCGGAGCTCTCCGGCGCTGCAGTAGAAGGTGAACGGCGACGAGTGTGAGGAGTGGTAGGTGGCCAGGTGTGTGTCCGTGTGCTGTGTGCGTGTGTGTACCTGGGAGCTGCCAGCTCGAGCTGCTGCACCTTGCTGCACGTTTTGTATATACCAATAGATATACCTATTTTGCTACTATTTTGTATCCCAGCATGCTCGCTCTTAGATCAAGATCACACGCGTACCATCAGCCTGGCAGTAATTACCATGGCCATGACGCAGGTTTAATTGCATCTCTTAGTTCGTGCCTCTGAACCCACCCAATTGATCTCTAAGAGCCGCTCCTTTGTCTGGTGGGATCGTGGTCACTCGGATCCGAACTTGCTGTATGCACCGGTATATACGGATATCAAGGACTACCTTGCACGTGAAAAAAAACAATTGAACATGACTTATGTGTGGCATGGTGGGTAATACACCTAAACTGTTAGGGACAAAGTTGTCTAAAAAATTGAACAATTACGTAACTTATGTGTGGCATGATACACCTAAACTGTTAGGGATATATTTGTCTAAAAAAGTATTGGACCAGAAAAGTAGAAGGTGAAAGGCGACGCTCGAGCCCTCGTGCCCCGCCCGTCCAGCCGCCGGCTCGCTAGGCCAGAGAGCCCTTGTGCCCCGCCCTCTGGATGCCGACGCGTCGGGCAGCAGCGAAGCTCGCCGATGCTACGGTAGAAGGTGAACGGCGACGAGTGTGAGGAGTGGTAGGTGCCAGGTGCGTGTCCGCGTGCTGTGTGCGTGCGTGTACCTGGGAGCTGTCAGCTCGTGCTGCTGCACATTGCTGCACGTTTTGTATATATCAACAGGTATACCTATTTTGCTACTATTTTGTATCCCAGCACACTCGCTCTTAGATAAAGATCACGCGCGTACCTTCAGCCTGGCAGTAATTACCATGGCTATGGCGCAGGTGCAGTTGCATCTCTTAGTTTGTGCCTCTGAACCCACCCATTTGATCTCTAAGAGCCGCTCCTTTGTCTGGTGGGCTCGTGGCCACTCGGATCCGAACTTGCTGTATGCACTTGTATATACGGATATCGAGAACTGCCTTGCACGTAAAAAAAAAATTAAACAATTACGTGATTTATGTATGGCATGGTGGGTAATACACCTAAACTGTTAGGGGCAAAGTTGTCTAAAATTGAACATTTACGTGACTTATGTGTGGCATGATGGGTAATACACTCTAGTAACATGTCATCCATTTGCGCCCCCTCAGAGCATTAGTCCCGGTTGCGCCACCAACCGGGACTAATGCTTGCACGCGTCCCGGTTCGAGCGGGCACAGGACCCGGAGGCATGCGTTCCGGTTGGTAAGGGGGCATACGCTCCGGTTTGTAACACAAATCGAAACTAAAGCGCGTATACAAATTTTCTAAAAAAGTATTGGACCCAGAAAAACACTTCGTGCTTATCAAGGTAACTTTTCAACTTAAGTATCTTGGATTTATTTTATATGCATGGTGGACACCAAGAACCTGTCATTTTTTTCCATGTCGATCACTAAGTCGATGTGTACCCGAACTTGGTGTTTGCGACGTGAAGTTCATCCTCAATATTTTTTATACTCACCTCATGTTTGGGCGTATACAAATTTGAGTATTTTAGTGTAGTATATGCTTTGAAAGCGTGGTCTAACATGATCAAGAGAGTCTCTTTTTAGACAAAATCGCTATTTGTTTTTGCGAGAAGAAGAAGATATCATTGAAACTCCGATCTTACAGAAAAACCCAGGACACAAGAAAACACAAAATCGCTATTACAAAGTCTAAAAACCCAAGGGGTCCCACACATGCAAGCCTGAGCATATGATCGGGATGGTGGGATGGTAGATCACCCCGAGTATATGTAATTGCACTGCTACATTCCTATGTGATTATTTTGAAAAGTTGAAGTGTAGGTAACATGTAGAGTAGTATGGACCGAAGCAGGCTATTCTCCGTTATATATATATATATATATATATATATATATATATATATATATATATATATATATATAATGAGCTTTCCTTATCAACTCATCTCATGCACACCCGTGTATGCAAGGGACTCTTATTAATTGTGTTTGGAATGGATTATATATATATAGCTTAAATATCGTACGTGGTTCGGGTCTCCTTTTTCTTGTGTTTTTTAGGGGACCTTTTTCTTGTGTCGCTAACGTGTATGAGAGGGTCTCTCTTTTTATTGCTAAAGTGTTGTGCACGGAGGAAGTCGTGGAGTCCTGACCTATTGGAACTGTGGTAACCCAGCATACCACTGCATGTGTAGTATGCTATAGTCATTGACATGACATCCACAGAACGCCGTTCTGTAAATATCGCATCTCTCAGAGTGGTACAACAGAAATATTGCGGGTCCATATTACAAATATACACATCTTATTATTATTAAAATACCGGAACTTCGAGACTTCCAAAAGATTCAACTTACAAACTAAAATATAAAGTGTTTCAGCGAAATTTAAAAGTAGCAACTCCGACTTGGAGTTGAGCTCAACAGCTTATTCTATAGAGTTCATGCTGCTCGGCTCCGTTGGTTACTACTAACTAGGAATACTTAGTTGGACTCGTTATCATCGACACCGTAGCGGATCTCGTAATCCACTCCTTCAATACCTCCGGACAGATCAGGTTCCTCGTAGAAGACATCTTTATGGCATTCGGCTGCATACATTGGTACGTCTTCGGGATCCTCAGAGTCTAAGCAAGGGATCAAAGGAAAGAATGAGTAACAGCGTTACCCAACAAGTTCATTATATGCAAGTTGGGAAGTTTGATTCTCTAACTACCACCTCGGATTATAAATCCTTGGCACTATGCAATTTTTGTAAATCTTTCTTCAAAGATTGATTTTATTCTGAAGAACTATGACAATCAGCCTTCACAGGTTGACCAGAACTTTCATGGAGTTCCTTTCCGGCCGCGTTTGTAGCTCCTTCCCGGAACAGGAGTAACAAGTTACAGTTCTTACACTCTGCAGAGCTGCGTTACTTTACCCATTAGAGATCAACTCCTTGTTGCACAACCGGGCGTACTTTCCCGTCCACACTTCCATGATGTGGGGCCCAGTAGTTGGTCCAAGCCAATCGCTGCCCCCTTCGCGACCTTGCATGCCTCCTTGGTGTACACCATGCCCACATAATGAATTACGGCAATGGTTTGTACAAATCGTTAGATGCCAGAACTATCGTGGGACGATGAGGGTTCCCACGCATATGCTGCATATCCTCTAGGAATTACCAATTAATATGCACGCTACAAGGATAACAGCCACGACCTACACATCCGGCTTCATGCGAGAGGAAGAAGATACAGCTGACTTCTCTGTCCCATTCTAAATATCATGGCTAACGCGTAATATACGGCGTTAGAATCACTGATGTCAGGGGTTATTAAGTCCCTACTTGATCATCATTGTTTGCAACTAGAACCCTAAGTTCTATTGCTCCATTGTATCATCACTTAGGATGATATCTATGATTTCTTTATTTGTTAAAATAATATTTTCTTTCTTTTATAGTATATATGATAACACACATTTTGCAAATACTTTGATAAAGACTCTTCAAAGGACATGAGCAAGTGATGAACTTGCCTTGTGATGGCAAGGTAGTGAAGTCTGATGCTTGCACTGGACCTTGAGCTTCTATGTCTACAAAACATCATTATTGCCCGGTAAGGACAATATTTAAAGAAGCAAAATGATTATGCAAGTAATGTAATGCATTAATTAATTTGATATGCATTTACCCTATTATTATATAAGGTTCTTTTTAATAATAAAAAAGCATTTATAAATATTACTTTTTAATATTTATAATATATATTGAATTATTTTATTTTATTTCCTTTTTATTTGACTTTTATTGATTTAATAATTCTTTTAGGAATTATCAATTATACATTAAAAATTGTTATTAAATATTTATTTAGTATTTTTCAAAAATACTACAATATTAATATATAACGAAAGTGATTTTTATTTATTTTTATCATCTTTCAATAATTTTGTAAGAATTCCATAATTAATATATAATTTGCAAAAATTTTATAAAAATTTAAATGTTTAAAATTTTATATCTTATTTTATTTGGATAGTGTGGATTATTGTGAATCCAAAAATATTTTATTTATAATTTTTGGACTTTTATTATTATTTTCTAGAATTTAATTAAATCCAAGGGTATTTTGGTCTTTTCCTTTTTATTAAAACATGCCTTAAAAGATTTCTGGGCTGGTTATTCTTATTGGGCCCTAGTGGCCCATCAGTTATAGTCAAAAATACTACCCAAAGGGTTTGGCCCAACTCAGCCCATTCCTCACTACCTCTCTCTCCCTCGATCTCATCCTCTCCTCCTCTGACCCCGACCCCGTGGCCGGAGATGCCGCCGCCGTCGATTCCCGCCCCCGTGGGCCGTTCTGGTCGCCGTCGTGGTGCAACAGGGGGCTGTCGATGATGCTTGTCCTTTCTATCCAACTAGATTCGAGCCTAGGGCTCTCTAGCGATGGATCGATGTCGTCCCGAACCCTAGGGTTTGGGGGTTGGCGTGGATCCAGGTGCTGCCGCTGCCGTCGCGCGTCGTGGTGATGCTCCTCGCCTCTATGTGTGTTCTTGGTCGTCGTCGTGGCGTCGAATGGGTTGCAGCGCCCCTCTGGGTGCTCCCCGTGCCGCCATGGACGTCGGCCCCTCTACTTCCTCTTCTAGTCTTCATCGAGGACCTTCGGTGAGTTCTTCTCCTCTCCCCTTGTTCTCTCTGTGCTCGCTCATCCCATGTTGGATGTTGGCAGTGAACTCTCTGGTTACTGTCTGGTTCTGATTAGGATGATTTATCCATTTAGGGTTCTTATCACGTGGTTGATCATATACTGGATGAATTGGATCATGTTTGGATGATTTGTAAACATGCTAAGTGGTTATTGGCCTGAGGCTTGTTGCTTGAGATGATCTATAATGTTTCTAGTGGCTTATTAGATGATTTTATGCTTGGATTGCATCTGATTCAGATGGTATAGTTGCTTGGGAACCATGCTTGATAAAGTCAGTGACTTGATAACCTTTCACTGTCATTTCTGGGTTTATGCTCATGGATGTGGTGTGATGAAATCACTGTCTTAGTGTGTTGTTTGAGATCATCAGTGAAGTTTAACATAGGAATATCCTAGTTATGATTCCTGTATTAACAGGAAAATGATTAGTAAGTTGATTGTCTGAATTTGTGATGATGAAATGTCTATTCTGATTCATATAGAATTGTTCTTGTGACACCATCATGGTATGGCACACAAGTTTGATTCTAATCCATTGATTGGGTTGGTTTAAGCTTAAGACAAATTTGGCTTTGAAAGATATATGGAAATGTTCTTTTCTGAAATCCCTAAGACCAATGATGTTGATCTGAGGCTTAGGGATTCAGACCTTATCTAGTTGATTCATATGCATGGTCCTGGTAGTGGTACCAGCTATTATTTTTGAATCAAAACTTGGAGAACAATGATAATTGGCTTGATCATTCTATGGATCCAAAAGATTTGTTTCTAAGGTGCTACCCTTCCTTTAGGGATGTGCCTAGAAATTAGATCATAGCTATATTTATGCTTGAATTGTAATATATAGCTTGACAACCAGAGCAATGATGTTTCTTTGAGCTCTGGCTGGATCCTTGTACTTTGTTGTTTGCTTTTAGAGTTTAAAATCCCTATGATGGATTCACCCCACTTGGATGCTTTCTGAGGGTTTGTTTTATAAAACAACACATGCTTCTCTCTAGATGATATGATTAGATCATGTGAAGGTTTTATGGAACTCACCACAGAATCTAATGTTTTTGGAGTAAGGTGGTGATGATGATCTTGTTTTGTTGTGCTTCTGTGCTTCACCTTGAGCTAGACTGCTCCTCCTAGCTCCTGGATTTTTCCTTGAGCTAGCCTGCTCCTCCTAGCTCCTGGACTTGGCCTTGTTGTGCACCTGATCATTCTCCCTCCATATGTCACCATCCTGGTGATGTTTGGTTGATCTTTGGTGGTTTAGTTTGGCTATTATGCTTGGTAATCTGCTGTCTAAGTTGGCTGTTCTTGTGTGCAAGTAGTGGAGAGATGCACTAGTGCCTCTCCACGGCTGTGCTGGTGATTTTGTAAGTTTGGGGTTGTGTTGTGAGGCTGACAGCACACCACATGCATGTTGGTGTGTGTCCTGCCTGTGTGCTTGCTATGCACTTGTGGATATGCTTTGGTCTTGGAAGTTACTTTGATCAGATTACTTTTACCTAGCTGGTGAGTTTGCCCCTCCTTGCTGTCAATTTGACCCCCTTTGGCTTAAAATTTATGAAAGATGGATTCTTTCATATAGGTGAAACTTTCCCCTTTTTATAAATTTCTCAATGATGAATTTGTCTAGTGCACTTCACTAACATGTCTGAGAGAAAATAATACTAACTTTAACTTTCCTTTTTCTATTTAGTTTCTGTTTGTTTTGCAGGTACAGATATAAAGATGAAGACTTTAGATTAGGTTTAGTTTTATAGAATAATTAAAAGTAATCTTCTTATTCTTTTGTAATTTTCTTTTTATTAATTTGTAATCTTCCTTTTATTCTTCTGTAATAAAGATTATATAATTTTCAATAAAGAAATATTTTTATTCTTTATTCTTTTGTAATTGTGAAGTTTGGAAATGATTTCTGTAAGTTACATTTTTTTGTAACTTGTTTGTATATTGATAATATGAAATAAGTTTTCATATTCATAATTGTTTTCTTTAGATAATGTTTGAGTCAAAATAATTAACTCTTAATTAAATCAATATTCAAATCTTATTCCTAATTCATTTGAATTATAATTCAAACACTCAAGTTTAAAAATTCAATTTTACTTTTCAAACACAAAATTCCTCAAAGATCATATCTAAGTTTATAACAATCATAATTTAAGACTAAACCTAATCTCAAAGTATGAAAGAAACATTGATCACTTTAGGTTTTTATTTGGCAAAAAATTTACCCACATTTTCACAGATGAATGCATGCAACATTCCATATTCTTAAATCTACCCTCCGTTAGTTCCTAAATGCTGGGATGTTACAGACACGTTGAACTAATATGTTAATTAAATCATAGCCTTCAGTAATAGATCTAATGGTCATTATAATTTAGATGATGTGGATCAACATGGCGTCTCAAAAAACAATTTTATATTGCTTTTAGTATATAATAGAATAGATAGATAGATACTTGATGGTGCTGATATTTTTGGAGGTCAAAACATTTCATATGGTTGTACCCTATAACAGTTGATTATAAGATCGCCTGGCGAGCAGTCGCCTCTAACTCATTGTCACATCCCAAGATTTTGAAATTTGGGACTGGAAAAAAATTGTTTTTACATGTCATTCATGTGCATTGCATTGCATCCTTGCAAAAATTTCAAAGGTTTCAAAATTCAAATATTAAACAAAACCCTAAATGCAAATATTTCTATGAAGGATAAATAAGGATTTTATAAATCCAATATTTTTAATAGGCAAATTAATTCCAAACTACCATCATATATTGATCTCCACATTTTTTAGAAGATTTTAGAAATAAAAATGAACTCATTTGGAGTTAGTATGAAAAAGTTATAAAATAAACTACAAAACAGAAAATAGAAAAATGAAAAGAATAAAAAAATGAAAGCAGCTAACCTACCAGCCCAAGGCCCAGCCCACCTAGACGCCTACCGCCCGCTCCCCGCCGCACGCACGCAGCGCGCAGCAACCATCGTCAGCGCAGTCGCTAGCCCACTCCCGGCCGATCTAGTGCGCAGCCTGCAGCCTACTGCCCCTCTCTCTCCCGCTGGCAGGTGGGGCCACCCCAGTCCTCTTCTCCATCATGCCAGGATACCAGCACGAGCAAGATGCTCGATCCCGATCGAATCCTCCTCCAATTCCGCCCGTTCTGTTCACGATTTTGCCCCCTCGTGCACGAAAACTACCCCATATAAACCACCTCCCTCTCTACCTGTTCGATATTTCGCAAAATCGAAACCCTAGCCGCCATCAAGCTCCGCTCAATCTCGCTGGAAAATGGCTCGGGCACGAGTCGATCTCGAGGTTCCCAACCATCCCTCGTCCACCTTTCCCTCTGGACCTCTTCCCCTTGAAACGCAGATTCTTTCTGACCCTTTTTGCCCCTCTATATATCGCTGCAGAGCCTGCAATTGCTCATCGGAGTGCGCTGCCGCCCGAGCGCCTCCATTCGTAGCGTGTCACCGTTCCCCGAAGCCACCGGAGACGAAGTTCTCACCAGTGACCCCTCCGTACTCGCCCGGTCTCCGTCAGCCCTCTTCCCGAGCTCGCCGACCCCAGTAGCGCCGCCTATGTCCATTGTCTGAGCCGCCCGCCACCATCGGCCGTCGTTGACCCCCCAAGCTCCGGTCACTTTCGTTCCCGGCCATCAGATCGTGCATCAGTGGTCCAGATTAGAAGATCTCGTGAAGGGGTATCACCAGCAAGATTGCGCCAAGTGTCAAGCCTCGTCCGCGCCCAGTCACTCGCCAGGTCAGCACCCAGTCAGCGTCGGTCAAATTGCTTTTAGTATTAAAAATAGCAGAAAATTGTGAGATCTTGTAAAATTCATATAAAATCAAATATAAATAATATATGCTTGGATTCATAAAATTGTGTAGAATATTAATATGATATTAGATCTGACTTGTACAGTATAGTTTTACCGTAATTATTTAATTGGTTTAATGGACATTTTAGACTAAATAAATCATAGTAAATTATCTGTATATCAGAAAAATACAAATAAGGTACCTATGGATTCGTAATTTCATATACAACATTAATATATTGTTGTATCCAACTTTTATAGTGTAGAACTATTGTAGACATTTAAATAAATTTAACGTCCTTTTAGTGTATTAAATCCATTAAATAATTTATAGATCGTAAAATTATGAATAATATGTCCCTGGATTCCCAATCGCATATAGATTACAGATATGGTTTTAGTTTTAGTTTTAGTTTTAGACAAGGTAAACAATTAAAGTGATTTAAACTATATTAAATAGTAATTAAATCATAAGAAAAGATTTACAACTCAGATTAAGGTAAATCTAATTGCTACTGGTTCGTAATAATGTCCTCTATCCAATACAGTTCAGATGAAAATTTAATACGTCAATTAGTACAGATGTTCCAATAGAACTATTTAAACCCCTATATTGGCAATAAAGTTTTAATAATAAATTCCCTATTGCATTAAATGATCTCTTGCATGCATCATGTCTTCCAATACTGTTTAGAGAACTAAATACAACCATTGTGACATATTAAATCATCATGCATGCATTTGTTCATCATTGTTTCGTTGTATTGCGCATAATTGCACTGTTTTGATTGGTGTGTTTGTTGTGCAATTGTTTGATCGATAGATTGCGAGGATTGCAACTATTTTGATTGTGACGAGTGCAATAATTACAATTGTAAGGATTGTTTGAACGAATACATCAACTAAAGGCAAGTGGCACTATCATAAATGTCCTACTTATTTTCCTATGCATTGTAGTTGTTTTTAGTAGAAGTGCATGTGTAGGAATATTTTGCACTATGTGCTATGCTATGCTATGTCCTATTTAGGATAACCTTTTCTATCTTTCCTAGTGGAAACATCGTAGTTCTAGTATGCTTAGCTCTGATATAGATTCGGGGTGGCTTATCATGTCATGAGTATTATGAGATATTGGAAAAGCTATGCTTTTATATAATAAAACAAGTACTTAATGAATCAACTGGGTGGAATATTGTTGTTGTTGAGTATTGAAGAAGTGGCAACGAATGGGACCGTATCTTTGGCAACCTCTCTCGTATGTGCACTAGAAGAAGACCACCTAGGATCATAGAGATTGAACATGTTTCTCGTAGAGTAGCTTCCGTGTACAGCCACATGCTAATATGGGCTCTGGCTTAGTTAACTACATAGAGGAAGACCCTTTGCATTGGTATATCTTCAGGTTAACTAGAATTGTGTATTGGAGGTTATATCCTTGCGTTGGTGCCTGCTAGACGTGCTAGTATTGTGTAATGGGAGGACTTCTATGGAAAGACTTCGTCATATTCTCGATCTACCGGTATACCAATTGGTGTGTACTATACCAGCGGCCACTGGTGGCGTCAAGGAGATATTGTTGGGCCACGTAGAGATAAAATAAAAAAATTCTCCTCTAACGTGGCGATCCAAAGATCTAGCTGAGGTAGAAGGCCACGAGGTTTACCACTAGACGCGCAGTTGCGGATTACTGATGAAGCGCGTCAGTTGATACAGTGCAGTCCTTTGCGATCCGATCATCCTGGTGCTGATCGTACAACACCTCTGCTGGTATCCACACGTGCAAGGAGGAGCACCGGAGGCGAACTGCTAGGTTCGGTACGACGACAGGACTGTTGTGGAGCTAGGGTTTCCAACACATGGAATGACCTAACCGATCAATCATTAACCTTTTTGGGTTACGGTGCTCCACTATATATAGGGAGTGAATGTGGGCTCTTCTCGCGCGGCCCCATTCACTAAAGCCCATATAATATTATTCCCTGTGAGTCCGACTCACTGACTCAGTCCAAATCAGGCTCGGGTCCAACCCAACTAGATTTCCAGTTCAGATCCAATTCGAACTTGCTCCCTCTCTTAAGTGTGTGACCTATAAGGCTCATGGCTACTCGGACACGATTGGAGTCCGACTCACAATCGATCAGTCGGCATCGGCTCCTAGCAGAACGTGCCGACTCCCAAGTACCAAAGAGTCATGACAACTTGCCTTTCCAATATGACTTGCATCTGAGTCCCTTTTGCCTCATGATATACCTTGTCAGACTATAGGCGAATATATGTCATCCCTTAAATAGTCCAACTCTCTTCTCGATTCGAGATAAGTGATTCACCCGACTAACTCTTAGTCGATCGCCTCGGTTAACACTTAACCGAGTCGTGCATGGCCATGCTTTCCAAATCATATCTCACAAGAGGGCCCAGAGAATATCTCTCCGAGTGGAGGGGAAAAATCCCATCTTGGTTATTCACATCACGCGGCTTGATTCTCAGTCGACCCGAACCCTGCCTTTATAACTGCCCAGTTACGTATCAGCGTTTGACAGAACCTAAGTCGGTGATCCTCAACTCGGACTATGCAACAACCTCAGGTCTAAGGATTACATTGATTGAGATATAGAAATGACAACTTGTTCGTTGTACCTTAATATGGGTCAATCCAACTCGCTAAACTCTTTAGCCGAATCTGTGTAAGTCGGAATGGCATCTCCATACCCATGACAAGTGGAACCGAGTCATCAAGCAACTTTCATATTGGTCTAAGTTGTGTGTCCAGCACAACCTCAATGACCAAGGACATTTAGGACAAACAACATGAATGCATAGTTCCACAACCAAATCACATATGCAATGATGCACATCATATGTTCATGCAAGGACAACTTTATATCTTTATGAATACAATGGGAAATCTCATCATACATGATTGCCTCTAGGGCATATTCCCAACAGTCTCCCACTTGCACTAGAGTCAATCTTCTGACATCACATGTCTAAGCATCTAATCCCCATGGCTCTCAGATGCGCCTCATTCTTTGGCTGTGGTAACGGCTTTGTCAACGGATCTGCAATATTTGCATCCGTGTGTACCTTGCATAACTTGATATCACCCTAATCCACGAACTGGCGAATCAGGTGGTACCGCATGAGTATGTGCTTGTTCTTCTGGTGTTGTCTAGGTCCCTTGTCTTGTGCAATAGCACCATTGTTGTCACAATACACGTCCAACGGATTGGACGAGCCCTGAACAACACCAAGATCCATGAGGAAATTCCTCATACAAACATCCTCCTTTGCTGCCTCCGAGGTGGCAATATACTCAGCCTCTGTTGTAGATGCAGACACAATCTCTTGCTTGGAACTCTTCCAGCTCACAGCACCTTCGTATATAATAAACACGTATCCGGATTGCGAACGATAATCATCAGAGTCGGTAAGATAACTCGCATCCGTGTAACCCTTTACACTGAGTTCATCTTCACCACCATAAACCAAAAACATATCCTTAGTCCTTCTCAAGTACTTTAGGATATTTTTACTCGTTGTCTAGTGGATTTCTCTAGGATCAGCCTGGTATCTGCTCACAACACTTAGAGCATACGAAACATCCGGCCTAGTACAAATCATGGCATACATGATGGATCCTACTGCAGAAGCATACGAAATCGCACTCATCCGACTTCGCTCATCAGTTGTCGAAGGACACTGAGTCTTGCTAAGTTTTACACCATGGGACATCGGTAAGAACCCCTTCTTAGACGATTCCATGTTGAAATTCTTCAACACTTTGTCCAAATATGTACTTTGACTCAATCCAATGAGCCTTCTTGATCTATATCTATAGATCCGGATTCCAAGAATATATGTTGCCTCACCCAAGTCTTTTATTGAGAAACTCCTTTCCAATGATTCCTTGGTTTCTTGCAACATCTGGACATCATTTCCAATCAATAATATGTCATCCACATATAAGATTAGAAAGTTTACTTTGCTCCCACTAAACTTCTTGTATAAACAAGAATCATGATCACTCTTGATGAAGCCAAACGATTTGACTACCTCATCAAAGCGAATATTCCAACTCTGAGATGCTTGCTTCAACCCATAAATGGATTTCTGAAGTTTGCATACCTTGTCAGCATTAGACGGATCGACAAAACCCTCGGGTTGTATCATATACACGTCTTTGGTTAAATTTCCGTTAAGGACAGCCGTTTTGACATCCATCTGCCATATCTCCTAGTCGAAATAGGCTGCTATAGCTAACATGATCCGAACTGATTTAAGCATCGCTACGGGCGAGAAATTCTCGTCGTAATCAACTCCTTGAACTTGTCGGAACCCCTTCGCGACAAGACATGCTTTATAGACGGAAACATTTCCATCCATATCAGTTTTCTTCGTAAAGAACCATTTGCACTCGACGGGACTTGCACCATCTGGCAGATCAACCAAGTTCCAAACTTGATTTTCATACATGGACTTTAACTCGGATCTCATGGCTCCAAGCCATGACTCGGAATCAGATCCCACCATCGCTTCCGAATAATTTGTCGGCTCATCACTGTCTAACAGTAATACATCACGAACACTTCGTAATCTTGCCGATCTTCGTATTACAGGTGCTGCTGTCGGCTTAACTACCATGACCGGATCAACCTCCAAGGTTTTTTCCGACTCGCTACTAGCCGGTTCCTCTCGAATTTCTTCGAGCTGCACCGTGCTCCCACTTACTCCCCGACTGAGAAACTCTTTCTCAAGGAAGACACCGTTCCGAGCGACAAACACTTTGCCCTCTTCTCGGTTGTAGAAGTATAAACCCAAGTTTTCCCTCGGATACCCCACCAAAACACACTTATCCGACTTGGCCGTAAGCTTGTCCGACTGGAGTCGCTTGACAAATGCTTCACAACCCCAAATCTTAAGAAATGACAAACTCGGCTTTTTGCCTGTCCACATATGATGCGGTGTCTTCTCTACCGATTTTGATGGTACTTTATTTAGTGTGAACGCCGCTGTTTCTAGACAATAACCCCAAAATGATAAAGGCAGATCTGTCCGACTCATCATTGACCGTACCATGTCCAACAAGGTCCGATTCCGCCTTTCCGAAACACCATTCCTTTGTGGCGTTCCTGGCCACAAAGTTCAACAAGGTCGTCGGAAGGGTAAAAAGTTCAAGAAGAACGAATATTACTGCCCTCCTTCTTGCTTCACTCTAAGCCAGGATGAGATCAAACAGTTTTTCAAGTGCCTTCTAGGAGTAAAATTTTCTTACGGCTACGCGGGCAAGATAAGCAGATACCTAGATGAGGCGAAGCAGAGGTTCAGTGGCATGAAGTCTCACGACTGTGCCGTGCTAATGACGCAGGTACTTCCGGTCGCACTAAGAGGGATAATGGACGAGCACGTCCGTGAAACGTTATTTGGCCTCTGCAAGTTTTTCGACGTCATCTCTAGGAAGTCGATTGGCGTGAATCAGCTCGGGAGGCTACAGGAGGAGATCGTGGTGATACTATGCGATCTTGAGGTCTACTTCCCACCCGCATTCTTCGACATTATGGTGCATCTGTTGGTCCATGTCGTGGAGGACATCGTACAACTCGGCCGATGTTCCTCCTGTTGGAGATATGCCCAAGAGGCAATAATAAAGTGGTTATTATCATATCTTCACACTTATGATAAATGTTTACATACCATGCTATAATTGTATTAACCGGAAACATTAATACTTGTGTGATTTGTAAACTAAAATAAGAGTCCCTAGTAAAGCCTCTTGTTAAACTAGCTTGTTGGTTAATATATGATCATGGTTTCCTGATCATGAACATAGAGATGTTATTTACAACAGGATCATATCATTAGGAGAATGATGTGATGGACATACTCCTATAGATAAGCGTAGCATAAAGATCAAGTCATTTCAATAGTTCAATTGCTATATGCTTTCTGATACATAGTAACCTAATTCCTTCGACCATGAGATCATGCATATCACCTTTTCCGGATGGATGCTTTGATGTCATCAAACACCACACCGTAACAGGGTGGCTATAAAGGTGGCATTGAGTGTTCAGAAAGTATTGGTTGAAACACATGGATCCAGAGTGGGATTTGTCCATCCATATGACGGATAGATATACTCTGGGCCCTCTCGGTGAAATGTCATCCAATTAGCTTGCAAGCATGTGACTGGCTCACAAGGGATCACATATCACGGGAACGAGAAAAGAGTACTTATCAGTAACGAGGTTGAACTAGGTATGCAGAGATACTAACGATCATAACCTCGGATAAGTAAACTATCGTGAGACAAAGGGAAATTGGTATCGTATGTAAGTGGTTCATTCGATCGCAAAGTAATCGTAGAAATATGTGGGAGCCATATGAATTTCCAGATTCCTCTATTGGTTATTGATCGGAGAAGTGTCTCGATCATGTCCGCATAATTCACGAACCGCAGGGAGACACACTTAAGGATTCGACGTTGTTTGAGTAGTTATGGTATTATGAGAAAGAGACCGAATGTTGTTCGGAGTCTCGGATGGGATCCGGGATATCACGAGGTGATCCGGAATGGTCCGGAGAATAAGATTCATATAAGGAAAGTCCCGTTTCGGAGTTCGGAAATGTTTCCGGTGTTTTCATCGGGAATGTTCTAGAAGGTTCCGGAATGTCTGGCACTCCGGGGGGGAAGGGGTACATGAATGTGTCATTACATATTGGAATGATTGCATCATGTACTAAGTGTTCTCGCTGTTCCAAATAAAGGATTAAATTGAATCCTAAAACTGAAAAGTCAAATGGCCAGTTTGAAAGTCAAACGGCTAAAACAGGAAACTGTGGGAAACAAGCAAGAGGAGGTTGAAACCGACTTGGGGGAGGAGTCCCTCCTCTCCAAGCCGGCGCACCACCTAGGCCGAGTTGGGGAGGGACTCCCCTCCCTTCCCTTGGCCGCCGGCCCTCTCCACCCATAAAAGGAGGGGCAGGGCCTCCTCCTCTAGACACACAAGTTCCTATCCTCTAAATCTAAACCCTAGCCACAGCCTCCGGTTTAGAGCCGTTTTGGTTTAGAGCTTCTAATTGCCCTAGCCTTCGGTTAAGAGCCTTCTAATTGGTGTGTCTAATCCCTAGACCACTAAAGCCTCTCTCATACTCCACCATACTCGCGCCGGCTTAAGGCGAAGCCCTGCGAGATCTCCCCTCTACTTCCGGTACCACGCCGTTGTGCTGCCGGAATCGCGAGGAGAGTGCTACAACCTCCGCTGCCTGCTGGAACAAGGAAGAGGAAGGTCTTCGTCGAGAACCGAACGTGTGACCGACTGCGGGAGCGCTGCCGGAACGTGGCGCCGGAAGGATCGTCTACGCGATCTTGAGATCGGAAAGAGTACGACTACATCACCCACGAGAATCTGCTCTCGTTAACCGCTTTGGAATCTTCGAGGGTAAGTTATTCCATCGACTCGTTGCTACAATCTAGTAGATAGATCTTGGCTTGTTTGTTTGTATGCGATAGAAATTTTTTGTTTTCCATGCTACGAACCCCTACACCTCCGCAGCATGATGGCGTTCGAAAGGATGAATGGACACATCAAAGGATACGTTCGCAACAGGTCCCGTCCATATGGAAGCATAGCCAAGGGCTTTCTGGCCGAAGAGTGCATCTCTTTCTGCACGAATTATCTAGACATCGAGAACCCTGTCGGTCTTCCTGTCAACAGGCACCTTGGCAAGTTCGACGGATCTGGTCACCGAGAGGGTCGTCGCATACTGCATGCAGACTTCGATTTTCGACGCGCAGACTTTGATCGAGAAAACCTCGTCGTGCTACAGCATTTAGAACTGGTCGATCCTTGGGTACAGAAGCACAAAAGGTTAATCGAGAAGAAGTACAGTGACCGGGGCATACAGAGGACGCATGGAGAAATAATCAAAGAGCACAACTCAGATTTCACGCGTTGGTTTAGGCAGACGCTCCTTGATAATCCACCGCGATTGCATTCTTCTGACACGAAAAAGATCATATTCACCTTGTCGCAGGGACCGATGCAAAACCTGGTGACCTATCAGGCGTATGATATCAACGGCTACACATTCTACACGGAGGAAAAGTACAACAAGTGTGATTATCATAACTCAGGCGTAACGTCGGAATTCTACACCGATGACAACATGAAGGAAAGATTCTACGGAAGAATCGAGGAGATCTGGGAGCTCGACTACTGTGGAGAAAAGGTGTCGATGTTCCGAGTCAGATGGGAAAAGAGCGTCGAAAGAGAAGACCGGTATTTCACAACCATGGTTATACCCGAAACAGCCAAATCCAAGGCCGCCGGTGCGAATGTGGCCGCAAAAAATGAACCGTGGGTACTGGCTACCAAAGTGGACCAATGTTTTTTCATTACCGACCCGACAAAGCCTAGCCGTGTTGTCGTGAGGAGAGGAAAAAGAAACATCATCGGAATGGATGGAATCGCCAACGAGCAAGACTTCGACCAGTACGGCGATCCAAAGATTGAAGATGACGACGACTACGATGCAGCAACATACATCACAAGAAGAAAAAGGACAACCCGACCCAAAAAAGGTAGCCTGTTCGAAAGAAGAAACATTAAAGTGCCGGGGCTAAATTATTCAACCGCGACAAAGAAGGGAAAAAATATTGTAAAATGCTAGCTCAAAAAATATTGTAAAACGCGTGGTCGAAAAAGATTGTAATATTCATGGACAAATTATTATGAAATTTAGTTATACTTTGAATCATATTTGTACCACTTTTATGACATATATTATCACTTTTGGGAATTTTTGGAATATTTAAAAGTATTTTTAAAAATAAAACAAAACTTGTATGGCATATATCACCACTTTTGGGCATTTTTTGGAACATTTAAAAGTATTTTTAAAATAAAAATAAAAAAGGGGTGCACCAGGATTCGAACTTGGGTGCTCACTAGTTTAGAATAGAGCAGTGGGCAGAACCAATGGGATAGGCTAGTGTAGTTGTTAGAGAGTGGGGCTGCAGTATTCTTATACAGTCGTTAGAAGCCGATAAGCGTAGCGCACTAGCCCGGAGTGCACTACAGATATCAGTAGCGCACTATGCCCAAGTGCGCTACGCCTAACTGGATTTATCCACACGTGCGCTCGATCGAGCCCCCTCTCTCATCCCCATCTCTCCATCTCAGCCCGAGCCCCCTCTCTCATCCCCATCGACGCGCCGCCGCCGCATCCTATCTGCATCAACACGCGCCCGCCGGGAGGAGGTGGAGGAGGAGCGTCGCCCGCGCGCCAGCCAGGAGGAGCGCCGCCCGCGCGCCAGCCAGGAGGAGGTGGAGGTGGAGCGTCGCCATCCAGGAGGAGGTGGAGGAGGAGCGTCGCCCGCGCGCTCGCCTCGCCAGCGGCCTCGACCGTCTACAGCCCCGCCTCGCCAGCCACCTCACCCGCGGGCTCGTCCTCGTCTCTGAGAGATGAGTCTTCTCCCCTCTCTCCATCTCTCCCCTCTCCACTTCTCGGTTGATTTAGGTTTAGGTTTAGGCTTAGGCTTAGGCGTTAATTTATAATTAGATTTAGGTTTAGGTTGACAGTGAGGTTTAGGTTGATTTAGGATTAGGTTTAGGTTTAGATAGTAGCAGTAGCTTGATTTAGGTTGATTTAGCAGTAGATTTAGTGCCGAAATGATGCAAGCTGTTAATCTGAAATGATTTAGCAGTAGCTTGATTTAGGTTGATTTAGCAGTAGATTTAGTGCTGAAATGATGCAAGCTGGAATGATTTAGGTTGATTTAGTAGTAGATTTAGCTTGATTTAGGTAGTAGCAGTAGCTTGATTAGGTTGATTTAGCAGTAGATTTAGGTTTAGGTTTAGGTAGTAGCAGTAATCTGCCTACTAAAATGATGCAAGCTGCCTACTAATTACTATACACAACAAATGTGCAATCTTCCTTTTATATTAAGAAAGCCAGGAAGTCCAGAAATATGGAAAACATTTTGGGGGAAAAATAAAGATGGAAAACATTTTGGGGGAAAAAGAAAGCACCCTAAACATCCTTGCTAAGTACTTCTATGTACTGTATGTTGCTACTGTTGAATGCTGGGTTCTAACACCATAAGTACTAGTGAAGGTGATGCATGGAATTTGGGTATATGAATATATGTGTGTTCTGTTGAAATGGAGCAGTGGATGGATGTCACATTTCTGTGCCTCTTCTTGCTATTTTCTGGTGTCACTTGTTCATTTGAGTTGATGATGATCATCCCACCAATATATAGATGCTAGTTAGTAGAAGTTGCTGCTTCCTGATGGAAACATCGCTTTTGTTTGGAATAGATAGTTCCAGATTTTTATGTGCCTCTGATTACTATTTGCTGGTGCCACTTTGTTTGTTTCACTTGATGATCATCATCCCAGCAATAAAGTTCAGAGTGTGGCGTGTGTGTTTGTGCATACTGACAGTAGCTAGGTTTGTTTCAGTTTTAGACTTAGTCGCTGCATAGGATGCCTGTGGGATGGCACAACCTAGATCATGCAGTGAGTTAGTAGGGGAGTTGGGCCCAGATCATGCTGTAACAGTTTCAGCATCATTGCATCAATATGAATGTCAAGGTACTCTTTGTGATGCTAGGCATAAACTGGTGCTAGACTTGATGGAAAACTATATGTGCTACTATTTTTTATCATCTAGGCATTGTTGTTCATCTGGTTGCTACTACTATATGTGCTGCTGGCTACAAAAAACTACTGTGCTGCTACTACTATATGTGTTGCTGGATCTGGCCATTTATTTTTATATACCTAGTAATGATCTTGATGTGCTTGTTGTGCTGGTAATGTGCTGGTAATGTACTGGCTGTGCTGGCTTTGCTTGTGCTTGTATGAAGCACTTTATTATGTCGTGTATGCAGGTTCTTGTATGAAATGAGTCTCGATTTTTGCCGGAATGTTGATTAACTTCCGTTTCAGCAGAAATCGGGCACTCCTAGTTTAAGAAAATTAGCAAAGGTCATGCCGGATTTTTCCGTGCATTTAACCAGTTATTTGTTTTTATTAGTGCAAAGATGTGTGACAACGACGAGGCTGGATGTTCTAAGCGCATCAGCACTGAAGGAGAACTCAGACCTCCGAATAAATAATTGACATTCTGGGAGGCGGCCCAGCGGCTAGAAGACGATGAAGAATACCATCCTTCGGAGAGCGAGGATGATGAGATGGAAGACGCGGAGGAAGAAGCCAAAGAAACGACGGGTGATGAAACCACTGATGGCGTCGAGGCACAGGGAGTGGTAGCAATCCTCCTAAGAAGAAGAAGAAGAAGAAGCCGAAGGAACGGCGCCCGAACACGGTCGGCACCGTCAGGGAGGAAATTACCGAAGTGAGCCCAACAGGGGTTCCTTTGGAGCCCGCCCTTGTCGTCAAAGGGTACGGTGGGAAAGTGGCGGCGATCACCCGGAAAACCATCTCGATCAACACCGAGAATCTCCGGCATAAAGATAATGGCCACTTGCGCACACTCCTCTTCGAGAAGCTGCACGCAAGATACAAGTTCCCCGCTAAGTATCAGAACACAAATTATCATGGGAACGAAGTAAACAAATCCGCCCTCACAAAGATGAGCACCGCCCTGGCCAGCTGGAGAACACGGATAAAGAAGAAGATCTATAAAGAAGGCAAAAGTCTCGAGGAGATCCAGAAGATTGACCCACAGATCACCGAAGATCAGTTCTGGGAGTTCAAGGAGAGGTGTGAATCCGAAAGAGCCCTGGCCAATAGTAATCGGGGAAAGGTGCTGCAAGCTATGAATATAGGTCATCACCATCTCGGATCTGGTGGATACAGAACCGTGGAGGCCAAATGGAATAAGGAGGACGAAGAGTATAGATCCAAGGGGATAGAAAACCCCTTTGCGAAATTCGAACCCGGGCAGGTTCGAAACTTCATCAGGGCCCGTTACCATGTGGACCCAAAAACCAAACAACTCACCGCGGATCCTGCGGTGAAGGAATTCGAGGAAATTGTGGTAAGTAATCTAATTACCGCGGATCAACTCGATTGCAATCTAATCGATGATCTAAATGATTCACTATTACTTCTTCTGCAGGAGGAGGAAATTGTTGCTAGTCATGGATCCCAGGGTTCCTCATCCCAGGGGTCGACGGCGGCCACCCGGTGGGATAACCCTTTTAACAGGGCGATGAACCGGGACAAGAAAACAGAGCCGGTTACGAAGAAGCCGTCGTCGGCTGGCCGTCTGGCCGGCCTCGGGGGTAAGAATTGGGTGGATCATTTTGGTCCATCGTCGGGAAGGAGTGAGGAGGAAAACCGCGAGGTTCAAGAACTTAAGGAACAAGTGGCGCGGATCCCGCAGATCGTCCAAGACAACCTGGCAATCACCCGCACGTCCTTCCTGCCTACCTTGGTGGAGTCAATAGCGAACTGGAGTGCGGGTGGTCGAGTAGGGCCATGCCCGATTCCAAGCATGGTCAGCAGCCACTCGAACAATGCGCCGCCGACGAATCAGGCGAACTACGTGTTCGTGACTCCGCCCGCTAGCACCACGGCACCGCAAGTGTTGGTGACTCCCCCTGCCATCACCGCGGCGCCGGAGTACATGTTGGTGCCCCCTGCCATCGTCGCGGCGGCACCGGAGCTCGAAGCACCCGTCGGTAGGGAGAATACACCGGCGGCCAGCACCGCGCCATCAAGCAGCCCTTCCGTCTCTTGCACGCCCGTCGCCGTATGCGGTGCGTCGACATTAGCCGATCTCGACGCCATCACGGTAAACAAATTTCTTTACCGCCTTTCACGCCATCTATTACTCTTATGGCATCTCTGACGACGCCGTACATGTTTTCCGCAGACGGATGTTCCTTGCACTCTCTTATGCTACGTGAACAACGAGCTGAGGGATGTTGCCAAGGGTACCATCGTTCAACCCTTGCAGCGCACGTTCCACTCAAGGCCGATGCCGGTGGCGTCAACAACTGCGAATCCGATCAGGTTTCGTGACGGGCCACCAAGACCCGAGGGTATTGTGTGGAGGATTCATGTGGCAGGTGAGCCCATGCTACCTAAGAATTTGCGGAAGCTCGCCAGTTCGGAACTGCAGAGTGTGCATGACGGCGTGCTGACGATAGAGAGACGCCTTCTATCGGAGAAAGATCCCTCGCACCCGGTATTCGTAGTTAAGGTGCCACTAGGCTTGGGCTTCGTCGACAATGCCCCTGCGGATCTGTTCTTCCTACGGTTCGACGACATCTTCAATATGTTCCACCTATACCCGCTGCACTATACCATGGTCCGTCTGTTTTCTCTCAGCCTGGCCATGCAGACCATTAGAGAGAACACACCGGGCATCGCTATAGTGGACCCCTACTACATGCGTGACGGTTGCTTGGGTTCCCCCGCCGAACGACGTATTGTGGCCTCGTACCTAAAAAGAATCCTCATGGCGAACAAGACAAAGGAATACATTCTCGTGCCTTACTTTCCCGAGTAAGTCGTTATTCACTCGCCACCGTCGATTGGCTTTATTAGATTATCATCATTCTTTTTCCAACACATTCCATTTGAATTTTTTGCGCAGAGATGAACACTACACGCTCATCTCCTTATCGCCGAATCATTCCCACGCCACGTATTTCGACTCAGGGAGTCTAGAAAAGAAGAAAAACTACGACAAGATCAAGGAAGTTCTGGATGATGCTCTCACTGGCTTTGCCTCGACGGAAGGCACCACCTTCGTGCGTACGAAGGTCAAGTTCGGCAGGCACGTCTTCAACCACGTAACGGAGTTCCCCCGCGTGAAGCAGCCAGAAAACAGTAAGAAGGAAGCCTACTACGCACTCCATCACATGAGGGCGTTCCTACTTGACCAGAAGAATTCTACGCTGCCAGATCATCTCAAACAGTGGGCCGAAGCAAAGGCCAAGATCACTGATTCAGATATTAGACAAGAGATGTATCGCATCCAGCAACAGTTTGGGGCAATCATCTTTCGTGATGTCATGACTTCGGGGGGATCTTCTATGGAGGAAATATCCCGAATAACCGTGACATAGAAGATCGCCTAGAGATGCAGGGTGACTATAGGAAGTTCATGACGAGACAAGGCGTCCTCCCGTTCCCTAAGCCGAGCCAGAAGGCTTGATGTTGGCCTAGTTGTAGTTACAAACTATAGATGACCTTTGTGTGTGTGTGGACAAGTGTACATGCTACTATACTTATCTTATTAGGTTTATGAATCATCGATTACTTCTTTTGCTTATTATTATTATATATAAATCAATGCTTGGTTTTTTTGCTTACTCTTTGGTCCTTTGCTCACTTTGGTCCTTCTTTTTTTCCTTACTCTTTTTTCGAGAATAATGCCGATGATTGAAATGTCGTGGCACACTATATATGTGAATGTGCTACGATGGGATTGTGAGCCTTGTGATATGCACAAGTACAGGTCTTGTGCATCCTACTTGGCTCACGGTTCCATCGTAGCATATTCCTGTGTCCAACGAACTATGTATATATATGAGGCATTATTTTCGAGTTATTTTTGTCTTTTTTGAGAATAATGCCGATGATTGAAATGTCGTGGCACAATATATATGTGAATGTGCTACGACGGGATAGTTAGCCTTGTGATATGCACAAGTCCAGGAATTGTGCATCCTACTTGGCTAACTATTCCGTCGTAGCACATTCCTGTGTCCAACGACCTAGCTAGTTATATATGAGGTATTCTTTTCGAGTTACTTTGGTCTTTTTCGAGAATAATATCGATGATTGAAATGTCGTGGCATAATATATATGTGAATGTTCTATGACGGGACTGTAAGCCTTGTGTTATGCACAAGTCTAGATGTTGTGCATCCTACTTGTCTTACGGTTCCATCGTAGCATATTCCTGTGTCGAATGACCTATGTATATATATATATGAGGCATTATTTTTTATTTACTTTGGTCTTTTTCGAGAATAATGCCGATGATTGAAATGTCTTGGCATAATATATATGTGAATGTGCTACGACGGGATTTTGAGCCTTGTGATATGCACGAGTCCAGGCCTTGTGCATCCTACTTGGCTCACAGTTTCATCGTAGCATATTCCTGTGTCCAACAACCTAGTTATATATGAGGCATGCTTTTTGAGTTTGGTCTTTTTGATTTAGGAATACTTTATATAAGTGTATCTTCATATGCGACTTTAATTATATATGTTTTTTTCAATCATCGGTTAATTATTAGTGTCAACTTATAGATGACGTGGTACGTCGTGTACAAGGGACGGGTTCCCGGAGTCTACGATGATTGGGAAGACTGCCGGAGACAGGTGCACCGTTTCAGCGGTAATAGCTATAAAGGGTACAACACTATGGCGGAGGCGGAAGCTAGATACAAGCGCTATCTAGTGGGAGTTAGGACGAGGAACCGGATGAAGACCTACACCTTCGTCGCGGCGGTGATCATGCTTATCTTCTTTGGTTGTTTATCCCGTGTTTGTGTCTAGATAGTTTAGATGTCTAGGCGAGCTTCCGAGCTCTAACTTGTTCGATCGACACATGTATTCGCATGTCACCAACTACTTTGTAACTTGATCGAATCAATGTAACTTATACTATGTATTCATGTATGAGACTTATCTATATGTATTTGTTTTAATCTTGTTTTGCAAATTGTGTATTTATATATATAATTGTATATCTTGTATCTGTGTGTGTATATTTGCTTGTAATATTATATATAATCTGTATTTATATCATCTGGCTCTGAAATAAAAAAAACAAAAAAACACCTGTGGCGCACATGACCTAGCTTTTGTGGTGCACTACGTCTAAAGCGCAACTATGCAGCTTAGTGGCGCACTGGGACGTGCGCCATAGAAGATTCAACGCGTAGCGCCCATGCCCACATAGCCATGACGCACTAGCAGGTGCGCTACGCCTATCTCGACACAACCGTGGCGCACTAGGCAGTGCGCCACGACTAGGAGTTAGCCGCAGCGCGAGGCTAGTGGCGCATTGCTAGTGCGCCACGGATGGCCATTCCATGTGCGCCACAAACAGGCATTTTCCTAGTAGTGTCTTAGTCGATCGCCTCGGTTAACACTTAACTGAGTCGTGCATGGCCATGCTTTCCGAATCATATCTCATAAGAGGGCCCAGAGAATATCTCTCCGAGTGGAGGGGCAAAATCCTATCTTGGTTATTCACATCACGCATCTTGATTCTCAGTCGACCAGAACCCTCCTTTATAACTGCCCAGTTACGGATCAGCGTTTGACAGAACCAAAGTCAGTGATCCTCAACTCGGACTATGCAACAACCTCAGGTCTAAGAATTACATTGATTGAGATATACAAATGACAACTTGTTAGTTGTACCTCAATATGGGTCAATCCGACTCGCTAAACTCTTTAGCCGAATCTGTATAAGTCGGAATGACATCTCCATGCCCATGGCAAGTGGAACCGAGTCATCAAGCCAACTTTCACATTGGTCTAAGTTGTGTGTCCAGCACAACCTCAATGAGCAAGGACATTTAGTACAAACAACATGAATGCATAGTTCCACAACCGAATCACATATTCAATGATACACATCAGATGTTCATACAAGGACAACTTTATATCTTTATGAATACAATGGGAAATCTCATCATACATGATTGCCTCTAGGGCATATTCCCAACAGTCTCCCACTTGCACTAGAGTCAATCTTCTGACATCACATGTCTAAGCATCTAATGCCCATGGCTCTCAGATGCGCCTCATGCTTTGGCTGTGGTAACGGCTTTGTCAACGGATCCGCAATATTTGCATCCGTGTGTACCTTGCATAACTTCAAACGAGTCAATGATGGTGGCATGCTCTGCGTTCGTCGGTGATGGTTGCCGTCCCTCCTCTTCTTCATCCTCATCCTTTCTGGATCTCCTCCTCTTCCTCTCCGTACGAAGGAGGGATTGGAACCGGCGGTGGAGCAGGTGCATTTTACCCGAGCATAGCCCATGTGGTTGCAAAATTTTGAACCATTGTAGTAGGAAGAGATACCAATTGCGAGGTATGAGAAAGACGCAATGAACCATTGTGCTAAGAATCTTCAAACTTTTTAAGTAAATATTAAACAACATAGCATTCTAATTTAACCGTGGTGGAAAGTAGAAGCTCATAAATGGAATTTGTTTGCAATGTCTTGCTAAAATGCATGAAGATTTATGTATATTCTTTCAAGGTGATAAATCAATTCCCCTTATTATCCTTCTATATTCTGAATTTATATATGATGTTATTTTAGTTCTTAAGAACTATAAATTCGTTTTAAAAAAAACCCACAATGTTAGCCTTAACCATTTCACACGGGATATGTCATCAGCAAATTCATCTCTCCTAAATATATAACTCCTTACTATCAAATATATCTTTTTGAATTTGTTCATATCGTCATTAAAGTATAATCTCATTTGAAATCGCCTGTCAAATTTGAGACTCAACATTGCGGCTATCAAACATATTACTCCCTCTGTTCCAAAATAGATGTCTCAAATTTGTCAAAATTTAGATAAATCTAGACACTATTTAGTATATACATTTATCCAAATTTTGAAAAATCTAAAACATCTATTTTAAGACGGAGGAAGTATTACTATTCGTTCATCTATAATCACTAAATTAACTCAAATTCAATAGGTTCGTGCGCCAAGGCGTACTCCAAAATCTAGTAATACATAATAATGAGGAGGGCGCGGTGTGCTTAATTACTAGGCGGAGCAGAGACCGGAGATGAAACTTTCCTTTTAGAAAAAGTATAGTGTTTAGATTACAATAGATCTCTCTTTGCCGAGTTAAACATACACTTTGAGAGTGAGATCACTAAACTTGGCACAAAATGTGCTATAAATACATTTGGCTCGTTATCAAATATATGTGACATATATACGTGCCTGGCTGCTACTGGTGGTGTTCCCGAGTCTGCGAATCGGTGCACGACGACACTCGCTCCTGATTATCTTCATGCAGCCGAAGTGGCCCTTGGGAGTGGGAGTTAGCGGTATGCTCTACGTTGCTAGCGTCCGTGCCTCCATGATCTCCTTGCTTGTCATGACCACTCTCACCAACATGCTCCTCCTCCGACGAGCCGTGCGGCGTTTCCTGCCCGCCACTGTCGTCGTCGTCCAGTTCACCATGGATTATTTCCTCCGTATCGTGGCCATCCGCCGTCTCTGTGGAAACGGCCGCAGCAGCATCCGCTTTACCGCTGGCGACACTAGTGAACTGCCTGGCGACCTTCTCGCTGGCGGAGATGACCTTGATGAGCTCGTCCAGCGACCTGGCCTCCTGCTCCAGCAAGAACTTCTTCTCCTCCATCTCCTCCCTGAGGCTCTCCAGGAGCTCCAGCGCGACCGCGTTGTTGGGCTCCAGGGTCAGCACCTCCTGCACGTCGACGCAGGCCAGGTCCAGCCGGTCCAGCGCCTCGAAGCAGCGCGCCCGCTTGAGGAGCGCCTTGGTGTACCTCGGCGACGCCTCCAGGGCCATGTTGCACCGGTCGATGGCCTGGTGGTAGTGGTGCTCGTCCTCGGGCTGCTCCGCATTCATGTGCATGTAGCACGCCGCCACGTTGC
This sequence comes from Avena sativa, assembly GCA_916181665.1. Classification (NCBI taxonomy): domain Eukaryota; kingdom Viridiplantae; phylum Streptophyta; class Magnoliopsida; order Poales; family Poaceae; genus Avena; species Avena sativa. The sequence continues at coordinate 359,346,918 of OV702283.1, forward strand.
TGTGGAGGGAGGCGATGTCGTTCTCGTCGTACGCGCGCGGGGCCCTCGGCGACAGACGGATCGCCTCGTCGAACTTGAAGGCGGCGCCGTCGTAGTCCCGCAGCCGGAACAGCGTCGTGCCTTCCTGCTTCAGCTCCGTCACCAGCTCCACGATGGCGGCAACCTCGTCTTGGACCTCCTCATCCTCCTCCTCCTCATGCGCCGCCACCTCTGTCAACTCATCCGGGACCTTCTCCTGGGCGCTGCTCATGGCGACGGGAATTGCACGCGAGGATGATGTTCAGATTGGTTAAGGAATAGGTCTCGATCGATCTCTCTCTTCTAGTTTCCTCCTCTCGGCCGATATCAGTGTCTTCTCTGTGCTTCAAAATATGCTAGCCCCTGGACGGGCCTTGTCCCAGATTGGTCCTCCTCATGCATGCCAAATCAAGGATGGAGTAGAGGAAGAAGCGGAATGCCTTGGAAGCCATGTACACCCTTTCATTTCTTCTTTCCGACACCAATGGGTTGCTGACCCTTCATCGCCACCCACACGCTTTCCTTGTTCTGGTCTGCAATGTACATTGACATTTTTCTCCCAAGCAACATCACGTTGTTTACTAATTTTAGGAGAGTAGTAATTGACGAGGGCTCAATGAAAAAAATAGCGCGCTATTTAATTTAGCGTGGCATTTCTCCAGATGCTATGAAAGTTATAGCATTTTAATAACAAGCTATTTTATAAAATAATGTTTTGTAAAAGTTAAAAAATGTAACAGATATATCATGAATACACAGGATTTTAGCATCCAATGAATTTGACATAGTAATACTTGTACATGCATAACTAATTCCGACGCTATCCAAGTTGGAGGAGAACCGGTAGGGCTGAAGCTAGACGCAACGTCGGGAGCTGCGGCAGAAGACGACGGCTTGACGGGATCACTTAAGTTTACAATCAAAATTTCCATAATATGTTTGCTTACCCCAATCCACACCTCATCATATGCTCGCTAGCTTCAGACCCACCAACAAAAAATAAAACAATGTGCTATATTTGAAATAGTGCTAACGCTATGATGTTTTAGCGCGATATAGCAAGCTATTTAAAAAAGCGAGCAAAATCATGAAAAAAATAGCTTGGACTCTCTAAAAACGCTATAGCGCCCTATTTTTTTCCATGAGTAAAACCGACTACTAAATATTAGCCTTTGTTGTAGTTTGTTCAAAACCTTCACTACATTCTTTTGTCACTTTTGTAATATTTTGGTAAAACTATATAAGACACTCTTGACTAAAAAATTATTTTATTCAGTTCCCCAAAACATCACAATAGCGACAGGTTGGACGATACCGACGGAGTTGGAGGAGGAGCAACTAGTGAATTGCATTGTGTCTCACATGTTTACATGGAACTACGAAAGTAAAATCAGTGATGCGATTGAAGCGAATATATCAATTATGTGGCCACAACAAAGATTTTTACTCTTTCATTAGCACAAAAGGAGCTCTCATTGAACAAGGGAGACACTTAAGCCCCTATTTTCTAAAACATAAGATTCGCCATATTTTGATTCAAATTTAACTGAAATGGCCTAAATGTGTGTGAAATCTATGTGTAATGTTTCTAAAATAACAAGATTTCATTACGGTATTGTTTTACTATTGGCGATAATGCCGTATCAGTATGAAACGGTCCAAATATACCGAGGCAATCACAAAGCGTTAAGTGACACTAAACGGTGACTCTGGCGCCGCGAGGATTGTATTATGGTAACACTACATGACACATGTGATACGCCGATGGCTAAAAGCCATCGGCGTAGGCCAAAAAACCCTCGGCGTATGCTACGCCGACGGCCACCCTCGGTGTAGGCTTTTCGGTAAAGATCTCCTTCGGCGGAGCACATAGAGGCCGTCGGCATATCGAAATGCCGTCGGCGTACGCTACACCGATGGCTGCCCTCGGCGTAGCGGCCATCGGCATAGCTTGCCGGCCGGTTGCAAAAATATTTTTTTTTAAAAATTCTCATTTTTTTAATCTTTAAATTGTTTGACTCTTTAATCTCTCACATTGAACATTTTTAATACTAATTATACTTAATCTTTGATCAAATAGCAGTCTTGGTCAAACTTCCCGGTCGGTCACACATCCTCAGTACTCCAGCTCCAGCACGCTTAACTTTCTCATTTCTTCAGAATCTGTTTCCGCAAAGCAATTCATACATTATTGTCAATACTATGATATCAATCCTATTAACTCTTATATCATCATATCACATGTTTGTATTTTTTGAAATTACAAACAATTATTTAAGTAAACAATAATGAATAAGTAAAAATATTATTGAATTCAAATAAAAATATAATGATTTTATTTTTTTTGTATTTTCTATTCAATATAGAATAATTAATGTCTTCAAATCCGTAAATCGGAATTCGATAAATAACATGTCTAAATTGATCAGAAAAATGAGAGGAATCCAAATATGATATCAATATCAACTTATCACAAACTATGCAGTGATTCTAGAAATAATTTTATTTGCCCGTTTAAAATGGAAAATGGCTTTTGGGCAACCTCGAATGAGATATGTCATTTTGTGAAGGTTTTCTTGAGACATAATCAATGTACCAAGTTTGATATTGTTCCTTGTAACTATGTCACATAATATTACACCATGCGAAGGTTTCACATTGTTTATACTCCCTCCGTTTTAAGGCTTAAGGCGTCCTCGTTTTACGTGTTTTTTCTTTGACCAAGAATTACTCTAAATACGTAAAGAGTTTTGGTATAAAACTAGTATCACTGAAAAGTATTTGTCAATACGAATCCAACGGTACTAATTATGTACAATATAATCAAGATTTTGTTGCTCAATTTTTTGGTCAAACTTTGCTTTGGAAAGCGTGTGCGCCTTAAGCCCTGAAACGGAGGTAGTATCGTTTTTAAATTTCTTATGCATGTTTTAAACTATCGTTAAACTTTGTCGAACGGCGGGCATGAAGATTATTAGCTCGGGGCTGAGCCTCGATAAAATTGAAGTGAATCTCTAATGAAATAGCATATTGTGAACCTAAAAATGATTTTTAAAAAATTATGAGTATCAGATCATGTACCTATAATTCATATCTGACCCACTTCCTACCGATTTGGCAGGAATTTGTCTTTTTCACCAGGGATAGATAGAAAGGTTTGAGATCCCTCTAGGACATTGTCCATGTAATGTGGTATAGTATTTTGGAAAAATGTGGTGATAGCATTTTGAATTAGCCATTTGGTGGTTGCTTCACAAAACCGCCCATTTTGGCACTCGGAAAATGGAAAATGGCTTTTTGGTGCGACGAAAAGGAAAAATTTCTCCTGCAACATTTTATACATCCCATGATGCACATTTATGCACAATATGGACATATTATCACAAACTATGTCTTTATTCTAGCCATAACATTGGTCATTTGACTCGAAAACCAGGAAACCTCGATTGAGATAGGTCATTTTGTGAAGGTTTTTTTGTACATAATCAATATACTAAGTTTGATATTTTTACTTCTAACTAGGTCACATAATATGACACCATACGAAGATTTCGCATTGTTTGGATCATTTTTGAATTTCTTATGCCCGTTTTAAACTATCGTCAAACTTTGCCGAACGAAGGGCATGAAGATTCTTATCTCGGGGCTGAGCCTCGATAAACTTGAAGTGAATCTGTGGTAAAATAGCATATTGTGAACCTAAAAATGGTTTTTGTAAAAAACATAAGTATCAGATCATGTACCTATAGTTCATATATGACTCACTTTCTACCGATTCGATAGGAATTTGTCTTTTTACCAGGGATGGACAGAAAGGTTTGAGATCCCCCTGTTAGGACATTATCCATGTAAGGTGGTATAGTATTTTGGAAAAATGTGGTGGTAGCATTTGAATTAGACATTTGGTGGTTGCTGAAAGGGTATTTTACCCTATGCTATTTTTGGTTGACAATGACACCATGGTTAGAGTGGACTAATGCTATTTCTAGTGTCTTACACAGGTTCTAGTCCAATGATGTGATGAAATGTTATCGGAGACCCTCCCCATTTTGATAACGAAGCTTTGCACCGGAGTTTTCCCTTTTCATGTAATTTGAGTCCGGTTAGGAGCTCCGCACTATTAAGAGGGGTTCTCTCGATGAGCTTGTTGGGGATGATCACCTAAGCCATATACACATCCCTCTCTCCTACCTAATCCATCACCAAAGAGAGAAGAGAAGAAATCCTATCCACCTGAGCCTTTTCTGCAGATCCGGTTTTCAGACCGGTTGGACCGGCTCCCAGACCGGACCGTCCGGTGTCAGGATCGGAAATCCGGACTCAAACCGGGTTCTCTGGTTTTCTCACTCCGAGTCTATCCGAGTCTGGGTACTGAGAGCAGTTTCGATTGCAGTCCGGTTTTCCGGGCTGTGGACCGGACTGTCCGGTGTGTGGGCCGGACCAACCGAACTTAAAACCGGACCTTGCGTTTTTGGCTCAAAACGGCTAGTTTTTCTCCTTGAGTATAAATATCCCTTCTTCTAGCTTGAGTAGGTTAGGCATTCATTTTATATCATTTCTTGAAGCTCTCTCTCTCTCCCCATTGTTGAAACACAAAAGCTTGAGGATCTCCCATTCTACCCAACCAAATCCAAATCCCTTTGGTAGAAAGGAAGAGGAGGTCCCGATCTACGTTTCCACCAAGCCAAAGTTCATTCCCCCTTGAGTTCATCGAGTTAGCTTGTTACTCTTGGGTTTGTGGGAAACCCTAGGCGGCTAGGGTCGCCCGGAGGCATTCGGCTTGTGATTTGCCCCGTGGAAAGTTTGTGAGGGTTTGGAGACTACCCTAAAGTCTACCACGAGTAAGTGAGCTATTCCTTCGTGGGATAGGCTCGGAGAAGAAGGTGAGCCTTCGTGGCGCGTGAGGAATCCTTCGTGGAACCTCACACCTCTCCAACGTGACGTAGCCCCCTTCCGAAAGGTGGTGAACACGGGAATACATCTTCGTCTCCGCGTGCTTCGGTTATTCCTTAACCGATCTCTTACTTGTGTTGCTTATCTTGTGATAGCCTTCGATCTTGAAGTATCTTGTACATCATCTAGGTTGCCTCACCTAGTATGCATTTAGGCTCACTTATATTCCGCAAAGCCTAAAACTTGCAAAATATTATAAAGAATTTTGTAGAAACCTATTCACCCCCCTCTAGGTTAACCATCTTACACTTTCAATTGGTATCAGAGTCAAGGGCTCTTTTAAGGGCTTTACCGCCTAAGAGGAAAGATGGTTTTCTCCGATGATGAGGAGGAAAAAACTTATTCCGTCAAGGAGCTTCGTGAACTCTTAGCCAAGAGTGCCCTTGAAAAGGCCAAGGCGGATTCCGATCTCCTTGTTCGAATGAGTTACCTAGAAGGACAACTTAAGGCCATTGGCGATGGGGCTTTTCTTGGTAATCCATTGGTAGTACCTCAAGGGAGACCAATGGACATCGAGAAGGATAAGAATGTCGAGTCCGCTCATGAGGGCGGCTCGTCCAAAACTTCCACGCCCCCTAATCAATTCCCTTATGTTTATCCTAAGCAAAAGAACATCATGCCTCATATTAATGGTTCGGGCCCTGCACCTCATTATGATGGAACTCACTACTCTCATTGGAAAGCTTCTATGGAATCTCATCTTTGCAGCTTTAGCGTTAAGCTATGGGAGATTGTATGCACCGGCTTCCACCCTCATGATCCCAACAACCTCACCCCGGGGGAGTACTACGACCGTCAACTAAATGCAACGGCTTGTGACAAGATAAGGATTGCCATTCACCGCACTCTCCATGATAAAGTCAGCGACATCCCCACCGCAAAGGATCTTTGGGATAGGAATTGTCATTCTCCAAGAGGGAACCTCTCTTATCCAAAAGTCTAAGTATGAAGCTGCCAAGTCTGAGATGAGCATGTTCATGAACCATGATGGTGGAACTATCGCTGAAGCATACAAGAGACTCGTTGCCCTCCGCGTGAAGATTGGTGGCCTAGGGTGTGAGAAGTAAGATGATGTATTCAATTTGAATGATGAACTTATCAAGTCCAAGATTGTCTCCATGATCGCGGTCACCGACAAGAAGCTTGCCTTGAACTTGCAACTCCTCGATAGAGCTAATCAATTCACTCCTGATGATCTAGTCTCTTATCTAGTTGCCACGGATAACTTGGAGGATGAAGGGCAAAAGATCAAGGAGATCAACCGTGCTATCGGGTCTTCCCACTCTCTAGCTTTGAAGGCCAAGCAAGTGCAAGAAGATGTTGCTAGTGATGAAGATAGCGATGGTGATGGAGTTGATGATATGCTCTCTCAACTTGCTCTCTTCACCAAGAACATGAAGTTCCGAAGAAGGAAAAGCTCAATGGGATCAAGTGACAAGAAGAGGACGTGCTACAATTGTGATGAGGCAACCCATTTTGCCGATAAGTGTCCTTATGAGAAGAGGCTTGACAAGCCTAAATATGAAGAAGGTGCCAAACCAAGATTGAAGCCCAACCCCATCAAGAGGAACAATAGGCGTGATGGTAAGGGATTCCTAGGCCAAGAATACATATCCGACAATGATGAAGAGGATGAAGAGAAGGTGGTTGGAGTGGCCGGTTTGGCCTTTGCCAAACCCGGGTCTCCCTTCACCTATGACTACACCAAGGACTACACCGACGACTCTCCTAACCCCAAGGTCACTGCCACTTGCCTCATGGCAAGGAGCTCCAAGGACGAGTCCGACGTGGAGTGTGGGGATAAGGAGAAAGTGGTGGGTGTGACCGGTTTGGCATATGTCGAATCCGGTTCACCTCTCACCTACGACTACTCCAAGGACTACATCGAGAGTTCTCCTATTCCCAAGATCACCGGTTCTTGTCTTATGGCAAGAAGCTCCAAGGTAATTGTCTCTCCTCCATCCCTATCTAGTGTCTTGGATGATCTTGAGAGTGACCATGATAGTGATAGTGATAATGATGAATTTGGAAAAGAATATATAAAATAAATGTATGCTATCATGAAGTCTCTTCCTCCCATTTCTCGTGCTAGAGTCAAGCAATTAATGGAACTTGTTAGCTCACGCGATGAGACCATTGATAGCTTGGAATCTCATATTGATGATGAGAAACGAAGATTCAATCTTCTTGAGCAAGAGCTTTGTGAGGAAAAGAATACCAACTCTTTTCTTAAACTACAAATTGAAATCTTTGAAATTGATAAAGCAAAATACATGGACACTATTGATAGGGATAACTCATTGTCTCAAGAGCTCGATGTCTCAAAGAAAGAGCTTGAAGTTGCTCATGCTTCTCTTACCAAGGACCTTGAGCACCTGAGAAGGCTAGTTTGCTTGTCAAGCGTGAGCTCATAAAACTTGGAGAGAACCATGATCAACTTTGGGTGTCCTATGAGAAAGCTCTTGGTACATTGAAGGATCCAATTATAGTTGAAAATGATTCTTGTACCTCTAACTCTACCTTTGATCAAGCTCACCTCATTGAGGAAAATAAGAAGTTGAAAGAGCAACTTGAGAAAGAGCGTCGTGCACCTACCTCCAAGGGAAAGATCCTAGATGATATTTTATCCCGTCAAAAGATGAGAGTTTCCAAGGAAGGTGTCGGTTTTGATCCAAAGAACAACACGAGCAATGCCATTCCACCGAAGAAGATAACCTTTGTGAAGGAAGGTGACAAGGTGGTTGACCGGGTCAAAAAGAATGTGACGAATGGGGGAGCCATGAGGGGCAATCCCAATCACAAGTTTGCGGGAGAGTCTAATCCTTCCTATGTGCTGTGTAAGGGCACTCAAGGAAATGTATATGCCAAATATGTTGGCCCTCGAAATGGTTATGCTTATAGGTGGTACTCAATTTGGGTACCTAAGGATCTTGTTGCTAATGCTAGGGGACCCATTACTCAATGGGTTCCTAAATCAAAGAATTGATTTTGTAGGGTTATGCCTCCAGTGGATCAAAATGGGTGTTTGATAGTGGATGCACCAATCACATGACCGGAGGTAGGAGTGGGCTTGACCAATTCATTCACGATGTCAACTCAACGTCAAGCATCACTTTTGGAGATAACTCAAAAGGAAAGGTTCTTGGTTATGGTAAGTTGGTAATTTCCAAGGTTTTGACTCTTGAGACCGTCCTACATGTTGAAAACCTTGGTTACAACTTGCTTTCTATTAAACATCTCGCGGATGCCGGCTATGACTCCTATTTCTCTAGAACTTTTGTGAAGGTCTTTAGGGGTGATGATCTCATCTTGGTTCTCATTGGACACGTGGAAGACGACCTTTATGTGGTCGACCTCTCGAAAGAGAGTCAATCTCTTCCTACATGTCTAATGGCCAAGGCTGACAAGGGATGGCTTTGGCATCGTCGCCTAGGCCATGTCAACATGAGAAATCTCAATCTCGTCCTAAAAGGTGAACATATTATTGGACTAACCGGTATCTCCTTTGAGAAAGATCGTGTGTGTAGTGCTTGCATTTCAGGGAAGCAAATTGGAAAGCATCATTCTTCTGTTACCAAGGTGGCCACGTCAAGACCCTTGGAATTGCTCCATATGGATCTCTTCGGGCCTTCGACATATGACTCTCTTGGAGGAAGAAGATATGGTCTTGTCATTGTTGATGATTACTCAAGGTATACTTGGGTCTTTCTTCTCAAGACGAAGGATGAGACTTTCAAGGAATTCATGATCTTCGCCAAGCAAGCTCAACGCACTCATGGTGTGGAGATCAAGACTATTAGAACCGACAACGGCACCGAGTTCAAGAATTACACCATGCAAGAATTTGTTGAAGATGAGGGGATCAAGCATGAATTCTAAGCTCCTTATACCCCTCAACAAAATGGTGTTGTTGAAAGGAAGAACCGGACAATCATTGAGATGGCAAGAACAATGTTGAGTGAATTCAAGTCTCCTCACAATTTTTGGGGAGAAGCTATTGCTACCGCGGTCCACTACACAAACCGGCTCTTCCTCCGTGCTCCCTTTGACATGACTCCATATGAGATTCTCATAAGAAGCCCAATGTCAACTACTTCCGTGTCTTTGGGTGCAAGTGTCTCGTCAAGAACAAAAAGGAAAAGCTCGGTAAATTCGATTCTAGAACTATAGAGGGTATTTTTGTTGGTTATGCGGAAAACTCTCATGACTATAGATACTACAACAATACTAATGGTTGTGTTGAAGTATCTTGTGACGTGGAGTTTTTGGATAATAATGGTCCCCATGAGGGGCAAGTTTCTTCTCGTGATGTAGGAGATGGTGATTCTTCTCAAGTCATCAAGTTGATGGGTATTGGGCACATCTTGCCTACCGAGTCTCACATTCATTTTCAACAAGATGATGGGGGAGAATCAAGCTCAACTCAAGAAGAGCCAAGCTCTATCCAAGTTGAGCCATCAAATGCATCACAAGATCAACATCTCTCTCATGATGCCTTGCAAACCGAAGAACAAGAACCAAGCCCTCAAACCTTTGAGCAAGACCAAGTAGAAGATCAACCTCCATCTCAAGGCCAAGCTCAAGATGGTGTCAACGATCAAGGCCCCTCAAAAGATGAATTTGTTGATCATGGAGGCACAATTCGGAAGATTAAGGCCGCCTCCATTGCAAGTGGACTTCAAGTCAACAATATCCTTGGAAGCATATCAAGAGGGATCGAGACCCGTGCCAATAAGAAGAACCTCACAACCTTTTGTGGGCACCATGATTTTGTGTCCAACTTCGAGCCCCTTAAGGTACATGAGGCTTTGGAGGATCCGGATTGGGTCATTGCCATGCAAGAAGAACTCGAGTGTTTCACCCGCAATGAAGTATGGTCTCTTGTGGAGAGGCCTAAAGATCATCGCATCAATGTTATTGGGACCAAGTGGGTGTTCAAAAACAAGCAAGATGAGGACGGGGTCGTCACGAGGAACAAAGCAAGGTTAGTGGCGCAAGGGTATGCCCAAATAGAAGGTATTGACTATGAGGACACCTTTGCGCCCGTTGCTCGTCTTGAAGCTATTCGTCTCTTGCTTGCTTATGCATCTTTCCATAACTTCAAGCTTTATCAAATGGATGTGAAAAGTGCTTTTCTTAATGGTCCCTTGAAAGAGTTTGCATATGTAGCTCAACCCCCGGGTTTCGAAAACACACGCTATCCCAACCATGTGTATCTACTCCATAAGGCTCTCTACGGACTAAAGCAAGCTCCTCGTGCTTGGTATGAGAACCTTAGGGATTTTCTACTCATGGATGGGTTTAGCATGGGTAAGGTCGATTCCACCCTTTTCACCAAACGGGTTAAAGGGGGTGTCTTATTTATTGTTCAAATATATGTTGATGATATTATCTTTGGTGGAACTAACGAATCTCATAACAAAGCTTTTGCCGAGTTGATGACTATGAAATTTAGGATGTCCATGATGGGGGAGTTGAAGTTCTTTCTAGACTTCATCATAAAGCAACTTCCTCATGGCACTTTCATCTCTCAAGAAAAGTACATTAAGGATATGCTCAATAAGTTCGAGATGGCCAAGGCTAATCCCATGAAGACACCCATGCCACTAAATGGAAAACTTGGCCTTGGAGTAGGTGAGAAGGACGTGGATCAAAAGGTATATCGTTCTATGATTGGTCCCTTGATCTACCTTTGTGCTTCTAGGCCGGATATCATGTTAAGTGTAGGAATGTGTGCTCGTTTTCAATCCGCTCCCAAGGAGTGCCACTTGATGGCGGTCAAACGGATTTTTAGGTACCTTGTTCTCACTCCTACTCTCGGGCTTTGGTATCCAAAGGGGTCAACCTTTGAGCTTGTTGGCTATTCGGATGCCGATTGGGCAGGTGATAAGGTTGACCGGAAATCAACCTCCGGGGCTTGCCAATTTATTGGCCGGTCGTTGGTGAGTTGGTCTTCCAAGAAACAAAACTCCACAGCCCTATCCACCGCCAAAGCCGAATACATATCCGCGACATCTTGTTGTGCTCAATTGTTCTAGATGAGGCAAACCTTGAAAGACTATGGTGTGTCTCTTGGTACGGTGCCTCTTCTATGTGACAATGAAAGCGCGATAAAGATAGCCAACAACCCCGTCCAACATTGCCGCACCAAACATATTGACATTCGCCACCACTTCCTACGTGACCATGTCGCAAATGGTGATATCAATCTCACTCATGTGGGTACGATGTTCCAATTGGCCGATATCTTCACGAAGCCTTTGGATGAAGCCCGGTTTGTTATGTTGAGGCGAGAACTCGGTATCCTAGATCCCCAAAACTTGTATTGATTTGCTTCTTGCACTATATTCTTGCTCTTAACATGCTATGTAGACTAGTTGCGCCGCACATGTAGGGATAGCCATCTTACCATGTCTTGGTTTGATGCATACCTATGTGTGCAACATAAATTGATCTCGTGTCATGATATGAGTCCAAGCATCTATCTTTGAGGCGTCATGACACATGTGCTTAAACATAGGGGAAGAAATCCCCACAACCTTCTAGCCTCCTTTGCTTTTCAATGTTTTCCATCTTGAGGCTCTCTGAGTTTGATCTTTCCTCTCGCTCTTGATATCTTCGAATCATGCCTATTGTTGCTCTTTGTGAGGTTGAAATTGATTCTTTCCAATAGGCATGCCTAGATCACCTGCTTCCTCTACCATTTTGGAGTCTACTATCTTCCTCTAATTGCACATGCCATCCTCGAAAACAAAACGAAAAAACATTCTGTTGTTTGGTTCTTGGCCCGGTCGAACCGGCTCCCAGACCGGACAGCCCGGTGCCAGCGTCGGAAAACCGGACCAGAACCGGAAAGTTCGGTTATACTATACCGGGTCTATCCGGATCTCGTATCTGAACCGTTTTTCGGTTCTACTCCGGTTTTCCGAGCTGTAGACCGGGTCCTCCGGTTTGGATCTCGGTTCAACCGAACTTAAAACCGAGTTTCAGATCTGTTTTTTTTCTTTTCTCCCTCTTCTCCCTGGTCCCCCCCTCCTCCCATAGTTCCACTTCACTTCCCCCGACCTCTCCTCCTCCATTGTCGCCCCTCCCCACCCTCCCCTCCTCTCCTAGGGTGATTCCACCCCTAGGATCCATAGATCGGGCCACCATTTCGTAAAGAAGGACTTTTGGAGGCTTCTCACCAAAGGAATTTCTTCCTCTCACGGTGGTTCGGGATCTTTTTGGTGTTCTCCTTCCTCAAGGGCTCCTTGGTGCTTTCCTTCACGGGAAGCCATGTCCTCGGATACTCCTTTTCTCCCTCTCCTCTTGTCATTCTCAAATCCCTATGTTTTGCTATACATTGTGTTGGATTTGAGAAATTAGGGGTCCACCTAGTTTTTTTTCCCACCCTCGTTCCTCCATGTCCTACCCACTCTGCTTAGAACTGTATTTGCGCAAGTACATGAGTCATTGGTACGATTTTTACATTGCATAGTGGTCTCCGTGGATCTCGGTTTCAAACCCGGTTGTTCCGGCACTGGCACCGGACCGTCCGGTCTGAGTCTGGTTTTCCGGCTCTGACACCGGACCGTCCGGTTCTGCGTTCGGTCCGACCGGCCCTGTCACCGGACCATCTGGTTCTGGGCTCGGTTGCTCCGGCCCTGGCACCGGACCTCTCTGCAATGTCTCTTATTTTACCATGCACTTGCCCAAATCCAAGTTTCTTTTTCTCTCATCCTCTCCTTTGGCATGTGTACTTATCTCTGTGCTCCCCAATCTCTCTCTCTCTTTTTCACAGGTGAAGACGCTGATTCTGCTAGTGATGAGTATGTGCCTAATCATGAGTATGTGCCCGAAGTAGCTAACAGGAGTAAGCGGGCTCGTCGCAACCCTCAGTCTGTGCAGCTTGAGCCTGAGGGGAGCGCTCGCTCTGGGCGAATCAAACTCAAAGCTAACAGGGGTAAGCAGCAAGCTTCTCAGGCCGAGGCTGAGGATGTGCCTTGTCAAAATCTGAAGGGTATGGAGATTGGTCAGTACCGGGCTCTCCGCAAGCAGAATCCCTATCGCTTCAAGCAACGCACCTATAAAGGATCTGACAAGAAGTTTTGGACTGAGACTCAAGATATGATGTGGGATCACATTTACACTCAGTTCCGGGTCACCCCTTGTGGCCACATTCAAGCTCTCAATCTGGAGTGGTTCAATATGTATGCAGCCTCTGATTACTTCTATGTTGATGAAGCTTTGAGGAAAATGGATCTGTTGACCTCGTCTGTCTCAAGGAGGACTATTACCCCGACTTCATCCGTCAGTTCTTTTGCACAGTCTATTTTCATGATGATGAGGATCGCACTATGACTTGGATGACTGGCACGAGGCGCTTTCAGGCTACTTATGCTAATTTGGTCGATGTCATGGGCTACACTGGTCGAGGCGGCGGCTTCTGTATTCACAGTGAGAAGGTCAAGCCTGCTGAGACTCTTGCTTTCTGCTATCCCATTGATTCTCAATGGAGTCCTCCGTGCATGACTGGCATGTATTACTACTATCATACCTTGGCCACTATCTTTCGTCAGTCCCTTGTTCCCCGTGTTGGCGATTCCACCAACTGCCGTGGGTATTTTGCCAACTTGTTGTACTATTGTCACCCGGATCGGCTGAGGAAGATTGATGGATGTGACTTTGTGTACTGTGAGCTGCGGCGGGCTGCTTTGGACAGGATGACTCCCACTTTCTGCGCATATGTTCAGAAGCTGCTCAATCGGGTGGTGCCTCCTGGTGTGATGGTGGGCGAGCGTGAGGAACAAGAAATGCTTAATCTCTGTCTCCGTGCACACACTCCTGAGGTCCCTGGGATGCGGCCTCCTGAGCACCGCACCAAAGTTGCTCATGATCCTCGGCCTTCTTTTTCTACTCGGGCTGGTTCTCGTCGTCCTGTTGGTGAGTCCTCCTCTCACCCAAGGCCGAAGGGTGGTGCTGCCAAGTTTTTCAAGAGGCTATTCCAGATGTGCCGTTCTTCCTATGATGTGAGTCACAAGGCTTTGGAATTGATCCAGGAGACTAGACGTCGCCACAATGAGTATCTTGCGACCCAGAATGTCACTCCTCCACCTGATGGTCCTGAGATGGCCCCTGTTCCTTATGTCAACTATGAGATGCCGCCTCTTGATGATGCTATGTTCTATGGGTTCTTCCCTGGTCAGTTTGCTCCCAGTGGTCCTGGTGGTCCCTCTGCTCAGGGTCATGTTGATGATGAGGACAATGATGATGCTGCTGATAGTGACGAGTACTCTGAAGAGGAAGATGTCCCTCCTCCTCCTCCTCCGCCGTTCTTCTAGTTGGGCTGCGTTAGCATCGCTCTCCTCCTCTTCCTTTTTGGTGTCTCGATGCCAATGGGGGAGAAGAGTAGAGTTCTATTAGTTATCTACGGGTTCCTTGCCGGGGTTTTCCGGGGTTTGCCGTTAGCACAATTCCCCTTGCGTTCTCTTTTCTTCTTATGGCATTGTGCTTTCCCTTTCGCTTTATGTATGAACTATCTGCTTTCGTTCTGTCTGTTGAACAAGTTTGTGCTATGTGTGTGAACCATGGATATTTATATTATGCTATGACTATGTCTATTGTTGTTTATAATATCTTTGCGAACTCTAGCTCGGTTTGTCATCGCCAACCAAAAAGGGGGAGATTGAAAGGGTATTTTACCCTATGCTATTTTTGGTTGACAATGACACCATGGTTAGAGTGGACTAATGCTATTTATAGTGTCTTACACAGGTTCTAGTCCAATGCTGTGATGAAATGTTATCGGAGACCCCCCCCATTTTGATAACGAAGCTTCGCACCGGAGTTTTCCCTTTTCATGTAATTTGAGTCCGGTTAGGAGCTCCGCACTATTAAGAGGGGTTCTCTCGATGAGCTTGTTGGGGATGATCACCTAAGCCATATACACATCCCTCTCTCCTACCTAATCCATCACCAAAGAGAGAAGAGAAGAAATCCTATCCACCTGAGCCTTTTCTGCAGATCCGGTTTTCAGACCGGTTGGACCGGCTCCCAGACCGGACCGTCCGGTGTCAGGATCGGAAATCCGGACTCAAACCGGGTTCTCTGGTTTTCTCACTCCGAGTCTATCCGAGTCTGGGTACTGAGAGCAGTTTCGATTTCAGTCCGGTTTTCCGGGCTGTGGACCGGACTGTCCGGTGTGTGGGCCGGACCAACCGAACTTAAAACCGGACCTCGCGTTTTTGGCTCAAAACGGCTAGTTTTTCTCCTTGAGTATAAATATCCCTTCTTCTAGCTTGAGTAGGTTAGGCATTCATTTTATATCATTTCTTGAAGCTCTCTCTCTCTCTCTCTCCCCATTGTTGAAACACAAAAGCTTGAGGATCTCCCATTCTACCCAACCAAATCCAAATCCCTTTGGTAGAAAGGAAGAGGAGGTCCCGATCTATGTTTCCACCAATCTAAAGTTCATTCCCCCTTGAGTTCATCGAGTTAGCTTGTTACTCTTGGGTTTGTGGGAAACCCTAGGCGGCTAGGGTCGCCCGGAGGCATTCGGCTTGTGATTTGCCCCGTGGAAAGTTTGTGAGGGTTTGGAGACTACCCTAAAGTCTACCACGAGTAAGTGAGCTATTCCTTCGTGTGATAGGCTCGGAGAAGAAGGTGAGCCTTCGTGGCGCGTGAGGAATCCTTCGTGGAACCTCACACCTCTCCAACGTGACGTAGCCCCCTTCCCAAAGGTGGTGAACACGGGAATACATCTTCGTCTCCGCGTGCTTCGGTTATTCCTTAACCGATCTCTTACTTGTGTTGCTTATCTTGTGATAGCCTTCGAGCTTGAAGTATCTTGTACATCATCTAGGTTGCCTCACCTAGTTTGCATTTAGGCTCACTTATATTCCGCAAAGCCTAAAACTTGCAAAAGATTATAAAGAATTTTGTAGAAACCTATTCATCCCCCCTCTAGGTTAACCATCTTACACTTTCAGTTGCTTCACAAAACCACTCTTTTTTGCACTCGAAAAATAGAAAATGGATTTTTGATGCGACGAACGGAAAACTTCCTCCTGCAACATTGTTCGCCATCCCATGATGCACATGTATGCACAATATGGACACATTATCACAAACTATGCCTTCATTCTAGCCATAATATTGGTCATTTGATCCGAAAGCCAGGAAACCTCGAAAGAGATATGTCATTTTGTGAAGGTTTTTTTAGACATAATCAATATACTAAGTTTGATATTTTCTCTTCTAACTATGTCACATAATATGACACCACGCGAAGGTTTCACATTGTTTGGATCGTTTTTGAATTTCTTATGCCCGTTTTAAACTATCGTCAAACTTTGTCGAACGACAGGCATGAAGATTCTTAGCTCGGGGCTGATCCTTGATAATATTGATGTGGATCTCTGATGAAATTGCATATTGTGAACATAAAAATGATTTTTGTAAAAAATCATGAGCATAAGATCATGTACCTATAGTTCATATCTGACACACTTCCTACCGATTCGGCAGGAATTTGTGTTTTTCACCAGGAATAGACGGAAAGGTTTGAGATATCCATGTGAGACACTGTCCATGTAAGGTGGTATAGTATTTTGCAAAAATGTGGTGGTAGAATTTTTAATTAGCCATTTGGTGGTTGCTTTACAAAACCGTCCGTTTTTTGCACTCAGAAAATAGAAAATGGATTTTTGGTGCGACGAAAAGGAAAACTTCCTCCTGCAACATTGTTCGCCATCCCATAATGCATATGTATGCACAATATGGACACATTATCACAAACTATGCCTTGATTCTAGCCATAATATTGGTCATTTGACCCAAAAGCCAGGAAACCTCGAATGAGATTGGTCATTTTGTGAAGGTTTTTTTAGACATAATTAATATACTAAGTTTGATATTTTTCCTTCTAACTATGTCACATAATATGACACCACGCGAAGGTTTCGCATTGTTTGGATCATTTTTAAATTTCTTATGCCCGTTTTAAACTATCGTCAAACTTTGTCGAACGACGAGCATGAAGATTCTTAGCTCGGGGATGAGCCTCTATAAAATTGAAGTAGATCTGTGATGAAATAGCATATTGTGAACCTAAAAATTATTTTTGTAAAAAATCATGAGCATCGGATCATGTACCTATAGTTCATATCTGACCCACTTCCTATCGATTCGGCAGGGATTTGTCTTTTTCACCAAGGATAGACGGAAAGGTTTGAGATCCCCCTATTAGGAAATTGTCCATGTAAGGTGGTATATTATTTTGGAAAAATGTGGTGGTAGCATTTTGAATTATCCATTTGGTGGTTGCTTCACAAACCGCCATTTTTTGCACTCGAAAAATAGAAAATGGCTTTTTGGTGCGATGAAAAGGAAAACTTCCTCCTACAACATTGTTCGCCATCACATGATGCTCATGTATGCACAATATGGACACATTATCACAAACTATGCCTTGATTGTAGCCATAACATTGGTCATTTGACCTGAATGCCAGGAAACCTCGAATGAGATAGATCATTTTGTGAAGGTTTTTTTGAGACATAATCAATATGCCAAGTTTGATATTTTTCCTTCTAACTATGTCACATAATATGACATCACGCGAAGGTTTCGCATTTTTTGCATCGTTTTTGAATTTCTTGTGCCCGTTTTAAACTATATATAATGTTTTATGTTTCACTTAATTTTTATTTACAAATGTGTAATATTTGAGTGTAGATAGATAGATCTTATTTTTCTGCATATTTTGATATACTATTTGTATTTTTCCGAATTAAAATGATTTAGTTATGATTTTTCAAAGTTTAATGAGGTAAAAAAAAATAGCTACGCTAAGTGCGGCCGTCGGCGTAGCGTAGACTATGCCGAGGACAATTCTACGCCGTCGGCTTTTTGGGAAAGCTGGCCTGGTTATTGTCTACGCCGACGGCCCTAACATTTGGCCGTCGGCGTATCCATCTATTCCTGTAGTGCAAGGGGTTACACCCAAACAGAGGCGAGCACTGGTGTTGGCGCAATATAAATTCCAAATCTTTATTACTAGCCCATGGGTGGGCACAAAGAAGATGCACATGCTCAAGAACACAACAGTCTCATGCATGCTAGAAAAACACAACACTCATAAAAAAACATGCATGACACGTGAACAATCGTACTGTTCACTTTATTCAAACACTTACTTATGGAGATACTAGAATGGAGACGCCCGGCCGTAGTTAGTTAATGGGCAGAGGCTCGCCGTTCCACTCCTTCAGGCACTCGAACATTGGGTCGATGTGCTTGCCCTGGCTGATCCCCACGAACACCTTGTCACACTCTTCCCCGGGGCCCAGGAGCTTCTCTCCGGTCAGGAACACGCAGCCGAGCTCCTCACGAACAAACCGGTACACTGGGAACGACCTGCTCCCCTTGATCAGGTTGGGGACCGGCGCGGTGCCCTTCTCCACGGCCCTACGCGCGGCCTCGATCTCACGTGGAAGCGCCGACGCAAGCTCCTCCTCCAGCTTGCCGATCTTGGACAGCACCTCCTCGTCGTCGCTCCTGCTGGCCAGGGCGTGCTCGAGGAGCACGCTGCGCAGCTTCTGCATCAGGGGGTAGTGGTCGCAGCACGGGTCGTCGGCGTAGCTGAACACGGCCACGCGGCCGATGGCGGCCGTGAGCTTCTCCTCGCTGCCGGGGGCGTCGAGCACCGTCTCGGCAAGCTGCGCCACGCACTTGGTGACGTAGCTCTTGATGTTCTCCTCCAGATGGCGGAGGTCGACGGCCTGGCAAAGCGCCACCATGTACGTCGCGGACATGAGCTTCAGCATATCAACCGCCTCCGCGGTCTTCCTGGCAGAGACAAGGCCGAGCGAGTTCACCCCCTGGTTGTGCTGCTCCGCGCTCTGGACGTGGTTGGTCACCGGGTTGGCAAGGTACTGGAGCTCGGAGCAGTAGGCGGCCATGGCGATCTCGATGCCCTTCAGACCGTAGTCCAAGCTCGGGTTGCGGCTGCCAGCCAGGTTGGACGTCAGCCCGTTGTTGTAGAACTCGTTCACCAGCTCCGAGAACTGCGCGAACATGAGCTTCCCGATGTTGGCGATGGCGAGACGGGTGTTGTCCATGGACACGCCGATGGGCGTCCCCTGGAAATTGCCGCCGTGGAGCGCCGTGCCGCGCTGGAGGTCGATGACGGGGTTATCATTGACGGAGTTCACCTCGCGCTCGATGCACTTGGTGGCCGCCCGGATGACCTCGATCTGCGGGCCGAGCCACTGCGGCGAGGTGCGGATCGCGTACCTGTCCTGCTTCGGCTTCAGGAGCGCGTCCGTACTGTTCACCTTCTTGGCGTGGACCATGAACGAGCTGCCAGCCAGAATGTGCTCCATGATCGCCGCGGCCTCGATGGAGCCGGGGTGGTGCTTCAGCTTGTGGATCAGGTGGTCGGCGAACTCCGGTTTGCCGTGCATGACCTCGCAGAACACCGCGGACAGAACTTCGGAGAGGACGGCGAGGACGTTACAGTCGAACAGCACCATGGCTGCCAGGGCGGAGCCCACGGCCGTGCCATTGACGATGGAGAGCCCCTCCTTGGGGTTCAGCTTGAAGAAGCCACCGTCTATCCCGGCGATCTTGAACGCCTCGGCGGCGTCCACGATCCTACCGTCGACGGTGACGGCCTGCGCGTTGGGGCGGCCGGTGAGGACGCCAGCGATATACGCAAGCGGGACGACGTCGCCGCTCGCGGTGATGCTGCCCCGGAGGGGGATCCTCGGGCTTACTCCCTTGTTGAGGAGCTTGATGACGGCCTCGAGAATCTCGTAACGGATGCCGGAATAGCCTTGTAGTTGGGTGTTGATGCGCACCAGCATGGACGCACGCGATACCTCCGATGGCAACTCGTGCTCTCTGCCCGTGCCGAATATGCCAGCAATGAGATGCCTGCGCGCGGGAAAAAACATGATAAGTCCCGGCCTATGTGCTAGCTACAGCTTTGGTACACAATAATATTGTTCCACCAGTGTAAGGTGTAAGACAAAAAAAATTGTAATTTTTTACGTAGCAAAAAAATTGTACTCCCTCCGTCCCAAAATAGATGTCTCAAATTTGTCAAAATTTAAATGAATCTAGACACTATTTAGTACTCCCTCCGACCCATATTAGTTGACTTGGATTTGTTAAAATTTGAATAAATCTAGACACTATTTAGTATATAGATTCATCCAAATTTGGACAAATTCAAGTCAACTAATATGGGTCGGAGGGAGTATATAGATTCATTCAAAATTTCAAAAAGCTAAGACATCTATTGTTGGACTGAGGGAGTATTCACTTGTAGTTTTGTAGGACGTACGTAGTTCGTTTCTCTGTATCTTACAAGCAGTATATATAAACATAATACCCCACGATAGTATACGTGACAATGCATTATTGGTACACAATGCATGTAGTATTTTCCTTATGTGTATATATAACCATTTTCTTACTACCAATCGTTACGCCAATAGGAGTTCCATAAGTATATACAACCAAGGTAGTAATCAACACTATTTAGTTGTAGTATGTTCTATAAACGACCACTTAAGTAGTATGTACAATTTTATAACATACTACTTTGTATATTCAAATTCAAATATGAATGTAATAGTACTCCCTCCGTCCTACAATAGATGTCTTAAATTTGTCAAATTTGAATGAATCTAGACACTATTTAGTATATGGATCCATCCAAAATTTGAAAAACCTAAGACATCTATTCTTGGACGGAGGGAGTAAAATTTATGGATTCAGTTGTACCTTTCATCTAGTTTGCTCCCTAGTAGCTTATGAACAATATGACTATCTAAAGTGAAAAAAAATTGTGTAGGAGTAGCGTATGTGCTACCTTATCCTAGTATACAAGATGTGAGTGTATCTTTCCACCAATAGTTTAATGTATTGCCTATATGGATATATATTAGAAAATGGGAGCAACTAGTTCTAGCTTATTTCTCTATCAGATGACGTCGTCTAGGAATTTGTATTATGTAGATACATTTTTTAACCTCGTGACAAATTGTTTTGTTTGTGCTCAATTATATTGTATTGCATAAACATGTTTCTTAGTTGCAACTCACGTGCTAATGAAAAAATCTCGGTTCCAACCGACATGCAACTCTTAGAATATACAAATCACGACCCGAATCCGATCCTTTCAGATTTGACCAAGCTTTATCCTAATTGTCATCTAGACAAGAATTATAGCAAGATATATTCAAAAGATAGGATTGCAACTTTATGAGTTTGAATCTGGTTGTACACTATTTGTAAGATATATTCGAGAGCTAGGATTGCAAGTGCCACATGCTACGGCCGGCCACGTACACCAAGTTAAGCTAGATACCTTTTTCTTATATCATGCGTGTGAACGATAGTGAAAGTGGACGGATGGTATATATATCTTGCTTATATAGTTCTAATAAGAGCATGCACGCTAGCTAGCCAGATGGTATATATATCTTGCGTGTGGATGGTACGTATGTTTTGTGTGCGGATGAGGGGTGACATAGCTAGCATGCAATAGTGTCGTCTAGCTAGTACCTGACCAGTTCAACCTGGAGGGCGAGGCCGTCTCTGGTGCGGCGGTGGGAGGTTCCACCGAAGCCCGTAGTGACGCCGTAGATGTCGCCTCCGTTGACCACGGAGTCGACGATCCACTCGCTGCAGGTCGTGACGCGGGGGCGCGCCTCATCGGCGAGCTGGACCGTGACGCCGGAAGCATCCTTCCCGTAGGCGACGGCGGCGACCTGGCCGACGCTGAGGCCGGCGCCCACGATCTTTACGACAGGCTCGCGGGAAAGCGCCACCATGCGCTTGACCTCGTCGAGGTGGCTACCGATGATCTCGGCCGCCGCGGCGGCCCAGTAGAGCGGGTCCTTCTCACAGATGTGCCCGTTGTTCGCCATTGCCATGTTGGTAGCTAGCTAATAAGGCGGTGGTGGCTGATCGGTGGAGGGCAGGCGGCAGTGATGAGCAGGGCACTTGTCTTGGAGGGAAACAGGGGTATAAGGGGTGCTTTAAATAAGGGATGGTAGGATGGGGACATGGGGTGCCTGTGACGCGGACGGTGACATGGTGATTGCATCGTATCATTAGGGTGTTAAAGTGGGATCCCGTTTAAGTTCCACTTCTAGTTCGTTTGTTAAAATCTAGTGTAAATTTTGCATAAAATTTTAAACTAGATTTTGATAAATAAACTAAAGATGAGATTTTAACGGGATCCCACTTGACACCCTGGCTATCATCGTTTTTGCCTCCAACGGGTTTCTAGTTTTGAAAGATCGATCATCAAGAGGTACATCTTCCTTTGTCGGGAAAATCCAGAGGTACATCCTGCCATTGGCATCCATGTACATAGCATCGTCCGCCAAACCAGGTCAAGCAAGCCTTGCAATGAAAAAAAAACCCACAAGCAAGCCCTTTCTATTTTTTCAGAGGACATTGGGAGACACCTGACAAAATCACTGACACACCTTGTATGGAACGCATGCCTCGGAACATTGCCAAAGAGAAAACTGAGAGCAGTTAACAAACAGCAAAGCAGTAATTAAGAGCCTATTTTATCCCATGACTAACGCTGTTGAGTACTATACTGAGGTTCTGCGTGATTGTATAGTCCATGTGGGTGGTAAATTATCAGAATCAGCAAAATCCTAACTTCTACTAGTTCACTGGTTCACCGATCCAACCACTGACTCAGCAGGTTTGATAGCGACGAAAATCCGTCATATTTAATTCAGAATTAAGTTATTGACACAAGTTCATATGCATCCAGGTTCAAATCATAAGTCGCGGTTCATGTATCTCTACCCAAGGTGATGCAGAAAAAAAGAATAATTGATCAACATGGAATAGGACCCCAAACAGGTGAAAACCCAGAGAGGCTGCAACACGGAAAGCGGTCAATATTTTATATTCATATATGACCCCTCTAACCGACTCCTACTCGGCCAGGTAGTTAATGATTGCACGAATACTTCACATGAAAACACATTGATTCGCTTGATTCTAAAAGCAAAGGAACAGAAACAACGTACAATTGCAATGTCATGTCCATTTCACTCCTATAGGATTTTGTATGCACCATTGAGTCCATCACAAAAAAGCAAAGGATACTCACAAACATGTTTGAGTAGATGTCCTAATTTATATGAAATATAGTCCAAAAGATTTCTTAGAAAAAATTTCCATGGGATCCAATCCTACAAATAAGAAAACCACCATAGAAATAATCCTAAGGAGTTGGACCCCTCCCCCCCCCCCCCCCCCCCCAAATTATTTTTTACGAGAATCCTATGAATCAAATAGGCCCACATACTCACGAGAGTTGCACATTCGACATACAAGCCTACGCAAGATGAGACTAGGCACCACATGGAAAGCCCAAAAGCGAAATGTCACACCAATCATTCATTTTTTGGTAGAACCCTTAGGCCTTCAAAGGAACTTTGTAGCATTCTAATCCATTGGATTTTTTCATACCTAGTCCATTTGATTCAAAGGAATACATACTTTTAAATTCCACTGTATTGGCTTTCCTACCCTATAATCCAACAAGATTTCTAGCAAAAGGCTAGACCTCTTGGAAAAATTTATATGTGTCTATAACAACTATAAAATATGTCAATCTTTGTAGAAAATTCCTACATTTTTTCACAACCAAATGGAATATGTGACTGATTTATGCGTTTTGAACTGATATATGATTCCACGTTCCATGACATGCTATTCCTGAGTTCTTCTTATTGTGATTTCTAGTTCATGCAAACCAAAAAGGCGCTTAGGGATACCTAGTGAATAAGGGAGTTGCATGATATCCCTAATCAACAAAGCAACGACCCACATCTCATTAGCCACATGACAATTCGTTCCTAAACAATATCCCCATCGGAACCCTAATTGTAAATAACATATGACAATGGGCGGAAACACTCCCCCCTAAGATTTGGTAGATCCTCTAAGGTCCCTTCTTCCTTGTGATATAGTGCTAAGTATATTTTGTGCCTTGGCCCCTCTAATAGTTGCATTTTTCTCTGCTGCCATGATAATTTTTTTCCTAGCTCCACCCCGCCTATAACATAGCTTGGTCGAAACCAAAATTTTAACCACCACTTGTGCAGCACGAGAACAAGCATGCTCAGAAATAGCCTCATCATTGCTGGCTGAGCACTAACATACATTTGTTTAATCAGTCACCTCACCGACAAGCTCACCCAAGGACTCAACATCTCGACCATAGGAAGTTGAATGCCAAACCGCACATAAACTGTTGGAGATATGCCCTAAAGGCAATAATAAATGTAGTTATTATTATATCTTCGTGTTTATGATAAATATTTACATTCATGCTATAATAGTATTAACGAGGAAACATTGATACTTATGTGATTTGTAAACTTAAATTGAAGTCCCTAGTAAAGCCTCTATACATCACTAGCTTGTTGGTTGATAAATGATTGTGGTTTCCCTATCATGAACATTGAGATGTTATCAACAACAAGATCATATCGTTAGGAGAATGATATGGTGGACATACTCCTATAGATAAGCGTAGCATAAAGATCAAGTTATTTTAATAGTTCAATTGCTATATGCTTTCTGATACATAGTAACCTAATTCCTTCGACCATGAGATCATGCATATCACCTTTACCGGATGGATGCTTTGATGACATCAAACACCACACCGTAACTGGGTGGCTATAAAGGTGGCATTGAGTGTTCGGAAAGTATTGGTTGAAACACATGGATCAAGAGTGGGATTTGTCCATCCATATGACGGATAGATATACTCTGGGCCCTCTCCGTGAAATGTCATCCAGTTAGCTTGCAAGCATGTGACTGGCTCACAAGGGATCACATATCACGGGAACGAGAAAAGAGTACTTATCGGTAACGAGGTTGAACTAGGTATGCAGAGATACCGACGATCATAACCTCGGATAAGTAAACTATCGTGAGACAAAGGGAAATTGGTATCGTATGTAAGTGGTTCATTCGATCGCAAAGTAATCGTAGAAATATGTGGGAGCCATATGAATTTCCAGATTCCTCTATTGGTTATTGATCGGAGAAGTGTCTCGATCATGTCCGCATAATTCACGAACCGTAGGGAGACACACTTAAGGATTCGACGTTGTTTGAGTAGTTATGGAATGATGAGAAAGAGACCGAATGTTGTTCGGAGTCTCGAATGGGATTCGGGATATCACGAGGAGATCCGGAATGGTCCGGAGAATAAGATTCATATAAGGAAAGTCCCGTTTCGGAGTTGGAGAATGGTTCTGGTGTTTTCATCGGGAATGTTCTAGAAGGTTCCGGAATGTCCGGCACTCCGGGGGGGGAAGGGGTACATGAATGTGTCATTACAAGTTGGAATGATTGCATCATGTACTAAGTGTCTTCGCTGTCCAAAATAAAGGGTTTATTCAAATCCTAGTTTGAAAAGTCAAACGGCTAGTTTGAAAAGTCAAACGACAGTTTTTGGAAAGAGGAGGAGAGGTGGAAACCGAGTTGGGGAGGAGTTCCCTCCTCCAACCGGCGGCCCACCTCCAAGCCGAGTTGGGGAGGGACTCCTCTCCCTCCCCTTGGTCGGCCGGCCCCTCCACCTATATAAGGAGGGGCAGGGCTCCCTCCTAGAGATACACAAGATCCTCTCCTCTAAACCCTAGCCGCCGGCGCCGCCACCACCACTGCCGCCGCCGACCTAGGTCAAGCCGCCGCCGCCTAGCAACCCTAGCCGCCGGCCAAGCTTCCTCCTCGGCGTGTCTAAACCCTAGATCGTCGAGGGACTCTCTCATACTCCACCATACTCGCTCCGGCTTGAGGCGAAGCCCTGCGATATCTCCCCTCTACTTTCGGTACCACGCCGTTGTGCTGCCGGAATCGCGAGGAGAGTGCTACAACCTCCGCTGCCTGCTGGAACAAGGGAGAGGAAGGTCTTCGTCGAGTACCGAACGTGTGACCGACTGCGGGAGCGGCTGCCGGAACACAGCGCCGGAAGGATCGTCTACGCGATCTTGAGATCGGGAAGAGTACGACTACATCAACCACGAGAATCTTCTCTCGTTAAACACTTTGGAATCTTCGAGGGTGAGTTATTCCATCGACTCGTTGCTACAATCTAGTAGATAGATCTTGGCTTGTTTGTTTGTATGCGATAGAATTTTTTTGTTTTCCATGCTACGAAACCCTACAGTGGTATCAGAGCCGTGTTTATATGTAGATCTGTTGCACGAGTAGAACACAATGGTCATTGTGGGCGTTGTTGCTTTTATTATCGATTGCTTCTTGTGTACTTTGCATCTTGCGGTATGTTGGGATGAAGCGGCTCGGGCTAACCTTACATGACATCGTTCATGAGACTTGCTCCACGCTTGACATGCAACTTGTATTGCATAAGTGGCTTTGCGGGTGCCTATTTCTCCTAGCATAGTTAAGATCCAATTTACAACGGGTGATTAACAATACTAGTATCAATGTTGTGGTTCCTGTTCGTAAGTTAGAACGACACTTATTGGAAGCCCCAAACCACGTAAAATATGCAAAGAAAGTAGAGGCGTCTAACTTTGTTTTGCAGGGGTGTGCTGTGATGTGATATGGCCATGATTGTGATTATATTTGATGTATGCAATGTTCCTTATTGTAAGTTGGCAACCGGCAGGAGCCATATGGTTGTCTTTAATTTATGTTAAAGCCCGCGTGTCTATTCAAAGTAGTTGTAATAGTTGAAGCCGGTGGACGACAACCATGAAGAAGCGTCATTGACCTTGATGCAATGCCGGTGATGATGGAGATCATGTTCGTGCTTGAAGATGGAGATCGGAAGCACAAAGAAGAAAAGGCCATATCATATCACATATTATGAATTGCATGTGATGTTAATCCTTTATGCATCTTGTATTGCTTAGTAGACGACGGTAGCATTATAAGATGATCCCTCATGCACATGAATTTCAAGTCATAAAGTGTTCACCCTTAGTTAGCACCGTTGCTAAAGCTTGTTGTTTCAAAGCACCACGTGATGATCGGGTGTGTTAGATTCCGCAAGTGTATACAACGTGAGCAAGCCAGATTTGCTCATGCGGAAACTAAGGTTTGATCTTGACGAGCCTAGCATGTACAGCATGGTCTCGGAACACGGATCACCGAAAGGTAAAGCATGAATCATATAGTAGATATGATGAACATGTCGATTGTTCGCCATTGAAACTATATCAACTCTCGTGATGATCGGTGTTGATGTGGTGGATTTGGTTCGTGTGATCACTAAAACAATGTGAGGGATATTGTTTTGAGTGGGAGTTCACCTAGATTAATTTTATTATTAATTTGAACTCAATTTGTCATAAACTTAGTCTAAACTATTGTAAATATGTTGTAGATCAATGGCAGCCCCTACCATCAATTTTAATGCGTTCCTAGAGAAAGAAAAGTTGAAAAACAATGGAAGCAACTTCGCGGATTGGTTCCGCAATTTGAGGATATTCCTCACAGCTGGTAATTTGACCTATGTGCTGGATGCACCGCTGGGTGACCCACCTGCAGCTGATGCTGCCGATGAAGTAAAGAACGTTTACCTCACTCGGAAGACTCAATACTCCACAGTTCAGTGTGCTATCTTGTATGGTTTAGAATCAGAGCTTCAGAAAAGGTTTGAGAATTCAGACCCATATGATATTGTCGAGGATCTCAAATTGATCTTTGAGACTCATGCGGCAATTGAAAGCTATGAGGCTTCTGAAAAGTTCTTTAACTGCAAGATGGAAGAGGGCAGCTCTGTCAGTGAGCATGTGCTTAAGATGTCTGGGCACGCAAACAAACTTCAAAGCTTGGGTATAGTGATTCCTAATGCTTTGGGGATTTACCGTGTCCTCCAATCACTACCACCAAGTTACAAGAACTTTGTGATGAACTACAACATGCAAAACATGAACAAGACGTTGCCAGAACTCTTTGCCATGTTGAAATCTGCAGAAGTGGAGATCAAGAAAGAGCACCAAGTGTTGTTGGTCAATAAGACCACCAAATTCAAGAAAAGCAAGTCTAAGCAGAAGGGACACTTCAAGAAGGGTGGTAAGAAAGTTACCACGCCGACGAAGAAGACCAAGGCTGGACCTAAGCCTGATACTGAGTGCTTTTACTGCAAGGGAGAAGGTCACTGGAAGCGGAATTGCCCAAAGTACTTGGCGGATTTGAAGAACGGCAACATCAAGAAGAAAGGTATATCTGATATACATGTTATTGATGTGTATCTCACTAGTACTCGTAGTAGTGCCTGGGTATTTGATACTAGTTCGGTTGCTCATATTTGTAACTCGAAACAGGTGCTGCAGAATAAACGGAAGCTAGCGAAGAACGAGGTGACGATGCGCGTGGGAAACGGATCAAAGGTTGATGTGATTGCGGTCGGCACGCTACCCCTTCATCTACCATCGGGATTAGTTTTATACTTAAATAATTTTTATTTGGTGCCTGTGTTGAGCATGAACATTATATCGGGATCTTGTTTATTGCGAGACGGTTACTTGTTTAAATCCGAGAATAATGGTTGTTCGATTTATAAGAGTAATATGTTTTATGCACATGCACCTTTGATAGATGGTCTATTCTTGTTGAATCTCGATAGTGGAAATACACATATTAATAACATTGAGGCTAAACGTTTGAAATCGAGCGATAACTCGACCTATATGTGGCACTGTCGTCTTGGTCACATTGGAGTGAAGCGTATGAAGAAACTCCATTCCGATGGACTTCTCGAATCACTTGATTTCGAATCACTTGATAGATGCGAAGCATGTCTGATGGGTAAAATGACTAAGACTCCATTTTCTGGTATGATGGAGCGAGCTACGGACTTATTGGAAATCATACATATCGATGTGTGTGGTCCAATGAGTGTAGTATCGCGCGGTGGTTATCGTTATGTTCTTACCTTCACGGATGACTTGAGTAGATATGGGTATATCTATTTCATGAAACATAAGTCCGAAACTTTCGAGAAGTTTAAGGAATTTCAAAGTGAGGTAGAGAATCAACGTAACAAGAAGATTAAATTTCTACGTTCTGATCGTGGAGGTGAATATCTAAGTTACGAGTTTGGCGAGCATTTGAAGAAATGCGGAATACTTTCACAGTTGACACCGCCGGGAACACCACAGCGTAATGGTGTGTCCGAACGTCGTAATCGAACTCTCTTAGATATGGTTCGTTCTATGATGTCACTTACAGATTTACCGCTCTCATTTTGGGGTTATGCATTAGAAACAACCGCATTCACTTTAAATAGGGCACCGTCTAAATCCGTTGAAACGACACCGTATGAATTATGGTTTGGGAAGAAACCTAGATTGTCGTTCCTTAAAGTTTGGGGATGCGAAGCCTATGTAAAGAAGTTACAGCCGAACAAGCTTGAACCCAAAGCGGAAAAATGTGTCTTCATAGGATACCCGAAGGAAACTATTGGGTATACCTTCTATCATAGATCCGAAGGCAAAATCTTCGTTGCCAAGAATGGATCCTTTCTAGAGAAGGAATTTCTCTCGAAAGAAGTGACTGGAAGGAAAGTAGAACTCGACGAGGTTGTCGAACCTTCTCTCGAAATTGCGAGTAGCGCAGCACCGGAAGAAGTTCCTGTGGTGCCTGCACCAATAAGAGAGGAAGCTAATGATGATGATCATGAAACTTCGGTTGAAGTTGCTACAGAGCCTCGCAGGTCAACGAGAACTCGTACCACTCCAGACTGGTATGATCCCGTTATGAGTGTCATGTTGGTGGACAACACCGATGACCCTGAGACATATGAGGAAGCGATGATGAGCCCAGATTCCAATAAATGGCAAGAAGCCATGAAATCCGAGATTAGATCCATGTACGAAAACCAAGTATGGACTTTGGTGGACTTACCGGATGGCCGGAAGGCTGTCGAGAACAAATGGATTTTCAAGAAGAAAACAGATGCTGATGGTAATGTTACTGTCTATAAAGCTCGACTTGTCGCAAAAGGGTTTCGACAAATTCAAGGAGTTGACTACGATGAGACTTTCTCACCAGTAGCGAAGCTAAAGTCTGTGAGGATTATGTTAGCAATCGCTGCATATTATGATTATGAGATATGGCAGATGGATGTCAAAACAGCATTCCTCAATGGAGACATTGATGAAGAGTTGTATATGATGCAACCCAAAGGTTTTGTCGATCCTAAAGATGCTAACAAGGTATGCAAACTTCAACGGTCCATCTATGGATTGAAGCAAGCATCCCGAAGTTGGAATCAACGTTTTGATAAGGTGATCAAAAGTTTTGGTTTTATACAAACTTATGGAGAAGCTTGTATTTAAAAGAAAGTGAGTGGGAGCTCTGTAGCATTCTTAATACTATATGTAGATGACATATTGTTGATTGGGAATGATGTAGACCTTCTTAATAGTGTCAAGGAATATTTGAATAATAGTTTTTCAATGAAGGATCTTGGCGAAGCAGCTTACATATTAGGCATAAAGATTTATAGAGATAGATCAAAACGCCAAATATCATTGTCACAAAGTACATATTTGGACAAAGTTCTAAAGAGGTTTGGAATGGAAGATAGCAAGAAAGGGTTCTTGCCCATGTTGCCCAATACGAACTTGAGTAAAACTCAAAGTCCGACATCGGCAGAAGATAGAGAAAGGATGAGTAAGACTCCCTATGCCTCAGCCATAGGATCTCTAATGTATGCCATGCTATGTACTAGACCCGACATTGCATGTGCTGTTAGTTTAACTAGCAAATATCAAAGTGATCCAGGAGTGGATCATTGGACAGCGGTCAAAAACATCCTTAAGTACTTGAGAAGAACTAAGGATATGGTTCTTTCTTATGGAGGTGATGAACAGCTCGTTGTTAATGGTTACACCGATGCTAGTTGGAACACCGATCCGGATGATTCTAAATCACAATCTGGATACGTATTTATTTTGAGTGGTGCAGCAGTTAGCTGGAGGAGTGCAAAGCAAAGCGTTGTGGCGAGATCTTCAACTGAATCGGAATACATGGCTGCTTCGGAGGCTTCACAAGAAGCGATATGGATGAAAGAGTTCATTACAGAGCTGGGTGTGGTTCCTAGTGCGCTGGACCCAATGTCTATCTACTGTGATAACATGGGCGCCATAGCCAATGCGCAAGAACCAAGGTCACACAAGAAACTGAAGCATATCAAGCTACATTTTCACGCTATTCGAGAACATATCCAAGATGGGGATATAAAGATTTGCAAAGTACACACAGATCTGAATGTGGCGGATCCGTTGACTAAACCTCTCCCGAGGGCAAAACATGACCAACACCAAACTGCCATGGGTGTTCGGTATATTACCATGTAATCTAGATTAGATGACTCTAGTGCAAGTGGGAGACTGTTGGAGATATGCCCTAGAGGCAATAATAAATGTAGTTATTATTATATCTTTGTGTTTATGATAAATGTTTACATTCATGCTATAATAGTATTAACGAGGAAACATTGATACTTGTGTGATTTGTAAACTTAAATTGAAGTCCCTAGTAAAGCCTCTATACATCACTAGCTTGTTGGTTGATAAATGATTGTGGTTTCCCTATCATGAACATTGAGATGTTATCAACAACAAGATCATATCGTTAGGAGAATGATATGGTGGACATACTCCTATAGATAAGCGTAGCATAAAGATCAAGTCATTTTAATAGTTCAATTGCTATATGCTTTCTGATACATAGTAACCTAATTCCTTCGACCATGAGATCATGCATATCACCTTTAACGGATGGATGCTTTGATGACATCAAACACCACACCGTAACTGGGTGGCTATAAAGGTGGCATTGAGTGTTCGGAAAGTATTGGTTGAAACACATGGATCAAGAGTGGGATTTGTCCATCCATATGACGGATAGATATACTCTAGGCCCTCTCGGTGAAATGTCATCCAATTAGCTTGCAAGCATGTGAATGGCTCACAAGGGATCACATATCACGGGAACGAGAAAAGAGTACTTATCGGTAACGAGGTTGAACTAGGTATGCAGAGATACCGACGATCATAACCTCGGATAAGTAAACTATCGTGAGACAAAGGGAAATTGGTATCGTATGTAAGTGGTTCATTCGATCGCAAAGTAATTGTAGAAATATGTGGGAGCCATATGAATTTCCAGATTCCTCTGTTGGTTATTGATCGGAGAAGTGTCTCGATCATGTCCGCATAATTCACGAACCGTAGGGAGACACACTTAAGGATTCAACGTTGTTTGAGTAGTTATGGAATGATGAGAAAGAGACCGAATGTTGTTCGGAGTCTCGAATGGGATTCGGGATCTCACGAGGAGATCCGGAATGGTCCGGAGAATAAGATTCATATAAGGAAAGTCCCGTTTCGGAGTTGGAGAATGGTTCCGGTGTTTTCATCGGGAATGTTCTAGAAGGTTCCGGAATGTCCGGCACTCCGGGGGGGGGGGGGAAGGGGTACATGAATGTGTCATTACAAGTTGGAATTATTGCATCATGTACTAAGTGTCTTCGCTGTCCAAAATAAAGGGTTTATTCAAATCCTAGTTTGAAAAGTCAAACGGCTAGTTTGAAAAGTCAAACGACAGTTTTTGGAAAGAGGAGGAGAGGTGGAAACCGAGTTGGGGAGGAGTTCCCTCCTCCAACCGGCGGCCCACCTCCAAGCCTATTTGAGGAGGGACTCCTCTCCCTCCCCTTGGTTGGCCGGCCCCTCCTCCTATATAAGGAGGGGCAGGGCTCCCTCCTAGAGATACACAAGATCCTCTCCTCTAAACCCTAGCCGCCGGCGCCGCCACCACCACTGCCGCCGCCGCCGACCTAGGTCAAGCCGCCGCCGCCTAGCAACCCTAGCCGCCGGCCAAGCTTCCTCCTCGGCGTGTCTAAACCCTAGATCGTCGAGGGACTCTCTCATACTCCACCATACTCGCTCCGGCTTGAGGCGAAGCCCTGCGAGATCTCCCCTCTACTTTCGGTACCACGCCGTTGTGCTGCCGGAATCGCGAGGAGAGTGCTACAACCTCCGCTGCCTGCTGGAACAAGGGATAGGAAGGTCTTCGTCGAGTACCTAATGTGTGACCGACTGCGGGAGCGCTACCGGAACGCAGCGCCGGAAGGATCGTCTACGCGATCTTGAGATCGGGAAGAGTACGACTACATCACCCACGAGAATATGCTCTCGTTAAACACTTTGGAATCTTCGAGGGTGAGTTATTCCATCGACTCGTTGCTACAATCTAGTAGATAGATCTTGGCTTGTTTGTTTGTATGCGATAGAATTTTTTTGTTTTCCATGCTACGAAACCCTACATAAACTAGATGCAATAGGTTGATGTTGGCGTTGTATCAACATGAAAGCGCTTCGTCGAGAAACCCCAAGAGCAAGGTGTGATGCATCACAGCAGCAAGTTTTCCCTCAGTAAGAAATCGAGGTTATCGAACCAGTAGGAGGAAGGAAATGACTCAAAGGTGTTGCTAGCAACTTGGAGACCTCCACAACAGAAACTCAAGACTTTGACCCAACGAACAGTGAGGTTGTCAATCTCACCGGTTTGTTGTAACAAAGGATTAACTGTATGGTGTGGAAGGTAACAGTGGTTTGCAACAAGTAAACGGTAATAGTGGAAGATGTATCAATGGTAAAGATTGGACCGGGTTCCATAGTTCACTAGAGGTTCTCCTTAGATAAACAAATATGGCATGCTGGATAAACAAATTACAGTAGGGAATTGACAAGACTGAGCAAGGCATAACAATGCAATACTAGACATCAAGATCCTATGAGATTCGATTGGGCAATACAACAAGATACATAGAACGTCATCCAACTGCATCTATGACTAGAAGTCCACCTTTGGGTTATCATCTGAACCCTCTCCAGTATTAAGTTGCAAGCAACAGACAACTGCTTTAAGCAAAGTGTGTAAGGTAAACAATCCACTTGTTCCATGAACAAGAGACCGTTGTTTTCTCCCTAGTAGCAACAACACATCTACAACCTTAGAGATTTCTGTCACTTCCCTTAGATTAAATAGAGGCATGAACCCACTATCGAGCATAAATACCCCCTCTTGGAGTCACTAGCAACTAATTGGCCAAGATAGCTACTAACAACGGAGAACATGCAAGATCACAAACAACACAGACATGATAGAATCAATAAGACAAAACCATTAATCAATCTAATATAGTTATCTCAATATCCATCGGATCCCCGCAAACAAAACATGCATGATTACAAATAGATGAGATCTTGATCATGAATGAAGCTCAAGATCTAGACATGAAAGCACAAAGGAGGAGATACAACCATCTAGCTACTACATGGACCCGTAGTCCAAGGTGGAACTACTCACGCTTCATACCGGAGGCTGGCATGATGAAGAAGAAGGCCTCCGGGGTGATCTTCCCTCCGGCAGGGTGCCGGGAAGAGCTTCAGATCCCCCTGATCTAGGGACGATGGTGGTGGCAGCTACAGACAGTTTCGTGGAATATTGAACGGGTCCTTAGGGTTTAGGCATCGGGGGTTTTATAGGCGAAGAGGCGAGGCAGGAGGGCGGCTAGGGGGCCCACACGCTGCCCAGGCGCGGCCTAGGATGGGCCCGCGCCTGGGGGGTGCGGCTGCCCTCTGGCTCCCCTCCGTCTCTCCTTTGGACTCTGTGTTCTCCTCGGTGAAATATTGACTTTGGCTTTGTCCCGTCCAATTCCAAGTATATTTCCTTACTAGCTTTTCTGGAACCAAAAACAGCAGAAAACAGGCAACTGGCACTGTGGAAACTTTTTAATAGGTTAGTACCAGAAAACATGTAAAAACACCTCAAAGTGTGGACAAAGCAAAGTAAAGTAGATACTAAACAAGCATGGAACATAAAAAATTATAGATACGTTTCCGACGTATCAAGCATCCCCAAGCTTACCTCATGCTCGTCCTCGAGTTGGTAAATGATAAAAGAATAATTTTTGAGGTGACATGCACCATCAAACCATTTGCAAACATTGAAAGCTGGGATCAAAGAACTCTAAACATGAGCATGAAAGATGGAGTTCTAACAGTAAGACAAAGTAACTATGCATACAATATGAAAGGCTATAAACAAAGATCATGAATAACATGCATTGAAAAACGTTTGTTTGTTTCACATGCAGAAAACATGGCATAGTGGCAATCAGCTTGTCCCTCATAGAGAAGCAAATAGATGCATATGACACCTTCAAAGTTCATAAGAGTGACTAGATACATATAGCACAAGAACAAGCAATATCAACAATATGCATCAATCAATAAGTTTTCGGACAATGCACATAGAACTAAGAATGGCAACTATGCTCTCTTAACTGGTGCCTAAAGGTAGAAGGTGGAGACTCAATATAATAGTGGAAGAAAGGCCCTTTATAAAGTGAATCAGAGATTTCAAGTTTCAAAAAGAGCTTCCAAAAATTATGGTACTTGTTAGCTTTCAGCCCTCATTGCCCCTATCATAAGCATCTTGAAGTGATTAAGGTTAAAGTGAACAAACTATGGAGTATATGCTTGACACAGTATAAGATGGCAATCCCATGTCCCTTGAATATGAGGCCGCTCCTCATGCTACTCAACTTTAGTCACATGTAAGTTCTTGTCATAGTAAGTACATGTGTATCATAAAGAACCGCCAACAGGATACCCCTTGCACATGGTACAAGATCTATCCCATAACCAAAATGATAAGGCAAGCAGACAATGAGCATCTCAGCAATCTTCAATTTGCATAGGTTTTTATTGAGGATGCTTCATAGATTGCTCATAATGGTGATGCTGTAAGTTTCCAACATGATTAGTCATGGCTTAGGCTACCGGCCCAGGCGTCTCTCTAACACACATACATAACTCCATGGACTTACAAGCTCCCCTTTTATTTCACACCGATGACATCCATAGACAAAATAGCATGATATCAACTGTGTACAAAGTACAAGTGCAATGTTGAAAGCGTTCCCCGTGACAGCACGGTTCTGCTAATTCCAACGTATAAGTGCAAGCATATACAACATAGATGACACAATGGTTCAAGTTTATTAGGGGCAAGAAAAATAAAGTGTGCCATCAAGTTTGTGAGAGCTTTAATCACTAAGTTTTCACATAACAAATTACTTTTTAATTAGAAGATAGCTGAAAATAAGAATAATTAACCATCATATTATCAAGGAGTTTTGTTGCAGTACCCAAGGTGATGGTCATAAAGGTACCTCCAGCAGCTGAATCCAACAGGTTTCTTGAAGAGAAGTTCAAACCTGCATAAAAAGTCTGGATAATCATCCAAGCAGTAAGTCCATGAGTGGGACAATTCTTAACCAAAGATTTCATTCTTTCCCAAGCTTGAGCAACATGTTCATTATCTAGTTGTTTAAATTTCATAATATCAATTCTCATAGATATAATCTTAGCAAAAGGGTAGTACTTTCCAATAAAAGCATCTTTGCACTTAATCCAAGAATCAATACTATTTATAGGCAAGGATAGCAACCATTCTTTAGCTTTTCCTCTCAAGTTGAAAGGAAACAACTTGAGCTTAATAATATCTCCATCTACATCCTTATACTTCTGCATCTCACAAAGTTCAACAAAGTTATTGAGATGGGCAGCAGCATTATGAGAACTAGCACCAGAAAATTGCTCTCTCATCACAAGATTCAACAAAGTAGGCTTAGTTTCATAAAAGGTAGCATCAGGAGCAAGTGGAGCAATAGGAGTGCTTAGTAAATCATTGTTGTTTGTGCTAGTGAAGTCACACAACTTTGTGTTCTCAGCAGAGTTTATTTTGGCAAAAGTGGAGCAAGCCAACAGCAACAACAACTAGAGCAGGGACTAATTTTTTTGTGTTTTTGATAAGAGAAAGTAAACAAAACCAAGAAAAAGAAACTAAGCAAAACAAAAACAAAGTAAATAGAAAGGTTAAGAAGGACTCCCCTTGTGAAGACGTCCTTAGCCTCCCTGGCAACGATGCCAAAAAAGCTTGATGTTGGCGTTGTATCAACGTGAAAGCGCCTCGTCGGGAAACCCCAAGAGCAAGGTGTGATGCAGCACAACAGCAAGTTTTCCCTCAGTAAGAAACCGAGGTTATCGAACCAGGAGGAGGAAGGAAACGACTCAAAGGTGTTGCTAGCAACTTGGAGACCTGCACAACACAAACTCAAGACTTTGCCCCAACGAACAGTGAGGTTGTCAATCTCACCGGTTTGTTGTAACAAAGGATTAACTGTATGGTCTGTAAGGTAATAGTGGTTTGCAACAAGTAAATAGTAACAGTGGAAGATGTATCAATGGTAAATATTGGACCGGGGTCCATAGTTCACTAGAGGTGTTCTCCTTAGATAACAAACATGGCATGCTGGATAAACAAATTACAGCAGGGAATTGACATGACTGAGCAAGGCATAACAATGTAATTGACATGGTTATACCCTACGGGTACGTGACTTCAGCATACCTGGTCCAGCCCAAGGAAGGCCCACAGCAGACATACGCTGGCCCATGAAGATTTTCGGGTGGCCAAGGCCCATGACGCCTTCGGATCCTTGGAGAGCAAGACTAGCATAGATAGGAAATTTAAAGGGGTAAAACCCTAGAACTTGTAACCGACTAGGACTATTCCCGGGACCTGCCTAAGTCTATATAAAGGCCAGGAGGGCACGTCCTAGATCTCTCGATTCATACTTTCGCACACGCACCTCCACGCCAGATCGAATCTGCGCACCCTGTAACCTTCGGTTCCGCCGTAATCAAGAGCAGACAAGCAGGAGTAGGGTTTTCCCTCTGGGGGCCTGAACCTGGGTAAATCTCGTGTCCCCTGGTTGCTTGTCTGTTAACCGTTCCGCGATCTCCAGCATCCCCATCTTCTCCAAATCCTAAGTCCATAACAATGGGCATTGATGAGATTAAACCTCGTCAATTGGCGCCGTCTGTGGGAATCGGGGCTGCTGATTGTGCGATCGTGACGGTCCCGACCCGATCGATCTACAACTCTGCGGCGACAGAGAATCACCTCCTCTTCGGCGCTTTCGACTTCACCGCCCACTCGCCGGCCACCATGAAGGACTTCGAGCCCGTAGGCGACGGACTCGAAATCTTGTTCGGAAGCTTCTGCTTCCAGGTGGGGCAAACTGGCACCCTCCGCCTTCCTGAGCGGGTGCCCCTACCGTCAATTAGGCCCGCCTCGTGGGCTCCGCACCCTGTTCTACGCACATCACCATCGACAGATGAGTCCTATGACGGCAACAGCTGCAACTCCGATCTGTGCGATCCACCTTCGGATGAAGGGACCTACGGTTCTGGATCCGAAAGCTGCGGCAGCAACGGACCAATCTACGAGCGCTACCAATGCGCCGCAGTCATCCAGGAGCAGCAAACGCCTAACCCGCCGCCCAACACAAACCCCAACCCGCAGGACAGAAACGGCGAAAACGGCGGGAACAGAAGAAGCCAGTCCCCCCACCCAACGGGGAAAACAACGGCCACCTCATCCAACTTAGCAAAGAAGGATGGGTCCAGGAACGCCGTGCTGTTGCAGGCGACATAGTCCTGCCTGTGGACTCCCAACGTGAGCTACTGATGGCATACCACTACCTCCTCATCGAGGAGCAAAAGAAGCAAGTCAAGATGCAGGAGACGCTCGGCAAACGCAAGCAAGCAGCCTCTGAGTTCAGCGCGCGACGAGCTGCGCTCTCCGCCATGGCACCCGGCTCTAGCACAAACGGAAACCAGGGAAACAAACACCGCTCTCGAGTGGAGCACATGGATCCCAGGGAATGCCGTGATGTGACCCGAACTGTCCACACAACGTTCATGGATATGGATGCCGACGGCAACATCATCCCAAAGACACCGCAAGCTGCGATCATGGCAGCCGCTGTGTATCTCGCGGCCCACCCACCTCCGGAGGGGGACCCAAAAATAGCCATGCATAAGTCCGCACTCACCGGACTCGGACTCGTCGGAGCTGCGCTCCACGAAGACGCTCCTGCGGAGCCGAAGAAGAAAGCTCCGGCCAGGCGCGACTGGAGCCCCACCCCTTCATCCGAAGAAGAAGAGGAACACGGCCTTCCTCGAAGGAAGAAGAGCTCGCATCGCCATAAACGCGACTACGACGCCAGAGACGCGCTTACACAGCGCAAAATCGACAAAGCACGAGCCAAACGTGCATGCTCGTCTGAATCCGAGATGGACGAAGACGAAGGAGAACTCTGCGGAGCTCGATGCTTCAGAAGATCTGTTCGGCGAACGCAGATGCCACGCAATTTCAAGCTTCCTTCGGATACTCCGAAGTTCAACGTCACGCAAGATCCAAAATCCTGGCTCAGTGACCATCTGTCATCCGTCAAGCTTCACGGTGGTAACAAAGAAACCGCCATGCAATGCCTCCAGCTGCAGCTGACAGGCGCGGCGCGGGTATGGCTCAGCAGCCTATCATCAGGATCCATCCGAAGTTGGGAGGAGCTAGCTTATAGCTTCATCCGAAATTTCAAGGGCACCAGCAAGAGGCCCGCCTTAATCGAAGAGTTGCGAGCCTGCACTCAGAGAACGGGCGAATCTATTCGCTCGTACATATTACGCTGGTCTACCACCAAGAACTCCGCAGCACATATCTCCGAAGAGAGGGCCATCGAAGCCTTCAGAGACGGCGTCAAACGCCAAGATTTCAAGGAGGAACTTGGGCGCGTCAAGCCCAAGACACTCGACCACCTCATGGACATCGCCAACAGGTGGGCGGACGGCGAAGATTGCATTCACCGAGCACAATCAGATGAAGAGGACGACTACGGCCGAAGGCGAGAACGCCGCAGCAAGAGGAGATCGCGCGTCTACGGGGACCGTGACGGACCCGACATGGTCGCGGCCGGCTACGCCGACCGCCGCAATGACAACAGCCGCAACAGCGGAGGATACCGCGGTGGAAACTTCTGCGACAACGGACGCCCAGCACAGTCGTGGCAACGCCGCAACCGCGACAACGGACCCTCAACATTCGACAAACTTTCGGGTCCATGCACCATCCACTTCTACATCGACAAACAAGATGGCAAAAATAAAGCCAGCCACATGCTCAAGGACTGCCGCAAGTTCCAGAAACTCAGCGAAAGCATGGTGCAGATGAGGCAACAAGCCCCAATCCCTGCGTTCGGAAGCGCACCTGCGCAAGGCGAAATAGCACATGGAGCTCCTCTACCGCCACCTATCGGAGGCCCAAACCAACCAGTCGCACCAGCGCAGAACAACGCCGGGATCGGGTACCCCCCACCGAAAGGAGCACTAAATATGATCCAAAAGGGATGCCCCACGAATAGGGTGCAGAAGAAAATCACCCGACAAATCAACTTGGCCGTGGCAACTCCGCCTGCAATCCCTGAGTACCTCAGCGGATCGGAGTCCTGCATCACATTCACTCGCGCGGATCACCCTTGCCAGATCCCTCGCCCAGGTCATGCTGCCCTGGTGCTGGAGGCGCAGATCGGAGGCTTCGAAATGAGTCACGTCTTCATGGACGGCGGCAGCGGCATCAATTTAATGTTCTCAAGCACTCTAGCAGCAATGCGGATCCCACAATGCAGCCTGGAACAGTCAGACACAACGTTCCACGGCATCGTCCCAGGGAAGGGCATATTCCCACTAGGCAAAATAGGGCTCGATGTCATCTTCGGGAAGCCGGACAACTTTTGGCAGGAGCGACTCGAATTCGAAGTGGTGGACTGGCCGTCGCAATACCACGCCATCCTGGGGCGTGTAGCATTCGCAAGGTTCCTGGCCGTCCCACACTACGCATACCTACTACTCAAGATGCCAGGACCAAGGAGCGTCATCACAGTCCATGGGAGCTTCACCCGATCGGACCAATGCGACAGGGATTTCAACAAAATCTCCCAGTATTTTGGCATGCAAGACGAGCTTGTAAGGCTCCGTGAGGTGACGGACAATGGGGCACCCCCAGTCACAAGGCAGAACGCACCTGACATGTCTTTTGACTCCACCGTCAACACCAAGAAAGTACAGGTCCATCCGACAGATGCCTCCAAGACGGCCTTGATCGCCAACGACCTCAGCTCCGCATAGGAAGGCGCGCTCGTCGAATTCCTCCGTGAGCGCTGGGAAATCTTCGCCTGGTGTCCTGCGGACATGCCAGGAGTTCCCAGGGAATTCGCCGAGCACGCACTCAATGTCTTTCTAGACACCAAGCCAGTCAAGCACTCCATCCGGAGACTGTCAGAGCCACGAGCCGAAGCTATCGGCAAGGAAATCAATAGACTGCTCGCTGCAGACTTTATCAGGGAAATCAAGGAAAGCGAGTGGCTTGCAAATACAGTGATAGTCCCAAAGAAGGACACGGACATCCTGCGGATGTGCGTGGAATTCACGTCACTAAACAAGCATTGCCCAAAGGACCACTTCCCTCTTCCTCGGATCGATCAGATCATCGATTCGACTGCAGGATGTGAGAAACTCTCCTTCCTTGACGCCTACTCAGGATATAACCAGATTCGACTCAAGGTCGAAGATCAGGAGAAAACGACGTTTATCACACCGTTCGGAGTATTCTGCTACAACACAATGCCCTTCGGGCTAAAGAACGCAGGTGCCACGTACCAGCGATGCATGCAGGCCTGCCTCAAGGACCAGATCGGTCGCAACGTCCAAGTCTATGTTGACGACATAGTAATAAAAACCAAGGAGGCAAGGACAATTATCGACGATCTCCGCGAGACGTTTGACAACCTTGATCGCTACAGGATCAAGCTCAACCCCGAAAAATGCGCCTACGGCGCCCCATCGGGTCAGCTGCTTGGGTACTTCATCTCTCAGCGAGGGATCGAGGCGAACCCGAAGAAAATCAGAGCCATCATGGCGATGGAGAAACCTAAAAACATCAAAGGCGTCCAGCAGCTCGCCGGACGAATAGCGGCGCTAAGCAGATTCATCAGCCGCATGGGCGAAAAGGCCCTACCATTCTACCAACTGTTGCGCAAGGCAGACAAGTTTGAGTGGACACTAGAAGCCAATGATGCATTCGAAAGCCTCAAGCGGCTCCTCTCCACCTCGCCCGTATTGGTCACGCCAAAGGAGCGCGAGCCTCTTCTGTTGTACATAGCAGCCACACACCAAGTGGTCAGCACCGTGCTCGTGGTCGAACGAACCGAAGAAGGCAAGACCCACGGGGTCCAGCGCCCAATCTACTACCTCAGCGAGGTACTGACACCAACAAAGAAGAGGTACCCTCACTACCAGAAGCTCGCCTACGGCGTGTTCATGACGGCTCGACGGCTGAGCCACTATTTCCAGGAGCACCAGGTGATGGTCGTCAACGAGGCACCCCTGAACAGCATCCTGAATAATCCAGAAGCCACAGGACGCGTGGCCCTGTGGGGCATCGAGCTGTCACCCTTGGACATCGTCTACGAGAAACGACTCGCAATCAAATCTCAAGTCCTTCCGGACTTCCTGGTACATTGGATGGAACTGCAGCTGCCAGACACCCCAGATATGTCACAGTCATGGACGATGCACTTCGACGGCTCCAAGCGCGAAGCCGGAGCAGGAGCGGGGGTCATACTGACCTCCCCGCAAGGCGACACGATGAAGTACGTCCTTCGGATGAAATTCCGAGCTTCCAACAATGACGCCGAATACGAAGCCCTCATCCACGGCATGAGGATTGCAAAGATATGCGGTGCAATGCGCCTGGTCATCTATGGTGACTCCAACCTCGTCGTCCAGCAGACGATGAATGAGTGCGACGCACACGCCGAAAACATGATCGCGTACCGCGCGCTCTACAACGCACTCGAAGGAGAATTCGACGGCTGCGAGATTCGACACGTCAGAAGAGACAGCAACGAGGAAGCCGACAGACTCACCAACATCGGCTCCACTTGCGCAAAGGTGCCACCAGGTGTGTTCCTCGAACAGATCTGCGTGCCATCCATCAAGCGGAAATTCCCCAAGGGATCACCCGAAGAAGCAGAACACTCGGGTGCTACGCTGCCCGAAGGACACGAAGGACCCGAAAAGCTAGACACAGAGGTAGCCATGGTCAACCTAATGCAGGTCATGGCAGTCGAAGAAACTTGGACGCGACCATACCTCCAGTTCTTAATAAACGGAGAACTACCTGACAACCCGACAGATGCCCGGCGCATATCTCATCGGTCAAAAGCCTTCACCACCATCAATGGCGAGCTGTACAAGCGCAGTATTACGGGTGTACTACAAAGGTGCGTCACCATCGGTGACGGGAAAGCCATCCTCCAAGACATCCACGAGGGCATCTGCGACCATCATGCAGGCAGCCGCTCCCTAGTCGCCAAAGCTCTACGAGCAGGATTCTACTGGCCAACAGCC
Organism: Avena sativa; assembly: GCA_916181665.1. NCBI lineage: Eukaryota > Viridiplantae > Streptophyta > Magnoliopsida > Poales > Poaceae > Avena > Avena sativa. The sequence goes on from OV702283.1 coordinate 359,390,294, forward strand.
ATGAGCAACGCAAAGGACATCGTACGAAGATGCAACGGATGCCAATGGTTCGCCGACAAACCGCACGCACCATAGCTTGGACTTTTGCTCAATGGGGCCTTGACATGATCGGCAAACTGCCAAAGTCCTCGAAAGAGGGACACGTTTACCTCCTAGTCGCAGTCGACAAGTTCACCAAGTGGATCGAGGCCATGCCGGTTACCAAACAGAAAGGCAAAACGGCTGTCAAGTTCTTCGAGTCCATTGTCTACAGGTTCGGCGTACCGCATAGCATCATCACCGACAATGGATCGAACTTTATCTCCAAGGAATTCCAGGACTTCTGCGAAGGCCTCGGGATCAACATCACGTACGCCTCCGTAGCACACCCGCAAACGAACGGGCAAGTGGAAAAGGCCAACGGCCTAATCGGCGCGGGCATCAAGAAGCGCCTCATGAGTCCACTCGAACGGAAAGCAGGAGCCTGGACAAAAGAGCTACCATCCGTCCTATGGAGCTTGTGAACCACGCCAAACAGCTCCACAGGCTACACACCGTTCTTCATGGTACACGGAGCCAAAGCCGTGCTGCCAGCCGAAGTACGCCACCAGGCCCCTCGGGTCGTCGCATACAGTGAAGCCGAATCCACGGCTGCACTCGAAGACGCCGTCGATACACTCGACGAAGCAAGAGACATAGCAGCAGCTCGATCAGTGGTGTACCAGCAGAGTCTCCGCAACTACCACAGCCGCCGGCTGCGCCCAAGGTCCTTCGTCGAAGGAGACCTCGTCTTGCGACTCAAGCAAGAGCGACCGACGAAATTCGAGTCACCATGGGAAGGACCCTACGTCATCACCGAAGTCATCCCAGGTGGCGCCTACTGACTCAAGCACGTGGAGTCCGGAGTCGCATACTCCAACCCATGGAATATCTCGCACCTGCGACGATTCTACCCCTAGCTACCTACCCCCTTTACTTTCAATAAGGCTTTCAGCCAAGGCTACTCAGCCGAACAATGTACTTCCTCCATTACGATATAAATAAAGCTAAGTGTCTCGCCCCAAAACTTCAGTTCTCTATTTTGCAACTTTACTTCATGCTACAAACACACTCGGGGGCTCCCCCCACCTCACGATTTCATCGACTGAGGATCAAACGTGTACACCTGAGTAGCTGACAACGTCAGGCAAACGAAAAGGACACGTACTCAATCAAAGCACTGCGTGCTCACAACAAACAAACCTTTACAACAAAGGGCACAACACGCCTAGCCAAAATATACAAATTTTACATCTATCTCTTTTTTCAGGTACTACCTATTCTGAAGAATAACCCGAGCACGCTGCTCAAACAAATCTACGACCTGTTCGGCATACTGCCTTACAGCTGCGTAATGTGGACGCATGTCCCACTCACCACCATCAGGCCTAAGAGGTGGCCCAGCGGCCACAACAACCAAATCTACGTCAGGCTGGTGCAGCCTCACAAGAGACAAAGCAGCCTTCACTCCTGCGACGAACTGTTGCCGCACCAACTCCTTGGCATTGCGCACGTTCCGAAACTTCGACAGAAGACCCGCAAGGCTTGTCGGTTACGTCATCCAAAGGGAACATAACGTGAAGCACCGAGGCAAGCGACGTCTGCACTTGGCGCAGCACTCGAGAAACCTGGTGCACACGATCCTGCACCGTCGCCAGAGCTATGGCACGGTCACGATCCATCCAGAAGAAGCCACCAGCCTCCATGTCCTGTTGAGTCAAGCAATTGACCCGAACAGCGACACGCTCCTTCTCTTCCCTCGGAGCAAGGTTCGCACCTGCGACAATGGAAAGAATAAGAGAAAAGGCCAGCAGGCTCACCCGAAGAACTGAGCTACATCTCGAAACAAGGAACAACTTACATTGAAGCTGCTCAGACAGCCGAATAAGTTCCGCCATCAAGTACTCCTCTCTGGATGCACGACGATCTGCCTTGGACTTCCAAACATCGGCATGACCTCGCAACTCGAGCAGCTCCCTCTCCATACTACGCACGCGATCCCGAAGAAAAGCGAGTTGAGAGGAAGCATCCAAAGATGGTCGCAACGGCATTGCGGAGGAAGTGTCAATAGGGTCAGCACCCGAAGGAACCTAGAGCAGCAGAAAAAGAAAGGGAAACAAACATTTAGACAATTATAGAGCACAACTCAGAAGAATTCATTAAACATATAAGGCCACTACGTGGCACAAGGATGGTGTTCTTCAAGATATTTACAACAAAAGCAGACTACAAACTACCCTACGTCTACAACGCCTAAGATGCGGGACCCTGAGTCGCCTCGGAGCCGGACTGCCTAGCTTTGGCCCCGCCCTGCTGCCGCAGTGCATACTCAGACAGCAAATCAATGAGCTTGGGCCCATATCGCTTGCAGCGAGTAGAGTAGGCTGCAAAGGCTACCTCGGATCCATCTGCAGTTGTCGGCATCCGGGAGGTAATCTGGGGCAGATCCAACTCCGCTCCAGCAGCCAAGGCCATCGCCAGCCCGACGGACGCACCGATGCCCTTCTGCTTGCGCTTGTATGCCGCAGGCGCTTCGGCTGATAGAGCCTCCGCCAGAGCATCCACATCATCGAGGGCCACGCCCTTAGGAACAAGCTCCTTATAGAAGCGGCCAAGGACCTCCTTCGCCTTGGCAAGGGAGCTGACGACGGTGCTGCAGCGGTCTTCGACCGCCACAGTAGCATCATCTAGAGCACTCCCGTGCTCTAGAGCACCGCGGTCAAACTCGATGCCTGCGGCATCTGAGACAAAAAATAAGAAGGAAGACATGAAGAAAAGCAGCACAGAAGAAGACATGAGGCATGAAGAAACAAGCACAAATCTAGCACTCACCCGAAATAGCCTTGGCAGCAGCCATGAGCTTCGCCGCCACCTCTCTTTCACGAGCAGCCGCAACGGTGGCCAGCTGCTCCTCACGATCCGCGGCCTCCTGCTGCAAACGCTCCTTCGCTTCGGCTGCCTTAGTCAGCTCTAGCTCGAGGCGTTCTTTCGCGCCAACGGCGGCTTCGGCCTTCTGCTCCGATTGACCAAGGCTCTTCTTGAGAGCATCGACCTCACGGAGAGAAGTATTATGCTCCTCTGCATTCAAAACAAGAAACGTCAGAAAGCAGGACCGGAATAAACGAAAAAGCACCAAAAGGCGAATAGGTACCTTGAAGCTGCCGTAGGTTAGCCTCCAGCACCAGACGCTCCTGCACCAACCGCTTGGCCTCCTGCACAAAAGGCTGCAGAAAAAGAAATAGCAGTAAGAAAAGGACTTGGGGGCTACGCCCAACACAAAGGAGTAAAAACAAAATTCGCACACGAAGACACTCGGGGGCTCCCCCCGTGACATGAAGCAGATAAACTTACATGCTCTGATGGCGACTCCGAAGGCCCGCCTGCGAAATTCTGAGGCGCAACCACCTGCACCTCCTGCAACGGAGGATCCGGAGCCGCACCACCCGAAGTCGCCACCGTCTTAGGAGGAGGAGACGCAATTTTCGACTCCCCCATCATCCCCCGCGCACCATCACTGGAGGAATCGTGGGAGGAATGCCTGCATACGAACCAATCAGCACAAGTGCAAAAATCATGAAGGAACAAGGACAATAGTACAACAAGAAACTTACGAGCCCAGTGAGCTCAGGTCGAAGACAGGAGGAGCCTTTCAGGCCCTCTTCTCCTCCTTCTTCTCTTCCTTCTTCTCCTCCTTCTTTTTCTTCCTTCTTCCGCTTCGCTGGCGGGTGCGGCGCTACAGCCCGCACAGGAATGGCAGGAATGGGAGAGGAAGAACCTCCATGACCGTCACTATGACGCTCAAGGACCAGAGGGTTTCTGGGAGTCGGAGGAGTCGAGGAATCCGAAGACTCGCTGGAGCTCCGTGATCGTTTGCGCGTATGGTCCTCACTCGACTCGTCAGCATCCTCCGCCGGAGATCGTGCCGACGGAAGCTCGGACACGGACTCAACCACTTCATTATCCGGGGCATTCGGATACTTTTCGGGCAATGGCGGTACCATGCCCGGCACTTTGAAGCTCTGCAAAATCAGAAGGAACTTTGTTAGCAAACAAAGGAAATAAATACACAGCCGACAAAAAAGCACTACGTGCACAAATCTACACCTGCGGTACGACCAACGTCGAAGAAAATGGAGGAGTTAGCGACTTCCCCGGGATTTCTTCTCCGGCCTTGAACTTCAGCAGCGCGCGAAGGGCCCTGTCAAGATCCCCCTCGGAGATTTTCTCAGTCGAAACCCTCGTCGGATCACGGCGCCCAGAATAAAGAAACATCGGGTGCGCCCTCGCTTGGAGAGGCTGCACCCGACGCTCAAGAAACGTCCGGATGATGTCCACACCGTTCACCTCCTTCTCCGGAATTAGCTGGAGATCCTCCACCCGACGGTAAAGGGCCTCTATCTTCGCCACCTCACCGTCCAAGATTTGGTTTTTCCAAGACCTTTTTGGCTCAATCATTTGGTAGGGGTCAAAAGGAACAAGACCAAAATCTTGCCCGGGCACTACGGAGTCGGGGATATAAAACCATCGCCTCCGCCAGTACTGGACAGATTCGGACATGGAAAAAGAAAAGAAGAGAAGATTGGGACTAAGGGAGATGATGCAACCCCCAATGGGATACACACCATCCGAACCAGATTGCCTCTTCACGGAATAGAGATTCCGGAAGAGGCCAAAGTGCGGCTCAATACCAAGCCAGCACTCGCAAAAAGTGATAAAACAAGCAATGTGGAGAAGAGAATTGGGAGACAGATGATGAAGCTGAATACCATAGAAGAAGAGCAGTCCACGGAGGAAGTTGTGGACTGGAAAAGAAAACCCACGCATAACGAAGGCGAGAAACATAACCCGATACCCAGATGGGGGACGGGGGATTACCTCATTGCCGGGGAGTTTGACGGCCTCCCTATCCTGTGGGTTCAGGCCCCGCTCGCGAAGCTTGCGGAGATCGCTCTCCCGCGTCTCTGATCGCCGCCAGCCACCATCGGTGACACAGGTAGCGGTGGTGCTTTTCTTTCCTCCGGCGGCGCTGGTCCCAACTGCAGATGACGATTTCTTTGGTTTCCCCATTGCGCTACGGCGGCGCTGGCGGTGAAAACGCAGAAACAACGACGGAAATGTGGAAGGAAATCCCAGCGCACAGCAAGAATCGCTAGAGCACAAGGAGGCAGTGAAAACAAGAACTGATGCGGTGAAAACAAACCGCGGCTTTCCCGAATGATTATAACAGCGAAGACGACGCACGGTAGCCGTCCATCCAGAAGACCTAACGCCAACGGCAGATCTGACCGTACATGTGTCAACCTCACAACGAACCGTCGTTACCACGCCGTCCACTACGCGCGGAAATCGAGGAAACGCCGTAATTATCTCCAAGCCGCACGTGACCGGTCAATTCAAAGTCAGCAAGTGGGACCCACGTTCGTCCAGTCAAGTCATCTCTGGTGTAGCAGACGCTTGAGGTCATTGATCGTCAGCACTGATGTCATCAAAAGCTATACTAGCACTAACTACAATTCCCCGGCTCCACAGCTAAGAGTACTCACTCGAATCTTCGATTCGACTAAATACTCGGGGGCTACTCCTATCAGGAGCGCTGGCCGCGCACCCGGAAGATGAATAAAGACAAAGTATTTTTTCGAGTCCTACGACCCCACTACGGACTCGGGGGCTACTCCCATAGGGAGGATGAAATTAAGCATCCGAAAATTTTCGTGTCCTAGGACTTAACAACTGAACAATGCTTGAACTAAAGTCTCTGCTCGAGTCTACGACTCGAACAGACACTCGGGGGCTACTCCCATAGGGAGCGCTGGTCGCGCACCCTATGAAATCTTCGACTGCGATCTTTCGGATCAGCACGCAAAAACTTTTTGGCAACTCTGCCCCAATAAAACGCTGAGTGAGGGACAATCTCCTTGGCCACCCGAAGCACCTCCGTGGTGACAAATGTTCGGATGCTGCGTCTGCGACGCAAAGATAAGACCTGCAGATATCATCTGATGGCCTAGAAACGTACACGACTGCGCTCTGCTAGTATAAATCCATGCCAACAGGCGTGATGAAAAATCCCGACGGACGCGTTGGGTACATCAATTAAAAACACTGGAATTTCACTCCTGTAAGTCCTCCGCGGCCTGAGTCGAATTACGCCAGCATATGTTCCGGGTTCAAGTTAAGGGACTCGAACCTGATGAAGATCATGTTGTTTTGTCCGAAGACAGTTAACTGACCCTGATCCGTTGGGTGAGTCAGGCACATGTATTAACAATCCCTACACACATATATTGTTAACACCTAGTTGCACCCAAAGGATTGAAGAGTCCTCAGCCGAATCTACGATTCGACTGATCACTCGGGGGCTACTGACATGGTTATACCCTACGGGTACGTGACTTCAGCATACCTGGTCCAGCCCAAGGAAGGCCCACAACAGACATACGCTGGCCCATGAAGATTTTCGGGTGGCCAAGGCCCATGACGCCTTCGGATCCTTGGAGAGCAAGACTAGCATAGATAGGAAATTTAAAGGGGTAAAACCCTAGAACTTGTAACCGACTAGGACTATGCCCGGGACATGCCTAAGTCTATATAAAGCCCAGGAGGGCACGTCCTAGATCTCTCGACTCATACTTTTGCACACGCACCTCCACGCCAGATCGAATCTGCGCACCTTGTAACCTTCGGTTCCGCCGTAATCAAGAGCAGACAAGCAGGAGTAGGGTTTTCCCTCCGGGGGCCTAAACCTGGGTAAATCTCGTGTCCCCTAGTTGCTTGTCTGTTAACCGTTCCGCGATCTCCAGCATCCCCATCTTCTCCAAAACCCAAGTCCATAACAATGGGCATTGATGAGATTAAACCTCGTCAGTAATACTAGACATCAAAATCCTATGATATTCGATTGGGCAATACAACAAGATATATAGACCACCATCTAACTGCATCTATGACTAGAAGTCCACCTTTGGGTTATCATCCGAACCCCCTCCAGTATTAAGTTGCAAGCAACAGACAACTGCTTTAAGCAAAGTGTGTAAGGTAAACAATCCACTTGTTCCATGAACAAGAGACCGTTGTTTTCTCCCTAGTAGCAACATCACATCTACAACCTTAGAGATTTCTGTCACTTCCCTTAGATTAAATATAGGCATGAACCCACTATCGAGCATAAATACCCCCTCTTGGTGTCACTAGCAACTACTTGGCTAAGATAGCTACTAACAACAGAGAGCATGCAAGATCACAAATAATATAGACATGATAGAATCAATAAGACAAAATCATTAATCAATCTGACATAGTAATCTCAATATCCATAGGATCCCCGCAAACACAACATGCATGATTACAAATAGATGAGATCTTGATCATGAACGGAGCTCACAAGATCTAGACATGAAAGCACAAGGAGGAGATACAACCATCTAGCTACTACATGAACCCGTAATCCAAGATGGAACTACTCAAGCTTCATACCGGAGGATGGCATGATGAAGAAAAAGGCCTCCGGGATGATCTCCCCTCTGGCAGGGTGCCGGGAAGACCTTTAGTTCCCCCAACCCCTTGATCTAGGGACGATGGTGGCGGCGGCTACAGACGGTTTCGTGGAATATTGATCAGGTGCTTAGGGTTTTGGCATCGGTGGCTTCTTATAGGCGAAGAGGCGAGGTAGGAGGGCGGCCAGGGGGCCCACACCCTACCCAGTCACGGCCTAGGGTGGGCCCGTGCCTAGGGGGGTGTGGCCGCCCTGTGGCTCCCCTCCGTCTCTCCTCTAGACTGCGTGTTCTCCTCGGTGAAATATTGACTTTAGCTTTTATCCCTTCCAATTCCGAGAATATTTCCTTACTAGCTTTTCTGGAACAAAAAACAGCAGAAAATAGACAACTGTCATTGTGGCAACTTGTTAATAGGTTAGTACCAGAAACATATAAAAACACCTCAAAGTGTGGACAAAGCAAAACAACATAGATACTAAACAAACATGGAACATAAAAAATTATAGATATGTTTCCGACGTATCATAGGTCGACATGCCAAACCCATCGACACTTTCCTAGCAACTTATTTGTGTTGTATTTTAGTAACGTGCGACCAGACAACTACCGGCTCACTAGTGAGTGGAAACATGTTGGAACGCGGAGCTTGCTGCACAAACCTTCTCGGTCTCCCTAGTTTGTCATCTTCACATCTGGCAAAGGGTACTCTCTTAGAAACCACATGAAAGAGTGCACGGGTTCTCCATCAACCTATGTGTGGATACACCTCCGACGCTTCAGTATAATGTTGTGATGGTGCCTTCCAGCAGAATTACGGTTTGATTATATTTTTATTTACTACGATATACTACTTAGTGAAGTTATATACCAAAGTGGTAGTGTGTTTTAGTTATTTTTATTATGTGAAATTTTCAAAGTTTAGGGTCCTATTGTGTGTTTCGCACCGGGGCCTGAATTTCTGGAGACGGCACTGGCATCGAGCCTTTCTGAAAATAGTGGTGTGATATTGTTGCAATAGTACAATAAAATTGGGGTTATCATGCGATGGATAGACAGCCCAGATCTCGTGTATATGTTGATCGGACGACGGTAGGGACGTCCGATTTCTCCGTAGATCGGGCCATACCAAAAACCATCGATGTACGCGTCACATCGAACGCAAAGTACACCCGGAGATGCATATTCTACAATGCAAGGTTGACTGCTGCCAGCGTCGTGACTAATATCTCGTTAGAGTAGTCATGCATTTGAGTTCAGTGTTAGTAGGCGGACAGCGGCCGGAGAGGCTAACTGTTTGGTTTCGCCATCACGTACGGGGCCTCGATCGATGGCCAATACACGTGTGTGACGGTCTAAAGGGCCTCCTCACCTGCAGCATCCTGATGCAGTGATGTGAGACCAAGAAGCAGCCGCCATCGGTCATCATTCGCGGCAAAACGGCACGCATCCACGGAACATGCTGGTGAAAGGGCAAAGCAACAAACAAAAATGGGAAGAAAACAAAACGTGGGCGGCCTTCAGGCGAATAACGTACAGTCTTCAAACGCAGACCAGCCGGAATGTCGGCTTAGACGATCAGCCGAAAACTGGGACATGCGAGCTTAGCACTGGTGCACACGAATCAAGACGGTAGACAAAGGACACGTCGTCTGTCAGGGTTCTTCCATAGCACAAGTACGTACTCAAAACGCACATGACAAATTTCCATTCTAGACTACAATTTTGGTAGGGGCGCTGGTAGAGGAAAGCATCACCACGTACGTGCCGGTGTGAGCTAGCCGTCAAGGAATAATCGATCACAAGCCCATATGATGTACTAACTGAAATAATAAGGAGATATACACCACGTGCCGGCGCGCGCGAAGTATGCATCCACTTCGATCATCGATCCTTGGGTAGAATTAAGTTTGGACAAGTCCCGAGACTTTTTCAAAACGCACCACATAATCTATGAACAACCTTCACCGTCAACAAATTTTACTTCGTTCCGATTTATTAGCCACCGTATGTAATTTAAAAATAACTTTGACCAATAATTTTGATTGACAAATTTTACATAATATGACCAATAAGTTTGGACAAGTCCTTCGGTCCGATTTATTAGCCACGGCACATAATTTAAGAACAATTTTAACCAATAATTCTGATCAACAAATTTTACATAAAAATTATACCATTGAATTGATTTTCAAAGTAATTTTCAATGACATGTTTTTTTGGAACATATATTGCATATTTTATTGGTCAAAATTGATGATCAAAAGAACTTCTTAAACTACATGCATACCTAGCAAACCGGACCGGAGAAAGTACTACACATCATGGATCGTGAACACGTACAAACACATAATTAATAAGAGTACGACGAACAGTGAAATCTACCTAGATGGTCTCTTATTAATAGGCACCGTGTGTAATACAGTGGGGTAATATATAGGAGCAAGGACCTTTGGAGCACCACGCACATGGAGCAGGTTTTTGAACAATTTAAAAACGGCATTTTGAAGTTTCAAAAGGTTTTCATAAAAAATTCTAGACGTACGAAATAATGTAATCTACCAGTATGAAAAATCTCAGCTCGAAATATCCCCTATTTTTTGGGCGCCACAAAATACGACATTTAAAGTAGCGAACAATACAAGATTTCAAACCTCCCTATGCTGTCAGATCTTGTCATTTTTGTTAAGCCTAAAATATAAGATATTTCAGGTTGAGATTTTGCGTAATGCTAGAGTACGTCATTATCAACGTTTAGGATTTATTTTTCCAGAATTTTTATGGGTTGCGTATTAATATAGACAAGGAGATATTCTATGGGTTGCGTATCATCAGACAAGGAGATAGATACTTAGAGCATCTCCATCAGTGGCGTTTTTATAGCGCAACCCTAAATATACCGTGTCAGCGCGCACTCCAGCGACGCGAGAAAATAGCGCGGGTGATGAATATTATACCGCGCGGGCGTTTGCGCTATCCGAAGAGGAAAATATCACGCCTCAACTGAAGCGCGCGCTATATGTGGAGCCACACGCGCGTCACTAACTGCCACGCGCCAGCGCCCGGAAGTTTCCCCTCCCCACCGACACTTTCACTCGCACTCCCTCGTGCACGTCGTGCTCGTTCCCCTCTTCTTCGGCGTCAGCATGCCGCCACGCTGTCGTAGCGCGTTTGGTTTCCGGGGCGTGCGCCCGCGCCGCAGCGGGACGTTCTACGCCAAGCTTCGTGCCGGCAGCTACCGGCTTGTCCTCGGCACATACAACATGCCGGAGTAGGCCACACGTGCATTCGACGCGGCGGCGTGGCGCCTCTGCCACCAGCGGCGTGACATGAACTCACTATAGGATGCACGCGATACACCAAGGGCTAAAAGCCGTCGGCGTAGACCAAAAAACCGTCGGCATAGGCTACGCCGACGATGATACGCCCAATTTGCATCACCATTCTATATCATAATTTACCTCTGTTTATTGATATTTGTCTTATTATGAGGTTTTACTTATGGTTTTTCATCGGTTTATGCATGTTGGATGATTCTTGGAGGATAAACTACCGGAGTCTGGATTCTGATGAATAAGAAGGCGTTTCGGTGCAATTTCGCGAAGATCAGAAAAATATCAGAAAAATATGAAAACATATTATTTTACCAGAGGACGAAGGACGCCAGAAGGAGGGACGAAAAAGGGCCTCAGGGGGCCCACACCCCCTAGGCGCGGGCCCACCTGACCCCGTGCCTAGGAAAGGTGTGGCCAACCTGTCCGGCCTTCGACTCCGCCCCTTCGCCTATATCTTCCCTACGGAACCCTAAGTCTCGGGGAGTGACCACAGATAGATTTCCGCCGCCTCTAGAGGTGGAAAACACCGAGAGAGAAAGATCTCTCCGGCAGACAGATTTCTGCCGGGGGAATTCCTTCCCGAAGAGGGGAGACCGTCGCCATCAACACCATCATCAAGCTAGGATTCATCGGGATCATCATCACCATCATCCACACCATCATCTCCACCAGCACCATCATCACCACTCCATCCCGCTATAACAATTGTGTTGGATATTGCTTTAGTTCTTAGGGGAAACTTTCCCGGTGTTGATTACTATTGTAGTTGATGCTTGTGAGTAGAACCATTGGATTATTGTTTATGTTCATATTGTTATCCATTACCATATCATCTTTGATCTTGATCCATATGATGTCTTGTGAGTAGTTCGTTTAGTTCTTGAGGACATGGGAGAAGTCATGTTGTTAGTAGTGAATCTGTGTTGAGTTATTATTTAATGGTTTAGTATTTAAGTTGTGATGCTATTCTTCTAGTGGTATCATGTGAACGTCGACTATATGACACTTCACCATTTATGGGCCTAGGGGAGTGCATTATGTATTTGGATACTAATTGTGGGGTTTCCGGAGTGACAGAAACCTGAACCCGTTAGGATACCTTTGCACATGGGAGCGTAGGATCTCAGAGTTTAAAGCTATGGTTACATTTATATCTTAATTACTTTTCTGTAGTTACAGATGTTTGCAGGGGGTTTAATCACAAGTATGTATTAGTCCTAGGAAGGGCAGTATGTTAGCACAGGTTCACCCACACAACACTTACAAACACCAAAGAAGAGTACTCAGCTATTTGAAGCGAAAGCACTTGACAGAATTCCCATGTGTCCTCGAGAACATTTGGTCCATATAAGTATTTCCATCGGCTTGTCCTTTGCTAAGAAAGGATTGGGCCACTTGTTCCATTTGTTCGTTACCTTTGTTACTTGCTCCTTGTTTTGTTGCCTTGTCAGAAAACCACTAAAAATCCGTTTGTTAAGTATTCACAGGAATTTCCTGCTCCATACCACAGTTCAGCACCTTCTGCTCCTCGTTGGGATCGACACTCCTATTTATCGAAAGTACTACGATACCCCCCTATACTTGTGGGTCATCAAGACTATTTTCTAGCGCCGTTGCCGAGGAGTGAAGTGCTATTAAAGAGTGGAACTGGTAAGGGAAACTTTTATTGTGAGTATTGTTTTTGTTACTGCTTGTTACTTTGTTTCCAATATGGATAAACCACTTGGTTTTCTGTTCGGGAAAACTACTACCACTGCTAGGGTAGTAGATGAACCACCTCCTATTGAGATAGATCCTTTTAAGATACCTACAAGTATTGTTGATCGTGTCATGGATAATTATTATTTAGGGGATGGAACTGTCCATCCCGGTAATCACTTGCTTTTTATTCATGAATTATGTGGGTTGTTTAAGTGTGCAGGTATCATAGCTGAATAGGTGAAGAAGAAGTTACTCTCCATATCCTTGAAAAGGAGAGCTGAAGAATGGTATAAGCTGCTGAAGAATGGACAATCCATGGAATGGGAGGAGACGGCATCTCTCTTTTACTATAAATTTTATCCTCCCAGTGAGATTCATAAGGATAGAAATCTTATATATATATAACTTTTGGCCTCTTGATGGATGACGACTGTCTACGCACAGCCTATTGGGAACCCCAAGAGCAAGGTGTGAAGCAGCAAGTTTTCACTAAGTTGAGACCAAGGTTATCGAACCAGAAGGAGGATGGAAACGTCACACATGTGTTGCAAGCAACGCCGACACCTGCACAACACAAACTCAAGACTTTGCCCCAACGAACAGTGAGGTTGTCAAGCTCACCGGTTTGCTGTAACAAAGGATTAAACATATGGTGTGGAAGGTAATGGTTTGCAGCAAGTAAACAAGTAATAGTGGAAGATGTTTCAATGGTAAAGATTGGATCGGGGTCCATAGTTCACTAGAGGTGCTCTCTTTAGATAAACAACATGGCATGAAGGGTAAATAAATTACAGCAGGGCAATTGACAGGAACTGAGCAAGGCATAACAATACAATTACTAGTCAGAAAGATCCTATGAGGTTGATTGGGCAATACAATAAGATACATAGACTGCCATCCAACTGCATTTATGACTATAAGTCCACCCTCATGTTATCTTCTAAACCCCCTCCAGTATTAAGTTGCAAGCAACCGACAACTGCTTTAAGCAAAGTGTGTAAGGTAAACAGTCCACATGTTCCATGAACAATAGACCATTATTTTCTCCCTAGTAGCAACAACACATCTACAATCGAAGAGATTATTGTCACTTACCTTGGAAACTAGAGGCATGAACCCACTATCGAGCATAAATACCCCCTCTTGGAGTCACTTGCAACTACTTGGCCAATATAGCCACTAACAACAGAGAGCATGCAAGATCACAAACAACACAGACATGATAGAATCATAAAGACAAAACCATTAATCAAACCAACATAATAATCTCAATATCCATCGGATCCCCGCAAACACAACATGCATGATTACAAATAGATTAGATCTTGATCATGAACTGAGCTCACAAGATCTATACATGAAAGCACAAAGGAGGAGATACAACCATCTAGCTACTACATGGACCCATAGTCCAAGGTGGAACTACTCACGCATCACACCGGAGAGAAGGCCTCCGGGCTGATCTCCCCTCCGGTAAGGTGCCGGGAAGAACTTCAGACCCCCCTCGATCTACGGACGATGGTGGCGGCGGCTACAGACAGTTTCATGGATTTCTGATCGGGTACTCAGGGTTTCTTCATCGGGGGCTTCTTATAGGCGAAGGGGGCGACCGAGGAGGCGGCCAGGGCCACCAAATCCTAGCCAGGCGCAGGGCTGGGCCCACCCGCACCTGAGGTGGGTCTGGCCCCCTGGCTGGCCCCTCCGGCTCTCCTCTAGACTTCTTGTTCCCCACGGAAGGTAATTGACATTGTCCTTTGTCCTGTCCAATTCCGAGAATATTTCTTTACTAACTTTTCTGAAACCAAAAACAGCAGAAAACAGGCATCTGACACTGTTGCAACTTGTTAGTAGGTTAGTACCAGAAAATATGTAAAAAGCACCTCAAAGTGTGGACAAGTAAATCAAAGTAGATACTAAACAAGAATGGAGCATCAAAAATTATAGATACGTTTCCAACATATCAACATCCCCAAGCTTAACTCCTTCTCGTCCTCGAGTAGGTAAGTGATAAACAGAATAATTTTTTAGGTGACATGCACCCTCACAATAAAGATCCAACCATTTGCAAGCATTGAAAGCTGGGATCAAAGAACTCTAAACATGTGCATGAAAGATGGAGTTCTAACAATAGGACATAGTAACTATGCATGCAACATGACAAGCTACAAACAAAGATCATGAATAACATGCATTGGAAAACTTTTGTTTGTTTCACATGCAAAAAACATAGCATGATGGCAATCATCTTGTCCCTCATAGAGTAGAAAATAGATGCATAGGACACCTGCAAAGTTCACAAGGGTGACTAGAAACAAGTAGCACAAGATCAAGTAATAACACAATATGCATCAATTGATAAGCTTTGAAACACTGCACACAGAATGAAAACTATTCTCTCTTAATGGTGCCTAAAGGTAGAAGGTGGAGACTCAATAGTGGTGGAAGAAAGGCCTTTTTTGTAAAGGAAGCAGGGATTACAAGTTTCAAAAAGTGCTTCCAAAAATTATGGTACTTGTTAGCTTTCAGCTCTCATTGCCCATATCATAAGGATCTTGAAGTGCTTAAGGTTAAAGTGGCAAAGCTGGAGTATATGCTTGATGAAGTATAAGTTGGCAATATCAAGTCCCTTGAATACGAGGGCCACACCTCATGCATACTCAACTTTGGATCTAGGAAATTTTTTGTCACTGTAAGCATTTGCATATCATTGAGAACCACCAACAGGGTACCCTTGCACATGGTACAGGAGCTTTCCCATAACCAAAATGACAAGGCAAGCAGACAATGAGCATCTCAACAATCTTTTTATTTACCATATGCATAGCTTTTTATTGAGGATACTTCATAGATAGCTCATTATGGTGATGCTGCAAGTTTCCACCATGATTAGGCATGGATTAGGCTAGCGGCCCAAGCGTTTCTCTAACACAAGAATACAAACTCCATGGACTTACAAGTCCCATCTTTATTTCACACTAGTGACATCCATAGACAAAAGAACATGATATCAACTGAGTACAACAAGGTACAAGTGCAATGTTGAAAACGTACCCTGTGACAGCACGGTTCTGCTAATTCCAACTTATAAGTGCAAGATATACAACAAAGTTGTCATAATGGTTCAAGTTTATTAGGGCAAACAATAAAGTGTGCCATCAAGTTCGTGAGGGCTTTAATCACTAAGTTTTCACATAACAAAATAGTTTTTAATTGGAAGATAGTTGAAAACAAGAATATACTTGGAATGGTGTAACACACCATGCATAGGAGTTTATAGTGGACACTTTGGAATAACTTAGTTCCTTGGGAGTTGAAGGCATGAGTAGAACTTACTCATACAAGTGGAGGCTAGCAAAAGACTGGGAGCAACCAAATAAGAGAGCAATAATGCCCATAATCATGCAGTGCAACAAAGCATACTAATCAAAGCAAAGAGTGGTACTACAAGTCAAGGACTAAATGATTATAGAGGATAATGGTGAATTGTGAGAGTCATAACATGGTGTGAGCATGTGCCAAGTCAACCCAAGCAAAACATCAAAGGAGAATACCACAATACTATGTTTTTGCATGCTAAAACAACACATAATTTCTTCAAGGCACATTAAGAAATCCCAATTGTTTGGAACAAGACATGCTACATCAATATTCACTAAGCATAATGCTAAAAAAACACCTAGCATGTCATGCTAAAGTTTAAGTCACAGTCAATGCAAGCTCCTCTTGCACTTCAAGCAAGAACTTACTACTCCTTTCCAACACCAAGCAAACTTATTTGCAAAACAACACAGCGAGAACGGGGGTCCAAACTACTCAAGCAAACTAAGCAAAGCAAACGAAAACTAAGACGCTCTAAGAACAACACAACTGTGATGAAACAATAAAAACGAAGTGTCTAGACAGACCTGAGCTTTTTATTGATGAACAAGGGGATGCCTTGGGCATCCCCAAGCTTTGACGCTTGTACCTCTTGGATATTTCTTGGGGGTGATACCATGGTTGCATCCCCAAGCTTGAGCTTTTTTCCATTCTTCATCTCATTGCATCATTCTTTCTCTACACCTAAAAATTTTCCTTCAAAAAAACTTCACACAATCTTCATTAGCAACATTAGTGTATTCAAAAGATATTAGACCACTGGCAAAGCTTTGGAACAGCAAGGCTTTTCACTAAAAACACGAGCTACTATAGTAACTCCTTCAAAAAGATCAATTCACCTTAAGAGAACTCAAAAAGGAATCAATAATAAGCAAATGCAAATAATGGCAGAAATCTGACAAAACATACCAGCGGGTAGAAACCGATCTTTTCAAACATCTTCTGTGGGATAACATAATGAGGGATTTATTATGTGGGTTGTTTAAGTGTGCAGGTATCATATCTGAATAGGTGAAGAAGAAGTTACTCTCCATATCCTTGAAAGGGAGAGCTATAAAATGGTATAAGCTGCTGAAGAATGGACAATCCATGGAATGGGAGGAGATGGCATCTCTCTTTTACTATAAATTTTATCCTCCCAGTGAGATTCATAAGGATAGAAATCTTATATATATAACTTTTGGCCTCTTGATGGATGACGACTATCTACGCATAGCCTATTGGGAACCCCAAGAGCAAGGTGTGAAGCAGCAAGTTTTATCTCAGTTGAGACCGAGGTTATCAAACCAGAAGGAGGATGGAAACGTCACACAGGTGTTGCAAGCAACATGGACACCTGCACAACATAAACTCAAGACTTTGCCCCAACGAACAGTGAGGTTGTCAAGCTCACCGGTTTGCTGTAACAAAGGATTAAATGTATGGTGTGGAAGGTAATGGTTTGCAGCAAGTAAACAAGTAACAGTGGAAGATGTATCAATGGTAAAGATTGGACCGGGGTCCATAGTTAACTAGAGGTGCTCTGTTTAGATAAACAACATGGCATGAAGGGTAAACAAATTACAGCAGTGCCATTGACAGGAACTGAGCAAGGCATAACAATGCAATTACTAGTCAGAAAGATCCTATGAGGTTGATTAGGCAATACAACAAGATACATAGACCGCCATCCAACTGCATCTATGACTATAAGTCCACCCTCAGGTTATCTTCTGAACCCCCTCCAGTATTAAGTTGCAAGCAACCAACAACTTCTTTAAGCAAAGTGTGTAAGGTAAACAGTCCACATGTTCCATGAACAATAGACCGTTGTTTTCTCCCTAGTAGCAACAACACATCTACAACCGAAGAGATTATTGTCACTTCCCTTGGAAACTAGAGGCATGAACCCACTATCGAGCATAAATACCCCCTCTTGGAGTCACTTGCAACTACTTGGCCAAGATAGCCACTAACAACAAAGAGCATGCAAGATCACAAACAACACAGACATGATAGAATCATAAAGACAAAACCATTAATCAAACCAACATAATAATATCAATATCCATCGGATCCTCGCATACACAACATGCATGATTACAAATAGATTATATCTTGATCATGAACTGAGCTCACAAGATCTATACATGAAAGCACAAAGGAGGAGATACAACCATCTAGCTAGTACATGGACCCGTAGTACAAGGTGGAACTAACACGCATCACACCGGAGAGAAGGCCTCCGGGCTGATCTCCTCTCCGGTAAGGTGCCGGGAAGAACTTCAGATCCCCCTCGATCTAGGGACGATGGTGGCGGTGGCTACAGACGGTTTCATGGATTTATGATCGGGTACTCAGGGTTTCTTCATCGGGGGCTTCTTATAGGCGAAGGGGGAGACCGAGGAGGCGGCCAGGGCCACCAAACCGTAGCCAGGCACGGGGCTGGGCCCACCCGCGCCTGGGGTGGGTCTGGCCCCCCGGCTGGCCCCTCCGGCTCTCCTCTGGACTTCTTGTTCCCCACGGAAAGTAATTGACTTTGTCCTTTGTTCCGTCCAATTCCGAGAATATTTCTTTACTAACTTTTCTGAAACCAAAAATAGCAGAAAACAGGCATCTGGCACTGTTGCAACTTGTTAGTGGGTTAGTACCAGAAAACATGTAAAATGCACCTCAAAGTGTGGACAAATAAAGCAAAGGAGATACTAAACAAGCATGGTGCATCAAAAATTATAGATACGTTTCCAACGTATCAATGGAGAGAGTATAGGTCAAGCTTGGGGGAGATCGAAGTTACTAATGCTTAAATGTCCTATTCATGAACTCCCTAACAATATTATTATTAATAACTTTTATGCTAGGATTTCTCTTCATGATAAAGATTTACTAGATGCTTCTTGTGCTGGATCATTCGCACGTATGAAGGAAGAAGCTAAATGGGATATCTTATACCATATTCAAGATAACACTGAAGCTTGGGAGAATGAGAAAGGAAGAAAGTCAGGTATAAACTATAATTATGAATGCATTAAATCTTTTATGGGAGCTTATGACTTCCGTTATATTAACAATGAGTTTGGTCTTGATTCCCAAAGTATTGCCAACTATTTTAAGGCATTTGCCTCTTACATAGAAATTCCCAAGAAGAAGTGGAATAAGTACCATGCTCCTTATAAAGATGTTGTTAGTCATGTTCTGGTTAGAAGTACTCAAGTTTGTACTACTAATAATAATATGCCTGAACCTCATGTTGAGAAATTACCTTTACCAGCTAAGGTAAAGGAGTATTCTATGATTATTAGTGCAAATAACAAAGGTACAATGAAAACTGTGGAGCCTAATGAGCAATTGAATGTTGAACCAGTGGTAGCCATTGTGGAAGACCCTGTCACTAGAAATATAGAGGATGAGCATATTGTTTTCTGTGAAGACGCTTCTAATATTATCTCTCATCCTAGTAAGGCTAGAAAAGTTAGTGTTCTTATGTTTTCTGTTAAAATTGGTGATCATTGCTAGTATGGTTTATGTGACATTGGTGCTAGTTCTAGTGCTATTCCTTATGAGATTTACAGGGAAATTATGCATGAGATTGGTCCTTGTGAGATTGAGGACATTGATGTGGTTATTCACCTTGCTAATAAGGAAACCATTTGCCCTATTGGTATTGTATGAGATGTGGAGGTTCTATGTGGTAAGATTAAGTATCCTGCTGATTTTCTAGTGCTTAATTCAGCAGCTAGTAAAACTTGTCCTATTATTTTTGGTAGACCTTTCTTGAACACTTGTGGAGCTATTATTGATTGTAAGAAGGAAAAGGTTTTAACTAAGTTTGATGGAGATTCTTATGAGTTTAACTTTTCCAAATTTGCTAAAGCTCCTTGTGAAAATAGTTTGCCTAATAAAGATTTTAGGATGGAACAACTTGCTTCTATTGATCCAGTCTATGACCTTGGACCTCTTTTTGGTGACTGTAAGTATGCTTATTCTGATGATAAAGTTGTTTCTAGTGACAGTTATATTGTCAACTTTATTCAAAGTGCTACTGAAAGTTATTTTGAGAGAGGGCAACATGGTTTTATGCATCTCAATGATGTTAAGTTTCCCCGTTTTATGTTGAAAGCTTTGAAGTTGAATTTGTTTTGTATTCTTATGCTTGTGGCTTTTTATTTCAACAATTCGTTTTCTCATGATACCCCCATGCATAGGAAGTGGGTTAGACTCAAGTGTGTTGGTTATTTGCTTCTTGATGCTCTCTTTCACTTCAAATATATCTCTCCTTTGTGAGCATCTTTGGAAGTTTCAAGCCTAACTTAAAGGCATTAAAGAAAAGCTAGACACAGAGGTAGCCATGGTCAACCTAATGCAGGTCATGGCAGTCGAAGAAACTTGGACGCGACCATACCTCCAGTTCTTAATAAACGGAGAACTACCTGACAACCCGACAGATGCCCGGCGCATATCTCATCGGTCAAAAGCCTTCACCACCATCAATGGCGAGCTGTACAAGCGCAGTATTACGGGTGTACTACAAAGGTGCGTCACCATCGGTGACGGGAAAGCCATCCTCCAAGACATCCACGAGGGCATCTGCGACCATCATGCAGGCAGCCGCTCCCTAGTCGCCAAAGCTCTACGAGCAGGATTCTACTGGCCAACAGCCATGAGCAACGCAAAGGACATCGTACGAAGATGCAACGGATGCCAATGGTTCGCCGACAAACCGCACGCACCATAGCTTGGACTTTTGCTCAATGGGGCCTTGACATGATCGGCAAACTGCCAAAGTCCTCGAAAGAGGGACACGTTTACCTCCTAGTCGCAGTCGACAAGTTCACCAAGTGGATCGAGGCCATGCCGGTTACCAAACAGAAAGGCAAAACGGCTGTCAAGTTCTTCGAGTCCATTGTCTACAGGTTCGGCGTACCGCATAGCATCATCACCGACAATGGATCGAACTTTATCTCCAAGGAATTCCAGGACTTCTGCGAAGGCCTCGGGATCAACATCACGTACGCCTCCGTAGCACACCCGCAAACGAACGGGCAAGTGGAAAAGGCCAACGGCCTAATCGGCGCGGGCATCAAGAAGCGCCTCATGAGTCCACTCGAACGGAAAGCAGGAGCCTGGACAAAAGAGCTACCATCCGTCCTATGGAGCTTGTGAACCACGCCAAACAGCTCCACAGGCTACACACCGTTCTTCATGGTACACGGAGCCAAAGCCGTGCTGCCAGCCGAAGTACGCCACCAGGCCCCTCGGATCGTCGCATACAGTGAAGCCGAATCCACGGCTGCACTCGAAGACGCCGTCGATACACTCGACGAAGCAAGAGACATAGCAGCAGCTCGATCAGTGGTGTACCAGCAGAGTCTCCGCAACTACCACAGCCGCCGGCTGCGCCCAAGGTCCTTCGTCGAAGGAGACCTCGTCTTGCGACTCAAGCAAGAGCGACCGACGAAATTCGAGTCACCATGGGAAGGACCCTACGTCATCACCGAAGTCATCCCAGGTGGCGCCTACTGACTCAAGCACGTGGAGTCCGGAGTCGCATACTCCAACCCATGGAACATCTCGCACCTGCGACGATTCTACCCCTAGCTACCTACCCCCTTTACTTTCAATAAGGCTTTCAGCCAAGGCTACTCAGCCGAACAATGTACTTCCTCCATTACGATATAAATAAAGCTAAGTGTCTCGCCCCAAAACTTCAGTTCTCTATTTTGCAACTTTACTTCATGCTACAAACACACTCGGGGGCTCCCCCCACCTCACGATTTCATCGACTGAGGATCAAACGTGTACACCTGAGTAGCTGACAATGTCAGGCAAACGAAAATGACACGTACTCAATCAAAGCACTGCGTGCTCACAACAAACAAACCTTTACAACAAAGGGCACAACACGCCCAGCCAAAATATACAAATTTTACATCTATCTCTTTTTTCAGGTACTACCTATTCTGAAGAATAACCCGAGCACGCTGCTCAAACAAATCTACGACCTGTTCGGCATACTGCCTTACAGCTGCGTAATGTGGACGCATGTCCCACTCACCACCATCAGGCCGAAGAGGTGGCCCAGCGGCCACAACAACCAAATCTACGTCAGGCTGGTGCAGCCTCACAAGAGACAAAGCAGCCTTCACTCCTGCGACGAACTGTTGCCGCACCAACTCCTTGACATTGCTCACGTTCCGAAACTTCGACAGAAGACCCGCAAGGCTTGTCGGTTACGTCATCCAAAGGGAACATAACGTGAAGCACCGAGGCAAGCGACGTCTGCACTTGGCGCAGCACTCGAGAAACCTGGTGCACACGATCCTGCACCGTCGCCAGAGCTATGGCACGGTCACGATCCATCCAGAAGAAGCCACCAGCCTCCATGTCCTGTTGAGTCAAGCAATTGACCCGAACAGCGACACGCTCCTTCTCTTCCCTCGGAGCAAGGTTCGCACCTGCGACAATGGAAAGAATAAGAGAAAAGGCCAGCAGGCTCACCCGAAGAACTGAGCTACATCTCGAAACAAGGAACAACTTACATTGAAGCTGCTCAGACAGCCGAATAAGTTCCGCCATCAAGTACTCCTTTCTGGATGCACGACGATCTGCCTTGGACTTCCAAACATCGGCATGACCTCGCAACTCGAGCAGCTCCCTCTCTAGACTACGCACGCGATCCCGAAGAAAAGCGAGTTGAGAGGAAGCATCCAAAGATGGTCGCAACGGCATTGCGGAGGAAGTGTCAATAGGGTCAGCACCCGAAGGAACCTAGAGCAGCAGAAAAAGAAAGGGAAACAAACATTTAGACAATGATAGAGCACAACGCAGAAGAATTCATTAAACATATAAGGCCACTACGTGGCACAAGGATGGTGTTCTTCAAGATATTTACAACAAAAGCAGACTACAAACTACCCTACGTCTACAACGCCTAAGATGCGGGACCCTGAGTCGCCTCGGAGCCGGACTGCCTAGCTTTGGCCCCGCCCTGCTGCCGCAGTGCATACTCAGACAGCAAATCAATGAGCTTGGGCCCATATCGCTTGCAGCGAGTAGAGTAGGCTGCAAACGCTACCTCGGATCCATCTGCAGTTGTCGGCATCCGGGAGGTAATCTGGGGCAGATCCAACTCCGCTCCAGCAGCCAAGGCCATTGCCAGCCCGACGGACGCACCGATGCCCTTCTGCTTGCGCTTGTACGCCGCAGGCGCTTCGGCTGATAGAGCCTCCGCCAGAGCATCCACATCATCGAGGGCCACGCCCTTAGGAACAAGCTCCTTATAGAAGCGGCCAAGGACCTCCTTCGCCTTGGCAAGGGAGCTGACGACGGTGCTGCAGCGGTCTTCGACCGCCACAGTAGCATCATCTAGAGCACTCCCGTGCTCTAGAGCACCGCGGTCAAACTCGATGCCTGCGGCATCTGAGACAAAAAATAAGAAGGAAGACATGAAGAAAAGCAGCACAGAAGAAGACATGAGGCATGAAGAAACAAGCACAAATCTAGCACTCACCCGAAATAGCCTTGGCAGCAGCCATGAGCTTCGCCGCCACCTCTCTTTCACGAGCAGCCGCAACGGTGGCCAGCTGCTCCTCACGATCCGCGGCCTCCTGCTGCAGACGCTCCTTCGCTTCGGCTGCCTTAGTTAGCTCTAGCTCGAGGCGTTCTTTCGCGCCAACGGCGGCTTCGGCCTTCTGCTCCGATCGACCAAGGCTCTTCTTGAGAGCATCGACCTCACGGAGAGAAGTATTATGCTCCTCTGCATTCAAAACAAGAAACGTCAGAAAGCAGGACCGGAATAAACGAAAAAGCACCAAAAGGCGAATAGGTACCTTGAAGCTGCCGTAGGTTAGCCTCCAGCACCAGACGCTCCTGCACCAGCCGCTTGGCCTCCTGCACAAAAGGCTGCAGAAAAAGAAATAGCAGTAAGAAAAGGACTTGGGGGCTACGCCCAACACAAAGGAGTAAAAACAAAATTCGCACACGAAGACACTCGGGGGCTCCCCCCGTGACATGAAGCAGATAAACTTACATGCTCTGATGGCGACTCCGAAGGCCCGCCTGCGAAATTCTGAGGCGCAACCACCTGCACCTCCTGCAACGGAGGATCCGGAGCCGCACCACCCGAAGTCGCCACCGTCTTAGGAGGAGGAGACGCAATTTTCAACTCCCCCATCATCCCCCGCGCACCATCACTGGAGGAATCGTGGGAGGAATGCCTGCATACGAACCAATCAGCACAAGTGCAAAAATCATGAAGCAACAAGGACAATAGTACAACAAGAAACTTACGAGCCCAGTGAGCTCAGGTCGAAGACAGGAGGAGCCTTTCAGGCCCTCTTCTCCTCCTTCTTCTCTTCCTTCTTCTCCTCCTTCTTTTTCTTCCTTCTTCCGCTTCGCTGGCGGGTGCGGCGCTACAGCCCGCACAGGAATGGCAGGAATGGGAGAGGAAGAACCTCCATGACCGTCACTATGACGCTCAAGGACCAGAGGGTTTCTGGGAGTCGGAGGAGTCGAGGAATCCGAAGACTCGCTGGAGCTCCGTGATCGTTTGCGCGTATGGTCCTCACTCGACTCGTCAGCATCCTCCGCCGGAGATCGTGCCGACGGAAGCTCGGACACAGACTCAACCACTTCATTATCCGGGGCATTCGGATACTTTTCGGGCAATGGCGGTACCATGCCCGGCACTTTGAAGCTCTGCAAAATCAGAAGGAACTTTGTTAGCAAACAAAGGAAATAAATACACAGCCGACAAAAAAGCACTACGTGCACAAATCTACACCTGCGGTACGACCAACGTCGAAGAAAATGGAGGAGTTAGCGACTTCCCCGGGATTTCTTCTCCGGCCTTGAACTTCAGCAGCGCGCGAAGGGCCCTGTCAAGATCCCCCTCGGAGATTTTCTCAGTCGAAACCCTCGTCGGATCACGGCGCCCAGAATAAAGAAACATCGGGTGCGCCCTCGCTTGGAGAGGCTGCACCCGACGCTCAAGAAACGTCCGGATGATGTCCACACCGTTCACCTCCTTCTCCGGAATTAGCTGGAGATCCTCCACCCGACGGTAAAGGGCCTCTATCTTCGCCACCTCACCGTCCAAGATTTGGTTTTTCCAAGACCTTTTTGGCTCAATCATTTGGTAGGGGTCAAAAGGAACAAGACCAAAATCTTGCCCGGGCACTACGGAGTCGGGGATATAAAACCATCGCCTCCGCCAGTACTGGACAGATTCGGACATGGAAAAAGAAAAGAAGAGAAGATTGGGACTAAGGGAGATGATGCAACCCCCAATGGGATACACACCATCCGAACCAGATTGCCTCTTCACGGAATAGAGATTCCGGAAGAGGCCAAAGTGCGGCTCAATACCAAGCCAGCACTCGCAAAAAGTGATAAAACAAGCAATGTGGAGAAGAGAATTGGGAGACAGATGATGAAGCTGAATACCATAGAAGAAGAGCAGTCCACGGAGGAAGTTGTGGACTGGAAAAGAAAACCCACGCATAACGAAGGCGAGAAACATAACCCGATACCCAGATGGGGGACGGGGGATTACCTCATTGCCGGGGAGTTTGACGGCCTCCCTATCCTGCGGGTTCAGGCCCCGCTCGCGAAGCTTGCGGAGATCGCTCTCCCGCGTCTCTGATCGCCGCCAGCCACCATCGGTGACACGGGTAGCGGTGGTGCTTTTCTTTCCTCCGGCGGCGCTGGTCCCAACTGCAGATGACGATTTCTTTGGTTTCCCCATTGCGCTACGGCGGCGCTGGCGGTGAAAACGCAGAAACAACGACGGAAATGTGGAAGGAAATCCCAGCGCACAGCAAGAATCGCTAGAGCACAAGGAGGCAGTGAAAACAAGAACTGATGCGGTGAAAACAAACCGCGGCTTTCCCCAATGATTATAACAGCGAAGACGACGCACGGCAGCCGTCCATCCAGAAGACCTAACGCCAACGGCAGATCTGACCGTACATGTGTCAACTTCACAACGAACCGTCGTTACCACGCCGTCCACTACGCGCGGAAATCGAGGAGACGCCGTAATTATCTCCACGCCGCACGTGACCGGTCAATTCAAAGTCAGCAAGTGGGACCCACGTTCGTCCAGTCAAGTCATCTCTGGCGTAGCAGACGCTTGAGGTCATTGATCGTCAGCACTGATGTCATCAAAAGCTATACTAGCACTAACTACAATTCCCCGGCTCCACAGCTAAGAGTACTCACTCGAATCTTCGATTCGACTAAATACTCGGGGGCTACTCCTATCAGGAGCGCTGGCCGCGCACCCGGAAGATGAATAAAGATAAAGTATTTCTTCGAGTCCTATGACCCCACTACGGACTCGGGGGCTACTCCCATAGGGAGGATGAAATTAAGCATCCGAAAATTTTCGTGTCCTAGGACTTAACAACTGAACAATGCTTGAACTAAAGTCTCTGCTCGAGTCTACGACTCGAACAGACACTCGGGGGCTACTCCCATAGGGAGCGCTGGTCGCGCACCCTATGAAATCTTCGACTGCGATCTTTCGGATCAGCACGCAAAAACTTTTTGGCAACTCTGCCCCAATAAAACGCTGAGTTAGCGACAATCTCCTTGGCCACCCGAAGCACCTCCGTGGTGACAAATGTTCGGATGCTGCGTCTGCGACGCAAAGATAAGACCTGCAGATATCATCTGATGGCCTAGAAACGTACACGACTGCGCTCTGCTAGTATAAATCCATGCCAACAGGCGTGATGAAAAATCCCGACGGACGCGTTGGGTACATCAATTAAAAACACTGGAATTTCACTCCTGTAAGTCCTCCGCGGCCTGAGTCGAATTACGCCAGCATATGTTCCGGGTTCAAGTTAAGGGACTCGACCTGATGAAGATCATGTTGTTTCGTCCGAAGACAGTTAACTGACCCTGATCCGTTGGGTGAGTCAGGCACATGTATGAACAATCCCTACACACATATATTGTTAACACCTAGTTGCACCCAAAGGATTGAAGAGTCCTCAGCCGAATCTACGATTCGACTGATCACTCGGGGGCTACTGACATGGTTATACCCTACGGGTACGTGACTTCAGCATACCTGGTCCAGCCCAAGGAAGGCCCACAACAGACATACGCTGGCCCATGAAGATTTTCGGGTGGCCAAGGCCCATGACGCCTTCGGATCCTTGGAGAGCAAGACTAGCATAGATAAGAAATTTAAAGGGGTAAAACCCTAGAACTTGTAACCGACTAGGACTATGCCCGGGACATGCCTAAGTCTATATAAAGCCCAGGAGGGCACGTCCTAGATCTCTCGACTCATACTTTTGCACACGCACCTCCACGCCAGATCGAATCTGCGCACCCTGTAACCTTCGGTTCCGCCGTAATCAAGAGCAGACAAGCAGGAGTAGGGTTTTCCCTCCGGGGGCCTAAACCTGGGTAAATCTCGTGTCCCCTGGTTGCTTGTCTGTTAACCGTTCCGCGATCTCCAGCATCCCCATCTTCTCCAAAACCCAAGTCCATAACAATGGGCATTGATGAGATTAAACCTCGTCAGTAATACTAGACATCAAAATCCTATGATATTCGATTGGGCAATACAACAAGATATATAGACCACCATCTAACTGCATCTATGACTAGAAGTCCACCTTTGGGTTATGATCCGAACCCCCTCCAGTATTAAGTTGCAAGCAACAGACAACTGCTTTAAGCAAAGTGTGTAAGGTAAACAATCCACTTGTTCCATGAACAAGAGACCGTTGTTTTCTCCCTAGTAGCAACATCACATCTACAACCTTAGAGATTTCTGTCACTTCCCTTAGATTAAATATAGGCATGAACCCACTATCGAGCATAAATACCCCCTCTTGGTGTCACTAGCAACTACTTGGCTAAGATAGCTACTAACAACAGAGAGCATGCAAGATCACAAATAACATAGACATGATAGAATCAATAAGACAAAATCATTAATCAATCTGACATAGTAATCTCAATATCCATAGGATCCCCGCAAACACAACATGCATGATTACAAATAGATGAGATCTTGATCATGAACGGAGCTCACAAGATCTAGACATGAAAGCACAAGGAGGAGATACAACCATCTAGCTACTACATGAACCCGTAATCCAAGATGGAACTACTCAAGCTTCATACCGGAGGCTGGCATGATGAAGAAAAAGGCCTCCGGGATGATCTCCCCTCTGGCAGGGTGCCGGGAAGACCTTCAGTTCCCCCAACCCCTTGATCTAGGGATGATGGTGGCGGCGGCTACAGACGGTTTCGTGGAATATTGATCAGGTGCTTAGGGTTTTGGCATCGGTGGCTTCTTATAGACGAAGAGGCGAGGTAGGAGGGCGGCCAGGGGGCCCACACCCTGCCCAGTCACGGCCTAGGGTGGGCCCGTGCCTAGGGGGGTGCGGCCGCCCTGTGGCTCCCCTCCGTCTCTCCTCTAGACTGCGTGTTCTCCTCGGTGAAATATTGACTTTAGCTTTTATCCCTTCCAATTCCGAGAATATTTCCTTACTAGCTTTTCTGGAACAAAAAACAGTAGAAAATAGACAACTGTCATTGTGGCAACTTGTTAATAGGTTAGTACCAGAAACATATAAAAACACCTCAAAGTGTGGACAAAGCAAAACAACATAGATACTAAACAAACATGGAACATAAAAAATTATAGATATGTTTCCGACGTATCATAGGTCGACATGCCAAACCCATCGACACTTTCCTAGCAACTTATTTGTGTTGTATTTTAGTAACGTGCGACCAGACAACTACCGGCTCACTAGTGAGTGGAAACATGTTGGAACGCGGAGCTTGCTGCACAAACCTTCTCGGTCTCCCTAGTTTGTCATCTTCACATCTGGCAAAGGGTACTCTCTTAGAAACCACATGAAAGAGTGCACGGGTTCTCCATCAACCTATGTGTGGATACACCTCCGACGCTTCAGTATAATGTTGTGATGGTGCCTTCCAGCAGAATTACGGTTTGATTATATTTTTATTTACTACGATATACTACTTAGTGAAGTTATATACCAAAGTGGTAGTGTGTTTTAGTTATTTTTATTATGTGAAATTTTCAAAGTTTAGGGTCCTATTGTGTGTTTCGCACCGGGGCCTGAATTTCTGGAGACGGCACTGGCATCGAGCCTTTCTGAAAATAGTGGTGTGATATTGTTGCAATAGTACAATAAAATTGGGGTTATCATGCGATGGATAGACAGCCCAGATCTCGTGTATATGTTGATCGGACGACGGTAGGGACGTCCGATTTCTCCGTAGATCGGGCCATACCAAAAACCATCGATGTACGCGTCACATCGAACGCAAAGTACACCCGGAGATGCATATTCTACAATGCAAGGTTGACTGCTGCCAGCGTCGTGACTAATATCTCGTTAGAGTAGTCATGCATTTGAGTTCAGTGTTAGTAGGCGGACAGCGGCCGGAGAGGCTAACTGTTTGGTTTCGCCATCACGTACGGGGCCTCGATCGATGGCCAATACACGTGTGTGACGGTCTAAAGGGCCTCCTCACCTGCAGCATCCTGATGCAGTGATGTGAGACCAAGAAGCAGCCGCCATCGGTCATCATTCGCGGCAAAACGGCACGCATCCACGGAACATGCTGGTGAAAGGGCAAAGCAACAAACAAAAATGGGAAGAAAACAAAACGTGGGCGGCCTTCAGGCGAATAACGTACAGTCTTCAAACGCAGACCAGCCGGAATGTCGGCTTAGACGATCAGCCGAAAACTGGGACATGCGAGCTTAGCACTGGTGCACACGAATCAAGACGGTAGACAAAGGACACGTCGTCTGTCAGGGTTCTTCCATAGCACAAGTACGTACTCAAAACGCACATGACAAATTTCCATTCTAGACTACAATTTTGGTAGGGGCGCTGGTAGAGGAAAGCATCACCACGTACGTGCCGGTGTGAGCTAGCCGTCAAGGAATAATCGATCACAAGCCCATATGATGTACTAACTGAAATAATAAGGAGATATACACCACGTGCCGGCGCGCGCGAAGTATGCATCCACTTCGATCATCGATCCTTGGGTAGAATTAAGTTTGGACAAGTCCCGAGACTTTTTCAAAACGCACCACATAATCTATGAACAACCTTCACCGTCAACAAATTTTACTTCGTTCCGATTTATTAGCCACCGTATGTAATTTAAAAATAACTTTGACCAATAATTTTGATTGACAAATTTTACATAATATGACCAATAAGTTTGGACAAGTCCTTCGGTCCGATTTATTAGCCACGGCACATAATTTAAGAACAATTTTAACCAATAATTCTGATCAACAAATTTTACATAAAAATTATACCATTGAATTGATTTTCAAAGTAATTTTCAATGACATGTTTTTTGGAACATATATTGCATATTTTATTGGTCAAAATTGATGATCAAAAGAACTTCTTAAACTACATGCATACCTAGCAAACCGGACCGGAGAAAGTACTACACATCATGGATCGTGAACACGTACAAACACATAATTAATAAGAGTACGACGAACAGTGAAATCTACCTAGATGGTCTCTTATTAATAGGCACCGTGTGTAATACAGTGGGGTAATATATAGGAGCAAGGACCTTTGGAGCACCACGCACATGGAGCAGGTTTTTGAACAATTTAAAAACGGCATTTTGAAGTTTCAAAAGGTTTTCATAAAAAATTCTAGACGTACGAAATAATGTAATCTACCAGTATGAAAAATCTCAGCTCGAAATATCCCCTATTTTTTGGGCGCCACAAAATACGACATTTAAAGTAGCGAACAATACAAGATTTCAAACCTCCCTATGCTGTCAGATCTTGTCATTTTTGTTAAGCCTAAAATATAAGATATTTCAGGTTGAGATTTTGCGTAATGCTAGAGTACGTCATTATCAACGTTTAGGATTTATTTTTCCAGAATTTTTATGGGTTGCGTATTAATATAGACAAGGAGATATTCTATGGGTTGCGTATCATCAGACAAGGAGATAGATACTTAGAGCATCTCCATCAGTGGCGTTTTTATAGCGCAACCCTAAATATACCGTGTCAGCGCGCACTCCAGCGACGCGAGAAAATAGCGCGGGTGATGAATATTATACCGCGCGGGCGTTTGCGCTATCCGAAGAGGAAAATATCACGCCTCAACTGAAGCGCGCGCTATATGTGGAGCCACACGCGCGTCACTAACTGCCACGCGCCAGCGCCCGGAAGTTTCCCCTCCCCACCGACACTTTCACTCGCACTCCCTCGTGCACGTCGTGCTCGTTCCCCTCTTCTTCGGCGTCAGCATGCCGCCACGCTGTCGTAGCGCGTTTGGTTTCCGGGGCGTGCGCCCGCGCCGCAGCGGGACGTTCTACGCCAAGCTTCGTGCCGGCAGCTACCGGCTTGTCCTCGGCACATACAACATGCCGGAGTAGGCCACACGTGCATTCGACGCGGCGGCGTGGCGCCTCTGCCACCAGCGGCGTGACATGAACTCACTATAGGATGCACGCGATACACCAAGGGCTAAAAGCCGTCGGCGTAGACCAAAAAACCGTCGGCATAGGCTACGCCGACGATGATACGCCCAATTTGCATCACCATTCTATATCATAATTTACCTCTGTTTATTGATATTTGTCTTATTATGAGGTTTTACTTATGGTTTTTCATCGGTTTATGCATGTTGGATGATTCTTGGAGGATAAACTACCGGAGTCTGGATTCTGATGAATAAGAAGGCGTTTCGGTGCAATTTCGCGAAGATCAGAAAAATATCAGAAAAATATGAAAACATATTATTTTACCAGAGGACGAAGGACGCCAGAAGGAGGGATGAAAAAGGGCCTCAGGGGGCCCACACCCCCTAGGCGCGGGCCCACCTGACCCCGTGCCTAGGAAAGGTGTGGCCAACCTGTCCGGCCTTCGACTCCGCCCCTTCGCCTATATCTTCCCTACGGAACCCTAAGTCTCGGGGAGTGACCACAGATAGATTTCCGCCGCCTCTAGAGGTGGAAAACACCGAGAGAGAAAGATCTCTCCGGCAGACAGATTTCTGCCGGGGGAATTCCTTCCCGAAGAGGGGAGACCGTCGCCATCAACACCATCATCAAGCTAGGCTTCATCGGGATCATCATCACCATCATCCACACCATCATCTCCACCAGCACCATCATCACCACTCCATCCCGCTATAACAATTGTGTTGGATATTGCTTTAGTTCTTAGGGGAAACTTTCCCGGTGTTGATTACTATTGTAGTTGATGCTTGTGAGTAGAACCATTGGATTATTGTTTATGTTCATATTGTTATCCATTACCATATCATCTTTGATCTTGATCCATATGATGTCTTGTGAGTAGTTCGTTTAGTTCTTGAGGACATGGGAGAAGTCATGTTGTTAGTAGTGAATCTGTGTTGAGTTATTATTTAATGGTTTAGTATTTAAGTTGTGATGCTATTCTTCTAGTGGTATCATGTGAACGTCGACTATATGACACTTCACCATTTATGGGCCTAGGGGAGTGCATTATGTATTTGGATACTAATTGTGGGGTTTCCGGAGTGACAGAAACCTGAACCCGTTAGGATACCTTTGCACATGGGAGCGTAGGATCTCAGAGTTTAAAGCTATGGTTACATTTATATCTTAATTACTTTTCTGTAGTTACAGATGTTTGCAGGGGGTTTAATCACAAGTATGTATTAGTCCTAGGAAGGGCAGTATGTTAGCACAGGTTCACCCACACAACACTTACAAACACCAAAGAAGAGTACTCAGCTATTTGAAGTGAAAGCACTTGACAGAATTCCCATGTGTCCTCGAGAACGTTTGGTACATATAAGTATTTCCATCGGCTTGTCCTTTGCTAAGAAAGGATTGGGCCACTTGTTCCATTTGTTCGTTACCTTTGTTACTTGCTCCTTGTTTTGTTGCCTTGTCAGAAAACCACTAAAAATCCGTTTGTTAAGTATTCACAGGAATTTCCTGCTCCATACCACAGTTCAGCACCTTCTGCTCCTCGTTGGGATCGACACTCCTATTTATTGAAAGTACTACGATACCCCCCTATACTTGTGGGTCATCAAGACTATTTTCTAGCGCCGTTGCCGAGGAGTGAAGTGCTATTAAAGAGTGGAACTGGTAAGGGAAACTTTTATTGTGAGTATTGTTTTTGTTACTGCTTGTTACTTTGTTTCCAATATGGATAAACCACTTGGTTTTCTGTTCGGGAAAACTACTACCACTGCTAGGGTAGTAGATGAACCACCTCCTATTGAGATAGATCCTTTTAAGATACCTACAAGTATTGTTGATCGTGTCATGGATAATTATTATTTAGGGGATGGAACTGTCCATCCCGGTAATCACTTGCTTTTTATTCATGAATTATGTGGGTTGTTTAAGTGTGCAGGTATCATAGCTGAATAGGTGAAGAAGAAGTTACTCTTCATATCCTTGAAAAGGAGAGCTGAAGAATGGTATAAGCTGCTGAAGAATGGACAATCCATGGAATGGGAGGAGACGGCATCTCTCTTTTACTATAAATTTTATCCTCCCAGTGAGATTCATAAGGATAGAAATCTTATATATATATAACTTTTGGCCTCTTGATGGATGACGACTGTCTACGCACAGCCTATTGGGAACCCCAAGAGCAAGGTGTGAAGCAGCAAGTTTTCACTAAGTTGAGACCAAGGTTATCGAACCAGAAGGAGGATGGAAACGTCACACATGTGTTGCAAGCAACGCCGACACCTGCACAACACAAACTCAAGACTTTGCCCCAACGAACAGTGAGGTTGTCAAGCTCACCGGTTTGCTGTAACAAAGGATTAAACATATGGTGTGGAAGGTAATGGTTTGCAGCAAGTAAACAAGTAATAGTGGAAGATGTTTCAATGGTAAAGATTGGATCGGGGTCCATAGTTCACTAGAGGTGCTCTCTTTAGATAAACAACATGGCATGAAGGGTAAATAAATTACAGCAGGGCAATTGACAGGAACTGAGCAAGGCATAACAATACAATTACTAGTCAGAAAGATCCTATGAGGTTGATTGGGCAATACAATAAGATACATAGACTGCCATCCAACTGCATTTATGACTATAAGTCCACCCTCATGTTATCTTCTGAACCCCCTCCAGTATTAAGTTGCAAGCAACCGACAACTGCTTTAAGCAAAGTGTGTAAGGTAAACAGTCCACATGTTCCATGAACAATAGACCGTTATTTTCTCCCTAGTAGCAACAACACATCTACAATCGAAGAGATTATTGTCACTTACCTTGGAAACTAGAGGCATGAACCCACTATCGAGCATAAATACCCCCTCTTGGAGTCACTTGCAACTACTTGGCCAATATAGCCACTAACAACAGAGAGCATGCAAGATCACAAACAACACAGACATGATAGAATCATAAAGACAAAACCATTAATCAAACCAACATAATAATCTCAATATCCATCGGATCCCCGCAAACACAACATGCATGATTACAAATAGATTAGATCTTGATCATGAACTGAGCTCACAAGATCTATACATGAAAGCACAAAGGAGGAGATACAACCATCTAGCTACTACATGGACCCATAGTCCAAGGTGGAACTACTCACGCATCACACCGGAGAGAAGGCCTCCGGGCTGATCTCCCCTCCGGTAAGGTGCCGGGAAGAACTTCAGACCCCCCTCGATCTATGGACGATGGTGGCGGCGACTACAGACAGTTTCATGGATTTCTGATCGGGTACTCGGGGTTTCTTCATCGGGGGCTTCTTATAGGCGAAGGGGGCGACCGAGGAGGCGGCCAGGGCCACCAAATCCTAGCCAGGCGCAGGGCTGGGCCCACCCGCGCCTGAGGTGGGTCTGGCCCCCTGGCTGGCCCCTCCGGCTCTCCTCTAGACTTCTTGTTCCCCACGGAAGGTAATTGACATTGTCCTTTGTCCTGTCCAATTCCGAGAATATTTCTTTACTAACTTTTCTGAAACCAAAAACAGCAGAAAACAGGCATCTGACACTGTTGCAACTTGTTAGTAGGTTAGTACCAGAAAATATGTAAAAAGCACCTCAAAGTGTGGACAAGTAAATCAAAGTAGATACTAAACAAGAATGGAGCATCAAAAATTATAGATACGTTTCCAACATATCAACATCCCCAAGCTTAACTCCTTCTCGTCCTCGAGTAGGTAAGTGATAAACAGAATAATTTTTTAGGTGACATGCACCCTCACAATAAAGATCCAACCATTTGCAAGCATTGAAAGCTGGGATCAAAGAACTCTAAACATGTGCATGAAAGATGGAGTTCTAACAATAGGACATAGTAACTATGCATGCAACATGACAAGCTACAAACAAAGATCATGAATAACATGCATTGGAAAACTTTTGTTTGTTTCACATGCAAAAAACATAGCATGATGGCAATCATCTTGTCCCTCATAGAGTAGAAAATAGATGCATAGGACACCTGCAAAGTTCACAAGGGTGACTAGAAACAAGTAGCACAAGATCAAGTAATAACACAATATGCATCAATTGATAAGCTTTGAAACACTGCACACAGAATGAAAACTATTCTCTCTTAATGGTGCCTAAAGGTAGAAGGTGGAGACTCAATAGTGGTGGAAGAAAGGCCTTTTTTGTAAAGGAAGCAGGGATTACAAGTTTCAAAAAGTGCTTCCAAAAATTATGGTACTTGTTAGCTTTCAGCTCTCATTGCCCATATCATAAGGATCTTGAAGTGCTTAAGGTTAAAGTGGCAAAGCTGGAGTATATGCTTGATGAAGTATAAGTTGGCAATATCAAGTCCCTTGAATACGAGGGCCACACCTCATACATACTCAACTTTGGATCTAGGAAATTTTTTGTCACTGTAAGCATTTGCATATCATTGAGAACCACCAACAGGGTACCCTTGCACATGGTACAGGAGCTTTCCCATAACCAAAATGACAAGGCAAGCAGACAATGAGCATCTCAACAATCTTTTTATTTACCATATGCATAGCTTTTTATTGAGGATACTTCATAGATAGCTCATTATGGTGATGCTGCAAGTTTCCACCATGATTAGGCATGGATTAGGCTAGCGGCCCAGGCGTTTCTCTAACACAAGAATACAAACTCCATGGACTTACAAGTCCCATCTTTATTTCACACTAGTGACATCCATAGACAAAAGAACATGATATCAACTGAGTACAACAAGGTACAAGTGCAATGTTGAAAACGTACCCTGTGACAGCACGGTTCTGCTAATTCCAACTTATAAGTGCAAGATATACAACAAAGTTGTCATAATGGTTCAAGTTTATTAGGGCAAACAATAAAGTGTGCCATCAAGTTCGTGAGGGCTTTAATCACTAAGTTTTCACATAACAAAATAGTTTTTAATTGGAAGATAGTT
The DNA here is from genome assembly GCA_916181665.1 of Avena sativa. Taxonomy (NCBI): domain Eukaryota; kingdom Viridiplantae; phylum Streptophyta; class Magnoliopsida; order Poales; family Poaceae; genus Avena; species Avena sativa. The sequence continues at coordinate 359,426,620 of OV702283.1, forward strand.
GAAAACAAGAATATACTTGGAATGGTGTAACACACCATGCATAGGAGTTTATAGTGGACACTTTGGAATAACTTAGTTCCTTGGGAGTTGAAGGCATGAGTAGAACTTACTCATACAAGTGGAGGCTAGCAAAAGACTGGGAGCAACCAAATAAGAGAGCAATAATGCCCATAATCATGCAGTGCAACAAAGCATACTAATCAAAGCAAAGAGTGGTACTACAAGTCAAGGACTAAATGATTATAGAGGATAATGGTGAATTGTGAGAGTCATAACATGGTGTGAGCATGTGCCAAGTCAACCCAAGCAAAACATCAAAGGAGAATACCACAATACTATGTTTTTGCATGCTAAAACAACACATAATTTCTTCAAGGCACATTAAGAAATCCCAATTGTTTGGAACAAGACATGCTACATCAATATTCACTAAGCATAATGCTAAAAAAACACCTAGCATGTCATGCTAAAGTTTAAGTCACAGTCAATGCAAGCTCCTCTTGCACTTCAAGCAAGAACTTACTACTCCTTTCCAACACCAAGCAAACTTATTTGCAAAACAACACAGCGAGAACGGGGGTCCAAACTACTCAAGCAAACTAAGCAAAGCAAACGAAAACTAAGACGCTCTAAGAACAACACAACTGTGATGAAACAATAAAAACGAAGTGTCTAGACAGACCTGAGCTTTTTATTGATGAACAAGGGGATGCCTTGGGCATCCCCAAGCTTTGACGCTTGTACCTCTTGGATATTTCTTGGGGGTGATACCATGGTTGCATCCCCAAGCTTGAGCTTTTTTCCATTCTTCATCTCATTGCATCATTCTTTCTCTACACCTAAAAATTTTCCTTCAAAAAAACTTCACACAATCTTCATTAGCAACATTAGTGTATTCAAAAGATATTAGACCACTGGCAAAGCTTTGGAACAGCAAGGCTTTTCACTAAAAACACGAGCTACTATAGTAACTCCTTCAAAAAGATCAATTCACCTTAAGAGAACTCAAAAAGGAATCAATAATAAGCAAATGCAAATAATGGCAGAAATCTGACAAAACATACCAGCGGGTAGAAACCGATCTTTTCAAACATCTTCTGTGGGATAACATAATGAGGGATTTATTATGTGGGTTGTTTAAGTGTGCAGGTATCATATCTGAATAGGTGAAGAAGAAGTTACTCTCCATATCCTTGAAAGGGAGAGCTATAAAATGGTATAAGCTGCTGAAGAATGGACAATCCATGGAATGGGAGGAGATGGCATCTCTCTTTTACTATAAATTTTATCCTCCCAGTGAGATTCATAAGGATAGAAATCTTATATATATAACTTTTGGCCTCTTGATGGATGACGACTATCTACGCACAGCCTATTGGGAACCCCAAGAGCAAGGTGTGAAGCAGCAAGTTTTATCTCAGTTGAGACCGAGGTTATCAAACCAGAAGGAGGATGGAAACGTCACACAGGTGTTGCAAGAAACATGGACACCTGCACAACATAAACTCAAGACTTTGCCCCAACGAACAGTGAGGTTGTCAAGCTCACCGGTTTGCTGTAACAAAGGATTAAATGTATGGTGTGGAAGGTAATGGTTTGCAGCAAGTAAACAAGTAACAGTGGAAGATGTATCAATGGTAAAGATTGGACCGGGGTCCATAGTTAACTAGAGGTGCTCTGTTTAGATAAACAACATGGCATGAAGGGTAAACAAATTACAGCAGTGCCATTGACAGGAACTGAGCAAGGCATAACAATGCAATTACTAGTCAGAAAGATCCTATGAGGTTGATTGGGCAATACAACAAGATACATAGACCGCCATCCAACTGCATCTATGACTATAAGTCCACCCTCAGGTTATCTTCTGAACCCCCTCCAGTATTAAGTTGCAAGCAACCAACAACTTCTTTAAGCAAAGTGTGTAAGGTAAACAGTCCACATGTTCCATGAACAATAGACCGTTGTTTTCTCCCTAGTAGCAACAACACATCTACAACCGAAGAGATTATTGTCACTTCCCTTGGAAACTAGAGGCATGAACCCACTATCGAGCATAAATACCCCCTCTTGGAGTCACTTGCAACTACTTGGCCAAGATAGCCACTAACAACAAAGAGCATGCAAGATCACAAACAACACAGACATGATAGAATCATAAAGACAAAACCATTAATCAAACCAACATAATAATATCAATATCCATCGGATCCCCGCATACACAACATGCATGATTACAAATAGATTATATCTTGATCATGAACTGAGCTCACAAGATCTATACATGAAAGCACAAAGGAGGAGATACAACCATCTAGCTACTACATGGACCCGTAGTACAAGGTGGAACTAACACGCATCACACCGGAGAGAAGGCCTCCGGGCTGATCTCCTCTCCGGTAAGGTGCCGGGAAGAACTTCAGATCCCCCTCGATCTAGGGACGATGGTGGCGGTGGCTACAGACGGTTTCATGGATTTATGATCGGGTACTCAGGGTTTCTTCATCGGGGGCTTCTTATAGGCGAAGGGGGGGACCGAGGAGGCGGCCAGGGCCACCAAACCGTAGCCAGGCACGGGGCTGGGCCCACCCGCGCCTGGGGTGGGTCTGGCCCCCCGGTTGGCCCCTCCGGCTCTCCTCTGGACTTCTTGTTCCCCACGGAAAGTAATTGACTTTGTCCTTTGTTCCGTCCAATTCCGAGAATATTTCTTTACTAACTTTTCTGAAACCAAAAATAGCAGAAAACAGGCATCTGGCACTGTTGCAACTTGTTAGTGGGTTAGTACCAGAAAACATGTAAAAAGCACCTCAAAGTGTGGACAAATAAAGCAAAGGAGATACTAAACAAGCATGGTGCATCAAAAATTATAGATACGTTTCCAACGTATCAATGGAGAGAGTATAGGTCAAGCTTGGGGGAGATCGAAGTTACTAATTCTTAAATGTCCTATTCATGAACTCCCTAACAATATTATTATTAATAACTTTTATGCTAGGATTTCTCTTCATGATAAAGATTTACTAGATGCTTCTTGTGCTGGATCATTCGCACGTATGAAGGAAGAAGCTAAATGGGATCTCTTATACCATATTCAAGATAACACTGAAGCTTGGGAGAATGAGAAAGGAAGAAAGTCAGGTATAAACTATAATTATGAATGCATTAAATCTTTTATGGGAGCTTATGACTTCCGTTATATTAACAATGAGTTTGGTCTTGATTCCCAAAGTATTGCCAACTATTTTAAGGCATTTGCCTCTTACATAGAAATTCCCAAGAAGAAGTGGAATAAGTACCATGCTCCTTATAAAGATGTTGTTAGTCATGTTCCGGTTAGAAGTACTCAAGTTTGTACTACTAATAATAATATGCCTGAACCTCATGTTGAGAAATTACCTTTACCAGCTAAGGTAAAGGAGTATTCTATGATTATTAGTGCAAATAACAAAGGTACAATGAAAACTGTGGAGCCTAATGAGCAATTGAATGTTGAACCAGTGGTAGCCATTGTGGAAGACCCTGTCACTAGAAATATAGAGGATGAGCATATTGTTTTCTGTGAAGACGCTTCTAATATTATCTCTCATCCTAGTAAGGCTAGAAAAGTTAGTGTTCTTATGCTTTCTGTTAAAATTGGTGATCATTGCTAGTATGGTTTATGTGACATTGGTGCTAGTTCTAGTGCTATTCCTTATGAGATTTACAGGGAAATTATGCATGAGATTGGTCCTTGTGAGATTGAGGACATTGATGTGGTTATTCACCTTGCTAATAAGGAAACCATTTGCCCTATTGGTATTGTATGAGATGTGGAGGTTCTATGTGGTAAGATTAAGTATCCTGCTGATTTTCTAGTGCTTAATTCAGCAGCTAGTAAAACTTGTCCTATTATTTTTGGTAGACCTTTCTTGAACACTTGTGGAGCTATTATTGATTGTAAGAAGGAAAAGGTTTTAACTAAGTTTGATGGAGATTCTTATGAGTTTAACTTTTCCAAATTTGCTAAAGCTCCTTGTGAAAATAGTTTTCCTAATAAAGATTTCAGGATGGAACAACTTGCTTCTATTGATCCAGTCTATGACCTTGGACCTCTTTTTGGTGACTGTAAGTATGCTTATTCTGATGATAAAGTTGTTTCTAGTGACAGTTATATTGTCAACTTTATTCAAAGTGCTACTGAAAGTTATTTTGAGAGAGGGCAACATGGTTTTATGCATCTCAATGATGTTAAGTTTCCCCGTTTTATGTTGAAAGCTTTGAAGTTGAATTTGTTTTGTATTCTTATGCTTGTGGATTTTTATTTCAACAATTCGTTTTCTCATGATACCCCCATGCATAGGAAGTGGGTTAGACTCAAGTGTGTTGGTTATTTGCTTCTTGATGCTCTCTTTCACTTCAAATATATCTCTCCTTTGTGAGCATCTTTGGAAGTTTCAAGCCTAACTTAAAGGCATTAAAGAAAAGTACTTGTTGGGAGATAACCCAAGAGTTTTGTCGAGTCTTGTAAGTTATTACCTCAGTAATACCGCTCCTTATCCTTTTTGTTTTGGTTTTTGTGTCAAGTTCAACTAGTTTTGTGAAGTAGAGGAGTTGTGAAAAGTGGCTGTCCTGGGACAGATTTTTGTGCTGCATTGTAAAAATTCGTGAGGAAGCTCAGTACTTCGAATGGAGCTGCATTTTCTGAGCTTGTTCTCCAAGTTGTTACCCAACTTTCATCAGTTCTGCACTTTTTGATTTGAGCAACAGAAGGTCTTAGAAAAAATCAATCTTTACCTGCTGGTCTGTTTTGACAGATTTCTGCCGTCATTTGCGTTTGCCTCTTACAGAAGCTTTTGTTTTGATGGGTTTTCAGTTGAAGTGTGTACCAAGGGTTTATTGTTTTTGCTTACACTAATGTTGTCATTGAGTTTGTGCAAGGGTTTTGTATGAAAGAAATTTTCAGGAGAAAGAGAAAAGGAATCTGCAGAGTTCGTCTTTGAATAGGTAAAAGTGGTGAAAACAGAAGGTTCGTGAAACTCCAATCTTTTTATATTTTTGATGTTTTTAATACATAAGGGAAGTTATGAGACGAAATTGAAGAGGAAACGGAGCCCGGGGTGGATAAACCCACCCCAGGCGCGGGCCTAGCCTGGCCACGCCTGAGGGGGGTGTTCCCCCCTCGAACTCTGTCTCCATCTCGTTTTCATGTCAGTACCTTCCTTATGCCTTGAAACTTCGTAATATATAACCCCTCGGATTTCCCTAGGTTCATGCATCGTGTTCTCGTCGTGTTTTCGTTTCAATCTGTTTCTGTCAGGAAATCTTCTCAAGTTTAGAGCACCATGGTCTCCGCCAACGACAAAGGCAAGAAGCCCGAGGAAGAAGAACCTCAAGTCCCCAAGGAGGAGGAGATTCTTGTGGGGGGTGAAGAGGACATGGAGGAGGACAATCATCCGGACACCCGCACTACCCTCGCAAGCATTGGTTTTGTGGCACGACCTACCAAGCTTAGGAGGACAGCATGGATGTCTACAGGAGGGATAACTCCGCGTCATATCCTCGCTCCACGCACACTTCCTCCTAGTAACCCTTGTTCTAACCATGCAGGGAAGAAACACTCTAATCTGGAAGAATGGAGAAAGAATAACAAGAACTGGGATCCTCGGTCCGAGTTGATCATGAGCTGCATTGAGCATAATTCGGAGTTAATTTGTATTCTGACCTTCGATATGGAGGACTTGAAGAAACTTATTGAAGATCTTATTAAGAGAACACCACCACCACCAAAGGAGTAATTCGCCATCAGGTTTGGCATCCCCTTGGCTTGTTCCAAGCTTGGGGGAGTGTCGCGGTATCACCACCATTATCTTTTACCTTTTTAGTGGATTCATATCTGTGGTAGAGAGGTTATCTTATAGTTTGGTTTGCATGTGGAAGTATCTCTCCTTTAGTTGATTATATATGTATCCCTTGGTGTGAGTGCCTTTATTGAATATTAATGAGAAGTCTCATATTTTACTTTTTGCACTTCTTATTTTAGTTTGCAATCTCTATTATATGATGGATCTTGTTGATCAGTATTGGCACCACTTTGGGAGCATCAAGTGGATATAAATTGGTTTTGGCAAACCGAGTTCTGGTTAGTAGCAACAATTTTTGAGGTTTGAAAGAAAAAGAGAAAGAAAAAGCTTACAGGTATTTGGTATCATTTGTTTTCTTTCTTGTTGGCTCATAAGCTTAGTATTCTTTATTTAAGATCTTGTGTGTCTTCAAGGAAGATGGCATGTTTGGCTTTATTACTTTTATGTTTGCTTGTTTATTTCAACTCTTTGCTTGCTACCCAGCCTTGCTAACCAAAAACTTGTTTGAGAAGGCACACTTCTCATGTTTCCAAATCCCTTTGAACCAAAAATTTTGCCACTTGTGTCCACCATATCTACCATAGGTTGCAATAACTTAGCCAGATGGACAGTTGGTGGTAGGGGATGATAGGTTTGGAGCGCGTCCATTTTGGTCTAAGGGAAGGCTTCTGAAAGATCTTGTCTCAATGCATGTCGAGTCTTGTGGGGAAAGTGCACCACCTCTCGAGAGAGTAAAATATAAGTACTTATCCGTGTCCCCGACAATGGACAATTTGAGCATCAAGACATGGAAGCTATCAAGGATCTCCTCATCCCAATTTCTAACTGCATTTAGTATGCGACGACCCTCTCGGTGACCAGATCCGTCGAGCTTGCCAAGGTGCCTGTTGACGGGAAGACCGACAGGGTTCTCGATGTCTAGATAATCTGTGTAGAAAGAGATGCACTCTTCGGCCAGAAAGCCCTTGGCTATGCTTCCATCTGGTCGGGACCTGTTGCGAACGTATCCTTTGATGTGTCCATTCATCCTTTCGAATGCCATCATGCTACGGAGGAACATCGGCCCGAGTTGGATGATGTCCTACACGACATGGACCAGCAGATGCACCATAATGTCATAGAATGCGGGTGGGAAGTAGACCTCAAGCTCGCATAGTATCATCACGATCTCCTCCTGTAGCCTCCCGAGCTGATTCACGCCAATCGACTTCCTAGAGATGACGTCGAAAAACTTGCAGAGGCCAAATAAGGTTTCACGGACGTGCTCGTCCATTATCCCTCTTAGTGCGACCGGAAGTACCTGCGTCATTAGCACGGCACAGTCGTGAGACTTCATGCCACTGAACCTCTGCTTCGCCTCGTCTAGGTATCTGCTTATCTTGCCCGCGTAGCCGTAAGGAAATTTGACTCCTAGAAGGCACTTGAAAAACTGTTTGATCTCATCCCGGCTTAGAGTGAAGCAAGAAGGAGGGCAGTAATATTCGTTCTTCTTGAACTTTTTACCCTTCCGACGACCTTGTGTCGTCTCCGACTCATGATCATCGTCATCTTCCTGATCATCAGGAGTAGTGCGTCCTCCGTGAAGCTCCTTCCGGATACCCAAGCATATCAGGTCGTGCCTTGCTTTCGGACCATCTTTCGTCCTATCTGGCATGTTGATTATGGTGGCGACCAGACTCTCGCACATGTTTTTCGTGATATGCATGATGTCGAGGCTATGAGGCGTGCGGAGAAACTTCCAGTACGGCAACTCCCAGAAAACAGACCTTGTTTTCCATACCTTCATCAGCGGCTTGTCTTGTTGCTGCCTCTTTCGCTTCTTTCCAGGCTTAGGACAATCTTTCCAGTTTTTCAGCAACTCTTCCACTTCTTCGCTGCTCCTACGCTCTGGGATTCCTCGGGTCTCGGATTTGCCATCAAACAGGTCTCCACGTTTTCTCCATGGATCATTCTTGCTGAGCCACCTCCGGTGCGCCATGAACACGGTTTTCGATGACCCTGGATATTTCTCTAGTTGGAGATAGCTTGTGTTATCCATGCACCTAACGCATGCGCAGAATCCTTGGATAACTTGCCCCGAGATATACCCGCAACCTGGATAGTCTTGCACCATAGTGACCAACGCGGCTCTCATAGTGAAATAATCTTGTGCGACGGCGTCGTAAGTATTGGCTCCAGATTCCCATAACGTGGCTAGCTCCTCTTTCAACAGCCCGAGATACAGATTGATGTCGTTACCAGGTTGTTTTGGCCCTTGAATTAGCATACTCATTTGTATGTACTTCTTCTTCATGCACAACCATGGAGGGAGGTTGTACATCCATAAAAACACGGGCCAAGTGTTGTGCGTGCTGCTCTGGCTACCGAACGGATTGAGTCCATTGGTGCTCGCACCAAGCCTGATGTTCCTCGAATCTCTACCGAATTCTGGGAATTCGAGGTCCAATGCTTTCCACTGGCTAGCATCTGAAGGGTGCATCAGCAGCTCATCCTTTTCGGGGTCATCACCGTCATCTCCTGGCTTCTTCTTTTCCGCATGCCATCGCATGAGTTCCTTAGGGTCCGCAAAATAGCGCTGCAGACGAGGAGTGATAGGAAAGTACCATACCACTTTTCGAGGTGCTTTCTTCCCTTTCTTGTATCGACTCACGCCGCACACCGGACATGTGGTTTTCTCCGTGTCTTCGCCCCGATAAATGATGCAATCGTTGATGCATACGTGATATCTAACGTGCGGTAGATCAAGAGGACAGACGATTTTCTTGGCGTCCTCGATACTAGTTGGACATGTGTTCCCCTCCGGGAGACGATCGTGCCAGAATGCCATCATATCGTCGAAGCTTGCGTCGCTCAATTTGTGTTTTGCCTTCATCTCCATAGCCTTGAGCGTTACATTCAACCGGGTATCATCGGGCCTGCATCCTTCATACAATGGAGTAACCGCGTCTTCTCAAGTTGCGCAAGCTTGGCTTTCTCTCTAGCGGCAGCCCTGGCGTTACTCGTCTGCTTGAGAAGCAGCTCTTGCACATAAGGGTCCCGCACCCAGCCTGACGTTGTTCCATCGTCGTCAGCTCCTCCGGCATCTAGATCATCATCATCCCGGTCTGCTTCCGCACCTTCACCATCTCCAGGAGACTCTTCATCATCTCGCCCGTTCTCGCCGTGATGATGATCATCGTCATGTTGCCCACCTTCACCGTCTCCATCGTCTTCGTCATCGCTTATCCAACGAGTGTATCCATCCATGAAACCATGGCGAAGCAGGTACGCCTGCAGATTCCCGGAATCTGGGTTGATCACCCAGTAGAGTTTGCATCTTCTGCACGGACATCTTATATCCATCTTGTTATTTCGTATCATGTCGGCCGTCGCACATTTCAAAAATCTAGCCACAATGCCTTCGCTCATTATGCGGACCAATTTTGCCTGCACGGTGTACACAGTACAATTAGAAGTCTATTAGAACCACATAATGAATGCATGCATGCAATGGTCGATAGAAAATTTTGGCATGACCTATCCTAAAATTAGGAACTTTGCGAAATGCCAAAGTCTTGCCAAAATGGAAATGAATCAACATTTTAGAAAAACAAATGGCAACTTGTTCACATACAAACACAAGAGAGATACCGAGATTCATACACACATGAACATCTCATTATCCTCTCCATACAACATGCATGAGCATCATCGATAGTCCCCATATATACACACATATGACCATCGATCCTCTCCATACACACATCATGAGCATCGATCATCTACATACATATGAGCATATCATCCATATACACATGAACACATCCTTACATGGACAACTTACCGAGATGAGAGACCAATCGCGAGAAGATGGAAAGGAGAGGTGCGCGCGAGACCGGAGAGCTTCCTCTATTACTTATGTAACATCCAAGGCAAGTTCTACATGCTAAAAATGGTGAATGGGTGGAGAAATTGAGGTGGGAAGGAGAAGGACCCCGACTAGATCTAAGGAGGAAGAAGAAGGGGAAAGTGAAGTGTGGGGTGGTGGATGATCACACATGTGCACAAAGTGGGGCTGGCAAAAAAAAATCGCCACATCCGTGGCGCACTCGGCCCCAGTGCGCCACAAGGATTAGTAACATCCGTGGCGCACATGCCATAGTGCGCCACAGATGTGTCTGACCGTTTTACAGAACAGAGGGGAATGCGCTTAGGCGTAGCGCACCCCCCACAACGTGCGCCAACAGGGCCCTGGCCCACACATATCTGTGGCGCACTATGGTCATGTGCGCCACAGTTGTTCTAGTTACTAGTAGGGCACTGCCCATAGGTGATCCACGCCTGTTTTAGCCGTGGGGCACTTCAACCATGTGAGCCACGGATGTGCTGATTACCTATAGCCATTTTCCTAGTAGTGAGGCTGTCTTTTTGGTCTCTAGTGACCGTATGCATCAAGCGGTCTCCGTGATACTGCAATGGCTGAATCCGGCGATCCAGCCAGCAGTGGATCAAGTCAGATCCATGGATCCCCTTGTTCTTCATCAAAAACTCGATCCGCCTTTTGGCGATTACCAAGTCTTCGTACAATTCCGGCGCTTATGCGTCCCACGATTCTTGGTGGGAAGCGGCACTGTGGACGAAGGCCGGAAGACCTTCTGCCTTGTCTGGAGCCAGAATATCCTTATGATAAAAGAAGGTGTCGGCCCATCTTTTTACTGGTTCGCTAGCGTTAATCCTAGGATAAACTCGGTTTATCCTAAGGACTAAGCTAAGAGTGATAGTGGTGTAAGGAACACCGACACTGATGGAATTCTTCCGGGTACCATAGTAGTACCGGAAAAGGGTGAGACTCGGCCTAATGCCAAGAAACCCCTCATTAAGAGCTGTGTGAGCACTAAGCTGAAGCAGAGAATTGGGAGGGAGATCATGAAGTTGCACACCATAATATTAGAGAACTTCGGTGAAGAACTCCGACGGTGGAAGACTAAGGCCGCGGTTGACGTGTGTACCGAAGAGGACTCGGTCGCCGTCTTTCGGTGCGGGAATGACATCTCCAGTGCCACGCTGCCATGCTCCGGCGAAGAGGTAACCCTCATCCTCCATGAGTTGGAGATCAGCGTTGTCCATGACGCTTGGGACCCAAACGCCCCGCAGCTTCCTCTCGTCCTCCGCCATGCCTGTCGCCGCTACCACTCTGGAGCTAGATGGCATTTCCATATCGCCGAAGAAGGTCAAAGATTAGCGGAGCTAAGGTTTTTTTTGGGTGTGTAGATGGGAGTAGATGAGGCACACTCGAGGAGTACGAGGAGGCAATGAAGAATGGCGAGGAATGAATCCGGGAGAAAGATATTTCTTCTTTTATTAACCTCCGCGCCAAGATTTGCATTAATCCGCGCGATTTGTGCCACACGTATAGGAGATAGATAGGTGGCTTCCTCATGATGCCTCCACCCACTCGATTCTCGTGCGGGAATTGAAACGGTGTTCTGTTCCGTAAAGGACGGACCCACCAAAGGTCGTGCTGACGGGATATTTGTCAGTGACAAGACCTGGTCTAGAAAAGTTGTCGGACGACACGACACTGTTTAAATCCGGCTCATGTTTTGAAACGAGCAGGAAAATGACCGAAGTCAAGAAGACATATCCGACTCAGATAAGACTCGGAATCCTACAATACTCAAAGAAGTTTTCGTGAAACCTTCAAGATTATCAAGACGAAGAAACCATCAAGCCAGACGATTTAGCCGACTTTTGATCTTGGAGACTTCCGGGGGCTACTGTTGGGGATATACTTTCTGGGTATACCCATAGGACTTGCTGACCAGGGTGGCCCATCAACGGGTTAGAGCTTTGCTTCATGGGAGTCCCAGTCAGAGAAAGAGGAGGAGCCACTTCCGGCTACGACAAGGCCTATAAGATTTACCGACTTAGGCATGTAGTATTACTTGTAGTCCAAACTGTATCTAGTTACAGACTCTGTAACGTAGCCGGATAGGTCTCTCCTATAACCCTAGGTCCCAGTAACTATATAAACCGGCCCTATGGGAGCCTTTAGGGAACCAGATCATAGATCAACCACAACCTACTCGCACAGGCGAACCTCTCTTGTAATCCGCTGTAACATCCGGCTCTCACCGACATATTACTAGGTTGCTAGCAGGAGTAGGATCCAATCACTGAAATCGGATGTGAACCTGGTTAAACTTGTGCTCAGTGCTCCCGGAACACTGTATGTCTCACACCCGATCTTTTCAATGCCTTCAGGAGCCTCTATGGCGTACTTGTCGATAATCCGACGACACTATGATGTTTAAGACATATTAAAACACTTCGAAATATCCAATCATCCTAATTTTAGGATCATCTTTCACAAGTCTTTTATGTGCCAAAAACTTAACTCAAATACTAGTCACTTTGATTGAATCACACAGACTCTTGTTTTCTTTTTAATTCAATATCCATTTTATTCTAAAAGTCTTTGAACATTTCAAACGGTTTCATAATTATGCTTCATTTAGTAAATTACCATATTCACTTAAATCCATAATCATGTTCATGAAATAATGATATCCACTATATTGATGAATTATAATACATCACTATGTACAACAATTTAGCACACAATCTGTTTTATTAGAACATGAAGTTTTAGTCATCTTTGCCCAATGAGGCATGGTTTTGCATGTGTCAAAAGATCGAATATCTAAATACTTAATGTTTCATCAACATGAATATGTTACATGTAGATAACACAATTATGACTCAAACAATAGTGTCATTCAATAATAATGTCATTATTAAGTTTGGATATCTTTCGGCTTTTAATGTTTTATAAATTCTTAAACCATTATCATTGAGATTACATTAAGAATAACCATTCATAACAAAAAATGTGACCATCATAGAAATTATTCATAATAATTGAACAACTGATTTGTCACTGACTTATATGAATAACCATATCACGAAGACACACTAATAAGTTCACACACTCAAATCGATTACAAAATATATTCAAACTATAAACTAATCCAGACAATAAATATAAAGGAGGAACTGACGTTGGCCATCAACATCTTGCTTGCCATCAACACGCCGTGTCTCCTTGTCTCCTCTATGTAACGCTCAAGTAGAAGGTCTTGTTTTCACAAAACAGAAAAAGTATAAAATACTTAGTAAAATTGCAAAAAGTGTTACGTGAGAAACAAATTTAGAAACTATATATCACATATACTTTCTTAGTCGATGATCATGGTGCTGGCCCCCGTGCCAAGGGCGCCCGTATCGTACGTGTATGAACCCAAAGAGGGGATTGCGCATGCTCAGGCTTCGGTCATTCGAGTGGCACTTCCCTTGCAAGCCATGCGCGTGTTCTTGCTCCCTAGAAAGGGAGGACATCCTCTTGAGGGAAAGGGGTGCAGTTTCAGAAATTTTCTGCATGGGCTCCGAGCATAGGAGCGGATGCCACCATAGCCGGTGTTTAGTCCTGCAGCTAGTGTTCACCCTGCGGGCCACTATGTAAGACTCTCGAGGAGAATGCCATATGGTAGGTGCTTTTCCTGCTAGTCCCTTATGGACCGTTGGTTTGGTGCAAAAAGTAGCGGGTAGGAGAGGCTTTGTCTCACGCGCCGCACGGTAGGCCTCTCTAGAAGAGGGTTATAGAGCAAACACACGTGCCACAAAGGCCCCGATTATGCATTTGTGCGCAAGGGTTTTGAATGTCAGGAACCGTGGGTGAGTTGACTTACTGCTATAAACGGACCGTAAGTTTTGAGCTTGACACTTTAGGTCCTGGGTTTTGGCCGCTGGAGGGGGTGTGCCTCATGAGCCACCCTGTGAGCCTCTCGAGCAGAGTGTCGTAGGGCAAATGCTTATCCTATCGGCCTCTCATGGATGAAGTTGTAGGTCTATCAAAGGGGTTTTAAGTACTAGGAACCATGGGTCAGGTGACTTACTACCGGAACTGGCCAGTAAGTTCAGAGCTAGATACTTTAGGTCCTGATGTTTTTGCCGTTGGAGGGGGTGTGCCTCACGAGCCGCCCCGTGACCCTCTCGAGGAGAGTGCCGTAGGGAAAATTCTTATCCAGTTGGCCAATCATGGAGGAAACTGTAAGTCTAGCATGAGGGTTTTTAAATACCAGGAACCGTGGGTGAGGTGACTTACTGCCGCAAACGGATCGTAAATTTAGAGCTCGACACTTTAATTCTGGAAGCTTTGGCTGCTGGAGGGGGTGTGCTTCACGATCCGCCCCATAAGCCTCTCGAGGAGATTTCGTAGGTCAAAAACGAGTGCCGCTGAAATTCTACGCACGTGTCGTGTGAGAGTCTCAAGTGCCAGGAATCGTGGGTGAGGTGACTTTTCATTGGAACTAGCCTGTAAGTTTAGAGCTCGGCACTTTAGGTCCTGCAATTTTTGGCCGTTGGAGGGAATGTGCCTCACGAGCCTCCCCCTAAGCCTCTCGAGGAGAGAACCGTAGATCAAAGATACGTGCTATTGGGGTTATTGGATGGCGAGATGGACCCATCCAAGACTATCTGACTTATGCCAAAAAGAACTTTCCAAGACCTTGCTTTACTAAAGTTGTCACTCTTGCCTGTTGGCACATTTGGAAACAGAGAAATGGCTGCATTTTTTAGAATATTAAGCCTACATTCAGAGGATGGAAGGCTGGATTCTTCCAAGATATCTCCCTATTGTTGCACAGAGTCCACAAAATGAACAAGATCATTTTGTCATCATGGCTTGAGAAATTAAACTAAGTTTCTGGTTATGTTTTTCCTTCTTCCACCCATTCCTTGCTCCACTTTAGCTTCTTTAGATTTTTTGTAAATACATTGTAATCTGGACTTTTTGTTCTAAGTTTTTAATAAAGGACTATGGGGGACTCCACTTTAGTGGAGAATGTTCCAACAAATGCATCGGGCGAGGGTCTCAAGAATAAAGAATCGTGGGTGAGGTGACTTACCGCTAGAGATAGTCCTTAAGTTCAGAGCTCGACACTTTAGGCTCTGATTTTTTGGGAAGTGGACCGATGATGGACACTGTGCCTAGCCCCCGCCCGCGTGGTGTATGTAAGGGAACTCCTTGCATGCACAATTTTGAAAGTTGTTTTTCTAAGGTAAAAAACAAATAGCAGAACATGCGCGAAGCACAAGATCAAGAAAATTGCCAGAAGTTCGAGCTTATTACAATGCCATCGTGGCTCACACGGGGTCTTATAGGAGATAAATCTTTAAAGGGTGAGAGTCTTGAGGGTCACCTTCAAAAATTCGACAAGCCATGTCTGTCGCTCGAAGAGCTTTTTCCACCTTCCTGACGCCTGGTTCTTCTGCCTGGCTGATAACTTCAGATGTTGTTCAGGAGAGGATCGATGTTGTACGACCGCTAGGTGCACTCCACTAGGAAGTCTGGAGCCCCCCAGGCCAGTGACGTCCTTGTGAGCCTCTTCAGTGCTTGTGAGGGTGAGTAGCGGTGGCCCTAAGGCCCTCTCGAGAGCGTGAGTATCGGTCGCGGCATGCCCCTCCTGAGGCAGGTATAAGGTGACAACTGCCCTATTTTCCATGGCATTTTCCTGAGCCACCACTTGCTTCCTCCTTGTTGTGCCCCCGATGTAGTCGAGGGCGTCCACTTCCTCATGGTAGGTAGTAGCCACAGTCTTGTAGGAATACTCGAGGGAGCGTAGGGCCTCTACCTCGTCACAACATACCATGATGACCCCACCGCTACCCCTGGCATCTTGATGATGTTGTAGGCATGGTGGGTGGCCACCATGAACTTGGCCAGTGCGGGGTAGCCAAGGATGGCGTTGTAGGGGAGGCCAATGTGTGCTACGTCAAAGTCGATGAGCTCGGTGCAATAGTTGTCGCGCGTCCCGAACATGACATAGAGTCGCACCTGCCTGATGGGTATAGTGGTCATGTTGGTCACTCTAGAGAATGTCATAGTCGGCGTCAGTCGGTCGTATGGCACCTTCATCTTGGCGAATGTCTCGGTGGAGATCACGTTCAAGCCCGCACCTCCATCGATGAGGGTCTTCACGACCGTGATGTTGTTGATGGTGGGGGTGCAGATCATGGGTAGAGTGGTGGAAGTCGGGTGGTCGCCTGTGTCGAAGGTGATGGTGCATTATGACCACTTAAGCTTCAGGGAGGGAATCCCCGCTTTGGCGGCGGAGACCTCGCGAGTGAGTAACTTGAAGTGACGGTTGGATGCTGGGGCCTAGGAGCCACCGAGGATGCAGGCTACGACGCCCTTTGGCTCCTGGTAGCCCCTAGTATCCTCTGCACGACCTTTCTCCTGAGGGTGAGGATGCTGCTGCATGGCATTAGCCCGGTGACCCATCTAGGAGATATCGTAGCCGCCATGGTTGTTGTTCCAGCGTCCACCTCCTTGGTAGCCACCGCGAATGTTTTCTTCACTCGCCTCGCTGCCTCCCCTTCCTCTAGTTGTTTCGCATGTCGTGGAGCTTCTTGAGATCGTAGCACTCATCAGTGGGATGCCCATGCTTCTTCTGCAGGAGGCAGTACGAACGGTCTTCTTGCTCCCTTTTGCTGTTGCCCTCGTGAGGGATCTTCCAATCTGGCTCCGTAGCAAGGATGGTGGCGGTCTTGCGCTTGGGGTCCTTTTCCTTGCTCCAGGACGAACTCGAGGACTTGGGGGTGGTATCTGCCTCGGCGATGCCGAATATCCACCCCACCTCTTCCTTGGTACACTTTTCCACCATGACGTAGAGATCGGCCTTTGTGGTGAGGTTTTCACCTTGAATGTCGATCTTCTCCCTCATCCAGTCGTCCTTTACACCCTCGGAGAAGGCGATGATGACGTTGGAGTCTGAGATCTTGGGGATCTTGTTACAGACTTGGCTGAACCTCTACAGGAACTTGAAGAGGGTCTCTCCAGATTGCTGGCATACCTGGCGAAGGTTGTAGTAGGCGTGTGGGCGCTCGTATGTCCCCTTGAAGTTGGCGATGAAAAGGAAGCAGAGGGATGACCAAGAGCCGATGGATTCCTCGAGAAGGTTCATCAGCCAAGTGCAGGACGATTCCTTTAGGCACAAGGGGAAACAGTTCACCATGATGCGGTCGACGCCTCCCGCGGCCTCGATGCCCATGGTGTAGAGTTGCAAGAACTCACATCGGTTGGTCGTCCCGTCGTAGCGTGAAGGTATCTCTGGGCGAAACTTGTGCGGCCAAACCACACGGCGGAGCTACCTAGTAAAGGCGAGGCAGTCATTGGCTTGCAACTCCTTGCCTTTGGCGAGGGCCACGCGGTTCTACTGACCTACATCAGCGATTTCCTTGACGAGGCGATCTTCGCGCCCTCTTGGCAACACTGCGACCACAGGGGGCGAGACAATTTGGCAGTTATCGGCCGGTGGTGCAGCAACATTGCTAGACTTGGGTGTGCCGTCGGGGCGTTGAGCCGGGTGCGAGCCCCTAGCCTACATTGCCTTGTCCTCTGCCTGAGCATGTTGCCCCTCTAGGGAGAGGGTGGCAATGTTAAGGAGCTCGGCGAGGCGGTGATGTCTGCAAGTGCATATATCGTTTGTAGCTAGTTTTGAAGTTAAGATGTAGATCCCACTAGGATCCCAAAGGTAAGTGATACGTCCAATTTGCATCACCATTCTATATAGTAATTGACTATTCATTAATATATGTCTTATTATGGGGTACTACTTATGTCTTTTCCACTGTTTTTGCATGTTGGATGATTCTTGGAGGATGGACTGCCGGAGTCTGGATTTTGATGGAAAAAGAGGTGTTTTGATGCAATTTCACGAAGATCAGAAAAATACCAGAAAATATGGGAAAATTATATTTTCCTGGAAGACTGAGGAAGCCAGAAGGGGAGGCGAAGAAGGGCCACAGGGGGCCCACACCCCCTAGGCGCGGGCCCACCTTGCCCCGCGCCTAGGGCAGGTGTGGCCCACCTACCTGACCTCCGACTCCGCCCTCTCGCCTATATCTTCCTCACAGAACCCTAACACCAAGAGGGCGACCATAGATAGATTTCCGCTGCCTCTGCGGGTTGGAAAACACCAAGAGAGAAAGATCTCTCCGGCAGACAGATTTCTGCCGGGGAAATTCCTTCCTGAAGAGGGGAGATCGCCGCCATCAACACCGTCATCGAGCTAGGCTTCATCGGGATCATCATCATCATCCACACCATCATCTCCACCAGCACCATCATCACTACTCCGTCCCGCTATAACAATTGTGTTGGATATTGCTTAGTTCTTAGGGGAAACTTTCCCGGTGTTAATTACTATTGTAGTTGATGCTTGTGAGTGGAACCATTGGATTATTGTTTATGTTCAGATTGTTATTCATCACCATATCATCTTTGATCTTGATCCATATGATGTCTCGTGAGTAGTTCATTTAGTTATTGAGGACATGGGAAAAGTCATGTTGTTATTAGTGGATTTGTGTTGAGTTATTATTCAATGGTTTAGTATTTAAATTGTGGTGCTATTCTTCTAGTGGTGTCATGTGAACGTCGACTACATGATACTTCACCGTTTATGGGCCTAGGGGAATGCATTGTGTATTTGGAAACTAATTGTGGGGTTGCCGGAGTGATAGAAACCTGAACCCCATTAGGACACCTTTGCACAAGGGAGCGTAGGATCTTAGAATTTAAGACTATGGTTAGGTTTATATCTTAATTACTTTCCTATAGTTGTGGATGCTTGTAGGGGGTTTAATCACAAGTATGTATTAGTCCAAGTAAGGTCGGTACATTAGCACAAGTTCACCCACACAACACTTATAATACCAAAGAAGAATACTCAGCTTTTTGAAGCGAAAGCACTTGACAGAATTCCCATGTGTCCTCGAGAACGTTTGGTCCTTATAAGTATTTCCACCGGCTTGTACTTTGCTAAGAAAGGATTGGGCCACTTGCTGTGTTTGTTCTTTATTACTTGCACTTTGTTTTGTTGCTTTATCAGAAAACCCCTAAAAATCCGTTTGCTAAGTATTTGCAGAGATTTCCCGCTCCATACCACTAGTCAACACCTTCTGCTCCTCGTTGAGATCGACACTCCTATTTATCGAAAGTACTGCGATACACCCTCTATACTTGTGGGTCATCAAGACTATTTTCTAGCGCCGTTTCCGGGGAGTGAAGCGCTATTGAAGAGTGGAACTGGTAAAGAAAACTTCTACTATAAGTATTGATTTTTGTTACTGCTTTTTACTTTGTTTCCAATATGGATAACCCACTAGGTTTTCTATTTGGGAAAACTACTACCATTGCTAGGGTAGAAGATGAACCACCACCTGTTGAGATAGATCCTTTTAAGATACCTACAAGTATTGTTGATCGTGTTATGGATAATAATTATTTTGGGGATGGAACTGTCCATCCTGGTGATCATTTGCTTTTTATCCATGAATTATGCGGGTTGTTTAAGTGTGCAGGTATCACAATTGAACAGGTGAAGAAGAAGTTACTGTCTATATCCTTGAAAGGGAGAGCTGAAGAATGGACAATCCATGGAATGGGAGGAAATGGCTTCTCTCTTTTATTCTAAATTCTATCCTCCCTGTGAGATTCATAAGGATATAAATCTGATATATAACTTTTGGCCTCGTGATGGAGAGAGTACAATCAAGATTGGGGGAGATTGAAGTTACTAATGCTTAAATTTCCTATTCATGAACTCCCTAACAATATTATTATCAATAACTTTTATGCTAGGTTTTATCTTCATGATAAAGATTTACTAGATACTTCTTGTGATGGATCATTCACACGTATGAAAGAAGAAGCTAAATGGGATCTCCTAGACCGTATTCAAGAGAACACTGAAGCTTGGGAGAATGACAAAGGAAGAATGTCAGGTATAAACTATGACTATGAATGCATAAAATCTTTTATGGGAACTGATGACTTCCATGATATTATTAATGAGTTTGGTCTTGATACACAAGTTCTTGCAAAATGTTTTAATGCTTTTGCCTCTTATATTAAAATTCCAAAGAAAGAATGGGACAAGTACCACGCTCCTTATAAAGACATTGTTATTCATGTTCCTGCTAGCATAGAGGTTTGTACTGTTGATCCTATTTTGCCTGAACCTTATGTTAAGAAAATCCCTTTTCCTACTAAGGTAAAGGAACATTCTATCATAGCTAATGTATTTAGAAAAAGTGCAAAGAAAACTGTGGAGCCTCATGAGCTTATTAATATTGAGCCTGTGGTAGCTATTGTGAAAGATCTTGTCACTAGAAACATAGAGGATGAGCACATTGTCTTCTGTGAAGACGCTACTAATATTGTTTCTCATCCTAAAAGAGATAGAAAAGCTAGTGTCCCTATGCTTTCTGTTAGAATTGGTAATCATAGCTATTATGGTCTGTGTGATATTGGTGCTAGTTCTAGTGCTATTCCTTATGAGATTTACAGGGAAATTATGCATGAAATTGGTCCTTGTGAGCTTGAGGACATTGATGTGGTTATTCACCTTGCCAATAGAGAGCAAGTTTGCCCCATTGGCATTGTAAGAGATGTGGAGGTACTTTGTGGTAAGATTAAATATCCTGCTAATTTTCTAGTACTTGGTAAATAAGCTAGTAAAACCTATCCTATTATCTTTGGTAGACCCTTCCTGAATACTTGTGGGGCTATTATAGATTGTAGGAAGGAAAAAGTTTTGACTAAGTTTGATGGAGAGTCTTATGAGTTTAGTTTTTCAAATTTGCCAAAACTCCTTATGAAAATGAACTGCCTAATGATGATTTCAGGATTGAACAACTTTCTGCTATTTCTCTTGCTCATAACAATGCCTTGCAGCAGTTTATGGAAGATCATGAAAGCAATGTCTTCATGAAGGAAAGAAATGAGATTGACGAGGTTTTCCTTTGTCAGCCTGAGTTACTTAAGCATAATATACCTATGGATGATTTGGGCACCACACTACCACCTAAAGGGGACCCTGTTTTCGAATTAAAACCTTTACCTGATGATCTCAAATATGCTTATCTTGATGATAAGAAAGTGTATCATGTTATTATTAGTTCTAAACTTTCAGGAAAGGAAGAAGAAAGGTTATTGGAAATACTGAAGAAACACCGAGGAGCTATGGGTTATACTCTTGATAATTTAAAAGGAATTTCTCCCACTATATGTTAGCATGCTATTAATATAGAGACTGATGCAAAACTTGTTGTTGAGCACCAACGCCGTCTAAATCCTAAGATGAAGGATGTGGTAAGAAATGAGGTATTAAAACTCCTTGATGCTGGTATTATTTATCCTATTGCTGACAGTCAATGGGTTAGCCCTGTTCATTGTTGTCACATCCCAAGATTTTCCAAATCTTGTAATGTAAAAAATAAATAAACAAAATAAATAATTGTTCAAAATTAGGGTGAAAAGAATTTTTTTGTTTCTAATTAGAAACTTAAAATCCCATCTTGAACAAACTTTGGTTAATGTTTGAATCTAACTAAATTCAAATCAAGTGAAATGCATTCTTCATAATTGCATCTGGAAATTTAAACACTTGAGAAATAAACCAAAACCCCAAAACCCTAATGGAAGAAAACATTTCCAAGTTACCTCTAAATCCATGGTTTTGATCCATATAAAAATTTGTCAAAAAACATTTATAAATGATCAAGAATGACAAATAGAAATATTATAAAACCATATGAATTGGATTCACTTAATTTGAAGCCATAGTTAAAATCTTATGAATTTAATAAGATAAGGAAATTGAATTTCCAAAGCTAATAAAACACCTATCTAGAAATCCATACCAAATGGTGAGCAAATAATCCTAAATACATTTAAAAGATAAAAAAATGTTAAATAAGATTTTACAAATTGGAATCACCAAGTTTGGACCTTTAAATAAAAAGATATGGATTTTATAAGATAAAGAAAGAAATATTAAATGAGGAATATTTAAAGACCAAATTAAATCTTGGCCTAATCCATAAGCAAATGGAATAATTATACCCTAAATCCAAATAAAATAATGGATAAAGAATTTTCAAATTAATTAAATGGGCACTAACCAAATCCTATTCTATTTGAATAAAGATAAAATCCCTATTAGAAATGATTAACTAAATCATGGGAAAATAGAATTTGGAATTTACCCAAGCGGAATAAAAGTTGTTTAATTAACTTAAATGGGATAAAAGAAATCAAATAAATAAATTTATGGAATTAAACCCATATTTAATTTCATTGGAATAAAGACAAGTACCCAAATTAAAATGATTAATAAATCATATTAAAAATATTCCAAATAATTCAAAGTGAGGTATTTGACACCCTAATAAATAAATAAAACCTACTGAAAAGGTTTTGTAAAAATTTAAATTAAATAAGGGTTAAAAATATATTTGATATTAATTGAATGTAAAGCAAGGGCTTTGTTTTAAATAATTAAAAGATCCTAAAAAGAATAAAAGATTATTCCAAAATTGACTTCAGAATGTATTATTAACCAGTATTTGAATACACACAAAGTTTGGTTGAAGTTTGAAATAAAATTGTTGTTTGAAAAGTTTAAACAAAATCAAAACAGATAAATATAAAAAGGAAAAAGAAAACATTCAGTACAAAAAAATGAAACAAAGCCAACTAGCCCAGCAGGCCCAACCCAGGCCCAGCAGCCCACCTCTCTCCTCTCTCCCCCGAAGCGTTTTTCTCACCGCAGAAGGAACCCGCAGCGTCGCTGACTAGCAGGCCCAGCCTCCCCTCTCCCTCTATCGCTGACGCCAGGCCCCACTGCCACCTCATCGTCGTCCTCACCCGCCGCTGACCACACCCGGCCGTTCTGTCGCCATTTCTTCGAGTAAATACGTAGTAACGACGCCATTAAACAGCCCCGCGACCACACTTTCTTAACCACCTATCCCTCCTCTCTGTTCCCCCCTCAACCTCCCATCCCCGTGCGCCCCTAGGCTGCCTAATTTTGCACAGCACCGCCACTGTCTCCGACGAGCTCTCCGAGCAATTCCGGCCAGCACCCTCACCCCCGCAATCCCTGCTTCACGCGAGCGTGATCCCCAGCCTCTGGCGCATCTCCCTGTGCTTTCCGTTCAACCGCGCGCGCCCCAAAACCTCGGCAACGACGACAGCCGAGCGTCGCCGTCCACTACCTCGACTCCGGCGAGTCTCCCTGGTGAGCATAGACCTTCCCTTGCCCTCCTTTTGATGCTCGCTTGTCCGTGACTCGCGTACGAAGATAACCGCAACCTCTGTTCCCTCTCCCGTACTCCGTAGCAACATCCCCGACGACGCCTGAGCGCACCCGTCGCCAGGAGCAACTCCGGCGAGAGATTGCCGACCCGTCTGTGCGCCCCCTGCCCTGCGACAACCACGTTGAGCATCAGTACGTCGTGGTGAGCTAATCCTCTGTCTCCCTTGCTTCCTAAATCACCGGCGACTGCACCGTCAGACCGCGCTGCCGCCAGCCACCGTCGCTCGCGCCGCCAGTTCCTGGCAAGCGCTTTGTAGCCGTAGGATGCACAACGTCTGGCTAGGATTAGATCCAATCAAAAGGGTACGCGTCCACCTGTGCCACTCGATCTAATTTAAATCCAACGCTTTACAGTGACCGATCCGAGCGAAATGGTATGGACGAATCAGAACAGTCCACGTGGCCCTTCCTATTGTTATAAAAACAGAATTGATCTATTTGTTGTTCAAATTTGTAAAATCTATAACTTTTGAACCACACGTCCAGATTTTACAAATTTCATATCAATGCAATCAGCAAGACAAACCCTACCCAACCATGCACTTTGTTTAATGAATTGCTTCTGTAAAAATGGTTGTTTTTGCAGAAACTTGTGTAGGCATAATTTGAATATGAAATTCTTTCTAAAAATATTTTTGTGATAAAACCTTTGGGCAAATGGATTGTTTGAACCTACTGACCATCTAAACAACTTGTGGTTTCAAAAACATATTTTGTGAAGCAAAAGAATAAATCTTTGATTTAGAACATTTCTAGTCAAATAAAAATAAGGTTTATTTATTAAAAATGCTTTTGGAGGAAACCCTTTAGGAAATTTTTGATTTAAACTCTCTGACCCTAAACACAAGGTTTTATATTTAAAAATATATTTTGTGAACCCTATAAAAATTATTACTTTGCTAAAGGCATTTTCAACCACATAAAATATTGATTTGATTCAAAAATGGTTTATAGGTAAAAACTTTTGCAAATGGTTTTTCCACTTCTATAAAATGACCAATAAGTGTTTTAGAATGTCTATAACCTATTATAAACCACTTTTACAAATAAACAGTCGTTTGCATGCTTGCATGCATTGCTTTGTTACTATTATTTTATGTGATGTTTGCTTGAATGGTAGATTGAAATTGTGCCTTGCTTGATTGAATTGTAGTGATTTGAAGAGTGTGAATATTGCAAGGACAAGGAGTGAACTTATATTCTCTACCAAAAAGGCAAGTGATGCTTCATACTTTTGTCCCATTATTTTCACTATGCATTAGTGATATTTCTAAGTAGGACTTGCATGGAATTTTTGCTAAGTATAAACTATGCCATGGGAAATCCTAGTAGATGAAACCTTAGTGGAATTTTCCTAAGTTAAGATTCCTACCACTATCATGCTTAGCTTAGCTAGTATAAGATAAGGGTGGATTATATTCATGCTATGGAATATTTCTAAGTCAAGGACTTGTGTTTTGTTTAATAAAACAACTAAGTGAATGAATCACCTGGGTGGAATGGAAAGAATGGTTTGTGTTGATTGGTTATGCAAGTCCAGTATGCTGGGGAAAACTTGGGCATCACCAAGTCCAGTATACTGGGGAAAACTTGGTAACTCACTTGTGGAATGCCACCCAGGAACAAAGAGATTTGAGATGTAAAATTTTGAGAAGCTTCAAGTGCATCCACATGGCATTATGGGCTCTGCCTAGATCATATAGGTTGCAATAACTTAGCCAAATGGACAGTTGGTGGTAGGGGATGATAGGTTGGAACGCGTCCATTCTGGTCTAAGGGAAGGCTTCTGAATGGTCCTGTCTTGGTGAAACCAAGTCTTGGTGGGGAAAGTGCACCACCTCTGCAGAGTGTAAAATCTAAGTACTTAGCGATGTCCCTGGTAAAGGACAATTTGAGCATCAAGACATGGAAGCTATCAAGAATCTCCTCATCCCAATTTCTAAGTTAAAATCTTGTGGTTGAACAAGGGTTTAAGGATCACCAATTTCTATTGGGAGATGTCTTGGGTGATTTTTGACAAACAAAAACTTAGTGTTTTTCAAAAGATAAGGAAAATCTATTTTGAGAAAAGCAAGTCTAAGCTCCACTTAGCCAAATGCATATAGATGATAGACTCCACTATACTACCATAGTATCACTTGCCAATACAATTCAAATGTATTGACCTTTGTGGCTGTAACTTATTATGTTGCAGGTTTGCTTGATGTTAGTAAGATGTGTTGATTAGGATTACAAGTCTACAACCAACATGTTTGCCTGTAGCAGTTTGAAGATGAAGGACCCCATGCTATAGTTATATTCTGCTGCATTGTAATGAGATAGCCACATGAGCTATGTAAGATGTAATGAATTATTTTATTCCTGGTTATAAAATTGTAATATGACCTTTGTTTCTTGATATTACATCTTAACTGTGGATGCTAGCTATTGATCCAGGGACTAGCATTGTAAACACAGGGATCTCTACCTTATTAAA
Source organism: Avena sativa (assembly GCA_916181665.1). NCBI lineage: Eukaryota > Viridiplantae > Streptophyta > Magnoliopsida > Poales > Poaceae > Avena > Avena sativa. The sequence continues at coordinate 359,452,140 of OV702283.1, forward strand.
GGTTGGGACCTCTACAATTGTGTTCCCAAGAAAGGGGGAATAACTGTTGTGCCTAATGAAGATAATGAGCTTATACCCCCAAAGAGTAGTGGTTGGGTATAGAATGTGCATTGATTTTAGAAAGATTAATAAAGTTACTAAGAAGGATCATTATACTTTGCCTTTATTGATCAAATGCTTGAGAGGTTGTCCAAAAAGACTCACTTTTGTTTTCTTGATGGTTATTCTGGGTTTTCTCAATTTTCTGTGAAAGCACAAGATCAAGAGAAAACCACTTTCACTTGTCCTTATGGTACTTATGCTTATAGGCATATGCCTTTTGGTTTATGTAGTGCTCCTGCTATCTTTTAGAGATGCATGTCTGCTATCTTTCATGGTTTTTGTGAAGAAATTGTGGAAGTTTTCATGGATGATTTTTCTGTCTATGGAACTTCTTTTGATAACTGCTTGCACAACCTTGATAAAGTTTTGCAGAGATGTGAAGAAACCAACCTTGTTCTTAATTGGGAGAAATGCCACTTCATGGTTAATGAAGGGATTGTTCTTGGACACAAGATCTCTGAAAGAGGCATTGAAGTGGACAGAGCCAAAATTGAAGCAATTGAGAAGATGCCTTGCCCTAGAGATATTAAAGGTATTCGTAGTATCCTTGGTCATGCTGGTTTTTATAGGAGGTTTATTAAAGATTTCTCCAAAATTTCAAAGCCCCTTACCAATCTTCTTCAAAAAGACGTACCTTTTGTTTTTGATGATGATTGTAAGGAAGCTTTTGAAACTTTGAAGAAAACTTTGATAACTGCTCCTATTGTTCAACCACCTGATTGGAGTTTACCTTTTTGAAATTATGTGTGATGCTAGTGATTTTTTTGTGGGTGCTGTCCTTGGGCAACGTGTTGATAAGAAGTTGAATGTTATTCATTATGCTAGCAAGAATTTAGATGTTTCTCAAAAGAATTATGCTAGTACTAAAAACGAGTTCTTAGCTGTAATCTTTGCCTGTGATAAGTTTAGACCCTACATTGTTGATTCAAAGGTTACTATTCATACTGATCATGCTGCTATTAAGTACCTTATGACAAAGAAGGATGCTAAGCCTAGACTTATTAGGTGGGTGTTGCTTTTGCAAGAGTTTGATCTGCATATTGTAGATAGGAAAGGTGCTGAAAATCCTGTTGCTGACAATTTATCTCGTTTGGAAAATATTTCTTTTGACCCTTTGCCTGTTAATGATAGTTTTCCAAATGAGCAGTTGGCTGCAATAAGGGTAAGTCCGCATGAGAGTCCTTGCTATGCTGATTATGCTAACTTTATTTTTTCCAAGTATTTTCCTCCAACTTTTATAGCTCAGCAAAGAAGAAAATTATTTTATGATCTAAGGCATTACTTTTGGGATGACCCACATTTATATAAAGAAGGAGTAGATGGTATTATGCGAAGATGCGTTCCAGAATTTGAACAACAAGAGATATTGAGAAAATGTCACGGCAAAGCTTAGGACATCATGCTGGGGATAGGACTGCACAAAAGGTTTTACAATCTGGATTTTATTGGCCTACACTCTTCAAGGATGCAAGTAAGTTTGTCTTATGATGTGATGAATGTCAACGAGTTGGTAACATTTCTAGACGCAATGAAATGCCTATGAATTATTCTATTGTTATTGAACCTTTTGACTATTGGGGATTTGACTTGATGGGTCCTTTTCCTCCTTCAAAAGGGTATACTCATATTCTTGTTGCTGTTGACTATGTTACAAAGTGGGTAGAAGCCATACCTACAAACAATGCTGATGGTAAGACCTCTTTGAAAATGCTTAAGGATGTTATTTTTCCTAGGTTTGGTGTGCCTAGATATCTCATGACTGATGGAGGCTCTCATTTTATTCATGGGGGTTTTAGAAAAACTCTCGCTAAGTATGATGTAAACCATAGAATTGCTTCATCTTATCACCCAAACCAGTGGGCAGGTAGAACTCTCCAATAGGGAAATAAAATCTATCCTGCAAAAGACTGTCGATAGATCTAGGAAAAATTGCGCTAAAAAGTTGAATGATGCTTTATGGGCTTATATAACTATATATAAAAATCCTATGGGGATATCTCCTTACAAAATGGTCTATGGGAAAGCTTGTCACTTGCCTTTAGAATTAGAACACAAAGCTTATTGGGCAGTGAAAGAGTTGAATAGAGATTTTAAACTTGCTGGTGAGAAAAGATTGCTTGACATGAGTACCTTAGATGAGTGGAGAAGTGAAGCCTATGAAAATTCTAGACTCTTTAAGGAAAAGTAAAAATATGGCATGATAGGAGAATTCTCAAAAGGGAGTTCCATGTTGGTGAGAAAGTTCTTTTGTATAGGTCTCGTCTTAGATTTTTTGCAGGGAAACTACTCTAAAAATGGGAAGGACCTTTTGTTATTGAGGAAGTATATCGTTTAGGTGCTATCAAAATATCTTCTTTGAAGGATGACACAACACAGGTGGTGAATGGTCAAAGACTAAAACATTATATTTCTGGAGATTCTTATAACGAAGACGTTGATATTATTCAAATGGTGACTCCGGAAGAATTTATCAGGAACCAAACACCAGAGTCTGCAGAGTTTGTCTTTAAATAGGTAAAAGTGGTGAAAACAGAAGGTTTGTGAAAACCCAATATTTTTATATTTTTTTGCTGTTTTTAATACATAAGGCAGGTTACGAGACAGAACAAAGGAGGAAACGGAGTCCGTGGTGGCCTAACCCACCCCAGGCGCGGGCCCCAGCTGCGCGCCTGGAGGGGGTGTGAGCCCCCCGAGCTTTGTCTCTGCCTTTTTTTGTATCAGTACCTTCCTTATGCATTGAAACTTCGTAATATATAACCATCCGAATTCCCCGAGGTTCTTGTATCGAGTTCTCGTCGTGTGTTTGTTCCGATCTGTTTCTGTCAGGCAAATTCTCATTTTTGGAGCCACAATGTCTTCTTCTGGATCACCCATGAAGGATTTCTCTGCGGATGTCATCAACCCGTACATGTATGAGTTGAGGATCCATCCCAGGGAGTTGATTCTCAAAGATGGGAAGGTGAAAATGAAAGAAGTTCAAGGCCCTAAAGGAGAAGACAGTCTGGAAGACAGGATGGAAGCATTGGAGCAGGAAGTTTTCAGGTACAAGAAGATGGCATAACGTGAAGTGGATGTTATTCACATGATAAGTTCAGAACTCATTGCCAAGCACGAGGAGGAGGTTGCTGAGCTTCGAGAAGAAATCTTCTCGCTCCGTCAGACCACCAACCAATTGCAAGCACAACTCTACGACATACAAAATCAAAACTGTGAGTATGAGGCTAGATTTGATCGCATAAGCTCTGCTGATAGTTTCAGGATTGCGGAAACCAGGACGTCCTTTTTGGATGGAGAACCTTTTCCTTGAAGTTTTATGATGACAAGAGAACACCACTACCACAGAAGGAGTAATTCTTCATTAGGTTTGGCATCCCCTTGGCTTGTTCCAAGCTTGGGGGAGTGCCGCGGTATCACAATCATTATCTTTTATCTTTTACCTTTTTAGTGGATTCGTATCTTTGGTAGAGGTGTTATCTTATAGTTTGGTTTGCATGTGGAAGTATCTCTCCTTTAGTTGATTATATATGTATCCCTTGGTGTGAGTGCCTTTATTGGAATATTAATGAGAAGTTTCATCTTTTACTTTTTGCACCTCTTATTTTAGTTTGCAATCTCTATTATATGATGGATCTTGTTGACCAGTATTGGCATCACTTTGGGAGCATCAAGTGGATTTAAATTGGTTTTGGCAAACCGAGTTCTAGTCAGTAGCAATACTTTTTGAGGTTTGGAAGAAAAAGAGAAAAGCTTACAAGTATTTTGTATCATTTATTTTCCTTCTTGTTGGCTCATAAGTTTAGTATTCTCTATTTAAGATCTTTTTGTGTCTTCAAGGAAGATTGCATGTTTGGCTTTATTACTTGTATGTTTGCTTGTTTCTTTCAACTCTCTTGCTTGCTACCCAACCTTGCTAGCCAAAAACCTGTTTTGAGAAGGCATACTTCTCATGTTTCCAATCTCTTTGAACCAAAACCTTTGCCATTTGTGTCCACCATATCTACCTATTAGCAATTGCTATTACAAGCAAATTCTCAAGCTTCATCTATCTTTCGAATTAAAAAGTATTTTGTTATGTGAAAACTAGTTAGTAAAGCTCTCACGAACTTGATGGCACACCTTATTTTCTTGCCCATAATAGACTTGAACCATTTTGTCATCGAAGTTGTATATGCCCGCATCTATACGTTGGAATTAGCAGAACCGTGCTGTCACGGGGAACGCTTTCAACATTGCACTTGTACCTTGTACACAGTTGATATCGTGCTCTTTTGTCTGTGGATGTCAATAGTGTGAAATAAAGAGGGAACTTGTAAGTTCATGGAGTCTGTATTTTGTGTTAGAGAAACGCCTGGGCCGCCAGCCTAAGCCATGACTAATCATGGTGAAAACTTGCAGCATCACCATAGTGAGCTATCTATGAAGCATCCTCAATAAAAAGCTATGCACATAGTAAAGAAAAAGATCGCTGAGATGCTCATTGTCTGCTTGACTTGTCATTTTGGTTATGGGATAGCTCATGTACGATGTGCAAGGGGTACCCCATTGGCGGTTCTCTATGATACGCATGTACTTACAATGACAAGAACTTACCGGTAACTGAAGTTGAGTAGCATGAGGAGTGGCCCTCATATTCAAGGGACATGAGATTTCCAACTTATATTTCGTCAAGCATATACTCCATCATTGTGCACTTTAACCTTAATCATCTCAAGATGCATATGATAGGGGCAATGAGGGCTCAAAGCTAGTAAGTAATCTTTTGGAAGCTCTTTATGACTTGTAATCCCTGCTTCCCTCTATAAAGGGACCTTTCTCCTAGTTACCAAGTTGAGTCAGTAAACCTACTTCCTCTCTATCTCCAGCAATCATTTGAGTTGTTGTGTTTCAAGCATTCATATGGTGATTTATTCAATCATGTTCTTTACTTCCTTGTTTACACAAGACTCTTATTTATTGAGTATTACTTTGAAATCCTTCATTGAAAAACCTGTTTGAGCAAAGAGTGCTCCTGTTATAAAACTTCTACAAAAAGCTTTTTGTGAAACCATTTGCCAGCTGTTCTCTGACCCGGAACAAGAGTTTCCCAATTCCAATTATGATTTATCTTTATGCATCTCTATTGTGACTCCTGTACTTGTTGCAAGATAACTTATATAATGGTGAGTTGCTTTCTTCTATGAGTTGTGTAATGGTAAGTGTAATGCTTCTTATCCATATTCTTTTATCGACACTTCACTCCATAAACCCGTGGACATGTTTACTGAGCTCAGTTTTCTCTTGGGGACAAGCGAAGGTCTAAGCTTGGGGGGGGGAGTTGATACGTCCAATTTGCATCACCATTATATATCATAATTTGACTCTATTCATTGATATATGTCTTGTTATGAGGTATTACTTATGTCTTTTCCACTGTTTTTGCATGTTGGATGATTCTTGGAGGACGGACTGCTGGAGTCTGGATTCTTATGGAAAAAGAGGTGTTTAGATGCAATTTCGCGAAGATCAGAAAAAATACCAGAAAAATATGGGAAAATAATATTTTCCCGGAAGACTGAGGAAGCCAGAAGGGAGGCGAAGAAGGGCCACAGGGGCCCACACCCCCCTAGGCGCGGGCCCACCTTGCCTGCGCCTAGGGCAGGTGTGGCCCACCTGCCTGGCCTCTGACTCCGCCCTCTCGCCTATATCTTCCTCACGGAACCCTAACACCAAGGGGGCGACCACATATAGATTTCCGCCACCTCTGCGGGGCAGAAAACACCGAGAGGAAAGATCTCTCCGACAGACAGATTCCGGCCGAGGAAATTCTTTCCCGGAGAGGGGAGATCAACGCCATCAACACCGTCATCAAGCTAGGCTTCATCGGGATCATCATCATCATCATCCACACCATCATCTCCACCAACACCATCATCACCACTCCGTCCCGCTATAACAATTGTGTTGGATATTGCTTAGTTCTTAGGGGAAACTTTCCCGGTATTAATTACTATTGTAGTTGATGCTTGTGAGTGGAACCATTAGATTATTGTTTATGTTCAGATTGTTATTCATCACCATATCATCTTTGATCTTGATCCATATGATGTCTCGTGAGTAGTTCGTTTAGTTCTTGAGGACATGGGAGAATTCATGTTGTTATTAGTGGATTTGTGTTGAGTTATTATTCAATGGTTTAGTATTTAAGTTGTGGTGCTATTCTTCTAGTGGTGTAATGTGAACGTCGACTACATGATACTTCACCATTTATGGGACTAGGGGAATGCATTGTGTATTTGGCTACTAATTGTGGGGTTGCCGGAGTGACAGAAACCTGAACCCCCGTTAGGACACCTTTGCACAAGGGAGCGTAGGATCTCAGATTTTCAGGCTGTGGTTAGGTTTATATCTTAATTACTTTCCTGTAGTTGCGAATGCTTGCAGGGGGTTTCATCACAAGTATGTATTAGTCCAAGTAAGGTCGGTACATTAGCACAGGTTCACCCACACAACACTTACAACACCAAAGAAGAGTACTCAGCTATTTGAAGCGAAAGCTCTTGACAAAATTCCCATGTGTCCTCGAGAACGTTTGGTCCTTATAAGTATTTCCACCGGCTTGTCCTTTGCTAAGAAAGGATTGGGCCACTTGCTGCATTTGTTCTTTATTACTTGCACCTTGTTTTTTTGCTTTATCAGAAAACCCCTAAAAATCCGTTTGCTAAGTTATTGCAGAGATTTCCTGCTCCATACCACTAGTCAACACCTTCTGCTCCTCGTTGGGGTCGACACTCCTATTTATCGAAAGTACTGCGATACACCCCCTATACTTGTGGGTCATCAGTAAGTGTTTATGGGTGAAGTCTCTGTCACACCTGAAGTTGTCACAAGTCTTCGAATGAATTGACTACAAGTGTTTAAATGAGAATATAAATTGTATTAAACAAAAGTATTTAAATAAAAATAAATGTAAACTTCAGAAATAAAAGGCATAAAAGTAAAGAATGATTTGTTTATTGTTTTCTGCAGATGAAGAAGTAGGCGCGGGGAGTTTCAGTTCATGGTGATAGTGAATGTGCCGGGTGGATGATTGATAAGTGTAACAATTATAATCTTATAAGTATGTGTGTAGGCGAGCAACCCATAATTTTGTGTAACTCCTCTTGGTAGATTTCATCCCAACTTCAATAATCCTACTAGCATGTTTACCAAAACCATGGTCAATCACTAGATGATTAAGATCCTTCAGGTTGCTTAGCAATTAAGCTCCTTGGATCGGACTAATGCAATAAGCTTGGTGGTTCCTCGTTATCCTCGAGTCAAACTAGTTTCCCATTGATATCCCTATGTCACTCGGGGTTCACCGGTATGCTAGCAAACAAGATTCTATCTATGTAGAACAAAGCATCATGTTGTCTAGGACCTTAATTGGACAATAGTCATTAAGCATCCCACAGATAGTCGAGCATACATAATATAGTAAATAAAATCAACCACAAACTTAATGGAAATTATATAGGCACATGACATCTCACCGGTTCCCTACGTATCCCACGCCCAAGGGAACTTACTCACACATGAGAGAAGAAAGCATCATCAATATAATTAAATAAAGGGAGTTCTTCTTGATATTACTATGGATATCCACAATAAGAAATAGAAATAAATCCAACACAATTCAAGATGGGAAGAATAATCTCAAACCCTAGTCTTGCAAGGTGGAGATCTCTCTCTCTCAATTACAAGTAATGGCTATGGAGGTGTGGTGACTAGGAGATCAAAGATCATGGAGCAAGATGAAGAATGTCTTCCCCTTCTTCTCCAGATCCCTTTTAACCCTTCTGTATGGGATGGCGGCTCGTGTGTTTTGTTTTCATCCTCGGCCTCTTCACAAAAGTTGTCCCTTTTAATAAGACGAAGGAGATGGCAGCTATATGGCGGGAACAATACAGCCGGAAAAATATTCCCGCCATATGGTTGCTCGTTAAAGCTTCGGTAAACTCCCCTCGATTGCTTCCAAAAAGAGACTTGCTTGTTTTTGTTTGAATATTGTGTTTTTGTTGTTAAATACCTCTATTGATATTCAGAACCTGAAACACACATTAAAAACCAAGTTTTCTTTGCTACCGAAGTATTAGCGTTAGGTAAAGCTACAAAACCGTCAAATCCAAACGAAAACCATCGATAAAAACCACAAGAAATGTGTAGAATCTCACATCTATCAACTCCCCAAGCTTAAATGTTTCTCGCCCTTGAGTGAAAAGTAAATAAGAAAGGATAGCGGAGATTCAAAACTGAAATAAAAGAACTTACAATCTTGAATTGGTGTCAAATTCTTTTCTTCACATTTCTTGCAATCTTAAACATGATCATACAAATATTCACAAGATAGCACTGAGCTCACCTCCTAACCACGTATATCTTGCTAGCAAATAAATCATATGCACGAGCGAGTGTCGAAAGTTTAGCTAGGAAAGTGAAACAAATCTTTTTGGTTTCTCTCTTATTGAGAGATGAAAACTTTTTTCTCTTGTTCCTTTAATCAATTAAGAGTACTCAAGTTTGCACCAAGAAAATTTAATTTAAGAACAACTCATCTACTCCCACATCAAAATTTCAAGGCTCTCAAAGCACTTTTTTCCTTTCCTTGTTTTTCAAAAACTTCAAATCTTTTATAGAGAAATCATGCCACTGTTTTTAACATTTTAATTGGGATTGTGTTGCGCACTCTTGACCATGCCAATAGATAGCTGTTGAGCAATGGTGGGTAAGAGGAGTACTAAAACTTCACTTGGAACGTAAAACCACAAGGAGTCTAAAAAATTTACATGTATGATACGTCCATTTTGCATCACTATTCTATATCATAATTTACTGTTATTCATTGATATATTTCTTATTAAGAGGTGATACTTATGTTATTTCATCTATTTTTGCATGTTGGATGATTCTTAGAGGATGAACCGCCGGAGTCAGGATTCTGATGGAAAAAAGCGGTGTTTAGATGCAATTTCTGTGAAGATCAGAAAATACCAGGAAATACATGGAAAATCATATTTTTTCTAGAAGACGAAGAATGCCAGAAGGGGAGGCTAAGATGGGCCACAGGGGGCCCACAACCCCCGTGCGCGGGCCACCCTAGGTCGTGCCACCAGGGGTTGTGGCCACCCTGTCCCACCTCCTGCTCCGCCCTTTCGCCTATATCTTCTCCTCGAAACCCTAATACACGGGGAGAAACCACAGAAAGATTTCGCCGCCTCTGTGGGGCGAAAACTACAGAGAGAGAAAGAGCTTTCCGGCAGAAGGATTTTTGCCGGGGAAATTCCTTCCCGGAGAGGGGAGATCGTCGCCATCAACACAGTCATCAAGCTAGACTTCATCGGGATCATCATCATCATCCTCACACCATCTCCACCAACACCATCATCACCACTCCATCCCGCTGTAACAATTGTGTTGAATCTTGCATATTTCTTAGGGGAAACTTTCCCTGTGTTAATTACTTTTGTAGTTGATTCTTGTGAGTGGAACCATTGAATTTTTTTATGTTCCAATTGTTATCCATCATTATATAATCTCTGATCTTGATCCATATGATGTCTTGTGAGTAGTTCGTTTAGTTCTTGAGGACATGGGAGAAGTCATGTTGTTAGTAGTGGAATTGTGTTGAGGTATTATTAAATGGCTTGATATTTAAGTTGTGGTGCTATTCTTCTAGTGGTATCATGTGAACATCGACTACATGATACTTCACCATTTATGGGCCTAGGGGAATGCATTGTGTATTTGGATACTAATTGTGGGGTTGCTGGATTGACAGAAACTTGAACCCCCGTTAGGAAACCTTTGCACAAGGGAGTGTAGGATCTTAGAGTTTAAGGTTGCGGTTAGGTTTTTATCTTAATTACTTTCTTGTAGTTGCGGATGCTTGCAAGGGGTTTAATCACAAGTATGTATTAGTCCAAGTAAGGTTGGTACATTAGCACAGGTTCACCCACACAACACTTATCCAACCAAAGAAGATTAATCAATTATATGAAACGAAAGCATTTGACAGAATGCACATGTGTCCTCGAGAATGTTTGGTCCTCATAAGTATTACAACCGGCTTGTCCTTTGCTAAGAAAGGATTGGGCCAATTGCTGCAGTTACTTGGTGTCTTTATTTACTTGCACTTTATTTCTTTGCTTTATCAAAAACCACTAAAAATCCGTTTGCTAAGTACTTACAGAGATTTCCTGCTCCAAACCACTAGTCAACACCTTCTGCTCCTCATTGGGATCGACACTCCTATTTATCGAAAGTACTACGATACACCCCCTATACTTGTGGGTCATCAAAACTATTTTCTAGCATTCTTGCCGGGGAGTGAAGCGCTATTGAAGAGTGGAACTAGTAAAGGAAACTTTTACTGTGAGTATTGCTTTCTATTTCTGTTTGTTACTTTGTTTCCTATATGGATAACCCACTTGGTTTCCTGTTTGCGAAAGCTACTACCACTGCTAAGGTAGTAGATGAACCACCACCTGTTGAGATATATCCTTTTAAGATACCTACAAGAATTGTTGATCGTGTTATGGATAATTATTATTTTGGGGATGGAACTGTCCATCCTGGTGATCACTAGCTATTTATCCATGAATTATGCGGGTTGCTTAAGTGTGTAGGTATCACAATGGAACAAGTCAAGAAAAAAGTTACTCTCTATATCATTGAAAGGAAGAGCTGAAGAATGGACAATCTATGGAATGGTAGGAAATAGTACCTCTCTTTTATTCTATATTCTATCCTCCCAGTGAGATTCATAAGGATAGAAACCAAATATATAACTTTTGGCCTCGCGATGGAGAGAGTACAGCCCAAGCTTGGGGGAGATTGAAGTTACTAATGCTTAAATGTCCTATTCATGAACTCCCTAATAATATTATTATCAATAACTTTTATGCAAGGCTTTCTCTTCATGATAAAGATTTATTAGATGCTTCTTGTGCTGGATCATTGACACATATGAAAGAAGAAGCTAAATGGGATCTTCTAGACCGTATTCAAGAGAATACTGAAGCATGGGAGAATGAAAAAGGAAGAAAGTCAATTATAAGTTATGATTATGAATGCATTCAATATTTATGGGAACTGATGACTTTCATAATATTAGTACTGAGTATGGTCTTGATTCTCAAAGTATTGCCAATTGTTTTAAGGCTTTTGCCTCTTATATTGAAATTACCAAAAAGGAGTGGAACAAGTACCACGCACCTTATAAATATGTTGTTAATCATGTTCCTATTAGAAATACTGAAGTTTGTACTGTTGATCCTATTTTGCTTGAACCTTATATTGAGAAACTACCTTTCCCTGCCAAGGTAAAGGAACATTCTATTATACCTAATGTGGTTAGAAAAAGTACAAAGAAAACTATTGAACCTGATGAACAAATAGATATTGAACCTGTAGTGGCCATTGTGAAAGATCTTGTCACTAAAAATGTAGAACATGGGCACATTATCTTTTGTGAAGATGCTTCTAATATTGTCTCTCGTCCTAGTAAAGCTAGGAAAGCTAGTGTCCCTATGCTTTCTGTTAGAATTGGTGATCATTGCTACTATGGTTTGTGTGATATTGGGGCAAGTTCTACTGCTATTCCTTATGAGCTTTACAGGGAAATTATGCATGAAATTGGTCCTTGTGAATTTGAGGACATTGATGTGGTTATTCACCTTGCTAATAAGGAAACCATTTTCCCTATTGGTATTGTAAGATATGTGGAAGTTCTTTGTGGTAAGATTAAATATCCTGCAGATTTTCTAGTGCTTGGTTCAGTAGCAAGTAAAACTTTTTTTATCATTTTTGGTAGACCTTTCTTGAACACTTGTGGAGCTATTATAGATTGTAAGAAGGAGAAAGTTTTAACTAAGTTTGATGGATAATCTTATGATTTTAACTTTTCCAAATTTGCTAAAGCTCCTTATGAAAATGGTTTGCCTAATGAGGATTTTAGAGTTGAACACATTGCTTCAATTGATCCAGTTTATGACCTTAGACCTCTTTTTGATGATTGTAAGCATGATCATTCTGATGATAAAGTTTTTTCTTGTGACAGTTATATAGTCAACTTTATTCAAAGTGCTACTGAAATTTATTATGAGAGAGGGAAACATGGTTTTATGCATCTCAATAATATTATGTTTCCCCGCTTTATGTTAAAAGCTTTGAAGTTCCACTTGTTTTGTGTTCCTATGCTAGTAGCCTTTTGTTTCAATAATTTGTTTTCTCATGAATCTCCCTTTCATAGGAAGTGGGTTAGACTTAAATGTGTTGGATATTTGCTTCTTGATGCTCTCTTTCACTTCAAATCCATATCTCCTATGTGAGCATCATTGAAATTATCATGCCCATCTTAATGGCTATAAAGAAAGAGCTTTTGGGAGACAACCCATTTTAGTTTGCTTTGGGTATTTGTTTCTTTGAGTCTTGGAAGTTATTACCTCTGTAATAACCGCTCCGTATCCTTTTTGTTTGGTTTTTGTGTCAAGATCAACCTCTTTTGAGAAGTAGGTGAGATGTGAGAAGTTGCTGTCCTTGGACAGATTTTTGTGCTGTATTGTAAAAAATCGTGAAAACTCTCAGTATGTCGGATGGAGTTGTAATTTTCTGTGCGTGTGCCCCAAGTTGTTATCCAACTTTCGTTAGTTTTGCAATTTTTGATTTGAGCTACAGGAGATTTTAGAAAAAATAAATCTTTACCTGCTGGTCTGGTTTGACAGATTTTTGCCATCATTTGCATTTGCCTCTTAAATCGATTTCCTTTCAGATTGTTTTGGGATTTTCAAAGGAGTTTCTATATTAGCTTTTGTTTTGATGGATTTCAGTTAAAGTTTGAACCCAAAGGTTTATTGTTTTTTCATACACTAATGTTGCTAATGAAGATTGTGTGAGGCTTTGTATGAAAGGAACGTGTTGGAGAGAAGGAATCTGCAGAGTCCGTTCTTGGATAGGTAAAGTGCTGAAAACAGAAGGTTCGTGAAAAACTTTTCTTTTTATATTTTTGCTGTTTTTATATTCCATACGGAAGGTAATGAGTTGAAACAATGGAGGAAACTGAGCCTGGGTGGGCCACACCTCCCAGTGGCGCGGGCCCTCCCTGGCCGCTCCACCAAGGGGTGTGATCATCTCGAAGCCCGTCTCCATCCTGTTTTCGCACACTACCTTCCTTATGTCGTAAAACTTCATAATATATACCCCCGGATCCCCTGAGGTTCGTATATTGTTGTAGAGGGAGTGTCCCAACCTTACAACAATATAAGGTGGAGTCCCCTGTGTTTACAATGCTAGTCCCTGGATCAATAGCTAGCATCCACAGTTAAGATGTAATATCAAGAAACAAAGGTCATAATATAACTTTATAACCAGGAATAACATAATTTATTACATCTTACATAGCTCATTTGGCTATTACATTACATTGCAGCAGAATATCCATAAGCATGGGGTCCTTCATCTTCAAAGTGCCACAGGCAAATGTTGGTTGTAGACTTTGTAATCCTAAACAATCAATCTTCACTAAACTCAATCAAACCTGCAACATTACAAGTTAGAGCCACAAGGGTCAATACATTTGAATTGTATTGGCAAGTGATACTATGGTAGTATAGTGGAGTCTATCATCTATATGCATTTGGCTAAGTGGAGTTGAGGCTTGCATTGCTCAAAATATATTTTCCTTATCATTTGAAAATACTAAGTTTTTGTTTTGACAAAATCTTTTCCAAAGCATCTCTCAATCAAAGATTGAAGATTTCAAATAACCCTTGTTCAAACCACAAGTTTTAACTTAGAAATTTGAATGATGAGATTGTTGATTGCTTCCATGTCTTGATGATCAAATTGTCCTTTACCAGGGACATGGCTAAGTACTTAGATTTTACACTCTGCAGAGGTGGTGCACTTTCCCCACAAGACTTGGTTTCCCAAGACAAGATCTTTCAGAAGCCTTCCCTTAGACCAAAATGGACGCGCTCCAACCTATCAAACACTACCACCCACTGTCCATAAGGCTAAGTTCTTGCAACCTATATGATCATGGCAGAGCCCATATTGCCAAGTGGTTGCACTTGAAGCTTCTCAACATTTGACATCTCAAATCTCTTTGTTCCTGGGTGGCCATCCACAAGTGAGATACACAAGGTCAACCATAGACATGGGCCTTGTGAACCACTCAACCAAAATCCACCAAGCAAGTCCCATTCCACCCAGGTGATTCATTAACTTAGTTGTTTTATTAAACAAAACACAAGTCCTCAGACTTAGAATATTTTTCCATAGTGTGAATATATATTTCACCCATGTTTTCTATTAGCTAGTCTAAGCTTGATAATAGTAGGTATCTTGACTTAGGAATTTCTACTAAGGTTCCATCTACTAGGATTTCCTATAGCAAGGTTTATACTTAGCAAAATTCCATGCAAGTTTTACTTAGAGAAAAACACTAATGCATATTGAAAGTAGTGGGACAAAAGTATGAAGCATCACTTGCCTTTTTGGGTAGAGGGTATAGGTTCACTCCTTGTCCTTGCAACAATCACACTCTTCAAGTCACTACAATTCAATCAAGCAAGGCACAAACTCAATCTACCAATCAAGCAAAACAACACATAAAATGACAAGGTCAAAGTAATGCATGCAAGCATGCCAAGCTTTGTTTTGTTTGAAAAAGTGGTTCCTAATGGGTCATAAACATTTGAAAGCACCTAATGGTCATTTTGTAGAGTGACAAAGTCATTTGCAAAAGGTCTCACTTTATAAACCATTTTTCAAACAAAGTGTCATTTCATGTGGTGTAGAAATATTTTTACTAAGGACTTAACCTATAGGGTTCACAGAATATGTTTTCAAACCACAAAACTTGGTGTTTGGGTCAGAGAGTTTAAAACAAAACATTTTCCAAAGGTTTTCTTCCAAAACCATTTTTAATAAATAAACCAGATTTCTATTTGACTAAAATGGTTTTAAATCAAAGAATCATTATTTTGTTTCACCAAATACATTTTTCAATCCACAAAGTGTTTCCTAATGTTATTAGGTTCAAATCACACCATTTGCCAAAGATTTTATCCCCAAATTCATTTTTAAACAATTTTCACAACCTTAACAAGCAATCAAAAGTTTCTGCAAAAACCAACAAGCTAACAGATACTATTTACTAAACCAATGGCATGGTTGGCTAGGGCTTGTTCCACTGATTCCAATGATACGAAATTTGCAATTTTTGGACGTGTGGATCAAAAGTTGTGCAATTTACAAAATTGGAAATCTAATAGAAGTTTTCTGTCTTTTTAAATCAACTACAGGCCACGTGTAATGTTTCTATTGGTCCATACCGGTTCAGTGTGGATCACGCTGCAGACCGTTGGATTAAAAAGGATCTGTGCGGCTCTGATCAACTCATACCCTTTTGTTTAAGTCGCTTGTTCCTACGCATCCGATCTGAAACGAATGGCTCTGATCTAATTGACCACAAAGTGGCGGCGCTGGCGGCGGTGGTTGGCGGCGGCGCGCTCAGACGGTGTGGTCGCCGATGATTTAGGAGGAGAGGGAAGCAGAGGGGTAGCTCACCAGAATCGCCGAAGCCTGATGATGCTCAACGTTGTGGCAGCTCGTCAAGGGGCGCGCGGGTTCGTCTTTAATTGCTCACCGGAGTTGATCTGGGCCTCGGTGCGGTCAGACGTCAACGGGGGCGAAGCTATGGGTCCTGCGCGACTAGTTGGCGAGTACCTGGATGATCACAAGGCACAGGCGAATAAAGTGGTGTGAGGCTCTGGTCAAGGCGCGCACGGGTTCAGGCGATGTGACTCACCGGAGTTGTCTGCAGACGGCAGTGCTGTCAGTTGAGGTCGTTGCCGGCGCTGTGAGGCACGCGCGGGCGAGATGGGGATGCAGAGAGATGCGCCAGGGCTTGGGGAGGATGTGAGCTTGGTCGGGGAGGCAGGGGGCGATGCGGTGCTGCCGGAATTGGCCGAGAACCTCGTCGGAGACGGCGGTGGTGCAGAAGAAATTTGGAACAGCCTGGTGGCTCTCGAGGCGTGGTGCTTGGGGGGAATGGAAGAGGAGGAAGAGGGGATTTATCACGCGTGATCACTGCGAGGTTTAATCATGGCATTAAGGCGAATTGACGACGCGAAATCAGTGGCAGAGACGAGAAAAGAACCGGTCGGGGGGTTGAAGACGGTGAGCTGGAGGGGTGGGGTCCGCTTCGTCAGTGAGAAAAGGAGTGAGGGGGAGGGTCCACAAGTCAGTGACCTAGCGGGTTGCTTTTGTGGTGGAAAATGATTCACTCGCTGAGAGGGGGAGGGGGGCTAGGTTGGGCTGAGTTGGGCTAGGATAGTTGGGCCAATCCGTTTTCACATTTTTTTCCGTCTGAAACTTTTATCCTTTTCTATTTCTATTTTTCTGTTTTGAAATTCAACTCACAATTCAAACAACAAAACAATCATTCAAACAATTCAAACAATCACCACAGTTGTAATGAGTTTTTGGTTCTGTTTATCAACATAAACCAAATCCCAAAATAAAATAATATTTTTATTCTTTTTAGGATCCATTCATTAATTAAATAAAATGGACTTTTAGTTATTTAATCAAATAGGGTTTGATTTATTTAATAGAATCTCCATTTAAAATCCAATATTTTCAAAACCAAATCAGTAGGTTTTATTTGGAAATAGAGAATACTTGAAAACTTGTTTAAAGTAAAAACACTTTTTATTTTAGGGTCCATTAATAATTAAATAAAATGGGCCTTAAATCAAATAGGTTTTGTTTTATTTAAAAACTTTATTTTGAAATTTAAAATAAAACCAAAACACTTTAGTAGGTTTTATTTGAGAATATAAAATACTTGGAAAATTTATTTAAAATAAAATAAAATAAATAAGTTTTGGTGTTTATTTAAAATGGGAAAAGCCTTTACTTAAATAAAATTGGATATTAAATCCTTATTATTTTATTTAAATAAACCTTTACTATTTTTATCAAAACAAAACATTTTTATTTCAAAATATTGGCCAAGGTTTAATTTGGCTTTATAAAATAATCTTTATTTATAAATCCATCTTTTCTTTTGAAAACCAAAACCTTTATTAAAATATCCAAAATAGTAATTTTAAATATTTTGAAGTTTCTTGTTTATTTAACTTTTCAAATCCCTTTGGGATTCTTATTTGATCCAAATAGGTTTTTGAAAGTTTCCAAATGGATTCAAAAAGTTTCTTCTCACCCTGAAAATCAAACAAAGTTTTATTTTATTCATTTATTTTTCACATTACAAGATTTGGAAAATCTTGGGATGTGACAATTGTGTTCTTGTCGTGTTTTTGTTTCGATCTGTTTCTGTTAGGAAATATTCTCAAGTTTAGAGGCATCATGGTCTCCGCCAACGACAAGGGCAAGAAGCCCGTGGAAGATGATCTTCAATACCCCAAGAAGGAGGAGAAGATCTTGGTTGAGGATTAAGAAGAAGTGAAGGAATGTAAGCATCCGGACACCCGTGCTACTGTTGCGAGCATTGGAGTGGTAGCAAACCCTATCAAGCTCAGGAGGACAGCATGGATGTCTACAGGAGGGAAACCTCCGCGTCATTGCCTCGCTCCATGGTCACTTCCTCCACGCGCCAAGAACCCCTTCCATACTCTTATACATGAGTAGCAATTCCAAAATTTGCCCAAAGGGAAGTTGCCCTCTAGTTGGGATATGCCTTGTTCTAACCTTGCAGGGAAATAACACTCTAAGGAGGAAGAGTGGGGAAAGAATAACAAGGACTAGGATTCTCGGTCCGACATGATCATGAACTGCATTGAGCATAATTCGGAGTTGATTTGTACTCTAACCTTTGAGATTGAGGATTTGAGGAAGCTGATTGAAAAGCTCATCAAGGGTACACCACCGCCATCGTAGGAGTAATTCGTCATCAGGTTTTGGCATCCCCTTTGTTTGTTCGAAGCTTGGGGGAGTGTCGTGGTATCACATCATTATCTTTCATCTTTTTACCTTTTTAGTAGAGTCATATCATGAATAGAGAAGTTATCATATCAGATGGTTTGCATTAAGGAAGTATCTATCCTTTAGTTGGTTATCTATGTATCCCTTGGTGTGAGTGCCTTTATGGAATATTAATGAGAAGTTTCATCTTTTACTTTTTGCACTTCTTATTTTAGTTCGCCATCTCTATTATATGATTGATCTTGTTGATTAGTATTGGTATCACTTTGGGAGCATCAAGTAAATCTAAATTGGTTTTGGCAAACCAAGCTCTGGTCAGTATCAACACTTTTTGAGGTTTGAAAGGAAAAGAGAAAAGCACTTACAGGTATTTTATATCATTTTCTTTCTTTCTTGATTGGCTCATAATCTTAGTATTATTTATTTAAGATCTTTTCTGTTTTCAAGGAAGATTGCATGTTTCTCTTTTCACTTGTATGTTTGCCTGTTTCTTTAACTCTTTTGCTTGCTATCCAGCCTTGCTAGCCAAAAACGTGTACTAAGAGGGAATACTTCTCGTGCATCCAATCCTTTTAAATCAAAACATATGCCATCTGTCTCCACCATATCTACCTATTAGCATTATTGATATTCCGAGTAAATTCTTGAATTTCATCTATCTTTCAAATTAAAAATTCTTTTGTTATGTGAAAACTAGTTAGTAAAGCTCTAATGAACTTGATGGCACAACTTATTTTCTTTCCCCTAATAAACGTGAACCATTGTGTCATCTATGTTTTATATGCTTGCACCTATAAGTTGTGAATTAGCAGAACTGTGCTGTCACAAGGAACGCTTTCAACACTTGTGAATATCTACCCATTGATATCATGATCTTTTGTTTGTGGATGTCGGCGGTGTGAAATAAAAGGGGAGCTTGTAAGTCCATGGAGTTATGTATATGTGTTAGAGAAACGCCTGGGCCACTAGCCTAAGCCATGTCTAATCATGGTGGAAACTTGCAGCATCACCATAGTCAGTAATCTATGAAGAATTCTTATTTTTATATATACAAAAAGAGAGAGATAGAAAAGAGGAAAGAAGAGAAAAAGGCACCATTTTCCCATGGTAAATAAGAAGTTTCCTGAGATGCTCATTGTCTGCTTGCCTTGTCATTTTGATATGGGATAGCTCCTGTGTCATGGGGAAAGGGGTACCCCGTTGGCGGTTCTCTATGATAAACATATATTTACAATGACAAGAACTTACTGATGTCTATGCACTTCTATTCTTGTAGACAGTTGTTGAGCCTCCAAGTGTAGAGGGTTGTAGAACAACAACAATTTTCCCTTAAGTGGATTACCCAAGGTTTATCGAACTCAGGGAGGAAGTGGTCAAAGGTATACCTCTCAAGCAACCCTGTAATCAAGATACAAGAAGTCTCTTGTGTCCCCAACACACCCAATACACTTGTCAGGTGTATAGGTGCACTAGTTCGGCAAAGAGATAGTGAAATACAAGTGATATGGATGATTATAAGACAACGGTGCCAGAAAAGAGATTGAAAGGGAGGAAAAGACTGGAAGCAAGCAAACATGGAACAGATCTAGATGAAAACGGTGTTTTAATGCTTAGAAACAAGACCTAGGGATCATACTTTTACTAGTGAACACTCTCATATAAATACCTTCTCTTAATGATGCTACCCTTAGCTACTCTCCAGTTGGAATCAATAATCCATGGTAGGGCTATAACAGCACTCCTCAAAGTATGCCTTTCGCAATCTAGATAACCCCACACTATCACCTTGAGCGCTAGATGGTTCCAACAAACACCACAATTTCATAAAGACATCCAACTCCAAATATAACTCATGATAAATATATGTAATCTAGCTTAAGTTCCACACACGGCATGCACGCTGTCACTTTCACACACATGGGGAAAAGCATAGATCTATTAAAGCACGATGAGTATTTATGTATACTCTAGCCTAAGTGCCACCACGGCGTGCATGCTATCACTTTCACACACGTGGGGAGAGCCGGAGATCTATTAAAGCACTTGAGTAGCAAGGTAGATCTACTTGATTACAAAGATCATGACCACAACAAGATCATGCATAGAGAGAGATGAACACATAGCTACCAGTAGAGCCCTTAGCCTCGACGTAGAACTACTCCCTCCTCATCATGGGAATTAGCAACGTCGATGGAGATGGTGATGGAGATCGATGGAGATGGATCCGGGGGAACTTCCCCGTCCCGGCAGGGTGCCAGAACAGAGACTTCTATCCCCGGAATCTCCCCTTCGGTGGTGGTGGCTCTGTGGAACGTTTCATGCCTTTTTGGTCGATGATTTAAGGTTTCTGAGTCAGGGGCTTCTTATAGGCAAAGGAGGCAAGGTCGGTGGAGGGCCAGGGGGCCCACACCTCCTGTGCGCGCCACAAGGGCTGGCCCGTGCCCACCTAGGGTGTGGCCACCCTGGTTTCCTCCTCCATCTCTGCTTCGTGGTTTCATGTCGGGTAAAATAATGACTTTGGCTTTTTTCCCGTCCAATTCCGAGAATATTCATTTTTTTGCCTTTTCTGGAACCAAAAACAGAAGAAAACATGCAACTGGCACTGTGGCATGTTGTTAATAGGTTAGTACCAGAAAACATATAAAAACAACTCAAAGTATAGACATAGCAAAGCAAAGTAGATACTAAACAAGCATGGAACATCAAAAATTATAGATATGTTTCCGACGTATCAAGCATCCCCAAGCTTAACTCCTTCTCGTCTTCGAGTAGGTAAGTGATAAAAAGAATAATTTTTGAGGTGACATGCACCATCACAATCATGATCAAACCATTTGCAAGCATTGAAAGCTGGGATCAAAGAACTCTAAACATGAGCATGAAATATGGAGTTCTAACAATAAGACAAAGTAACTATGCATGCAACATGAAAGGTTACAAACAAAGATCATGAATAACAATGAATTGAAATACGTTTGTTTGTTTCACATATATAAAACATAGCATACTGACATTCATCTTGTCCCTCATGGAGTAGCAAATAAATGCATAGGACACCTTCAAAGTTCATAAGGGTGACTAGATACAAATAGTTCAAGAACAAGCAATATCAACAATATGAATCAATCAATAAGTTTTGGGACAATACACATAAAACTAAGAATGACAACTATGCTCTCGTAGTTGGTGCATAAAGATAGAAGGTGGAGACTCAATATAAAAGTGGAAGAAAGGCCCTTCATAGAGGGAAGGAGGGATTTCAAGTTTCATAAAGAGCTTCCAAAAAATATGGTACTTGTTAGCTTTCATCCCTCATTGCCCCTATCATAAGCATGATCAAGTGATTAAGGTTAAAGTGAACAAACTATGGAGTATATGCTTGACAAAGTATAAGTTGGCAATCTCATGTCCCTTGAATACGAGGGCCGCTCCTCATGCTACTCAAGTTTAGTTACTTGCAAGTTCTTGTCATAGTAAGTACATGTTTTCATAGAGAACCGCTAACGGGGTACCCCTTGCACATGATACAGGAGCTATCCCATAATCAAAATGACAAGGCAAGCAGACAATGAGCATCTCAGCAATCTTCTTATTTACGATGGGAATATGGTGCTTTTTTCTCTCTTTCCTCTTTACTCATCTTTTTTTCTTTTTATCAATCGCTTTTTTCTATCTCTTTTTTTATAAGAAGAATGATTCATAGATGTCATTGTGGTGATCCTGCAAGTTTCCACCATGATTAGGCATGGCTTAGGCTAGCGGCCCAGGCGTTTCTCTGACACACATACATAACTCCATGGACTTACAAGCTCCCCTTTCATTTCACACCGACGACATCCATAGACAAATGAGCATGATATCAACTGTGTAAAAAGTACAAGTGAAATGTTGAAAGTGTTCCCCATGACAGCACGGTTCTGCTAATTCCAACATATAAGTGCAAGCATATACAACATACATGACACAATGGTTCAAGTTTATTAGGGGCAAGAAAATAAAGTGTGCCATCAAGTTTGTGAGAGCTTTAATCACTAACTTTCACATAACAAAGACACTTTTTAATAGGAAGATAGATGAAAACAAGAATATACTTGGAATGGTGTGAGCATGTGCCAAGTCAACCCAAACAAAGCATCAAAGGAGAATACCACAATACTATGCTTTTGTATGCTAAAACAACGCATGATTCTTTCAAGGCACATTAAGCAATCTCAATTATTTGGAACAAGTCATGCTACAACAATAATCACTAAGAATAAGCTCAAAACAACATCTAGGATGACATGATAAAGTCTAATCCACAGTCAAAACAAACTTCCTTTTGTACCACTATAAGCATGAAACTTCCTACTCTCTTCCAACACTAATCGACTTATTTTAAACAACTCACAAAGATAATAATCAATAAATATCAGTGAGCATGTCTCACAAATCCACAAATAAGAACTAAAAAGTTTTAAGCAAAAATCACAAGAAAACTAAGGCTAAACAGAGTACTAGCAAAAGAGTACACTCACAGAACAATAAGAATAAAAACTAGAGTGTTCTAGGCAATGAAAACAGAGTGTCTCTCTCTCCAAAAGAAGTGTGCTAGGATCCGTCCAACTTATTCAAGCAAACTAAGCAAACAAAAACCAAAAAATAAAACTAAGACGAGAACAACAAAACAGTGCATGAAACAATAAAAACGAAGTGTCTAGAAAGATCTTAGATTTTTATTGATGAAGAAGGGGATGCCTTGGGCATACCCAAGCTTTGACGCTTGTACCTCTTGAATATTTCTTGGGGTGACATGGGGTGGCATCCCCAAGCTTTATATTTTTTCCATTATTCATCTCATTACATCATTCTTTCCCTACACCTGAAAATTTTCCTTCATACAAAATTTCACACAATCTTCACTAGCAACATTAGTGTATTCAAAAGATAATAGACATTTGGGTTTTAGTTTTTAAACAACAACAGAACTTTCACTAAAGACACAAGATACTGTTCAATTCACTCAAAAATCTCAATTTCCCAAAAAGAACCCAAAAGGAATCAATAAGAAGCAAATGCAAATAATGGCAGAAATCTGTCAACAGACCAGCAGGTAGAAACCGATTTTTTCAAAGACCCTATGTTGCTCAAATCAAAAGTTGTTGCACTAAAAAAAGTTAGCTAACATACTAGGGGATTTATTCAGAAAATATCATCTCAATCCGACATACAATAATGTTTCATGATTTTTTACAATGAAGCACAAAAATCTATTTCGGGATAACACTTCCCCAAATCTTACTTCCCTCTCATTAGAGGCTATTATTGGCACAAAAATAAAATAAAAATTATAAGGAGATGTTATTACAGAAGTAATAACTTCCAAGAATCAACAAAACTATTGGGTTATCTCCCAAGAAGTACTTTTCTTTAATGCCTTTAAGTTAGGCTTGATAGTTTGAGAAGATGCTCTCATAAGAAATATGAATTGAAGTAAAAGAGAGCATCAAGAAGCAAATTCAAACCACATTTAAGTCTAACCCACTTCCTATGCATAGGAATCTTGTAAAGAAACAAGTCATGAAAGCACAAAGCAACAAGCATAGGAAAGCAAAACAAGTGCAACTTCAAGACTTTCAACATAAAGAGGGGAAACTTAATATTTTTGAGATACATAAGACCATGTTTCCCTCTCTAATAATATATTTTAGTAGCATCATGAATAAAATTAAAAATATAACTATCACATAAAACATTCTTGTCATGAGCCACATGCATAAAACGATTATTACTCTCCACATAAGCATAGCCATTCTTATTCATTGTAGTGGGAGCAAATTCAACAACATAGCTACCACTATTATTCTCATCACCATAATCATCAAATATAGGAGGCATATTGTAATCATAGTTAATTTTCTCCTCAATAGTAGGTGGACTGAAAATATCATATTCATCATTGTAATCATCATATATTGGAGGTTTGGTATCATCATAAGCAATAGAATAGCTATCTTCCAAAGCCAGGGAACTAAAAAGATCATTTTCATAAAAACTAGGTTCCCCAAGCTTAGAATTTTCCATAGCATTAGCAATGATGGTCTCCAAAGAATTCATACTAATAACATTGCTATTAGCATGCAAATAAAGTTCCATAGGTTTATTAATTTTATCTTCAAACACTTCATGTCCTAACTCAAGATAAACACTATAAAGCTCTATAATTTTGTTGTTGTTTTCCATTAAGCCGAACTAGTGAAAACAAGAAACAAAAAGAAAAAATTACAGAATCTAAAGGTAATAACTTCGAGCACTCACACACCAAGAGGATGTGAGTACCTTTTACCTTACCTCCCCAGCAACAGCGCCAGAAAAGAGCTTTCTAGATTGCTGTTGATGTGGGAGAGAGTGTGTGAGTGCCTTTTACCTTACCTCCCCGGCAAAGGCGCCAGAAAAGAGCTTGATGTCTGTGCACTTCTATTCTTGTAGACAGTTGTTGGGCCTCCAAATGCAGAGGTTTGTAGAACAGCAGCAAGTTTCCCTTAAGTGGATTACCCAAGGTTTATCGAACTCAGGGACGAAGTGGTGAAAGGTATCCCTCTCAAGCAACCCTGCAATCAAGATACAAGAAGTCTCTTGTGTCCCCAACACACCCAATACACTTGTCAGGTGTATAGGTGCACTAGTTTGGCGAAGAGATAGTGAAATACAAGTGATATGGATGATTATAAGACAACGGTGCCAGAAAAGAGCTTGGCAGGGAGGAAAAGACTGGAAGCAAGCAAACATGCAACAGATCTAGATGCAAACGGTGTTTCAATGCTTAAAAACAAGGCGTAGGGATCATACCTTCACTAGTGAACACTCTCATATAAATATCTTCTCTTAATGATGCTACCCTTAACTACTCTCTGGTTGGAATCTCTAATCCATGGTAGGGCTATAACAACACTCCTCAAAGTCTGCCTTTCCCAATCTACATAACCCCACACTGTCACCTTGAGCGCTATATGGTTCCAACAAACACCACAATTTCATAAAGACATCCAACTCCAAATATAACTCATGATAAATATATATGTAATCTAGCTTAAGTGCCACACACGGCGTGCACGCTGTCACTTTCACACACATGGTGAAAAACATAGATCTATTAAAGCACGATGAGTATTTATGTAGACTATAGCCTAAGTGCCACCACGGCGTGCACGCAGTCACTTTCACTCACGTAGGGAGAGTCGGAGATCTATTAAAGCACTTGAGTAGCAAGGTAGATCTACTTGATTACAAATCTTATGACCACAACAAGATCGTGCATATAGAGAGAGAGATGAACACATAGCTACCGGTAGAGCCCTTAGCCTCGAGGAAGAACTACTCCCTCCTCATCATGGGAATCAACAACGGCGATGGAGATGGTGATGGAGATCGATGGAGATGGCTCCGGGGGCACTTCCTTGTCCCGGCAGGGTGCCAGAATAGAGACTTCTGTCCCCCGAATCTCCCATTCGGTGGTGGCGGCGCTGTGGAACTTTTTGTGGCTTTCTAGTTGATGATTTAGGGTTTCTGAGTCGGGGGGCTTCTTATAGGCGAAGGAGGAATGGTCGATGGAATGCCAGGGGGCCCACACCCCTATGGGAGCCACCAGTGATGTCCCACGCCGACCTAGGGTGTGGCCACACTGGTGTCCTCCTCCATCTCAGCTTCGTGGTTCCGTGTCATGTTGGGTAAAATAATGACTTTGGATCTTATCCCGTCCAATTCCGAGAATATTCATTTTCTTCCTTTTCAAAAATTATAGACAAAGCACCATGGCATCTTGTTAATAGGTTAGTACCAGAGAACATATAAAAACACCTGAAAGTATAGACAAAGCAAAGCAAAGTAGATACTAAACAAGCATGGAACATCAAAAATTATAGATACGTTTCCGACATATCACTTACCGGTAACTAAAGTTGAGTAGCATGAGGAACGGCTCTCGTACTCAAGGGACATGAGATTGCCAACTTATATTTCGTCAAGCATATACTCCATCTTTGTTCACTTTCACCATAATCACCTCAAGATGCTTATGATAGGGGCAATGAGAGCTCAAAGCTAGTAAGTACCATAATCTTTTGAAAGCTCTTTATGAAACTTGAAATCCCTGCTTCCCTCCGTGAAGGGCCTTTCTTCTACTTTTTAGTTGAGTCAATAAACCTATTCCTTTCTATCTCCAGCAAGCATTTGAGTTGTTGTGTTTCAATCATTCATATGATAATTTATACAATCATATTTCTTATCTTCCTTGTTTTGCACATTGTTCTTATCTGAATGAGTATTACTTTGAAAGACATCATTGTGAAAAGCCTTTTATGTTTGAGCAAAAGGACTCCTGTTATAAACTTCTTTACAAAAGCTTTGCTTGAAAACCATATGTGATTTTTCAACTGTTCTCTGACCAAGAACAAAGTTAGCCATTACCAATTATGGTTTATCTTTATGCATCTTTATTGTGACTCCCATAGTCGTTGCAAGTAAGTTATATAATGGTGAGTTGCTTTCTATTATGAGTTGTGTATTGGTAAGTGTGATGTTTCTTGTTCGTATTCCTTTTCTCGACACTTCACTCCATAAACCTGTTGGCATGTTTACTAAGCTTAGTTTTCTCTTCGGGACAAGCGAGGTCTAAGCTTGGGGGGAGTTGATACGTCCATTTTGCGTCACTATTTTATATCATAATTTATTGTTATTCATTGATATATTTCTTATTAAGAGGTGATACTTATGTTATTTCATCTATTTTGCATGTTGGATGATTCTTGGAGGATGAACCGCCTGAGTCAGGATTCTGATGGAAAAAGCGGTGTTTAGATGCAATTTTCGCGAAGATCAGAAAATACCAGAAAATACATGGAAAATCATATTTTTCTAGAAGACGAAGAATGCTAGAAGGGGAGGCTGAGATGGGCCACAAGTGGCCCACACCTCCCCTGCGTAGGCCACCCTGGGCCGCGCCACCAGGGGGTGTGGCCACCCTGGCCTACCTCCTGCTCCGCCCTTTCGCCTATATCTTCTCCTCGAAACCCTAATACACGGGGAGTGACCATAGAAAGATTCTGCCGCCTCTGCAGGGCAGAAACTACAGAGAGAAAAAGAGCTCTCCGGCAGACGAATTTTTGCCAGGGAAATTCCTTCCCGAAGAGGGGAAATCGTCGCCATCAACACCGTCATCAAGCTAGACTTCATCGGGATCATCATCATCATCCTCACACCATCTCCACCAGCACCATCGAGACCACTCCATCCCGTTGTAACAATTGTGTTGAATCTTGCATAGTTCTTAGGGGAAACTTTCCCGGTGTTAATTACTTTTGTATTTGATGCTTATGAGTGGAACCATTGAATTATTGATTATGTTCAGATTGTTATCCATCATTATATCATCTCTGATCTTGATCCATATGATGTCTTATGAGTAGTTCATTTAGTTCGTGAGGACATGGGAGAAGTCATGTTGTTAGTAGTGGAATTGTTTTGAGGTATTATTCAATGGCTTGATATTTAAGTTGTGGTGCTATTCTTCTAGTGGTGTCATGTGAACGTCGACTACATGATACTTCACCATTTATGGGCCTAGGGGAATGCATTGTGTATTTGGCTACTAATTGTGGGGTTCTCGGAGTGACATAAACTTGAACCCCCGTTAGGAAACCTTTGCATAAGGGAGTGTAGGATCTCAGAGTTTAAGGTTGTGGTTAAGTTTTTATCTTAATTACTTTCTTGTAGTTGCAGATGCTTGCAAGGGGTTTAATCACAAGTATGTATTAGTCTAAGTAAGGTTGGTACATTAGCACACAGGTTCACCCACACAACACTTATCCAACCAAAGAAGATTAATCAACTGTATGAAACGAAAGCACTTGATAGAATTCCCATGTGTCCTCGAGAATGTTTGGTCCTCATAAGTATTACAAATGGCTTGTCCTTTGCTAAGAAAGGATTGGGCCACATGCTGTAGTTACTTGATGCCTTTATTTACTTGCACTTTATTTCTTTGCTTTATCAAAAACCACTAAAAATCCGTTTGCTAAGTATTTACAGAGATTTCCTGCTCCAAACCACTAGTAAACACCTTTTGCTCCTCGTTGGGATCGACACTCCTATTTATTGAAAGTACTACAATACACCCCCTATACTTGTGGGTCATCAACATCATAGCATTGCAGCTATAGATGTTTATATAACTCAATAGCCGGAATCAAGTGGTTTCCCATATTTAGATCGTTCGTTGGCCAACTGAGTTAATAGTTCCCCATGGAGTACGACAGTGTTGTAGTGACATGCATAAAGAAATATCCTACTATAATTATTAGAAAAATCAGTGGCATAATCTCTACTACTTCGAAGTATCCATTTTATCAGACAATTTCATTCAAGGGTGCTATTGAGTCTATTTACATTAAGCTCAATAGGGTTGATTAGTTTCTAAAATCAAATCCTTTGGGCTAAACATGGACTCAAGTCATATCTTGGATTCTTTTTATTGTTGTAAAAATGTCGGAAATATTTTAACCAAGTTCATTGCTCATTGTTTCAAAGCAAAAAGAGGACACTAGCAAGGGAATATAATTATGGGATAACAATCTAGGTGGGGAGTGACTCAAGTGCAAGCGAGTAAATAATTGTAGGATCAAATTTAAGTTGCAGGAGAGGTGATGAAAGGAATGTGATACCTCCTCTTGCCTGCTTCGTTATCATACTTGAGTCGAATCCTCTCTATATTTCCCTATTGCTAAGTCACCTGAAATTGAGCAATCTCCAAGAAAGACAAAGAAACAATTTTGCAAAGAAAGGTTACGGCTAATTTTTTGTGTTATTGGTTTAAGAATGCAAACTAAAAGTAAACATGCAATTATTGGAAAAGAAAATAAATCAAAATAAGAAATAAAAATATGAATGCAAGTTTGGAGGTTTCAAACCTCCCCCAAGCTTAGCTTGTTGCGATGCTTAGTTGTTGCCGTTGTTCGGCGACGGGTATAGATGTTGCTGATAGCAGCCCGGGAAGTTGGTCATGAAGTGACTAAATTTGTGAGTTAATACACTCACATATTCACTCACTCCATGCAGAGTCTGGACGGTCTTTGTTGGGGATATACTTTATGGTATACCCACAGGACTCGCTGACCACGGTGGCCCACCAACGGGTTAGAGCTTTGCTTCACGGGCGGCCCAGTCAGAGAAAGAGGAGGAGCCAGTTCCGGCTATGACAAGGCCCAGAAGAGTTACCGACTTAGGCCCGTAGTATTACTTGTAGTCCAAGCTGTATCTAGTTACCCACTCTATAATGTAGCCGAATAGGTCTCTCCTATAACCCTAGGTCATGGTGACTATATAAACCAGCCCTATGGTAGCTTTTTGGGCACCAGATCATAGATCAACCACAACTTACTCGCACAGGCGAACCTCTCTTGTAATCCGCTATATTACTGGGTTGCTAGCATGTAACACCCTCAGAATCGGACCTATGCAAGTTTCAGCGATTCCCGCCAAAACTCGCATAGAAACGATTCAAAGGTGCCCACCAGGCACTTTCGTGCGGGTGGAAAACGAAGTAATAACATTACACAACAGTCCTCGATGGGACCCACAGAACAGATATATATAACAGCGACTCAAAGAGTCAAGAATACAAATATAATATACAAAGATCCAAATCACCTTGAAAACGATAGTGCGTCCAGCTACGGACAAGATGCAAATGGGGCTAAGAGCCCTGAAGAATAACCAATGGCGTCCATAACCCTGCCCAGGCCAAGCCGGAAGGGTAACCCTGCTAACGACGTCGATCTCAAACCTGCTTAAACAAAAAGGGGGTGCCGACAAAGGGCAAAGGAAAAAGAAGGAGCGTCAGTACTGAGGCCAGTACACGGCGAGACTAGAATTCGGCGGTCCTCGCCTACATAGGTATGGTGGACTGAAGCGGCAGCGACAGCATGCACTAAACAACCTATAGAGACTCGATACAACTAGCGGCAACCAGAGAGGGGTAAGAAAGACCTACTCGGAACCAAGCTGATACTACCACCAATCAAACCCATCCTGGCGTTTCCCCCTCGAGACCAAACGAGGAAGTCAACCGAGGAACTCACACAGTTGGCAATTTTATTTATTCGGTTATCGTTGCAGCAATTACTAGTCAGGTATAGATAATCATCCTGATAAAGTAAGCAGTGGGCCATTTTAGTTAACCATTCCATTGTACTTGAGGCGCTTACTAGTCAGATACAAATAGCATGAGATAACCCAAAACCCAGCTGTTGTTGGTACTTTTATTAAGCCATTCCGTTGTAGTTGCAATACTTACTAGTCAGGTACAAGGGTCGCAAGCGACAACTCAACAAGCAATTGTTGGCGGGATTATTTAGCCATTCCATTATAGTGAAGCTGATTACTAGTCATTATAAAGTCAAATTTATAGCACTACTTTAGTTATGCTTGTCTATGGTCGAGATACTGTGCTCCAAGTCGTCCATAACCGCGGACACGGCTTTCAGAAAGTTTTACCCGGCCGGGGTGCACCAATAGCAACACACACTCGATCAACCTCGGAAAAACCAAATCAAAACCCAACGAGGCTTTCACGACAAAGCAATCACAGGATTCAGAAATATTTCAGGGGGCCACCCCATTGAGTAGAACCGCAACGAAGTAAGCAAGCTCCGAGACGGACTCAAGGTTTGCGTCAATGGCTGTAAACGACTGGGAAACCGAAAGTGTGGCTGGGCTTGTCGATACCGCGAAAACATTCCGCTTACCTAAACAGTACAGTGTGCTCCTCGCACAATCGTAAATAAACAGTAGCATGGCATAAGTACAGGATAGTAAATAAAACCTCAAACTAGTTTGTGGCCCCAAGAAATAAGACTGAATCAAGCTCTGGCTCAGGGGGGTCCCATATACCTCCCGGATGTGGATAGCGC
Organism: Avena sativa; assembly: GCA_916181665.1. Lineage (NCBI taxonomy): Eukaryota > Viridiplantae > Streptophyta > Magnoliopsida > Poales > Poaceae > Avena > Avena sativa. Next base: position 359,483,156 of record OV702283.1, read on the forward strand.
GATAAATCAAGGAACAGGTATCAAGTACTCGGGGTCCTACGGGACACAAGTGGGCGTTCGGAAACCAAATATTATCTATCACCCACCGATGCCTCTGCTTACTTCAATTTTAGTTGTTAAACAGGAATTAAAGTGAACGATAAGTAAAACTAGGATCATCTCCGTCAACAACATGCGGCAATACATCAACAACTGTGGCACTGGACGACACGCAACAGCACTTGAGCAAGCGACTACGACGCGCAAGTCCAACTATCTAACAAACAACAGGTAATAGGGTGTGTCCAAGGCAATATAAGGCTGCAAGGGATATCACGGGTACGAAACACTAGAGCATCGCAACACAGATAGCAATAGATCAACAGGAGGGAATAAATACTATAAAAGTAAGATAGGTAGAAAGGGGAAGATGCTCGCCTGAAAACATTGCCGAAGGTTCAACCGAAGATCGGGTCGACACTCGCATCAACTCAACGGCCTTATCCGCGAAGAAGCAAAACACTAGAAGAAACATCGGGTGCAATATTTAATACTACGGCAAAAGATCGGCATGATGCATGCAGGATGTATGACATGGCAAAGGTGCGATGCAACTAGGTCATATTAAGCGGAACCGGGGGTCCCGACAATTAATTAGATGGTTCATGTTATTTATCTACCCCGCAAATTAAATGTTGTTTTAACATGGCAATATAAGTTACCGGTTCGCTACACAATTTAAATGAGGCCAATATATGGCTAGATTTGCCCGCATATGGCCCCATATTTAATTATGAGGTGAACCGGCATAAGGCCCCCAAACCACATGATATGCATGCGAGATGGATGATTTAATATGCAACAAGTTGTTATTATATTATAAAATAGGGTTTCGGGAAGGGGTTCACACATTTAGGGTTCGGCAGATCTTGGGGTTCCGGGGTTCGGGGTTGGTCTCAGGGTTCGACGGGATCGGTCTCGACGGGATCGTTCTCGGACTCCGGGGTTAGGGTCTTCGGATCAGGGTAGTAGATCTTGTCGCTTGGTATCCGTGAAGTAGAACTTGTAGTCCGTCTTTGTCGGTGGTGAACTTGACCGATGGTCTTCGGGTCCGGGAAGGAGCACTTGGCGTTGCCGAGCGGAAGTTCATGTCGCAACCGTGTCGACGACCTTGGCGTTCAGGTGGAAGTGCTTGTAGTTCTTGTGGCGATCTTGGCGTTCTACCGGTTCGGGTTTTGGCGTCCGAGGAAAATGCTTGGCGCTCGTCGTCCTTCGGTATCTATGAGGTAGTTCCTGGAGTTCCGAGATGGAGTTCTTGTCGAAGGGTGTAGACCGAAGATCTTGGCGGTGGTCATGGTTGCTTGTCAGCGAGGAGGCATTGTCGCACCAAACTTGCATCGGTTAATCTTCCGAAGATCATGCCGTTTCCCGAAACAGGACTCGTCTTGGACTTTGACCGCGATATCTTCATAATACCACCACATCAACACAACTCGGGAAGACCCCTGGCGGTGGTCGATGCTTGAGCGATGGAGTGCTTGGTGTGGTTCCTGACAGCGAGGTCGGCAACAAGATGGCGGCAGGGGATCACGGGCTCACAGGGTGTAGGAGGTAGGCGGTGGCTTCACGGGCAGAGGAAGGAGGGGCCAGAGCATGCTGGGCCGGCTCGACGGTGGAGGGCCGCGCGCGCCGGCGGCGAGGCGACGGGAGGCTGCGGCGGACGGAGAGCTCGCAGGGGGTAGAAGGAGAAGGATGCGGCGCTAGAGGTGGGGACGTTGCGAGGCCCGGCGAGCAGGGCGCTGCGGCGGAGCTCGCGCCGGAGGGGGCCGCGCGGGTGCTGGAGGCGACGCCGGCGACAAGGACGGAGGGGGCGGCGCGGTGGTGGAGGAACCAGAGAAGAGGGAGGGGAGCGGGAGGCGGAGGGGCGAGGCTCGCCGGCGCGCGGGTCGGGCGAGCGTCGGCGGCGGGCGGCGAGGGGAGGTGAGGGTGCGAGCGGGCCGGCGAGGGGGAAGGAGGCAGCGGTTGCGCGGGAGGCGCGGGGAAGAGGGGGAACGGAGGAGGGGGAAGCGACCGGGGCTTGCGGAGGAGGGGCGCCGGCGGCGAGGACGGGGAGGAGGCGAGGACGGACGGGGCCGGGCGTCGGCGTCGGCCTGCGCGGAAGGGCGGTGGAGGATGGCGGCCAGGCGAGGCGGGGAGGTGAGGCGGCTTGGCGAGGAAGGAGGAACGGGGTGCGGGCGAGGAGGAGGGGGAGCGAGGCGGAGGCGGGCGCCGGAGCGGGAGAAGGCGGGGAGCGGTGGCCGGAGGTGTAGGAGAAGGAGGCGTCGGGGCGAGAAGGGAGGAAGGAGAGGAGCGCGTCGGGGGGAGGAAGAAAGGGAGGTGGGCCGCGGGGACAGGGGGAACGGGTGTGGGTTGCATGTTTGCTGGGTAGGGTGGACCGGGTCCAGGTGGGCCAGGGTGTGGGGTTTGTGTGTGTGTGCTGGTGTGCTGTGTGGGTTGAGGGGTGAGGGAGGTGAGAGGGGTGAGGTGGCGCGATTGGAGTGGTGGGGGTTTGGGGAGGGGTGAGGTGGCGAGAGGCCATTAGTGGGGGTGAGGTGGCTGGTTGGGGGGTAGATTAGGTGTAGGTAGCTGTAGGATTTTAGGTGGACCGATTTGGAACCAGGGGTGGTCGTTCGGGTCGGATCGGCCCGTTCGACTGCCCCCACTAAAATAATTTAATATTTTATTTAATTTTAAACAGGGCCTTGGCAACCCGATAACAGGCAAAACAAAATAATCCGGAGACCCGGGGTTTGCGTTTGAATTAAGACGGGCGTTTAGAAAACATGAACCGGTTTTTCCGCAAATAATTTTATGCAAGCAAATGCAAGATGATGACGATGCTCAAATGCAATGTGGCATGATGACATGAGCATGCGGTCATGATGATGCAATGCACAAAAACAACGTGATTTTCTAGTAGTGGTTTTGCGGGATGCCACATAGCAGGAGTAGGATCCGATGACCATAGTCGGATCTCCACCTGGGTAAACTTGTGCTCACCGCTCCTGGAACATCCGACGTCTCACACCCCATCTTTCCAACGCCACTAGGACCCCCTATGGCGTACTTGTTGACAATCTAACGATAGTTGGCACCCACCATGGGGCAGGTGACCTTTAGAGCTTCGTTCCAGGCGGAATCTGCGTGTGCAGGAATCGGCGAAACAATCGCCATGGGTCGCGTGGTCTACACCAGTCATGTCCCTCTCGTCCTCCTCGACAAGACCTGGATTCTGGCTAGCAAACCCATGACGACCTACACGATCATGTCTATCGGTGAGATCGATATTTATCTCGGTTTCGCTGAACCCGCCGAACCCACCCTTGAGGTGATGACCATGGCGGAAGAAAACACAGGGATGGAGGAGTACGAAGAAGAACACGCCTCCAAGCCAACGCAGGGTGAGCCGAAAAATCCCCCTAGTCCATATGATAGCATGGATGAAAGCTACACCTCGCAGGATGACATGGACATCGGAGATTCATCCGAGGTCCACAGGCCAACCACTACCGAAATTACCGACAAAAGCTTATCCCCTGGTACCAGACCAAAAGCCGTATTTTCCACTTGTACGCACGTTAAGGCTACATGCCGGTCAAATAATAAGAACAAAAATCCGACACCGGCAGAGCCGGATGTCGAGGAAACCAACAAAGAAAAAGTTGACGAAGAGATCGAGATGGAGAATCAGGATGGAGATCCGATTAATACCATGCCGATCGACCCTCCTGTGGATGGACACATCATCACCAAGGGTGCACGTGAAATTTACGGAGATGCTCTCACGATTCCAATCCCAACGGCTTCGGATCTTACTCCGGAGGCGCAGGAGAAAAGGGGCGAGGACCTGGAAAAGCACCGTCTGTTTTTAATTGAAGAAGCCACTCACATCGTCGAGCTTAAGAAGCACTTAGACAGTGATCCTGTCAAATATCAGTCATATTCGAAGCGACACCCAAACAAAACAAGAGGAGGTCCAGTTCTTGCTAACAAGAACCCAGATATCCACAGAGATCTATTTGACGGAAAAACTGGGGAGAAGATCAGAGTCTACAACACGCCGTTGGAAAATGCTGCAGCAGCTCGAGCTATCCTCGCCGATAATCCGTCTCCAGAGCAGGTCCAGCAATGTGTTGCGTTGTTGGACAAAGGATTAAAGCAGCAGAAGATGGTTGTGTCATTCAGTAGCAAGCTAGCCTCAAAGTCGGAATTTTCCACACTGGAGCTGACCAAAGCACCGAGAATTCAAGGACCGACTCAAATTTCCACTCTCGCAGGCCTGTGTGTGACTGGACAAGAGTTATTCCGGCTGCGTCCGAAGATGCCATCAGGGCAATGGTCCCCCATCAGGGCCATCGTCGGCAAAACAACCACTATAGAGAAGACCCGGAAGTACGCCGCCAGCGAGAACAAGATCCGCTAAGAATGCCACCACCAAGCAATCCGGCTGGTAACGCCGGACGAACATATGATCCGGATCATCCTGAATCAAGTAGGGACGGAGCCCGAAGAAACCAGCATCGGAGTCAGCATAATGAGGCTCCACCACCACCACGTAACCTAGCCGGAAACAATCCACCAGGGCCTCCATCGCCTCCAGGCAGCGACCATGAAGGATCCGGTCGTAGCCATGGGAGCCGTAGGGACGGAGGCGGCAATGGTGAGAGGAGAAGAGGAAATCCAACTCCATCGCGCAGAAGCCGCGAGCCTCCAAGGAGTAGATCTCTCTCGCCAAACGACACTCACCATCGCATTGAGTCAAACATAGAAGTGCGGCGATACGAGGAAGAAGATGTGTATGTGGGACCCAAGTGATTTGGCCCAAACATCAAACAGAAAAAATTTCTGGTTGACTTTGGTATTTCCAAACACATCCAGCCCTACGGCGGCGCGGCTAGGCCAGATACCTGACTTCAGGACTTTTTCCAGGCCCGCTGCATCACCAAAGTAGGAAACAGCCTAGTCCCTGTTCGATATATCCCGCTTATGCTGAGGAAGACGACTCGATCATGGCTCAAGGAACTTCCAGAGAATTCAGTTCATAACTGGTATGATATGCAAACTATGTTCTTTTCAAACTTCGAGGGAACATACAGGAGGCCTGCACAGTCGGAGACTTGCAGCATTGCACCCAAAGACCCGGGGATACTTGCCGGGATTTCCTCGGATGCTGGATTGACAAGAAGAACTCATGTGAAGGAGTAAATGAGCAAACTGCGATAGAAGCTTTCATTGCAGGACTCCTAGTCGTACTTTTGCATCACATATTGAAGCGTGACCACGTCACAGATTTGGGAGAAATGATAGAGATGACAAGAAAATATGCTGATGCCGATGATGATTCGGAAGGGCTGCTAAATATTCTGGCCAATCCCAATGCGGCCAAACAACCAAAACAACAAGCTCAGAAGCACAAGAACACCTCGGAAGATAAACCAGCTCCGTACAATGCAGTTATCAATGCAATGTTCAGATCTAGAGGACGAGGAGGGCACGGAGGCGGACGGGGTCGAGGCCGCGGAACTTCTCGAATACAGGGCAGAGGATAACATCAACCCGGAAGAACCTATACCTGGGCCGACATTGCCAACAATCCATGTGTCCACTACTTGGATAGTAACGGAAGATCTAACCACACAAATGCCGAGTGCCGTTTCAATGACGACATCAAAAAAGACGAATCTGCTGGCTATAAAGCCAAGCGCCGAAAAGGAAAGAAAAATTTCGAGAAAGGCAAGAAGCCCAAGGAAGATTCTGACATGGAAGAAGCGAATGCCGCACAACCCAAGTCGGACGAAAAAAAGGATTTTACGACTAAGAAAGACTCATAGGTTTGATTCCTTGGATCTCAACCGGCTAAGGCCAAGAAGGCGGTTCTCTATGAGCTCAATGCCATGATTCTGGCTGTTCCACAATTTCTGGATTGGTCGGATGTAACCATCACCTTTGACCGCTCAGATCACCCGTGGAAAACACATCGTCAAGGAAAATACCCTCTGGTCATCAATCCTCATATTGATGGCTATGAGTTCTCTAAAACTCTCATGGACGATGGAAGCAACATTAACATCCTCTAAATCGAGACGCTCCACTTCATGAAGCTACACGAGAGCCAGTTGAGTTACAGTAGTGTAACTTTCCATGGCATTGTATTCGGGAGATAGGCGGATTCTTTGGGTGAGATTACTCTGGACGTGACATTTGGAACCCGAGATAACTACCGGACCGAGCCACTCTCTTTTGAGGTGGTACCGTTCAAAAGTTCTTACCATGCCATCTTCGGGCGTCTGGCTTACTAGGCGTTCATGGCTCGTCCCTGTTACATTTACAATATAATAAAACTTCCAGGTCCAAAGGGCGTCATCACCATCCGGGGAAATCCGGGGAAAGCGTGAGAGTGCGATGAAGGATCTGCTACCTTTGCTGAAGCCGTGCTACACGCCCAGGAGTACCAGGAGATCAACAAGACCATCAACCCGACTGAGATGTGCACTAAGAAGAATGAGGTGCTGAAGCCAAGCATACAGTTCAAGGCGTCGGAAGAGATGAAGAAAACTTCGCTGAAGGAAGATGATCCCTCCAAGACGACGAACATAGGGGTAGGCTTAGACCTCGCATAGGAAAGCGCGCTCGTCGAGTTCCTTAAAGCTAATGGTGATATCTTCGCATGTTAGCCTTCTGACATGACCGGAGTACCTAGGGAACTTGTCGAGCACTCTCTTAATGTGTACCCTGACTCTAAACCCGTCAAACATTCCTTATGACAATTTGGCAATGTGAAGCGCAAAGAAATTGCCAAGGAATTGGCCCGACTAGAATTAGCCAGATTCATAGTAGAGGTCATCCATATAAATTGGGTGGAAAATCCTGTACTCATCCCTAAAAAGGACACTATTGATTTAAGGATGTGTGTTGATTATACCGCTTTGAACATGGCATGCCCAAAAGACCCGTTCCCTTCGCCAAGAATCGAAAAGTTATCGACACAACGACAGGGTCGGAATTACTCTATTTTCTCGATGCATATTCCGGATATCACCAAATACCGATGAATGAGTCGGATCAAATCAAGACGTCTTTCGTCACTCCTTTCGGAACCTTCTGCTACAAAATAATGCCTTTTGGCTTAAAGAATGTAGGAGCAACATATCAACGTACTATGCAACGTTGTCTCAACAACCAAATCGGACGCAACGTCCACGTATACGTAGATGACATATCAGTTATGTCTAAAAAGAAGGGAACTTTAATTTCCAACTTGGAGGAAACATTTGCTAGCCTACGAAAATTCAATATGATGCTAAATCCAAAGAAGTGTTTCTTTGGAATTGCAGCCAAAAAATTGTTACGTTTCATCGTCTCTGAGCGAGGCATAGAGGTGAAGCAGGACAAAATCAAGGCTATACTTAACATTACCAGGCTGACTTGCCTGAAGGACGTGCAACATCTCACTGGTTGTATCGCAGTCGTGAGTCGGTTTGTTAGCCGGCTCAGAGAAAGAGCCACACCTTTATACAAGCTCTTGAATAAAACCAACAAATTTGTCTGGACCTAGGAAGTTGAGACTTCCCTACAAAGCTTGAAAGACCTACTTTCAAACCCACCAGTTCTCGCAGCACCAGAACCTCAGGAGCAGATGCTACTCTACATTTTAGCGACCAACAAAGTCATAAGTGTGGTAAACGGTAGTAGAGAGCGAGGAAGAAGGCCACGAGCATAAGGTGCAGCGTCCAACTTATTACCTGAGTGAGGTTCTGACAGAATCGAAACAACGGTATCCACACCATCAAAAGCTAGCCTATGGAGTGTTCTTTGCATCTAGAAAGCTATGCCACTACTTTCAAGAGCACAAGGTCACAGTGGTGAGTACTGCTCCCCTGCGAGATATAATCAATAATCGCGACGCCACAGGACGTGTCACAAATTGGGAAATAGAGCTTGGAGCTTTCGACATTGAGTACAAGCCACGTACAACAATCAGGTCCCAAATACTTGCCGATTTCATTGTTGATTGGACAGAGACGGCAAAAAACACAAGTCCTCCAGACTCAGAATTTTGGACCCTACATTTTGACGGATCAAAATCACGAGGAGGCTCGGGGGCTGGCGTGGTTCTCAAATCACTCGAAGGAGATAAGATGTTCTATGTGTTACAAATACATTCACGGCGACCAATAATATTGCCGAGTATGAAGCATTGTTACATGGAATACGCATGGACAAAAACATTAGCGTTACAAGAATCATGCGTTACGGAGACTCGGATTTAGTTGCTTAGCAAGTATCCGATATCTGTAACGCAAACAAGCACATGGAAGTATACAAAGCTGTCGTGGATGAGTTATCTAAATCGTTCGAGGGTTTTGAGGTTCAACACATCCCTCGAGCAGAAAATGAGGAAGCAAATGCTCTATCAAGGATAGGCTCTGCGCAGAAACAAGTACCAGATGGCAATTTTTTAGAGCATTTAAGGGTCCCCTCCATAACCGGAGTTGATGAGGACTATCCGACAAAATCTGACTAACCTTTAATAGAAGTTCTGGCTATAATTCCGAGCTAGACAAAACCCTATCTGAATTTCCTGATAGACGAAAAATTACCCGAAGATTAAGTCCTGAGCCGGCAGATCATCCGACGAGCAAAATCCTATACAATAATAAAAGGTGAGCTCTATAAGCGGAGTGTTTCTGGGGTTTTTCAGCGATGTATTTCTCTAGAAGAAGGAGTGGAAATCTCACGTGAAATCCATGAAGGCGAGTATGGTCACCATGCTACAACCAGATCCTTAGTGGCAAAATATTTTATACATGGATTCTTTTGGCTTACAGCTAAGGCGAATGCCAATAAAATGGTCAAGACGTGCAAGGGCTGCCAAAAGTATGCCCTTTAGGCATACGTTCCAGCTGAACAGCTGCGAACAATCCCTATTACATGGTCGTTTGCGGTCTAGGGGCTTGATATGGTAGGGCCATTTCGCACGGCAAAATGTGGATTTACTCACCTACTAGTGATGGTGGATAAATTTACAAAATGTATTTTGGCTAAAACTGTAACAAGTTGCGATGGATCCATAGCCAGAAAGTTCATCGAAGACATGATCATCCGATTTGGATATTCGCACAGTATAATTACTGACAACGGAAGCAATTTTTTCGTGGGATAACTTGCCGAATTCTGCGAAGAACAAGGGATCCGACTCGATATTGCATCAGGCGTGCATCCACAAGCTAATGGACAAGTCGGAAGAACTAACGGTCTTATTTTACACGGACTCCGACCTCGTCTTGAGGTACCACTCCGCTGTGCTGCGGGGGCTTGGGCGGAAGAAGTACAGTCTCTGATATGGAGCTTACGTACCACTCCTAACAGATCAACCGGATACACTCCTTTCTTCTTGGTCTATGGTGCAGAAGCAGTTCTTTCAAGCGATTTAATTCATCAGTCTCCACGAGTCAAAGCATATATTGAAGAAGATGCAGAATTTTCTCGACAAGATGATCTCGATATAATCGAAGAAATACGCGTTGTTGTTGAGCAGAGATCTACAACATATCAGCAGAAGTTGCGCAAGTATCATAGTCAGAGAGTACAAAACCGTTATTTCAGGAAGGGCAATTTGGTTCTCCGGCTTGTGAAAAAATAAAGCACAATCTTTCCTCGATTTGGGAGGGACCTTTTATGATCAGCTGGGTTCTGCATAATGGGTTGTATTATTTAACCGATATGAGACCAGTCAAGGAAAGACCAGATACTCAGAAGAGAAAGAGAGCTAGCGGTAGTACATACCCGGATGAGATAGACCGTCCACAGAATATTGCATAACTACGTCCCTTCTATTTTTAGTTATATTTCCTTGTAATCATATGTGTACATTTTCAAAGTGAAATAAAGTATTGGTTTCCTTATGTTATATCTTTGAGAAGTTTTTTGCCATCCTATTTCCAAAAGAGCATGTCGTTTTCAAAAATCCTAAAATGCTTGAAAGTACTTTATGCTCATGTTCGTTCTGGTTATGATTTTTGAATATTTAAAAAAATGTCACTTTAGGGTAAAAAATTCAATTTATTGTTTATATTTTGGTTTTTATTTGATTGCTCAGATGTGGGTATCTTCTGAGTAATGAATTGTTGATACTGGAAGCCGACTTTATTTCCGAGTTTAAACTGGTTTAGCAATTGAGATCCGTTGCTCGGCAAAGTTTCTGTGCTAAAGGTTGGCCGGCTCATGAAAGGGACGAGGCAGAGAGCCAGATAAAATGACAAGTATAAGCATAAAAAATAGTGCTTCAGAAATTTTCAAGCACACACATAAAACATATACAAATAAAAAATCTATGATAATAAAATCATTAGTTCTTACAGACCAGCACAATCAAAATAATGTTTCCATCATTACATGCCCAAGTTCAGATAATGCATTGTAAATGTTTATACTGCAAAATCAGGTGGTGGTCATGAAGAGCGTGGCGCGCTGGAGTCGACAACGTTGTCGCCCTAGACCTCAGACTCGGAAACTTCTTCAGCGAGGCTATCTTCTGGCTCTTGAGGCGAGGGAGACACATCGACGGATTCGAAGAATGGCGTCGTGTAATTGGTCATCTCCGCCACACGTCAAGCGTAACCTGCACAGGAATCTTGGATAGCCTTGATGTTCTGCGGGTTACTCTCATCGTCCTCCTCGGTAATACCCTTGGTGACATGCCAGATTTCCATCTCGCTGTGGTGGATCATCACCATGGTAAGAGTAGTTTGTGCAGCAGTCCGAGCATAGGAGATCTTCCAGTCTTGAATTAGCTTTGGAATCTCCTTGGCCTTGTCCCTCACCTCTTGCACTAACATCTTATGTAAGTCGGTAAGTTTGATTGACTCGCCAGCCCCTTCAAGAGTCTAGCGGAAGTCGAACAAAATATCTCCGATGAGCTTGATGCGCTCGAGGCGAGGTTTGGAGGTAGGAGGGTTGGAAAGGTTCAGGGGGGCTGTGAAAGAACCAAAATTCAACAATTTGAGTCAAAAAGTGTAACACCCTCGCCTGATAAGGTTGAGTTCATGTGTATAGTGGCAATCGCTGGATCGGTTCACTGTCACACACAATACAAAATGAATACCAAATATAACTGTGCATCATAAATACAACGGATATGATCCCAAATTTACATTATATCATCCAAGTACACATCAGAAACAATAGCAAGGTAGATCTCCATTCTTCAAATATGCCACAGGCGAACAATCGTTGAGTGGAGTCTCGCGACCTATAACGATCACTAAGAAACGATATAACCTGCAAAATTAAAGGTTGCAGCCATGAATGGTCAATACTTTGAATGTATTGGCAAGTAGAACTAATGAGTACAAAGGATCTATCAACTACATGCATATTTGGCTAGGAGGGTTCGGGCTCATTTGCAAAAAAGCAATTTATCTTTTCCCTACTTTCAAAATACTTTTCTTTCTTCAAAACAATATTCTAAGGACATACCAGCATAAACCCATGTAGAAACAAGACAGTTCATCTTTCGTATGCTCCTAAACCCATGTGCACCGATCAAATTTTAGCAATTATGAAATTGGGACGAGTGAGATCTTCCAAACAGTTCCAGGCCCAGTTGCTCATAGTTGTCCATAATCGGGGACACGACTAAGTACTTAGTTTAGACACCCTATAGGGGTTGTACACTTTACCCGCACGACCCAGTCAACCCGCTCTTACCACTACACTCATTTTGTGCCATGGTAGGGAGAAAACCAAGACGAAACCTTTGAGAAGCAGAACCCTGAGCCCTCAGGATGGACCTATGCCAACCTACATCCCCTACATCTGCTAGTCACATCGGGTCAGGTTCCCACAACCGACTTAGTCAAGACGATAATGACATGAAGTTGTACTGGAAGCTACTACATAAGAAACTTCTCAAATCTCTGAAGCCTAGGTGTGCTTTCCGCAATAAACCATCCAAAAACATCAATCCATCACACCTAGGAGATTCATTAAATTCCAGTTGTTTTCATTATAACAAAACATAACTTTCCATAACATAATCAATCATGAATTCCCTTTTGCATATCTGATAAGCATGGCTAAGCAACTACAATACGATGGCTCAAAGAAAATCAAGTCATGGAAGTATGGCAATCATGCCTGGGTGTCATAGCATAGCATAGTAGTAAAAACACCTACACATGCATCACTACTGAAAATCATACTACATGCCGAGGAAAAATAGTAGGACATTTATGATAGCTCTACTTGCCTTTGGTGTAGAAGATATAGTCGTTCAGATAATACTCACAATATAAAAGGTTGCACTCGTCACAATCTATTGATGAAAACAAGTGCACAACAAACACACCATTCAAAACAATGCAATTATGCACAATACAATAAAACAATGATGAACAAATGCATGCGTGATGATTTAATATGTCACAATGGATATAATTAGTTCTCTAAACAATATTAGAATACATGATGCATGCAGGAGATCATTTGATGCAATAGTGTATTTGTTATTAAATCTTGATTGCCAATATAAAGGTTTTAATAGTTCTATTGCAACTTCTGTTCTAATTGCCTTATTAAATTTAGTTCTGGAGTGTACTGGATAGGTAAAGTTAATACGAACCAGTGGCAATTGGATTCACCTTAATCGGAGTTGTAGATCTTTTTCTATGATTTAATTACTATTTAATAGGGTTTACATAATTTAAATAGTTTAAATTGTCTAAAATTCAAACTAAAATCATACTGTAATCTACACGAGATTGTGATTCCAGGTACATTTTATTCATATTTTTAAGATCTATAAATTATTTACTATGAATTTTATACTATTAAAGGCCATTAAAATATTTAATTCACTATAGTAATTTCTGTACTGTAAAAGTTGGATCTAACAGTATATTAATGTTGTATATGAAATTAATAATCCGTGGATACCTTATTTATATATTTATGATCTATAGATAATTTACTATAATTTATTTAGTCCAAAGTGTCCATTAAATCATTTAAATTATTACAGTAAATATATACTGTAAACATTATATCCAATCATATATTATTATTCTGCACAATTTTATGAATCCAACTATATATTATTTATAATTTTTGTACATGTAGATGATTTTATATGAAGTTTTGAAGCTATACATAATTTTTGCAAATTATAATTATTGTTTTTCTTATTATTCAGATCGGTCAACGTCGACGCACTGACTGAACAGACACGTGGCATGCTGCTAGTGGGCGATACCCTTTCGGTCTGGAAAAGAACAGGACGCGTTGGATCATAAGATGATCGAACGGTGGAGGGCGTCCGAGGCGAGGCTCACCGGCGCGATGACGTGGCGTCGACGGTCGGCTCAGGAGGTGGCGGTGGACGGCATTCCGGTGGTCCCCCGTGTTGGCGTGACGGCGTACTAGGTGCGGCAGACGATGGCGGTCACGGGAGTGGTCTCGGCGTGGTTCTTCGTTTCCTCCATCGGCAGCAGCGGACGCCTGGAGCGCTACGGCTCCGGCGGTGCTTCGGCAGGCAATTGGAGGCCCTCCAGCGAGCTTCACAAGGGGAAAAACATTAGGCTATGCGAGAGAGGATGTGGAAGAGGATAGGAGGAACATCAGGGAGTGGGGCGACATAATTCGTCGGGCTCGAGGTCGACCTGAGAGCTCACGGCAGCGGTGGATCGGGAAACTCCGACGGCGGCTTAGGGTTTCAGAAGTCATCAAAAAAATCGAACAAGAGAGAGGGGAAGGGGATTATATGTGGGGTTGGCTTGCAAGAGGGGTAAGATACGAATGAATCGGGAGGAATCTGCGGGGGAAACGATCGGGATCAACCCGTGTTTGTCTCTGTCTCTGGCTGGAGCAAGGAGATGACCAGTGGGTCCCAGGCTCCAGCGTGTGAGTGAAAGGGGGTGCAGGCCACGCTGGCGCAGAAGGCAGAAGAAATGGGCCGGCCCAAGCAGAGGCCACTGCTACACGCTGCACATTGCGGGCGGGAGCACGCGATAGAGAGAGGAGAGGAGTAAGTGGGCTGCGGGGGTGGTTGGGCTGGGCCGGGTAGATTAGTTTTTTTGTTTACTTTTGTTTTCCTATTTCTGTTTATCTATTTATTTTATAACTTTTTCATACTAACTTCAAATAAACTGAAATTTGTTTCTCAATTTTTGTAATATTCAGAAGATCATTTGAGTATCATTTTTGTATCATTTTATTGAGTTCAATTATATTGGATTTATAAAATCCATATTTATTCCTTATAGGAATATTTGCAAAATCCATTTAGAGTTAGGGTTTTCAAATTCATTTCTTGCAAATTTTTGCATAGAAGTAATGCAATGCTCATGAATGACATGTAAATTTTTTTTCTTGTCCCAATTTCTAAAATCTTGGGATGTGACAAAAAGAAAGTCGAAAAATAAATCAAATAAGTAAGTCGAAAATCTTACCTAGCACAGAATGATTCCACTGGGCATGCTCCTCATGGATTCTGTTCAGATGACTCTCTGTGGCCTAGGTAGATCCCTCTGACTATCGAAGTCCTTTTGAAGATCATCCAATTGTTTGTCTCGGAGGGCTATCAGCTTCTCGAGCCTCACGGTATCATGGTTGCTTGACTCCAGGACAGAAGGTACATATTTCTCCGATTCAATAGTAAGCTTTTCAAGGTTGTCCCAAAGCTCAGCATTCTCCATTTCCAAGACCATGAAGATCTCGGATTGCTCCACCATCTTGCTAAATTCAGACAACAATTCTCCAAAGGAAAAAATATCAGTCGGATAGAGCAAGTTTGACTATGACAATAGCTAATTGACAAAGAAGAAGTCGGAAAAGTTTACCTTTTGTTTCATCTTTTTCAACTTTTAACTTTGAATTCTCAAGGAGCAAGGCTTTGATTTCCTTGCGTTTATTGCATATGTTCTCGAGCAATTCCTGGTTGGAAGATGCTATTTTTTGTAAGTTTAGAGACGGAATACCGTCAGACGGCTAATAAGACTCGAGCTAAAATTTAACTAAGTAAAAATACAGCACGAGCCTTGGGGGATACACTACATCGTTCTTTTGCAGCCTATAAGAATCAACTTGGATTCAACGATGTTTATCCGACTTATGCTTGGGGGCTAGAGGATATGATAATAAAATATCTGCAAATAAGAATCAGAAACTTACAATGTGTTCCAGGTGCAACTTCTCAAATCCGAGTTTAGTGTTATGAAACACTTTCTCGGCAAGGGAGAGGGAGGGAATGACCGTCGCTGGGAGTTCGCCAGACTCTATTTTCGTGCCCCGGACCAAAATTTGGTCCAAGAGGCTAACCAGCTTTACGTCCTCCATCTCCTGGCTTGCTACCTCTGGATTGAAGGTTTTTTCTCAAGGCTGGATTGAGCCATCCTGAGGATCTCCTCCTTCTTCCGTTTTAGGCCGGAGGCAGCAGAGCCGGCCACTTTATCCAACGCTCCTATAGATATTACCATGGGATCATTACCCTTAACGGGTTCACCCTTGTTAGTTGCCTAATCACCAACGGTGACCAGGGCTTTGAAGATGTTACCAGCACCAGGAGAGGCGGAAGCCTCTGGTGCTGATGGAGTACTGGATGGAGCCGGTGGCGGCATGGCAGGGGAGATGACAAGCTTCTACTGAAGCAGTTGCTTGCCCAACTTGCTGTCTGGCTTCGCTTTACTCTTCAAAACTTGTTTAGCTCTGCAGCACGCAAATCATAATATCAGGTGTGCTTTGGAAAGAAAGAGATGTACCAAGTACTGAAAACAAAGACAGGGTGCTTACTTTTTAACTACTGGCAGCACTTGGCTACCAGAAGTGATAACAACTTCCTTCGCCTTGCGCTTCTTGGAGGCGGAGGCAGAAACTTCTTGCACCTTGTCATCCTCCGTCGCCTCCAGATCGTCTGAGAGATAGCCCTCTAGTGCAGCTAGCTCATACTCGGGGATTTTCTCGAGCTGACAAAGTCAAAAAAGGCATCGATGAAAATAGAGTCGGAGAAAGAAACGGAAAAGAACGACAAAACGCGAAAGCAGAGTCGAAATATTTACCGGAGTCAGAGGACGGTTGGACGTGAACATCTTCATGGAGACATCTGGAACTTTTCGTTCCACTCTCTACTTGATCAAATACTGCATGAGGGTCTTGTAATCCTTCGCCGGAATCCAGTTCGGGCTGACCCACATGTTGTCCTTCTTGTCTCTGGTGATGGTGTACATGAGGCGATCTCCATGGTGCTGCAGAGGTTAAATCCGGTGCTCCAGCCAGCAATGGATCAAGTCAGATCCATGAAGACCCATGTGCTTCATCAGAAACTCAATTCGCCTCTTGGCGAGGATCAAGATATCCGACAGTTCCGGCGCCTCCGCGTCCCATGATTTTTGGTGGGGAGCGGCACAGACGACGAAGGCCGAAAGACCTTCCGCCTTTCCAGGAGCTGGAATATCCTTATGATAAAAGAATGTTCCGGCCTAGCATTTGACGGATTCACTAGCGTTAATCCTAGTATAAACTCAGTTTCTCCTAAGAACTAATCTAAGAGTGCCAGTGGTGTAAGGAACACCGACACTGATGGAGTTCTTTCAGGTACCATAGTAGTACCGAAAAAGGGTGAGACTTGGCCTAATGCCAAGAAACCCCTTGCACAAGGTTGCATGAATACTAAGCTCTAGCAGGGAGTTAGGAGGAAGATTATGGAGCTGCACACCGTAATATTTGAGGACCTCGATGAAGAAGTCTGACGGTGGAAGGCTGAGGCCACGGTCGATGTGCGTGCCGAACAGCACCCGCTCGCCGTCGCGCGGGGCGGGAATGGCGTGTCCTGAGGCGCTCCGCCACGCGCCGGCAACGATGAAGCCCTCATCCTCCAAGACCTGGAGCTTGGCAACGTCCATAACGCTTGGGACCCAGAGGCCCCGCATCTTCTTCTCATCCGCCGCCTATGTACCCGCCGCCGCTTCGGAGCCAGATGCAGACGCCATCGCTATGGGAAAGATTGAGGATTGGTGGGGGGAAAGATATTTTTCTTGCGGCATGTAGATGAGAGTGGCTGCGGAGGGCTCGAGGTGTACGAGGAGGCAATGAATGAAGCAGTGCAGAGATGAATCTGGGAGAAAAGGGTTTTCTCCTCTCTTTTATTTGCCTCTACGCCAGGATTCGTGCGTCAGTTGCGCGTTTTACGCCACGCGTATAGGAGAGAGGGGTAGCTTCCTCGCGACTCCTCCGCCCCCTCGATTATCACGTGAACATTAAAACGGTGCTCTATTCCGTAGGGAGCGGACCCACCAACGGTCATGTCGATGGGACTCCTATCAGTGATAGGACCTGGTCTGAAAAGTTGTCGGCGCGCACGCCGCTGTAAAATCCGGATCATTTTTCAAACTGAGCAAGGAAAAGACTAAAGTCAGAACAAAATATATCCGACTCAACAGACTCAGAATCCTACCCTATTGAAAGAAGTTTTCGGGAATGCTTCAAGATTCTCAAGACGAATAAACCATCAAGCTAGACGATTTATCCAACTTTGGATATTGGAGACTTCTGGGGGCTACTGTTGAGGATATACTTTCCGGGTATACCCATAGGAATCGCTGACCAGGGTGGCCCACCAATGGGTTAGAGCTTTGCTTCACGGGCGGACCAGTCATAGAAAGAGGAGGAGCCAGTTCCGGCTATGAAAAGGCCCAGAAGAGTTACCGACTTAGGCGTGTAGTATTACTTGTAGTCCAAGCTGTATCTAGTTACCAACTCTGTAACGGAGCTGGATATGTCTCTCTTGTAACCCTAGGTCCTGGTGACTATATAAACTAGCCCTATGGGAGCCTTGTCAACACCCGGATTTTTCAATCCTAGATGCCTGTTATGCCATACATCGCAATCCCAGGATTACAATTTTTGCGAGACATAACAGAATTGGATACCATAGTACTTCATCCATTACAACGATACATAAGTTCTTACACAAATAGGGATCTCATGATCCAGTCCTTAATACAACATCAAGCAGCGGAATACGGAATAGTAACGGTAGCATAGGCGAGGCTCCATCTTCGGGGTCACATGCAATGCTGACGATGGGAGATGATCCTAGTTGTCGTAACCATCCTGGGGTCCATCCTCCAGGTACTCCTCTTCATAGTCTGGCCATGGGAATAGCCAGGGACAAAGCCATGAGTACTCTTTAAGTACTCGCAAACTAATACTAACAAGAACAAGGGGTTTTTGGATAATAGGACACTAGGCTCTAGGGTTGTTTTGCAAAAGCCAGATTTATACTACTAAGTTCCCAAGCTAGTCACAATTTTATAACTCCTAAGTGGGATCTTGTATTCCCAAGTCACAACTCTGTTGTGGCCAAGCCAAAGTCTCAAGTTGTTCACAAGTCATTTTGAAAAGTCTGACGGGGGAACAGTATGGCCACTCCAACTGTCCATAACCGCGGACGCGGCTATTCGAATAGTTTGACACTCTCCAGAGATTGTACACTTTCACCACAACATTCGATACATCCGTCAGGAACAAATCCTGAATTCACCATACTCAGTATGCGGATAATCAATCCTAACCTTCCAATTACACTCCCTAGTATAAGCACCTCTCCTGTGAGTTTGGCCTCCCAACCATGACCACTGTCATCTTGGGTACTGCACAGGTGGACAATCTTCACAAGGTAGCCTCAGCTCAGACCTTGGCCGTGAGGGAACTAATACTAAGGTATATAAGTTTCCAGTCAAGCCCTACCCAATATTCGGGTATTGTGGTTGTACGATAAAATTGGAATGGTATCGCATCCAGACAACCATCAGTTTTATAACGGGCTAAGGCTCATGCCTCAACATTTTCATCACCAAAATCATCAAGTGTTTGGAAACACCTGTCCAAAACATTTCAATAGAATGATCCATCATTCCAAGGTTTTCATAACCATTTTTCCACCAAGTATTCCCATCTAAAGTTGATCAAGTTTTATGCTTAGCACTAGCATCTACAGGTGGGGTAGTACTAATAGAGGGGTGGTAACTAGTGGAGTTGCAACTAAGTCCAACCTTATATCATAAGCTGATATCAAGGTTTCTAGCTTAGGCCAAATTTTAATGCTCTTTATGCAATCTTCAGCACAACTGTCTAGTATCTACCAAAATTCTTGGGTAGCCTCTAAGTAAACTTTGATAAAGAAATAAAGTAAAAAGCTTGCCATAAAACTAGGATTGGTTTAGCAAGTGGGTATGGTTACATACGCTGAGGGCATATAGTAATCATATCACAAGCATGGGTTGTGGCAACAATAGGGTGTCTTATGCGCTTGCATAGGTATAGTATCTTGCAAGTGTTAGCTTGCATTGGTAAACTTGGTTAGTATAGCTTGCATCAATATCAGTATAAGCTTGCCTTGTGCAAAGCAGTGGTTGAAGTTCTCCTCGGCTTCCTCTTCGTAGTATCCTCCTTCTTCCTCGTAGCCTTGGTCGGTACTAGCGTCTATGAATAAATACGAGGTACACAATCACCAAACAATACTTAACTACTTGCAATCATCACACACAAGGGTCCTATAGATGATCTAGCATCATCTCTAACATTACAAGGTTAAGGATTGGTTTAAGTCTTCTTATTTTAGAAAAGTAATTTCTACTCATTGAAAAACTACTTAAGATTTAATATTCTCCAAACTAAACATGGGATCATGTTGACACATGTCATCACCACATGTTGTAGTCCATGGGAATGTGATTTAAAGTGGTGTCACAATTTAACAAGGTTTTACCCTTTTATTTTAATTAATTAAAGTGGCTAGAAATGCTTATGAAGCATTCTTTTATTCCTTGAACAAAGTTTCTGCAAGTAACCTATATATATTTTTATATATTCTGAAAGGTATGGTTGAAAGTGATTTTTGAGAGTTGGAATCAACTCAAAAGCTATTGTGGTTTAAATTTGAAAAATGTTTGAATGCAGAAAAGCTTCTGCCTTGTCATTTTTGCTAAGGGTGATCTACAGATCCAAATGACTTGAATCCAACGGGCTTGGATTAAGCATTCACAGAACTTTCCAACAAAATTGGTTTCATCTAATTTGGTGCACTAAATCGATCTGGGTTGATTTTTGAAGTTGGGTACAGAAGTGTGTTTGAAATTAAAAAGAAAAGATTTAATTTGAATTATTGGGCTGCGCGGGAAATTCTAACGGGCCGGCCTGCTAAGCGCAGTGCTCCCGCGGGCTGCGTAAGTGGGTGTCCCCACTCGTCAGTGACACGGGGCTGGGCGAAGCGGTATGGGGCAACGTGGTTCGTTCGATCTGGTTCTAATCCAACGGCTGAGGGTCATCGTCGACGCGAGACAGCTCCGGCGAGAACGAAACCTAGCGCGGCCAGTGAGGGGTGCTGGGGGCTCACCGGAGTACGGGCGAGGGTCGGCGAGGCGGGCGAACGACGAAGTCGACGACGGCGAACCTCCTGGTACCGGTGGCTTCTCCTGGGGCGGCTCCAATCGCTGGCTCCTTTCTTCTCCGGCAGCGGCAGGCTCCAGTGAAATTCCGGCGGGGTGGTGCTCGCCTTGCTCTGAGAATGGTGTGGCACGATCAGTGAGGAGAGGGGAGTGAGATGGTGTGAAGAAATCGTGCGGGGGTGGCCTCTATTTATAGTCGAGCGAGGGGACCATCGGGGCGCAAGGTGAGCTCGTCGGAGGCGACGTTACAGGCAGCTAATGGCATGGGCAAGGGTAGGGGACGGTGTTGTGTCTCCTGGCGATGCTCAACGACATGGTCGCGAGGGATGGGCGGTGTGGTTTGGTCTGGAACGGGCGGTGCTCTGCGCGGCAGAGGCGGCGTTCTCGACGGCGGGCGGTGGCTGCATGGCGCGGGGCGTTAAAAGGGGATGTCTGGCGGTCTCCTGGGTCGGTGGTGATCGTGTGTGCGCGCGGTGAGGGCGGCGCGCGGTCTGTGGGTGGTGGTCGAGGGTGGCGCTCTGGCGCACGCTCGACATGGTCTGGGCGTGTCTGGTGCGCGTGGTCCAGGGCTTGGCAACGCTCACGGCTGGGACAGGCAGTGGCGATGGACGGTGGGCTGCCTCCCAGACAAGGTTGGCATGGCTAGTTCTTCCTCTAGCCTGCTGTCGACTATGGGGTGGCATTGAGGTGCTCGGCTGTTCACCATTAATGGCAATGGCAAGCTCACAGGGGTGCTAAAGCTGGTCTAACCTCTCTATATGATCTACTGGATTGTGTGAGAGCTAACTAGGGAACAAGTTAGGCTCATAACACTGCACACTATAGTGTTTTGTGTTTTGTTTGATTTGTGCCTGCAACCTGTTTGATGAAATGGCCGCATGAAATCAAGTTTTGAATTTTTAAATGATTTTTGGTGGGTTTGCTAGATTGGTTCTGGTGAGTCTGCAGATGCTTGGGTTTTGAAAATTGAGCTTGTTTAAGTGGGTTTTGAAAAAGTGGGATCTTCCCATATGAAGAAGATTCAATTTTGAGTTGTCATTTAAACTATGCATTTGAAAGTTTCTGGATGATCACAAGGTGGGCCTTGATACTTTGTTATGAGTACATTCAAGGGGTGCAAAGATCCAGAAAAGTTTCTGTTAGGTTTTGAAAGTTTGAGACAGCCAAAGTAGGCATGGGAGTTAAATTGGTCAAAATGACCATTCACTTAATATATTGGTTTTGACTTATTTTTCTTTAGGAAAAGTGTGGGGAATGTTTTAGATGATGTTCTTTTCACCTAAGAAACATTTTACAAGCAATGTATCACACAAACAAAGTAGTTTTTAAAGAATTTCAAAATTCATGCATACACATATACATGCTTTCATGAATTGATTTAGAAAAGTTTTTGTTAACCCTAAACTTTAGGATTAGTGTTTTGTTGATCTAAGTTTGATATTTTTGGGATGTTACAAACCTTCCCCCCTTAAACAAAATCTCGTCCCGATATTTGAAAAAGGACGAAAAGATTACCTAGGATTTGAAGAGATCTGGAAACTCCGTCCTGATGTGATCTTCGCGTTCCCAGGTAGCTTCCTCTTCTGTGTGGTTGCTCCACTGAATCTTGAGAAACTTGATGCTTCGGGTTCTGGTCGTTCGAAAAGCTTCCTCCAATATACGGATGGGTACTTCGGGATAGGTCAGGTCATCATTGATCTCTATGGTCCTATGATCGATATTCTTGAACACTTCGGTCTTCTCGGGGACTTCGAGACATTTGCGAAGTAACGAGATATGGAACACATTGTGCACTGCTGACATCTCTTCTGGTAGCTCGAGTTGATACGATACTTCTCCTCGACGGTTCAAAATTTTGAAAGGTCCGATATATCTGGGGGCTAACTTTCCTTTGAGTTGGAAACGCTGCATTCCCTTCAATGGCGACACTTTCAGGTAAACAAAGTCTCCAATGTTAAAGGCGAGGTCTCGACGTCTCTTGTCGGCGTAACTCTTTTGTCGGGATTGGGCTGTCTTGATATGCTCTCGAATCTTGCGAACCTTCTCTTCTGCTTCTCGTAGGATGTCGGGTCCGAAAATTTGACTCTCTCCTACTTCCGACCAGTTCAAAGGGGTGCGACACTTCCTTCCGTACATGAATTCAAATGGGGCCATTTGCAAACTGGCTTGATAACTATTGTTGTAGGAAAATTCTGCAAACGGTAGACAGTCTTCCCACTTGGATCCATATTCTAGCACACATGCTCTAAGCATATCTTCGAGTATTTGGTTTACTCGCTCAGTTTGTCCATCGGTCTGAGGGTGATACGCGGTACTGAAATCTAGGCGGGTTCCTAAACCTTCCTGGACCTTCTTCCAGAATCTCGAGGTAAACTGAGTTCCTCGATCTGATACGATATTCTTGGGGACTCCGTGCAAACTAACGATCCTAGCGATGTACAACTCTGCTAGCTTCGAACTCTGATAGGTGGTTTTAACGGGCAAGAAATGGGCGACTTTGGACAATCTGTCCACTATGACCCAAATAGAGTCATTTCCCCTACTAGAAGTAGGTAGTCCAGTGATAAAGTCCATTCCTACAGAATCCCATTTCCATTCCGGAATTTGCAAAGGTTGCAACAATCCAGCGGGTCTTTGATGTCCTGCCTTGACTCGCTGACATATATCACACTTGGCGATATAGCTTCCGATTTCTCTCTTCATCTTATGCCACCAAAATTGCTCTTTCAAATCTTGATACATCTTAGTTCCTCCTGGATGGATAGAATAAAGAGTATCATGAGCCTCCTTCAAGATAACTGCTTTTAACTCAGAATCTGCTGGTACACAAAGGCGTCCTTTGTACCACAAAACTCCTTCTTCGTCCTCGGTGAATCCGGGTACCTTGCCTGTACCGATACGATGTTTAATTCCGTCGATACTAGCATTTCCTTTCTGCGCCTCTTTAACCTGACTGATCAAAGTGGGCTGAAGTTCTATGCTAGCCAAAAATCCTTCACTTACTAATTCTATTCGAAAATCTTCCATCTCTTTGTGCAAACTTGGTTGCTCCTTCAAAATCATGGAGTTCAAGCGGCACGGCAATCTGCTAAGGGCATCGGCTACTATGTTGGCTTTTCCAGGGTGATAATGAATGTCCAGGTCGTAATCCTTGATTAGCTCAATCCATCTTCTCTGCCTCATATTCAGCTCCTTCTGAGTGAATATATACTTTAGGCTCTTGTGATCCGAATAAATCTCACAACGGTTTCCCATAAGGTAATGTCTCCATGTCTTCAGGGCTAGAACTATGGCTGCGAGTTCGAGGTCATGGGTTGGATAATTTTGTTCATGCTGCTTCAATTGTCGCGATAGATAGGATATAACTTGGCCTTCTTGCATTAGCACACATCCGAGACCAATCTTGGATGCGTCACAATACACATCGAAGGGCTTCGTGATATCCGGCATGATCAAGATTGCGGCGGAAATCAATCTCCTTTTGAGTTCTTGGAAACTCGCTTCACACTTGTCTGTCCATTCAAACTTCTTGTCTTTCTTCAGCAATTGGGTCATGGGTCGGGCGATACTAGAGAATCCTTTGACGAATTTGCGGTAATATCCCGCCAATCCGAGAAAAGCACGAACTTGGGTTTGAGTGGTTGGGGCTTGCCAATCTTCTACATCTTTCACTTTGGCAGGGTCAACGGCAATTCCTCCGGCTGATACAATGTGACCGAGGAATCCTACTTCCTGTAACCAGAATTCACATTTGCTAAATTTTGCATACAGCTGATGCTCTCTAAGGGTTCCAAGAATGGTCCTTAGGTGTAGCTCATGTTCTTCTTCCGATTTGGAATAAATCAGAATGTCATCGATGAAAACAACGACAAACTTATCCAGGAAGTCCATAAAAATCTTATTCATGAGGTTCATGAAATAAGCGGGGGCATTGGTTAATCCAAAAGACATGACTGTATACTCATACAACCCATATCTGGTGGTAAAGGCAGTCTTTGGAATATCCTCTGCACGAATTTTGAGTTGATGATAACCAGTTCTAAGATCAATCTTAGAAAACACCTGGGCACCGGTCAACTGATCAAACAAATCCTCTATCTTGGGCAAGGGGTACTTGTTCTTGATGGTGACATCATTCAACTTTCGATAATCCGTACACAAACGGTTACCTCCATCCTTCTTGTCCACAAACAAGACAGGTGACCTCCATGGGGACGCACTTGGTTGAATCAATCCGATTTCTAACATGGAATCCAGTTGCTTCTTCAGTTCTTCTAGTTCTGACGGGTTCATACTATAGGGTCTCTGGGCTATAGGTCCTGTTCCGGGGATTAGTTCGATGATAAACTCGATATCCCTATCTGGGGCATACCGGGCAAAACATCTGGAAATACATCGGGGTATTCACAGACTACCCGAACTTGGTCGATGGTAGGTTGGGCTAGACTCTTGTTACACTTGAATTGGCGAGGTAAGGTTTCCGATATATACTCGACTAATATTCCGGCGGTACTAGTCATGGTAATGGCTTTCTTGGCACAGTCAATCATTCCTTTATGTTTGGACATCCAATCCATTCCTAGTACTACTTCCAAACCTTTAGTTCCGAGTACTATTAGATTAGCATAAAAATCTATGCCATGGATTCGGATAGGGACGGCTTTGCAAATTTGCCTAGCCTTGGTGGTCGATCCGGGAATTTGTACAATCATCATGTGCTTCAGTTTGGTTGGTTGGATTTTACTAGTGCATGCAAATTCTTCGGTGACAAATGAATGCGATGCACCAGAATCAAACAACACTCTTGCGAGTACTGAATTAACAGAAAACATACCCAGCACAACGTCTGGCGCTTCCTGAGCTTCTTCAGCATGCATGAGAAAAAGGCGGCCATTGCGGTTGAGTGAATTTCCTGGGGCAAATCTTCTCCCTGGCTGGACACGACGCTGCTGCTGGGCTGGGACATTGGTATTAGGGGCTGTAGCGTTCTTCTTGTTGGGGCACTCGTTGGAATAGTGGCCTTTATTTCCACAGTCATAACAGGTCATTTGGGACTTGTCCTTGGCTGCGACAGGCACATCATTGCCTCCAGTCCTCGGGGCAGTATTGGGGTTGGCAGTAGCATGGTTGGTGTTGAACTTGGGTGGGGCACGGGTGAAAGTGCTAGAATTGCCGGGGTTGTTGTGATTTCCTCCGGGTCTAGGATTTCCACAGTTGGGATAGTTCGGACGGGTCATAGGGGGTCTGTTGGTCCTTGGGGCAAATCCTGGAGATGGGTTGGGGCGATACTTTGGGGTCTGATGGGTTCCTGGTTGATGCATCATGCGACGCTTGCGGTTCTCATTGGCCTGGTTGATCTTTCCTTCCATCTGGATAGCAGAGTCGACAAGGGCTTCAATATCAGCAAAGGGAATATTGACTAATACTGTCTGCATCTCGTCATGCAAACCATTCAGGAATCTTTCTTTCTTCTTGGCTTCGGTGTCTATCTCATCTGGGGCGTACCTAGCTAATGACAAAAATTTGTCACGGTATTCCACTACAGTCATCCTTCCTTGCTTCAATTCTCTGAACTCGTCTCTCATTCTCTTGATCAAACCTGGTGGCACATGGGTTCTGCTAAACTTGACCTTGAATTCCTCCCAGGTCATCATTTGGCCTCCGGTCATTGCACGAACACTGTTCCACCATGCCCTGGCATCTCCGGCTAGATAATGAGTGGCGAACAAGACTTTCTCATTGGCTTCTACTCCGGCTACTTCTAAGTTATTCTCCATGGTTTGCAGTCAATCATCGGCGTCTAGGGGTTCTTCTGACTTGGTGAAAACGGGTGGGTTGGTATTCTGAAAATTCTTGAGCTTAGATCCGTGGTTGTCCTGATTTCCATGACCTTGGTTGTTGTGGGCTAACTGGGCTATCTGTTGCAGAGTGGCTAGGTTGGCTTGCCGTTCCGCTCGTTTAGCTTCGCGGTCAGAAGTCAACATTTGCAGGATCTGCAACATTGGGTCCGGGGCTGAACCACTTCCTCCACGTGGCATCTGAAGATTGATATCGATCATGAGAAAAGAGGGAAATTTCTAAGGTTTTGGGTCTTTGAAAAGTTTTTAGAGTTTGACTCAAGTTTTCTAGCAACTTGCTTTTTCATTCATTCACTCATAGCACACAGTACAACACACACCACAACAAAGCAAAACAGATGGTTTTAAGAACCACTCTGGGAACTACGATACAGTGGGACCGACTACTACTCACTACGCTAGTGCTCAGTGCTACTACTGCTCGGAGTCTGTGGCTTCATCATCTTCCGCATCATCGATGAAGGCGAAATCATCCTCATCGGTGAAGAAGTCCATGGCCTGATCCTCCAGAAAATCATCGTCATCGCTGAGATAGGAGTAAGGGTCTCCACGAAGATCTTCTCCGGCATTCTCCCTTTTCTCTAACTGCATGTCTCTCTCATGGATGGTCTCTTCCAGAGCTGAGATACGATGGCAAAGACGGGCAATAATGCGCTCCTTCTTGTCGAGCTGACGGCGGCGAGACTTGCGATCCTTTGCTAGCATGGCGATGGTCTGATCCTTCGTCTTGATGATGGCAGACTTGTGGTTGCAATAGTCACGGCAGTTGTCCAGTTCCTGCTGACGATCATACATCATGAAGCTAAGCTGGTCCAATTGAGTCTTCAGCTCGGGGTGGTATGGGGCTTCCAGTGGTTGACCATTTGCATCACGTCTTGGGCAAAACTCAAAGCGAGTACCCTTGATCTGATTGATGCTCTGCCCACACAGACGGGAAAGAGCTTCCTGCATTGCTCTGGCAAGTCCATCGAGCCAGTTGTTTTCCCTCAAGGTAAACTGAATTCCCTCCGCAGTGGGAGGTTCAATCTTTCCTCGGAGGCTTGCAACAATTAGCCACTATAGATCTTCTCCCCCTTGATCATTGAGCTGAGCTCCGAAGAACTCGGGATGCGGGCGCTCCAAAAGTTCCGAAAGCTGATCTAGATCCCTCTCAAAGATAAGGTCTCCTCCATTTCCGAGTTGGTAAAACTTGCTGTACTTCATGTCCATCTATAAAAATAGAGGATGAGTAGTTTAGCAAAGTGATCAAGTGTGTCAAAATTTTATATATTTTGCAAAAAAATTTGAGGTACATGAAGTTTATTAAAGAATTTAAGAGGTAAGAATGAGAATAAGTTTTCATAAATAGTTTTGTTTTTGAGTGTTGAAACTAAGTTTTTGGTTCAGCGTCCAATCTAACTAGGGTCTCCTATGGTCAGGATGGCTCTGATACCAACTTGTCAACACCCGGATTTTTCAATCCTAGATGCCTGTTATGCCATACATCGCAATCCCAGGATTACCATTTTTGCGAGACATAACAGAATTGGATACCATAGTACTTCATCCATTACAACGATACATAAGTTCTTACACAAATAGGGATCTCATGATCCAGTCCTTAATACAACATCAAGCAGCGGAATACGGAATAGTAACGGTAGCGTAGGCGAGGCTCCATCTTCGGGGTCACAGGCAATGCTGACGATGGGAGATGATCCTAGTTGTCGTAACCATCCTGGGGTCCATCCTCCAGGTACTCCTCTTCATAGTCTGGCCATGGGAATAGCCAGGGACAAAGCCATGAGTACTCTTTAAGTACTCGCAAACTAATACTAACAAGAACAAGGGGTTTTTGGATAATAGGACACTAGGCTCTAGGGTTGTTTTGCAAAAGCCAGATTTATACTACTAAGTTCCCAAGCTAGTCACAATTTTATAACTCCTAAGTGGGATCTTGTATTCCCAAGTCACAACTCTGTTGTGGCCAAGCCAAAGTCTCAAGTCGTTCACAAGTCATTTTGAAAAGTCTGACGGGGGAACAGTATGGCCACTCCAACTGTCCATAACCGCGGACGCGGCTATTCGAATAGTTTGACACTCTGCAGAGATTGTACACTTTCACCACAACATTCGATACATCCGTCAGGAACAAATCCTGAATTCACCATACTCAGTATGCGGATAATCAATCCTAACATTCCAATTACACTCCCTAGTATAAGCACCTCTCCTGTGAGTTTGGCCTCCCAACCATGACCACTGTCATCTTGGGTACTGCACAGGTGGACAATCTTCACAAGGTAGCCTCAGCTCAGACCTTGGCCGTGAGGGAACTAATACTAAGGTATATAAGTTTCCAGTCAAGCCCTACCCAATATTCGGGTATTGTGGTTGTACGATAAAATTGGAATGGTATCGCATCCAGACAACCATCAGTTTTATAACGGGCTAAGGCTCATGCCTCAACATTTTCATCACCAAAATCATCAAGTGTTTGGAAACACTTGTCCAAAACATTTCAATAGAATGATCCATCATTCCAAGGTTTTCATAACCATTTTTCCACCAAGTATTCCCATCTAAAGTTGATCAAGTTTTATGCTTAGCACTAGCATCTACAGGTGGGGTAGTACTAATAGAGGGGTGGTAACTAGTGGAGTTGCAACTAAGTCCAACCTTATATCATAAGCTGATATCAAGGTTTCTAGCTTAGGCCAAATTTTAATGCTCTTTATGCAACCTTCAGCACAACTGTCTAGTATCTACCAAAATTCTTGGGTAGCCTCTAAGTAAACTTTGATAAAGAAAAAAAGTAAAAAGCTTGCCATAAAACTAGGATTGGTTTAGCGAGTGGGTATGGTTACATACGCTGAGGGCATATAGTAATCATATCACAAGCATGGGTTGTGGCAACAATAGGGTGTCTTATGCGCTTGCATAGGTATAGTATCTTGCAAGTGTTAGCTTGCATTGGAAAACTTGGTTAGTATAGCTTGCATCAATATCAGTATAAGCTTGCCTTGTGCAGAGCAGTGGTTGAAGTTCTCCTCGGCTTCCTCTTCGTAGTATCCTCCTTCTTCCTCGTAGCCTTGGTCGGTACTAGCGTCTATGAATAAATACGAGGTACACAATCACCAAACAATACTTAACTACTTGCAATCATCACACACAAGGGTCCTATAGATGATCTAGCATCATCTCTAACATTACAAGGTTAAGGATTGGTTTAAGTCTTCTTATTTTAGAAAAGTAATTTCTACTCATTGAAAAACTACTTAAGATTTAATATTCTCCAAACTAAACATGGGATCATGTTGACACATGTCATCACCACATGTTGTAGTCCATGGGAATGTGATTTAAAGTGGTGTCACAATTTAACAAGGTTTTACCCTTTTATTTTAATTAATTAAAGTGGCTAGAAATGCTTATGAAGCATTCTTTTATTCCTTGAACAAAGTTTCTGCAAGTAACCTATATATATTTTTATATATTCTGAAAGGTATGGTTGAAAGTGATTTTTGAGAGTTGGAATCAACTCAAAAGCTATTGTGGTTTAAATTTGAAAAATGTTTGAATGCAGAAAAGCTTCTGCCTTGTCATTTTTGCTAAGGATGATCTACAGATCCAAATGACTTGAATCCAACGGTCTTGGATTAAGCATTCACAGACCTTTCCAACAAAATTGGTTTCATCTAATTTGGTGCACTAAATCGATCTGGGTTGATTTTTGAAGTTGGGTACAGAAGTGTGTTTGAAATTAAAAAGAAAAGATTTAATTTGAATTATTGGGCTGTGCGGGAAATTCTAACGGGCCGGCCTGCTAAGCGCAGTGCTCCCGCGGGCTGCGTAAGTGGGTGTCCCCACTCGTCAGTGACACGGGGCTGGGCGAAGCGGTATGGGGCAACGTGGTTCGTTCGATCTGGTTCTAATCCAACGGCTGAGGGTCATCGTCGACGCGAGACAGCTCCGGCGAGAACGAAACCTAGCGCGGCCAGTGAGGGGTGCTGGGGGCTCACCGGAGTACGGGCGAGGGTCGGCGAGGCGGGCGAACGACGAAGTCGACGACGGCGAACCTCCTGGTACCGGTGGCTTCTCCTGGGGCGGCTCCAATCGCTGGCTCCTTTCTTCTCCGGCAGCGGCAGGCTCTAGTGAAATTCCGGCGGGGTGGTGCTCGCCTTGCTCTGAGAATGGTGTGGCACGATCAGTGAGGAGAGGGGAGTGAGATGGTGTGAAGAAATCGTGCGGGGGTGGCCTCTATTTATAGTCGAGCGAGGGGACCGTCGGGGCGCAAGGTGAGCTCGTCGGAGGCGACGTTACAGGCAGCTAATGGCATGGGCAAGGGTAGGGGACGGTGCTGTGTCTCCTGGCGATGCTCAATGACATGGTCGCGAGGGATGGGGCGGTGTGGTTTGGTCTGGAACGGGCGGTGCTCTGCGCGGCAGAGGCGGCGTTCTCGACTGCGGGCGGTGGCTGTATGGCGCGGGGCGTTAAAAGGGGATGTCTGGCGGTCTCCTGGGTCGGTGGTGATCGTGTGTGCGCGCGGTGAGGGCGGCGCGCGGTCTGTGGGTGGTGGTCGAGGGTGGCGCTCTGGCGCACGCTCGGCATGGTCTGGGCGTGTCTGGTGCGCGTGGTCCAGGGCTTGGCAACGCTCACGGCTGGGACAGGCAGTGGCGATGGACGGTGGGCTGCCTCCCAGACAAGGTTGGCATGGCTAGTTCTTCCTCTAGCCTGCTGTCGACTATGGGGTGGCATTGAGGTGCTCGGCTGTTCACCATTAATGGCAATGGCAAGCTCACAGGGGTGCTAAAGCTGGTCTAACCTCTCTATATGATCTACTGGATTGTGTGAGAGCTAACTAGGGAACAAGTTAGGCTCATAACACTGCACACTATAGTGTTTTGTGTTTTGTTTGATTTGTGCCTGCAACCTGTTTGATGAAATGGCCGCATGAAATCAAGTTTTGAATTTTTAAATGATTTTTGGTGGGTTTGCTAGATTGGTTCTGGTGAGTCTGCAGATGCTTGGGTTTTGAAAATTGAGCTTGTTTAAGTGGGTTTTGAAAAAGTGGGATCTTCCCATATGAAGAAGATTCAATTTTGAGTTGTCATTTAAACTATGCATTTGAAAGTTTCTGGATGATCACAAGGTGGGCCTTGATACTTTGTTATGAGTACATTCAAGGGGTGCAAAGATCCAGAAAAGTTTCTGTTAGGTTTTGAAAGTTTGAGACAGCCAAAGTAGGCATGGGAGTTAAATTGGTCAAAATGACCATTCACTTAATATATTGGTTTTGACTTATTTTTCTTTAGGAAAAGTGTGGGGAATGTTTTAGATGATGTTCTTTTCACCTAATAAACATTTTACAAGCAATGGATCACACAAACAAAGTAGTTTTTAAAGAATTTCAAAATTCATGCATACACATATACATGCTTTCATGAATTGATTTAAACTTTAGGATTAGTGTTTTGTTGATCTAAGTTTGATATTTTTGGGATGTTACAAGCCTTTAGGGCACCAGATCATAGATCAACCACAACTTAATCGCACAGAAGAACCTCTCTTGTAATCCGCTGTAACATCCTGCTTACGCCGATATATTACTGGGTTGCTAGCAGGAGTAGGATCATATCACCACGGTTGGATCTGAACCTAGGTAAACTTCTGCTCACCGCTCCTGGAACATCCAACATCTCACAACCCATCTTTCCAACGCCACTAGGACCCCCTATGGCGTACTTGTTGACAATCCAACGACATTCTCCCCAACGCGCTGGTTGAGCTGCAGAAAATCCTGATAGGGGACATTGTTGAACCCCTGCTACTGATGGGGCCATTGGTCCTAAGGTTGCTCCTGCTGCTGTTGTCCCTCCAAAGCAGGTTTGTACTCCTGCTCCTGGTTCTGCTCCTTCTCATCCTGCTGCCCTCCTTCCTCTTCCTCGGATTTAGGATAGAACTTCGCCATGATCTCAGTCTCTTGATCCTTGGTGAGGATCTAATGGTCCCTAATGGCGCCTAATACTTGTCGTGGAACGCTTCGTTGGAAACCACAAGAGAAAGGTATGAAGCAGCATAGCAGCAAGTTTCCCTCAGTAAGAAACCGAGGTTATCGAACTAGTAGGAGGAAGGAAACGTCACGCATGTGTTGCTGGCAACGTGGAGACCTACACAACACAAACTCAAGACTTTGCCCCAACGAATCAGTGAGGTTGTCAAGCTCACCGGTTTGCTATAACAAAGGGTTAAACGTATGATGTGGAAGGTAATGGTTTGCATCAAGTAAACAAGTAACAATGGAAGATGTATCAAAGGTAAAGATTGGACCGGGGTCCATAGTTCACTAGAGGTGCTCTCCTTAGATAAACAACATAGCATGAAGGGTAAACAAATTACAGCGGGGCAATTGAAAGGAACTGAGCAAGGCTTAACAATGTAATTACTAGCTAGAAAGATCCTATGAAGCTAATTGGGCAATACAACAATATACATAGACCGTAATCCAACTGCATCTATGACTAGAAGTCCACCTTCAGGTCATCATCTGAACCCCCTCCAGTATTAAGTTGCAAGCAACAGACAACTTATTTATGCAAAGTGTGTAAGGTAAACATTCCACATGTTCCATGAACAAGAGACCGTTGTTTTCTCCCTAGTAGCAACAACACATCTACAACCGAAGAGATTTTTGTCACTTCCCTTGGAAACTAGAGGCATGAACCCACTATCGAGCATAAATACTCCCTCTTGGAGTCACTAGCAACTACTTGGCCAAGATAACCACTAGCAACGGAGAGCATCCAAGATCACAAAAAACACAGACATGATAGAATCATAAAGATAGAACCATTAATCAAACTGACATAATAATCTCAATATCCATCGGATCCCCACAAATACAACATGCATGATTACAAATAGATTAGATCTTGATCATGAACGGAGCTCACAAGATCTATACATGAAAGCACAAAGGAGGAGATACAACCATCTAGCTACTACATGGACCCATAGTCCAAGGTGGAACTACTCACAAATCATACCGGAGAGAAGGCCTCCGGGATGATCTCCCCTCCGGCTGGGTGTCGGGAAGAACTTAAGATCCCCCCCGATCTAGGGACGATGGTGGCGGCGGCTACAGACGGTTTCGTGTATTTCTGATCAGGTCCCGAGAGTTTCTGTATCGGGGGCTTCTTATAGGCAAAGGGGCGAGTCCGGGAGGCGACCAGGAGGGGCAAACCCTACCCAGGGGCAGGGTAGGGCCCACCAGCGCCTAGGGGGGTTTGGCCTCCCTGGCCCGCTTCTTCGTCTTTCCTCTGGACTTCTTGTTCCCCACGGCAAGTTATTGACTTTGTCCTTCGTCCCGTCCAATTCCGATAATATTTCTTTACTAACTTTTCTGAAACCAAAAACAGCAGAAAACAGGCATCTGGCACTGTTGCAACTTGTTAATAGGTTAGTACCAGAAAACATGTAAAAAGCACCTCAAAAGGTAGAAAAGTAAAGCAAAGTAGATACTAAACAAGCATGGAGCATAAAAAATTATAGATACGTTTCCAACGTATCAGCATCCCCAGGCTTAACTCCTGCTCATCCTCGAGTAGGTAAGTGATAAAAGAATAATTTTTGAGGTGACATGCACCCTCACAATAAAGATCCAACCATTTGCAAACATTGAAAGCTGGGATCAAAGAACTCTAAACATATGCATGAAAGATGGAGTTCTAACAATAGGACATAGTAATTATGCATGCAACATGGTAAGCTACAAACAAAGATCATGAATAATATGTATTGAAAAACGTTTGTTTGTTTCACCTACAGAAAACATAGCATAGTGGCAATTAGCTTGTCCCTCATAGAGTAGCAATATAATGCATAGGACACCTGCAAAGTTCACAAGGGTGACTAGAAACAAATAGCACAAGAGCAAGTAATAACACAATATGCATCAATTAGTAATCTTTGGAACATTGCACACATAATGACAACTATGCTCTCTTAATGGTGCCTAAAGGTAGAAGGTGGAGACTCAATAATGGTGGAAGAAAGGCCTTTTTGTAAAGGAAGCAGGGATTACAAGTTTCAAAAAGAGATTCCAAAAATTATGGTACTTATTAGCTTTCATCCCTCATTGCCCCTATCAAAAGTATAAGTTGGTAATCTCAAGTCCCTTGACTATGAGGGCTACACCTCATGGATACTCAACTTAGGGCCCAGGCAAGTTCTTGTCACTGTAAGTATTTGCATATCATTGAGAACCGCCAACGGGGTACCCCTTGAACATGGCACAGGAGCTTTCCCATAACCAAAATGACAAGGCAAGCAGACAATGAGCATCTCAGCAATTCTTCTTATGTACCATGGGAATGTGGTGCTTTTTTCTCTCTTTCCTATTTTCTCAATGTGTCTCTCTTTTTTATAAGAAGAATGTTTCATAGATGTCACTATGGTGATGCTGCAAGTTTCTACCATGATTAGGCATGGCTTAGTCTAGCAGCCCAGGCGTTTCTCTAACACAGAATACAAACTCCATGGACTTACAAGTTCCCACTTCATTTCACACCGGTAACATCCATAGACAAAAGAGCAAGCATATACAACAAAGTTGCCTCAATGGTTAAAGTTTATTAGGGGCAAAGAATAAAATGTGCCATCAAGTTCATGAGGGATTTAATCACTAAGTTTTCACATAAAAAATAGTTTTTAATTGGAAGATAGATGAAAACAAGAATATACTTGGAATGGTGTAACTCACCATGCATAGGAGTTTATAGTGGACACTTTGGAATAACTTGGTTTCTTGGGAGTTAGAAGCATGAGTAGAACTTACTCATACAAGTGGAGGCTAGAAAAAGACTGGGAGCAACCAACTAAGAGAGCAATAATGGCCATAATTATGCAATGCAACAAAGCAAACTAATCAAAGCAAAGAGTGGTACTACAAGTCAAGGACTAAATGATCATAGAGGCTAATGGTGACTTGTCATAGTCATAACATGGTGTAAGCATGTGCCAAGTCAACCCAAGCAAAACATCAAAGGAGAATACCACAATACTATGCTTTTGCATGCTAAAACAACGCATAATTTCTTCAAGGCACACTAATCAATCCCAATTGTTTGGAACAAGAAATTCTACATCAATAATCACTAAGCATAATGCTAAAACAACACCTAGCATGTCATGCTAAAGTCTTAGTCACAGTCAATGCAAGCTCCTCTTGCACTTCAAGCAAGAACTTACTACTTCTTTCCAAGCACCAAGCAAACTTATTTGTAAAACAACACAGCGACAGCGGGGGTCCAAACTAATAAAGCAAACTAAACAAACTAAGAAAAGCAAACGAAAACTAAGACGCTCCTAGAACAACACATTTGTGCATGAAACAATAAAAGTGAAGTGTCTAGACAAACCTGAGCTTTTTATTGATGAAGAAGGGGATGCCTTGGGCATCCCCAAGCTTTGACGCTTGTACCTCTTGGATATTTCTTGGGGTGACACCATGGTGGCATCCCCAAGCTTGAGCTTTTTTCCATTCTTCATCTCATTGCATCATTCTCTCTCCACACCTGAAATTTTTCCTTCATACAAAACTTCACACAATTTTCATTAGCAACATTAGCTTATTCAAAAGGTATTACACCACTGACAAAGCTTTGGAACAGAAAGGATTTTTACTAAAAACACAAGCTACTATAGTAACTCCTTCAAAGAAACTCAATTTACCTGAAGAGAGCTCAAAAAGGAATCAATAAGAAGCAAATGCAAATAATGGCAGAAATCTGTCAAAACAGACCAGTAGGTAGAAACGATTTTTTTCAAACATCTTCTGTTGCTCAAATCAAAAAGTGTTGAACTAAAGAAAGTTTTCTAACATACTGGGGGATCTATTCGTTAATTTGGAGCTCAATCCGAGTAACAGAGCCTCCTCACGATGTTTTTTGGTGGAGGACAGAAATCTGTTTCGGGACAGCAACTCCCCAAATCTTAGTTCCCTCTCATTAGAGGTCATTCTTGGAACAAAAAGCAAACAAAAAGGATAAGGAGAGGTCATTATATTAGTAATAACTTCCAAGACTCACGGAAACTATTGGGTTTTCTCCCAACAAGTAGTTTTCTTTAACTCCTTTAAGGTAGGCACAAGAAGCAAGAAAAATCAAGTATTTTCAAATGAGGAAGCATTAACATTTATACTTGCAAAATCTTCAACTATGAAAGGTATCTCATCCAAATGGGTTTTGGAGGATCCTTTATCATCTCTCTTTGGTCTACTACCTTCATCAAAAAGATTTTCAGGGGCAATCCAATCAAAGTTATTTTCGAAGGCTTCATGCATTCCAACAAGCTTATAGGGTATGGGTATATTGAATTCCTCTCTAGGCTTAGTTTTATCAGAAATACCCACAACATCTACACTTGAACCTAGCATATTGAAATGTTCAAAAACCTTTTTGGCCTCCCTAGCAACATAATGGAATTCTTTTGATAAAGTTTTAAGGATGAATTCCCTTTTTTCAACATTTTTATCTTCTTTTAGTTTTAGGAATAAGAATTGTATGAAGGGGTTAAGGCTGACAAACCTAGCCTCCAACATATGAACTAAAGAAGCTGCAGCAATCTCATAATTAAGAGCAAGTTCAGCTATAGATTTATCCTCAATATCCTCATGCTTGCTAACGTAATTAAAGAATTCTTCAATATTATCTTTCCCAATTATGGAGCCACTACCTATTGCAAGATTTTTCAGAGAGAACTGGGGGAGAAACATGTTGAGCTAGAGCAAGGTGGCAACTAGAGCAGGAACTAATTTTGTTTGTGTCGTGGTGGTGGCACGGCAGATGCCATGGGTAGGCTTAAGTTGGGGGCCGAATGGGTGCTTGCCGTCACCGGGGAGGGAGTGCACGGTCGAGCCATGCACGTAGAACAGGAAGAACTCTCCACACTTAGCGATTTTATTGACAACCGAGGATTACAAGTGCTCCTTGAGCTGTATGAACTATATTTCAGTGCCCTAGATCCCTACCTGGTCCAACCTTCCTCTACTACAACTGAAAGAGCATTTTCCTATCCCTCTGATTTTGATGTTTGATAACAATACACTTAACGGTTTAATCGTGTGCTAAGTGTATCACAGGTTTGATAAGGGGGTGGCACAAATATTGGCATAAAAATTCCCTTTGCGAAAAACCAATGTGCCAACCGGTAGTACCGGAACTACGACCGGTACTACCGCTTGACACCGGTACTACCGGTTGGAACCGTGCAAGACTGATAAGGGTGGGTTCTAGTCAGTACCACCTGGTACCAAGGAGCGGCACTACCGGTCCAACCGGTAGTACCGCTTGAGACAAGCGGTACTACCGCTTGGACACGGTCATATCGCTCAGCAGTACCGGGCCGTTCTGAAGAACATCCACCCTCTCTATTTTGCTCAGTACCAAGCGGTACTTGGGACCGGTACTACCGCCCGGACCGGTAGTACCGCGTCATACGACCGTTACTACCGCTTGGGGGTAGTACCGCAAGGGCGACACCGGCCAAACATGAAGCAGGCTCGACCAACTGAAGCATCTCCGGTACCTAGTCCGGTACTGGACCGGTAGTACCGCTTACCAGCGGTACTACCGCTTGAGTACCGGTACTACCGGTGCATTAATGCCTCCAACGGCCATATTTCGTGGAGGGGTATAAATACCCCTCCATCTACCTTGGTAAAAATTTCTCAGCCACATTAAAGTCAAGACCACCATTGGAGCCACCAAATCTTCAATATCTCCTCATTCCACGACCCAAAGTCCTTGATCTTTGGGGAATCGAAGGAGGAGGCCCCGATCTACTACTTCACAAAAAGATATCTTCATTTCCCCCTCATTTCATTGAGGGCCCCTTTGTTCTAGTGTTTTCTTGAAACCCTAGTTCTTGTTTTGGTTCTTACAAGCTTGCCTTTTATTGCTTTGACAGCTTACTTGTATTTGGGAGCCTCCGATTAAGTTGTGGATGTGTGCCCCAAACTTGTAAAGGTGCCGGCTTCCACCTTGAAGGTTGCCGATATAGTGGAAGGTGAATCGATCCCGTTGGGGTGAGATTCATCGGAGAACAAGGGAGGCCTTTCGTGGCGTTGGTGGTTTGAAACCATCCCCTCTCCAAACTTAGACGTACTTCCCCTCAAAAGGAAGGAACTACGGGAAACAAATCCTTGTGTCTCCGCGTCCACCACTTTGGTTACTTCTATCCTTTATCGCACTTTACTTACTTGTTCCTACTTTGTGTTGTGGTAGCTCTTGCATATTTGTCATATAGGTAAATTCACCTTAGTTGCATTATCTAGAGAATTTACCTTATTGTCAAACCTTAATTTGAAAAAGAAGAAAATTTGAAGTAGCACCTATTCACCCCCCCTCTAGGTGCCCATACGATCCTTTCAATTGGTATCAGAGCCTCGGCTCTTTATTCGCGCTTTACCGCCTAAGAGAATATGTGTAGCGACGAAGGGGATGGTGGTAGTGAGCCAACACCGGTGACCATGGAAGATCTCAAAAACTTGGAAACAAGATTGAGCTCTTCCTTGGTCAACGAAGTCAAGAAGATGCTCGAGCAACTTCTTAAAGACAAAGAAGGCTCATCACCCCCATCTCCTCAAGAGGATCAACCATCCATTTTACCTAAAGGGAATACGTCGGTATCCCCCGAGGGTATGATGGTGGGGGGTAAACAAGACCACGCTAATTCCTCCACACAACTTGATGGGGGAAGGGTGAGCACCGTGATTCTTGGTACTCTCCCGATCCTCCCATACCTCACCCTCATGTGTACAATAGGGGTGACCCACCTAAGCTTGAAGATTCGGCTACTTTTGCTCAATGGAAATCACTAATGAGAACTCATGTGCGCAGCTCTTGCATTGAACTATGGAACATCATTGAGCATGGACACTTTATTGGAGATCCAAACAACATGACAAGAAGAGAGGTTGTCAATAGTCAACTCAATGCCACCGCTTTGCATATGATTCAACAAGGATTGGGGACAAAGGACTATCCACACATTGAGCACTTGAGCATTGCCAAGGAAGCTTGGGATGCCCTCACCGTATTGTTTGTTGGAAATGAGAGTATGAGGAGGAACCGATATGATGCTCTAATCAATGAAGCCGAAGGCTTCTACATGAAAGAAGGTGAAGATCACTAAGACATGTACCGAAGGCTCAAAACCACCGCCACCGCTTTTAGAAATGTGGGTGCATCACATGTGGATGATGCATGGATAAAAAGGAAATATGTGAGCGCACTCATGCCTTTTGAGCCCACGGACTTGAAGAGCCTACAAGGTAGACACAACTACCATCTCATGACCTCCAATGAAGTTATGCAAGAGATGGCCGCTTTCAAGGTTGCCGCCAAGAATGCCAAAGACGCCCGTGCTCGTGCCCTTGGTATGAGTAATGTTGTCAATGTTGCTTTGAAGGGCAAAGTTGTGGATCATGGGGATGAAGATGATAGTGATGAAGGCCTCTCCATGGATCATCCCGATGAAGTCAAGATTGCTCATGTTCAGTACATGGCCTTCTATGCAAAGAACTTTTTGAAGAACCCCGCTGAGGCTAAGATGGAAATGTAACGGAGAAGCAATCCAAATGGGAAAAGAGAGAATACCACTAGGTTGAGAACTTGCTTCAATTGTGGTGAACGCTATCACTTTGTGGCAAGTTGCCCCTATGAGAAGAGAGAAGATCATGGTGGTAAACTTGTGTTGAAAAAGACTCTCAAGGCACCGTACAAGAAACCTTTCATCAAAAAGAACCCCATCAACAAGAAGTCAGGAGAAATTGTCTTGATCACTCATGAAGAATACTCCTCCGACGATGAAGATGATGAAGATGAGGAAGAGGAAACTTCTCATGGTGTGGATGCTCTAGCCACCACCTCTACTCCGACATCCTCACTCTTTGATTCTCCAAATGAGAACTCTCCCAACAAGAACATCACTTGCCTTATGGCAAGAGGAACGGAGGTATCCTCATCATCCCGCTCTACTCCCTTAGATAATAATGAATTTGATGATGAGATGTCTCTTGATGTTAAAAAGGAATTAATTGCCTTTGATGAGTTCATGACTAACCTAGAAGGAGATGCTAAGTTACATTTTGGGAACATCTTAGATCAACTCTCACATACTCAAGAGCTTCTAGATGTAAGATGTAAACTTGGGCATGAACATATGATTGAGCTAGAGGCTTTAAACAATGCTCTAGAGGAAGAACAAGAAACTAGGTTGTCACTTGAATTAAAACTTGAAGGGCTTGATGAGGCCAATGACATTATTGTTAACAAATTCATCAAAGAGCGTGATCATGCTATTTCTAAATACAAAAAGGCTAAAAAGGACAAGATTGAGTTTGGTGTGGTTCATGAAAAACTTGTCGAGGACTTTAGTTTGCTTAACAAGGCTCACAAGGCCTTGGAGAGTGAACTCTTGTCACTCAGGAAGTCCCATGAAACGATTCAAACTCAATTGGCCAATATTCCTTCACCTAGTAACGTCGTACCATCTAGTAGCACAACTGTTCTTGAAGAGAATGCTAGGTTGAAGGGGGAGCTTGCTAAGGCCACATTTCCACAAGGAAACAAGTCCATTGATGATTTTTTGAGCAAGCAAAGGCGTAGTGGTGAAAAATGGGGAATTGGTTTTGTTTCCAAAACCAAGAAGAAGAACAATAAGAAGAAGAAGGCCAAGCCCGCACAAGAGACCAACAAGACCATTGTGGAGAGTAAGACCACAAGTGGTAAAACTATGTCTCATGATGACTTTGCAGGAAGTGCTAACCCTCACTATGTTCTAATGCGTGATTATTATGGCGATGCGTATGCAGAATATGTTGGCCCTTATGATGGTTATATTGCTTGGTCTATTTGGGTTCCCAAGACCCTTGTTGCTAACAAAAGAGGACCCATTGAAAAATGGGTACCTAAAAATTAGCTTTATCTTTTGTAGACTTATGCTTCCGGAGGGTCAAAGTGGGTGCTTGATAGTGGTTGCACAAGTCATATGACCGGAAGCTCGTCTATTGTCAAGGAGTTAAAGCCAAATGATGATCAAATTACCGTGACATATGCCGACAAATCAAAGTCTAAGGTAATGGGTTTCGGCAAGGTTGTGGTTGCTCACGATATTACACTCGTGAACGTCATGCCTGTTGAGACCCTTGGATACAATTTACTTTCTGTCCTTGCTCTTGGTAAGATGGGATTTGCCGTCTTCATTGATGTAGATATTGTGGTCCTCTTGTGGAGCAAGTCTCTCAAGGTCGCTTTCGTTGGGTACGTCGAACATGACTTGTATGTGGTGGACTTTTCGGAGCAAAACACTACAGGTCCGATGTGCTTATTCGGAAAGGCCGATGTGGGTTGGCTATGGCATCACCGACTAGCCGATGTCAATATGAGAACTTTGCAAAGTCTCCATAAAGAGGGCCATATAGTTGGACTAAAAGAAAATGTTTCCTTTGCCAAAGATCGTGTTTTCAGGGCATGTGTTCTAGGGAAGATGCATGACGCTCCTCACAAGACTAAGAACCAAATCAAGTCTACCAAGATCTTGGAACTCCTCCATGTGGACCTATTTGGTCCTCCATCTCATGCAAGTCTTGGTGGGAAGAAATATTGTTTGGTGATTGTTGACGACTTTTCAAGATACTCTTGGGTTTATTTCTTCAAGTTGAAGAGTGAGACTCAAAAGACTTTTATCGACTTCATCAACTTGGTTGAACATCAATACAATGTTCCCGTGTTGATTATAAGAAGTGACAACGTCACCGAGTTCAAGAACTACACCTTGAATGATTTCCTTAGTGATGAGGGGATTAAACATCAATATTCCACTGCATACACCCCTCAACAAAATGGTGTGGCCGAAAGGAAGAACCGGACTCTTATTGAGATGGCTAGGACCATGTTGGCGGAGCTTAAATCTCCATACAACTTTTGGGCCAAAGCCATCTCCACCGCTTGCCATGCTTCAAACCGGCTCTACCTCCGCAAAGAAATCAACAAGACTCCATATGAAATACTTACCGGTAACAAGCCCAACATATCTTACTTCCGGGTGTTTGGTTGTAAGTGTTTCTATCTCATAAAAGGTGTTCGTTTGTCTAAATTCGAGTCTAAAGCATTAGAGGGTATTTTTGTTGGCTATGGTGTCGAATATCACACTTATAGAATC
Organism: Avena sativa; assembly: GCA_916181665.1. Lineage (NCBI taxonomy): Eukaryota > Viridiplantae > Streptophyta > Magnoliopsida > Poales > Poaceae > Avena > Avena sativa. The sequence continues at coordinate 359,525,676 of OV702283.1, forward strand.
TATGATAAGCTCTCTAGAGCCGTCATAGAATCTTGTAGTGTGACCTTCGAAGAATATGATGGTCCCCAAGGGGGGCGTGTTGATGCTTGTGATGTATATGATGAAATGCCTCAGGATGCCATAGGAAGAATGGGTGTGGGATATATCCGCCCCATTGAGGAACCCCTTATGGCGGATCGAGAAGAACTATGCTCCACTCAAGTGGAGCCCTCATCTTCACAACCTCAACATGCTCCATCCACTGAAGAGGACATTGACCCAAGCCAAAGACAAGATGTGGACCCTCAATATGATGATCAAAGTGTCAACTCTAGTCAAGGGGAGCTTGGTCCATTCGACGGGTTGTCAAGTGGTGCCAAGTCAATTTGTCAAGGAAGATCCATACAAACTGTTATGAGACAAGCTCGAATTGACGGTAGAAGGGCACTTGATCAAGACCAAGGTCAATATTTGCCTCCAATTATAGAGGATGATTCCAATGATGATCAAGGTCAAGATGATGGTCAAGACGAGTATCAAAATGATGAAGAGGGTCCTCCAAGAAACAATACGGAGATCCACGCTCGTCGCGAAGCTAGAAAGGAAAGAATGTTGGAGTTAAGAGACCACTCCCTCCAAAATGTAGTTGGTGATCTAAGGAAAGGTATCTCCACAAGAGCACAATTGAAGAGGTTCAGTGAACACCAAGCACACATCTCCATGATTGAACCAAAGAAAGTGTGGGAAGCTCTTGAAGATTCAGATTGGTTAGAAGCTATGCACAAAGAGCTCAACAACTTTGAGAGAAACAAAGTATGGAAGTTAGTTGAGAAGCCAAAGGATTGCCGCAATGTTATCGGAACAAACTGGATATTCAAGAACAAGCAAGGTGAGCATGGAATTATAGTAAGGAACAAGGCTAGATTGGTAGCACAAGGGTATTCTCAAATTGAAGGCATTGATTATGGAGAGACTTATGCACCTGTGGCTCGCCTTGAGTCCATCCGTATCCTTCTTGCTTATGCGGCACATCATAACTTTAAGTTGCAACAAATGGATGTAGAAAGTGCATTTATTTATGGTCCTTTAAATGAATTGGTATATGTTAAGCAACCCCCGGGATTTGAGGACCCCAACTTCCCAAACCATGTCTACAAACTTGATAAGGCGCTCTATGGGCTCAAGCAGGCCCCACGCACGTGGTATGAGCACCTTAGAGAGTTATTGTTTGACCGTGGATTTGAGGTTGGGAAAATCGATCCCACTCTTTTTACTAAGAGGGTCAATGGGGAGCTTTTTGTATGCCAAATATATGTTGATGATATTATCTTTGGCTCATCTAACCAAGCTTTTAATGATGAATTCTCAAAGCTTATGACTAGTAGGTTCCGGATGTCTTTGATGGGAGAGTTGAGAGTATTTCTTAGCTTTGAAATCAAGAAAGTTGAGGAGGGACATTCTTCAATCAAGCCAAGTATACTCAAGATATGCTCAAGAGATTCAAAATGCAAGATCTAAATGGACCTCCGACTCCCATGGCTACAAAGACTCATCTAGAACAAAATCCAAATGGTAAACATGTGGATCAAAAGGTATACTGGTCCATGATTGGTTCTTTGCTTTAACTTTGTGCATCTAGACCCGATATTGTGTTGAGTGTAGGTGTGTGTGCAAGATATGAAGCGGCTCCTAAGGAAAGCCATTTAATGGCGGTCAAGAGAATCTTTCGATATTTAGTTCATACCCCATTTTATGGTCTTTGGTATCCTCGAGGTTCAACATTTGCTCTTTGTGGATACACGGATTCGGATTGGGCGGGGGACAAGGATGATAGAAAATCAACATACGGGGCTTGCCAATTCCTTGGTAGGTCCTTGGTATGTTGGTCTTCTAAGAAGCAAAATTGTATATCTCTCTCCACCGCCAAAGCCGAGTATGTTGCTGCCGCTAGTGCTTGCACTCAATTGCTATGGATGAGGCAACCTTTAAAGGAATACGGTGTCCATTGTGACAAAGTGCCTCTTCTATGTGACAATGAAAGTGCCATCAAAATTGCATACAACCCGGTGGATCACACAAGGACAAAGCATATTGAGATTCGTCATCGCTTCATTAGAGATCATGTTGCTCGAGGTGATATTTATCTATCCTATGTTTCAACCAAAGATCAACTTGCCAATATCTTCACGAAGCCACTTGATGAATCAAGGTTTTGCTACTTGAGGAATGAACTAAATATCGTAGATTCAAGGAGCTTGACTTGATTATCTTGCACTCTCACCTAATACTCGACCCATATTTGGTTTAGGTGTAGGCATGGACATAGGGGGAGTGCGGTCCTAATTGATTGGACCATCCCTCCCCCCATTATGCGCAAAGTAAACAAAATCATTCCTCTTAATATCATTTTGTGATATGTGAGCTTAATGATGAGCTTCGGTAATGGACCCAAGATATATCTTCGTGGTGCCAAGCCGAGCATACTCAAATATGGTGGCCTAGGCCACCGCCCCTCTCGCAATCGAGAGGTTGATGTGCGTACTCGTGTTTGTCATTTTTGATTTGATTTTTACTCATGGTTGTCATCTTTTTGAATTGTCTTCACCGTTCTTAGTCTCATGCACTCTAGTTTGGTTTTTAACATCTTTTTCTCGATTTTTAGAGTGCATGTGCTTCCCAGCACACTTGTCTCAACCCAAGACTCCTTACTCCCTCACAAGAACCCTCTCTCTATCTGCACAAGAATCACCTTTGTTTCCTAGCTTTGGAATCAGATGGGACCGGTACTACCGGATGTACGAGCGGTACTACCGGACCTGGGTAGTTCCTAGGTCGTTTCCTAGAAACTGCTCCAGGAACGGTACTACCGCCCACATGTCCGGTACTACTAGTCACCAGTACTACCGGTTGGGGAACCGGTACTACCGCTTCCAAGCGGTACTACCGCTTCAGCAACCGGTACTATCGGTCGGCGTTTTCCAGGTATATATTGGACACGCGTGGGGAGGCACCCCTCAGTGCCTCATTCTTCCCCACGCCCTCCACTCATACCCGCATCGCCGCCGGAGCCCTGCCGCCCCCTTATCTCCCCGGATTCCCCTTGGATTCGGCCTCTTGGCGGGCTCCCACCTCTTTCCACCGCCATGGATCCCGGTACAACCGCCCTTTCTCTCTCCGTTTAATTTCCTCCTTGGATCTAGGTTTTGGCTTAGATTTGTGGAGAAATTGACTTGTTGTAAGGTTCTACTGCCATATGTTTCCCTTGTCATCGAGTAGAATCGTCTATTTACAGTTTATTGCCATCACTTTGGTCCGTTTCTACCAGATCTGACGAACCCGTGCCGCTCAACCGATAGTACCGGAACTTTTTCCGGTACTACCACTTGCAAGCGGTACTACCGGTCGCCAGGTCCGGTAGTACCTGCCCAAACTGACCGCATTTCTTTGTTCACTATTCAGTTATCTCGTGTGCCATTTGTGATTCTTGTGCCCTTACCCCCTTGCTATCCTCCCTCGTGCTTTCACAGATGCAGGTGGTTCTCGGGGTGCGCGCAAGCATTCTAAGACGATCCGTGGGATTGTTGAGGAAGAGGCGGAGTCTGAGGAAGAGGTTATGCAACAGCCAAGACACCGTTCCAAGTTGCCTGCCACTCGAGGTGGTCGTGGGGGTCGTGAGGGGGTTACCAAGCGCTCTGCTGGGCGTGGCAGCGCTCCTCCCCCTCGCCCCCTTCCTCAGGGAGCACCAAGAGTCTCAGCTCAGGGCCATCAGGGCCAAAGAAACTGTCTGACATCTCAGATTTAGAGTTTAGGGCTCTCAGGATTGACAATGCATACTCTTGCAACCGGGACGAGGACAGAGCTGACAGCCTTTTCTTCAATGATTTCCAAGAGCGTGTTTATCATGAGGTTCTTTTGAACAATATTCAGATGGTGGTGCCTCAGCAGTGTATTGACATGGAACACATGAACAAGAATCCTGACTACTTTGCAGAAGCTAAGGAAATCTGCTCTCACCTTGGCATGTTCCCCATTATGGAGTTGCAGCATGACTATGAGTCACTTCTTATTGCCCAGTTTTATGCCACAGCACATTTCTCCACTAGACGTACTCGGAAGATTACTTGGATGACTCAAGGTGCAATCAAAGAGGCCACACTTGCGGAGTTTGCTGCAATATTGGGGTATGAAGATCGCGGCCGGGACACTCCTTGTGGTTTTCGCTGTCACACACGAGAGCACGCCTCCAAGAAGGATGTTCTTACACCTCTGTATATCCAGGGCCGCTGAATTGATGGCAAGATCAAGGATCTTCTCCCCACGTATGACATTATCCATCGCATTTTCCGTGAGACTGTTGCTCCTCATGCGGGCAACAAGGATGAGATACATGGGTTCTCTGTAGACTTGCTGTTCAACACTTTCCTCAACCGCGACACTGGCACTCCTCTTGATGTGTCAGACTATATATGGAATGAGATGGTTGTTGTTGCATACACTCGGAGGGTTCCACCATTTGCTCAGTATATTATGGCCCTCATTGTGTCAAAGTGCCCTCCCATTGCTAGGACACTCTCCACTCGCCCTCTCATTGTGCACAGGCCCAAGGCACTCAAGATCAAGACACATGCTAAACCCCGCGTTATGGCAGGTGGGGAGGAAGAGGATGACTCTGAGGATGCTGACAGTGGTCATGACACTGACTATGTTTTCTCCCGTGGCAAGAATGCTAAGCCCACTTGGGCCAAAAGGATGGAGGCCAAGCTCAAGAAGATCTTCTGCTTCCAGATTGACAACCAGAAGCGCATGTATGAGGCGCATTTGTATGCCAAGAAGGCCAGTGCTCGGCAGAAGGACATGATGGCTACTCAGGGTTTGACCGTCTCCGAGGGGTCCGAGACCAACATCACACCAGAAGATCAGTGGATCTCTCAGCACAGCCGTTGGGACAATGATGTTTCTTCCTCGCACCGCGCACCACCCCCTACGAGGAGGACTTTGAGGATGAGGAGGAGGAGGATTGACTGTCGGGACGGTAGTCTTGCACTTGTCCCTTTTTGGCGTCTTGATGCCAAAGGGCAAGAAGTTACACTTTAGGAACAGGTGTTGCATGGGAAGTCACAAGCTCGTTCTTATTTTGATCCTTTTATTGCTTGTGAACTTCGATTTCCCTCTATTTATGTGTGAGACCATGTGATTATGTCGTGTGAGACTATGTGGTTATTTCGTGGTTATGTCATGGATCCATCTTATGAGACTATGTGGTTATTTCATTGGATCCATCTTGTGATGATATGCGTTATCTATTGTCTATATATTCCTCATCACATGTTATTGTGCAAAGGTATGATTTCAAATGCTAGTATCTATATTTGTGCACCCATGTTGGGTTTGTAAAATAGAGGGGGAGGTTTGTTTCTACACATCTAGGGGGAGCCCCGTCTCTATTCTACAAATCCCATATGTTTCTTATTAAAATCATCTTGCAAAAGTGTATTGTCATCAAACACCAAAAAGGGGGAGATTGAAAGAGCATTTTCCTATCCCTCTGATTTTGATGTTTGATAACAACACACTTATCGGTTTAACCGTGTGCTAAGTGTATCACAAGTTTGATAAGGGGGTGGCACAAATATTGGCATAACAATTCCCTTTGCGAAAAACCAATGTGCCAACCGGTAGTACCGGAACTACGACCGGTACTACCGCTTGACACCGGTACTACCGGTTCCAGTACCGGTTGGAACCGTGCAAGACTGATAAGGGTGGGTTCTAGTCAGTACGACCCGGTACCAAGGAGTGGCACTACCGGTCCAACCGGTAGTACCGCTTGAGACAAGCGATACTACCGCTTGGACACGGTCGTACCGCTCGGCAGTACCGGGCCGTTCTAAAGAACAACCACCCCTCTATGTTTTTCTCAGTACCAAGCGGTACTTGGGACCGGTACTACCGCCCGGACCGGTAGTACCGCGTCATACGACCGGTACTACCGCTTGGGGGTAGTATCGCAAGGGCGATACCGGCCAAACCTAAAGCAGGCTCGACCAATTGAAGCATCTCCAGTACCTGGTCCGGTACTGGACCGGTAGTACCGGTGCATTAATGCCTCCAACGGCCATATTTCGTGGAGGGGTATAAATACCCCTCCACCTACCTTGGGACAAATTGCTCAGCCACATTAAAGTCAAGACCACCATTGGAGCCACCAAATCTTCAAGATCTCCTCATTCCACCACCCAAAGTCCTTGATCTTTGGGGAATCGAAGGAGGAGGCCCCGATCTACTACTTCACCAAAAGAGATCTTCATTTCCCCCTCATTTCATTGAGGGCCCCTTTGTTCTAGTGTTTTCTTGAAACCCTAGTTCTTGTTTTGGTTCTTACAAGCTTGTCTTTGATTGCTTTGACAGCTTGCTTGTATTTGGGAGCCTCCGATTAAGTTGTGGATGTGTGCCCCAAACTTGTAAAGGTGCCAGCTTCCACCTTGAAGGTTGCTGATATAGTGGAAGGTGAATGGATCCCGTTGGGGTGAGATTCATCGGAGAACAAGGGAGGCCTTTCGTGGCGTTGGTGGTTTGAAACCACCCCCTCTCCAAACGTAGACATACCTCCCCTCAAAAGGAAGGAACTACGAGAGACAAATCCTTGTGTCTCCACGTCCACCACTTTGGTTACTTCTATCCTTTATTGCACTTTACTTACTTGTTCCTACTTTGTGTTGTGGTAGCTCTTGCATATTTTTCATATAGGTAAATTCACCTTAGTTGCATTATCTAGAGAATTTACCTTAATGTCAAACCTTAATTTGAAAAAGAAGAAAATTTGAAGTAGCACCTATTCACCCCCCCCTCTAGGTGCCCATACGATCCTTTCAACAACTATGCCCCCTCTTATATAGGCAGCGCTAGCTAGCTTATACCCCTTTGGGTTCTAGGGTTTAATGTTTGGATATTGGTCCCTATAATGCGGGTCGTGTCATGGGATTTCCCTAAGCCCAATGGCCCAGTCCACAAAGCTTGACAGCTAACGGTCTTCTGGTACGCTGCCTCCTGCTCCTTTTGGCGTCACACTATAACTTTGTACGTCAACGTTTGCTTTGGGCGTCACCCGGCTCCTTTTGTGTCACCCGACGTCGCCCTTCTCTTTTGACCATGCTTTTCCATGGTCCCTCCTGAACCTTACTCGGAAAGTGCCAGGCGTCCTATCCGACTCGGCCCTTCCTCGGTAGACTCGGCTCGTCGGTTCCTGCAAGAATAACAACTTTGTCTTATGCGGTCCGACATAGTTCATATGTCGGCTGCACACGCTTCTCTCTCCCGGCCGTTCTTACCTGGCCTGGTTCTTTCTTCACTCGGATCTTACCCAGCTATGCTATGTTTCATCCCTCGTGACCCTACCGGGGGTTATCCCCCCGACATTAGTCCCCAAAGCTGGTGAGGTCTAGCAGTTCAAGCTGTTAGGCGTCTCCAGGTTTCTTTTACGTGACTGGAACTTAATTTTTGTCTTTATTTGTCGCAATCTTGCACCTTGCCGAGTCTGTCTGACATTTTTCGGATCTGGTACATGGCCACATGCTGGCCGCACGGTGCAGATGGATCCCACGACCAGGGTTCTTACTGCCCTTACGTAGGGGTTGGGGGGTTTCCACTTCCTCCACGCCCGTTTAGTTTTCCCTTGCCTCTTCTTCTTCGTTGCACCTGCGAAATCAAACCGCCCCGTTTACGGTTTCTTCTTCCTTCTGTTCTTTCCTTGCAATTGCTCCACTTCTCTTTAGATTCCACCACGGGTCCTTGTTCTTGCAAGCCACTCCCGATGGCGGAGGAGATCGAATCTGCGAAGATCATGGACGCACGCGACGGTGTTGATGGCATTGAGGAGCAGGAGGTTCCCGCCGGTGAACGCGGCGGCTAGGAGGGCTCGGAGGTCTCCAATCGAGTAGGTGGAATGGCTCCGCTCCACCAGGCGCATTCCGCTGCAAGTGGATTGCCGCCTCCCCGTTGGTGAGACCTCTCTCAAACCTCTGCCCAATGAACGGGTTGTTTTCCATTCTCACTTTGAGCGCGGTTTCACTCTTCCAGTGAGCACCTTCTTCTCCTCGTTTCTCTCCACTTTCCACCTGCAAACCCATCATCTTCCTGCCAATGCGATTGGCTCTCTTTCTTGCTTTATTTCTGCTTGCGAGGCTTACCTCGCGATTTGGCCTACAGTTCTTCTGTGGGCCAAATATTTTAGCTTTAGGGTTCAGGTTGTTCCCAAGCCCGGTGTTTCTCGTGCCGAGAAAAGGCCGACTCGGTGCGGTGCTGCTAGCATCACTCCCAGGAGAGACTCCATCTTTCCTCGGGTTACTGGCGTTGACTCTTGCAAGAAATGGCATAGGACCTTTTTCTATGTCAAAAACAGCGGGTCCACCGACAACATCTGGCTCCTCCTTTCTCGGACGAGGTCCCCAGCAAGAAGCTCTGGCAGCTTGACCCACGCGACGAAGACGCTGCGGTGAACGAGGCTAATGTGATCCTGGAAAGGTTGTTGTCGTCGGATGAAAACTTTCATCTTGCCGACACTGACCTCATGTGCACCTTCATCTCACGCCGGGTAAGCCCCATCCAAGCAAGGAGCCACAAGATGTGCTTCATGAGTGGCTCCCACGACCCCACTCGGCACTCCACTTTGGAGCTCACCCATGACTCCATCGCTTGCCGAGTAAGCTCAATCTTCAAACTGAACTTGGCGGATGATTGGGCTTGGAGTTTCCCTCCGTTTAGCCAGGTCAGGCCTGTCCCCTGGGTATGTTTTCCAAGTCGTTTTCCTTGCCGAGTCGGCTTTAGATTTTTTTCCACTCTCATTCTAGTTTTTGTTACTCATTCTGTTTGTCTCTAGCAAAACCTTGTTCACCAGGTTGATGACAGTACTGTCCCTCCCTGCGGTTATAACGGGGATCGCTCCGACTCCGACAAAGTCGAGTTTGACCTGGAGTGCTTCATGCCCATCCCGCATGATGCCGCTGCTTCAGCTTCGGGTAAGAGTAAATCTCGCAACCCCTTACAAGATTGGTCTGACGATGATGAGGATGATGATTGTACAATTTTGGAGGTACATGCCTTGTGATCTTGGTTTCCCAACTTATCCGAGTAAGCCTGTTATTTACTTATGCAGCTGGCCAGGTACATGACACTCCTCCTCTCGCCGTGGGCGGAGTCGGCAAGATCCCCGTCGCCAAGCCAAAGCGACGTGGAGCCTCCTCCCGCACTCAGCCGGCCAAGAAGAACAAGCCCACTCTGGCAGCTCCTGCTGCCTCTACTGCTGCCACGCTGGCTGAGACTCGCCAAGCCGCTGGGCGCCGAGTCACACGCCGAGTTGGCCGTGACCCGGTCGTCACTGGGTAAGTTTTTATACTCTATTTTCATTATTCTTTCTTTTTCGTCATTGTTGTTTTCTAATACATGTCATGTTGTTTTCAGCGCCGCACCTTTGTCGGCGAACCAGGCTGCTTCTAGCATTGCCTCGCTGCTAAAGCCTGCGCCTCCTCCCGCTGATTCGACGGCGCCGAGTCCCGTCCGAGTCGAGGCTCCCACTGTTGAGGCTCACGCTTCTCAGTGTTAGTCAGACCTAGTGGATCACTCGGCTAAAGCGAATCGGCCAAGCGTCCCTGGTGCTGGCCACGAACAGCTTCCTGATCTTGGTGCCAGCAATGCTGGTGCCGAGAAGACCTCTACCACCAGTTCCTCTAGCGCCAGCCCTCTTGCTGGTGCGAATGAACAACTTCCTGATCTTGGTGCCGGCAAAACTGTTGATCCCAGTCAGGGGGCTTCTCTTTGTCGTCCTAACAATCCTGCTCACTCTTTTGTTCTGTCAAAGAGCCAGAGCCAGCCTAAGGTTGCTGGTTCGGCTTGCCCCTCATCCGACAAAACTACCACCAAGCAGACAACCTTGGTCTACGCTCCGGGTTTTGCTCCTCGGATCCGGCCTCCGACGTTGGCAACAATGCTTGCTTCAATGGTCAAAGAGGGCGAGTCCGCGGCTGCCGGGTCAGGTGATGGCTCTAAAGCTATTGCCCTTCATACTAGTGCCGCTGCGACCCGTGCCAACGTGGGAACTACCCTGAAAACGGGTCAAGTTCTCACTCGGACGCTCAGCGGGAAAAGCCTTGGTTCGGCTGAGCCTTATGCTTTGGCATGGAATGCAGCTGGCGAGCAAGAGGTCAGTACCTGGAGCGGCAAGAAACTGGTGCTAGGCCCCAAGGCCGTCTTTGACATGACCGAGCAGGCCATTTCCCTAATGGCCCGCGCCGACGAAGTGAACGAGGTAAAGTAGCGTCTTGATCTTTTGTGTTGTTGAGTATTTATTTTATACATATCACCTAGTCCCCGAGGTTACTGCCGAGTAAGGAACTTACTCGGCCGTAAGCTCTCAATAATCACTTAGTCTTTAAATTTTCACGCCAAGCTTGTATGCCAGAGCTTCTATCCCTAGCCCTCGAGGTTACTGTCGAATGAAGAACTTATTCGGCTGTAAGCTCTTAAGCCCTTTTTATTTCCTGATGCCAAACTCATATGTTAGAGCTTCGATCCCTAGACCTCGAGGTTACTACCGGATAAGAAACTTATTCGGCTGTAAACTCACATATATGAACCATTCCTTATCTGTCTGGGAGCTTGATTTCTGTTTGCTAACTGTTCTTTTCCTTTGTGCAGCTTACGCATAACGAGCGCACCAAGGTGCACCAAGCTCTCGTTCTGGAACATCGCCAGCTCGAACTTGCGTATGAGAAGCTGCAGACTAACACCCAAGGTGAAGGTAATGTTCTTACTCGTCCTTTCTTTCTTCGGTGTATTTTTCTTCGGTTCGTTTTCTCAATCTCTTCTTGCTCTTCTCTCACGGCCTCTGCTCAGTCCACCATCGAGGCTCTCCACTCGCAGATCAGCGAGACGGAGAGTAAGTTTCTTGCCTCATTAATCTGACAACTGAAGATATTTCTATCGGTGCTGACAAGCAGTTTGTTTCGAATAAGCAGAGAAGCACCAAGCCGAACTCTAGAAGGAGCAAGATGAGGTGACTCGGTTGAAGAAGCTGATGGCCGAGATGGAGCAGAAGCACTCGGCCGAGGTGAAGGGGCTGAAGGAAGAGCTTGCCGTGAAGAATGAGCAGCAGGCCGCCAGCGCCGAAAAGACCAAGAGGCTTCTCGACGAGGCCGAGTCATTGGTTGAGTCAGCAAACCTGAACCTTGACACACTTCAAGCCAAGGCCAAAATTTGGCAGAGCAAGCTCGATGCTGTCAACTCCTTTCTCGGTAGTGAGTTCTTACTTTTTTTGCACTGTACAGGTCGCTCTAGACTTCTTCCATCTACTTTTGCTATTTTGCTAACTTTCTCTTATGCTTGCAGAGAATTTTCCTGAGGCCAATATGTTTGCCATCCGAGACATGAAGAAAGTGAGGGCCGAATCTGGCGCTCCGGCTGATGGCGAGGTGACCATGGACGAGCATCTCGAAGCGGTGTCAGAACGGGTCAAGACCCTCAAGTCTTGCGGTGTGGACCTGCTCAAGTCGGCTATTCATGCGTTTCACATGCTCTGGCCGGATAAAGACGCACCTGAACTCATCGAGCCACTTGCTGAGAGATTGCTCCATACTGAGGACCGGCTAGATCAGTGGCGTGAGTCGGCCGGCTGAGCTGCAGCGGACAAGGCTCTTTCCTTCGTGCTTTCATGGTACGAGAACATCAATCTTGATGTTCTTGCTCGCATAAGAGGAGATGGCAAATGGCTGAATAACCCGAAGGTGTTCGAGAAATGCCAGGAGCGAGCCTACGCCATGATCGATTACACCATACTGCACGCTTGGTGTGATGGGCCCAGCTTCCTCGACCTCGGCGACCCGCTGGTCGAAGTTGCTGGTGATGAGGGTGCCGACAGCGAAGCAACCGAGTTAGATGGTCCTGATGACCCGGCCACTGACGCCCCTGACACAGCAAATGCTCCAAGCGACGCTCCTAGCTCCAAGGGTGCCCCTCCAAGTCCTGTTGCTTCATAGGCTAACAAGTACTTGAACCTTTGATTAGATCCCCGGTATGATGGGTACAGATGTAATGTACATTGCACTTTAAGTTTGATTATGCGCCTTTTGATAAGGCTTTATATATTTTCGTTATGTTCTGAGTGTGAATCATTCAAGGGCAAGTCCCCGAGTCTCATTTTGCCGTTTCACCTTTCCTCGACTTTGGCCACTGTCTACCTTTTTTGGTGTTCGACATTAGAGTCTCAAAGTACAAAGGATACAGTTAGCGGATATGAAACTTGGATCACTTGTCCGAGAGTATAAAACATGTAGTATAACATGACCTGCAGTGGATTAGGCAAAGACATAAAGCCGACTCGCGTTTCTCCTTTGTACTTATCCGGCGTTTGTGTTTACCCGTCATACATCTTTTCCTCTTGCTTGCCATGAAGCCGTGTTTTCATACAACAGCATAGTCAAAGAGTTGATTTTTTCCGAATAAGCACTACTTGTTCCGAGATAAATTTCAGGTGTCACGCCAGCCGACATAAAATAATTGAGAGGGAAAAGTTAAGGGGTAGTCCTCGAGTCAGTTTTTCGAGTCATACCATTTTATTATCAGCACATAGCCGGCACACACGTCCGACATATGAGCGTCTGAGTGATACATGCATTGCTTCTCCTAAGTATAGAAGGGACGAAGTAGCGCCACATTCCATGGACTTTTGGTCTCATCTCCTGACCTGTCCGCCTTGTTCTTTTGCGCTTCGCGAGCGTCTATGAGATAATATGAATCATTGTGCAATGCTTTGCTTACAACGAACGGACCTTACCATGGGGGTGATAATTTATGCATTCCCTCTGTGCGCTGCACCAGCCTTAGCACCATATCCCCTTCTCGAAAAACACGAGGTTGCACTTTCCGGCTATGGTAGCGTGGGAGATTCTGTTGATATATAGTGGATCTGGATAATGCCAGTCCCCTTGCTTCTTCGAGTAAGTCTACTCCATCTTCTCGGGCCTCTTTTACCTCGGCTTCCGAGTATTGCCTTATCCTTGGCGAGTCGTACTCTATGTCGGCAGGCAAAACTGCTTCTGCCCCATACACAAGGAAAAATGGCGTATAGCCCGTTGATCGATTCGGAGTTGTTCTTAGGCTCCATAACACTGAGGGAAGTTCCTATATCCAACAACTAGGTGACCTCTGGAATGGTTCCATTAAGCGGGGTTTTATCCCTGATAGAACTAAGCGATTAGCCTGTTCAACTTGTCCATTTGATTCTGGATGGGCGACTGATGCTACGTCGAGTCTTATTTGGTGTTTCCCGCAGAAACGAGTAAAAGCTCCTTCAGCAAAGTTCGTGCCATTATCAGTGATTACACTGTGTGGGCAACCATATCTTAGGATTATATCCTTTAAGAATGTGACAGCTGTTTTACCATCCAATTTTTTGATTGGTTTCACTTCTATCCATTTGGTGAACTTATCAATCATCACCAAAATATGAGTCATGCATCCCTTTGCTAGTTTGAACGGTCCTACCATATCTAGGCACCATACCACAAAAGGCCAAGTGATTGGTATAGTCTTTAATTCAGACGCTGGTAGATGTGACTTGGATGCATAGTGTTGACAACCACTACATTTTCCGACTAACTCTTATGTCTGTGCCAATGCGCGTGGCCAATAAAATCCATGTCGGAATGCCTTGGCCACCAACGCTCTTGATGACGCATGGTGCCCACATTCTCCTTGATGTAAATCCAACAAAATCTCCTGGCCTTTCTTTGAGCTGATACAACGCTGCAGTATGCTCGTCACACTTTGATTGTATAGTTCCTTGTTTATTATGGTGTATGCTTTTGCTCTTCTTGTTGTTTGCCTTTCCAATATCTCATCATTCGTCAAGGTCCCATCTTTTAAGTAATCGAATATTGTTTGTGCCCATGTTGGTATCAATGGCACCGGGTCTGCTTCAGCATCAATTTCCATTGGCTCCGCCGACATGACCTGAGGAGTCTCCGAGTGTGATTCGGCAGCCCCTGAAGTGAGTGGATCAGTCCCCGAGTGAGTCGAACCTGCCCCTGAGTAAATATCCATTGGTACCACGTCTGAGTCCTGATTTGCTGGGGTGACCCTGATCGAGTCGGATTCTGGTGATGGCTTGATCGATGGTTTCCTAAGGTGCTCCAACGCTACTCCTGGTGGTATTGCTTGCTGAGATTACCCTAGTTTGGACAGTACATCTGCTGCTTCATTCTCTGCTCTAGGAACGTGATGGAATTCGCATCCGTCAAAGTATCCCGAAATTTGTTGCACGTGGAAACGATATAATGCCATGTTTGCGTCCAGCTCATCCCAATGTCCAGACACTTGCTGTATCACCAAATCCGAATCGCCAAAGCACATGATCCTTTTGATACCAATCTCTTTGGCCACTTTGATGCCGTGGACAAGTGCTTCATACTCAGCAACATTGTTGGAAGCAGCAAAATGAATCTGTAACACATACTTGAGTTGATCCCTCTTTGGAGATGTGAGCACTATCCCGGTGCCAAGAACCATTTTTGTCTTGGACCCGTCAAAATGCATTTTCCAGTAGTTCGGGTCTAGCAGTGGTGGTTCGTACTGAATTTCCATCCAGTCTACAAAGAAATCTGCAATAGCTTGAGATTTGATTGCATCTCGCCTATCATATTGTGGAGTATATGGTGCTAGTTCTATTGCCCATTTTGCGACTCGGCCGCTAGGATCTTTGCTGCCCAATATATTCGAGATATGTGCCTCGCATATTACCCGGATTGGGTGTTCTTGAAAGTAATGTTTCAGCTTCTTTTCCACCATATATACCCCCTATGTCATATTCTAATAATGCGGGTAATTCTGTTTCAAGACAGAGAGCACTTCGCTTAAGTAAAAAACTGGTCTTTGGACTGATTTGCCGCCTTCTTCGCGTTCAACCGCTATTACTGCAGTTACAGCTCTATTGGTTGCGGCGACATAGAGCAACATTGTCTCTTTGGATAGTGGTGATGCTAATATTGGTGTTGTTGCCAACATTTTTTTTAATTCATGGAAAGTGCTATCAGCTTGCTGTGTCCACGTGAATTTGTCTAATTTCTTCATCAATTGATATAGTGGTAGGGCTTTTTCACCTAGCCGACTAACAAACCTGCTCAACGAGGCCAGGCATCCAGTAAATTTCTGGACATCGTTGAGGGTTTTTGGCAATTCCATTCTCTCGATGGCCCTGATTTTTGTCGGGTTAGCTTCAATTCCTTGCCTGGATACAAGGAATCCGAGTAACTTGCCAGCCGGGACACCAAATGTGCATTTTTCCGGGTTAAGCTTCATCCGGAATCTTCTCAATTTTGCGAATGTTTGTCGCGAGTCCTCAAATTAGAGTATCACTTCGCTTGGTTTTTATTACCACGTCATCGACGTATACTTGAACGTTTTTGTTCAATTGATCTTAGAAGCATTTTTGCATGCATCTTTGATATGTTGCACCTGCATTTCTCAACCCAAATGGCATGGTACGATAGCAATAAGCCCCATACAGGGTGATAAAATCTGTCTTTATTTGATCATCCAGATTTAGTGGTATCTGATGGAATCCAGAATACGCATCCACAAATGACAACAAATCACACCCAGCAGTAGAATCTATGACTTGATCGATCCGTGGTAGGGGAAATTGATCTTTTGGACACGCCTTATTGAGGTTCATGTAATCAATACACATGCGCCATACCACTTCCACGTTTGGGTCATCTTTTTTCTTCTCGACCAAGACTAGATTTGACAACCAATCCGGGTGCAGTACTTCCATGATGAATCCAGCAGCTAAGAGTCTGGAAATCTCGGCAGCTATTACTTTCCTCCTATCTTTGGCGAAGCGGCGGAGGGGTTGCTTCACCGGCTTGGCATCTGGTCTTACATGAAGAGAGTGCTCAACTAGCTCCCTCCTAACTCCTTTGCAGATCCTGAGTGGACCATGCAAAGATATCCCGATTCTCACGGAGGAAGCTGGTGAGCACGCTTTCCTATTTGTGCGTGAGGCCAGCCCCAATGGTAACTGTGCGCTCTGGGAAAGTCTCATCCACCTGTACCTTCTTGGTTTCTTTGGTAGCTTGAAATGACACATTGCCATGCGGGTTGGTGTGTGCCGGCATGGACATTTGTGCTGCTTTGCCCAATGCTGCCACTTCCAACATTTGATGCTTTTCTTGTGCTATGAGAGTGACTCGGCCAGTGAAGATCCGGCTGAGGCAGAAGCAATGGATCTTTTGTAGTCCCCTTCAACTGTAATCACCCCACATGGGCCTGACAGCTTCATCTTTAAGTAAGCAATGTGTGGAGTAGCCATAAACTTTGCCCTAGCCGGCTTGCCGAGTAAGCCGTGATATGAGATGACCAAATCCACTACCTCGAACTCTATGGCTTCAGTGCGACAATTCTCTCTGTTGTCGAATTAGACGTCGACCTAGATCTTGCCAATTGGCTCGCAGGACAATCTCGGCACAATACCGTGGAAAGTGGTCTTAGTCGGCTCTAGCATGTTCATGGTAATGCCTAACTTGAGCATAGTATCCTTGTACATGATGTTGATGCTACTGCCATCATCGATCAGCACTTTTGAAAACTTGACATTGATATCTGGGCCCAAGAATGTTGGATCCAAAACTAGAGCATATCCTCCTAGGGTTGGCATGATCTTGGGGTGATCTTTTATGATCCAAGTCATCTCTTGCTCAGACCAATGCATGTACTTGGGAATTGCCGGCATTGTGGCATTCACCTCCATCATCCATCGCTGCTGGCTCTTTTTGTCATTAGGCTCTGTGACAAAGACAACATAGCACTGGTGATGTTCTCTGTACTCATTTCTAGTTCCGTGGCCGACATGAGCGTCATCACCTCTTGGATTCTGAACCTGGTGCACACTTTCTCTTCTTTCTTGGTTATGATACCTCGGCTGCCTGTTGTGGTATCTGTTATCTGTTCCCACAGCTTGAGCATTTCCTCCTGTAAGTGTTGGAGGGGGAGGTGGTGTAATCTGCTTATTTGGCGAATCCACTCTATCTCCTTTCTGAAACCAAGTGCATTGCCTTGTTGTGTGATTGGCTGGCTTACCCGGACTAGGCATGTGAAACTTACATGGCTGGTCCAGCATCATCTCATAGGTATATTTCTATCAGTCCTGATATTGCTTCCTTTGTTCGTATGGCTTTTTGCCATAATTCTTTGGCACCCACTATTGTTGTCCACTTGTCATTTGGCGTTGGCTACTTCCAGCATCCGGATGATCCTGACTCATGGCCGCAACCCGAGTCGAACCATATCTGTAATCTTTCCTTTTGTCTCTTCTCTTGCTTCTGTACTCGGATCTTTCCTATCGCCTTTGCGACCCGTCTGGATCATAAATATGAGTCTCAGTCATCCTGTCTGCCAACATGAGCAGCGGCTGAGTCGGATCTCCTAACACATATGAATCTACAATCCTTATTGTTTCTACCAAACTTGCTGGCATGTCCCTCTGTAACCTTTGCCACAGCACACTTCCATGCCTGCATCCTTGTGCAAACCAAGCGATTGCCTGCGACTCGATTACCCCTTCGGAAGAGTTGCGCATTGTGCACCATCTTGTGAGGAACTCTCTATCTGTCTCATTCGGTATTTGCTTGCACATTGCTAGCTGTTGTGGGCGATTCGGACTCTTGTAAGTGCTCGTGAAATTGCTGCCTTTCCTGCGCTTTGCTGTCTTCTTTCGGGTTGAGCTGGTGCATTATTCGGCGCTGGATTTCCTCCTCCTGCCGAGTGAGTTCCACGCCTAGCTTGATGCGCAAAAATTTGCCCTCCGTTGTCATTTCTTTGCCCTGCTTGCCTTTCTCGGCCTGCATTCTCCTGGTTTTCATTTCCTTGGGCATTATTCCTTCTTGCTCCCTGCGCATGTGCCGGGTTTCCCTGAGCCATCGTCGGATCATAGGTGATCATATGCTTGTTTCTTCCCGAATCCACACTTTTTTCCTTTCTCGGTCTTGGCGTCGCTCCGGGTGAGGATGTCGTGTGCCCTGCCGATCTTGCCGGAACAGGAGTCGCCGAGTGAACTAACTATGACCTTCCTGCTATACCCGAATTTGCTCTGTAATACGCTTCATTCATCATGCTAGCTGCTCTACTAGTTCATTGACTCGTTCTTATTGTCTTTTCTTGGCTTCTCCCTCCAAATGGGGTAATTCTGTCATTGCTGATTCTGCTGCTCACAGATTAGCTGCTGCTGTATTATATGTTGGCCGCATAGCTGTTTCGTTGCTATTCTCTGGCGTTATTTTTGACGTCGCATCTGCCAGCTCTTCATTGAGATTTCTTCCTCTCAATCTTGTCGCATCCAGTCGGGTCTTCGCGCCCTTGACTCAGTTTTCCGAGTTGAGCTCTCGGATAGTGATATCCACATCTTGATGTAACTGCGCTAATTCCTTGGCTTTCTCCAAAACTTTTATCCTGGCTTCCTCCAACTCGACTTGCACACGTGCTGGGTCAGTTGCCTGCGCTACTAGTTCTGCCAACTTGTCTATCGCTTCCTGCAGCTCCTTAGCCCTCTTACTCCTAGCTATGTTTTCTGGTTTTTCCAGTGGTGCCTTCGCTGTTCTTACAGCCCCTGGTGTTTCCTCATGGTTTCCTCCCTCAACATTATCATTCACTACTGGAACTATCAGTGGAGCCGCTGGGTTTGGGGCTATCATCATTACCTCCACGGAGACGAGTTGGTGAAGCTTCCCAGTGATAGGAATCACTGGCGGATCCGGTGCCAGGACGACGTGCTCCGGATATGCGCGCTCCACGCGCACTTCGACGTAGACCTGGTGCTCGCCGAACTTGATGAAGCGACCGCCCCTAGGGAACGGCTTGGTCCCGAAGCAGCCCGCGGTGTCGCTGACGAAGTTGAGCGCTCCAAACCTCTGGATGAGGCCGGAGTAGACCCGCTCGTCGGTCTTGGCATTGATGTTGTCCATATGGATGAAGACTCCATCAAGCACCTACTTCTGCCCCACGGGGGGCGGCAACTGTCGCGGTGGTGGCACGGCAGATGCCATGGGTAGGATTAAGTTGGGGGCCGAATGGGTGCTTGTGGTCACTGGGGAGGGAGTGCACGGTCGAGCCATGCACGTAGAACAGGAAGAACTCTCCACACTTAGCGATTTTATTGACAACCGAGGATTACAAGTTCTCCTTGAGCTGTATGAACTAGAGTTCAGTGCCCTAGATCCCTACTTGGTCCAACCTTCCTCTACTACAGCTATGCCCCCTCTTATATAGGCAGTGCTAGCTAGCTTATACCCCTTTGGGTTCTAGGGTTTACTGTTTGGATCTTGGTCCCTATAATGTGGGCCGGGTCATGGGCTTGCCCTAAGCCCAATGGCCCAGTCCACAGAGCTTGACAGCTAACGGTCTTCTGGTACGCTGCCTCCTGTTCCTTTTGGCGTCATGCTGTAACTTTGTACGTCAGCGTTTGCTTTGGGCGCCACCCGACTCCTTTTGTGTCACCCGGCGTCGCCCTTCTCTTTTGACCATGCTTTTCCATGGTCCCTCCTAAACCTTACTCGGAAAGGTGACACGCGTCCTATCCGACTCAGCCCTTCCTCTGTAGACTCGTCTCGTCGTTTCCTGCAAGAATAACAACTTTGTCTTATGCGGGCCAACATAGTTCATATGTCGGCCGCACACGCTTCTCTCTCCCGTCTGTTCTTACCCGGCATGGTTCTTTCTTCACTCGGAGCTTACCCAGCTATGCTATGTTTCATCCCTCGTGACCTTACCGGGGGTTATCCCCCCGACATTTTGTGTTTTTGAATAAGGCAAGGAAACCAAGCTAGACTTATTTTTTTAAGTTTTTTGAAAAGAGGCAAACAAAACCAAGAAAAAGAAACTAAGCAAACTAAAAACAAAGTAAAGAGAAAGGAAGTGAAGGACTCCCCTAGTGAAGAAGTCCTTGGCCTCCCCGGCAACGGCGCCAAAAATTAGCTTGATGGCGCCCAATACTTGTCGTGGAACGCTTCGTTGGAAACCCCAAGAGCAAGGTATGAAGCAGCACAGCAGCAAGTTTCCCTCAATAAGAAAACGAGGTTATCGAACCAGTAGGAGGAAGGAAACATCACACAGGTGTTGCTGGCAACGTGGAGACCTGCACAACACAAACTCAAGAGTTTGCCCCAACGAATCAGTGAGGTTGTCAAGCTCACCGGTTTGCTATAACAAAGGGTTAAACGTATGGTGTGGAAGGTAATGGTTTGCAGCAAGTAAACAAGTAACAGTGGAAGATGTATCAAAGGTAAAGATTGGACCAGGGTCCATAGTTCACTAGAGGTGCTCTCCTTAGATAAACAACATAGCATGAAGGGTAAACAAATTACAACGGGGCAATTGACAGGAACTAAGCAAGGCATAACAATGCAATTACTAGCTAGAAAGATCCTATGAAGCTGATTGGGCAATACAACAATATACATAGACCGTAATCCAACTGCATCTATGACTAGAAGTCCACCTTCAGGTTATCATCCGAACCCCCTCTAGTATTAAGTTGCAAGCAACAGACAACTGCTTTAAGCAAAGTGTGTAAGGTAAACAGTCCACATGTTCCATGAACAAGAGACCGTTGTTTTCTCCCTAGTAGCAACAACACATCTACAACCGAAGAGATTTCTGTCACTTCCCTTGGAAACTAGAGGCATGAACCCACTATCGAGCATAAATACTCCCTCTTGGAGTCACTAGCAACTACTTGGCCAAGATAACCACTAGCAAAGGAGAGCATGCAAGATCAAAAACAACACAGACATGATAGAATCATAAAGATATAACCATTAATCAAACCAACATAATAATCTCAATATCCATCGGATCCCCGCAAACACAACATGCATGATTACAAATAGATTATATCTTGATCATGAACGGAGCTCACAAGATCTATACATGAAAGCACAAAGGAGGAGATACAACCATCTAGCTACTACATGGACCCATAGTCCAAGGTGGAACTACTCACAAATCATACCGGGGAGAAGGCCTCCGGGATGATATCCCCTCCGGCAGGGTTCTGGGAAGAACTTTAGACCCCCCCGATCTACGGACGATGGTGGCGGCAGCTATAGATGGTTTCGTGGATTTCTGATCGGGTCCCGAGAGTTTCTTTATCGGGGGCTTCTTATAGGCGAAGGGGAGAGTCCGGGAGGCGACCAGGAGGGGCAAACCCTACCCAGGAGAGGGGTAGGGCCCACCCGTGCCTAGGGGGTTTGGCCTCCCTGGCCCGCTTCTCCATATCTCCTCTAGACTTCTTCTTCCCCACGGAAATTTATTGACTTTGTCCTTTGTCCCGTCCAATTCCGAGAATATTTCTTTACTAACTTTTCTAAAACCAAAAATAGCAGAAAGCAGGCATCTAGCACTGTTGCAACTTGTTAATAGGTTAGTTCCATAAAACATGTAAAAAGCACCTCAAAGTGTAAACAAGTAAAGCAAAGTAGATACTAAACAAGCATGGAGCATAAAAAATTATAGATACGTTTCCAACGTATCAGTCCCTTCCCTGAACCTCGAAGGCTTCCGGGCAAGGCAATGGAACTTGATCATCCTGCACAACATCAAGATAACCAAATTGATAGGCTCGGAGCCTCCTGTTAGCTCGGTAAACACCAAGGAAGCCACAAGAAGTTATATACTTGACATCCATAAGTATGGAGCCATCAATAGGTTGCGTAATAGGAATTGCAATTTCACGGGCTTGGATTAGGTGGGTTGCCATTCCATCGATGCGAATATCACCTTTATTTTTGTTGCTCTGGTGGCGGAGGTCCTGGAGAAATAGAGCTGCAGGAGTGGGACTCTGCGGCGCATTAGGGTAGAGTGCCTTGGTGATCATGGCCATATCTGCATTGTCCATCGAGCCAATATCTCCTGTTACTTTCTCCTTCTAGTCGTCGTAGAAGGATGCGAGGAACTCATGGGTGAACCCTTCGTAGGTGTAGTGGCTTTCATTGGAGAGGTTGGTGAGCCCTGCATCTGCACACAGGTAGTCGAAGTCCTCCCTCAACCCTTCTGGGTTGAGAAATCTGCCATTGGCCATCATGTGGGCAGCACCTTCCTTGCCAAAACCATAGCATACTTATTGTCGAGCTCAGCCCGGAGCATCGAGCCTTCACCACGTTGGAGCTTGCTCTTGCGAAAAAGGCCACCGAGCTTGTTCATCTTGATGCACTAAGAAATTTCAACATAAAACCTTAGGCATATAGTTTCTACATGATATATGAACGATTCTACGTAGAGGAATTCAATCCTAACATGAGAAATTAAAAGAGAAAATCAATATAGCTTGAGTTCATCCACTAATTCAATGAGAGGATTTCAACCATGGAATTCTGAAAATAAAGCATGGATAGAGAGAGAAACATACCGATCTATTAATTCCCCCACTCAAACGTACAAAATTTGCGAAGAATTGAGAGTTCTTGAGGTGTTTTGAGAGTTTTGGAGAGAGAGTTTGAGAGAAATAATGTGAGGAGGAAGAAACCTAGCTTTCCCTCACCCGTTTAGGTGGGCGGACCAAACTATACGGTGGGAGCTATACGGCCTGGTTAAGTAGGTCCCGCCGTATAGTTCTAGCGGCGGCGAGGGTTAGGGTTTTCCAACGGCAGATCACAACTATACGGCCACAACAATACGACCGGACCAAATGGTCCCGCCGTATAGTTGTACGTCAAACCTTCTTTATCCAAACCCCAAGTTTTGAGAATTTTGTCGATAACTTTACGGCGACAGCTATACGACCGGAATAAACATTCCCGCCGTATAGTTGGTCGTTACAACTCCTAGAACATGCTTTTTCATCCAAATTTTTAGAGATGCATTTGTATCTAAACAATATTATTAGGACAGTTTCTACATATAAAACTCAAACTTTATTTTTGTTGGAGATATGCCCAAGAGGAAATAATGAAGTGGTTATTATCATATCTTCATGCTTATGATAAATGTTTACATCCTATGATATAATTGTATTAACCGGAAACATTAATACTTGTGTGATTTGTAAACATGTAAGAGTCCCTAGTAAACCCTCTTGTTAAACTAGCTTGTTGGTTAATATATGATCATGGTTTCTTGATCATGAACATTGAGATGTTATTAACAACAAGGTCATATCATTAGGAGAATGATGTGATGGACATACTCCTATAGTTAAGCGTAGCATAAGATCAAGTCATTTAAATAGTACACTTGCTATAAGCTTTTAATACGTAGTAACCTAAATCCTTCGACCATGAGATCATGTTAATCATCATCACCGGATGGATTCTTTGATGACATCAAACACCACTTCGTAACTGGGTGGTTATAAAGGTAGCATTGAGTGTTCCGAAAGTATGCGTTGAGGCACATGGATCAAGAGTGGGATTTGTCCATCCATATGACAGATAGATATACTCTAGGCCCTCTCGGTGGAATGTTATCCAATTAGCTTGCAAGCATGTGACTGGCTCACAAGGGATCACATATCACAGGAATAAGTAAAGAGTACTTATCGGTATCGAGGTTGAACTAGGTATGTAGAGATACCGACGATCAAACCTCGGATAAGTAAAGTATCGTGAGACAAAGGGAAATTGGTATCGTATATAAGTGGTTCATTCGATCATGAAGTAATTTTAGAAATATGTGGGAGCCATATGAATTTCCAGATTCCTCTATTTGTTATTGATCAAAGAAGAGTCTCGATCATGTCTGCATAATTCATGAACCGTAGGGAGATACACTTAAGGATTCAATGTTGTTTAGTAGATACGGAAAGTGAGTAAAGAGACCGAATGTAGTTCAGAGTCTCGGATGGGATCCGGGATATCACGAGGAGATCCATAATGGTCCGGAGAATAAGATTCATATAAGGAAAGTCCAATTCCGGAGTTCGGGAATGGTTTCGGTGTTTTCACCGGAATGTTCTAGAAGGGTCTAGAAGGTCCACCGATCCGGAGTGGGAAGGGTACATGGATGTGTCATGACAAAGTGGAATGGTTGCATCATGTCCTAGGTCACTTGGCTGAAAACTTGGAAGAGAGAAATAAAACTCTAGTTTGAAAGTCAAAAAGGCAGTTTGGAAAAGTCAAACTGGGATAATGATTTCCAAGTGGAGGGAGGGAAGGAATCGTATCTATGGGGGTATTTCTCCCTCTCCCTTGCGCCAGCCACATGAAGTGGAGTTGGGGGAGGACTCCCTCCCCCCTTGGAGCCTGCCCACCTATAAAAGGAGGGGTAGGGCGCCACCCTTGCCTACACAAGAAACCCTAGGTTAGCCGTCGCACCCCTCTCTAGTTATGGCCAATTTAGATCTCCTCGAAACCGCTATCAACTAGATAAACCCTAGTTGCTAGCTACCTCTAAACCTCGGCCCTCTAAACCCTAGATCGACGGGGCTCCCTCTACTCCACCATACGCGCTCAGGCTTAGGAGAAGCCCTGTGGGATCTTCCCTCTACTTCCGACACCACGCCATCGTGCTACCGGAATCGCGAGGAGAGAGATACAACCTCTACTTCCTACTGGAACAAGGGAGAGGAAGGTCTTCATCGAGTACCATACGTGTGCCCGACTACGGGAGCGCCACCGGAACGCGGCGCCAGAAGGATTGTCTACGCGATCTTGAGATCGACAAGTGAACGGCTACATCACCCACGAGAATCTGCTCTTGTTAACCACTTTGGATCTTCGTGGATTAGTACTCTATCAACTCGTTGCTACAATCTAGTAGATAGATTTTAGCTTGTGTGTGTTCATGCAATAGAATTTTTTTCCATGCTACGAACCCCTATAGTGGTATCAAATTCGTGTCTATATGTAGATCTGTTGCACGAGTAGAACACAATGGTCATTGTGGGCGGTGGTGCTTTTATTACCAATTGCTTCTTGTGTACTTTGCATCTTGCAGGATGGTGGTATGAAGCGGCCCGGTCTAACCTTACATGCCATTGTTCACGAGACTTGCTCCATGCTCGACATGCAACTTGTATTGCATAAGTGGCTTTGCGAGTGTTTGTCTCTCCCATCATAGTGAAGATTCAATTTACAATGGGCACTTGATAGTTCTTACATCAATGTTGTGGTTCTTGTTCATATTGGAAAGCCAAACCAAGTAAAACATGCAAATAAAATTAGAGCCGTCTATCTTTGTTTTGCAGGGGTGTGTTGTGATGTGATATGGCCATGATTGTGATTATATATGATGTATGCAATGATCCTTATTGTATGTTGGCAACCAGTAGGAGCCTTATTGTCACATCCCAAGATTTTCCAAATCTTGTAATGTGAAAAATAAATAAACAAAATAAATTATTGTTGAATTTTAGGGTGAAAAGAAACTTTTGTTTCTAAAAGGAAACTTAAAAATCCCATCTTGAACAAACTATAATTAAAGTTTGAATTCAAAATTCAAATCTAGAGAAATGCATTCCTCAATGAATGCATCTGAAAATTTAAACACTTGGAAAATAAATCCAAACCCTAAACCCTAATGGAATAAAAATCATTTCCAAGTTATCTCCAAGCCTATGGATTTGATCCATATAAAATCTTGTCAACAAACATTTACAAATGATCAAGAAAGACAAATAGAAATATTATAAAACCATAGAAATTGATTTCATTCAATTTGGAGCCATAGATAAAATCTTATGAATTTAAATAAAATAAGGAAAAGTAAATTCCAAAGCTAATAAAGCCCTTATATAAAATCCCTACCAAATGGAGAGAAAATAATCCTAAAGATATTTAAAAGGAAAAATAAATATCAAATAAGATTTTACAAATTGGAATCACCAAGTTTGGGTCTCTAAATAAAAAGATATGGATTTTATAAGATGAAGAAGGAAATATTAAATAAGGATTATTTAAAGACCAAATTAAATCTTGGCCTAATCCATTAAGCAAATGGAATGAATATAATCCAAATCCAAATGAAATAAAAGGATGAAAAATCTCCAAATAAAATAAAATGGCAATAACCATTCAATCCCTATTTTAATAAAGACAAATCTCTAATAAGAATTATTATTTTAATCCATGAGAAAATAGTATTTTGGAATTTACCCAAATGAAATAAAAGTGGTTTAATCCAACTTAAATAAGATTAAAGAAATCTTCCAAATAAACTTTAGGGAATTAAAACTATATTTAATTCCATTGGAATTAAAATAAATATCCAATTCAAATGATTTATAAATCAAATTAAATACTTTCCAAATAATTCAAGATGAGTTATTTGAACCCAAATAATCAAATGAAAACCTACTGAAAGGATTTGGTAAGTTTAAAGAATTTAAATGGTGTTTAAAAAATATTATTAAATCTTATATGATTTAAAACAAAGGCCCTTTTGAATAGTTAAAAGACTTAAAAAGAATAGATAAATTATTCTAAAAATGATATCTGAATGTTTTATTAACCAGTATTTAAACCCACACAAAATTTGGCAATTATTTGAATTCAAATGGGTGTTTGAATTGGTTGTTCAAAATCAAAACAGAATAAAGGAAATGGAAAAAGATAAAACAAACAGAACAAAAAAAAAATGCAAACAGACTCGAACCAGCCCAGCTAAGCCCACCTGGCCCAGTGCAGCCCAGTTCCTCTCCTCCCCGCAGAAAACGATTCGAACCAGCAAACTCACCCGCAGCGTCGCTGAAATAAGGACCCCACCGCACCCTTCTCTCTCTCGCTGCTAGATGACCCCACGCCCACACCTTCTTCCTCCCCGCGGTGACCACGCCCCTCACCTCGCCGGCCGTTGCAGGCAATTAAAGCCAGGCTTAATTCGCGTTAACCGCACGATTAAATGACCCCCCGACCAAGCCCTATTACTCGCCTGCGTTTCCCCTCCATTTCCCCTCCGTCGCCTCACCCAAGCGCGCCCCCAGGCCGCCCAATTTCTCTCTGTACTGCCGCTGTCTCCACGAGCTCGCAAGCAAATTCCGGCCAGTCTCCTCCGCCCCTTGCCTCCTCGAGCACACAGACGTGATCCCCATCTCCTGGCGAACCACCTCGTAGCACCAGCTCGCCCCCGTGCGCCGTAGAACTTCGGCAACGACGACGACCACCGCCGCCACCGTCTGCCTCCGCTCCGTCAGTCTTTTCCGGTGAGTGCTGACCACCCTACTTCCTCTCAATGATGCACGCATGATCGCCAACCTCGTGCGCAGCTAATGTCGTTCTTGCTTTGCCTTTTTGTGCACCGTAGCATCGCCCTCGACGACGACTGACCGAACCCGAGGCGCAGCGCAGCTCCGGCGAGAGATTGACAACAACCTCGTGCGCCCCTTGCCTTCCCGCTGGTACCTTGAGCTTCGCCGTGATCTCCTGAACCTTGTGAGAATCTCCTTACTCTTGCTTCTTCTAGCGCCAGCTCCGCCGTAGCCAGACACACCGCCGCACCTGCCGCCTCTAGCGCCGCCACTAGTTGGCAAGTGTGCTCAGCATCGTCCGATCTTGATCTGACGATTAGGATAGAATCACTTAACGCCGAAGAGGTACGCAATCTGTGTCGTGCGATGTAACTTTGTAACATCCCTAAAATCATGATTTCAAAGATTGCATATCATTCATGCATGCATATAGATTTGAGATCAATTTCAAACTCATTTCAAGAAAACAGAAGCACATAGTGCTATCATTTTATGTGAGCAAACTTAAATCAAATGGCCATACCCATTTCAGAGCTTGAATGTTTTAAAACCAAGTTTGATTGTTTCCCTTGTTGATTGGTTTGAGTGTGGAGTTAGAACAAAATTTTACAAAATAAAAATGGTTTCAAAACCATTTTCAAAACATTCGCAAATCTAGTGCTATGGCACTATTTATTTTGTTATTTCAAAAGAACCAAGCTTGAACAGAGAGACCACTTGATTTTATGTCCGGAAATGTGATTGTTGCACACTACAAAAATCCCAAAAAGATTTGAATTCAAATAGCTTTTGAAATCATTTGAAAACCATTCCTGAAAATCATTCTACAAAAAGAAAAGGGAATAAGAAATCTAGCTGGGCCTGGCGCCACCATTCCAGCCCAACAGGCAAAGCAGCCCACCCGGGCCACTCTTCTCTCTGTCTTCTCACACCCGCGACGAACCAACCCCGCAGCCACTGAGCACTGGGCCCTCTCCATGTCAGCTTCGTCTTCCCCAATTTCTCGCGCGCAGACACCGCTCCGCCGTTACCACCGTGCAGTGACGCCGTGATTAAAACTCGCTTAAATTCCATTGATTCAGCGCGCAATCCTCGCCCCGCTTCTGGCTACTTAACCCCCTCGCCGCCTTGGTCATTTTCCCCCACTTTCCCCGCTCACTCCGCCACCAGGCTGCGCGCATTCGATCTCAAAACCCCGCAACACCGACGACCTCCGCGACTGATTCCGGTGAGCTTCGACCGCCCCCCTTTCTCTGGTTCAAACAATCGGGGACCAGCTTGTTCTTGCGCGTTCCCTGATATCTTTCGTTTGCATTCTCATGACCCAGCTCGTCGTCATCATCTACGCCCGCAAGTGACAGAACCGCCGTCTGACTCCGACGAGCAATTGAGGTATAATCTGACCGCCCCTTGTATTCTCCTTGATCCGTTAGTGTTCGCCGTAGACTTGCGCACCCTCTGATGCCACTGGTTTATGCTAGGGTGACCCAGAGCGTCGCCAACGTCTTCGTCACCGTGCATCCGACGCTGTGCTTAACTCCGACGAGGATTTCTAGCCGTTCCAGTGCGCCCCTGTCCAAGCAAAGACCACGTTGAGCTTCCTCGTGACCGTGCGAGTCTGGTAAGCTGCGCCACACACCCCAGCCCGTCCTGTATTCGCCGGACCATCGCCGCCAGTAGCGCCACCGCCGCCAGCAGCCATTTGCGCCGCCCATCCTTGGTCACGCGCTTAGCAGCCGTAGGATCTAGATCCAGCGCACTAGATTAGATCTGCATCGAAGGGGTAAGTGAGAATCTGAGCTGTGCGCGTTAAGTTAGATCTGAAGGTCCACGCTGGTCGATCCAAGCGAAGCGGTACCGACGAATCAGAGCGCGACGCGTGGCTAGGGTTTAGTTTAAAAACAAAATTTGAATTAGATTTATATCCAAATTTGATTTGCTTGTAACTTTTGATTCCCACGTTAGATTTTAGCAAATTTTATACCGTTGGAATCAGGAAGACAAGCCCTTTCTGTTTATGCAATGTGTTTAGTGTTTAGTTTCTGTTAAAATGACTTTATTTGCAGAAACTTGTTTAGGACTATTTTGAGTATTTGAATTGTTTAGGAAATTGTTTTAGTGTCAAATAAACTTGGTTTAGCAAGTTTTTGACTTGGTTATGATTCAGTACCATGCACTTGCTTGGTTGAGTTTTAAAAATCATCACTTAGCATTTTTTCATACATGCATATGTATTTTTGTTTGTTTGTATATGAATTGTGTGTAATTTTGTGCTACCATTCTATGTGTAGATTTTGGTGCTAGTGATTGTGATTGTGAAGAGTGCTACTCTCCCAACTACCAAGGCAAGTGGTACTTCATGAATATTTCCCTCCCTATATATTTTTATACAAGCATTAGAAACATTTTTGCTAAGTCTTGCATGTTACTATTTTTGCCAAATGCCATGTTGGGAAATCCTAAGTAGTTGTAGAATTGCTAGGAAATTTTCTAAGTTAAGTACTATCTATGCCATGCTTAGCCTATCTAGTAGCAAACAAGGGTTGGTAAAATATACATGCTATGGTGAAAGTATTTCTAAGTCTTTGGACTTATGTTTTCTTAATAAAACAACTAAGTCAATGAATCACCTTGGTGGAAAGGGACTTGATTGGTGGTTTTTGGTTGAGTGGTTACACAAGGCCCATGGCTATGGTTTACCTTGTGTATCTCACTTGTGGAAAGCCACCCATGAACAAAGGGATTTTAGAGGCCAAGTGTTGAGAAGCTTATAGTGCAGCCACTTTGCAATATGGGCTCTGCCTGGATCACATAGGTTGCTAGAACATAGCCATTTGGACAGTTGGTGGTAGTGGGAATGATAGGTTGGAACGCGTCCATTTGGTCTAAGGGAAGGCTTCTGAAAGGTCCTGTCTTGGTGAAACCAAGTCTGGTGGGGAAAGTGCACAACCTCTGCAGATGGAAAAACCTAAGTACTTAGCCAAGTCCATGGCAATGGACAACTTGAGCATCAAGACATGGAAGCTATCAAGAATCTCATCACTCCAACTTCTAAGTAAAACTTGTGGTTGAACAAGGGTGAAGGACCTCAATGTGTATTGGTGGTTCATTGGGAAAAGTTTTTGACAAATAAAAACTTAGTGATTTCAACTAATAGGAAAAACCTATTTTGAGCAAAGCAAGCCAAGCTACACTTAGCCAAAATGCATATAGTAATATAGTCCACCTAAATTTTACTAAGGTATCACTTGCCAATACTATTCCAAAGTATTGACCCACTGTGGCTGTAACTTGTGATGTTGCAGGTTACTCTGATGAGGATTAGGTGTCATGAGTCTACACTCAACATGTTTGCCTGTGGCACATGAAGATGAAGACTTATATTTATTTACTTACTCAAACTCTTGTATTAGGCCTTTGGCCCTTAGTTGTAAAGACTATGTTTAACTCTGGAATGGATGTAATAAATGACCTTTGTATCTGTGTACTTCATCTTAAACTATGGATGCTAGCAATGATCCAGGGACTAGCATTGCAATCACAGGGATCGTTTTCCTTTACAAAGGAGGGATCTTACAGATGGTATCAGAGCACTGTGTTGCCTGTAGGATTATGACCCTAGGATTGGAAACCACTAAGGAAAAAATTTCAACTACTTCTACACTTGTCTATTCTTCTCGTAAACTTTTCTAATCTTCTCTCTAATCTCTATTTGTAGATGAACTCCATCAATGAAGCCGTGAGGAAAGGACCACTCATGACAATGACTTTGGAGTGTGAGACAGAATTCCCCAAGGCTCTCAAGGACCTCATGGTTGCATTAGAGATACAAGGTGCAGCTGTGTACAAGGGTTTTCTAGTGATGGATGAAGGAGTGGAATACTGGTGGGTACAACTTCACTTGTATAAAAACAAGGAAGACAACTATCAGGAAAAAGGATTCTGCATGTTCACGAATTCAGTGGTGCACCCTACATTCTTTGAATCAGCAAGGGATGCAGCTTGGAAGACCATCAAAGAACTTGGTGATAGAGTCAAGTGCAGAATGCTCAACCTCCAAAATGAACTAAGGAAAGAGAAGGAACATACCCAAGAGTTGGAAGCTACCAACCAAACCTTAAGAGGAGATATTATAGACTTAGTGATGGAATCATGTGAGCAAGATAGGTTGATTACTTCTAGAAACATTGTGTTAGCCAACAGATCCAGTGAGATAGGATTGTAAACGTACTTCGTTAGTTGGACCACCACCTATCACCCTATTTTCCAAAAAGTTGCTTTGAAATAAGATTGAACCTTGGTTGATGTAATGGTTTCATGTATGCATGACTTGTGTGTTTTGCTTTCCAAGGTTATGTATGTGGTGTTTTGTCTATGCTTTATTTTGAATTGTGTTGTTCTAACTTTTCTATCTTATAAATAGATGCCTATTACCATCAGCACTGTTGAGGAGTTCCAGGTTACCCACTTTGGTCCTCGTATCATTGAGCTTACTACTTTGCTCAATCTCCCTCTTCCCACCATCATGGTGCATCCCCTCACCAAGTTCGAGAGGAAGGACCTCTGGGGCTTCAAGGTGAACCAGCCCGGACGCCAGACAGAGCCTACTACGGAGGCCATCGTCTTCTAGCTTATGCACGATGACAGGGAGAGAGGCCTTGCGGTAGTGATGCAGGATCTGATAGGACGTCTGCTAGGGCGACACTCCTGACAGGTTAGAGGCACCCACTTCCACGTCTTCGGAAGACGTGATGAGGACGGAGAGTCCATCGACTTCGAGGACGACTCGAGGGACGCAGCAGAGCCGATACGCCTGTACCTCCAGGACTTAGAGTCTCTCATTAGGCACGTGGACACAGACAGGACCAATGTCATGCTTAGTAATGACGAGCTCCAGGTGCAGCTTCGCGAGAAGGACAAGCTCTTCGCGTAGCAAGACGAGATATTCAAGGAAATGGAGGTGAAGTTCGAGACCCAGGACAGGAAGTTCAAGAGTCAGGAGAAGCGTGTCCAGGATAGGAACAAGAAGATCTGGGATATGACTGAAGAACTGCAGTCCAAGGACTTCGAGCTAGAGCAGCAGCAGTCGGTGATAGAGAGGCTTCGTTCCTAGAAGAGGGATCTCAAGGCCAAGATAGAGTCCTTGACCACTACCATCGATGAGAACAAGGCCGCGATGGAGAACGCAGGTCTTACCTTTATCGAGGAGGAGATTGACGCCGATGAGTAGACTTGACTACTCGTTTATCTTTCATTATCGTACTTGTTATTTGAGAACTTGTTATTGGACCATCCGACATGTGGATGGCTTGCTACTTGTGTGTTTTACTTTGTGAACTTGTTATCTTGTTGCTGAACTTTTATCTTTGTGTTGCATTCTTGTGTTTTCTTATGTGATGTAATGTGCATGAAAGCATCTATGGGTATCTCATTCTTATCTCTATTTGAACAAACCACAGATTCCTCCCCGTCGTGCAAACCCCAACAACAACAACAACATCACTCCAGAAATGCAGCAGATGATGACTGCCCAAACTCAGCTGATGCAGATTATGACAATGTTCATCCAGAACCAAAACAACAACAACAACAACAATAACAACAACAATAAGAACAATAACAACAACAACAACAACAACAACAACAACAACAACAACCCTCCGGGTTTTGATATGCTCACTAGGTTCTTGAGATTGAGGCCAGCAAAGTTCTCGGGGACGACTGATCCCATGGTGGCCAATGACTGGCTACGCTCGGTAAACAAGGACTTGGTAACCGTGGGCTGTACGGATGCTGAAAAAGTCAGATTTGCAGCACATCTGCTGGAAGGGCCAGCCGCCACTTGGTGGGACAACTTCCAGATCACCACTCCCATAGATGAAGTGACATGGGCTATCTTTGAGGATGGCTTTCGCACTGCTCATATCTCATCAGGAGTGATGAGTCTGAAAAAGAAAGAGTTCCACAATCTGAAGCAGCGCCACCGCAGCGTGGCTGAATACATTGAGGAGTTCAACAATCTGGCGCGTTATGCACCGGATGAAGTTGACACTGATGCCAAGAGAAAGGAAAATTTTCTTGAAGGCTTGAATGATGAGCTGAATCTGCAATTGGCTGTGGCCTATGTTCCTACTTATCAGTCGCTCTATGACAAGGCTGCTATTTTGGAGAACAAAATAAAGCAAGTTGAGAGTAGAAAGAGAAAGCACTCCGACAAGCACAACTCGGGATCGTCTCACAAACGATCTCATTATGATGACAGTGGAAGCTCAGGATCCCACAAGCATGGGAAATTCAACAAGCACCACAACCACAACCGTCATGACAACAAGCATCATCGCAGTCATGACAATGATAAGTACAAGAACCACAAGAGTGGACATAAGAGCCACCACAGTGGAAATGGTAGTGGAAGTGGAAGTCAGCCTGTTAAAAGAGACATCAGTCAGGTTGAATGCTTCAAATGCAAGAAGATGGGGCATTATGCAAATGAGTGCCCTGAAAAGAAAGTTGAAGGACCTATCAAGCCCAACCCTTTCCAGATGGGACAGGTAAACCACATCAATGTGGAGGAGGTCTATGAGGAACCTGATGATGTTGCTGGTAAGTTCAGACTCAATTCTATTCCAGCATTTGTACTCTTTGATACTGGTGCATCTCATTCATTCATATCAAGAGCATTTGTTAAAAGAAATGAACTACCGGTAGAAACTATTGGGTGTCCTATAAAAGTAAGTTCTCCTGGTGGAGAAATGATAGTGAATTCGGGATGTCATGATCTAGTCATAGAATTTGGGAAGTATAAGTTTCCCGTTAACTTGATAATTCTAAACTCCCAAGGATTGGATGTCATATTGGGAATGGACTGGATGACCAAGTACAAAGGAGTGATAGATTGTGCCAGCCATACTGTCTCACTCACAACTCCAGAAAATAAAAGGATCAGATTCAAGACCAGCTTTGAAGCAAAAAGGAGTATGCTTAATTCTCTTAAGGGGGTTAGCATGGACAGTGTGCCAATTCTGAGCGAGTATCCTAATGTGTTTCCGGAAGAATTGCCGGGAATTCCACCAGATAGAGATGTGGAATTTCTGATAGATTTGGTACCAGGGTCTGGACCAATAGCAAAGAGACCGTATAAAATGTCAGTTGATGAACTGAAAGAACTCAAGAAGCAACTTGGAGAATAGCTACAGAAAGGATTTATTCAACCAAGTTCTTCATCTTGGGGAGCCCCAGTCTTGTTCGTGGAGAAGAAAGATAGAAGTCAAAGGTTATGCATAGATTACCGTTCACTCAACGAGGTAACTATCAAGAACAAATATCCTTTGCCTAGAATAAATGACTTGTTTGATCAGCTAGAAGGAGCATGTGTGTTCTCAAATATTGATCTCCGGTCAGGATATTTTCAACTTAAGATAAGAGAACAAGACATACCTAAAACAGCGTTCACTACAAGGTATGGATTGTATGAGTATACCGTAATGCCTTTTGGCTTGACCAATGCTCCAGCATACTTCATGAATATGATGAACAAGGTGTTCATGGAATTCCTTGAAAAGTTTGTTGTCGTTTTCATCGATGACATCTTAGTCTACTCCAAGAGCAAAGAAGAACATGAAGGACACTTACGATTGATACTTGAGAAGTTGAGAGAGCATAAACTTTATGCCAAATTCAGCAAGTGTGAATTCTGGTTGGAGGAAGTTGGATTTCTTGGTCATGTTATGACAAAGGATGGTGTAGCAGTTGATCCTGCTAAAGTTTCAGCTGTGACTGAATGGGAATCTCCCAAGTCCGTGAAAGAAGTTCATAGTTTCCTTGGCTTAGCAGGTTACTACAAAAGGTTCATTGAGAATTTCTCTAAGGTAGCTAAGCCTATGACTGAATTGTTAAAGAAAGACAAGAAGTTTGCTTGGTATGAAGGTTGTGAACTCAGCTTTCAAGAATTGAAGAAGAGACTTGTGACAGCACCAGTCTTGTGTCTGCCAGACTTGGAAAAAGATTTCCAAGTATATTGTGATGCATCTCATTAAGGTTTGGGTGCAGTACTTATGCAAGACGGTAAAGTTGTGGCTTATGCCTCGAGACAACTCAAAACTCATGAAGTAAACTATCCTACTCATGATTTAGAGTTAGCCTCTATTGTCCATGCACTCAAAACATGGAGACACTATCTTTTGGGAAAGCGATGTGAAGTGTTCACAGATCACAAAAGTTTGAAGTATATCTTCACCCAGAAGGAAATTAATATGAGACAAAGGAGATGGCTAGAACTTATCAAAGACTATGACTTAAGTTTGCAATACCACCCCGGTAAAGCAAATGTTGTAGCAGATGCTCTAAGTCGTAAGGTATTTGTGAATGGCCTTACCAAAGGAGAATTGCCAGATGATCTGTGTACCCAATTTAGAAAACTCAGATTGGAGATCGTGCCGGAAGGACATCTCATGTCTTTGGATGTTCAACCCACTTTGTTGGACAAGATCAAATAAGCCCAGAAGATTGATAAGGAAATTGAAGAGATTAAAGGAAAGATTGGCATGGGAAAAGCCAAAGGATTCCATGAAGACGAACAGGGTACTTTATGGCATGGGAAACGTATCTGTGTTCCACAAGACACGGAGTTGCGAAAACTGATTTTGCAAGAAGCACACAACTCTCCGTATTCCATTCATCCGGGTAACACCAAAATGTACATGGACATGAAAGAAAGATTTTGGTGGAATAATCTCAAGAAGAACATCGCCGAACATATTGCTTTGTGTGATGTGTGTAGTAGAGTGAAAGCGGAGCATCAGAAACCAGCAGGTTTGCTTCAACCACTACCTATTCCTGATTGGAAGTGGGACAAGATTGGTATGGACTTCATTACCAGATTACCTAGGACCAGGTCAGGGTATGATTCCATATGGGTAGTAGTGGATCGCCTAACTAAAGTGGCTCATTTCATACCCGTGAAGACAACCTATACGAGTGCTAAGTTAGCCAAAATCTACATGAGTAGAATTGTATGTCTACATGGAGTGCCCAAGAGTATTGTGTCTGATAGGGGAACCCAATTCACTTCCCATTTTTGGAGACAGCTACATGAGTCATTGGGAACGAGGTTGTAATTCAGTACCGCTTTTCATCCTCAAACCGATGGACAAACAGAAAGAACTAATCAAATTCTTGAAGACATGTTGAGGGCATGTGCCCTAGACTATGGAGCCAGTTGGGATGAAAGTCTGTCTTACGCAGAATTTTCTTATAACAACAGCTATCAAGCCAGTATTGAGATGGCACCATTTGAGTTTCTCTACGGAAGAAAGTGTACCACCCCATTGTTATGGAATGGTGTGGGAGAAAGAAGTTTATTCGGACCAGATCTTATCAAAGAAGCCGAAGATAAGGTCAAATTGGTTAAGGACAGGTTGAAGATAGCACAGTCCCGACAGAAAAGCTACGCAGATCCTAAGCGTAGAGAAGTCACCTACGAAGTTGGTGATAGAGCCTATCTTAGAGTATCACCACTTCGTGGAGTAAAAAGATTCGGAGTCAAGGGAAAATTGGCACCAAGATATGATGGGCCATTCAAGATTTTGAGTCGCAAAGGAGAAGTTGCCTATGAAATTGAACTGCCAGAATCTCTGTCAGCAGTCCATAATGTGTTTCATGTGAGTCAGCTTAAGAAATGTCACCCAGAAATGGAAGAAACTTCTTTGAAGGATACTATACCTTTGGAGGAGGTTCAGTTGGAAAGTGATCTCACCTATGAAGAGAAACCTATCAAGATCCTTGAGACTGCAGAAAGAGTCACAAGGACAAAGACTATCAAGTTTTGCAAAGTACAGTGGAATCATCATTCCGAAGAGGAAGCAACATGGGAACGAGAAGACAATCTTCGGAAAGACCACCCTGACCTATTTGCTAGCCAATCCGAATCTCGAGGGCGAGATTCACCTTAAGGGGGTTAGATTTGTAACATCCCTAAAATCATGATTTCAAATATTGCATATCATTCATGCATGCATATAGATTTGAGATCAATTTCAAACTCATTTCAAGAAAACAGAAGCACATAGTGCTATCATTTTATGTGAGCAAACTTAAATCAAATGGCCATCCCCATTTGAGAGCTTGAATGTTTTAAAACCAAGTTTGATTGTTTCCCTTGTTGATTGGTTTGAGTGTGGAGTTAGAACAAAATTTTACAAAATAAAAATGGTTTCAAAACCATTTTCAAAACATTTGCAAATCTAGTGCTATGGCACTGTTTATTTTGTTATTTCAAAAGAACCAAGCTTGAACAGAGAGACCACTCGATTTTATGTCCTGAAATGTGATTGTTGCACACTACAAAAATCCCAAAAAGATTTGAATTCAAATAGCTTTTGAAATCATTTGAAAACCATTCCTAAAAATCATTCTGGAAAAAGAAAAGGGAATAAGAAATCTAGCTGGGCCTGGCGCCACCATTCCAGCCCAACAGGCAAAGCAGCCCACCCGGGCCACTCTTCTCTCTGCCTTCTCACACCCGCGACGAACCAACCCCACAGCCACTGAGCACTGGGCCCTCTCCACGTCAGCGTCGTCTTCCCCAATTTCTCGCGCGCAGACACCGCTCCGCCGTTACCACCGTGCAGTGACGTCGCGATTAAAACTCGCTTAAATTCCATTGATTCAGCGCGCAATCCTCGCCCCGCTTCTGGCTACTTAAACACCTCACCGCCACGGTCATTTTCCCCCACTTTCCTCGCTCGCTCCGCCACCAGCCTGCGCGCATTCGATCTCAAAACCCCGCAACACCGACGACCTCCGGCGACTGATTCCGATGAGTTTCGACCGCCCTCTTTTCTCTGGTTCAAACAATCGTGACCAGCATGTTCTTGCGCGTTCCCTGATATCTTTCGTTTGCATTCTCATGACCTAGCTCGTCGTCATCATCCACGCCCGCAAGTGACAGAACCGCCGTCTGACTCCGACGAGCAATTGAGGTATAATCCGACCGCCCCTTGTATTCTCCTTGATCCGTTAGTGTTCGCCGTAGACTTGCGCACCCTCTGATGCCACTGGTTTATGCTAGGGTGACCCAGAGCGTCGCCAACGTCTTCGTCACCGTGCATCCGACGCTGTGCTCAACTCCGACGAGGATTTTCGGCCGTGCTAGTGCGCCCCTGTCCAAGCAAAGACCACGTTGAGCTTCCTCGTGATCGT
The DNA here is from genome assembly GCA_916181665.1 of Avena sativa. Classification (NCBI taxonomy): domain Eukaryota; kingdom Viridiplantae; phylum Streptophyta; class Magnoliopsida; order Poales; family Poaceae; genus Avena; species Avena sativa. The sequence continues at coordinate 359,564,074 of OV702283.1, forward strand.
GCGAGTCTGGTAAGCCACGCCACACACCCCAGCCCGTCCTGTATTCGCCGGACCATCGCCGCCAGTAGCGCCACCGCCGCCAGCAGCCATTTGCGCCGCCCATCCTTGGTCACGCGCTTAGCAGCCGTAGGATCTAGATCCAGCGCTCTAGATTAGATCTGAATTGAAGGGGTAAGTGACAATCTGAGCCGTGCGCGTTAAGTTAGATCTGACGGTCCACGCTGGTCGATCCAAGCGAAGCGGTACCGACGAATCAGAGCGCGACGCGTGGCTAGGGTCTAGTTTAAAAACAAAATTTGAATCAGATTTATATCCAAATTTGATTTTCTTGTAACTTTTGATTCCCACGTTAGATTTTAGCAAATTTTATACCCTTGGAATCAGGAAGACAAGCCCTTTCTGGTTATGCAATGTGTTTAGTGTTTAGTTTCTGCTAAAATGACTTTATTTGCAGAAACTTGTTTAGGACTATTTTGAGTATATGAATTGTTTAGGAAATTGTTTGTGTCAAATAAACTTGGTTTAGCAAGTTTTTGACTTGGTTATGATTCAGTACCATGCACTTGCTTGGTTGAGTTTTAAAAATCATCACTTAGCATTTTTGCATACATGCATATGTATTTTTGTTTGTTTGTATATGAATTGTGTGTAATTTTGTGTTACCATTCTATGTGTAGATTTTGGTGCTAGTGATTGTGATTGTGAAGAGTGCTACTCTCCCAACTACCAAGGCAAGTGGTACTTCATGAATATTTCCCTCCCTATATATTTTTATACAAGCATTAGAAACATTTTTGCTAAGTCTTGCATGTTACTATTTTTGCCAAATGCCATGTTGGGAAATCCTAAGTAGTTGTAGAATTGCTAGGAAATTTTCTAAGTTAAGTACTATCTATGCCATGCTTAGCCTAGCTAGTAGCAAACAAGGGTTGGTAAAATATACATGCTATGGTGAAAGTATTTCTAAGTCTTTGGACTTATGTTTTCTTAATAAAACAACTAAGTTAATGAATCACCTGGGTGGAAGGGACTTGATTGGTGGTTTTTGGTTGAGTGGTTACACAAGGCCCATGGCTATGGTTTACCTTGTGTATCTCACTTGTGGAAAGCCACCCAGGAACAAAGGGATTTTAGAGGCCAAGTGTTGAGAAGCTTATAGTGCAGCCACTTGGCAATATGGGCTCTGCCTAGATCACATAGGTTGCTAGAACTTAGCCATTTGGACAGTTGGTGGTAGTGGGAATGATAGGTTGGAACGCGTCCATTTGGTCTAAGGGAAGGCTTCTGAAAGGTCCTGTCTTGGTGAAACCAAGTCTGGTGGGAAAAGTGCACAACCTCTGTAGATGGAAAAATCTAAGTACTTAGCCAAGTCCATGGCAATGGACAACTTGAGCATCAAGACATGGAAGCTATCAAGAATCTCATCACTCCAACTTCTAAGTAAAACTTGTGGGTGAACAAGGGTGAAGGACCTCAATGTCTATTGGTGGTTCCTTGGGAAAAGTTTTTGACAAAGAAAAACTTAGTGATTTCAACTAATAGGAAAAACCTATTTTGAGCAAAGCAAGCCAAGCTACACTTAGGCAAAATGCATATAGTAATATAGTCCACCTAAATTTTACTAAGGTATCACTTGCCAATACTATTCCAAAGTATTGACCCACTGTGGCTGTAACTTGTGATGTTGCAGGTTACTCTGATGAGGATTAGGTGTCATGAGTCTACACTCAACATGTTTTCCTGTGGCACATGAAGATGAAGACTTATATTTATTTACTTATTCAAACTCTTGTATTAGGCCTTTGGCCCTGAGTTGTAAAGAATATGTTTAACTCTGGAATGGATGTAATAAATGACCTTTGTATCTGTGTACTTCATCTTAAACTGTGGATGCTAGCAATGATCCAGGGACTAGCATTGCAATCATAGGGATCCTTTTCCTTTACAAAGGAGGGATCTTACAAACTTGATCCAACGCGCCAGAGTAACTGATCCGGACGAAACGGTATGTACGAGTAATAACAAGACACGTGTCCCAGCTCTTTTGATTTAAAACAAAATAGATCTATTAGATGTTCCAGTTTGAATAATTCATAACTTCTAATCTACACGTCCAAATTTTGCAAACTTTATATCAATGGATTCAGAAAAACAAGCCCTAGACAACCATGCACTTTGTTTAGTAAAAATCTTCTGTTAAAATGTTTGTTTTTGCAGAAACTTATGTATGCATGATTAGGATATAAAATTTATTCCAAAATATTTTTGGGGATAAAATATTTGGAAAATGGTGTGTTTTGAACCTACTGACCATAGGAAACAAATTGTGGTTTGAAAAATGTATTTGGTGAAGCAAAAGAACAAATCTTTGATTTAAACCATTTCTAGTCAAATAAAAATATGGTTTAATTATTAAAAATGGTTTTTGAGGAAAACCTTTGGAAAATGTTTTGGAAATAAACTCTCTGACCCTAAACACAAGATTATATGGTTTGAAAACATATTTTGTGAAACCTATAGAATTTTGCCTTATTAAAAGCATTTCTACACCACATAAAATAATGACTTAGTCTAAAAATGGTTTATGAAGTGAAATCTTTTGCAAATGATTTTGTCACTTTATAAAATGATCATTAGGTGTTTTCAAATGTTTATAACCCATTAGAAACCACTTCTCCAAATAAAACAATCTTTAGCATGCTTGCATACATTGTTTTGTTATTATTATTTTATGTGATGAATTGCTTGAATGGTAGATTGAAATGTTGTTTGCTTGATTGAATTGTAGTGACTTGAAGTGTGTGAACATTGCAAAGATCAAGGAGTGAACTTATACCCTCTACCAAAAAGGAAAGTGATGCTACATACTTTTGTCCCATTATTTTCACTATGCATTAGTCATGTTTATAAGTAAGACTTGCATGGAATTTTGCTAAGTATAAACCATGCTATGGGAAATCCTAGTAGATGAAACCTTAGTAGAATTTCCTAAGTTAAGATTCCTACTACTATCATGCTTAGATTAGCTAATAGAAAACAAGGGTGGAATATATATTCATACTATGGAAAATTTCCAAGTCAAGGACTTGTGTTTTGTTAATAAAACAACTAAGTGAATGAATCACCTGGGTGTAATGGAAGGAATGGTTTGTGTTGAGTGGTCATGCAAGTCCAGTATGCTGGGGAAAACTTGGGCATCACCAAGTCCAGTATGCTGGGGAAAACTTGGTGTCTCACTTGTGAATGGCCACCTAGGAACAAAGATATTTGAGATGTCAAATGTTGAGAAGCTTCAAGTGCAACCACTTGGCATTATGGGCTCTGCCTGGATCATATAGGTTGCAAGAACTTAGCCAAATGGACAGTTGGTGGTAGGGGTTGATAGGTTGGAACGCGTCCATTCTGGTCTAAGGGAAGGCTTCTGAAAGATCTTGTCTTGGTGAAACCAAGTCTTGTGGGGAAAGTGCACAACCTCTGCAGATGGAAAAACCTAAGTACTTAGCCATGTCCCTGGAAAAGGACAACTTGAGCATCAAGACATGGAATCTATCAAGAATCTCATCATCCAAATTTCTAAGTTAAAAACTTGTGGTTGAACAAGGGTTTAAGGTTCACCAATTTCTATTGGTGGTTCCTTGGGTGATTTTGTCAAAGCAAAAACTTAGTGTTTTCAAATGATAAGGATAATCTATTTTTGAGCAAAGCAAGCCTAAGCTCCACTTAACCAAATGCATATAGAGATGATATACTCCACTATACTACCATATTATCACTTGCCAATACAATTCAAATGTATTGACCCTTGTGGCTATAACTTGTTATGTTGCAGGTTGTGTGATATTAGTGAAATAGGATTACAAGTCTACAACCAACATGTCTGCCTGTGGCACTTGGAAGATGAAGGACCCCATGCTTATAGATATCCTGCTGCAATGTAATGTAATAGCCAAATGAGCTATGTAAGATGTAATAAACTACTTTATTCCTGGTTATAAAGTTGTATTATGACCTTTGTTTCTTGACATTACATCTTAACTGTGGATGCTAGCTATTGATCCAGGGACTAGCATTGCAATCACAGGGATCCTTTTCCTTTATAAAGGAGGCATCTTACAGATGGTATCAGAGCATTGTGTTGCCTGTAGGATTTGTAAACCTAGGATTGGACAAAACCCCTTAGAAAAATAGGAGTTGTATTTGTTCCAAAACTTATTTACAAACAATCTTGTAAACTCTTTCCTCAACCATTTTAGTTTCAACTCTACACCTCTTCTATTTCAACTTGATGGATAAAGCCTACCCCATGGCCAAAGACTTCACCATGTGCAAAGGACTTCATCAACTCTAATGACTTCAACATCTTCAACTCTAATGACTTAAACATCTTCATCATTTTCACCAAGGACATCAACTTGGATATCACTAAGGACTACAAGTGAGACAAGAAATATTACTCAAGACTTGATGACTAAGGAAACACAACTTAGAAGGAACCATCATTCCTTTGAAGTTTTGAGACCAAGATGAAAGAAATTCTCTAAGGATACAAAGATTGTGTTCATGAAGAATCAACTAAGAAGGATGGAAAGATCTCAAGTGAACCATATAGTTGGACCACCATATTTAGTTTAAGCCAAACCCACCAACTTAGTGTGGTGTAACAAAAATATTTTTGGTTGCCTAAAAATGTGCTTGAACTTTGTTGTTTGAGTGGAATGTTTGTTTGTGGTTGCTTGCACATTGCTTGTGTGAATTGTGATGTGTGTGATTAGAATTATTTCCTTAGAAATATTTTGCCTATTCTAATCCCAAACCAACCCAAACAGATGACATCTCCAAGAGACTCCAACATCAAGGATGATGACAACAACAACAACCAAGAGATGCACATGAGAGAACAACTACTAGCAAACCAAACCCAGTTGAGCCAAGTGACAACTCAGCTTTTAGCCAACAACAATGGATTAGACCCAGCCATACAAAGGATTTTGGAACTTCAATCCCAATTGTTGCAAGGGATGGCTACTCAAATGATCAACATGGGAGACAACTCTTCCCAAGGAGCTTGTGACAACAAGGATGACAAGGATGTTAATCTAGAAGGAACCCAAGCTTGTAATATTTGTGGAGACAAGGATCACACTTCCAAGGAGCATGAAGATCAATGCCCCAATTGTGAAGAGAAACATCCAATTGACCAATGCCCCACATCCCAAGCTACTTGTTACCTATGTGAAGGAAATAATCATGTCCCTATCCAATGCCCCATCTATTCCATAGTTGAACAAAGGAAACAAGGTGGAGTGCAACAACTGATTGCAGACTACCATGAGAGAGCCAAGTCTACCAAGAAGGATGAAGACAAAGGAAAATCTCAACTTGTACCTCCCAACAACATGACTCAATTTAAAGGACCAAAAAAGAGACATATGTATCATCCAAGGAGTAATAGAAGGTCAAGGAGACCAGTAGACATTCCTACCTATGAGATAACATATGAAGAACATGAACTAGAAGCACTCCTAGCTTTGGAGAAACCCAAGAAAAAGAAGGAAAAAAGCCATGTGCAATGTGGTCATTGCAAAGAAATGGGACACTATGCCAGTGAATGTCCAGAGAAGCAAAAATATAAGGAGATTAGCCAAGTGTGGTGCAACAACTAGAAAGATCTAGGCCATTATGTAGCAACTTGCCCACAGAAGATACGTGATGAACTCAATCTTATCACATGTTACAATTGTGGTAACCAAGGACAATATGCAAGCAATTGTCCAGAAAAGATGAAGCACAAGATAAACAAGCCTATGAAGGATCTCAGCCTTGTCACATGTTTCAAGTGTGGAAACAAAGGACACTATGCAGATGTTTGCCCAGAGAGATTTCAACAAGATCCCAAGCAAACCAAGATGTAATTTAGTTGGAAATTTTTTAAGGGTGGTAGTACCCTAGATGATTTTGAGACAAATTGTAACCCCTAGCCTCCCCAAATCTCGGGACGAGATTTATTTTAAGGGTGGTAGCCTGTCACATCCCAAGATTTTCCAAATCTTGTAATGTGAAAAATAAATAAACAAAATAAATTATTGTTGAATTTTAGGGTGAAAAGAAACTTTTGTTTCTAAAAGGAAACTTAAAAATCCCATCTTGAACAAACTATAATTAAAGTTTGAATTCAAAATTCAAATCTAGAGAAATGCATTCCTCAATTAATGTATCTGGAAATTTAAACACTTGGAAAATAAATCCAAACCCTAAACCCTAATGGAATAAAAATCATTTCCAAGTTATCTCCAAGCCTATGGATTTGATCCATATAAAATCTTGTCAACAAACATTTACAAATGATCAAGAAAGACAAATAGAAATATTATAAAACCATAGAAATTGATTTCATTCAATTTGGAGCCATAGATAAAATCTTATGAATTTAAATAAAATAAGGAAAAGTAAATTCCAAAGCTAATAAAGCCCTTATCTAAAATCCCTACCAAATGGAGAGCAAATAATCCTAAATATATTTGAAAGTAAAAATAAATATCAAATAAGATTTTACAAATTGGAATCACCAAGTTTGGGTCTCTAAATAAAAAGATATGGATTTTATAAGATGAAGAAGGAAATATTAAATAAGGATTATTTAAAGACCAAATTAAATCTTGGCCTAATCCATTAAGCAAATGGAATGAATATAATCCAAATCCAAATGAAATAAAAGGATGAAAAATCTCCAAATAAAATAAAATGGCAATAACCATTCAATCCCTATTTTAATAAAGACAAATCTCTAATAAGAATTATTATTTAATCCATGAGAAAATAGTAATTTGGGATTTACCCAAATGAAATAAAAGTGGTTTAATCCAACTTAAATAAGATTAAAGAAATCTTTCAAATAAACTTTAGGGAATTAAAACTATATTTAATTCCATTGGAATTAAAATAAATATCCAATTCAAATGATTTATAAATCAAATTAAATACTTTCCAAATAATTCAAGATGAGTTATTCGAACCCAAATAATCAAATGAAAACCTACTGAAAGGGTTTGGTAAGTTTAAAGAATTTAAATGGTGTTTAAAAAAAATATTATTATATCTTATATGATTTAAAACAAAGGCCTTTTTGAATAGTTAAAAGACTTAAAAAGAATAGATAAATTATTCTAAAAATGATATCTGAATGTTTTATTAACCAGTATTTAAACCCACACAAAATTTGGCAATTATTTGAATTCAAATGGGTGTTTGAATTGGTTGTTCAAAATCAAAACAGAATAAAGGAAATGGAAAAAGATAAAACAAACAGAACAAAAAAAATGCAAACAGACTCGAACCAGCCCAGCTAAGCCCACCTGGCCCTGTCCAGCCTAGTTCCTCTCCTCCCCGCAGAAAATGATTCGAACTAGCAAACTCACCCGCAGCATCGCTGACAGAAGGACCCCACCGCACCCTTCTCTCTCTCTCGCTGCCAGATGACCCCACGCCCACGTCACCTTCTTCCTCCCCGCGGTGACCATGCCCCTCACCTCGCCGGCCGTTGCAGGCGATTAAAGCCGGGCTTAATTCACGTTAACCGCACCATTAAATGACCCCCCGACCACGCCCTATTACTCGCCTATGTTTCCCCTCCATTTCCCCTCCGTCGCCTCACCCAAGCGCGCCCCCAGGCCGCCCAATTTCTCTCTGTACTGCTGCTGTCTCCGACGAGCTCGCAAGCAAATTCTGGCCAGTCTCCTCCGCCCCTTGCCTCCTCGAGCACACAGACGTGATCCCCATCTCTTGGCGAACCACCTCGTAGCACCATCTCGCCCCCGCGCGCCCTAGAACTTCGGCAACGACGACGACCACCGCCGCCACCGTCTGCCTCCGCTCCGTCAGTCTTTTCCGGTGAGTGCTGACCACCCTACTTACTCTCGATGATGCACACATGATCGCCAACCTCGTGCGCAGCTAATGTCGTTCATTCTTTGCCTTTTTGTGCACCGTAGCATCGCCCTCGACGACGACTGACCAAACCCGAGGCGCAGCGCAGCTCCGGCGAGAGATTGACAACAACCTCGTGCGCCCCTTGCCTTCCCGCTGGTACCTTGAGCTTCGCTGTGATCTCCTGAACCTGGTGAGCATCTCCTTACTCTTTCTTGCTTCCTCTAGCCCCAGCTCCGCCGTAGCCAGACACACCGCCGCCACCTGCCGCCGCTAGCGCCGCCACTAGTTGGCAAGTGTGCTCAGCATCGTCCGATCTTGATCTGACGATTAGGATAGAATCACTTAACGCCGAAGAGGTACGCAATCTGTGCCGTGCGATGTAACTTGATCCAACGCGCCAGAGTAACTGATCCGGACGAAACGGTATGGACGAGTAATAACAAGACACGTGTCCCAGCTCGTTTGATTTGAAACAGAATAGATCTATTAGATGTTCCAATTTGAATAATTCATAACTTCTAATCTACACGTCCAAATTTTGCAAACTTTATATCAATGGATTCAGAAAAACAAGCCCTAGCCAACCATGCACTTTGTTTAGTAAAAAGCTTCTGTTAAAATGTTTGTTTTTGCAGAAACTTGTGTATGCATGATTAGGATATATAATTTATTCCAAAATATTTTTGGGGATAAAATCTTTGGAAAATTGTGTGTTTTGAACCTACTGACCATAGGAAACAAATTGTGGTTTCAAAAATGTATTTGGTGAAGCAAAAGAACAAATCTTTGATTTAAACCATTTCTAGTCAAATAAAAATATGGTTTAATTATTAAAAATGGTTTTTGAGGAAAACCTTTGGAAAATGTTTTGGACATAAACTCTCTGACCCTAAACACAAGATTATATGGTTTGAAAACATATTTTGTGACACCTATAGAATTTTGCCTTATTAAAAGCATTTGTACATCACATAAAATAATGACTTAGTCTAAAAATGGTTTATGAAGTGAAATCTTTTGCAAATGATTTTGTCACTTTATAAAATGATAATTAGGTGTTTTCAAATGTTTATAACCCATTATAAACCACTTCTCCAAATAAAACAATCTTTAGCATGCTTGCATACATTGTTTAGTTATTATTATTTTATGTGATGAATTGCTTGAATGGTATATTGAAATGTTGTTTGCCTAATTGAATTGTAGTGCCTTAAAGTGTGTGAACAGTGCAAAGATCAAGGAGTGAACTTATACCCTCTACCAAAAAGGCAAGTGATGCTACATACTTTTGTCCCATTATTTTCACTATGCATTAGTGATGTTTATAAGTAAGACTTGCATGGAATTTTGCTAAGTGTAAACCATGCTATGGGAAATCCTAGTAGATGAAACCTTAGTAGAATTTCCTAAGTTAAGATTCCTACTACTATCATGCTTAGCTTAGCTAATAGAAAACAAGGGTGGAATATATATTCATACTATGGAAAATTTCCAAGTCAAGGACTTGTGTTTTGTTAATAAAACAACTAAGTGAATGAATCACCTGGGTGGAATGGAAGGAATGGTTTGTGTTGAGTGGTCATGCAAGTCCAGTATGCTGGGGAAAACTTGGGCATCACCAAGTCCAGTATGCTGGGGAAAACTTGGTGTCTCACTTGTGGATGGCCACCCAGGAACAAAGAGATTTGAGATGTCAAATGTTGAGAAGCTTCAAGTGCAACCACTTGGCATTATGGGCTCTGCCTGGATCATATAGGTTGCAAGAACTTAGCCAAATGGACAGTTGGTGGTAGGGGTTGATAGGTTGGAACGCGTCCATTCTGGTCTAAGGGAAGGCTTCTGAAAGATCTTGTCTTGGTGAAACCAAGTCTTGTGGGGAAAGTGCACAACCTCTGCAGATGGAAAAACCTAAGTACTTAGCCATGTCCCTAGAAAAGGACAACTTGAGAATCAAGACATGGAAGATATCAAGAATCTCATCATCCAAATTTCTAAGATAAAAACTTGTGGTTGAACAAGGGTTTAAGGTTCACCAATTTCTATTGGTGGTTCCTTGGGTGATTTTGTCAAAGCAAAAACTTAGTGTTTTCAAATGATAAGGAAAATCTATTTTTGAGCAAAGCAAGCCTAAGCTCCACTTAACCAAATGCATATAGAGATGATAGACTCCACTATACTACCATAGTATCACTTGCTAATACAATTCAAATGTATTGACCCTTGTGGCTGTAACTTGTTATGTTGCAGGTTGTGTGATATTAGTGAAATAGGATTACAAGTCTACAACCAACATGTCTGCCTGTGGCACTTTGAAGATGAAGGACCCCATGCTGATAGATATTCTGCTGCAATGTAATGTAATAGCCAAATGAGCTATGTAAGATGTAATAAATTACTTTATTCCTGGTTATAAAGTTGTATTATGACCTTTGTTTCTTGATATTACATCTTAACTGTGGATGCTAGCTATTGATCCAGGGACTAGCATTGCAATCACAGGGATCCTTTTCCTTTATAAAGGTGGGATCTTACACTTATGGTTGTCTTTAAATTTCATTTAAGACCTGCGTGTCTATTATTCAAAGTAGTTGTAATAGTTGATGTTGGTGGACGACAACCATGGAGCGGCGCCATTGAACTTGACGCCATGCCGGTGATGATGGAGATCATGTTCATGCTTGGACATGGAGATCGAAGGCATAAGAAGAAAGGCCATATCATATCACATATTATGAATTGCATGTGATGTTAATCCTTTTATGCATCTCGTATTGCTTAGATCACGAAGGTAGCATTATAAGATGATACCTCTCACAAAATATCAAGTTCATAAAGTGTTCGTCCTTAGTAAGCACCGTTGCTAATACTCGTGGTTTCAAAGCACCACGTGATGATCGGGTGTATTAGATTCTGCGTGTGCATACAACGGGAGCAAGCCAGATTTTCTCATATGGAAACTAAAGTTAATCTTGACGAGCCTAGCATGTACAGACATGGTCTCAGAACACGGAATACCGAAAGGTAAAGCATGAGTCATATAGATGATATGATGAACATGATGATTGTTCGCCTTCGAAACTACATCATTTGACGTGATGATCGGACTTGGTGTAGTGGATTTGGTTCGTGTGATCACTTAAACAATGTGAGGGATATTGTTTTGAGTGGGAGTTCAACTGCAATATGATCAAAAGTTGAACACTATTTATCATAAATTAAATTAAAGTGAATTTGCATAGTTGTTGTAGTCATTGGCATCCTTTTACCACCTTACGCTTAGTTATAATTGAGATAACAGAACTATAGAATTCTGGTTAGTTACTTTACGAACTAGTATCGTATTGTTTTGAAGTGTTAATTTAAAGTTTAAAAGTCCTATTGCAAACTTCAGTAAGTTTCGGTTACTCCATGAAGTTTAATAATTGGTATTAAATCAAGAGTAACAATTCCAGTGTTAGTATATAAGTATCATGTTTGTCTCCATGATTCTTGATATTCAAAAGATTGTTTTAATATCAAGGTTATCGGGGAGCTGAAAGAATTGTTTCAGAAACCATCATGTGTGGAGGATATTGCGATATCTGAAACTATGTTTTGGTTGCAACATGATAGAGTATAATACGAAAATTTTATGTTCTCATGTTTGATGGGAGACACTGGTCGTCCTAATCCTCCAAAAGGTTTTGGAGAGAAACATTATAGTCACAATTCATTGTTATAAGCTAAAGTAGCTTGATCATGAATAGTTCTATTATAAGGATAGATATTTGATGTAGGTAAAATGTTTACTACTCTAGAAGATTACTAAAGAATGGAATTTGAAAGAACACCAAACATTTGATGATGGTGATCTAATTCAAAGTGCAAGTCCAAATACATTGGTATTTAACTATACATGCTTTGGACTATGTGTCATGTGTATGGATCCACTATTGATGTTGATAGATTCTTTTAAATGGAAAAGGAAATACTGAAAGAGAATCTTAGAAATATATGGCAGAAAAGAAAAGACTAGAATTGTTCAGCTCAGGTATATAGATGATATACATGTTATGGATATATTCTTTGCTTGTTAAACAATGTGGTTCTTAAGTATTGGATACTGAATTTGTTGGTGTGAATTGTCATAAGCAACAACACAATTCATGAACTGCAATGGCCTAAGTAACTAGCAAGAGAATATGTGATGATGTCCATCGAGAACAAATAAAGTGTTGATGTGCTTCTCGTTGACATCAAAGCTTAACTTCAAGATTTGTTTTTATCAGGTATTATTAGAACAAAAGGTTGTTCAAATAATTTCCGTGTTCCATAAATGATGGACGATATACAAGTCTAGTTGGAGAAATCACATCCATAAAACTAATGCTAAAAATGTCGAAAGACAAATGATTGAAAGATCACTCAGGAAGTGACCATTTAAATTATATTGGAAAGAAAACATGAAGAAACTCCATGTTGATGGAATTTTGGAGTCTTTTGATTTTTGATCAAATGACGCTTGTGAAACTTTCCTAGAGATAATTAAAACTCCGTTCATAGGCCAAAAGTGAACGAATGACTAGCTTATTGGAACTGGTACATATAGATGTATGAATCTCATTATGTGTAATCAAGAGCGATAGATTTCAACTTCATATGCTTTCTCTAAAAAATTGAGTGAATATATGAATATTTACTTAATGAGGATGAAGTGTGAAACATTTGAAAAAATTCAAATACTTTCAAGATGAAGTGCACAATCAATGTAACAAGAAAATAAAGAATTTATGATAGGATCATAAAGGAAGATATTTGAGTTACAAGTTTAGCATAACACCTAAGATTTGAGGAATCGTTCCATGAATTTGCATTTCCCGAAACACCATAAGAGTATGGAGTGTGCGAGATATGTAATGAAACCTTGTTTGACATGGTAAGATCAAATGTGTTATATAAAACTACCATTATATTTTAAGAGATTAAAGCTTTAGAGACTACCGCTTTTACACTGAAAAGAGCTCCATCATGATCCGTTGAAATGACATCATATGAGTTATGGTTTGGGGTAAAACCCAAGTCATCCTTTCTTAAACGTTGGTTTGCTATGCATAAGTAAATGTTTACAACCAAAGTCGGATGAGCGTGTCTTTGTAGTTTATTTCAGAGAACCGTTGAGTATTCCTCCATAAACACCGAAGAAAAAAGTGTTTGTCGCTTAGAATGTCAAGTTTCTTAAGAAGGACATTTTCGTGAAAAGTTAAGTAGGAGGACAATAGAACTTTTATAAGGTTAAAATAACATTAGCTATATATATGTGCTGAGTTGCACAGCATTGAAAGCGTTTCGAAGGCAGCAATAATGCTCATGGCTCACATGCCTCAAAAGTTGTGGTCACGGAGGTCTAAGTTCCTATTGAACCAAGTAGGTCGAGTAAACAATCAAATACCAAGATTTGAGAGTTAGATAATTATTTGAAAAATGATGAACCGACTACATGCAAACAAGCAATGATGGGCCCTGACTCTATCAGATGGCTGTAAGCTATAGAATCTGTGATAGTTCCATACACGAGAAGTCAAGCTTTGAACTTGAAAGACCCTCTGAAAGGTGTAAATACCTTACAGTCATATTTGGATCTATAAAGAAATAGACATGGATGTTTCACATCTATGAAATAGTCGACATGTTGGGAAAGAATTCACGACAATGTTCAAGCAGTTGATTATGACAAGATTTGATATTTCATAGCGATATTTATTCTAGATGGATTAATGTAGCAACCAGTACATATAATTTTGTTGTGTGGTAGTTGAATAAACAAAAAAAGTTCTTCTAATAGAATGGTCACCTAGGATATGTACATGACATGGTCCAAAGGGTTTTGTTAATTCAAAGGATGCTAAAAGCGAATGCAAACTTCAATGGTTGAAGTAAGCATCATGGAGTTGGAATCTTCACCATGATGAAACTGATAAAATAGTTCAAATTCATTAGAGACGATGAAGATGCTTGCATTTGCAAGAAATTAAGTGGGAGCGCTAAGACATATTTCTAATATATTATGTGGAAGACATACTGTTGATTGGAAATGATGTATCTTTTATTGATGCAAGTTAAGAATTTCATCTCGATGAGAGACTTAGGCAAAATCCGAATATTTGGTATCAATATCTATATATATATATTGAGACACTAATATGGTTGTGCCAAATGTACATAGATGAGATATTGAAAGAGTTCAGTATGGAAATGACAAGAAAGGTTCTTGCCACATAGAAAGGATTAAATCAAAATTCAAGTGTATCGACACTTGGTAAGTGAAACAAAGATTCAAGTATTTTTGATACTTGATCACAAAGAGAGTTTATCAATCAAACTGTGATATGTACACTTCGAGATATGTCCTATACTCTAAATGTTATGAGCACATACCAGAATGATTCATAAGATGATTATTGGACGATAGTAAAGATATTCCTACGATCTTTTGGAAGAACTAAGAGTATATTATTTTTGTAGAGGTGACAAATAGATGGTTAGTTCATTGTAAAAGTACTACATTGATAATAGTTTTGTCACAAAGTACAAATTAAGTTTATCTCAATCTAAACTAAGGGTGGCACAATATAATGGAAAGTAAGTTCCATAATGGATTTGGATGAGTTCCAAAGTTAATACATTGAGACAGATACTACAACAAAAGTCTAAGTATATGGCTGCTATTATAGTAGCAAAAGAGGGCATTTGTGTCAAGTAGTTTTTTATCAAACTAGGTGTGGTTCACAGCAGGATAGTACTATGAAGATATATTGTATGACAATATTATCAACATGTATTAACCCCAAGGAACTAAAGGTCTCACCAAAGGATCAAATTTATACAAAGCCATCTCATTAAAGAATGAGTGATGCATAGAGACGCAAAGATATGCAATTACACAAAGACCTGAAAGTATCAGATCCGAAGTTCAGTTGACCATTAGCAATCGTGTAAATACAACAACGGAAAGCCATAGGTGTTGAATACACAAAGATTTGAAACTAGATTATTGTCTCTAGTGCAAGTGGGAGACTGTTGGAGATATGCCCAAGAGGCAATAATAAAGTGGTCATTATCATATCTTCATGCTTATGATAAATGTTTACATCCCATGCTATAATTGTATTAACCGGAAACATTCATACTTGTGTGATTTGTAAACATGTAAGAGTCCCTATTAAAGCCTCTTGTTAAACTAGCTTGTTGGTTAATATATGATCATGGTTTCCTGATCATGAACAATGAGATCTTATTAACAACAAGGTCATATCATTAGGAGAATGATGTGATGTACATACTCCTATAGTTAAGCGTAGCATAAGATCAAGTCATTTAAATAGTTCACTTGCTATAATATTTCAATACATAGTAACCTAAATCCTTCGAACATGAGATCATGTTAATCACCATCACCGGATGGATGCTTTGATGACATAAAACACCACTTCGTAACTGGGTGGTTATAAAGGTGGCATTGAGTGTTTGGAAAGTATGCGTTGAGGCACATGGATCAATAGTGGGATTTGTCCATCCATATGACAGATAGATATACTCTAGGCCCTCTCGGTTCAAGGTCATCCAATTATCTTGCAAGCATGTCACTAGCTCACAAGGGATCACATATCACACAAACGAGTAAAGAGTACTTATCAGTAACGAGGTTGAACTAGGTATGTAGAGATACCGACGATCAAACCTTGGATAAGTAAAGTATCACGAGACAAAGGAAATTGGTATCGTATGTAAATGGTTTGTTCGATCATGAAGTATTCATAAAAATATGTGGGAGCCATATGAATTTCCAGATTCCTCTATTGGTTATTGATCGAAGAAGAGTCTCGATCATGTCTGCACAATTCACGAACCGTAGGGAGACACACTTAAGGATTCAATGTTGTTTAGTAGATATGGAAAGTGAGTAAAGAGACCGAATGTAGTTCGAAGTCTCGGATGGGATCTAGGATATCACAAGGAGATCCAGAATGGTCCGGAGAATAAGATTCATATAAGGAAAGTCCAATTCTGGAGTTCGGGAATGGTTTCGGTGTTTTCACCGGGGAATGTTCTAGAAGGGTCTAGAAGGTCCACCGATCCGGAGTGGGAAGGGTACATTGATGTGTCATTCCAAAGTGGAATGGTTGCATCATGTCATAGGTCACTTGTCTAGACACTTGGAAGAGAGAAATCAAACTCCAGTTTGAGAGTCAAAAAGGCAGTTTGAAAAATTAAAACTAGGACAATGATTTCCATGTGGAGGGAGGGAAGGAATCCTACATAAGGGAGGATTCCTCCCTCTCCCTTGCGCCAGCCAGATTAAGTGGATTTTGGGGAGGACTACCTCCTTGGCGCCTCCCCACCTATAAAAGGAGGGGTAGGGCGCCCCCCCTTGCCACCACAAAAACCCCTAGGTTGGCCGCCTCCCCCCTCTCTAGGTGCGACCAATCTAGATGTCTTCTAAACCGCTACCGACTAGCTAAACCCTAGTTGCTAACTACCTCTAAACATCGGCCCTCTAAACCCTAGATCACCGGGGCTGCCTCTACTCCACCATACGCGCTCAGGTTTAGGCGAAGCCCTGTGGGATCTTTCCTCTACTTCCAACACCACGCCGTCGTGCTGCCGGAATCACGAGGAGAGAGCTATAATGTCACATCCCAAAATTTTCCAAATTTTGAAATTTGAAAAATAATTAAAGAAAAGAATTAATTGTTGAAATTTTTGGTGAAAAGAAAAATTTTGCTTCTAAATGGAAACATCAAAACCCTTCTTGAACAAAATTTGAATAAAAGGGCATCCAACAAAATTTCAATCAAGTGAAATGCATTTATCAATGAATGTATCTTGAAATTTAAACATTTGGAAAAGTTAAACCAAAACCCCAAATCTTAATGAAAGAAATCACTTCCAAAGGTCAAATGCATTTTATGCATGGAAAGAATCTTGAATATAAACACTTGGGAAAATAAACGAAAACCCTAAAACCCAAATGGAAGAAAATCATTTCCAAGATCTCTCTAAGACAATGGATTTGATCCATATAAAAATCTATCAACAAACATTTATAAATGATAAAAAATTATAAAAAAAATATTATAAAACCATAGAAGTTGGTTTCATTTAATTTGGAGCCATGGATAAAAACTTATGATTTTAATAAGATAAAAGGAATTAATTTCCAAGGCTAATAAAGCTCCTAAATAAAATCCATACCAAATTATGAGAAAAATAATCCTAAAATGATTTAAAAGGATAAAAAAATATTAAATAAAATTATACAAATTGGAATCACCAGTTTTGGAGCTATAAATAAAAAGATATGGATTTTAAAAGGCAAAGAAAGAAATAAGTAAATGAGGAATATTTAAAAGACAAATTAAATCTTGGCCAAATCCATAAACAAATGAAAGTAAAAAGGAGTAAATGATTATTTAAATAAAATCATATGGATTGAACCATATTCAATTTTTTTTAAATAAAGACAAATTGCCTAAACTAAATAAAACTATAAATCCCATGAAAAGTATTTAGAAGACAATTTAAAACTTGAATTCATCCATAAGCAAATGGAATAAAGATAGTCCAAATAAAATAAAGGAATACATATTATTTGAATAAAAACTTATATGGACTTGAACCATATTTGTGTTGAATAAAGGCAAAATCCCTAATAAAAATGATTAATCAAATCATGAGAAAATAATAATTGAAATTGCCCAAGTGGAATAAAAGTTATCTAATTAACTTAAAAAGAATAAAGGATTAATTAAATAGAATTACATGGTTTGGAACCATATTCAAATTATGCAAACAAAGACGAAATGCCTAATTAAAATAAATAATAAATCATGAGAAAATATTTGAATATTTTCCAAAGTGGGCCAACTAATCAACTCCTAAATGGTTTAAAACCTACTAAAAGGGTTTGGTGAAATTTGAATTCAAATGGAAGCTTGAATCAATGGATTGAATAAAGACATAAACCTCATTTAAATAAATATTAAATCATAAAAGAATATTTGAATATTCTAAAATGGAATTTAAACACATTATTAATCAGTACAAACTTACTGAAAAGGTTTGGTAAACATTTGAATTTAAAATAGATGTTTAAATCATTTGAATAAAATAAAATGGATGAGAAACATATTAAAATCTTATTTAAATAAAGACAAGTGTCTATTTTTAAATAAATATTAAACCCTAAGAGAATATAAGAAAATATTCTAAAATGGACTTTAAAATACATTGCTAAACAGTATAAAAATGTACTAAAAATTTGGGAAAGATCTGAATTCAATTTGAGTTTGAAATCATTTGAATAAAATCAAATCAGAAAATAGAAATGGAAAAAGAAAAAGAAAACAGAAGAAAAAAATAGAAACAGACCCAACCCACTAACCCTACCCAGCTCCCAGTCCAGCAGGCCCATTTCCATCCCACCCGGCAGCTCCTCACTTTCCATTGCGAATCGTTTTCTCACTGCGCAGCGTACCCACTCGCCCACTGACCGAGCGACCCCACACATAACCTCTCGCCTCGCTGACAACCAGGCCCCACACTGCCTCATCATCGTCTTCCCAGCGACCAGTTCTTTCCCCAAATTCTCGCTGCCGTTCATACGTTGATTTCTCGACTTGAATTAGCAATAACGCCGTGCTAATTCTGCCCCACGACCTTGCCCTCTTAGACGCCCCTCTCCCCTCTCCCCTCTCTCTTTCCCCTCGCTCGCTCGCACCAGATCGCCTCCAAGCTGCCTCGATTTCACTCTCGCATGCCAATGTCTCTGACGAGCCACCGCGGCAATTCCGGCTAGCCCCGACACCCCCACTGCCCCTAGTTCCCACGAGAGCACTCCCCATCGCCTTCAGCACCTCCCAGTAACCTCATCTCGCCCGCGCGTGCCCCACAGCCTCGGTAACAATGACGACTGAACTCCACCGTCTCCTGCCACAACTCCGGCGACCCCTGCTGGTAAAATCCGACCGCACCTCTCCCTCTTAGTGATGCTCGTGTACTCACCTTGGTCCTACGCGTATAATAGACCCTTTGCTTCGCTTTCCCATGACTTGTAGCCTCGCCAACATCGAGGAACAGACGCACCCGACACCGACGACAACACCGGCGAGCAATCGCCAGCAGCATCGTGCGCCCCTGTCCCTGCGATGACAATGTTGAGCATCAGCACGACCCAACGAACCCGGTGAGATTCTTGCAAAATTTGCAAATTTTATATAAATGGATTCACAAAAATGTGAAATTTGCAACCATGCCCTTAGTTTAGTGTTTTTCTCCTAAAATAGTAGGTGTTTTGCAGAAACATTTCTAGGCCTATTTTGAGTATAAAAGTTATTCTAAAAATGATTTTTGGGTAAAATCTTTGGAAAATGATTTTTTTGAACCTACTGACCAGAATAACAAACTTTTTGGGTTTAGAAATATATTTTGTTAAACACAAGGAATTATTCCTTGAATAAAGGCATTTCTAGTAAAACAAAAATGTTTGCTATGAGTTAAAAATGCTTTTTGAGTAAAACCTTTTGCAAATGGTTTGAATTGAACTCTCTGACCATAAACACTAACTTTTGGATTTAAAAAAACATATTTCATTAACCCTAGAAAATTATTTCTTTGAATAAAAGCATTTCTAGTAAAACAAAAATGTTGTTATTATTTAAAAATGGTTTTTGAGTGAAACCTTTTGTAAATGAATTTGTTTTAAACACTTTTACCTTAAACACTAACATTTGTGTTTAAAAATATGTTTGTCAAACACTAGAAATTATTCCTTTGATTAAAATCATTTCTAGCAAAACAAAAATGATTTAAATGGCCCATTTTCACTAACTTGATTTGAAATGGTTTTCCAACTTTTATAAATGACCAATAGATGTTTTAAAATGTTTATAGCCTTATTAGAAACCACTCTTCCAAATAAAACAATCTTTTGCATCCTTGCATGCATTGTTTTGTTTTCTTTATTTTATGTGGTGAATTGTTTGAATGCTAGTTTTGAATTTGTGCCTTGATTGAATTGTAGTGAACTTTGAAGAGTGTGACAATTGCAAGATCAAGGAGTTAACATAGTTTCTCTACTAAAAAGTCAAGTGGTGCTTCATACATTTTGTCCTATTATTTTCACTATGCATTAGTGATATTTTGAGTAGGACTTGCATGGAATTTTTACTAAGTATGCTATGCCTTGGGATATCCTAGTAGATGATGCCTTAGTAGAATGAATCACCTGGGTGGAATGGTATGAATGGGATATGTTGAGTGGTTACACAAGGCCCAGTGACTTGCAATCTTGTGTATCACACTTGTGGAAAGCCACCCAGGAACAAAGAGATTTGAGATGTCAAATGTTGAGAAGCTTCTAGTGCAACCACATGGTATATGGGCTCTGCCAGGATCATATAGGTTGCAATAACTTAGCCATATGGACAAAAGGTGGTTAGGGGGTGATAGGATGGAACGCGTCCATTTGGTCTAAGGGAAGGCTTCTGAAAGATCTTGTCTCGATGCATGTCGAGTCTTGTGGGGAAAGTGCACCACCTCTCGAGAGAGTAAAATCTAAGTACTTAGTCGTGTCCCCGACAATGGACAATTTGAGCATCAAGACATGGAAGCTATCAAGGATATCCTCATCCCAATTTTGAAGTTAAAAGCTTGTGGTTGAACAAGGGCAAAGGACCAGTGGTTACACAAGGCCCTGTGACTGGACTACCTTGGTAACACACTTGTGTTCCTTGGGTGATTTTTACAAACAAAAACTTAGTGTTTTCAACTAATAAGGAAAACCTTATTTTGAGCAAAGCAAGCTTAAGCTCCACTTAGCCAAATGCATATAGATGATAGATACCACTACTCTACCATAGTATCACTTGCCAATACAATTAAAATGTATTGACCCTTGTGGCTGTAACTTATTATGTTGCAGGTTGTTTGATGTTAGTGAAGTGTGTTTAATAGGATTACTAGTCTACAACCAACATGATTGCCTGTGGCACATTGAAGATGAAGGAATCCATGCTATATAGATATTTCTGCTGCACTGTAATGAGATATCCAAATGAGCTATGTAAGATGTAATATAATATTTTATTCCTGGTTATAAAGTTCTATTATGACCTTTATCTCTTGACATTACATCTTAAACTGTGGATGCTAGCTATTGATCTAGGGACTAGCATTGTAAACATAGGGATCTCTACCTTATCAGGTTGGGACCTCTACAGATGGTATCAGAGCACTGTGTTGCCTGTAGGATTGTAACCCTAGGATTGGACAAAACCCCTTAGAAAAATAGGAGTTGTATTTTTTCAAACTTATTTACAAACAATCTTGTAAACTCTTTCCTCAACCTTTTTGGTTTTGATTCTACATCTCTTCTTTTCAAATTGATGGACAAAAACTTTAACATGAGCAAGGACTTCAATATCACAAAGGAATTCAACTTTAGTTTCACCAAGGACTTCAATTTGGACATCACTAAAGACTACAAGTGAGACAAGAAATGATACTCAAGACTTGAAGACTAAGGAAACACAACCTAGAAGCAACCATCATCACCTTTGAGCTTGTGACCAAGATGGAAGAATTTTCCAAGGAAACCATGAGCTTGTTCAAGAAGAAACAACTAAGAAGAATGAAATGATCTCAAGTGAACCATATAGTTGGACCACCATACTAGTGTTTAGTTTAGATCAACTTATTGATCACACCAACTTATGAGGTGTAGCAAAAATATTTTATTGCCTAAAAACATGCTTGAATCTTGTTGTTTGAGTGGAATGTTTGATTGTGATTTCTTGCACATTGTTTGTGTGAATTGTGGTGTGTGAGTAGAATTTGTCCTATAGAAAATCTTTTGCCTACTCTAATCCCAATCCAACCCAAACAGATGACTTCTCCAAGAGACCATAACTCCAACATCAAGAATGATGACAACAACAACAACAACAACAACAACAAACAAGAGATGCACATGAGAGAACAACTGCTAGCAACCCAAACCAAGTTGGATCAAGTGACAACTCAGTTTTTAGCCAACAACAATGCGTTATACCCAACCATGCAATAGTTTTTAGAAACCCAATCCCAATTTTTGCAAAGGATGACCAATCATATGATCAACATGAGAAGCAACCTTTCCCAAGGAGATTGTGACAACAATGATATCAAGGATGATATTATAGAAGGAATTCAAGCTTGCAATATTTGTGGATAGATGGAACACACTTACAAAGAGCATGTGGACCAATGCCCTAATTGTGAAGAGAAACATCCAACTAAATAATTCCCCACATCTCAAGTTACTTGTTTCCTATGTGAAGGAAATAATCATGTCCCTATCCAATGCCCCATCTATCCTATAGTTCAACAAATCAAACAAGATGTAATGCATCAAATGTTTGGAAACCTCCATAAGGGAACAACTTATACCAAGAATAATAAAGACAAAATCAGAACTGTGCCACAAAAGACCACACCCAAGGTGACCACAAAGTGTCGTTACTCATGTGGAGAAGAAGGTCACATCTCTAGTGACTGCCCCAAGAAGAGAGAAAGATTTCCCACATTTGTGGTGAAATATGAAGAACATGAACTACAAGAACTCCTAGCTTTGGAGATACCCAAGAAGAAGAAGAAGAAGAAGAGCCAAGAAAACAAACAAGAGACAATGATACCCAAGAATAAGAAGGACATTATCCAAGTGATGTTCCACAAATGCAAAGAGCTAGGCCATTATGCATCAAATTGTCCAGAAAAGAAGGAAGACAACACAAGCAAACCTATGAGAGACATCTACCTTGTCATATGTTTCAAGTGTGGAAACAAAGGACACTATGCAGACATCTGTCCAGAGAAGTTTCATCAAGATCCCAAGTAGGCCAAGATGTAATCTAGTTAAAAACCTTTTTAAGGGTGGTGGCACTCTAGTTGTCTTGAAGCCAACTTGTAACCTCTAGCCTTCACAAATGTCGGGACGAGATTTCTTTTAAGGGTGGTAGCCTGTCACATCCCAAAATTTTCCAAATTTTGAAATGTGAAAAATAATTAAATAAAATAATTAATTGTTGAAATTTAGGGTGAAAATAAACTTTTTTCTTCTAAATGGAAACATCAAAACCCTTCTTGAACAAAATTTGAATGAAAAGGGCATCCAACAAAATTTCAATCAAGTGAAATGCATTCATCAATGAATGTATCTTGAAATTTAAACATTTGGAAAAGTTAAACCAAAACCCCAAATATTAATGAAAGAAATCACTTCCAAAGGTCAAATGCATTTTATGCATGGAAAAAGTCTTGAATATAAACACTTGGGAAAATAAACCAAAACCCTAAAACTCAAATGTAAGAAAATCATTTCCAAGATCTCTCTAAGAATATGGATTTGATCCATATAAAAATCTATCAACAAACATTTATAAATGATCAAAAATGATAAACAAAAATATTATAAAACCATAGAAATTGGTTTCATTTAATTTGGATCCATGGATAAAAACTTATGATTTTAATAAGATAAAAGGAATTAATTTCCAAGCCTATTAAAGCTTCTAACTAAAATCCATACCAAATTATGCGCAAAATAATCCTAAAATGATTTAAAAGGATAAACAAATATTAAATAAAATTATACAAATTGGAATCACCAGTTTTGGAGCTATAAAAAAAGATATGGATTTTATAAGGCAAAGAAAGAAATAAGTAAATTAGGAATATTTAAAAGACAAATTAAATCTTGGCCAAATCCATAAAAAATGAAAGTAAAAAGGAGTAAAACATTATTTAAATAAAATCATATGGATTGAACAATATTCAATTTTATTTAAATAAAGACAAATTGCCTAAACTAAATAAAACTATTAATCCCAAGAAAAGTATTTAGAAGATAATTTAAAACTTGAATTCATCCATAAGCAAATGGAATAAAGATAATCCAAATAAAATAAAGGAACAAAGATTATTTGAATAAAAACTTATATGGACTTGAACCATATTTGTTTTGAATAAAGGCAAAATCCCTAATAAAAATGATTAATCAAATCATGAGAAAATAATAATTGAAATTGCCCAAGTGGAATAAAAGTTATCTAATTAACTTAAAAAGAATAAAGGATTAATTAAATAGAATTATATTGTTTGGAACCATATTCAAATTATGCAAACAAAGATAAAAGTCCTAATTAAAATAAATAATAAATCATGAGAAAATATTTGAATATTTTCCAAAGTGGGCCAACTAATCAACTCCTAAATGGTTTAAAACCTACTAAAAGGGTTTGGTGAAATTTGAATACAAATGGAAGCTTGACTCAATGGATTGAATAAAGACGCAAACCTCATTTAAATAAATATTAAATCATTAAAGAATATTTGAATATTCTAAAATGGAATTTAAACACATTATTAGTCAGTACAAACTTACTGAAAAGGTTTGGTAAACATTAGAATTTAAAATAGATGTTTAAATCATTTGAATAAAATAAAATGGATGAGAAATATATTTAAATCTTATTTAAATAATGACAAGTGTCTATTTTTAAATAAATATTAAACCCTAAGAGAATATAAGAAAATATTCTAAAATGGACTTTAAAATACATTGTTAAACAGTATAAAAACATACTGAAAATTTGAGAAAGATCTGAATTCAATTTGAGTTTGAAATAATTTGAATAAAATCAAAATAGAAAATAGAAATGGAAAAAGAAAACAGAAGAAAAAAATAGAAACAGACCCAACCCACTAACCCTACCCAACTCCCAGCCCAGCAGGCCCATTTCCAGCCCACTTGGCAGCTCCTCACTTTCCATCGCGAATCGTTTTCTCACCATGCAGCGTAACCACTCGCCCACTGACTGAGCGACCCCAGGCGTAACCTCTTGCCTCGCTGACAACCAGGCCCCACACTGCCTAGTCATCATCTTCCCCGTGACCAGTTCTTTCAACAAATTCTCGCTGTCGTTCATGCGTTGATTTCTCGACTTGAATTCGCAATAACACCACGCTAATTCTGCCCTGCGACCTTGCCCTCTTAACGCCCCTCTCCACTCTCTCTTTCCCCTCGCTCGCTTGCACCATATCGCCTACAGGCTGCCTCGATTTCACTCTCGCACCCCACTGTCTTCGACGAGCCACCGCGGCAATTCTGGCCAGCCCCGACCCCTCCCCCACTGCTCCTGGTTCCCACGAGAGCACTCCACATCGCCTCCTGCACCTTCCAGTAGCCTCATCTCACCCGCGCGTGACCCATAGCCTCGGCAACAACGACGACTGAATGCCACCATCTCCTGCCACAACTCCGGCGAACCCTACTGGTAAAATCCGACCGCGCCTCTCCCTCTCAGCAATGCTCGTGTACTCGCCTTGGTCCTGCGCGTCTAACAGACACTTTGCTTTTCTTTCCCGTGACTTGTAGCCTCGCCAACGTAGACGAACAGACGCAGCCGACGCCGACGAAAACACTGGCAAGCAATCGCCAACAGCATCGTGCGCCCCTGTCCCTGCGACGACAACGTTGAGCATCAACGCGACCCAGTGAACCCGGTAAGCTTATTCCCCCTCCCCCTTGCTTTCTGTATTAGCCAGAGAGCCACCGCCTAAACGCACTGCCGCTGCTCACCTTTGATAGCGCCGCCAGTTAGTGACCAGTGGATCTGAGCCGTTAGATGTAGATCATGAGGACATGATAGAATCATCAAGAACAGTAGAAGTAACATCGTGAGCATCAAAAGCAGTTTCAGACTCAGCAGTAGTAGCAGTGTGTGTAGCATGTGTATGTGGTGGTGGTGTAACAAGCTTACTTATAACAGACGGTGAATCAAGAGCAGCAGAGGTATTTAGGACTATACCTCTTCTTGTAGTGGATGGTAAAATAGGGAACTTTCCATCACGATATTTACCCATGATGAAAGGAGTAGTAGTGAACAATAATAGATCCAAGTGAACTTACAAATAAAGTTATGCTCTCCGGCAACGGCGCCAGAAAATAGTCTTGATGACCCACAAGTATAGGGGATCGCAACAGTCTTCGCGGGTAGTATTACCCAATTTATTGATTCGACACAAGGGGAGCCAAAGAATACTTTCAAGCCTTAACAACTGAGTTGTCAGTTCAGCTGCACCTGGAAATAGTTCTTGCTCATAGAAGTTTATCAGTAGCAACAGTTTGTCGATTGACTGGCCACCTGGTCAAGATATTCAAGCTGCTACGAATGCAGCAAGGAAAGATTTTGCTAAACCTTTCTTTATGGAGGTTGTGATTATGGCATGTTGGATTATATGGAAGCAACGAAATGGGAAAATCTTCCAAAATGAGAGACCAACGTCTGCTTGTTGGAAGAGGAACTTTGTACATGATATGTCCTTACTTGGGTATAGGATTAAAAAGAATCTTCACCCCTCTCTTATGGCCTGGATAGGCAGCTTACAGTAGTCATGTGGATATCTTTAGTGGGGATTCAGGTAGAGGGTGTATAGGTAGTTTTTCCTTTTTTCTCAGTTTTGTAAATTTTCTCTTTGTAAACTTTTTGGTTCAGTTTGAGCAGTAAAATTGATGTGGGGCTTTTGCCTCACAGTCTTTAGGTTCAAAAAAAAGATCATAAATAACATGCATTGAAAAACGTTTGTTTGTTTCACATGCAGAAAACATAGCATAGTGGCAATCAGCTTGTCCCTCCTAGAGTAGCAATATAATGCATAGGACACCTGCAAAGTTCACAAGGGTAACTAGAAACAAGTAGCACGAGATCATGTAATAACAAAATATGCATAAATTAATAAGCTTTGGAACACTGCACACAGAATGACAACTATGCTCTCTTAATGGTGCCTACGCTACGCATTGTCTGCTTTCCCATAAGAAGATCGTTGAGAAGCTCATTGTCTGCTTGCCTTGTCATTTTGGTTATGGGATAGCTCTTGTACCATGTGCAAGGGGTACCCCGTTGGCGGTTCTATATGATACGCATGTACTTACTATAACAAGAAATTATAGGTGACTGAAGTTGAGTAGCATGCGGTGTGGCCCTCGTATTCAAGGGACTTGAGATTGCCAACTTATACTTTGTCAAGCATATACTCCATAGTTTGTTCACTTTAACCTTAATCACTTCAAGATGCTTATGATAGGGGCAATGAGGGCTGAAAGCTAACAAGTACCATAATTTTTGGAAGCTCTTTTTTGAAACTTGAAATCCCTTCTTCCCTTTATGAAGGGCCTTTCTTCCACCGTTATTTGAGTCTGCACCTTCTACCTTTAGGCACCATTAAGATACCATAGTTTCCATTCTGTGTGCAGTGTCCCAAAACTTATTGATTGATGCATATTGTGATATTACTTGTTCTTGTGCTACTTGTATCTAGTCACTCATGAACTTTGAAGGTGTCATATGCATCTATTTGCTACTCTATGAGGGACAAGCTGAATGCCACTATGCCATGTTTTCTCTATGTGAAACAAACAAATGTTTTTCAATGCATGTTATTCATGATCTTTGTTTGTAGCCTTTCAGGTTGCATGCATAGTTACTTTGTCCTATTGTTAGAACTCCATCTTTCATGCACATGTTTAGAGTTCTTTGATCCCAGCTTTCAATGCTTGCAAATGGTTTGTTCTTGGTTTTGATGGTGCATGTCACCTCAAAAATTATTCTTTTATCACTTACCTACTCGAGGACGAGCAGGAGTTAAGCTTGGGGATGATTGATATGTCAGAAACGTATCTATAATTTTTTATGCTCCATGCTTATTTAGTATCTACTTTTCTTTGCTTTGTCTACACTTTGAGGTGTTTTTATATCTTTTCATGAACTAACCTATTAACAAGTTGCCACAGTGCCAGTTGCCTGTTTTCTTCTGTTTTTTGTTCCAAAAAGGTAGAAAATCAATATTCTCGGAATTGGATGGGACAAAAGCCAAAGTCAATATTTTACCGTGGGCTACACGAAGCCAGAAGACAATACAGAGAGGAACCACAGGGCAGCCAAACCCCCTAGGCACGGGTAGGCCCACCCCGTGCCTGGGTAGGGTGTGGCCCCCTGGTGGCCCTCCTGTCTCGCCCCTTCGCCTATAAGAAGCCCCCGATGCAGAAACCCTAGGCACCCCAATCAAAACTCCATGAAACCTTCTATAGCCGCCGCCACCATCATCCCTAGATAGGGGGGATCTGAAGTTCTTCCCGGCACCCTGCCGTAAGGGAGATCATCCCGAAGGCCTTCTTCTCCGGTATGAAGCGTGAGTAGTTACACCTTGGACTACGGGTCCATGTAGTAGCTAGATGGTCCTATCTCCTCCTTGTGCTTTCATGTATAGATCTTGTGACCTCCGTTCATGATCAAGATCTAATCTATTTGTAATCATGCATGTTGTGTTTGCGAGGATCCGATGGATATTGAGATTACTATGTCAGATTGATTAATGGTTTGGTCTATTTGATTCTATCATGTATGTGTTGTTTGTGATCTTGCATGCTCTCTGTTGTTAGTAGCTATCTTGGCCAAGTAGTTGCTAGTGACTCCAAGAGGGGGTATTTATGCTCGATAGTGGGTGCATGCCTCTAGTTTCCAAGGGAAGTGATAGAAATCTATTCTGTTGTAGATGTGATGTTGCCACTAGGGATAAAACAATGGTCTCTTGTTCATGAAATAAGTGGATTGTTTACCTTACACACTTTGCTTAAAGCAGTTGTCTGTTGATTGCAACTTAATACTTGAGGGGGTTCGGATGATAACCTGAAGGTGGACTTCTAGTCATAGATGCAGTTGGATGGCGGTCTATGTATATTGTTGTATTTCCCAATCGAATCTAATAGGATATTTTTGTCTAGTATTTCATTGTTATGCCATGTTCAGTTCCTGTCAATTGCCCTGCTGTAATTTGTTTACCCTTCATGCCATATTGTTTATCTAAGGAGAGCACCTCTAGTGAACTATGTGTTGGAGATATGCCCTAGAGGCAATAATAAATATAGTTATTATTATATCTTTGTGTTTATGATAAATGTTTACATTCATGCTATAATAGTATTAACAAGGAAACATTAATACTTGTGTGATTTATAAACTTAAATTGAAGTCCCTAGTAAAGCCTCTTCATAATACTAGCTTGTTGGTTAATAAATGATTGTGGTTTCCCTATCATGAACATTGAGATGTTATTAACAACAAGATCATATCGTTAGGAGAATGATATGATGGACATACTCCTATAGATAAGCGTAGCATAAAGATCAAGTCATTTTAATAGTTCAATTGTTATATGCTTTCTGATACATAGTAACCTAATTCCTTCGACCATGAGATCATGCATATCACCATCACCGGAAGGATGCTTTGATGACATCAAACACCACACCGTAACTGGGTGGCTATAAAGGTGGCATTGAGTGTTCGGAAAGTATTGGTTGAGACACATGGATCAAGAGTGGGATTTGTCCATCCATATGACGGATAGATATGCTTTGGGCCCTCTCGGTGGAATGTCATCCAATTAGCTTGCAAGCATGTTACTAGCTCACAAGGGATCACATATCACGGGAACCAAAAAAGAGTACTTATCAGTAACGAGGTTGAACTAGGTATGCAGAGATACCGACGATCAAAACCTCGGATGAGTAAACTATCGTGAGAAAAAGGGAAATTGGTATCGTATGTAAGTGGTTTATTCGATCGCAAAGTAATCGTAGAAATATGTGGGAGCCATATGAATTTCCAGATTCCTCTATTGGTTATTGTTCGGAGAAGTGTCTCGATCATGTCCGCATAATTCACGAACCGTAGGGAGACACACTTAAGGATTCGACGTTGTTGAGTAGTTATGGAATGATGAGTAAGAGACCGAATGTTGTTCGGAGTCTCAGATGGGATCTGGGATATCACGAGGAGATCCGGAATGGTCCGGAGAATAAGATTCATATAAGGAAAGTCCTGTTTCGGGGTTGGAGAATGGTTCCGGTGTTTTCATCGGGAATGTTCTAGAAGGTTCCGGAATGTCCGGCACTCTGGAGGGGAAGGGTACATGAATGTGTCACAACAAGTTGGAATGGTTGCATCATGTACTAGGTGTCATCGCTGAACAAAATAAAGGGTTAAATCAAATCCTAGTTTGAAAAGTCAAACGCCAATTTGAAAAGTCAAACGACTATTTTGTTTGGTGGAGGGAGAGTAGGAAACCTACTTGGGGAGGAGTTCCTCTCCCTCCACCGCCGGCCCTTGGAGACCGAGTTGGGAAGGGACTCCCCTCCCCTTAGCGCTCACCCTCCACCTATATAAGGAGGGGCAGAGCTGCCCCTCCAAGACATACAAGTTGCCCCCCGTAAACCCTAGCTCCAAGCCGCCGGCGCCACCACCTCCTGCTGCCGCCGCCGCTTAGGGCAAACCCTAGCCACCGACTTGGGCTGCCCCAAGCCCTAGCCACCGGCCTAGCCCTCTCCCATTGGTGTGTCTAAACCCTAGATCACCGAGGCTCTCTCATAGTCCACCATACTCGCTCCGGCTTAAGGCGAAGCCCTGCGAGATCTCCCCTCTACTTCCGGTACCACGCCGTCGTGTTGCCGGAATCACGAGGAGAGTGCTACAACCTCCACTGCCTGCTGGAACAAGGGATAGGAAGGTCTTCGTCGAGTACCGAACGTGTGACCGACTGCGGAAGCGCTGCCAGAACGCAGCGCCGGAAGGATCGTCTACACGATCTTGAGATCGGGAAGAGTACGACTACATCACCCACGAGAATCCTCTCTCGTTAAACACTTTGGAATCTTCGAGGGTGAGTTATTCTATCGACTTGTTGCTACAATCTAGTAGATAGATCTTGGCTTGGTTGTTTGTATGCGGTAGAAAATTTTTGTTTTCCATGCTACGAACCCCTACACTATGGACCCCGGTCCAATCTTTACCATTGATACAACTTCCACAGTTACCTGTTTAATTGTTGCAAACCATCATCTTCCACACCATACGTTTAATCCTTTGTTACAACACACCGGTGAGCTTGACGACGTCACTGATTCGTTGGGGAAAAGTCTTGAGTTTGTGTTGTGCAGGTTGATACGTTGGAAACGTACCTATAATTTTTGATACTCCATGCTTGTTTAGTATCTACTTTGCTTTACTTGTCCACACTTTGAGGTGCTTTTTACATGTTTTCTGGTAACCTATTAACAAGTTGCAACAGTGCCAGAGGCCTGTTTTCTGATGTTTTTGGTTTCAGAAAAGTTAGTAAAGAAATATTCTCGGAATTGGACGGGATGAAGGACAAAGTCAATAACTTTCTGTGGGGAACAAGAAGTCCAGAGGAGAGACGGAGAAGCGGCTAGGGAGGCCAAACCCCCTAGATGCGGGTGGGCCCTACCCCACGCCTGGGTAGGGTTTGCCCCTCCTGGTCGCCTCCCGGACTCGCCCCTTCGCCTATAAGAAGCCCCTGATACAGAAACTCTCAGTACCCGATCAGAAATCCACGAAACCGTCTGTAGCCGCCGCCACCATCATCCCTAGATCGGGGGGATCTGAAGTTCTTCCCGGCACCATACCGGAGGGGAGACCATCCCGGAGGCCTTCTCTCCGGTATGATTTGTGAGTAGTTCCACCTTGGACTATGGGTCCATGTAGTAGCTAGATGGTTGTATATCCTACTTTGTTCTTTCATGTATAGATCTTGTGAGCTCCGTTCATGATCAAGATCTAATCTATTTGTAATCATGCATGTTGTGTTTGTAGGGATCCTATGGATATTGAGATTATTATGTTGGTTTGATTAATGGTTTTATATTTATGATTTTATCATGTCTGTGTTGTTTGTGATCTTGCATGCTCTCCGTTGCTAGTGGTTATCTTGGCCAAGTAGTTGCTAGTGACTCCAAGAGGGAGTATTTATGCTCGATAATGGGTTCATGCCTCTAGTTTCCAAGAGAAGTGACATAAATCTCTTCGGTTGTAGATGTGCTTTTTCTACTAGGGAGAAAACAACGGTCTCTTGTTCATGGAACATGTGGACTGTTTACCTTACACACTTTGCTTAAAGCAGTTGTCTGTTTGCTTGCAACTTAATACTGAAAGGGGTTCGGATGATAACCTAAAGGTGGACTTCTAGTCATACATGCAGTTGGATTACGGTCTATATATATTGTTGTATTGCCCAATCAACTTCATAGGATCTTTCTGGGTAGTAATTGCATTGTTATGCCTTGCTCAGTTCCTGTCAATTGCCCGCTGTAATTGTTTACCCTTCATGCCATGTTGTTTATCTAAGGAGAGCACCTCTAGTGAACTATGGACCCCGGTCCAATCTTTACCATTGATACATCTTTCACTGTTACTTGTTTACTTGCTGCAAACCATTACCTTCCACACCATACATTCAATCCTTTATTACAGCAAACCAGTGAGCTTGATAACCTCACTGATTTGTTGCAAAGTCTTGAGTTTGTGTTGTGCAGGTCTCCACGTTGCCAGCAACACATGTGTGATGTTTCCTTCCTCCTACTAGTTCGATAACCTCAGTTTCTTACTGAGGGAAACTTGCTGCTGTGCTGCTTCATACCTTGCTCTTGGGGTTTCCAACGAAGCATTCCACGACAAGTATTGTGCGCCATCAAGCTAATTTCTGGCGCTGTTGCCGAGGTGGCTAAGGACGTCTTCACTAGGGGAGTCCTTCACTTCCTTTATCTTTACTTTGTTTTTAGTTTGCTTAGTTTCTTTTGCTTGGTTTTGTTTGCCTCTTTTCAAAAAACCCAACAAAAATTAGTCTAGTTTGGTTTGCTTGCCTTATTCAAAAACAAAAAAAAAATTAGTTCCTACTCTGGTTGCTGGTATGTTGTTGCCTTGCTTGGTCATGCTTTCTATAAATGGATGGTTTCTTTGAAACTAGTTCTTATTGGCAAGGTGGGTTCACGGAAGAACAAAAGTATTATTATAAGGAACACCGTTTGTCACAAAAAGGGAAACACTTATGGGAACAAATTGATAAGTTGAATACTATTGCTAGAGACGTGTACTCAACTTATAATGTTACTTATTGCTTTGATAAATCTTGTTGTTGTAGGAGGTATAAACACCTTCCTTATCAGTGTGAGTATAATGATAATGTTACCATATCTTCTTATGTTAGGGGAAATTATGACTTTTATCATGTGGAACAAATTGAAGAATTTATTGCTTTCAAGGGTGCATTTGAACTTGCCAGTTTGCTTGAAAATACTGATGATGCACCTTATGAATGTGAGGTTTATGAGATACATAAATTTTTCTTTGATAATTACAAGGAAGCAAATGGATATATTCTTGAATATTTTAATAGATTCTTTCCACACATGGAAGAGACTAATTCCTTGCAGGAGCCTATGGAAGAAGAAACTGTTGAAATTGGAAGCTCATTAGATGAAAAATAGGAGGAGAGTGATAAACAAAAGGAGGAAGAATGGATTATCTACCCATGCCTACCTTATAATGAGAGTAACTCTTTACCTCTTGTATTATTTGATTGTCCCCCTTGCTTACCAAAGGAAGATGAATATTATGTTCTTGTGGATCCTTTTGAAATATCTACTTTGGGTAAAACCTGTGAAGGTTTTAATCCCACTATTTTTGAGCTTGATAGAAATTATGTGTTTGTAGATCATGAAAAGCATGCTTTATGTGATAGCTATATTGTTGAGTTTATTCATGTTGCTACTGAAAGTTATTATGAGAGAGGTAAACATTGTTTTATGTATCTCAAAAATTACTTAAAGCCATTAAAGAAAAGTACTTATTGGGAGATAACCTAAGAGTTTACTTGAGTATTGGAAGTTATTACTTCTGTAATAACCTCTCCTTATACTTCTTGTTTGATTTTTGTGCCAAGAATGACCTATACTGAGAGGCAACTAAGATTAGGGGAGTTGCTGTCCCAAAACAGATTTCTGTCCTCCACCAAAAAATTCGTGAGGAGGCTCTTTAACTCGGATCGAGCTCAAAGTTTACGCATAAATCCCCCAGTATGTTGGCTAACTTTCGTTAGTTCAACACTTTTTGATTTGAGCAACATAAAATGTTCGAAAAAATTCGTTTCTACCTGCTGGTCTGTTTTGACAGATTTCTGCCATTATTTGCATTTGCTTCTTATTGATTCCTTTTTGAGCTCTCTTCACGTAAATTGAGTTTCTTTGAAGGAGTTACTACAGTATCTTGTGTTTTTAGTGAAAAGCCTTGCTGTTCCAAAGCTTTGCCAAGCGGTCTAATATCTTTTGAATAAGCTAATGTTGCTAATGAAGATTGTGTGAAGTTTTGTATGAAGGAAAAATTTCAGGTGTAGAGAGAGAATGATGCAATGAGATGAAGGATGGACAAAAGATCAAGCTTGGGGATGACACCATGGTGTCACCCCAAGAAATATCCAAGAGGTACAAGCGTCAAAGCTTGGGGATGCCCAAAGCATCCCCTTCTTCATTAATAAAAAGCTCAGGTCTGTCTAGACACTTCACTTTTATTGTTTCATGCACAGTTGTGTTGTTCTTGGAGCGTCTTAGTTTTCGTTTGCTTTGCTTAGATTTTAGTCTGCTTTAGTAGTTTGGACCCCCGCTCTTGCTGTGTTGTTTTTCAAATAAGATTGCTTGGTGTTTGGAAAGGAGTAGTAAGTTCTTGCTTGAAGTGCAAAAGGAGCTTGCATTGACTGTGACTAAGACTTTAGCATGACATGCTAGGTGTTGTTTTAGCATTATGCTTAGTGATTTTTGCTGTAGCATGTCTTGTTCCAAACAATTGGGATTGCTTAGTCTGCCTTGAAAAAAATATGCGTTGTTTTAGCATGCAAAAGAATAGTATTATGGTATTCTCCTTTGATGTTTTTCTTGGGTTGACTTGGCACATGCTCACACCTTGTCATGACTATGACAAGTCACCATTAGCCTCTATGATCATTTATTCTTTGACTTGTAGTACCACTCTTTGCTTTGATTAGTTTGCTTTGTTGCATTGCATAATTGTGTCCATTATTGCTCTCTTAGTTGGTTGCTCCCAGTCTTTTGCTAGCCTCCACTTGTATGAGTAAGTTCTACTCATGCTTCCAACTCCTAAGAAACCAAGTTATTCCAAAGTGTCCACTATAAACTCATATTCATGATGTGTTACACCATTCCAAGTACATTCTTGTTGTCAACTATCTTCCAATTAAAAACTATTTTGGTATGTGAAAACTTAGTGATTAAAGCCCTCACGAACTTGATGGCACACTTTATTCTTTGACCCTAATAAACTTGAACCACTATGACAACTTTGTTGTATATGCTTGCACTTATAAGTTGGAATTAGCAGAACCGTGCTATCACGGGGAACGTTTTCAACATTGCACTTGTACCTTGTTGTACTCAGTTGATATCATGTTCTTTTGTCTATGGATGTCACCGGTGTGAAATAAAGAGGGTACTTGTAAGTCCATGGAGTTTGTATCCTATGTTAGAGAAACGCCTGGGCCGCTAGCCTAAGCCATGCCTAATCATGGTGGAAACTTGCAGCATCACCATAGTGACATCTATGAAGCATTCTTCTTATAAAAAAAAGACACTTTGATAAAAGAGGAAAGAGAGAAAAAAATCACCATATTCCCATGGTACATAAGGAGAATTTCTGAGATGCTCATTGTCTACTTGCCTTGTCATTTTGGTTATGGGAAAGCTACTGTACCATGTGCAAGTGGTACCCCGTTGGCGGTTCTCAATGATATGCAAATACTTACAGTGACAAGAACTTACCTGGACCCAAAGTTGAGTATGCATGAGGTGTGGCCCTCGTATTCAAGGGGCATGAGATTGCCAACTTATACTTCGTCAAGCATATACTCTAGCTTTGCCACTTTAACCTTAACCACTTCAAGATGCTTATGATAGGGGCAATGAGGGCTGAAAGCTAACAAGTACCATAATTTCTAGAAGCTCTTTTTGAAACTTGTAATCCCTGCTTCCTTTACAAATAAAAGGCCTTTCTTCCACCATTATTGAGTCTCCACCTTCTACCTTTAGGCACCATTAAGAGAGCATAGTTGTCATTCTGTGTGAAGTGTTCCAAAGCTTATTAATTGATGCATATTGTGTTATTACTTGCTCTTGTGCTACTTGTTTCTAGTCACCCTTGTGAAGTTTGCAGGTGTCCTATTCCTTATATTTCTTCTCTAGGAGGGACAAGCTGATTACCACTATGCTATGTTTTCTGCATGTGAAACAAACAAACGTTTTTCAATGCATGTTATTCATGATCTTTTTTTTGAACCTAAAGAATGTGAGGCAAAAGCCCCAAATAAATTTTATTGCTCAAACTAAACCAAAAAGTTTACAAAGAGAAAATTTACAAAACTGAGAATAAAAGGAAAAACTACCTGTACACCCTCTACCTGAATCCCCACTAAAGATATCCACAGGACTACTGTAAACTGCCTATCCAGGCCATAAGAGAGGGGTGAAGATTCTTTTTAATCCTATACCCAAGTACGGACATATCATCTACAAAGTTCCTCTTCCAACCAGCAAATTTTGGTCTCTCATTTTGGAAGATTTTCCCATTTCGTTGCTTCCATATATTCCAACATGCCATAATCACAACCTCCATAAAGAAAGGTTTAGCAAGCTCTTTCCTTGCTTCATTCGCATCAACTTGAACATCTTGACCAGGTGGCCAGTCAATCTATAACTTTTACTAGCATCGCAGAGTTGGAATTTCACCATGATGAAACTGTTAAAATAGTTCAAATTCATCAGAGATGATGAAGATGCTTGCATTGGCAAGAAATTAAGTGGGAGCGCTAAGACATATTTCTAATATATTATGTGGACGACATATTGTTGATTGGAAATGATGTATCTTTTATTGACGCAGGTTAAGAATTTCATCTCGATGAAAGACTTAGGCAAAACCCGAATATTTGGTATCAATATCTATATATATATATAGATTGAGACACTAATATGGTTGTGCCAAATGTACATAGATGAGATATTGAAAGAGTTCAGTATGGAAATGACAAGAAAGGTTCTTGCCACACAGAAAGGACTAATCAAAATTCAAGTGTATCGACACTTGGTATAAGTGAAACAAAGATTCAAGTATTTTTGATACTTGATCACAAAGAGAGTTTATCAATCAAACTGTGATATGTACACATCCAGATATGTCCTATACTCTAAATGTTATGAGCATATACCAGAATGATTCATAAGATGATTATTGGACGATAGTAAAGATATTCCTATGATCTTTTGGAAGAACTAAGAGTATATTATTTTTGTAGAGGTGAAAAATAGATTGTTAGTTCATTGTAAAAGTACTACATTGATAATAGTTTTGTCACAAAGTACAAATTAAGTTTATCTCAATCTAAACTAAGGGTGGCACAATATAATGGAAAGTAAGTTCCATAATGGATTTGGATGAGTTCCAAAGTTAATACATTGAGACAAATACTACAACAAAAGGCTAAGTATATGGCTGCTATTATAGTAGCAAAAGAGGGCATTTGTGTCAAGTAGTTTGTTATCAGACTAGGTGTGGTTCACAGCAGGATAGTACTATGAAGATATATTGTATGACAATATTATCAACATGTATTAACCCCAAGGAACTAAAGGTCTCACCAAAGGACCAAATTTATACAAAGCCATCTCATTAAAGAATGAGTGATGCGTAGAGACGCAAATACATGCAATTACACAAAGACCTGAAAGTATCAGATCCGAATATCAGTTGACCATTAGCAATTGTGTAAATACAACACCGGAAAGCCATAGGTGTTGAATACACAAATATTTGAAACTAGATTATTGTCTCTAGGGCAAGTGGGAGACTGTTGGAGATATGCCCAAGAGGCAATAATAAAGTGGTCATTATCATATCTTCATGCTTATGATAAATGTTTTCATCCCATGCTATAATTGTATTAAATCCTCTTGTTAAACTTCATACTTGTGTGATTTGTAAACATGTAAGAGTCCCTATTAAATCCTCTTGTTAAACTAGCTTGTTGGTTAATATATGATCATGGTTTCCTGATCATGAACAATGAGATGTTATTAACAACAAGGTCATATCATTAGGAGAATCATGTGATGGACATACTCCTATAGTTAAGTGTAGCATAAGATCAAGTCATTTAAATAGTTCACTTGCTATATTCTTTCAATACATAGTAACCTAAATCCTTCGACCATGAGATCATGTTAATCACCATCACCGGATGGATGCTTTGATGACATCAAACACCACTTCATAACTGGGTGGTTATTGTAACATCCCTAAAATCATGTTTTCAAAGTTTTGCACATCATCCATGCATTCATAATCATTTTAGAATCATTTTCAAAGTCATTACAAAAACAGAAGCATTTGAATGCTTATTATTTTATGTAAGCAAAGCATTGATCCAATGCTACTCTCTAATGAGAGATTATTTGTTTTAAACCTAAGATGCCTGTTCATAGGTTTGTTTGATAAGTTCCAAAGCTTGGACAAAGATTTCAAAACAAAGAAACAAATTTAAACCATTCCTTTGTCTTTATTAAGCAATGGGTAAAAACATTGTTTATTTTAAAAATTCCAAAGTGCCAAATTATTTTAAAGTGTATAACATGGTTCTGCAACCAAATGTGTACAATTTTCACTTTACAAAAATCCAGAAGTGGTTTGAATTCAAACTTATTTGAAACTCATTTGGAAATGTTTCTTGAAAATCAAAATAGAAATAGAAAAGGATAAAAGAATTAGAACTGGGCCAGGCGCCACCCTTTCGGCCCAGTAGCCAAAACAGCCCACCCGGTGTCTCCCTTCTCCCTCTGTTTCTCAAAGCAGCGACGCACACCCACCCCCTGACACCCTGGACCCACCCTGCCCCGTCATCGTCGTCCTCAATCACCGCGCGATGATTGCTCCGCCGTTACCACCGCGCCAGAGACGTCGCGTTTAAAACCTCTTTAAATCCCATTGATTCAGAGCGTAACTCTCGCCCTGCTCCTGGCTACTTAATCTCCTCGCCACCAGGCTGCCCATATTTCACCAAACTCTGCCGCGGTACCGACGAACTCCGGCAGTGAATTCCGGTGAGCTCTCTGCGCCCCTTGACTCCTAACTTTGCCAGTACAGTCACTGCAACTTTTCGCATCTCCTGAAGCCATTGGTTTGTATTCTGGTGATCCAGGTAGCCATCCCCGTCCACACCCGCAAGCGTCAGAACCACCGCTCGACTCCGACGAGCAATCTAGGTAAAGCCCAACCGCCCCTTGCCTTCTCTTTGATGCTATCAGTTTCTCCATGGCCTTGCGCACATCTTGACCCATCTGATTCGTGCTAGGGCGATCCATAGCCTCGGCAACGTCTTTGTCTGCAAGCACCCGACATCGCCAGCAACTCCGACGAGGTCCTGCCGCTGTGTCCGTGCGCTCCTTGACAAGCCACTGCCACGTTGATCTCCAACACGTCTCTGCGAGTCTGGTGAGTCTCCCTATTCTCTTCCTCGCTTCCAGTAGCCGCCTCAACTCCGTAGACCGAGCGCGCCGCCGCTCACCGTCGCCGCGCGCCGCCAGTTGTTGGTCGTTTGATCAACGGTCGTAGGATCTTGATCCAGTGGCTACGATAGAACATACCCTGAAGGGGTATCTTTTGTTATGATCCGTGTGATCCCCTTTAGATCCAACGCACCGCATCGGCCGATCCGTGCGAAGCGGTATGG
Source organism: Avena sativa (assembly GCA_916181665.1). NCBI lineage: Eukaryota > Viridiplantae > Streptophyta > Magnoliopsida > Poales > Poaceae > Avena > Avena sativa. The sequence continues at coordinate 359,603,713 of OV702283.1, forward strand.
ACGAATCATAACGTGACGTGTGGCCTGTTATTCGTTTGAAAAATCCAAATTAGATCTATTTGTGATTCAAACTTGCAAAATTCATAACTTTTGATCCACACGTTCAAATTTTACAACTTTTATATCATTGGAATCAGGAGAAAGAATGATATCCATTTATGCAATGTGTTTAATGCTTTGCTTATGTAAAATTTGTTATTTTTGCAGAGACATTTATAGGCTTATTTTGAGTATATAAATTATTTGAAAAATGATTTAAAGATCAAATAAAGTTTATTTAGTGTGTCTAGGTCTTGTTTATGATTCAGTACTGTATACTTGTCTTGTTTACTGTAGAAAATCATCACATGGCATTTGCATGCATTCATATATTTTTTCTTGTATATTTTTTATATGTGAATTTGGTGCCATTATTTTATGGGTAGATTTTGGTACTAATAGTGATTGTGGTTGTGAAGATTGTTGCTACTACCCAAACTACCAAGGCATGTGGCGCTTCGTGTTTTTATTCCTATATTTTTATACCTATGCATTAGAAATATTTTGTATAGGACTTGCATGATTATTTTGCTAAGTATCTATATGCTATGCTTGGGAAATCCTAGTAGTTGTAGAAATGTTAGAATTTCCTTTAAGTTGGGATACTTGTTATTGCCATGCTTAGCCTAGCTAATATCAACAAGGGTGGAATATAATCATGCTATGGAAAATATTGTTAAGTATTTTGACTTATGGTTTTGTTTAATAAAACAACTAAGTGAATGAAACACCTGGGTGGAATGGTAATTGCTTGGTGGATTTTGGTTGCGTGGTTACACAAGGCCCATTTCTGTGGTTTACCTTGTGTATCTCGCTTGTGGAAAGCCACCCAGGAACAAAGGGATTTGAGATGCCAAATGTTAAGAAGCTTCTAGTGCAGCCACATGGCATTATGGGCTCTGCCTGGATCATATAGGTTGCAATAACTTAGCCAAATGGACAGTTGGTGGTAGGGGAATGATAGGTTTGGAGCGCGTCCATTTTGGTCCAAGGGAAGGCTTCTGAAAGGTCTTGTCTTGGTGAAAATCAAGTCTTGTGGGGAAAGTGCACAACCTCTATAGATGGAAGAAATCTAAGTACTTAGCCATGTCCCTGGTATTGGACAATTTGAGCATCAAGACATGGAAGCTATCAAGAATCTCCTCATCCCAATTTCCTAAGTTAAAACTTGTGGTTGAACAAGGGTAAAGGTTCACTAATTTCTATTGGTGGTTCCTTGGTAAAGTTTGTCAAAGAAAAACTTAGGGTTTTCAATTGATAGGTAAAACCTATTTTGAGCAAAGCAAGCCTAAGCTACACTTAGCCAAATTCATGTAGTAACTAGATGTTATTATTCTACTAAGGTATCACTTGCCAATACTATTCCAATGTATTGACCCATTGTGGCTGTAACTTGTGATGTTGCAGGATACTCTGATGATGATTAGGGGTTATGAGTCTACACTCAACATGCTTGCTTGTGGCACATGAAGATGAAGACTATTTTTATATTGTTATGATTAAACTATTGTATTAGGCCTATGGCCATGGAGTTGTAAAAGACTATGTTATCTCTGGAATGACGATGTAATAATGACCTTTGTTTCTGTGTACTTCATCTTAAATTTTGGATGCTAGCATTTGATCCAGGGACTAGCATTGCAATCACAGGGATCCTTACCTTTATAAGGGTGGGATCTTACAGATGGTATTAGAGCACTGTGTTGCCTGTAGGATTATGACCCTAGGATTGGATTAGAAACCACTAAGGAAAATTTTCAACAATTTCCACACTTGTCTTTTTCTTCTCGTAAACTTTTCTAATCTTCTTTCTCATCTCTATTTGTAGATGAACTCCATCAACAAAGCCGTAATGAAGGGACCACTCATGACCATGACTTTAGAGTGTGAAACTAAATTTCCAAAACCCCTCAAGAACCTTATGGTTACCATGGGGATACATGGTGCAGCTGTGTACAAAGGTTTCCCAGTGATGGATGAAGGAGAAGAGTATTGGTGGGTGCAACTTTGCTTGTACAAAAACAAGGAAGACAACCACAAGGAATCAGGATTCTGCATGGTCACCAACTCAGTAATACACACCACATTCTTTGACTTTGCAAGAGATGCATCTTGGAAGGCCATCAAAGAGCTTGGTGATAGACTCAAGTGCAGAATGCTTAACACCCAAAATGATCTTAGGGAAGAAAAGAAGCATACCGAAGAGTTGGAAACTACCAACCAACAACTAAGGGGAGACATCATAGACTTGATTTGGGAATCTTGTGAACAAGATAGACAGATGGATACTAAGGATGCTTTGATAGCCATTTTGACTAGTGAGTGAGAGTTGTAACGTATTTCATTAGTTGGACCACCACACTTATCGTTTTATTTTCATTTTTTTGTCTAAGTTATGTTGAACCTTGGATGCTTGTAATGGATGTATGTATGCCATGACTTGTGTGTTTGATTGCCAAAGATATGCATGTGATGATTTGCCTCGTGAATTATCTCTATTGAAGTTGATTCTAACTTTCTCTATCTTATAAATAGATGCCTAATGTTACTATCAGCACGGCTGAAGAGTTCAAGGGAACTCGTTTTGGCACTCGTCTTATTGAGCTCACTAGTGTGCTCAACCTTCCGCTTCCTAGCATCATGATGCTTCCCCTCACCAAGTTTGAGAGGAAGGACCTTTGGGGCTTCAAAGTTACCCAGCCAGGACGCCAGACTGAGCCAGCCTCGGAGGCTATCACCTTCAAGCTAATGCATGATGACAAAGAGAGAGGCTTAGAAGTAGTCATGCAGGATTTACTTGGGCGTCTATTAGGGAGACACTCCAGGGAGCTTAGGGGTACTCACTTCCACGCCTTCGGAAGACGCGATGAGGAGGGTGAGGCTATTGAGTTCGAGGATGCTGCTAGAGAGACGGCAGAGCCGATTTGTCTATACCTTCAGGACCTAGAGGTTCTCCTTAGGCACCTAGATACTGATAGGACCAACATCATGCTTAGCAATGACGAGCTCCAGGTGCAGCTTCGTGAGAAGGACAAGCTCTTCTCGGAGCAAGACGAGATAGTCAAGGAAATGGAGGCTAAGTTTGAGAACCAGGACAGGAAGTTCAAGAGCCAATAGAAATGTAACTTCCCTAAAATCATGCTTCAAAAACTCATGCATATCATCCATGCATCCATGATCATTTAGGGTTCCTTTTCAAAACCAATTCAAAAACAGGAGCATGTGATGCTCATTATTTTATGTGAGCAAACACTAATCAAATGCCACTCTCAAATGGGAGTATAATTGTTTTAAAACCAAGCTTTGTTGCTCTTAGATTGTTTTGGTTGAATGTTAGTGCTTGGACCAAAATTTACAAAACAAATATGGTTTTAAAACCATTTTCAAAACTTATTCAAATCAAGTGCTATGATACTGTTTAGTTTGTTTAATCAAAGGGACCAGGCTAGTACAGAGAGACCACATGGTTTCATGCCCAAAAATATGAGTGTTACACTTTACAAAATACAAGAAAGATTTGAATTCAAATGGCTTTTGAATTTATTTGATTTTGGTTCCTGAAAAATCAAAATAGAAAAAGATAAAGATAAAAGAATGAGGAAAAGGCCGGCGCCACCAAATAGTCCCAGCAGCAGAAGCGGCCCATGAGCCCACCCGGAGCAACCCCTTCCCCCTCCCTCTTCCACGCGCGCAAACTTACCCCGCAGAGACTGATCAGTGGACCCTCTCCGCGTCAGCTCCTTCTTCCCCAAATCCCGCGTGCAGACGCTGTCGCCGCCCGTTTCTTCCCCCTTCACTGCCGCAATTTTAATCCGCTTAATTGGCGATGAATGCGTGCGTGATCCCCGCCCCTGCTCCGGCTATAAGATCCCCTCCCCTCGCCGCTCATTTCCCCTCACTCAGCGCAGACACCACGCCACCAGGCTGTGCGCATTCAAGCTCGAACCGTCGCTGCCCGACGAACTCCGGCGTGCGATTCCGGTAAGCGTCGACCGCCCCCTTGTCTCTGATTCAAACGAGCGTGATCAGCATATCCTTGCGCATCGTCTCATGCCATCCGCTTGCTCTGTAATGCACCAGGGCGTCACCTCCATCCACCTCTGCAAACCACAGCACCGCCTCCCAACTCCGACGAGGAATACTGGTAAACTTCGAGCGCCCCTTGTCCCCTCTCTGACCCTGTCGTGTTTTCCACAACCCGTGCGCACCCCCTGATGCATTTCATTCGTGCTAGGACGGCGCAGAGCCTCGGCAACGTTGACGTCTGCAACCACCCGACGCCGCGCACAACTCCGACGAGCTCCAGCGACCACCTCTGCGCGCCCCTTCGCTAACCAAGCCCACCTTGAGCATCAGCAACGTACGGCGAACTCGGTAAGCCACTTCACCCCCTCCCGCGCGACCTAAATCGTCGGCACTGTCTCTGACATAGCCGCCGCCGCCACTCGCCGCCGCTAGCGCCGCCCGTCTATAGTCGTTTGATCAGTGACCGTAGGATCCAGATCTAACGATTAGGAATAGATCTTAGCGAAGCGGTACGAACAGATCTGGGCCATGCAGGTTAAGTTAGATCCAGCGGTGCGCGAGCGTGATCCGGTGCGAAATGGTATCGTCCAATCAGATGCTGCCGCGTGGCCAGTTCTTTGATTTAAAATCAGATTTTATATCTATTAGATGTTTAAACTTGTTTAATTCATAACTTTTGATTCCCACATCCAAATTTGACAAATTTTATATCAATGGAATCAAGAGAGAAAATCCTTTCCATTTATGCAATGTGTTTAATGATTTGCTTCTGTTAAAATGATTCTTTTCACAGAAACATTTGTAGGCATAATTTGGGTATAATAATTATTTGAAAAATGTTCTATTGTTCAAATAAAGTTTATTTGGCAAGTTTTGAACTTGTTTAAGATTCAGTACTGTGCACTTGTCTTGTTTGGTGTAGAAAATCATCACATGGAATTATGCATGCATCCATATATTTTTGCTTGTATTTATTTTGTATGTGATTTTGGTGCTATTATTTTATGTGTAGATTTTGGTGCAAATAGTGATTATGATTGTGAGGATTGTTGCTACTCTCCAAACTACCAAGGCAAGTGGTGCTTCATGATTTATTCCTATGTTTTTTCAACTATGCATTAGAAATATTTTGCTAGTCTTGCATGGATATTTTTTATCTATATGCAAGATGAAACAAGTTGAAAGCAGGAAGAGAAAGCACTCTGACAAGCACAGCTCGGGATCGTCTCACAAGCGTTCCCATTATGATGATAGTGGGAGTTCTGGATCCCACAAGCATGGGAAGTACAACAAACACCACAACCACAACCGTTATCATGACAACAAGCACCACCGTAGTCATGACAATGATAAGTACAAGAATCACAAGAGTGGATATAAGAGCCACCACAATGGAAGTGGAAGTGGTAGTGCAAGCCAGCCTGTCAAGAAGGATCTTAGTCAGGTTGAATGTTTCAAGTGCAAGAAGATCGGGCATTATGCAAATGAATTCCCAGAAAAGAAAGTTGAAGGACCCAATAAGCCCAACCCTTTTCAAAAGGGACAAGTGAACCACATTAATGTGGATGAGATCTATGAGGAATCTGATGCTGTTGCTCGTAAGTTCAAACTCAATTCTATTCCAACACTTGTTCTTTTTTATACTGGTGCATCACATTCATTCATATCAAAAGCATTTGTTGATAGAAATGGGTTTCCAACTGAAAACATTGGGTGTCCAATAAAAGTAAGTTCTCCTGGTGGAGATATGATAGTAAGTCTTGGATGCCGGGATCTAGTGATAGAGTTTGGAAAACATAAGTTTCCAGTGAGTTCGATAATCCTAGATTCCCAAGGACTGGATGTAATTTTGGGAATGGATTGGATGACCAAGTATGAAGGAATACTATATTGTGCCAATCGTACTGTGACACTCACAACCCCGGAAAAGAAACGGATTAGATTCAAGTCTAACTTTGAATCAAAAGGGAGTAAGCTAAATTCTCTTAAGGGGGTTAGCATAGATAGTGTGCCAATTGTGAGTGAATATCCGGATGTGTTTCCGGAAGAATTGTCAGGAATGCCACCATATAGAGATGTGGAATTTCTTATTGATTTGCTACCAGGATCTTAGCAAAGAGACCGTACAAGATGTCAGTGGATGAGTTGAAAGAACTCAAGAAGCAGCTTGGAGAACAGTTGCAGAAAGGTTTTATCCAACCAAGTTCTTCATCTTGGGGAGCACCAGTTTTTTTTGTGGAAAAGAAAGATAGAAGTCAAAGGTTATGCATAGATTACCGTTCACTCAATGACCGTAGGATCCAGATCTAACGATTAGGAATAGATCTTAGCGAAGCGGTACGAACAGATCTGGGCCATGCAGGTTAAGTTAGATCCAACGGTGCGCGAGCGTGATCCGGTGCGAAACGGTATCGTCCAATCAGATGCTGCCGCGTGGCCAGTTCTTTGATTTAAAATCAGATTTTATATCTATTAGATGTTTAACTTGTTTAATTCATAACTTTTGATTCCCACGTCCAAATTTGACAAATTTTATATCAATGGAATCAGGAGAGAAAATCCTTTCCATTTATTCAATGTGTTTAATGATTTTCTTCTGTTAAAATGATTGTTTTCACAGAAACATTTGTAGGCATAATTTGGGTATAATAATTATTTGAAAAATGTTCTATTGTTCAAATAAAGTTTATTTGGCAAGTTTTGAACTTGTTTAAGATTCAGTACCGTGCACTTCTCTTGTTTGGTCTAGAAAATCATCACATGGAATTATGCATGCATCCATATATTTTTGCTTGTATTTATTTTGTATGTGATTTTGGTGCTATTATTTTATGTGTAGATTTTGGTGCAAATAGTGATTGTGATTGTGAGGATGGTTGCTACTCTCCAAAATACCAAGGCAAGTGGTGCTTCATGATTTATTACTATGTTTTTTCAACTATGCATTAGAAATATTTTGCTAGTCTTGCATGGATATTTTTGATCTATATGCTATACTTGGGAAATCCTAGTAGTTGTAGAATTGCTAGAAATATTTCTAAGTCTTATCAATGCCATGCTTAGCCTAGCTAGTAGCAACCAAGGGTGGTTATATATTCATGCTATGATAAAATATTTCTAAGTCTTTGGACTTGTGTTTTGTTTAATAAAACAACTAAGTGAATGAAACACCTGGGTGGAATGGAAGGAATGGTTTTTGTTGAGTGGTTACACAAGGCCCATTTATATGGTTTAACTTGTGTATCTCACTTGTGGAAAGCCACCCAGGAACAAAGGGATTTGAGATGCCATATGTTAAGAAGCTTCTAGTGCAGCCACTTGGCAATATGGGCTCTGCCTGGATCATATAGGTTGCAATAACTTAGCCATTTGGACAGTTGGTGGTAGTGGGATGATAGGTTGGAGCGCGTCCATTTGGTCTAAGGGAAGGCTTCTGAAAGGTCCTATCTTGGTGAAAATCAAGTCTTGTGGGGAATGTGCACAACCTCTACAGATGGAAGAATCTAAGTACTTAGCCATGTCCCTGGTATTGGACAACTTGAGCATCAAGACATGGAAGCTATCAAGAATCTCCTCATCCCAATTTCTAAGTTAAAACTTGTGGTTGAACAAGGGTGAAGGTTCACCAATGTCTATTGGTGGTTCCTTGGGAAAGTTTTTGTCAAAGAAAAACTTAGTGTTTTCAACTAATAGGTAAAACCTATTTTGAGCAAGCAAGCCTAAGCTACACTTAGACAAAATGCATATAGTATCTAGTTTCCAATATTATTCTAAGGTATCACTTGCCAATACTATTCCAATGTATTGACCCACTGTGGCTGTAACTTGTGATGTTGCGGGTTATTCTGATGGTGATTAGGGGTTATGAGTCTACACTCAACATGCTTGCCTGTGGCACATGAAGATGAAGACTTATTTATCTTATTATATATTTGAACTCTTGTATTAGGCCTGTGGCCATGGAGTTTGTAAAAGACTATGTTTGTCTCTGGAATGATATGTAATAATGACCTTTGTTTCTGTGTACTTCATCTTAAATTGTGGATGCTAGCATTGATCCAGGGACTAGCATTGCAATCACAGGGATCCTTACCTTTATAAAGGGAGGGATCTTACAAGAAAAGTGTCCAATATAGGAACAAGAGGATTTGAGAGATGAATGCAGAACTAGAGGCCAAGGACTTTGAGCTCGAGTATCAGCAGGGTGTGATTGAGAGACTTCGTTCACAGAAGAGGGCTCTGAAAGCCAAGATAGAGGCCTTGACTACCAATGTCGAGGAATACAAGACCGCTATGGAGAATGTAGGTCTTACACTTGTCGATGAGGAGGTTGACGCAGAGGAGTAGTGACGACTACTCATTTATCTATCATTTACCATGCTTATGATTATTGAGTCGCAATGACCATCGAACATGTGGATGGCTTGCTATTGGTGTGTTTTCTTTTCAAACTTGTTGTTTATGTCGTTGAACTTTATGTTATTTTGATGCTTGTTTTGGTGATTGTCTATGTGATGTATTGTGCATGTTAAGAATCTATGGGTATCTCATTCTTATCCTTATGAAAACCACAGATTCCTCCTGGACGTGCCAACCCCAACCCGAACAACAACAATGTCACCCCCGAGATGCAGCAGCTGATGACAGCACAGGCACAGCTGATGCAGATGATGACCACTTTCATGCAGAATCATAATAACAACAACAACAATAACAACAACAACAACAACAACAACAATCAGAACAACCCACCAGGATTTGACATGCTCACCAGATTCCTAAGACTGAGGCCTGCAAAGTTCTTAGGAACCACTGATCCAATGGTGGCCAATGATTGGCTATGTTTAGTGAACAAAGATTTGGTGACTGTCGGCTGTACCGACGAGGAGAAAGTCAGGTTTGCAGCACACCTGTTGGAAGGACCAGCAGCTACTTGGTGGGATAACTTCCAGATCACCACTCTCATTGAGGATGTGACATGGGCTATCTTTGAAGATGGTTTCCGTACATCTCACATCTCATCCGGAGTGATGAATTTGAAGAAGAAGGAGTTTCATAGCCTGAAGCGGCGCCACCGAAGCGTGGCTGAATATATTGAAGAGTTTAACAATCTGGCGCGTTATTCACCAGATGAAGTTGATACCGATGCCAAGAGGAAAGAGAAGTTCCTCGAAGGACTGAATGATGAACTGAACCTGCAGTTATCAGTGGCCTATGTCCCCACCTACCAATCCCTTTGTGACAAGGCTACCATCTTAGAGAATAAGATGAAACAGGTTGAAAGTAGAAAGAGGAAGCACAGCTCTGACAAGCACAGCTCGGGATCATCTCACAAGCATTCCCATTATGATGATAGTGGGAGTTCCGGATCCCACAAGCACGGAAAATACAACAACCACCACAGCCACAACCTCCATCATGACAACAAGCATCACCGTAGTCATGATAGTGACAAGTATAAGAACCACAAGGGTGGACATAAGAGTCACCACAGTGGAGGTGGAAGTGGAAGTGGCGGTCAGCCTGCAAAAAGAGATATCAGTCAGGTCTAATGTTTCAAGTGTAAGAAGCTGGGGCATTATGCAAATGAGTGCCCAAAGAAGAAAGTTGAAGGAACTACTAAGCCCAACCCTTTCCAGAAAGGACAAGTGAACCACATCAATGTGGAAGAGATTTATGAGGAGTCCAATGCTGTGGCTGGTAAGTTCAAACTCAATTCTATTCCAACACTTGTTCTTTTTGATAATGGTGCATCACATGCATTCATATCAAAAGAATTTGTTGATAGAAATGGGTTTCCAACCGAAAATATTGGGTGTCCAATAAAAGTAAGTTCTCCCGATGGGGATATGATAGTAAGTCTTGGATGTCGTGATCTAGTGATAGAATTTGAAAAGCATAAGTTTCCAGTGAGTCTGATAATCCTAGATTCCCAAGGACTGGATGTAATTTTGGGAATGGACTGGATGACCAAGTATGAAGGAGTACTAGATTGTGCCAATCATACTGTCACACTCACAACCCCGGAAAAGAAACAGATAATATTCAAGTCTAACTTTGAATCAAAAGGGAGTAAGCTAAATTCTCTTAAGGGGGTTAGCATAGACAGTGTGCAAATTGTGCGAGAATATCCATATGTGTTTCCGGAAGAATTGCCGGGAATGCCACTAGACAGAGATGTGGAATTTCTGATTGACTTGCTGCCAGGATCAGGACCAATAGCAAAGTTGATGAGTTGAAAGAACTCAAGAAACAACTTGGAGAACAGTTGCAGAAAGGATTTATTCAACCAAGTTCTTCATCCTGGGGAGCACCAGTCTTGTTTGTGGAAAACAAATATAGAAGTCAAAGTTTATGCATAGATTATCGTTCACTCAACGAGGTGACTATCAAGAACAAATATCCTTTGCCTAGAATCAATGACTTGTTTGATCAGCTAGAAGGAGCCTGTGTGTTCTCAAAGATTGATCTCCGGTCAGGTTATTTTCAGCTTAAGATAAGAGAACAACACATACCTAAGACATCTTTCACCACTAGGTATGGATTGTATGAGTACACCGTGATGCCATTTGGTTTGACCAATGCACCAGCCTACTTCATGAATATGATGAACAAAGTGTTCATGGAGTTCCTTGACAAGTTTGTTGTCATTTTCATTGATGAAATATTGATCTACTCCAAAAGAAAAGAAGAGCATGAAGGACATTTTCGTTTGATACTTGAGAAGCTTAGAGAGCACAAGCTGTATGCCAAATTTAGCAAATGTGAATTCTGGTTGAATGAAGTTGGATTTCTTGGACACGTTGTGTCAGGAGATGGTGTAGCAGTTGATCCCGCAAAAGTGTCAGCTGTAACTGAATGGTAATCTCCTAAGTCAGTGAAGGAAATTCGTAGTTTCCTTGGCTTGGCAGGATACTACAGAAGATTCATTGAGAATTTCTCCAAGGTAGCTAAGCCAATGACGGAGTTACTAAAGAAAGACAAGAAATTTGCTTGGACTGAAGGATGTGAACTCAGTTTCCAAGAATTGAAGAAGAGGCTGGTGACAGCACCAGTTCTATGTCTCCAGATTTGGAGAAAGATTTCCAAGTGTATTGTGATGCATCTCATCATGGATTAGGTGCAATTCTAATGTAAGAAGGGAAATTTGTGGCTTATGCCTCGAGACAACTCAAAACTCATGAGGTAAATTACCCAACTCATGATTTGGAGTTAGCCTCTGTTGTCCATGCACTCAAAACATGGAGACATTATCTTTTGGGAAAACGATGTGAAGTGTTCACAGATCACAAAAGTTTGAAGTATATCTTCACTCAGAAATAAATCAACATGAGACAAAGAAGATGGCTAGAACTCATCAAGGACTATGACTTGAGTTTGCAATACCACCCCGGTAAAGCAAATGTTGTAGCAGATGCTTTAAGCCGTAAGGTATTTGTGAATGGCGTTACTAAGGGAGAGTTGCCAGATGATCTGTGTGCCCAATTTAGAGACCTTAGATTGGAGATTGTGCCTAAGGGACATCTCATGTCATTGGATGTTCAACCCACATTGTTGGACAAGATCAAGGATGCCCAAAAGATTGACAAGGAAATAGAAGAGATTAAGGAAAAGATTGGCAAGGGAAAAGCCAAAGGATTCCAAGAAGACGAACAAGGTACTTTATGGTATGGAAAACGTATCTGCGTTCCGCAAGATCCGGAGCTTCGGAAACTGATTTTACAAGAAGCACACAACTCACCATATTCCATTCATCCGGTTAACACCAAAATGTACATGGATATGAAGGAAAGATTTTGGTGGAATAATCTCAAGAAGGACATCGCCGAACATATTGCTTTGTGTGATGTATGTAGTAGAGTGAAAGCGGAACATCAGAAACCAGCAGGATTGCTACAACCACTACCTATTCCTGATTGGAAGTGGGACAAGATTGGCATGGATTTCATCACTGGATTGCCAAGGACCAGGTCAGGATATCATTCTATTTGGGTAGTAGTGGATCGCCTAACTAAAGTGGCTCATTTCATACCCGTGAAGACAACCTATACAAGTGCTAAGTTAGCCAAGATCTATATGAATAGGATTGTATGTCTGCATGGAGTACCCAAGAGTATTGTGTCTGATAGGGGAACTCAATTCACTTCTCATTTTTGGAGGCAATTACATTAGTCATTGGGAACGAGATTGGAATTCAGCACTGCTTTTCATCCTCAAACTGATGGACAGACAGAATGGACCAAGCATATTCTAGAAGATATGTTAAGGGCATGTGCCCTAGACTATGGAGCCAGTTGGGATGAAAGTCTGCCTTACGCAGAATTCGTCTGCCTTACGCAGAATTCTCTTACAATAACAGCTATCAAGCCAGTATTGAGATGGCACCATTTGATTTTCTCTATGGGAGAAAGTGTACTACCCCATTGCTATGGAATGGTGTGGGAGAAAGAAATTTGTTTGGACCAGAACTGATCAAAGGGGCTGAAGAGAAAGTCAAGCTAGTAAAGGACACCTATGAGGTGGGTGATAGAGCTTACCTTAGAGTGTCACCACTTCGTGGAGTAAAGAGATTTGGAGTCAAAGGAAAATTGGCCCCAAGATATGTTGGACCATTCAATATTCTGAGTCATAAAGGAGAAGTAGCTTATGAAATTGAATTGCCAGAATCATTGTCTACAGTTCACAATGTGTTTCATGTGAGTCAGCTAAAGAAATGCCATCCAGAAATGGAAGAGACTTCTTTGAAGGATACTATTCCTTTAGAGGAGGTCCAATTGGAGAGTGATCTCACTTATGAGGAAAAAACCATCAAAATTCTCGAGACTGCAGAAAGAGTTACTCGGACTAAGACTATCAAATTCTGCAAAGTTCAATGGAACCATCATTCTGAAGAAGAAGCAACATGGGAAAGAGAAGATGATCTTCGGAAAGACCACCCTCACCTATTTGCTAGCCAATTCGAATCTCGAGGGCGAGATTCACCTTAAGGGGGTTAGATTTGTAACATCCCTAAAATCATGTTTTCAAAGTTTTGCACATCATCCATGCATTCATAATCATTTTAGGATCATTTTCAAAGTCTTTACAAAAACAGAAGCATTTGAATGCTTATTATTTTATGTAAGCAAAGCATTGATCCAATGCTACTCTCTAATGAGAGATTATTTGTTTTAAACCAAAGATGTTTGTTCATAGGTTTGTTTGATAAGTTCCAAAGCTTGGACAAAGATTTCAAAACAAAGAAACAAATTTAAAGCATTTCTTTGTCTTTATTAAGCAATGGGTAAAAACATTGTTTATTTTAAAAATTCCAAAGTGCCAAATTATTTTAAACTGTACAACATGGTTTTGCAACCAAATGTTTACAATTTTCACTTCTCCCTCTGTTTCTCACCGCAGCGGTGCACACCCACCCGCTGACACCCTGGACCAACCCTGCCCCGTCATCGTCGTCCTCAATCACCACGCGATGACTGCTCCGCCGTTACCACCGCACTAGAGACGCCGCGTTTAAAACCTCGTTAAATCCCATTGATTCAGAGCGTAACTCTCGCCCCGCTCTTGGCTACTTAATCTCCTCGCCACTAGGCTGCCATATTTCACCAAACTCTGCCGCGGTACCAACGAACTCTGGCAGTGAATTCCGGTGAGCTCTCTGCACCCCTTGACTCCTAACTTTGCCAGTACAGTCACTACAACTTTACGCATCTCCTGAAGCCATTGGTTTTTCTTCTGGTGATCCAGGTCGCCATCCCTGTCCACACCCGCAAGCGTCAGAACCACCGCTCGACTCCGACGAGCAATCTAGGTAAAGCCCGACCGCCCCTTGCCTTCTCTTCGATGCTATCAGTTTCGCCATGGCCTTGCGCACCTCCTGACCCATCTAATTCGTGCTAGGGAGATCCATAGTGTCACATCCCAAGATTTTCCAAATCTTGTAATGTGAAAAATAAATGAATAAAAATAAAACTTTGTTGAATTTCAGGGTGAGAAGAAACTTTTGATTCCAATTGGAAACCTTCAAACCTTTTTGATCAAACAAATCATCAAGGGATTTGAAAAGATAAATATTTAATAAAGAAAATTTTAAATAAGTAGAATTACTACTTTTCGATCCTTTAATAAAAGATTTGGTTTTCAAATAAAGAAGGTAGAAATATAAATAAGGATTATTTTATATAGCCAAATTAAACCTTGGCCAAGCCTTTGAAATAAAATATATCTATTTGACAAAAATAATAAAGGTTTAATTAGATAAAATAATAAGGATTTAATATCCAAGTTTATTAAAAATAAAGGTTTTACTATTTTAATTAAACATCAAAACTTATTAATTTATTTTAAATAAGTTTTCCAAGTATTTTATATTTTCAAATAAAACCTACTGAAGTGTTTTTGGTTTTATTTAGATTTCAAATGGTGTTTTTAAATAAATCAAATCCTATTTGATTTAATAACTAAGGACTATTTTATTTAAAATAATAAATGGGTCCTAAAAGAATAAAAATATTATTTTATTTTGGGACTTGGAATTATGTTGTTAAAACAGAACTAAACTCCATATAAAGTTTAGTGGGAGTTTGTTTGTTTTGAATATTTGAATTGTTTGATTGGATTTCAAAAACAGAAAATCAAATAGAAAAAGGAAAAAGTTTCAGTACAAAAAAAATGCTAAAGGATTCAGCCCAACTCGTCTGGCCCAGCAAGCCCAGTTCCAGCCCAGCTACTTCCCCCACGCGTGAATCGTTTTACACCCATTCTCGCACCCGCGCAGACACCGACGAGTGGACCCTCCCCCTCTCTCCCTTTCTCGCTGACAAGCATGCCCCACACTGCCCTGTCATCGTCTTCCTCTCCGCGTTGAACTCGCCGGCCGTTTCCTGCCGTTGATACCGCGAACGAATTCGCTTCAATGCCGCGTCTTAATCATGTCGCGACCACGCCCCCTTAAACGCCTCCCTCTCCTCTCCATTTCCCCTCTCTCGCCCAGCTCTCTCGGCCACCAGGCTGCTCGGAATCTTCTCTGCACCATCCTCTGTTCCAGCGAGCTCACCGAGCGATTCCGGCCGAACCCTGTCGCCCCTTGCCTCCCTGAGCACACGGCCGTGACCCCCAGCCTCTGGCGCTTCGCCCTGTGCCTCCCGTTCGTCTGCACTCGCCCCAGAGCCTCGTCTTCGACAACCTCTGAGCGCCGCCGCGTCTGCTTCTTTCTCCGACGACCTCCCCCTGGTAAGCCAGACCACCCCGAGCTCTCTCTATCATACTCGCGTGAACCCCAGGACTGCACGCGTCTAACTGTGTCCTCGTTTTGCCTCGGAGTGAACCACAGCGTCGCCTCCAACAACGACCAGAACCACCTGACTCCGCCACCCACTCCGGCGAGGAATCCCCGTCGCGTCTGAGCACCCCTCGACGAACCGACCACGCCTCGAGCTTCACCGCCACCCTGCGAGCACGGTGAGCACCTCCACTTCCCTCCTTATTTCCTGTATCACTGGCTCCGCCGTAGACAGAGCGTGCGCCACCGCCAGCCGCCGCCAGCGCCGCTGCTTTTGGGTCATTGCGTAAGAACCGTTAGATCTAAATCGGACGCGTAGGAATAGAATCAACTAGAAGGGGTACGAGTGGACCTCAGCCGTGCGATTGAACTAAGATCCAACGCACCAGAGAGGATGATCCGCACGAAGCGGTACCGCCCAATAAGAACACGCCGCATGGCATTGGATCTGTTTAAAACAAATTTTGAATCTGATTTAGATGCAAATTTGTAAACCTTATAACTTTTGATCCACACGTCCAAAATTTGAAAATTTTATATCAATGGAATCAGTGGAACAAACCCTAGATAACCATGCAATTTGTTTAGTAAAAAGCTTCTGGTAAAATGTTTGTTTTTGCAGAAACATTTGTATGCTTGTTTAGGTTATAAAAAATATTCCAAAATGATTTTGGGGATGAAATCTTTGCAAATTGGTGTGTTGTGAACCTACTGACCCTAGGAACCAACCCATGGATTTAAAAATGTATTTTGTGAAGTTTAGGAATAAAAACTTGATTTAGCTCATTTCTAGTCAATTAAAAATATTGATTTTGTTATGGAAATGGTTTTTGAGAAAAACCTTTGGAAAATGTGTTGACTCAAACCTACTGAACCTAAACACCAAGTTTTGAGATTTAACAACTTATTTGGTGAACAACATAAAATTATTGCTTTGCTAAAAACATTTTTCACCACATGGAATAATGATTTGACTTAAAAATGGCTTATAGATAAAACCCTTTTGCAAATGGTTTTGCCACTTTAGAAAATGACCACTTTGGACTTTACAATGTTTAGAGCCTTGTAGAAACCACCTTTGAAAATAAAACTACGTTTTGCATGCTTGCATGCATGACTTAGTTTCTATTATTTTGTGTGTGTTAAATTGTTTGTATATTGGTTGGAATACTAGTTGAACCTATGTTTTCTTGATTGATTTGTAGTAAAGTTAGAAGGGTGTGATATTAGCAAGATCAAGAAGTGAACCAACATTCCCTACCAAAAAGGCAAGTGACACTATCATCCAAGTCCTACTATTTTCATTATACTTAGTGGATTTTGAAACATGCATGAAAAGGATTTCTATACTTTATGCTATGCTAAATCCTAATAGGATACCCTTATATATTCCTTAGTGAAAACAATGTAGTTGTAAAATGCTTAGCCATGCTATATATTTTGAGAAGAGTTACATGTTGAGATTTTATGAAGTTGAGAAAAGACTTATGTTTTATATAATAAAACAAGTACTCAATGAACCACCTGGGTGGACAAGGATACTCAAGTTTTTGGAAAAGGTGGCAACAAGAGGAACCATGTTTATATGGCAATCTCTTTTTGTTGTGCACCAAATGAAAACCACCCAGGGACTTAGAGATTGAACATGTTTCTCGAACAGTGGCTTCCATGTACATCCACATGCTAAATGGGCACTGGCATGGTCAACTACATTGGGAAGACCATTGCATGGGTCTTCAGGTTAACTGGAAATGAGGGAACTCGGAACCCTACATTGGTGCCTGAAGACAAGCTAGCATTGTGTATGGGAGGACCCTATGGAAAGACTTCGTCACATTCTCAATCTGCCAGTACTCCATCTTGGTGAGTACTTATCCAGCGGCCACTGGTGTCAACAAGATGAGATTGTGTCATGTGGGTAAAGTGTACAACTTCTGCAGAAGATAAAATCATAAGTACTTTGCCGTGTCCCCGGTTATGGACAATACTGAGCAACTAAAGCCTAAAGCTATGGGAAATCTCGATATTCCAATTTCTAAAAGGAAAACATTAAAGTGACAACAAAAGGCTTGAAGCACTTGGGGTGTACCAAGGAGCTCAAGAGATTTTGATAAAAACTTGAAGCACTTGGGGTGTACCAAGGAGCTCAAGAGATTGTGACAAAGACTTGAAACACTTGGGGATTTACCAAGGAGTTAAGAAAGATTTGACAAAAGATCAAAACTATTTTGAAAAGATAGGATAAAGTATTACTTTCTGCAAATGAGCCTTAAACCCTACTTAGTCAAATATGCATGTAATGATAGGATCCACTTATATTCAACATAGTAGTGAAACTTGCCAATACAATTCAAATGTATTGACCCTTGTGGCTGTAACTTGTTATGTTGCAGGTTTGTTTGATATTAGTGAAGTTGATTGATTAGGATTACAAAGTCTACAACCAACATGTTTGCATGTGGCACTTTGAAGATGAAGGACCCCATGCTTATAGATATTCTGCTGCAATGTAATGTAATAGCCAAATGAGCTATGTAAGATGTAATAAAATTATGTTATTCCTGGTTATAAAATTATATTATGACCTTTGTTTCTTGATATTACATCTTAACTGTGGATGCTAGCTATTGATCCAGGGACTAGCATTGTAAACACATGGATCTCTACCTTATTAAAGGTTGGGAACCTGACAGATGGTATCAGAGCATTGTGTTGCCTGTAGGATTTGTAAACCTAGGATTGGACAAAAACCCTTAGAAAAATAGGAGTTGTATTTGTTCCAAAACTTATTTACAAACAATCTTGTAAACTCTTTCCTCAACCATTTTGGTTTTGATTCTACATCTCTTCTATTTCAAACTTGATGGACAAACCTACCCCATGGCCAAAGACTTCACCATGTGCAAAGGACTTCTTCAACTCTAATGACTTCAACATCTTCAACTCTAATGACTTCAACATCTTCAACTCTAATGACTTCAACATCTTCAACTCTAATGACTTCAACATCTTCAGCATTTTCACCAAGGACTTCAACCTTGGATGTCACTAAGGACAAGTGAGACAAGGAAATCTTGCTCAAGATTTGGAGACTAAGGAAACACAAGTTAGAAGGAGCCCACATCACTTGAAGTTTTGTGACCAAAAGTTTTGCCAAAGAAACCATAATCTAATGTAAAAAGAATTAACCAAGAGGATGGAAAGATCACAAGTGAACCATGTAGATGGACCACCATATTTTGTTTAAGTCAAACACACCAACTTATGTGGTGTAACAAAAAAGGTCGTAGCAAGCGACGAAATGCTTCGGGGAGTTGAAAATAAGCATAGATCCGGAGATTCCCAAATAGGTCAACCTTTTAAACTGCCTGCTGAATCCATGAGCAGGCAAGAGACAACCTGGCGAACTGAAACATCTTAGTAGCCAGAGGAAAATTTTGTTGCCTAAAAATGTGCTTGAACTTTGTTGTTTGAGTGAAAAGTTGTTTGTGAATGCTTGCACATTGCTTGTGTGAATTGTGATGAGTGTGATTAGAATCCTTACTTAGAAATCTTGTTGCCTATTCTAATCTCAATTCAACCCAAACAGATGACTACTCCAAGAGACTCCAACATCAAGGTGGATGACACCAACAACAACCAAGAGGACAACATGAAAGAACTTATAGCAACCCAAAACCAGTTGAAGCAAATGACAGCTCAATTCATAGCCAACACCAGTGGGGAAGATCCAGCCCTGCAAGGATTTTTGGAAACTCAAGCCCAAATGTTGCATAAGGTAACAGATCAAATGCTCAACATGGAAAGCAACTTTTCCAAAGGAGTTTGTGACAACAAAGATGACAAAGATGTTATTCTAAAAGGAACCAAAGCTTGCAATATTTGTGGAGACAAGGATCACACTTCCAAGGAGCATGGAGATCAATGCCCCAACTGCGAAGAGAAACATCCAGTAGGCCAATGTCCCACCTCTCAAGCTACTTGTTACCTATGTGAAGGAAACAATCATGTCCCCATCCAATGCCCCATCTACTCCATAGTTGAACAAAGGAAACAAGGTGGAGTGCAACAAATGATTGCAAACTATCAAGAAGGAGCTAAGTCCACCAAGAAGGATGTGGACAAAGGAAAATCTCCACTTATACCTCCATGCAATACAACCCAATTTAAAGGACCAAAGAAGAGGCATATGAATTATCCAAGGAGCAATAGAAGGTCAAAGAAACAAGTAGACATTCCTACCTATGAGATAACATATGAACAACATGAACTAGATGCACTCCTAGCTTTGGAGAAACCCAAGAAAAAGAAGGACAAAAGCCATGTGCAATGTCATCATTGTAAAGAAATGGGGCACTATTCCAGTGAATGTCCAGAGAAACAGAAGTATAAAGAGATTGGCCAAGTATGGTGCAACAACTGCAAAGGGCTAGGCCATTATGCAGCAACCCGTCCACAAGAGATACGTGAAGAACTCAAACTTATCACATGTTTCAACTGTGTTAACCAAGGACATTATGCAAGCAACTGTCCAGAAAAGATGAAGCACAAGATAAACAAGCCTATGAAGGATCTTAGCCTTGTCACATGTTTCAAGTGTGGAAACAAGGGACACTATGCAGATGTTTGCCTAGAGAAGTTTCCCCAAGATCCCAAGCAAGCCAATATGTAATTTAGTTGGAAAAATTTTAAGGGTGGTAGTACCCTAGATGCTTTGAGCCAACTTGTAACCCTAGCCCTCCCAAATCTCGGGACGAGATTTATTTTAAGGGTAGTAGCCTGTCACATCCCAAGATTTTCCAAATCTTGTAATGTGAAAAATAAATGAATAAAAATAAAACTTTGTTGAATTTTAGGGTGAGAAGAAACTTTTGATTCCAATTGGAAACCTTCAAACCTTTTTGATCAAACAAATCCTAAAGGGATTTGAAAAGATAAATATTTAATAAAGAAAATTTTAAATAAGTAGAATTACTACTTTTGCATCCTTTAATAAAAGATTTGGTTTTCAAATAAAGAAGGTAGAAATATAAATAAGGATTATTTTATATAGCCAAATTAAACCTTGGCCAAGCCTTTGAAATAAAATATTTCTATTTGACAAAAATAATAAAGGTTTAATTAGATAAAATAATAAGGATTTAATATCCAAGTTTATTAAAAATAAAGGTTTTACTATTTTAATTAAACATCAAAACTTATTAATTTATTTTAAATAAGTTTTCCAAGTATTTTATATTTTCAAATAAAACCTACTGAAGTGTTTTTGGTTTTATTTAGATTTCAAATGGAGTTTTTAAATAAATCAAATCCTATTTGATTTAATAACTAAGGACTATTTTATTTAAAATAATAAATGGGTCCTAAAAAGAATAAAAATATTATTTTATTTTGGGACTTGGAATTATGTTGTTAAAACAGAACTAAACTCCATATAAAGTTTAGTGGGAGTTTGTTTGTTTTGAATATTTGAATTGTTTGATTGAATTTCAAAAACAGAAAATCAAATGGAAAAAGGAAAAAGTTTCAGTACAAAAAAAATGCTAAAGGATTCAGCCCAACTCGTCTGGCCCAGCAAGCCCAGTTCCAGCCCAGCTACTTCCCCCAGGCACGAATCGTTTTACACCCATTCTCGCACCCGCGCCGACACCGACGAGTGGACCCTCCCCCTCTCTCCCTTTCTCGCTGACAAGCATGCCCCACACTGCCCTGTCATCGTCTTCCTCTCCGCGTTGAACTCGCCGGCCGTTTCCTGCCGTTGATACCACGAATGAATTCGCTTCAATGCCGCGTCTTAATCACGCCGCGACCACGCCCCCTTAAACGCCTCCCTCTCCTCTTCATTTCCCCTCTCTCTCCCAGCTCTCTCGGCCACCAGGCTGCTCGGAATCTTCTCTGCACCACCCTCTGTTCCAGCAAGCTCACCGAGCGATTCCGGCCGAACCCTATCGCCCCTTGCCTCCCTGAGCACACGGCCGTGACCCCCAGCCTCTGGCGCTTCGCCCTGTGCCTCCCGTTCGTCTGCACTCGCCCCAGAGCCTCGTCTTCGACAACCTCTGAGCGCCGCCGCGTCTGCTTCTTTCTCCGGCGACCTCCCCCTGGTAAGCCAGACCACCCCGAGCTCTCTCTATCATACTCGCGTGAACCCCAGGACTACGCGCGTCTAACTGTGTCCTTGTTTTGCCTCGGAGTGAACCACAGCATCGCCCCCGACAACGACCAGAACCACCTGACGCCGCCACCCACTCCGGCGAGGAATCCCCGTCGCGTCTGAGCACCCCTCGACGAACCGACCACGCCTCGAGCTTCACCGCCACCCTGCGAGCACGGTGAGCACCTCCACTTCCCTCCTTATTTCCTGTATCGCTGGCTCCTCCGTAGACAGAGCGTGCGCCGCCGCCAGCCGCCGCCAGCGCCGCTGCTTTTGGGTCATTGCGTAAGAACCGTTAGATCTAAATCGGACGCGTAGGAATAGAATCAACTAGAAGGGGTACGAGTGGACCTCAGCCGTGCGATTGAACTAAGATCCAACGCACCAGAGAGGCTGATCTGCACGAAGCGGTACCGCCCAATAAGAACACGCCGCGTGGCATTGGATCTGTTTAAAACAAATTTTGAATCTGATTTAGATGCAAATTTGTAAACCTTATAACTTTTGATCCACACGTCCAAAATTTGCAAATTTTATATCAATGGAATCAGTGGAACAAACCCTATCCAACCATGCAATTTGTTTAGTAAAAATCTTCTGGTAAAATGTTTGTTTTTGCAGAAACATTTGCATGCTTGTTTAGGTTATAAAAATTATTCCAAAATGATTTTGGGGATGAAATCTTTGCAAATTGGTGTGTTGTGAACCTACTGACCCTAGGAACCAACCCATGGATTTAAAAATGTATTTTGTGAAGTTTAGGAATAAAAACTTGATTTAGCTCATTTCTAGTCAATTAAAATATTGATTTTGTTATGGAAATGGTTTTTGAGAAAAACCTTTGGAAAATGTGTTGATTCAAACCTACTAAACCTAAACACCAAGTTTTGAGATTTAACAACTTATTTGGTGAACAACATAAAATTATTGCTTTGCTAAAAACATTTTTCACCACATGGAATAATGATTTGACCTAAAAATGGCTTATAGATAAAACCCTTTTGCAAATGGTTTTGCCACTTTAGAAAATGACCACTTTGGACTTTACAATGTTTAGAGCCTAGTAGAAACCACCTTTGCAAATAAAACTACCTTTTTCATGCTTGCATGCATGACTTAGTTTCTATTATTTTATGTGTGTTAAATTGTTTGTATATTGGTTGGAATACTAGTTGAACCTATGTTTGCTTGATTGATTTGTAGTAAAGTTAGAAGGGTGTGATATTAGCAAGATCAAGAAGTGAACCAACATTACCTACCAAAAAGTCAAGTGACACTATCATCCAAGTCCTACTATTTTCATTATACTTAGTGGATTTTGAAACATGCATGAAAAGGATTTCTATACTTTATGCTATGCTAAATCCTAATAGGATACCCTTATATATTCCTTAGTGAAAACAATGTAGTTGTAAAATGCTTAGCCATGCTATATATTTTGAGAAGAGTTACATGTTGAGATTTTATGAAGTTGAGAAAAGACTTATGTTTTATATAATAAAACAAGTACTTAATGAACCACCTAGGTGGACAAGGATACTCAAGTTTTTGGAAAAGGTGGCAACAAGAGGAACTATGTTTATATGGCAATCTCTTTTTGTTGTGCACCAGATGAAAACCACCCCGGGACTTAGAGATTGAACATGTTTCTCGAACAGTGGCTTCCGTGTACAGCCACATGCTAAATGGGCACTGGCTTGGTCAATTACATTGGGAAGACCCATGCATTGGTCTTCAGGTTAACTGGAAATGAGGGAACTCGGAACCCTACATTGGTGCCTGAAGACAAGCTAGCATTGTGTATGGGAGGACCCTATGGAAAGACTTCGTCACATTCTCAATCTGCCAGTACTCCATCTTGGTGAGTACTTATCCAGCGGCCACTGGTGGCAACAAGATGAGATTGTGTCATGTGGGTAAAGTGTATAACTTCTGCAGAAGATAAAATTCTAAGTTCTTAGCCGTGTCCCCGGTTATGGACAATACTGAGCAACTAAAGCCTGAAGCTATGGGAAATCTCAGCATTCCAATTTCTAAAAGGAAAACTTTAAAGTGACAACAAAAGGCTTGAAGCACTTGGGGTGTACCAAGGAGCTCAAGAGATTTTGATAAAAACTTGAAGCACTTGGGGTGTACCAAGGAGCTCAAGAGATTTTGACAAAGACTTGAAACACTTGGGGATTTACCAAGGAGTTCAGAAAGATTTGACAAAAGATCAAAACTATTTTGAAAAGATAGGATAAAGTATTACTTTCTGCAAATGAGCCTTAAACCCTACTTAGCCAAATATGCATGTAATGATAGGATCCACTTATATTCAACATAGTAGTGAAACTTGCCAATACAATTCAAATGTATTGACCCTTGTGGCTGTAACTTGTTATGTTGCAGGTTTGTTTGATATTAGTGAAGTTGATTGATTAGGATTACAAAGTCTACAACCAACATGTTTGCCTGTGGCACTTTGAAGATGAAGGACCCCATGCTTATAGATATTCTGCTGCAATGTAATGTAATAGCCAAATGAGCTATGTAAGATGTAATAAAATTATGTTATTCCTGGTTATAAAATTATATTATGACCTTTGTTTCTTGATATTACATCTTAACTGTGGATGCTAGCTATTGAACCAGGGACTAGCATTGTAAACACAGGGATCTCTACCTTATTAAAGGTTGGGAACCTGACACATAGCCTCGGCAACGTCTTCGTCTGCAAGTACCCGCCGTCGCCAGCAACTCCGACGAGGTCCTGACGCTGTGTCCGTGCGCCCATTGACAAGCCCCTGCCACGTTGCGCTCCAGCACGTCTCTGCGAGTCTGGTGAATCTCCCCATTCTCTTCCTCGCTTCCATTAGCTACCGAAACACCGTAGACCGAGCGCGCCGCCGCTCACCGTTGCCCCGCGCCGCCAGTTGTTGGTCATTTGATCAACGGCCGTAGGATCTTGATCCAGTGGCTACGATAGAACATAACCCGAAGGGGTATCTTTTGATCTGATCCGTGCGATCCCCTTTAGATCCAACGCACCGCATCGGACGATCCGTGCGAAGCGGTATGGACGAATCAGAACGTGACGCATGGCCTGTTATTTGTTTTAAAAATATGAATTAGATCTATTAGTGATTCAAACTTGCAAAATTCATAACTTTTGATCCACACGTTCAAATTTTATATCATTGGAATCAGGAGAAAGAATGCTACCCATTTATGCAATGTGTTTAATGTTTTTCTTCTGTAAAATTGGTTATTTTTGCAGAGACATTTATAGGCTTATTTTGATTATAGAAATTATTTGAAAAATGATTTAAAGATCAAATAAAGTTTATTTAGTGTGTCTTGGTGTTGTTTATGATTCATTACTGTATACTTGTCTTGTTTGGTGTAGAAAATCATCCCATGGCATTTTCATACATTCATATATTTTTGTGTAGGGGTTCATAGCATGGAAAACAAAAAAATTCTACGGCATGAACACACAATCAAGATCTAATCTATGATCAAGCCAAGATCTATCTACTAGATTTTAGCAACGATTCGATATAATACTAACCCTCGAAGATCCAAAGCGGTTAACGAGAGCAGATTCTCGTGGGTGATGTAGTCGTACACTTGCCGATCTCAAGATCGCGTAGACGATCCTTCTGGCGCTGCGTTCCGGCAGCGCTCCCGCAGTCGGTCACACGTTCGGTACTCGATGAAGATCTTCCTCTCCCTTGTTACAGCAGGCAGGGAAGGCTGTAGGTCTCTCCTCGTGATTCCGGCAGCACGACGGCGTGGTGTCAGAAGTAGAGGGGAGATCTCGCAGGGCTTCGCCTTAAGCCGGAGCAAGTATGGTGGAGCAAGAGAGGTGCCTTGGCGATCTAGGGTTTAGAAGCACCAAGGGGAGAGGTGTAGCTGGCGGCTAGGGTTTGGGGAAACCCTAGTCGGCGACTTCGGAGGAGGCCCTAGGCGGCGGCAGCAGCAGGTGGTGGCGCCTGGGGCTAGGGTTTGAGGTGTGAGGGAGAGGAGTAGCCCTACCCCTCCTTATATATGTGGGAGGGTGCGGCTTGGGAGGAGGGAGTCCTCCTCCAACTCCTCCTCCTTGGCAGGCGGGTGGAGGGAGGGGACTTCCTCCCCAAGTAGGTTTCCTACTCTCCCTCCACCAAGCAAACTTGATATTTGACTTTTTCAAATTGGCGTTTGACTTTCAAACTTCGATTTGATTTCTCTCTTTATTTTGCCCAGCCAAGTGACCTAGTACATGCTGCAACCATTACACATTGTCATGACACATTCATGTACCCTTCCCCTCCGGACTGCCGGACCTTCCGGGCCCTTCTAGAACATTCCTGGTGAAAACACCGGAATCATTCCCGAACTCCAAAACATGACTTTCCTTATATGAATCTTATTCTCCAGACCATTCCAGATCTCCTCGTGATATCCCGGATCCCATCAGAGACTCCGAACAACATTCGCTGTCTTACTCATCATTCCATAACTACACAACAACATCGAATCCTTAAGTGTGTCTCCCTATGGTTCGTGAATTATGCGGACATGACCGAGACACTTCTCCGATCAATAACAAATAGATGAATCTAGAAATTCATATGGCTCCCGCATATTTCTATGATTACTTTGTGATCGAATGAACCACTTACATATGATACCAATTTCCCTTTGTCTCACGATAGTTTACTTATCCGAGGTTTTGATCGTCGGTATCTCTGCATACCTAGTTCAACCTCGTTACCGATAAGTACTCTTTTCTCGTTCCCGTGATATGTGATCCCTTGTGAGCCAGTCACATGCTTGCAAGCTAATTGGATGACATTCCACCGAGAGGGCCCAGATTATATCTATCCGTCATATGGATGGACAAATCTCACTCTTGATCCATGTGCCGCAACCCATACTTTCCGAACACGCAATGCCACCTTTATAGCCACCCAATTACGGTGTGGTGTTTGATGTCATCAAAGCATCCTTCTGGTGATGGTGATTAACATGATCTCATGGTCGAAGGAATTAGGTTAATATATATCAGAAAGCTTATAGCAAATGAACTATATTAAATGACTTGATCTTTATGCTACGCTTAACTATAGGAGTATGTCCATCACATCATTCTCCTAATGATATGACCCTATTGTTAATAACATCTCTATGTTCATGATCAGGAAACCATGATCATATATTAACCAACAAGCTAGTTTAACAAGAGGCTTTACTAGGGACTCTTTTATGTTTACGAATGACACAAGTATTAATGTTTCCGGTTAATACAATTATAGCATGGTATGTAAACATTTTTCATAAGTATGAAGATATGATAATAACCACTTTATTATTGCCTCTTGGGCATATCTCCAACAGTCTCCCACTTGCACTAGAGTCAATAATCTAGTTTCAAACCTTTATGTATTCAACACCTATGGATTTCTGGTGTCGTATATTTATGATTGCTAGTGGTCAACTGATCTCCGAATCCGACACTTTCAGGTTCGTGTGTAATTGCATGTCTTTGCGTCTCGACGCATCACTCATTCTCTAATGAGATGGATTTGTATAAATTTGGTCCTTCGGTGTGACCTTTAGTTCTTTGGGGTTAAAACATGTTGATAATATTGTCATACAATATATCTTCATAGCATTATCCCTGCTGTGAACTACACCTAGTTTGATAACAAACTACTTGACACAAATGCCCTCTTTTGCTGCTATAATAGCAGTTATATACTTAGCCCTTTTGTTGTAGTATCTATCAGAATGTCTTAACTTTGGAACTCATCCAAATTCATTATGGAACTCACATTCCATCATATTGTGCCACCCTTAGTTTAGATTGAGATAAACTTAATTTTTACTTTGTGACAAAACTAGTATCAATGTAATTCATTTACAATGAACTAACCATCTATTTGTCACTTCTACAAAATAATATATTCTTAGTTCTTTTACAAGATCATAAGAATATCTTTACTATCGTCCAATAATCATCTTATGAATCATTCTGGTATATTCTCATAACATTTAGAGCATAGGACATATCTGGATTTGTACACATCATAGCATGATTGATAAAATACTCTTTGTGATTGTATCTATCAAGTATCAAAAATACTTAAATCTTTATTCAATCCTTCTTGTGCAACAAGAACTTTTCTTGTAGTTTCTATATTGAACTCATTCAATATCTCATCTATGTACTTCTGGCACAACCATATTGGCGTCACCATTTATCCATATAGACATTGATGCCAAATATTCGGGTTCTGCCTAAGTCTTTCATCGAGATGAAATTCTTATCCTGTGTTAATAAAAAGATACATCATTTCCAATCAACAATATGTCTTCCACGTAATGTATTAGAAACATGTCTTAGTGCTCCCACTTAATTTCTTGCAAATGCAAGCATCTTCATCGTCTGTAAGATTCCCAACCTTTAATAAGCTAGAGATCCCTGTGTTTACAATGCTAGTCCCTGGATCAATAGCTAGCATCCACAGTTAAGATGTAATATCAAGAAACAAAGGTCATAGTACAACTTTATAACCAGGAATAACATAATTTATTACATCTTACATAGCTCATTTGGCTATCTCATTACAATGCAGCAGAATTTAACAATAGCATGGGGTCCTTCATCTTCAAAATGCCACAGGCAGACATGTTGGTTGTAGACTTGTAATCCTAATCAATAAACTTCACTAACATCAAACAAACCTGCAACATAATAAGTTACAGCCACAAGGGTCAATACATTTGAATTGTATTGGCAAGTGATACTATGGTAGTATAGTTGAGTCTATCATCTATATGCATTTGGTTAAGTGGAGATTAGGCTTGCTTTGCTCAAAATAGTTTTTCCTTATCATCTGAAAACACTAAGTTTTTACTTGACAAAAATCACCCAAGGCATCTCCCAATAGAAATTGGTGATCCTTTGACCCTTGTTCAACCACAAGTTTTTAACTTAGAAATTGGGATGAGGAGATTCTTGATAGCTTCCATGTCTTGATGCTCAAATTGTCCTTTACCAGGGACATGGCTAAGTACTTAGATTTTACACTCTGCAAAGGTGGTGCACTTTTCCCACAAGACTTGGTTTCACCAAGACAAGATCTTTCAGAAGCCTTCCCTTAGACCAGAATGGACGCGTTCCAACCTATCATCCCCTACCACCAACTGTCCATTTGGCTAAGTTATTGCAACCTATATGATCCAGGCAGAGCCCATAATGCCAAGTGGCTGCACTTGAAGCTTCTCAACATTTGACATCTCAAATCTCTTTGTTCCTGGGTGGCCATCCACAAGTGAGATACACAAGGTAAACCATAGAAATGGGCCTTGTGAACCACTCAACACAAACCATTCCTTCCATTCCACCCAGGTGATTCATTCACTTAGTTGTTTTATTAAACAAAACACAAGTCCTTGACTTAGAAATATTCCATAGTATGAATATATATTCCACCCTTGTTTTCTACTAGCTAAGCTAAGCATGATAGTAGTAGGAATCTTAACTTAGGAAATTTCTACTAAGGTTTCATCTACTAGGATTTCCCATGGCATAGTTTATACTTAGCAAAATTCCATGCAAGTCCTACTTAGAAATATCATTAATGCATAATGAAAATAATGGGACAAAAGTATGAAGCATCACTTGCCTTTTTGGTAGAGAATATAAGTTCACTCCTTGATCTTTGCAATATTCACACTCTTCAAATCACTACAATTCAATCAAGCAAGCAACATTTCAATCTACCATTCAAGCAACATCACATAAAATAATAGAAACAAAACATTGCATCCAAGCATGTCAATCTTTGTTTTATTTACAAAAGTGGTTCATAATAGGTTATATACATTCTAAAACACTTATTGGTCATTTTATAAAGTGGAAAAACTATTTGCAAAAGATTTACCTATAAACCATTTTCAAACCAAATCATTATTTTATGTGGTTGAAAATGCCTTTATCAAAGTAGCAATATTCATAGGGTTTACCAAATACATTTTTAAATCATAAAACTTGGTGCTTGGGGTCAGAGATTTTATTCCAAAACATTTCCCAAAGGTTTTCTTCAAAAAGCATTTTTAACAAATAAACAATATTTTTATTTGACTAGAAATGGTTTAAATCAAAGGTTTATTCTTTTGCTTCACCAAATATATTTTTGAAACCACAAATTGATTTCTATGGTCAGTAGGTTCAAAACAAACCATTTTCCAAAGATTTTATCTCAAAAATATTTTTAGAACAAATTTTATATTCTAAATATGCCTACCCAAGTTTCTACAAAAACAAACA
The DNA here is from genome assembly GCA_916181665.1 of Avena sativa. Classification (NCBI taxonomy): domain Eukaryota; kingdom Viridiplantae; phylum Streptophyta; class Magnoliopsida; order Poales; family Poaceae; genus Avena; species Avena sativa. The sequence goes on from OV702283.1 coordinate 359,633,506, forward strand.
ATTTAACATGAACATTTTACTAAAAAAAGTGCATGGTCAGAAAGTACTTGTCTTTCTAATTCCATTGATATAAAGTTTGCAAAATTTGGACGTGTGGTTTGAAAGTTATGAATTTTTCAAATTGGAACATCAAATAGATCATTTCTGGTTTTATTCAAACAGACAGGGCCACGTGGACTAATCTGATTGGCTGAAAACGATTCATGTGGATTCAGCTCTGTGGAGCGTTGGATATTAATGAAATCGTGTGGCACAGAAGCAAGCGTACCCTTTCGTTTATGTTCTATCGTGTGCGTTAGATTTTAATCCTACGGATGACGATCGAGCAACCATTGAGTGGCGGCGCTAGCGGTGGCTGTGCGGCGGCGGTGCTCTGGCTACGGCGTCGCGGCGACTACTGGAAGCAAGGGAGGAAGAGAAATGGATCACTAGGTTTGCGTGGTCGTGGTGATGCTCAAGGTGGTCCTTGCTGGCGAAGGGGCGCTCGGGGTCGACGGGAATCGCTCGTCGGAGTTGCTCCTAGCGACGGGTTCGCTCGGCCGTTGTCGGGGACGTCGTTACAGAGCGTGCTGGGTCAAACAAATGGTGCAGTTAGACTCGTAGGGAAGTGGTGAGTATGTGAGCATCAAAGAGAGGGGAAGGGAAGGTCTGGTCTCACCAGTAGTGCTCGTCGGAGCGGAGGCCGACGGTGGCGATGTGCAGTGGTCGTCATTGCCGACGTTCTGGGACAAGCGCGGGCAGGTTGGGGGTACTGGAAGACGCGTACGGTGATGGCGAGCAAGATCGAGTGGTCGAGGGGGCAAGGGGCGATGAGGAGCTGCCGGAATTGGAGAAGAGGCTCGTCGGAGTCCGCGGTGGTGCGAGCAAAAATGGGAGCGGCCTGGGGGCAGAGAGTGGGTGGTTCCTGGGGGGAAACGGAGAGGAGGGAGAGGCGGTTAACAGGGAGCGGTCACTGACGGGGGTTACTCGGCCAGACACGCGAATTCACGCCGGCATTCAAACGAAAGTAATGGCCAAAGAGGGGGGGCGCGGTCAGCGGCGGGTGAGGACGACGGTGAGTTGGTAGTGGGGTCGCTTGGCAGCGAGAGAGAGAGTGTGGGGGTGGGGTCCAATGGTCAGCGACTTAGCGGGTTCGTTTGCGAGTGAAAAACGATTTACTGCGGGAGAGAAGGAGTGGGCTGCTGATGGGCTTAGTGGGCTAGGTTAGTTGGGTTGCTTTGTTTCGTATTTTTTCTTCTAATGTCATTTTTCTTTTTTCCAATTTGATTTTCTGTTTTGATTTTGTTTTGTCTATTCAAACATCTATTTGAATTCAAACTTCTCTCAAATTTTGTGTGGATTCAAACACTGGTTACTTATACATTCTAAAGTCAATTCTTGGAATAATTCCTTTATTCTTCTTAGGGCATAATAAATATTTAAAATAGGTCCTTGTAGTAATTCAAATAAGATTTAAATAATGTTTTTCAAACTCTATTTGAAATCTAAATCTCTCCAAATCATTTCAGTAGGTTTTATTTATTTAATAGGGTGTCAAAATATTCACCTTGATTTATTTGGAAAATATGATTTATAAATCATTTGAATTGGGTATTTGTTTTATTTCCAATGTAATTAAATATAGTTTTAATTCCCTAAATTTTGTTTGGAAGATTTATTTAATCTTATTTAAGTTAATTAAACAACTTTTATTCCACTTGGGTAAATTCCAAAATACTATTTTCTCATGAATTAAATAATCATTCTTATTAGAGATTTGTCTTTATTAAAATAGGGATAGAATGGTTAATGCCATTTTATTTTTATTTGGAAATTCTTTATCCTTTTATTTTATTTGGATTTGGATTCTATTCCTTCCATTTTCTTAATGGATTAGGCTAAAATTTAATTTAGTATTTAAATATTCGTTATTTAATATTTATATCTTTATCTTATAAAATCCATATCTTCTTATTTATAGATCCAAACTTGGTGATTCCAATTTGTAAAATCTTATTTGATTTTTATTTATCCCTTTAAATATCTTTAGGATTATTTGCTCACCATTTGGTTTGGATTTTAGATAAGTTTTTTATTAGCTTTGGAAATTACTTTTCCTTATCTTATTAAATTCATAAGATTTTATCTATGGCTCCAACTTAAGTGAAACCAATTCATATGGTTTTATAATATTTCTAATAGTCATTCTTGATCATTTTGAAATGTTTGTTTGACAAATTTTTATATGGATCAAATCCATAGTCTTAGAGATAACTTGAAAATGATTTTCTTCCATTAGGGTTTTAGGGTTTTGGTTTATTTCTCAAGTGTTTAAATTTCCAGATGCATTTATGAAGAATGCATTTCACTTGATTTGAATACTTTTTTGGATTCAAACATTAACCAAAGTTTGTTCAAGATGGGATTTTAAGTTTCCATTTAGAAACAAAAGTTTCTTTTCACCCAAAAATTTCAACAATTATTTATTTTGTTTATTTATTTTGCACATTACAAGATTTGGAAAATCTTGGGATGTGACAGGCTACCACCCTTAAAATAAATCTCGTCCCGAGATTTGGGGAGGCTAGGGGTTACAAGTTGGATCCAAGCAACTAGGGTACTACCACCCTTAAAAATTTTCCAACTAGATTACATCTTGGCTTTCTTGGGATTTTGTTGAAACCTCTCTGGGCAAACATCTGCATAGTGTCCTTTGTTCCCACACTTGAAACATGTGACAAGGCTGAGATCCTTCATAGGCTTTATCTTATGCTTCATCTTTTCTGGACAATTGCTTGCATAATGTCCTTGGTCACCACAATTGTAACATGTGATAAGATTGAGTTCTTCACGTATCTTCTGTGGACAAGTTGACACATAAAGGCCTAACTCTTTGCAGTTGTTGCACCATACTTGGTTAATCTCCTTATACTTTTTCTTCTTCTCCGGAAATTCATTGGCATAGTGTCCCATCTCTTTGAAATGGCAACACTGCACTTGGATTTTGTCCTTCTTCTTCTTGGGCTTCTCCAAAGCTAGGAGTGCTTCTAGTTCATGCTCTTCATACCTTATCTCAAAGGTGGGAAAGTTTTCTGGTCTCCTTCACCTTTTCCTTGGATAATACATATGTCTCCTCTTTGGTCCTTTAAATTGAGTCATATTGCATGGAGGTGCAAGCTGAGATTTTCCTTTGTCTTCATCCTTCTTGGTAGAAGTTATTTTCTCATAGTAGTCTGCAATCAGTTGTTGCACTCCACCTTGCTTCCTTTGTTGAACTATGGAATAGATGGGGCATTGGATAGGGACATGATTATTTCCTTCACATAGGAAGCAAGTAGCTTGGGTTGTGAGGCATTGATCAGCTCAATGTTTCTCTTCACAATTGGGGCATTGATCTTCATGCTCTTTGGAAGTGTGATCCTTGTCTCCACAAACATTACAATCTTGGGTTCCTTCTAGAATATCATCCTTGACATCCTTGTTATCACAAACTCCTTGAGAAGAGTTGTCTCCCATGTTGATCATTTGATCTGTCACCTTATGCAGCAATTTGGTTTGGGTTTCCAAAAACCTTTGCATGGTTGGATCTATCTCACTAGTGTTGGCTAAAAATTGAGCTGTCACTTGGTTCAACTGGGTTTGGGTTACTATGAGTTCTCTCATATTGTCCTCTTGGTTGTTTTTGTTGTTATTGTTGTCACCATCCTTGATGTTGGAATTTCCTGGAGTAGTCATCTGTTCGGGTTGGGTTGGGATTAGAATAGACAAATATTTCTAAGGGAATAATTCTAATAACACACATCACAATTCACACAAGCAAAGTGTAAGCAATCACAAACAAACATTCCACTCAAACAACAAGTCTCAAGCATATTTTTAGGCAACAAAGTATTTTGCTACACCACATTAAGTTGGTGTGTTTGATCTATTCTTAATATGGTGGTCCATCTATATGGTTCACTTGAGATCATTCTATCCTTCTTGGTAGATTCTTCTTGAATCAAATCATGGTTTCCTTGGGAAAATTCTTGGTCACAAAAACTTCAAAGGTGATGATGATTCCCAAGTTGTGTTTCCTTAGTCTTCAAGTCTTGAGCAACATTTCTTGTCTCACTTATAATCCTTAGTGATATCCAAGGTTGAAGTCCTTGTTGAGAATAAGGTTGAAATCACTTGAAGATGTTGAAGTCATTAGAGTTGATGAAGTCCTTTGCACATGGTGAAGTCTTTGGCCATGGAGAAGGATTTATCCATCAAGTTGAAACAGAAGAGATGTAGAGTTAAAACCATAAAGGTTGAGGAAAGAGTTTACAAGATTGTTTGTAAATAAGTTTTGGAACAAATATAACTCCTATTTTTCTAAGGGGTTTTGTTCAATCCTAGGTTTACAAATCCTACAGGCAACACAATGCTCTGATACCATCTGTAAGATTCCCAACCTTTAATAAGGTAGAGATCCCTGTGTTTACAATGCTAGTCCCTAGATCAATAGCTAGCATCCACAGTTAATATGTAATATCAAGAAACAAAGGTCATAGTACAACTTTATAACTAGGAATAACATAATTTATTACATCTTACATATCTCATTTGGCTATCTCATTACAATGCAGCAGAATTTAACAATAGCATGGGGTCCTTCATCTTCAAAATGCCACAGGCAGACATGTTGGTTGTAGACTTGTAATCCTAATCAATAAACTTCACTAACATCAAACAAACCTGCAACATAATAAGTTACAGGCACAAGGTTCAATACATTTGAATTGTATTGGTAAGTGATACTATGGTAGTATAGTGGAGTCTATCATCTATATGCATTTGGTTAAGTGGAGCTTAGGCTTGCTTTGCTCAAAATAGTTTTTCCTTATCATCTGAAAACACTAAGTTTTTACTTGACAAAAATCACCCAAGGCATCTACCAATAGAAATTGGTGATCCTTTGAACCTTGTTCAACCACAAGTTTTTAACTTAGAAATTGGGATGAGGCGATTCTTGATAGCTTCCATGTCTTGATGCTCAAATTGTCCTTTACCAGGGACATGGCTAAGTACTTAGATTTTACACTCTGCAGAGGTGGTGCACTTTCCCCACAAGACTTGGTTTCACCAAGACAAGATCTTTCAGAAGCCTTCCCTTATACCAGAATGGACGCGTTCCAACCTATCATCCCCTACCACCAACTGTCCATTTGGCTAAGTTATTGCAACCTATATGATCCAGGCAGAGCCCATAATGCCAAGTGGCTGCACTTGAAGCTTCTCAACATTTGACATCTCAAATCTCTTTGTTCCTAGGTGGCCATCCACAAGTGAGATACACAAGGTAAACCATAGAAATGGGCCTTGTGAACCACTCATCACAAACCATTCCTTCCATTCCACCCAGGTGATTCATTCACTTAGTTGTTTTATTAAACAAAACACAAGTCCTTGACTTAGAAATATTCCATAGTATGAATATATATTCCACCCTTGTTTTCTACTAGCTAAGCTAAGCATGATAGTAGTAGGAATCTTAACTTAGGAAATTTCTACTAAGGTTTCATCTACTAGGTTTTCCCATGGCATAGTTTATACTTAGCAAAATTCCATGCAAGTCCTACTTAGAAATATCACTAATGCATAGTGAAAATAATGGGACAAAAGTATGAAGCATCACTTGCCTTTTTGGTAGATAATATAAGTTCACTCCTTGATCTTTGCAATATTCACACTCTTCAAATCACTACAATTCAATCAAGCAAGCAACATTTCAATCTACCATTCAAGCAACATCACATAAAATAATAGAAATAAAACATGGCATGCAAGCATGTCAATCTTTGTTTTATTTACAAAAGTTGTTCATAATAGGTTATAAACATTCTAAAACACTTATTGGTCATTTTATAAAGTGGCAAAACTATTTGCAAAAGATTTACCTATAAACCATTTTCAAACCAAATCATTATTTTATGTGGTTGAAAATGCCTTTATCAAAGTAGCAATCTTCATAGGGTTTACCAAATACATTTTTAAATCATAAAACTTGGTGCTTGGGGTCAGAGAGTTTATTCCAAAACAGTTCCCAAAGGTTTTCTTCAAAAAGCATTTTTAACAAATAAACAATATTTTTATTTGACTAGAAATGGTTTAAATCAAAGGTTTATTCTTTTGCTTCACCAAATATATTTTTGAAACAACAAATTGATTTCTATGGTCAGTAGGTTCAAAGCAAACCATTTTCCAAAGATTTTATCTCAAAAATCATTTTAGAACAAATTTTATATTCTAAATATGCATACACAAGTTTCTATAAAAACAAACAATTTAACATGAACATTTTACTAAACAAAGTGCATGGTCAGAAAGTACTTGTCTTTCTGATTCCATTGATATAAAGTTTGCAAAATTTGGACGTGTGGTTTGAAAGTTATGAATTTTTCAAATTGGAACATCAAATAGATCATTTCTGGTTTTATTCAAACAGACAGGGCCACGTGGACTAATCTGATTGGCTAAAAACGATTCATGTGGATTGAGCTCTGTGGAGTGTTGGATCTTAATGAAAACGTGTGGCACATAAGCAAGCGTACCCTTTCGTTTATGTTCTATCGTGTGCGTTAGATTTTAATCCTACGGCTGACGTTCGAGCAACCATTGAGTGGCGGCGCTGGCGGCGGCTGTGCAGCGGCGGTGCTCTGGCTACGGCGTCGTGGCGACTACAGGAAGCAAGGGAGGAAGGGAAATGGCTCACCAGGTTCGCGTGGTCATGGTGATGCTCAAGGTGGTCCTTGTTGGCGAAGGGGCGCTCGGGGTCGACGGGAATCGCTCGTCAGAGTTGCTCCTGGCGACGGGTTCGCTCGGCCGTTGTCGGGGACGTCGTTACAGAGCGTGCTGGGTCAAACGAATGGTGCAGTTAGACTCGTAGGGAAGTGGTGAGTATGTGAGCATCAAAGAGAGGGGAAGGGAAGGTCTGGTCTCACCAGTAGTGCTCGTCGGAGCGGAGGTAGACGGTGGTGATGTGTAGTGGTCGTCCTTGCCGACGTTCTGGGACAAGCGCAGGCAGGTTGGGGGTACTGGAAGACGCGTACGGTGATGCCGAGCAAGATCGAGTGGTCGAGGGGGAAAGGGGCAACGAGGAGCTGCCGGAATTGGAGAAGAGGCTCATCGGAGTCCGCGGTGGTGCGAGCAAAAATGGGAGCGGCCTGGGGGCAGAGAGTGGGTGGTTCATGGGGGGAAACAGAGAGGAGGGAGAGGCGGTTAAGAGGGAGCGGTCACCGACGGGGGTTACTCGGCCAGTAACGCGAATTCACGCCTACATTCAAACGGCAGTAATGGCCAGAGAGGGGGGGCGCGGTCAGCGGCGGGTGAGGACGACGGTGAGGTAGGAGTGGGGTCGCTTGGCAGCGAGAGAGAGAGTGTGGGGGTGGGGTCCAATGGTCAGGGACTTAGCGGGTTCGTTCGCGAGTGAAAAACGATTTACTACGGGAGAGAAGGAGTGGGCTGCTGATGGGCTTAGTGGGCTAGGTTAGTTGGGTTGCTTTGTTTCGTATTTTTTTCTTCTCCTGTCATTTTTATTTTTTCCAATTTGATTTTCTGTTTTGATTTTGTTTTGTCTATTCAAACATCTATTTGAATTCAAACTTCTCTCAAATTTTGTGTGGATTCAAACACTGGTTACTTATACATTCTGAAGTCAATTCTTGGAATAATTCCTTTATTCTTCTTAGGGCATAATAAATATTTAAAATAGGTCCTTGTAGTAATTCAAATAAGATTTAAATAATGTTTTTCAAACTCTATTTGAAATCTAAATCTCCCCAAATCATTTCAGTAGGTTTTATTTATTTAATAGGGTGTCAAAATATTCACCTTGATTTATTTGGAAAATATGATTTATAAATTATTTGAATTGGGTATTTGTTTTATTTCCAATGTAATTAAATATAGTTTTAATTCCCTAAATTTTGTTTGGAATATTTCTTTAACATTATTTAAGTTAATTAAACAACTTTTATTCCACTTGGGTAAATTCCAAAATACTATTTTCTCATGAATTAAATAATCATTCTTATTAGAGATTTGTCTTTATTAAAATAGGGATAGAATGGTTAATGCCATTTTATTTTTATTTGGAAATTCTTTATACTTTTATTTTATTTGGATTTGGATTCCATTCCTTCCATTTTCTTAATGGATTTAATTTAGTCTTTAAATATTCCTTATTTAATATTTCTATCTTTATCTTATAAAATCCATATCTTCTTATTTATAGATCCAAACTTGGTGATTCCAATTTGTAAAATCTTATTTGATATTTATTTATCCCTTTAAATATCTTTAGGATTATTTTCTCACCATTTGGTCTGGATTTTAGATAAGTTTTTTATTAGCTTTGGAAATTACTTTTCCTTATCTTATTAAATTCATAAGATTTTATCTATGGCTCCAATTTAAGTGAAACCAATTCATATGGTTTTATAATATTTCTAATAGTCATTCTTGATCATTTTGAAATGTTTGTTTGACCAATGTTTATATGGATCAAATCCATAGTCTTAGAGATAACTTGAAAATGATTTTCTTCCATTAGGGTTTTCGGGTTTTGGTTTATTTCTCAAGTGTTTAAATTTCCAGATGTATTTATGAAGAATGCATTTCACTTGATTTGAATACTTTGTTGGATTCAAACATTAACCAAAGTTTGTTCAAGATGGGATTTTAAGTTTCCATTTAGAAACAAAAGTTTCTTTTCACCCAAAAATTTCAACAATTATTTATTTTGTTTATTTATTTTTCACATTACAAGATTTGGAAAATCTTGGGATGTGACAGGCTATCACCCTTAAAATAAATCTTGTGCCGAGATTTGGGGAGGCTAGGGGTTACAAGTTGGCTCCAACAACTAGGGTACTACCACCCTTAAAAATTTTCCAACTAGATTACATCTTGGCTTTCTTGGGATTTTGTTGAAACCTCTCTGGGCAAACATCTGCATAGTGTCCTTTGTTCCCACACTTGAAACATGTGACAAGGCTGAGATCCTTCATAGGCTTTATCTTATGCTTCATCTTTTCTGGACAATTGCTTGCATAATGTCCTTGGTCACCACAATTGTAACATGTGATAAGATTGAGTTCTTCACGTATCTTCTGTGGACAAGTTGACACATAATGGCCTAACTCTTTGCAGTTGTTGCACCATACTTGGCTAATCTCCTTATACTTTTTCTTCTTCTCTGGACGTTCATTGGCATAGTGTCACATCTCTTTGAAATGGCAACGCTGCACTTGGCTTTTGTCCTTCTTCTTCTTGGGCTTCTCCAAATCTAGGAGTGCTTCTAGTTCATGCTCTTCATACCTTATCTCAAAGGTGGGAAAGTTTCCTGGTCTCCTTCACCTTTTCCTTGGATAATACATATGTCTCCTCTTTGGTCCTTTAAATTGAGTCATATTGCATGGAGGTGCAAGCTGAGATTTTCCTTTGTCTTCATCCTTCTTGGTAGAAGTTGTTTTCTCATAGTAGTCTACAATCAGTTGTTGCACTCCACCTTGCTTCCTTTGTTGAACTATGGAATAGATGGGGCATTGAATAGGGACATGATTATTTCCTTCACATAGGAAGCAAGTAGCTTGGGTTGTGAGGCATTGATCAGCTGGATGTTTCTCTTCACAATTGGGGCATTGATCTTCATGCTCTTTGGAAGTGTGATCCTTGTCTCCACAAACATTACAATCTTGGGTTCCTTCTAGAATATCATCCTTGACATCCTTGTTGTCACAAACTCCTTGAGAAGAGTTGTCTCCCATGTTGATCATTTGATCTGTCACCTTATGCAGCAATTTGGTTTGGGTTTCCAAAAACCTTTGCATGGTTGGATCTATCTCACCGGTGTTGGCTCAAAATTGAGCTGTCACTTGGTTCAACTGGGTTTGGGTTACTATGATACCTCTCATGTTGTCCTCTTGGTTGTTGTTGTTGTCACCATCCTTGATGTTGGAATTTCCTAGAGTAGTCATCTGTTCGGGTTGGGTTGGGATTAGAATAGACAAAATATTTCTAAGGGAATAATTCTAATCACACACATCACAATTCACACAAGCAAAGTGTAAGCAATCACAAACAAACATTCCACTCAAACAACAAGTCTCAAGCATATTTTAAGGCAACAAAATATTTTTGCTACACCACATTAAGTTGGTGTGTTTGATCTATACTTAATATGGTGGTCCATCTATATGGTTCACTTGAGATCATTTTATCCTTCTTGGTGGATTCTTCTTGAATGATATCATGATTTCCTTGGGAAAATTCTTGGTCACAAAAACTTCAAAGGTGATGATGATTCCCAAGTTGTGTTTCCTTAGTCTTCAAGTCTTGAGCAACATTTCTTGTCTCACTTGTAATCCTTAGTGATATCCAAGGTTGAAGTCCTTGTTGAGAATAAGGTTGAAATCACTTGAAGATGTTGAAGTCATTAGAGTTGATGAAGTCCTTTGCACATGGTGAAGTCTTTGGCCATGGAGAAGGCTTTATCCATCAAGTTGAAACAGAAGAGATGTAGATTTAAAACCAAAAAGGTTGAGGAAAGAGTTTACAAGATTGTTTGTAAATAAGTTTTGGAACAAATATAACTCCTATTTTTCTAAGGGGTTTTGTTCGATCCTAGGTTTACAAATCCTACAGGCAACACAATGATCTGATACCATCTGTAAGATTCCCAACCTTTAATAAGGTAGAGATCCCTGTGTTTACAATGCTAGTCCCTGGATCAATAGCTAGCATCCATAGTTAAGATGTAATATCAAGAAACAAAGGTCATAGTACAACTTTATAACCAGGAATAACATAATTTATTACATCTTACATAGCTCATTTGGCTATCTCATTACAATGCAGCAGAATTTAACAATAGCATGGGGTCCTTCATCTTCAAAATGCCACAGGCAGACATGTTGGTTGTAGACTTGTAATCCTAATCATGAAACTTCACTAACATCAAACAAACGTGCAACATAATAAGTTACATCCACAAGGGTCAATACATTTGAATTGTATTGGCAAGTGATACTATGGTAGTATAGTGGAGTCTATCATCTATATGCCTTTGGTTAAGTGGAGCTTAGGCTTGCTTTGCTCAAAATGGTTTTTCCTTATCATCTGAAAACACTAAGTTTTAACTTGACAAAAATCACCCAAGGCATCTCCCAATAGAAATTGGGGATACTTTGACCCTTGTTCAACCACAAGTTTTTAACTTAGAAATTGGGATGAGGAGATTCTTGATAGCTTCCATGTCTTGATGCTCAAATTGTCCTTTACCAGGGACATGGCTAAGTACTTAGATTTTACACTTTGCATAGGTGGTGCACTTTCCCCACAAGACTTGGTTTCACCAAGACAAGATCTTTCAGAAGCCTTCCCTTAGACCAGAATGGACGCATTCCAACCTATCATCCCCTACCACCAACTGTCCATTTGGCTAAGTTATTGAAACTTATATGACCCAAGCAGAGCCCATAATGCCAAGTGGCTGCACTTGAAGCTTCTCAACATTTTACATTTCAAATCTCTTTGTTCCTGGGTGGCCATCCACAAGTGAGATACACAAGGTAAACCATAGAAATGGGCCTTGTGAACCACTCAACACAAACCATTCCTTCCATTCCACCCAGTTGATTCATTCACTTAGTTGTTTTATTAAACAAAACACAAGTCCTTGACTTAGAAATATTCCATAGTATGAATATATATTCCACCCTTGTGTTCTAATAGCTAAGCTAAATGATAGTAGTAGGAATCTTAACTTAGTAAATTTCTACTAAGGTTTCATCTACTAGGATTTCCCATGGCATAGTTTATACTTAGCAAAATTCCATGCAAGTCCTACTTATAAATATCACTAATGCATAGTGAAAATAATGGGACAAAAGTATGAAGCAGCACTTGCCTTTTTGGTAGAGAATATAAGTTCACTCCTTGATCTTTGCAATATTCACACTCTTCAACTCACTACAATTCAATCAAGCAAGCAACATTTCAATCTACCATTCAAGCAACATCACATAAAATAATAGAAACAAAACATTGCATGCAAGCATGTCAATCTTTGTTTTATTTACAAAAGTGGTTCATAATAGGTTATAAACATTCTAAAACACTTATTGGTCATTTTATAAAGTGGCGAAACTATTTGCAAAAGATTTACCTATAAACCATTTTCAAACCAAATCATTATTTTATGTGGTTGAAAATGCCTTTATCAAAGTAGCAATCTTCATAGGGTTTACCAAATACATTTTTAAATCATAAAACTTGGTTCTTGGGGTCAGAGTGTTTATTCCAAAACATTTCCCAAAGGTTTTCTTCAAAAAGCATTTTTAACAAATAAACAATATTTTTATTTGACTAGAAATGGTTTAAATCAAAGGTTTATTCTTTTGCTTCACCAAATATATTTTTGAAACCACAAATTGATTTCTATGGTCAGTAGGTTCAAAACAAACCATTTGACAAAGATTTTATCTCAAAAATCATTTTAGAACAAATTTTATATTCTAAATATGCCTACACAAGTTTCTACAAAAACAAACAATTTAACATGAACATTTTACTAAACAAAGTGCATGGTCAGAAAGTACTTGTCTTGATGATTCCATTGATATAAAGTTTGCAAAATTTGGACGTGTGGTTTGAAAGTTATGAATTTTTCAAATTGGAACATCAAATAGATCATTTCTGGTTTTATTCAAACAGACAGGGCCACGTGGACTAATCTTATTGGCTGAAAACGATTCGTGTGGATTGAGCTCTGTGGAGCGTTGGATCTTAATGAAATCGTGTGGCACAGAAGCAAGCGTACCCTTTCGTTTATGTTCTATCGTGTGCGTTAGATTTTAATCCTACGGCTGACGTTCGAGCAACCATTGAGTGGCGGCGCTGGCGGCGGCTGTGCGGCGGCGGTGCACTGGCTACGGCGTCGCGGCGACTACACGAAGCAAGGGAAGAAGGGAAATGGCTCACCAGGTTTACGTGGTCGTGGTGATGATCAAGGTGGTCCTTGCTGGCGAAGGGGCGCTCGGGGTCGACGGGAATCGCTCGTCGGAGTTGCTCCTGGCGACGAGTTCGCTCGGCCATTGTCGAGGACGTCGTTATAGAGCTTGCTGGGTCAAGAGAATGGTGCAGTTAGACTCGTAGGGAAGTGGTGAGTATGTGAGCATCAAAGAGAGGGGAAGGGAAGGTCTGGTGGCACCAGTAGTGCTCGTCGGAGCGGAGGCTGACGGTGGCGATGTGCAGTGGTCGTCCTTGCCGACGTTCTGGGACAAGCGCGGGCAGGTTGGGGGTACTGGAAGACGTGTACGGTGATGGCGAGCAAGATTGAGTGGTCGAGGGGGCAAGGGGCGACGAGGAGCTGCCGGAATTGGAGAAGAGGCTCGTCGGAGTCCGCGGTGGTGCGAGCAAAAATGGGAGCGACCTGGGGGCAGAGAGTGGGTGGTTCCTGGGGGGAAACGGAGAGGAGGGAGAGGCGGTTAAGAGGGAGCAGTCACCGACGGGGGTTACTCGGCCAGTAACGCGAATTCACGTCGGCATTCAAACGACAGTAATGGCCAGAGAGGGGGGGCGCGGTCAGCGGCGGGTGAGGACAACAGTGAGGTGGCAGTGGGGTCGCTTGGCAGCGAGAGAGAGTGTGGGGGTGGGGTCCAATGGTCAGCGACTTAGCGGGTTCATTCGCGAGTGAAAAATGATTTACTGCGGGAGAGAAGGAGTGGGCTGCTGATGGGCTTAGTGGGCTAGGTTAGTTGGGTTACTTTGTTTCATATTTTTTTCTTCTCCTGTCATTTTTCTTTTTTCCAATTTGATTTTCTGTTTTGATTTTGTTTTGTCTATTCAAACATCTATTTGAATTCAAACTTCTCTCAAATTTTGTGTGGATTCAAACACTGATTACTTATACATTCTGAAGTCAATTTTTGGAATAATTCTTTTATTCTTCTTAGGGCATAATAAATATTTAAAATAGGTCCTTGTAGTAATTCAAATAAGATTTAAATAATGTTTTTCAAACTATATTTGAAATCTAAATCTCTACAAATTATTTCAGTATGTTTTATTTATTTAATAGGGTGTTAAAATATTCACCTTGATTTATTTGGAAAATATGATTTGTAAATCATTTGAATTGGGTATTTGTTTTATTTCCAATGTAATTAAATATAGTTTAATTCCCTAAATTTTGTTTGGAAGATTTCTTTAATCTTATTTAAGTTAATTAAACAACTTTTATTCCACTTGGGTAAATTCCAAAATACTATTTTTTCATGAATTAAATAATCATTCTTATTAGAGATTTGTCTTTATTAAAATAGGGATAGAATGGTTAATGCCATTTTATTTTTATTTGGAAATTCTTTATACTTTTATTTTATTTGGATTTGGATTCTATTCCTTCCATTTGCTTAATGGATTAGGCCAAGATTTAATTTAGTCTTTAAATATTCCTTATTTAATATTTCCATCTTTATCTTATAAAATCCATATCTTCTTATTTATAGATCCAAACTTGGTGATTCCAATTTGTAAAATCTTATTTGATATTTATTTACCCCTTTAAATATCTTTAGGATTATTTTCTCACCATTTGGTATGGATTTTAGATAAGTGTTTTATTAGCTTTGGAAATTACTTTTCCTTATCTTATTAAATTCATAAGATTTTATCTATGGCTCCAATTTAAGTGAAACCAATTCATATGGTTTTATAATATTTCTAATAGTCATTCTTGATCATTTTGAAATGTTTGTTTGACCAATTTTTATATGGATCAAATCCATAGTCTTAGAGATAACTTGAAAATGATTTTCTTCCATTAGGGTTTTAGGGTTTTGGTTTATTTCTCAAGTGTTTAAATTTCTAGATGCATTTATGAAGAATGCATTTCACTTGATTTGAATATTTTGTGGGATTCAAACATTAACCAAAGTTTGTTCAAGATGGGATTTTAAGTTTCCATTTAGAAACAAAAGTTTCTTTTCACCCAAAAATTTCAACAATTATTTATTTTTAACATTACAAGATTTGGAAAATCTTGGGATGTGACATCGTCTCTGATGAAATTAAACTATTTTAACAATTTCATCATAGTGAAGATTCTAACTCCGCGATGCTTACTTCAACCATTGAAGTTTGCATATGCTTTTAGCATCCTTTGAATTAACAAAACCCTTTGGACTGTGTCATGCACACGTCCTAGGTAACCATTCTATTAGAAGAACTTGTTTTGTTTATTCAACACATAACAAAATTATATGTCGTGGTTGCTATATTAACCCGTCTAGACTAAATATCGCTTAATGAAAGATCAGATCTTGTCATAGTCAATTCTTTGAACATTGTCGTGAACTCTTTCCCGATATGTCGATAATTTCATAGATGTGATACATCCATTTCTATTTCTTTATAGATCCAAATATGACTGTAAGGTCTTGTACCTTTCCAGAGGGTCTTTCAAGTTCAAAGCTTGATCTCTCGTATATGGAACTATCACGGATTTTATGGCTTCAAGACATTTGACGGAGTCAGGGCCCATCATCGCTTCTTTGCATGTAGTCAGATCATTATTGTCAAATAATGATTTAACTCTCAAATCTTGGTATTTGATTGTTTACCCGACCTACTTGTTTCAATAGGAACTTAGATCTCCGTGACCACAACCTTTGAGGCACGTGAACCATGAGCATTGTTGCTGCCTCCGGAACACTTTCGGCGCTGCGCAACTTTGCACATATAGCTAAGGTTCTTTTAACCTTATCAAAGTTCTATTGTCCTCCCACTTAAATTTTCACGGAAAATTTCTTTCTAAAGAACCTTGACGTCCTAAGAGACAAACATTTTTGTCTTTGGTGTTTATGGAGGAATACTCAACGATTATTCAAAATAACATACAAAGATATGTTCATCCCATTTTGGTTGCAAACATCTTTCTTATGCATAGAATACCAATTTTAAAGAAAGGACAACTTGGGTTTTATCCCAAACCATAACTTTATATGGTGTCAATTCAACGGATTATGATGGAGCTCTTTTCAGTGGAAAAACGGTAGTCTCTAAAGCTTTTCATCTTTTAAAATATAATGACAGTTTTATGAATTACACCTTTGATCTTACCATGTCAAACAAGGTTTAATTACATATCTGAACGCTCCATACTCTTATGGTGTTTCGGGAAATGCAAATCCACAGAACGATTCCTTAAATCTTAGGTATTATGCTAAACTTGTAACTCCAATATCTTCCTTTATGATCTTATCATAAACTATTTATATTCTTGTTACAATGATTTTGCACTTCAACAAGAATAGACCATCTATCAAAGGTGCATGTGCATAAAACATATTACTCTTATAAATCGAACAACCATTATTCTCGGATTTAAACAAGTAACCGTCTCGCAATAAACAAGATCCCCATATAATGTTCATGCTCAACGCAGGCACCAAATAACAATTATTTAAGTATAAAACTAATCCCGATGGTAGATGAAGGGGTAGCGTGCCGACCGCGATCACATCAACCTTTGATCCGTTTCCAACGCGCATCGTCACCTCGTTCTTCGCTAGCTTCCGTTTATTCTGCAGCACCTGTTTCGAGTTACAAATATGAGAAACCGAACCAGTATCAAATACCCAGGCACTACTACGAGTACTAGTGAGATACACATCAATAACATGTATATCAGATATACCTTTCTTCTTGATGTTGCCGTTCTTCAAATCCGCCAAGTACTTTGGGCAATTCCGCTTCCAGTGACCTTCTACCTTGCAGTAAAAACACTCAGTATCAGGGTTAGGTCCAGCCTTGGTCTTCTTCGTCGGCGTGGTAACTTTCTTACCACCCTTCTTGAAGTGTCCCTTCTGCTTAGACTTGCCTTTCTTGAATTTGGTGGTCTTATTGACCAACAACACCTGGTGCTCTTTCTTGATCTCCACTTCTGCAGACTTCAACATGGCAAACAGTTCTGGCAACTGCTTGTTCATGTTCTGCATGTTGTAGTTCATCACAAAGTTCTTGTAACTTGGTGGTAGTGATTAGAGGAGACGGTAAATCCCCAAAGCATTAGGAATCACTATACCCAAGCTTTGAAGTTTGTTTGCGTGCCCAGACATCTTAAGCACATGCTCACTGACGGAGCTGCCCTCTTCCATCTTGCAGTTAAAGAACTTTTCAGAAGCCTCATAGCTTTCAATTGCCGCATGAGTCTCAAAAATCAATTTGAGATCCTCGACAATATCATATGGGTCTGAATTCTCAAACCTTTTCTGAAGCTCCGATTCTAAACCATACAAGATAGCACACTGAACTATGGAGTACTGATTCTTCCGAGCGAGGTAAACATTCTTTACTTCATCGGTAGCATCAGCTGTAGGTGGGTCACCCAGCGGTGCATCCAGCACATAGGTCAAATTACCAGCTATGAGGACAATCCTCAAATTGCGGAACCAATCCGCGAAGTTGCTTCCATTGTTTTTCAACTTTTCTTTCTCTAGGAACGCATTAAAATTGATGGTAGGGGCTGCCATTGATCTACAACATATTTGCAATAGTTTAGACTAAGTTTATGACAAATTGAGTTCAAATCAATAATAAAATTAATCTAGGTGAACTCCCACTCAAAACAATATCCCTCACATTGTTTTAGTGATCACACG
This sequence comes from Avena sativa, assembly GCA_916181665.1. Classification (NCBI taxonomy): domain Eukaryota; kingdom Viridiplantae; phylum Streptophyta; class Magnoliopsida; order Poales; family Poaceae; genus Avena; species Avena sativa. Next base: position 359,651,175 of record OV702283.1, read on the forward strand.
AACCAAATCCACCACATCAACACCGATCATCACGAGAGTTGATATAGTTTCAATGGCGAACAATCGACATGTTCATCATATCTACTATATGATTCATGCTTTACCTTTCGGTGATCCGTGTTCCGAGACCATGTCTGTACATGCTAGGCTCGTCAAGATCAAATCTTAGTTTCTGCATGAGCAAATCTGGCTTGCTCACGTTGTATACACTTGCGGAATCTAACACACCCGATCATCACGTGGTGTTTCAAAACAACAAGCTTTAGCAACGGTGCTAACTAAGGGTGAACACTTTATGACTTGAAATTCATGTGCATGAGGGATCATCTTATAATGCTACTGTCGTCTACTAAGCAATACAAGATGCATAAAAGATTAACATCACATGCAATTCATAATATGTGATATGATATGGCCTTTCTTCTTTGTGCTTCCGATCTCCATCTTCTAGCACGAACATGATCTCCATCATCACCGGCATTGCATCAAGGTCAATGACGCTTCTCCATGGTTTTCGTCCACCGGCTTCAACTATTACAACTACTTTGAATAGACACGCGGGTCTTAACATAAATTAAAGACAACCATATGGCTCCTGCCGGTTGCCAACTTACAATAAGGAACATTGCATACATCAAATATAATCACAATCATGGCCATATCACATCACAGCACACCCCTCCAAAACAAAGTTAGACGCTTCTACTTTCTTTGCATATTTTACGTGGTTTGGGGCTTTCAATAAGTGTCGTTCTAACTTACGAACAAGAACCACAACATTGATACTAGTATTTTTAATCACCCGTTGTAAATTGGATCTTAACTATGCTAGGAGAAACAGGCACCCGCAAAGCCACTTATGCAATACAAGTTGCATGTCAAGCGTGGAGCAAGTCTCATGAACGATGTCATGTAAGGTTAGCCCGGGCCGCTTCATCCCAACATACCGCAAGATGCAAAGTACACAAGAAGCAATCGACAATAAAAGCATCAACGCCCACAATGACCATTGTGTTCTACTCGTGCAACAGATCTACATATAGACACGGCTCTGATACCACTATAGGGTTTCGTAGCATGGAAAACAAAAATTTTCTATCGCATACAAACAAACAAGCCAAGATCTATCTACTAGATTGTAGCAACGAGTCGATGGAATAACTCACCCTCGAAGATTCCAAAGTGTTTAACGAGAGCAGATTCTCGTGGGTGATGTAGTCGTACTCTTCCCGATCTCAAGATCGCGTAGACGATCCTTCTGGCGCTGCGTTCCGGCAGCGCTCCCGCAGTCGATCACACGTTCGGTACTCGACGAAGACCTTCCTCTCCCTTGTTCCAGCAGGCAGCGGAGGTTGTAGCACTCTCCTCGCGATTCCGGCAGCACAACGGCGTGGTACCGGAAGTAGAGGGGAGATCTCGCAGGGCTTCGCCTTAAGCCGGAGCGAGTACGGTGGATTATGAGAGAGCTCCTCGGCGATCTAGGGTTTAGACACACCAAGGAGGAGGTGCTAGAGCCGGCGGCTAGGGATTGGGGCAGCCCAAGTCGGCGGCTAGGGCAATCCTAGGAGGCGGCGGCAGCTGCAGGAGGTGGTGGCGCCAAGCTAGGGTTTGGGGCAGGGAACTTGTGTGCTAGGAGGGGCAGCCCTGCCCCTCCCTTTATAGGTGGGAGGTGCGTCCAAGGGGAGGGGAGTCCCTCCCCAACTCGGCTTGGAGGTGGGCCGCCGGTTGGAGGAGAGAACTCCTCCCCAACTCGGTTTCCACCTCTCCTCCTCTTTCCAAAAACTGCCGTTTGACTTTTCAAACTAGCCGTTTGACTTTTCAAACTAGGATTTGAATAAACCCTTTATTTTGGACAGCGATGACACCTAGTACATGATGCAATCATTCCAACTTGTAATGACACATTCATGTACCCCTTCCCCTCCGAAGTGCCGGACATTCCGGAACCTTCTAGAACATTCCCGATGAAAACACCGGAATCATTCCCCAACTCCGAAACGAGACTTTCCTTATATGAATCTTATTCTCCAGACCATTCCGGATCTCGTCGTGATATCCCGGATCCCATCCGAGACTCCGAACAACATTCGGTCTCTTTCTCATCATACCATAACTACTCAAACAACGTCGAATCCTTAAGTGTGTCTCCCTACGATTCGTGAATTATGCGGACATGATCGAGACACTTCTCCGAACAATAACCAATAGAGGAATCTGGAAATTCATATGGCTCCCACATATTTCTACGATTACTTTGCGATCGAATGAACCACTTACATACGATATCAATTTCCCTTTGTCTCATGATAGTTTACTTATCCGAGGTTATGATCGTCGGTATCTCTGCATACCTAGTTCAACCTCGTTACCGATAAGTACTCTTTTCTCGTTCCCGTGATATGTGATCCCTTGTGAGCCAGTCACATGCTTGCAAGCTAATTGGATGACATTTCACCGAGAGGGCCCAGAGTATATCTATCCGTCATATGGATGGACAAATCCCACTCTTGATCCATGTGTTTCAACCAATACTTTCCGAACACTCAATGCCACCTTTATAGCCACCCAGTTACGGTGTGGTGTTTGATGTCATGAAAGCATCCATCCGGTAAAGGTGATATGCATGATCTCATGGTCGAAGGAATTTAGATTACTATGTATCAGAAAGCATATAGCAATTGAACTATTAAAATGACTTGATCTTTATGCTACGCTAATCTATAGGAGTATGTCCACCATATCACTCTCCTAACGATATGATCCTGTTGTTAATAACAACTCAATGTTCATGATATGGAAACCACAATCATCTATTAACCAACAAGCTAGTATTATATAGAGGCTTTACTAGGGACTTCAAATTAAGTTTACAGATCACACAAGTATCAATGTTTCCTTGTTAATACTATTATAGCATGAATGTAAACATTTATCATAGACACAAAGATATAATAATAACTACATTTATTATTGCCTCTAGGGCATATCTCCAACAGTCTCCCACTTGCACTAGAGTCATCTAATCTAGATTACATGGTAATATACCGAACACCCATGGCAGTTTGTTGTTGGTCATGTTTTGCCCTCGGGAGAGGTTTAGTGAACGGATCCGCCACATTCAGATATGTGTGTACTTTGCAAATCTTTATATCCCCATCTTGGATATGTTCTCGAATAGCGTGAAAACGTAGCTTGATGTGCTTCAGCTTCTTGTGTGACCTTGGTTCTTGCGCATTGGCTATGGCGCCCATGTTATCACAGTAGATAGACATTGGGTCCAGCGCACTAGGAACCACACCCAGCTCTGTAATGAACTCTTTCATTCATATCGCTTCTTGTGAAGCCTCCGAAGCAGCCATGTATTCCGATTCAGTTGAAGATCTCGCCACAACGCTTTGCTTTGCAATCCTCCAGCTAACTGCTGCACCATTCAAAATAAATACGTATCCAGATTGTGATTTAGAATCATCCGGATCGGTGTTCCAACTAGCATCGGTGTAACCATTAACAACGAGCTGTTCATCACCTCCATAAGAAAGAACCATATCCTTAGTTCTTCTCAAGTACTTAAGGATGTTTTTGACCGCTATCCAATGATCCACTCCTGGATCACTTTGATATCTGCTAGTTAAACTAACAGCATATGCAATGTCGGGTCTAGTACATAGCATGGCATACATTAGAGATCCTATGGCTGACGCATAGGGAGTCTTACTCATCCTTTCTCTATATTCTACCGATGTCGGACTTTGAGTTTTACTCAAGGTCGTATTGGGCAACATGGGCAAGAACCCTTTCTTGTTATCTTCCATTCCAAACCTCTTTAGAACTTTGTCCAAATATGTACTTTGTGACAATGATAATTGGCGTTTTGATCTATCTCTATAAATCTTTATGCCTAATATGTAAGCTGCTTCGCCAAGATCCTTCATTGAAAAACTATTATTCAAATATTCCTTGACACTATTAAGAAGGTCTACATCATTCCCAATCAACAATATGTCATCCACATATAGTATTAAGAATGCTACAGAGCTCCCACTCACTTTCTTGTAAATACAAGCTTCTCCATAAGTTTGTATAAAACCAAAACTTTTGATCACCTTATCAAAACGTTGATTCCAACTTCGGGATGCTTGCTTCAATCCATAGATGGACCGTTGAAGTTTGCATACCTTGTTAGCATCTTTAGGATCGACAAAACCTTTGGGTTGCATCATATATAACTCTTCATCAATGTCTCCATTGAGGAATGCTGTTTTGACATCCATCTGTCATATCTCATAATCATAATATGCAGCGATTGCTAACATAATCCTCACAGACTTTAGCTTCGCTACTGGTGAGAAAGTCTCATCGTAGTCAACTCCTTGAATTTGTCAAAACCCTTTTGCGACAAGTCGAGCTTTATAGACAGTAACATTACCATCAACATCTGTTTTCTTCTTGAAAATTCATTTGTTCTCGACAGCCTTCCGGCCATCCGGTAAGTCCACCAAAGTCCATACTTGGTTTTCGTACATGGATCCAATCTCGGATTTCATGGCTTCTTGCCATTTATTGGAATCTGGGCTCATCATTGCTTCCTCATATGTCTCAGGGTCATCGGTGTCGTCCACCAACATGACACTCATAACGGGATCATACCAATCTGGAGTGGTACGAGTTCTCGTTGACCTGCGAGGCTCTGTAGCAACTTCAACCGAAGTTTCATGATCATCATCATTAGCTTCCTCTCTTATTGGTGCAGGCACCACAGGAACTTCTTCCGGTGCTACGCTACTCGTAATTTCGAGAGAAGGTTCGACAACCTCGTCAAGTTCTACTTTCCTTCCAGTCACTTCTTTCGAGAGAAATTCCTTCTCTAGAAAGGATCCATTCTTGGCAACGAAGATTTTGCCTTCGGATCTATGATAGAAGGTATACCCAATAGTTTCCTTCGGGTATCCTATGAAGACGCATTTTCCGCTTTGGGTTCAAGCTTGTCCGGCTGTAACTTCTTTACATAGGCTTCGCACCCCCAAACTTTAAGGAACGACAATCTAGGTTTCTTCCCAAACCATAATTCATACGGTGTCGTTTCAATGGATTTAGACGGTGCCCTATTTAAAGTGAATGCGGCTGTTTCTAATACATAACCCCAAAATGATAGCGGTAAATCTGTAAGTGACATCATAGAACAAACCATATCTAGGAGAGTTCGATTACGACGTTCGGACACACCATTACGCTGTGGTGTTCCCGGCGGTGTCAATTGTGAAAGTATTCCGCATTTCTTCAAATGCTTGCCAAACTCGTAACTTAGATATTCACCTCCACGATCAGAACGTAGAAATTTAATCTTCTTGTTACGTTGATTCTCTACCTCACTTTGAAATTCCTTAAACTTCTCGAAAGTTTCGGACTTATGTTTCATGAAATAGATATACCCATATCTACTCAAGTCATCCGTGAAGGTAAGAACATAACGATAACCACCGCGCGATGCTACACTCATTGGAGCACACACATCGGTATGTATGATTTCCAATAAGTCCGTAGCTCGCTCCATCATACCAGAAAATGGAGTCTTAGTCATTTTACCCATCAGACATGCTTCGCATCTATCAAGTGATTCGAAATCAAGTGATTCAAGAAGTCCATCGGAATGGAGTTTCTTCATACGCTTCACTCCAATATGACCAAGACGACAGTGCCACATATAGGTCGAGTTATCGCTCAATTTCAAATGTTTAGCCTCAATGTTATTAATATGTGTATTTCCACTATCGAGATTCAACAAGAATAGACCATCTATCAAAGGTGCATGTGCATAAAACATATTACTCTTATAAATCGAACAACCATTATTCTCGGATTTAAACAAGTAACCGTCTCGCAATAAACAAGATCCCGATATAATGTTCATGCTCAACGCAGGCACCAAATAACAATTATTTAAGTATAAAACTAATCCCGATGGTAGATGAAGGGGTAGCGTGCCGACCGCGATCACATCAACCTTTGATCCGTTTCCAACGCGCATCGTCACCTCGTTCTTCGCTAGCTTCCGTTTATTCTGCAGCACCTGTTTCGAGTTAGAAATATGAGCAACCGAACCAGTATCAAATACCCAGGCACTACTACGAGTACTAGTGAGATACACATCAATAACATGTATATCAGATATACCTTTCTTCTTGATGTTGCCATTCTTCAAATCCGCCAAGTACTTTGGGCAATTCCGCTTCCAGTGACCTTCTCCCTTGCAGTAAAAACACTCAGTATCAGGCTTAGGTCCAGCCTTGGTCTTCTTCGTCTGCGTGGTAACTTTCTTACCACCCTTCTTGAAGTGTCCCTTCTACTTAGACTTGCCTTTCTTGAATTTGGTGGTCTTATTGACCAACAACACCTGGTGCTCTTTCTTGATCTCCACTTCTGCAGACTTCAACATGGCAAACAGTTCTGGCAACTGCTTGTTCATGTTCTGCATGTTGTAGTTCATCACAAAGTTCTTGCAACTTGGTGGTAGTGATTAGAGGAGACGGTAAATCCCCAAAGCATTAGGAATCACTATACCCAAGCTTTGAAGTTTGTTTGCGTGCCCAGACATCTTAAGCACATGCTCACTGATGGAGCTGCCCTCTTCCATCATGCAGTTAAAGAACTTTTCAGAAGCCTCATAGCTTTCAATTGCCGCATGAGTCTCAAAAATCAATTTGAGATCCTCGACAATATCATATGGGTCTGAATTCTCAAACCTTTTCTAAAGCTTCGATTCTAAACCATACAAGATAGCACACTGAACTATGGAGTACTGATTCTTCCGAGCGAGGTAAACATTTTTTACTTCATCGGTAGCATCAGCTGCAGGTGGGTCACCCAGCGGTGCATCCAGCACATAGGTCAAATTACCAGCTGTGAGGAAAATCCTCAAATTGCGGAACCAATCCGTGAAGTTGCTTCCATTGTTTTTCAACTTTTCTTTCTCTAGGAACGCATTAAAATTGATGGTAGGGGCTGCCATTGATCTACAACATATTTGCAATAGTTTAGACTAAGTTTATGACAAATTGAGTTCAAATTAATAATAAAATTAATCTAGGTGAACTCCCACTCAAAACAATATCCCTCACATTGTTTTAGTGATCACACGAACCAAATCCACCACATCAACACCGATCATCACGAGAGTTGATATAGTTTCAATGGCGAACAATCGACATGTTCATCATATCTACTATATGATTCATGCTTTACCTTTCGGTGATCCGTGTTCCGAGACCATGTCTGTACATGCTAGGCTCATCAAGATCAAACCTTAGTTTCTGCATGAGCAAATCTGGCTTGCTCACGTTGTATACACTTGCGGAATCTAACACACCCGATCATCACGTGGTGCTTCGAAACAACAAGCTTTAGAAACGGTGCTAACTAAGGGTGAACACTTTATGACTTGAAATTCATGTGCATGAGGGATCATATTATAATGATTTCGTCGTCTACTAAGCAATACGAGATGCATAAAGGATTAACATCACATGCAATTCATAATATGTGATATGATATGGCCTTTCTTCTTTGTGCTTCCGATCTCCATCTTCTAGCACGAACATGATCTCCATCATCACCGGCATTGCATCAAGGTCAATGATGCTTCTCCATGGTTGTCGTCCACTGGCTTCAACTATTACAACTACTTTGAATAGACACGCGGGTCTTAACATAAATTAAAGACAACCATATGGCTCCTGCCGGTTGCCAACTTACAATAAGGAACATTGCATACATCAAATATAATCACAATCATGGCCATATCACATCACAACACACCACTGCAAAACAAAGTTAGACGCTTCTACTTTCTTTGCATATTTTACGTGGTTTGGGGCTTTCAATAAGTGTCGTTCTATCTTACAAACAAGAAACACAACATTGATACTAGTATTGTTAATGACCCGTTATAAATTGGATCTTAACTATGCTAGGAGAAACAGGCACCCGCAAAGCCACTTATGCAATACAAGTTGCATGTCAAGCGTGGAGCAAGTCTCATGAACGATGTCATGTAAGGTTAGCCCGGGCCGCTTCATACCAACATACCGCAAGATGCAAAGTACACAAGAAGCAATCGACAATAAAAGCATCAACGCCCATAATGACCATTGTGTTCTACTCGTGCAACAGATCTACATATAGACACGGCTCTGATACCACTGTAGGGTTTCGTATCATGGAAAAAAAATTTCTATCGCATACAAACAAACAAGCCAAGATCTATCTACTAGATTGTAGCAACGAGTCGATGGAATAACTCACCCTCGAAGATTACAAAGTGTTTAACGAGAGCAGATTCTCGTGGGTGATGTAGTCGTACTCTTCCCGATCTCAAGATCGCGTAGATGATCCTTCCGGCGCTGCGTTCCGGCAGCGCTCCCGCAGTCGATCACACGTTCGGTACTCGACGAAGACCTTCCTCTCCCTTGTTCCAGCAGGCAGCGGAGGTTGTAGCACTCTCCTCGCGATTCCGGCAGCACAACGGCGTGGTACCGGAAGTAGAGGGGAGATCTCGCAGGGCTTCGCCTTAAGCCGGAGCGAGTATGGTGGATTATGAGAGAGCTCCTCGGCGATCTAGGGTTTAGACACACCAAGGAGGAGGTGCTAGAGCCGGCGGCTAGGGCTTGGGGCAGCCCAAGTGTCACATCCCAAGATTTTCCAAATCTTGTAATGTGAAAATAAATGAATAAAATAAAACTTTGTTTGATTTTCAGAGCCAGGAGAAACTTTTTGAATTCAATTGGAACTTCAAACCCATTTGAATTAAATAAAATCCCAAAGGGATTCATAAAGATAAACATTTAATAAAGGAAATTAAAAAATGTTTTGGAATTACTATTTTGGATCTTTTAAAATGAAAGATCTAGTATTCAAAAGAAAAGATGGATTTATAAACAAAGATTATTTTATAAAGCCAAATTAAACCTTGGACAAGCTTTGGATTTAAAACATTTGTTTTGAATAAAAATAGTAAAGGTTTATTTAAATAAAATAATGAGGATTTAGTATCTAATTTTTATTTAAGTAAAGGCTTTTCCCATTTTAAATAAACACATTATTTTGTTTAAATAGATTTTCCAAGTATTTTATATTCTCTAATAAAACCTACTAAAATGTTTTGGCTTTATTTTAGATTTCAAAATAAATATCTCAATAAAACAAATCCTATTTTAATAAAGAAGTCTATGTTATTTAATTAATAATGGACTCTAAAATAAAATGTTATTTTGTTTTAAAAACAAGTTTTCCAAATATTCTTTATTTCCAAATAAACCTACTGATTTGATTTTGAAAACATTTGGATTTCAAATAAAGATTTTATTATAAAACAACAAAAACTCCATTTAATTAATAAACCATGGCCTACTTATTTAATTAAGGATGGAACCTAAAAAGATTAAAGTATTATTTATTTTATTTAGGATTTTGGTTCAGGTTACTAAACAGAACCAAATTCAAAGTGCAAGGATTGGTGAATGTTTGATTTGTTTTTGAATGTGTTTGTTTGTTTGAAATTCAAAACAGAAAAATAGAATTGGAAAAATAAAAAGGAATCAGACAGAAAAAAATATAGCAGCCCAACCATCCAGCCCAGGCAGCCCAACAAGCCCAGGAAACAGCCCAGTTCCTCACCCCGCGAGGAAAACGATTGGCACCCATGTTCTGACCCGCTAAGCAGCTGACAAGTGGACCCCGTTCTTTCTTATTTTCCCACTGACCAGCGGACCCACCCTTCTCTGTTCATCGTCTTCAACCGGACTCCGTCGCCCTGACCGTTGCAGTGAGTTACTCCGGCGATTGATTGCACGTGAAGGAGGCCTTGATTTCTCGTAATAACCACGCCCCTTTAAACGTCAGTCACTCCTCTCCGTTTCCCCTCTGACCCCTCCCTCAAGCGCGCCTCCAGGCCGAAGAATTTTGCCAGATACTTCCCTGTCTCCGACGACCTTCCCCGCCAAAATCTGACCAGCACACACCACCCCGAGCCCCCCCGAGCACCCTGGCAGCTTCCCCACTCCCAGACCTTCCTCCCCGTACCACCCATTTGACCGCGGGCACCCCTGAGCCTCGCCAACGACAACCTCTAGTACCGCCGCCGTCTGCCTCTACTCCGACGACGCCCACAGCTTAATTCCGACCGCCCCGCACCTTCTATTTCACGCGCACGACTCTGTCTTGTTCCTGCGCATCTAACCGTGTCGTCTTTTCGCTTTGAGGTGATCCACAGCGCCGTCCACGACGACCACCTGACGCGCCTGACGCCGTCCTCTACTCCGGCAAGCGATTCAAGCTAGCATAGTGCGCCCCTTCACCAGCCAGTGCCTCCTTGAGCTCCCCCAGGCATCTGCGAACACGGTGAACATCCTCTCCCTCCTTCTCGCTTCCTGTAACGCCGTCGACACCACTGACAAGCCGCCGCCGCCGCGCGTCAGAGCCCAGCGCCGCCCGACTATGGTCGAGCACGCTAGCACCGTCTGATCTAGATCGCAGCGTCACGATAGACTCACTTAAGCGAAGGGGTATCAAGCGATCTGTGCCGCATGATTAGACTTGATCCAACGCACCACAGCCGCGATCCAACCGAAACGGTACCGTCAAATAAGAAGCCGCCGCGTGTCACCAGATAGATTGAAATTAGAATTTGAAATCAGAATTATTTACAAACTTCAAACCCTTATATCTTTTGATCCACACGTCCAAATTTGGCAAATTCTATATCAATGGATTCAGGAGAACAATCCCTAGCCAACTATGGCCTTGGTTTGATAAATAGTACCTGTTAACTTGTTTGAAATTGCAGAAACATTTGTGTACTTGTTTAGAATATAAAAATTGTTAAAAATTGAATTTAGGGATAAAACCTTTGCAAATTGGATTGTTGTGATCTTACTGACCCTAAGAACCAACCCTTGGTATTAAAAATGATTTTTGTAAGATTTAAGTTAGATTACTTGACTTAGTCATTTTCTAGCCAAATAAAAAAAATAGTTTTTATTATGAAAATGGTTTTAAATAGAGAATTTTGAGAAAATGTTTTGGACCAAACCTACTGACCAAAAACACCAAGTTTTGCAATAGCAACTCATTTGGTGAACCCTATAGGCTAATGCCTTAATAAAAATATTTTTACACCACATAAAATAACACTTTGTTTTGAAAATGGGTTTAAAGTGAAACCTTTTGCAAATGACTTGGCCACTTTAGGAAATGACCATTAGATGCACCCAAATAACTATGACCTACTAGGAACCACTTTTTCAAACAAAACAAAGCTTGGCATGCTTGCATGCATTTCTTTGATTTTGTTATTTATATGTGTTGTTTTGCTTGATTGGTAGATTGAGTTTGTGCCTTGCTTGATTGATTTGTAGTGACTTGAAGAGTGTGATTGTTGCAAAGATCAAGAAGTGCACCTATACTCTACCAAAAAGGCAAGTGATGCTTCATACTTTTTGTCCCATTACTTTCACTATGCATTAGTGATTTTGCTAAGTAAACTTGCATGGATTTTGCTAAGTATAGATCTTGCTATAGGGAAACCTAGTAGATGAATCCTTAGCAGGATTTTCCTAAGTTAAGTTTCCTACTACTACCAAGCTTAGCCTAGCTAATAGAAAACATGGGTGGAATATATATTCACACTATGGAAAAATATTCTAAGTCTGAGGACTTAAGTTTTGTTTAATAAAACAACTAAGTTAATGAATCACCTGGGTGGAATGGGCTTGCTTGGTGGAGAATGGTTGAGTGGTTCACAATGCCATAGGCTTGGATTGTGTATCTCACTTGTGGATGGCCACCCAGGAAACAAAGAGATTTGAGATGTCAAATGTTGAGAAGCTTCAAGTGCAACCACTTGGCAATATGGGCTCTGCCATGATCATATAGGTTGCAAGAACTTAGCCATATGGACAGTGGGTGGTAGTGTTTGATAGGTTGGAACGCGTCCATATTGGTCTAAGGGAAGGCTTCTGAAAGATTTTGTCTTGGGAAACCAAGTCTTGTGGGTAAAGTGCACCACCTCTGCAGAGTGTAAAATCTAAGTACTTAGCCATGTCCCTGGTAAAGGACAATTTGAGCATCAAGACATGGAAGCAATCAAGAATCTCATCATTCCAATTTATAAATTAAAATCTTGTGGTTTAAACAAGGGATTGTTTGAATTCTTCAATCATTGATGGAGAGATGGCTTGGTACAAGGATCTTGAAATCTTTGATTGAGAAAAATGATTTTGTCAAGCAAAAACTTAGTAATTTCAAAATGATAAGAAAAATCTATTTTGAGCAATGCAAGCCTCAACTCAACTTAGCCAAATGCATATAGATGATAGACTCCACTATACAAATATAGTATCACTTGCCAATACAATTCAAATGTATTGACCCTTTGTGGCTGTAACTTGTATGTTGTAGGTTTGATTGTTTTTAGTGAAGATTGATTGATTAGGATTACAAAGTCTACAACCAACATCTGCCTATGGCACTTTGAAGATGAAGGACCCATGACTATATTTATTCCGCTGCAATGTAATGTAATAGCCTAATGAGCTATGTTTGATGTAATAAAATTATGTTATTCCTGGTTATAAAGTTATATTATGACCCTTGTTTCTTGATATTACATCTAAACTGTGGATGCTACATATTGATCCAGGGACTAGCATTGTAAACACAGGAGGGATCAATCTTATCTAAGATTGGGACCCCTATAGATGGTATCAGAGCATTGTGTTGCCTGTAGGATTTGTAAACCTAGGATTGGACAAAAACCCTTAGAAAAATAGGAGTTGTATTTTGTTCCAAAACTTATTTACAAAACAAACTTGTATACTCTTTCCTCAACCATTTTGGTTTCAACTCTACATCTCTTCTACTTCAACTTGATGGAAAAGCCTACCCATGGCCAAAGACTTCATCATATGCAAAGGACTACTTCAACATCTTCAGCTCTAATGACTTCAGCATCTTCAGCATGTTCACCAAGGACTTCCTACTTGGAAATTACTAAGGACCACAAGTGAAACAAGGAAATCTTACTCAAGATTTAGAGACTAAGGGAATGCAAAATAAGAAGGAACCATCAACAACTTTGAAGTATTGTGACCAAGAGTTTTCTCAAGGAAACCAAGATCTCATGCAAGAAGAATCAACAAAGAAGGAAAGAAAGATCACAAGTGAACCATATAGATGGACCACCATATTTTAGTTAAGTCAAAACCACCAACTTATGTGGTGTAACAAAAATGTTTTGTTGACTAAGTATGTGCTTGAACTTTGTTGTTTGAGTGAAATGATTGTTGTGATTGCATGCACATTGTTTGTGTGAATTGTGATGTGTGTGATTAGGAATATTTCCTTAGAATTATCTTGTCTATTCTAATCTCCCTTCAAACCCAAACAGATGACTACTCCAAAGGACTCCAAGGTTGATGACACCAACACCAACCAAGCTGACAGCATGAAAGAGCTCATAGCAACCCAACACCAGTTGAACCAACTAACATCTCAGTTCCTAGTCAACAATAGTGATAAGGATCCAGCACTGCAAAGGTTTTTGGAAGAGCAGTCTCAATTGATGCTTAAGGTGACTAATCAAATGATCAGTATAGAAGAAAGCTACCCTAGAAGAGTTTATGATAACAAGGATGACAAGAATGTTGTTCTAGATGGAGCCCCAGCTTGCATTATTTGTGGAGACAAAGATCATACTTACAAGGAGCATGAAGGACAATTCCCCAATTGTGAAGAAGATCATCCTGTTGGACAATGTCCTACCTCTCAAGCTACTTGCTACCTATGTGAAGGAAGTGATCATACTCCAGGTCTATGTCCTATCTATGCCATGGTGGAACAAAGGAAACAAGAAGGATCCAAGTCTACCAAAGGAAAAGGACCACTTCTACATCCAAACAAGACAACCCAATTCAAAGGATCAAAGAAAATCAAGAAGCCCAAGCAAGACATGAGCCTTGTGCAATGTCGTAAATGTAAGGAAATGGGACACTACTCCAGTGGATGCCCAGAAAACAAGAAGAATAAAGAGATTGACCAAGTGTGGTGCAACAACTGCAAAGAACCAGGCCACTATGTAGCAACTTGCCCACAAGAGCAACGCAAAGAACTTAAGGACATTAATTGTTTCAACTGCAAGAATCCAGGACACTATGCAAGCAACTGTCCAGAAAGGATGAAAAACAAGTTGAACAAGCCTATGGAGAAACTCAACCTTGGCCCATGAGTCAAGTGTAGAAATAAAGCAAAAATTTGCTTAAAGAAGTTTTCCAGGACCCAAGAAGGCCAATATGTAATTTTTGTTTGAAAATTTTTAAGGGTGGTAGTACCCTAGTTGTTTGAACTTGCTTGTAACCCTAACCTTCCCAAATCTCGGGACGAGATTTATTTTAAGGGTGGTAGCCTGTCACATCCCAAGAATTTCCAAATCTTGTAATGTGAAAATAAATGAATAAAATAAAACTTTGTTTGATTTTCAGAGCCAGAAGAAACTTTTTGAATTCAATTGGAACTTCAAACCCATTTGAATTAAATAAAATCCCAAAGGGATTCATAAAGATAAACATTTAATAAAGGAAATTAAAAAATGTTTTGGAATTACTATTTTGGATCTTTTAAAATAAAAGATCTAGTATTCAAAAGAAAAGATGGATTTATAAACAAAGATTATTTTACAAAGCCAAATTAAACCTTGGACAAGCTTTGGATTTAAAACATTTGTTTTGAATAAAAATAGTAAAGGTTTATTTAAATAAAATAATGAGGATTTAGTATCCAATTTTTATTTAAGTAAAGGCTTTTCCCATTTTAAATAAACACATTATTTTGTTTAAATAGATTTTCCAAGTATTTTATATTCTCTAATAAAACCTACTAAAATGTTTTGGCTTTATTTTAGATTTCAAAATAAATATCTCAATAAAACAAATCCTATTTTAATAAAGAAGTCTATGTTATTTAATTAATAATGGACTCTAAAATAAAATGTTATTTTGTTTTAAAAACAAGTTTTCCAAATATTCTTTATTTCCAAATAAACCTACTGATTTGATTTTGAAAACATTTGGATTTCAAATAAAGATTTTATTATAAAACAACAAAAACTCCATTTAATTAATAAACCATGGCCTACTTATTTAATTAAGGATGGAACCTAAAAAGATTAAAGTATTATTTATTTTATTTAGGATTTTGGTTTAGGTTACTAAACAGAACCAAATTCAAAGTGCAAGGATTGGTGAATGTTTGATTTGTTTTTGAATGTGTTTGTTTGTTTGAAATTCAAAACAGAAAAATAGAATTGGAAAAAAAAGGAATCAGACAGAAAAAAATATAGCAGCCCAACCATCCAGCCCAGGCAGCCCAACAAGCCCAGGAAACAGCCCAGTTCCTCACCCCGCGAGGAAAACGATTGGCACCCATGTTCTGACCCGCTAAGCAGCTGACAAGTGGACCCCGTTCTTTCTTCTTTTCCCACTGACCAGCGGACCCACCCTTCTCTGTTCATCGTCTTCAACCGGACTCCGTCGCCCTGACCGTTGCAGTGAGTTACTCCGGCGATTGATTGCACGTTAAGGAGGCCTTGATTTCTCGTAATAACCACGCCCCTTTAAACGTCAGTCACTCCTCTCCGTTTCCCCTCTGACCCCTCCCTCAAGCGCGCCTCTAGGCCGAAGAATTTAGCCAGATACTTCCCTATCTCCGACGACCTTCCCCGCCAAAATCTGACCACACCACCCCGAGCCCCCCCGAGCACCCTGGCAGCTTCCCCACTCCCAGACCTTCCTCCCCGTACCACCCATTTGACCGCGGGCACCCCTGAGCCTCGCCAACGACAACCTCCAGTACCGCCGCCGTCTGCCTCTACTCCGACAACGCCCACAGGTTAATTCCGACCGCCCCGCACCTTCTAGTTCACGCGCACGACTCTGTCTTGTTCCTGCGCATCTAACCGTGTCGTCTTTTCGCTTTGAGGTGATCCACAGCGCCGTCCACGACGACCACCTGACGCGCCCGACGCCGTCCTCTACTCCGGCGAGCGATTCAAGCTAGCATAGTGCGCCCCTTCACCAGCCAGTGCCTCCTTGAGCTCCCCCAGGCATCTGCGAACACGGTGAACATCCTCTCCCTCCTTCTCGCTTCCTGTAACGCCGGCGACACCATTGACAAGCCGCCGCCGCCGTGCGTCAGAGCCCAGCGCCGCCCGACTATGGTCGAGCACGCTAGCACCGTCCGATCTAGATCGCAGCATCACGATAGACTCACTTAAGCGAAGGGGTATCAAGCGATCTGTGCCGCACGATTAGACTTGATCCAACGCACCACAACCGCGATCCAACCGAAACGGTACCGTCAAATAAGAAGCCGCCGCGTGTCACCAGATAGATTGAAATTAGA
This sequence comes from Avena sativa, assembly GCA_916181665.1. Classification (NCBI taxonomy): domain Eukaryota; kingdom Viridiplantae; phylum Streptophyta; class Magnoliopsida; order Poales; family Poaceae; genus Avena; species Avena sativa. The sequence continues at coordinate 359,667,621 of OV702283.1, forward strand.
ATTTGAAATCAGAATTATTTACAAACTTCAAACCCTTATATCTTTTGATCCACACGTCCAAATTTGGCAAATTCTATATCAATGGATTCAGGAGAACAAGCCCTAGCCAACCATGGCCTTGGTTTGACAAATAGTACCTGTTAACTTGTTTGAAATTGCAGAAACATTTGTGTACTTGTTTAGAATATAAAAATTGTTAAAAATTGAATTTAGGGATAAAACCTTTGCAAATTGGATTGTTGTGATCTTACTGACCCTAAGAACCAACCCTTGGTATTAAAAATGATTTTTGTAAGATTTAAGTTAGATTACTTGACTTAGTCATTTTCTAGCCAAATAAAAAAAATAGTTTTTATTATGAAAATGGTTTTAAATAGAGAACTTTGAGAAAATGTTTTGGACCAAACCTACTGACCAAAAACACCAAGTTTTGCAATAGCAACTCATTTGGTGAACCCTATAGGCTAATGCCTTAATAAAAATATTTTTACACCACATAAAATAACACTTTGTTTTGAAAATGATTTTAAAGTGAAACCTTTTGCAAATGACTTGGCCACTTTAGGAAATGACCATTAGATGCACCCAAATAACTATGACCTACTAGGAACCACTTTTTCAAACAAAACAAAGCTTGGCATGCTTGCATGCATTTCTTTGATTTTGTTATTTATATGTGTTGTTTTGCTTGATTGGTAGATTGAGTTTGTGCCTTGCTTGATTGATTTGTAGTGACTTGAAGAGTGTGATTGTTGCAAAGATCAAGAAGTGCACCTATACTCTACCAAAAAGGCAAGTGATGCTTCATACTTTTTGTCCCATTACTTTCACTATGCATTAGTGATTTTGCTAAGTAAACTTGCATGGATTTTGCTAAGTATAGATCTTGCTATAGGGAAACCTAGTAGATGAATCCTTAGCGGGATTTTCCTAAGTTAAGTTTCCTACTACTACCAAGCTTAGCCTAGCTAATAGAAAACATGGGTGGAATATATATTCACACTATGGAAAAATATTCTAAGTCTGAGGACTTAAGTTTTGTTTAATAAAACAACTAAGTTAATGAATCACCTGGGTGGAATGGGCTTGCTTGGTGGAGAATGGTTGAGTGGTTCACAATGCCATAGGCTTGGATTGTGTATCTCACTTGTGGATAGCCACCCAGGAAACAAAGAGATTTGAGATGTCAAATGTTGAGAAGCTTCAAGTGCAACCACTTGGCAATATGGGCTCTGCCATGATCATATAGGTTGCACGAACTTAGCCATATGGACAGTGGGTGGTAGTGTTTGATAGGTTGGAACGCGTCCATATTGGTCTAAGGGAAGGCTTCTGAAAGATTTTGTCTTGGGAAACCAAGTCTTGTGGGTAAAGTGCACCACCTCTGCAGAGTGTAAAATATAAGTACTTAGCCATGTCCCTGGTAAAGGACAATTTGAGCATCAAGACATGGAAGCAATCAAGAATCTCATCATTCCAATTTCTAAATTAAAATCTTGTGGTTTAAACAAGGGATTGTTTGAATTCTTCAATCATTGATGGAGAGATGGCTTGGTACAAGGATCTTGAAATCTTTGATTGAGAAAAATGATTTTGTCAAGCAAAAACTTAGTAATTTCAAAATGATAAGAAAAATCTATTTTGAGCAATGCAAGCCTCAACTCCACTTAGCCAAATGCATATAGATGATAGACTCCACTATACAAATATAGTATCACTTGCCAATACAATTCAAATGTATTGACCCTTTGTGGCTGTAACTTGTATGTTGCAGGTTTGATTGTTTTTAGTGAAGATTGATTGATTAGGATTACAAAGTCTACAACCAACATCTGCCTGTGGCACTTTGAAGATGAAGGACCCATGACTATATTTATTCCGCTGCAATGTAATGTAATAGCCTAATGAGCTATGTTTGATGTAATAAAATTATGTTATTCCTGGTTATAAAGTTATATTATGACCCTTGTTTCTTGCTATTACATCTAAACTGTGGATGCTAGCTATTGATCCAGGGACTAGCATTGTAAACACAGGAGGGATCAATCTTATCTAAGATTGGGACCCCTACACCAAGTCGGCGGCTAGGGCAACCCTAGGAGGCGGCGGCAGCTGCAGGAGGTGGTGGCGCCAAGCTAGGTTTTGGGGCAGGGAACTTGTGTGCTAGGAGGGGCAGCCCTGCCCCTCCCTTTATAGGTGGGAGGTGCGACCAAGGGGAGAGGAGTCCCTCCCCAACTCGGCTTGGAGGTGGGCCGCCGGTTGGAGGAGGGAACTCCTCCCCAACTCGGTTTCCACCTCTCCTCCTCTTTCCAAAAACTGCCGTTTGACTTTTCAAACTAGGATTTGAATAAACCCTTTATTTTGGACAGCGATGACACCTAGTACATGATGCAATCATTCCAACTTGTAATGACACATTCATGTACCCCTTCCCCTCTGGAGTTCCGGACATTCCGGAACCTTCTAGAACATTCCCGATGAAAACACCGGAATCATTCCCCAACTCCGAAACGAGACTTTCCTTATATGAATCTTATTCTCCGGATCTCGTCGTGATATCCCGGATCCCATCCGAGACTCCGAACAACATTCGGTCTCTTTCTCATCATACCATAACTACTCAAACAACGTCGAATCCTTAAGTGTGTCTCCCTACGGTTCGTGAATTATGCGGACATGATCGAGACACTTCTCCGAACAATAACCAATAGAGGAATCTGGAAATTCATATGGCTCCCACATATTTCTATGATTACTTTGCGATCGAATGAACCACTTACATACGATATCAATTTCCCTTTGTCTCACGATAGTTTACTTATCCGAGGTTATGATCGTCGGTATCTCTGCATACCTAGTTCAACCTCGTTACCGATAAGTACTCTTTTCTCGTTCCCGTGATATGTGATCCCTTGTGAGCCAGTCACATGCTTGCAAGCTAATTGGATGACATTTCACCGAGAGGGCCCAGAGTATATCTATCCGTCATATGGATGGACAAATCCCACTTTTGATCCATGTGTTTCAACCAATACTTTCCGAACACTCAATGCCACCTTTATAGCCACCCAGTTACGGTGTGGTGTTTGATGTCATCAAAGCATCCATCCGGTAAAGGTGATATGCATGATCTCATGGTCGAAGGAATTTAGATTACTATGTATCAGAAAGCATATAGCAATTGAACTATTAAAATGACTTGATCTTTATGCTACGCTTATCTATAGGAGTATGTCCACCATATCATTCTCCTAACGATATGATCCTGTTGTTAATAACATCTCAATGTTCATGATATGGAAACCACAATCATCTATTAACCAACAAGCTAGTATTATATAGAGGCTTTACTAGGGACTTCAAATTAAGTTTACAAATCACACAAGTATCAATGTTTCCTTGTTAATACTATTATAGCATGAAGGTAAACATTTATCATAAACACAAAGATATAATAATAACTACATTTATTATTGCCTCTAGGGCATATCTCCAACAGTTCTCGATGAACATCATCACATATTATTTTGCTAGTTACTTAGGCCATTGTAGTTCATGAATTCTGTTGTTTCGTATGACGATTCATACCAACAAATTCAGTATCCAATATTTAAGAACCACATTATTTAACAAGCAAAGAATACAACCATAACATGTATATGCTCTATATACCCAAGCTGAACAATTCTAGTCTTTTCTTTTCTACCATATATTTATGAGATTCTCTTTCAGTATTTCCTTTTTTCTGTTAGAAAGAATCTATCAACATCAATACTGGAGCCATATACATGACACATAGTCCAAAGCATGTATAGTAAAATACCAATGTCTTTGGACTTGCACTTTGAAGTAGATCACCATCATCAAATGTTTGGTGTTCTTTTATATTCCTTTCTTTAGTAATCTCTTGGTGTAGTAAACATTTTACCTACATCAAATATTCACCCTTGACATGAAATTATCCATGATCAAGCTACTTTTAGCTTATAACAGTGAATCGCTAGTATAATGTTGCTCTCCAAAACCTTTTGGAGGATTAGGACAACTAGTGTCTCCAACCTTTTGCAAATTCTCATCAAATATGAGAACATGACTTTTGCCATATTATACTCATTCATGTTGCAACCAAAACTTCGTTTCAGATATCACAGTATCTTCCACACATCATGGTTTCTGAAACAACTCTTTCAGATCCCAGATAACCTTGATATTAAGACAATCCTTTGAATATCAAGAATCATGGAGACAAACATGATACTCGTACACCAACACTTGGAATTGTCACTCTTGATTTAATACCAATTATTAAACTTCATGGAGTAACTGGAACTTACTGAAAGTTTGCAATAGGACTTTTAAACTTTAGATTAACACTTCAAAACAATATGATACCAGTTCGTAAAGTAACTAACCAGAATTCTATAGTTCTATCATCTCAATTATAACTAAGCGCAAGGTGGTAAACGGATGCCAATGACTACAGCAATTATGCAAATTCACTTTGATTTAATTTATGATAAATAGTGTTCAACTTTTAATCATATTGCCGTTTTACTCCCACTCAAAACAATATCCCTCACATTATTTTAGTGATCACACGAACCAAATCCACCACCTCAAAACCGATCATCACGAGAGTTGATGTAGCTTCAATGGCGAACAATCAACATGTTCATCATATCTACTATATGACTCATGCTTTACCTTTCGGTGATCCGTGTTCCGAGACCATGTCTGTACATGCTAGGCTCGTCAAGATCAAACCTTAGCTTCCGCATGAGCAAATCTGGCTTGCTCATGTTGTATACACTCACTGAATCTAACACACCCAATCATCACGTGGTTCTTCGAAACAACGAGCTTTAGCAACGTTGCTTACTAAGGATGAACACTTTAAAACTTGAAATTGTGTGCTTGAGGGAACATCTTATAATGCTACCATCGTGAACTAAGCAATACAAGATGCATAAAAGGATTAACATCACATGCAATTCATAATATGTGATATGATATGGCCTTTCTTCTTGTGCTTGCGATCTCCATCTTCAAGCATGAACATGATCTCCATCATCACCGGTGTGGCATCAAGGTCAATGGCGCCGCTTCATGGTTGTCGTCCACTAGCATCAACCATTACAACTTCTTTGAATAGACATGCAGGTCTTAACGGAATTTTAAAAGACAACCATATGGCTCCTGCCGGTTGCCAACTTACAATAAAGGACATTGCATACATCATATATAATCACAATCATGGCCATATCACATCACAGCACACCCCTACAAAACAAAGTTAGACGCCTCTAATTTTCTTTGCATGTTTTACGTGGTTTGGGGCTTTCAATAAGTGTCGTTCTAACTTACGAACAAGAACCACAACATTGATACTAGTATTGTTAATCACTCGTTGTAAATTGAATCTTAACTATGTTGGGAGAAAATGCACCCGTAAAGCCACTTATGCAATACTATTTGCATGTCAAGCGTTGAGAAAGTCTCATGAACGATGTTATGTAAGGTTAGCCCGGGCCGCTTCATCCCACCATCCCGCAAGATGAAAAGTACACAAGAAGCAATCGACAACAAAAGCATCAATGCCCACAATGACCATTGTGTTCTACTCGTGTAATAGATCTACATACAGATACGGATCTGATACCACTGTAGGGGTTCGTAGCATGGAAAACAAAAAATTTCTACCGCATGAACACACAATCAAGATCTAATCTATGATCAAGGCAAGATCTATCTACTAGATTGTAGCAACGAGTCGATAGAATACTAACCCTCGAAGATCCAAAGCGGTTAACGAGAGCAGATTCTCGTGGGTGATGTAGTCGTACACTTGCCGATCTCAAGATCGTGTAGACGATCCTTCCGGCGCTGCGTTCCGGCAGCGCTCCCGCAGTCAGTCACACGTTCGGTACTCGATGAATTCCTTCCTCTCCCTTGTTCTAGCAGGCAGCAGAGGTTGTAGCTCTCTCCTCGTGATTCCGGCAGCACGACGACGTGGTGTCGGAAGTAGAGGGGAGATCTTGCAGGGCTTCGCCTTAAGCCGGAGCGAGTATGGTGGAGCAATAGAGGTGACTTGGCAATCTAGGGTTTAGAAGTACCAACGGGAGAGGTGTAGCCGGCGGCTAGGGTTTGGGGAAACCCTAGTCGACGACTTGGGAGGAGGCCCTAGGCGGCGGCAACAGCAGGTGGTGGCGCCTGGGTCTAGGGTTTGAGGTGTGAGGGAGAGGGGCAGCCCTACCCCTCCTTATATAGGTGGGAGGGTGCGGCTTGGGAGGAGGGAGTCCTCCTCCAACTCCTCCTCCTTGGCCGGCGGGTGGAGGGAGGGGACTTCCTTCCCAAGTAGGTTTCCTACTCTCCCTCCACCAAGCAAACTTGAGATTTGACTTTTTCAAATTGGCGTTTAACTTTCAAACTTCGATTTGACTTCTCCCTTTATTTTGCCCAGACAAGTGAACTAGTACATGATGCAACCATTACACATTTTCATGACACATTCATGTACCCTTCCCCTCCGGAGTGCCGCACCTTCCGGACCCTTCTAGAACATTCCTGGTGAAAACACCGGAATCATTCCCAAACTCTAAAACAGGACTTTCCTTATATGAATCTTATTCTCCGGACCATTCCATAACTACATTTGGTCTCTTACTCATCATTCCATAACTACACAACAACATCGAATCCTTAAGTGTGTCTCCCTATGGTTCGTGAATTATGCGGACATGACCGAGACACTTCTCCGATCAATAACCAATAGAGGAATCTGGAAATTCATATGGCTCCCACATATTTCTATGATTACTTTGCGATCGAATGAACCACTTACATACGATACCAATTTCCCTTTGTCTCACGATAGTTTACTTATCCGAGGTTTTGATCGTTGGTATCTCTGCATACCTAGTTCAACCTCGTTACCGATAAGTACTCTTTTCTCGTTCCCGTGATATGTGATCCCTTGTGAGCCATTAACATGCTTTCAAGCTAATTGGATGACATTCCACTGAGAGGACCCAGAGTATATCTATCCGTCATATGGATGGACAAATCCCACTCTTGATCCATGTGCCTCAACCCATACTTTCCGAACACTCAATGCCACCTTTATAGCCACCCAGTTACGGTGTGGTGTTTGATGTCATCAAAGCATTCTTTCGGTGATGGTGATTAACATGATCTCATGGTCTAAGGAATTAGGTTACTATGTATCAGAAAGCTTATAGCAAATGAACTATATTAAATGACTTTATCTTTATGCTACGCTTAACTATAGGAGTATATCCATCACATCATTCTCCTAATAATATGACCCTGTTGTTAATAACATCTCTATGTTCATGATCAGGAAACCATGATCATATATTAACCAACAAGCTAGTTTAACAAGAGGCTTTACTAGGGACTCTTTTATGTTTACAAATCACACAAGTATTAATGTTTCCGGTTAATACAATTATAGCATGGTATGTAAACATTTATCATAAGTATGAAGATATGATAATAACCACTTTATTATTGCCTCTTGGGCATATCTCCAAAATTTGCTTGTATATTTTTGATATGTGAATTTGGTGCCATTATTTTATGTGTAGATTTTGGTGCTAATAGTGATTGTGGTTGTGAAGATTGTTGCTACTCCCCAAACTACCAAGGCAAGTGGTGCTTCATGTTTTTATTCCTATTTTTTTACCTATGCATTAGAAATTTTTTGTATAGGTCTTGCATGATTATTTTGCTAAGTATCTATATGTTATGCTTGGAAAATCCTAGTAGTTGTAGAAATGTTAGAATTTCATTTAAGTTAGGATACTTGTTATTTCCATGATTAGCCTAGCCAATAGCAACCAAGGGTGGAATATAATCATGCTATGGAAAATATTGCTAATTCTTTTGACTTGTGGTTTTGTTTAATAAAACAACTAAGTGAATGAAACACCTGGGTGGAATGGTAATTGCTTGGTGGATTTTGGTTGCGTGGTTACATAAGGCCCATTTCTGTGGTTTACCTTGTGTATCTCACTTGTGGAAAGCCACCCAGGAACAAAGGGATTTGAGATGCCAAATGTTAAGAAGCTTCTAGTGCAGCCACATGGCATTATGGGCTCTGCCTGGATCATATAGGTTGCAATAACTTAGCCAAATGGACAGTTGGTGGTAGGGGAATGATAGGTTTTGAGCGTGTCCATTTTAGTTTAAGGGAAGGCTTCTAAAAGGTCCTGTCTTGGTGAAAATCAAGTCTTGTGGGGAAAGTGCACAACCTCTATAGATGGAAGAAATCTAAGTACTTAGCCATGTCCCTGGTATTGGACAATTTGAGCATCAAGACATGGAAGCTATCAATAATCTCCTCATCCCAATTTCCTAAGTTAAAACTTGTGGTTGAACAAGGGTAAAGGTTCACTAATTTCTATTGGTGGTTCCTTGGGAAAGTTTGTCAAATAAAAACTTAGGGTTTTCAACTGATAGGTAAAACCTATTTTGAGCAAAGAAAGCCTAAGCTACACTTAGCCAAATTCATGTAGTAACTAGATGTTATTATTCTACTAAGGTATCACTTGCCAATACTATTCCAATGTATTGACCCACTGTGGCTGTAACTTGTGATGTTGCAGGTTACTCTGATGATGATTAGGGGTTATGAGTCTACACTCAACATGCTTGCCTGTGGCATATGAAGATGAAGACTATTTTTATATTGTTATGATTAAACTCTTGTATTAGGCCTATGGCCATGGAGTTGTAAAAGACTATGTTATCTCTGGAATGACGATGTAATAATGACCTTTGTTTCTATGTACTTCATCTTAAACTGTGGATGCTAGCATTTGATCCAGGGACTAGCATTGCAATCACAGGGATCCTTACCTTTATAAGGGTGGGATCTTACAGTTATAAAGGTGGCATTGAGTGTTCGGAAAGTATGCGTTGAGGCACATGGACCAAGACTAGGATTTGTCCATCCATATGACGGATAGATATACTTTGGGCCCTCTCGGTCCTAGGTCATCCAATTATCTTGCAAGCATGTGACTGGATCACAAGGGATCACATATCACACAAACGAGTAAAGAGTACTTATTGGTAACGAGGTTGAACTAGGTATGCAGAGATACCGACGATCAAATCTTGGATAAGTAAAGTATCACGAGACAAAGGAAATTGGTATCGTATGTAAATGGTTCATTCGATCATGAATTAATCATAAAAATATGTGGGAGCCATATGAATTTCCAGATTCCTCTATTGGTTATTGATCGAAGAAGAGTCTTGATCATGTCTGCACAATTCACGAACCGTAGGGAGACACACACTACTAGGAAAACGGCTATAGGTAATCCATACTTCCGTGGCGCACTTGCTAGTAGTGCCCCACGGGTAAAATAGGCGTGGCGCACTGCCCACAGGTGCCCTACGGCTAACTGCCATAAGCGTGGCGCACATGGGGGCGGTGCGCCACGGCTATGTGTGGGCCAGGACGCAGGTGGACGTAACACACATACCCGTAGCGCACTAGGTAAAGGTGCGCTACGGATGTGTCACTTAGCCGTAGCGCACCTTGACCTAGTGCGCTACGGGCATGTGTGCTGCAGCAGCTGGGTCAACTGAGCCGTAGGGCACTCTGCCCTAGTGCCCTACAGTTAAGTGGCCTGCACCAACTGGGTCAACTTAGCCGTAGGGCACTCTGCCCTAGTGCCCTACGGATGTATAAACTTAGTAGTAGGGCACCTTGCCCTAGTGCCCTACGCCTAACTATCCTGCACCAACTCCACCCCCCCTGTGGATCGCCTTTTTAGGCTTTCCAAAAAATAAAAGAAAATGATAAACACTTCAAAAAATTAAATCATTTCATATTTAGGTAGGTAATGTGGTATAGCTTCTATTAAAATTAACAAACATGAGTTTCGACTTTATTTGCAAAAAAAAGTCATTCCACGGTAAAAAGGCCGTAACTTTTGCATACGATATCGAAAAAAATCGTATAATATACCAAAATGACGAGAACGAGATTTCGCATCCGCTCGATTTTTTAGATTTTCAAAATTCAAAAGGAGTAAAAAGTTACGGTCAAAAGACCGTTTTTTCCCGCAGAAAAAAAATAGAGGGCGACTTACCCGTAGTGCACCACCACCTAGTGCGCCACGGGTAAGCTTGGGCGGGATTCAAATTTCGAATCCTCACCCCGCCCACCTACCCCTTTTCTTTTCCCTCCCCTTCTCTCCTTTTCCTTTTCCTCCCTTCTCATTTCCTTCTTCTTCTCCTCCTTCTCCTTCTCATTTTCCTTCTCCTCCTTCTCTTTCTCCTCATTTTCCTCCTGCTCCTCCTTCTCTTTCTCTTTCTCCTTCTCCTTCTCCTCCTCTTCCTCCTCCTTGCAGTTCCGACGGTGAGACAGCGGGCTCCTTCTTCTCCTCCTGTTCCTCCTCCTCCTTGTAGTTCCGACGACGACGAGGCCTCCTCTTCTTCTTATCCTCCTCCTCTTCTTCTCCTCCTCTTCCTCCTCTTCTTCTTATCCTCCTCCTCTTCTTCTCCTCCTCTTCCTCCTCTTCTTCTTCTCCTCCTCCTCTTCTTCTCCTCCTCTTCCTCCTATTCTCCTCCTCCTCCTTGCAGTTTCGACGACGACGACGAGGTGACAACGGGGAGGCGGCGACGAGGCGACGACGGCGACCTGCACTGACGCGTGATGACACTGACGGCTAGTGCGCCACGGTTATCGTTTCATACGCGTGGCGCACCTGGACTACTTTCCGTGGCGCACTGGCCTATCTCGACACAACCGTGGCGCACCAGGTAGTGCGCCACGGCTAGGAGATAGCCGTAGCGCGAGGCCCGTGGCGCACTTCTAGTGCACCACGGATGGCCTTTTCAGGTGCGCCACGAACAGGCGTTTTCCTAGTAGTGACACTTAAGGATTCAATGTTGTTTAGTAGATATGGAAAGTGAGTAAAGAGACCAAATGTAGTTCGGAGTCTCGGATGGGATCCGGGATATCACAAGGAGATCCAGAATGGTCCGGAGAATAATATTCATATAAGGAAAGTCCAATTCCGGAGTTCGGGAATGGTTTCGGTGTTTTCACCGGGGAATGTTCTAGAAGGGTCTAGAAGGTGCACCGATCCGGAGTGGGAAGGGTAAATTGATGTGTCATGACAAAGTGGAATGGTTGCATCATGTCCTAGGTCACTTGGCTGGACACTTGGAAGAGAGAAATCAAACTCTAGTTTGAGAGTCAAAAAGGCAGTTTCAAAAAGTCAAACTGGGACAATGATTTCCAAGTGGAGGGAGGGAAGGAATCCTACCTAAGGGAGGATTCCTCCCTCTCCCTTGCGCCGGCCAGATGAAGTGGATTTTGGCGAGGACTACCCCCTTGGCACTTCCCCACCTATAAAAGGAGGGGTAGGGCGTCCCCCTTGCCTACACAAAAAACCCTAGGTTGGCCGCCTCCCCCCTCTCTAGGTGCGACCAATCTAGATCTCCTCTAAACTGCTACCGACTAGCTAAACCCTAGTTGTTAGCTACCTCTAAACATCGTCCCTCTAAACCCTAGATCATCGGGGTTTCCTCTACTCCACCATACGCGCTCAGGTTTAGGCGAAGCCCTGCAGGATCTTCCCTCTAGTTCCGACACCACGCCATCGTGCTGCCGGAATCGCGGGGAGAGAGCTATAATCTCACATCCCAAAATTTTCCAAATTTTGAAATGTGAAAAATAATTAAAGAAAAGAATTAATTGTTGAAATTTAGGGTGAAAATAAACTTTTTTCTTCTAAATGGAAACATCAAAACCCTTCTTGAACAAAATTTGAATGAAAATGGCATCCAACAAAATTTCAATCAAGTGAAATGCATTCATCAATGAATGTATCTGGAAATTTAAACATTTAGAAAAGTTAAACCAAAACCCCAAATTTTAATGAAAGAAATCACTTCCAAAGGTCAAATGCATTTTATGCATGGAAAGAATCTTGAATATAAACACTTGGGAAAATAAACCAAAACCCTAAAACCCAAATGGAAGAAAATCATTTCCAAGATCTCTTTAAGACTATGGATTTGATCCATATAAAAATCTATCAAAAAACATTTATAAATGATCAAAAATGATAAACAAAAATATTATAAAACCATAGAAATTGGTTTCATTTAATTTGGAGCCATGGATAAAAACTTATGATTTTAATAAGATAAAAGGAATTAATTTCCAAGTCTTATAAAGCTCCTAACTAAAATCCATACCAAATTATGAGAAAAATAATCCTAAAATGATTTAAAAGGATAAAAAAATATTAAATAAAATTATACAAATTGGAATCACCGGTTTTGGAGCTATAAATAAAAAGATATGGATTTTATAAGGCAAAGAAAGAAATAAGTAAATGAGGAACATTTAAAAGAAAAATTAAATCTTGGCCAAATCCATAAACAAATGAAAGTAAAAAGGAGTAAAAGATTATTTATATAAATTCATATGGATTGAACCATATTTAATTTTATTTAAATAAAGACAAATTGCCTAAACTAAATAAAACTATAAATCCCAAGAAAAGTATTTAGAAGACAATTTAAAACTTGAATTCATCCATAAGCAAATGGAATAAAGATAATCCAAATAAAATAAAGTAATAAATATTATTTGAATAAAAACTTATATGGACTTGAACCATATTTGTTTTGAATAAAGGCAAAATCCCTAATAAAATGATTAATCAAATCATGAGAAAATAATAATTGAAATTGCCCAAGTGTAATAAAAGTTATCTAATTAACTTAAAAAGAATAAATAATTAATTAAATAGAATTATATGCTTTGGAACCATATTCAAATTATGCAAACAAAGACAAAATGCCTAATTAAAATAAATAATAAATCATGAGAAAATATTTGAATATTTTCCAAAGTGGGCCAACTAATCAACTCCTAAATGGTTTAAAACCTACTAAAAGGGTTTGGTGAAATTTGAATTCAAATGGAAGCTTGAATCAATGGATTGAATAAAGACACAAACCTCATTTAAATAAATATTAAATCATAAAACAATATTTGAATATTCTAAAATGGAATTTAAACACATTATTAATCAGTACAAACTTACTGAAAAGGTTTCGTAAACATTTGAATTTAAAATAGATGTTTAAATCATTTGAATAAACTATCATGATCATTGAGATGTTATTAACAACAAGATCATATCGTTAGGAGAATGATATGATGGACATACTCCTATAGATAAGCGTAGCATAAAGATCAAGTCATTTTAATAGTTCAATTGCTATATGCTTTCTGATACATAGTAACCTAATTCCTTCGACCATGAGATCATGCATATCACCATCACCGAAAGGATGCTTTGATGACATCAAACACCACACCATAACTGGGTGGCTATAAAGGTGGAATTGAGTGTTCGGAAAGTATTGGTTGAGACACATGGATCAAGAATGGGATTTGTCCATCCATATGACGGATAGATATACTCTGGGCCCTCTCGGTGGATGTCATCCAATTAGCTTGAAAGCATGTGACTGGATCACAAGGGATCACATATCACGGGAACGAGAAAAGTGTACTTATCAGTAACGAGGTTGAACTAGGTATGCAGAGATACCGACGATCAATACCTCGGATAAGTAAACTATCGTGAGACAAAGGGAAATTGGTATCGTATTTAAGTGGTTCATTCAATCGCAAAGTAATCGTAGAAATATGTGGGAGCCATATGAATTTCCAGATTCCTCTATTGGTTATTGTTCAGAGAAGTGTCTCGATCATGTCCGCATAATTCACGAACCGTAGGGAGACACACTTAAGGGTTCGACGTTGTTGAGTAGTTATGGAATGATGAGTAAGATACCGAATGTTGTTCGGAGTCTCGGATGGGATCCGGGATATCACGAGGAGATCCGGAATGGTCCGGAGAATAAGATTCATATAAGGAAAGTACTGTTTCGGGGTTGGAGAATGGTTCCGGTGTTTTCATCGGGAATGTTCTAGAAGGTTCCGGAATGTCCGACACTCCGGAGGGGAAGGGTACATGAATGTGTCATAACAAGTTGGAATGGTTGCATCATGTACTAGGTGTCATCGCTGAACAGAATAAAGGGTTAAATCAAATCCTAGTTTGAAAAGTCAAACGCCAATTTGAAAAGTCAAACGGCTATTTTGTTTGGTGGAGGGAGAGTAGGAAACCTACTTGGGGAGGAGTTCCTCTCCCTCCACCACCGGCCCTTGGAGACCGAGTTGGGGAGGGACTACCCTCCCCTTAGCGCTCCCCCTCCACCTATATAAGGAGGGGCAGAGCTGCCCCTCCAAGACATACAAGTTGCCCCCCGCAAACCCTAGCTCCAAGCCGCCGGCGCCGCCACCTCCTGCTGCCGCCGCCGCTTAGGGCAAACCCTAGCCACCGACTGTAGGGGTTCGTAGCATGGAAAACATAAATTTTCTACCGCATGCACATAAACAAGCCAAGATCTATCTACTAGATTGTAGCAACGAGTCGATAGAGGAACTCACCCTCCAAGATTCCAAAGCGGTTAACGAGAGCAGATTCTCGTGGGTGATGTAGTCGTACACTTGCCGATCTCAAGATCGCGTAGACGATCCTTCCGGCGCTGCGTTCCGGCAGCACTCCCGCAGTCGATCACACGTTCGGTACTCTACGAAGACCTTCCTCTCCCTTGTTCCAGCAGGCAGCGAAGGTTGTAGCACTCTCCTCGCGATTCCGGCAGCACGACGGCGTGGTACCGGAAGTAGAGGGGAGATCTCGCAGGGCTTCGCCTTAAGCCGGATCGAGTATGGTGGACTATGAGAGAGCCTTGGTGATCTAGGGTTTAGACACACCAATTAGAAGGGGCTAAACCAACGGCTAGGGCAATTAGAAGCTCTAACTCGGCGGCTTGGGAGAAATCCCTAGGCTGTGGCTAGGGTTTAGGTTTACAGGGAGGCAACTTGTGTGCTAGGAGGGGCAGCCCTACCCCTCCCTTTATAGGTGGGAGGTGCGACCAAGGGGAGGGGAGTCCCTCCCCAACTCGGCTTGGAGGTGGGCCGCCGGTTGGAGGAGGGAACTCCTCCCCAACTCGGTTTCCACCTCTCCTCCTCTTTCCAAAAACTGCCGTTTGACTTTTCAAACTAGGATTTGAATAAACCCTTTATTTTGGACAGCGATGACACCTCGTACATGATGCAATCATTCCAACTTGTAATGACACATTCATGTACCCCTTCCCCTCCGGAGTGCCGGACATTCCGGAACCTTCTAGAACATTCTCGATGAAAACACCGGAATCATTCCCCAACTCCGAAACAGGACTTTCCTTATATGAATCTTATTATCCGGACCATTCCGGATCTCCTCGTGATATCCCGGATCCCATCCGAGACTCCGAACAACATTCGGTCTCTTACTCATCATTCCATAACTACTCAAACAATGTCGAATCCTTAAGTGTGTCTCCCTACGGTTCGTGAATTATGCGGACATGATCGAGACACTTCTCCGAACAATAACCAATAGAGGAATTTGGAAATTCATATGGCTCCCACATATTTCTACGATTACTTTGCGATCGAATGAACCACTTACATACGATACCAATTTCCCTTTGTCTCACGATAGTTTACTTATCCGAGGTTTTGATCGTCGGTATCTCTGCATACCTAGTTCAACCTCGTTACCGATAAGTACTCTTTTCTCGTTCCCGTGATATGTGATCCCTTGTGAGCCAGTCACATGCTTGCAAGCTAATTGGATGACATTACACCGAGAGGGCCCAGAGTATATCTATCCGTCATATGGATGGACAAATCCCATTCTTGATCCATGTGTCTCAACCAATACTTTCCGAACACTCAATGCCACCTTTATAGCCACCCAGTTACGGTGTGGTGTTTGATGTCATCAAAGCATCCATCCGGTAAAGGTGATATGCATGATCTCATGGTCGAAGGAATTAGGTTACTATGTATCAGAAAGCATATAGCAATTGAACTATTAAAATGACTTGATCTTTATGCTACGCTTATCTATAGGAGTATGTCCATCACATCATTCTCCTAATGATATGACCCTGTTGTTAATAACATCTCTATGTTCATGATCAGGAAACCATGATCATATATTAACCAACAAGCTAGTTTAACAAGAGGCTTTACTAGGGACTCTTTTATGTTTACAAATCACACAAGTATTAATGTTTCCTGTTAATACAATTATAGCATGGTATGTAAACATTTATCATAAGTATGAAGATATGATAATAACCACTTTATTATTGCCTCTTGGGCATATCTCCAACACCGACTTGGGCTGCCCCAATCCCTAGCCGCCGGCCTAGCCCTCTCCCCTTGGTGTTTCTAAACCCTAGATCACCGAGGCTCTCTCATAGTCCACCATACTCGCTCCGGCTTAAGGCGAAGCCCTGCGAGATCTCCCCTCTACTTCCGGTACCACGACGTCGTGTTGCCAGAATCACGAGGAGAGTGCTACAACCTCCACTGCCTGCTGGAACAAGGTAGAGGAAGGACTTCGTCGAGTACCGAACGTGTGACCGACTGCGGAAGCGCTGCCAGAACGCAGCGCCGGAAGGATCGTCTACACGATCTTGAGATCGGGAAGAGTACGACTACATCACCCACGAGAATCCTCTCTCATTAAACACTTTGGAATCTTCGAGGGTGAGTTATTCTATCGACTTGTTGCTACAATCTAGTAAATAGATCTTGGCTTGGTTGTTTGTATGCGGTAGAAAATTTTTGTTTTCCATGCTACGAACCCCTACACTATGGACCCCGGTCCAATCTTTACCATTGATACAACTTCCACAGTTACCTGTTTAATTGTTGCAAACCATCATCTTCCACACCATACGTTTAATCCTTTGTTACAACACACCGGTGAGCTTGACTACCTCACTGATTCGTTGGGGAAAAGTCTTGAGTTTGTGTTGTGCAGGTTGATACGTTGGAAACGTACCTATAATTTTTGATGCTCCATGCTTGTTTAGTATCTACTTTGCTTTACTTGTCCACACTTTGAGGTGCTTTTTACATGTTTTCTGGTAACCTATTAACAAGTTGCAACAGTGCCAGAGGCCTGTTTTCTGATGCTTTTGGTTTCAGAAAAGTTAGTAAAGAAATATTCTCGGAATTGGACGGGACGAAGGACAAAGTCAATAACTTTCTGTGGGGAACAAGAAGTCCAGAGGAGAGACGGAGAAGCGGTCCAGGGAGGCCAAACCCCCCTAGGCGCGGGTGGGCCCTACCCCGCGCCTGGGTAGGGTTTGCCCCTCCTGGTCGCCTCCCGGACTCGCCCCTTTGCCTATAAGAAGCCCCTGATACAGAAACTCTCAGTACCCGATCAGAAATCCACGAAACCGTCTGTAGCCGCCGCCACCATCGTCCCTAGATCGGGGGGATCTGAAGTTCTTCCCGGCACCATACCGGAGGGGAGACCATCCTGGAGGCCTTCTATCCGGTATGATTTGTGAGTAGTTCCACCTTGGACTATGGGTCCATGTAGTAGCTAGATGGTTGTATATCCTACTTTGTGCTTTCATGTATAGATCTTGTGAGCTCCGTTCATGATCAAGATCTAATCTATTTGTAATCATGCATGTTGTGTTTGTAGGGATCCGATGGATATTGAGATTATTATGTTGGTTTGATTAATGGATTTATATATATGATTTTATCATGTCTGTGTTGTTTGTGATCTTGCATGCTCTCCGTTGCTAGTGGTTATCTTGGCCAAGTAGTTGCTAGTGACTCCAAGAGGGAGTATTTATGCTCGATAATGGGTTCATGCCTCTAGTTTCCAAGAGAAGTGACAGAAATCTCTTCGGTTGTAGATGTGATGTTGCTACTAGGGAGAAAACAACGGTCTCTTGTTCATGGAACATGTGGAATGTTTACCTTACACACTTTGCTTAAAGCAGTTGTCTGTTGCTTGCAACTTAATACTGAAAGGGGTTCGGATGATAACCTGAAGGTGGACTTCTAGTCATAGATGTAGTTGAATTGCGGTCTGTATTGCCCAATCAACTTCATAGGATCTTTCTGGGTAGTAATTGCATTGTTATGCCTTGCTCAGTTCCTGTCAATTGCCCGTTGTAATTGTTTACCATTCATGCCATGTTGTTTATCTAAGGAGAGCACCTCTAGTAAACTATGGAGCCCGGTCCAATATTTACCATTGATACATCTTCCACTGTTACTTGTTTACTTGCTGCAAACCATTACCTTCCACACCATACGTTCAATCCTTTATTATAGCAAACTAGTGAGCTTGACAACCTCACTGATTCGTTGGGGAAAAGTCTTGAGTTTGTGTTGTGCAGGTCTCCACGTTGCCAGCAACACATGTGTGATGTTTCCTTCCTCCTACTGGTTCGATAACCTCGGTTTCTTACCGAGGGAAACTTGCTGCTGTGCTGCTTCATACCTTGCTCTTGGGGGTTTCCAACGAAGCATTCCACGACAAGTATTGGGCGCCATCAAGCTAATTTCTGGAGCTGTTGCCGAGGTGGCTAAGGACGTCTTCACTAGGGGAGTCCTTCACTTCCTTTCTCTTTACTTTGTTTTTAGTTTGCTTAGTTTCTTTTGCTTGGTTTTGTTTGCCTCTTTTCAAAAAACCCAACAAAAATTAGTCTAGTTTGGTTTGCTTGCCTTATTCAAAAACACAAAAAAATTAGTTCCTACTCTGGTTGCTGGTATGTTGTTGCCTTGCTTGGTCATGCTTTCTATAAATGGATGGTTTCTTTGAAACTAGTTCTTATTGGCAAGGTGGGTTCACGGAAGAACAAAAGTATTATTATAAGGAACCCCGTTTGTCACAAAAAGGGAAACACTTTTGGGAACAAATTGATAAGTTGAATACTATTGCTAGAGACGTGTGCTCAACTTATAATGTTACTTATTGCTTTGATAAATCTTGTTGTTGTAGGAGGTATAAACACCTTCCTTTTCAGTGTGAGTATAATGATAATGTTACCATATCTTCTTATGTTAGGGGAAATTATGACTTTTATCATGTGGAACAAATTGAAGAATTTATTGCTTTCAAGGGTGCATTTGAACTTGCCAGTTTGCTTGAAAATACTGATGATGCACCTTATGAATGTGAGGTTTATGAGATACATAAATTTTGCTTTGATAATTACAAGGAAGCAAATGGATATATTCTTGAATATTTTAATAGATTCTTTCCACACATGGAGAGACTAATTCCTTGCAGGAGCCTATGGAAGAAGAAATTGTTGAAATTGGAAGATCATTAGATGAAAAATAGGAGGAGAGTGATGAACAAAAGGAGGAAGAATGGATTATCTACCCATGCCTAACTTCTAATGAGAGTAACTCTTTACCTCTTGTATTATTTGATTGTCCCCCTTGCTTACCAAAGGAAGATGAATATTATGTTCCTGTGGATCCTTTTGAAATATCTACTTTGGGTAAAACCTGTGAAGGTTTTAATCCCACTATTTTTGAGCTTGATAGAAATTATGTGTTTGTAGATCATGAAAAGCATACTTTATGTGATAGCTATATTGTTGAGTTTATTCATGTTTCTACTGAAAGTTATTATGAGAGAGGTAAACATTGTTTTATGTATCTCAAAAATATTAAGTTTCCCCTCTTTATGTTAAAAATCTTGAAGTTGCATTTGTTTTGCTTTCCTATGCTAGTTGCAAGATTCCTATGCATAGGAAGTGGGTTAGACTTAAAATGTGTTTTGAATTTTCTTCTTGATGCTCTCTTTGACTTTAATTCATAATTCTTATGTGAGCATCTTCTCAAGCTTCTTTTGCCTAACTTAAAGCCATTAAAGAAAAGTACTTGTTGGGAGATAACCTAAGAGTTTCCTTGAGTATTGGAAGTTATTACTTCTGTAATAAACTCTCCTTATACTTCTTGTTTGATTTTTGTGCCAAGAATGACCTATAATGAGAGGCAACTAAGATTAGGGGAGTTGCTGTCCCGAAACAGATTTCTGTCCTCCACCAAAAAATTCGTGAGGAGGCTCGTTAACTCGGATCGAGCTCAAATGTTACGCATAAATCCCCCAGTATGTTGGATAACTTTCGTTAGTTCAACACTTTTTTATTTGAGCAACATAAGATGTTCGAAAAAATTCGTTTCTACCTGCTGGTCTGTTTTGACAGATTTCTGCCATTATTTGCATTTGCTTCTTATTGATTCCTTTTTGAGCTCTCTTCACGTAAATTGAGTTTCTTTGAAGGAGTTACTATAGTAGCTTGTGTTTTTAGTGAAAAGCCTTGCTGTTCCAAAGCTTTGCCAAGCGGTCTAATATCTTTTGAATAAGCTAATGTTGCTAATGAAGATTGTGTGAAGTTTTGTATGAAGGAAAAATTTCAGGTGTAGAGAGAGAATGATGCAATGAGATGAAGGATGGAAAAAAGATCAAGCTTGGGGATGCCACCATGGTGTCACCCCAAGAAATATCCAAGAGGTACAAGCTTCAATGTCACATCCCAAGATTTTCCAATCTTGTAATGTGAAAATTATTGAATAAAATAAAATTTTGTTTGATTTTCAGGGCCAGAAGAAACTTTTTGAATTCAATTGGAACTTCAAACCTATTTGGATTAAATAAAATCCTAAAGGTATTTAAAAAGATAAACATTTTAAATAAAGAAAATAAAATATTTTGGAAATACAATTTTGGATCTTTTAAATAAAAGGATTTGGTTTTCAAAAGAAATAGAAGTTTTATAAATAAGGATTATTTTATAGAGCCAAATTAAACCTTGGCCAAGCTTTTGAAATAAAACATTTTGATTTGAAAAAAATGGTAAAGGTTTATTTAAAATAAATTAATAAGGATTTAATATCCAAGTTTTGTTAATAAAGGTTTTACTATTTCCAAAATATCAAAACTTATTTATTTATTTAAAAATAAGTTATCCAAGTATTTTATATTCCCAAATAAAACCTACTGATTTGGTGTTGAAAATAATTAGATTTCAAAATGGAGTTTTAAAATAAACATCAAATTCTATTTTTGATTTAATAACAAGGGTCTATTTATTTAATTAATAATGGACCTAAAATAAAATTATTATTTGGGCTTTGGAATTTTGGTTTATGTTACTGAACAGAACCAAATTCATAGTTGCAAAGTTTGGTGATTGTTTGATTTGATTTGAGTGTGATTTGTTTGCTTGAAATTCAAAAACAGAAATTAGTTTTGGAAAAAGAAAAGGTTTCAGGAAGAAAAAAAATGGAATCTGGACTCAGCCCAACCGGCCAAGCCCACTAAGCCCAGCAAACAGCCCATCTGTTTACCCCACTCGCGAACCGTTTTCACTCAGAAGCAAACCCGCTAAGTCACTGACTAGCAGGCCCCACACTCTCCTCCTCTCTCTCACAGACATCGCGGCCCCACGTCGCCGGTCGTCGTCTTCACCCGCGGTGGCCACTCCCCACCTCGCTGTCGTTTCTGCCCGTTGATAGCACCATCAATCCCCGTTAACTGCCGCGTTAATTCGCCCAGCCATCACGCACGATAAGAGCGCCTGCCTCCCCTCTTCGGTTTCCCCCAGACACCGCCTCCCCTCTGCCTCCAGGCTGCCCCAATTTCGAGCTCGAGCTCCACTGCTCTGACGAGCTTCACCATCCGATTCCGACGCCTTCCAACCGCCCCACCTCCCAGAGCACACGAGCCTACTACCCCTCTTCTTGCGCGTCTCCCAGCACCAACCTCACACCCGCGCGAGCACAGTAGCCTCGGCAACCTCAACATCAGAGCATCGCCGCCTCCTGCCTCGACTCCGGCAAGTTTCCCCGGTGAGTACAGACTGCCCCAGCACCTATCAATGATGCTACTGTGACCCCCAGTACCGTACGCAGCTAACCGCATGGTCTGTTTGCCTCAGCGCGCCCTCAAACCTCACCTCCGACGACAACTAGAAGCACTCGACGCCGCTGCAAGCTCCAGCGAGCAATCCACCCCGTTCCAGTGCGCCCCTCGACGAACTGATCACGTCTTGAGCTTCACTGCACTTCGGCGAGCATGGTGAGCATCCTACCCCTCTCCGGCACGACCTAACTCGCCGGCAAGATCACTAGCCGAGCACGCACCGCCGTCCGCCGCCGCTAGCGCCGCCCAGTTATAGTCTGGCTGTTGTGAACCGTTGGATCTCGATCCGTTGGCTAGGATAGATTCATTAAAACAAAGGGGTACGTTTGATCAGAGCCGTGCGTTTTAAATTAGATCCAACGATCCACAAGGGCTGATCCGCACGAAGCGGTACCGTCCAGTTAGATTGCGCCACGTGGCCAGTTTTGGTTTAAACAGAAATTTGAAAATAGAATTGTTTGTGAATTTGAAAACACTATAACTTTAGATCCACACGTCCAAAAATTACAAACTTTATACCGTTGGAATCAGTGGAACAAACCCTAGCCAACCATGCCTTTGGTTTAGCAAATAGTATCTGTTAGATTGGTTGATTATGTAGAAACATTTGATTGCTTGTTTAGATTAGAAAAATGATTCAAAAATGTTTTTGAGTTCCTTGGCAAAATGGTTTGTTGTGAACTTACTGACCCTAGGAACCAACCCATGGATTTAAAAATGAATTTGGTGAAATTTAGGATAGATTAATTGATTTAGTCCATTTCTAGCCAAACAAAAAGAATGGTTTTGTTATGAAAATGTTTTTGGAGTAAAAACTTTGGGAACATGCTTTGGACCAAATCTACTGACCCTAAACACCAAGTTTTGAGAAACAACAACTTATTTTGTGAACAACTTAAAGTTGTTGCTTTGATAAAAATATTTTCCACCACATAAAATGATGATTGGATTTAAAAATGGTTTTTGGACAAAATCCTTTTGCAAATGACTTTGCCACTTTGGAAAAATGACCACTTTGGACCTTAGCAAGTTTAGGAGCCTAGTGGAGACCATCTTTGCAAATAGAACCATCTCTTGCATGCTTACATGCATGACTTAGATCTTAGATCCCATAGTTTTATGTGTGTGAAATGTTTGATTGATTATTTGGAATGCTAGTTGATATAGAGTTTGCTTGATTGATTGTAGTGAAATTAGCAAAGTGTGAGACTAGCAAGATCTAGGAGTGAACCATCATTCCCTACCAAAAAGGCAAGTGACACTATCATCTAAAGTCCTACTATTTTCATTTTACTTAGTGGATTTTGAAACATGCATGAAAAGAATTTCTATACTTATGCTATGCTAAATCCTAATAGGATTCCCTATACATTTCTTAGTGAAAACAATGTAGTTGATACATGCTTAGCCATGCTATATTTTGAAAAGAGATACATGTTGAGATTTTATGAGATTGAGAAAAGACTTATGTTTTATATAATAAAACAAGGACTCAATGAACCACCTGGGTGGGCAAGGATACTTTGAGTTTTGGAGAAGGTGGCAACAAAAGGAACCATGCTATGGCAATCTCTTTGTGTTGTGCTCCAAAGGAAAACCACCCAGGAAACTTACAGATTGAACATGTTTCTCGTACAGTGGCTTCCGTGTACAGCCACATGCTAAATGGGCTCTGGCTTAGTCAACTACATAGTGGAAGTCCCATGCATTGGCATCTTCAGTTTAACTAGATTTGTGTAAGGGAGCAACCCTACATTTGTGCCTGGTAGACAAGCTAGCATTTTGTATTGGGAGGACTCCTATGGAAAGACTTTGTCACATTCTCAATCTGCCAGTACTCCATCTTGGTGAGTACTTATCCAGCGGCCACTGGTGGCATCAAGATGAGATTGTGTCATGTGGGTAAAGTGTACAACTTCTGCAGAAGATAATAAAATCTAAGTACTTAGCCGTGTCCCCGGTTATGGACAATACTGAGCAACTAAGGCCTGAAGCTATGGAAGATCTCGACACTCTAATTTCTAAAAGAAAACTTTTAAAACATGATGCACTTGGGGTTACCAAGGAGCTCAAGAGATTTTGACAAACCTTGATGCACTTGGGGTTACCAAGGTGCTCAAGAGATTTTGACAAGGACTTGCCAAAGGACCAAAACCATTTTGAAAAGATAGGATAAAATATTGCTTTATGCAAATGAGCCTAAAACTCTACTTAGCCAAATTTGCATGTTATGATAGGATCCACTTATATTATACTTAGTAGTGAAACTTCCCAATACAATTCAAATGTATTGACCCTTGTGGCTGTAACTTGTAATGTTGTAGGTTTGATTGTTTTAGTGAAGATTGATTGAATAGGATTACAAAGCCTACAACCATCATTTGCCTGTGGCACTTTGAAGATGAAGGACCCCATGACTATAGTTATTCCGCTGCAATGTAATGTAATAGCCAAATGAGCTATGAATGATGTAATAAAATTATGTTATTCCTGGTTATAAAGTTATATTATGACCTTTGTTACTTGATATTACATCTAAACTGTGGATGCTAGCTATTGATCCAGGGACTAGCATTGTAAACACAGGGGGCTCTATCTTATTAAAGATTGGAACCTCTACAGATGGTATCAGAGCATTGTGTTGCCTGTAGGATTTGTAAACCCTAGGATTGGACAAAAACCCTTAGAAGAATAGGAGTTATATTTCTATCCAAAACTTATTTACAAAAATACTTGTAAACTCTTTCCTCAACCATTTTGGTTTCAACTCTACATCTCTTCTACTTCAACTTGAAGGAAAAACCTACCCATGACCAAGGACTACACCATGTGCAAAGGACTTCTTCAACTTCTCCAACTCTAATGACTTCAACTTCTTCAACTCTAATGACTTCAAC
Organism: Avena sativa; assembly: GCA_916181665.1. Taxonomy (NCBI): domain Eukaryota; kingdom Viridiplantae; phylum Streptophyta; class Magnoliopsida; order Poales; family Poaceae; genus Avena; species Avena sativa. The sequence goes on from OV702283.1 coordinate 359,692,402, forward strand.
ATCTTCAGCATATTCCCCAAGGACTTTCAACTTGGATATCACTAAGGACTACTAGTGAAAACCAAGAGACATTAGACTGCCTACCAAAGACACTGATATCAAGTTAGAGTATGGATCATATTGTCCTATGAGGTATGATTATACTAAGTTGTTATTTTCAAGAAAACTTGATGTTTCCTTCAACTCATGAGTTAAGCTTTTGTTAAGTGATTGGTTGCTTATTGAATGTTTGATGGTTTGATTGAACTTGATTGTTTTGAATTGTGTGTTAGGACTTCTTAAAAACCTATCCACCAATACTTATCCCTATCAAACCAACAGATCCCTCCCCGTCGTGCCAACCCCAACCAAAACAACAACAACATCACCCCTGAGATGCAACAGATGATGGCAGCTCAGACACAGTTGATGCAGCAGATGACCACATTCATACAGAATTTGAATAATAACAACAACAACAACAACAACAACGACAACAATCAGAATAATCCTCCAGCACTTGACATGCTCACCAAGTTTCTGAAACTTAGGCCTGCAAGGTTCTCTGGAACAACGGATCCAATGGAAGCTGATGATTGGTTACGTTCAGTAAACAAAGACTTGGTGACTGTTGGTTGCACTGATGAAGAAAAAGTAAGGTTTGCAGCATTTCTGCTTGAAGGACCAGCAGCAACATGGTGGGACAACTTTCAAATCACCACTCCCCTTGAAGATGTAACTTGGGCTATTTTTGAGGATGGTTTCCGTACAACTCACATCTCACCTGGAGTGATGTACCTGAAGAAAAAGTAGTTTCACAATCTGAAACAGCGTCACCTCAGTGTGGCTGAGTATATTGAAGAATTCAACAATCTGGCACGTTATGCACCGGATGAAGTTGATACAGATGCTAAGAGAAAGGAGAAATTTCTTGAAGGACTTAATGATGAGTTGAACCTGTAGCTATCTGTTGCCTATGTCCCAACTTATCAATCACTCTGTGACAAAGCCACCATATTGGAAAACAAGATGAATCAAGTTGAGAACAGAAATAGGAAGCATAAACTCAAGTATCACTCAGGATCATCAAAAAAGAAGCATTCATTAAAAAGAGCAAGGAAGATTCTGAACCACATCAGTATCACTACAATAACAATGAAAGTGATAATAATGGAAATGATACTGACAATGGACATGACCTTGGTCAGAACCAACATGACACTTTCAGGAAGAAAGACATTAGCCAGTTGCAATGCTATAACTGCAAGGAACTTGGACACTATGCATCAGACTGTCCTGAGAAGAAAAAGAAAAAGGATGCCAGAAGAGCCAATGGAAATGACTCCAATGTGACCCAAAAAGGACATGTGAACCACATTGACCTGAATGGAAACTTTGAAGAGATAGAAGAAGTGGATGTCAGGATTTAGAAAACTCAGAAGAGTCAAATAAGGATTCCTTGTCTGATTATTGAGTTGAACTTTTAGCCAAGAGAGCCATCAATGTAACCCTATGAGACTTTATTTTTAAGGGTGGTAGTACCCTAGTTATTTTAAGCCTACTTGTAACCCCAGCCTTCCCAAATCTCGGGACAAGATTTATTTTAAGGGTGGTAGCCTGTCACATCCCAAGATTTTCCAAATCTTGTAATGTGAAAATTATTGAATAAAATAAAATTTTGTTTGATTTTCAGGGCCAGAAGAAACTTTTTGAATTCAATTGGAACTTCAAACCTATTTGGATTAAATAAAATCCTAAAGGGATTTAAAAACATAAACATTTTAAATAAAGGAAAATAAAATATTTTGGAAATACAATTTTGGATCTTTTAAATAAAAGGATTTGGTTTTCAAAAGAAATAGAAGTTTTATAAATAAGGATTATTTTATAGAGCCAAATTAAACCTTGGCCAAGCTTTTTAAATAAAACATTTTGATTTGAAAAAAATGGTAAAGGTTTATTTAAAATAAATTAATAAGGATTTAATATCCAAGTTTTGTTAATAAAGGTTTTACTATTTCCAAAATATCAAAACTTATTTATTTATTTAAAAATAAGTTATCCAAGTATTTTATATTCCCAAATAAAACCTACTGATTTGGTTTTGAAAATAATTAGATTTCAAAATGGAGTTTTAAAATAAACATCAAATTCTATTTTTGATTTAATAACAAGGGTCTATTTATTTAATTAATAATGGACCTAAAATAAAATTATTATTTGGGTTTTGGAATTTTGGTTTATGTTACTGAACAGAACCAAATTCATAGTTGCAAAGTTTGGTGATTGTTTGATTTGATTTGAGTGTGATTTGTTTGCTTGAAATTCAAAAACAGAAATTAGTTTTGGAAAAAGAAAAGGTTTCAGGAAGAAAAAAAATGGAATCTGGACTCAGCCCAACCGGCCAAGCCCACTAAGCCCAGCAAACAGCCCATCTGTTTACCCCACTCGCGAACCGTTTTCACTTAGAAGCAAACCCGCTAAGTCACTGACTAGCAGGCCCCACACTCTCCTCCTCTCTCTCACAGACATCGCGACCCCACGTCGCCGGTCGTCGTCTTCACCCGCGGTGGCCACTCCCCACCTCGCTGTCGTTTCTGCCCGTTGATAGCACCATCAACCCCGTTAACTGCCGCGTTAATTCGCCCAGCCATCACGCACGATAAGAGCGCCTGCCTCCCCTCTTCGGTTTCCCCCAGACACCGCCTCCCCTCTGTCTCCAGGCTCCCCAATTTCGAGCTCGAGCTCCACTGCTCTGACGAGCTTCACCATCCGATTCCGACGCCGTCCAACCGCCCCCACCTCCCAGAGCACACGAGCCTGCTACCCCTCTTCTTGCGCGTCTCCCAGCACCAACCTCACACCCGCGCGAGCACAGTAGCCTCGGCAACCTCAACATCAGAGCATCGCCGCCTCCTGCCTCGACTCCGGCGAGTTTCCCCGGTGAGTACAGACTGCCCCAGCACCTATCAATGATGCTACTGTGACCCCCAGTACCGTACGCAGCTAACCGCATGGTCTGTTTTCCTCAGCGCGCCCTCAAACCTCACCCCCGACGACAACCAGAAGCACTCGACGCCGCTGCAAGCTCCGGCGAGCAATCCACCCCGTTCCAGTGCGCCCCTCGACGAACTGATCACGTCTTGAGCTTCACTGCACTTCGGCGAGCACGGTGAGCATCCTACCCCTCTCCCGCACGACCTAACTCGCCGGCAAGATCACTGGCCGAGCACGCACCGCCGTCCGCCGCCGCTAGCGCCGCCCAGTTATAGTCTGGTTGTTGTGAACCGTTGGATCTCGATCCGTTGGCTAGGATAGATTCATTAAAACGAAGGGGTACGTTTGATTAGAGCCGTGCATTTTAAATTAGATCCAACGATCCACAAGGGCTGATCCGCACGAAGCGGTACCGTCCAGTTAGATTGCGCCACGTGGCCAGTTTTGGTTTAAACAGAAATTTGAAAACAGAATTGTTTGTGAATTTGAAAACACTATAACTTTAGATCCACACGTCCAAAAATTACAAACTTTATACCGTTGGAATCAGTGGAACAAACCCTAGCCAACCATTCCTTTGGTTTAGCAAATAGTATCTGTTAGATTGGTTGATTATGCAGAAACATTTGATTGCTTGTTTAGATTAGAAAAATGATTCAAAAATGTTTTTGAGTTTGAACCTTGGCAAAATGGTTTGTTGTGAACTTACTGACCCTAGGAACCAACCCATGGAGTTAAAAATGAATTTGGTGAAATTTAGGATAGATTAATTGATTTAGTCCATTTCTAGCCAAACAAAAAGAATGGTTTTGTTATGAAAATGTTTTTGGAGTAAAAACTTTGGGAACATGCTTTGGACCAAACCTACTGACCCTAAACACCAAGTTTTGAGAAACAACAACTTATTTTGTGAACAACTTAAAGTTGTTGCTTTGATAAAAATATTTTCCACCACATAAAATGATGATTGGATTTAAAAATGGTTTTTGGACAAAATCCTTTTGCAAATGACTTTGCCACTTTGGAAAAATGACCACTTTGGACCTTACCAAGTTTAGGAGCCTAGTGGAGACCATCTTTGCAAATAGAACCATCTCTTGCATGCTTACATGCATGACTTAGATCTTAGATCCCATAGTTTTATGTGTGTGAAATGTTTGATTGATTATTTGGAATGCTAGTTGATATAGAGTTTGCTTGATTGATTGTAGTGAAATTAGCAAAGTGTAAGACTAGCAAGATCTAGGAGTGAACCATCATTCCCTACCAAAAAGGCAAGTGACACTATCATCTAAAGTCCTACTATTTTCATTTTACTTAGTGGATTTTGTAACATGCATGAAAAGAATTTCTATACTTATGCTATGCTAAATCCTAATAGGATTCCCTATACATTTCTTAGTGAAAACAATGTAGTTGATACATGCTTAGCCATGCTATATTTTGAAAAGAGATACATGTTGAGATTTTATGAGATTGAGAAAAGACTTATGTTTTATATAATAAAACAAGGACTCAATGAACCACCTGGGTGGACAAGGATACTTTGAGTTTTGGAGAAGGTGGCAACAAAAGGAACCATGCTATGGCAATCTCTTTGTGTTGTGCTCCAAAGGAAAACCACCCAGGAAACTTACAGATTGAACATGTTTCTCGTACAGTGGCTTCCGTGTACAGCCACATGCTAAATGGGCTCTGGCTTAGTCAACTACATAGTGGAAGTCCCATGCATTGGCATCTTCAGTTTAACTAGATTTGTGTAAGGGAGCAACCCTACATTTGTGCCTGGTAGACAAGCTAGCATTTTGTATTGGGAGGACTCCTATGGAAAGACTTTGTCACATTCTCAATCTGCCAGTACTCCATCTTGGTGAGTACTTATCCAGCGGCCACTGGTGGCATCAAGATGAGATTGTGTCATGTGGGTAAAGTGTACAACTTCTGCAGAAGATAATAAAATCTAAGTACTTAGCCGTGTCCCCGGTTATGGACAATACTGAGCAACTAAGGCCTGAAGCTATGGAAGATCTCGACACTCTAATTTCTAAAAGAAAACTTTTAAAACATGATGCACTTGGGGTTACCAAGGAGCTCAAGAGATTTTGACAAAACTTGATGCACTTGGGGTTACCAAGGTGCTCAAGAGATTTTGACAAGGACTTGCCAAAGGACCAAAACCATTTTGAAAAGATAGGATAAAATATTGCTTTATGCAAATGAGCCTAAAACTCTACTTAGCCAAATTTGCATGTTATGATAGGATCCACTTATATTATACTTAGTAGTGAAACTTCCCAATAGAATTCAAATGTATTGACCCTTGTGGCTGTAACTTGTAATGTTGCAGGTTTGATTGTTTTAGTGAAGATTGATTGAATAGGATTACAAAGACTACAACCATCATTTGCCTGTGGCACTTTGAAGATGAAGGACCCCATGACTATAGTTATTCCGCTGCAATGTAATGTAATAGCCAAATGAGCTATGAATGATGTAATAAAATTATGTTATTCCTGGTTATAAAGTTATATTATGACCTTTGTTACTTGATATTACATCTAAACTGTGGATGCTAGCTATTGATCCAGGGACTAGCATTGTAAACACAGGGGGCTCTATCTTATTAAAGATTGGAACCTCTACAGATGGTATCAGAGCATTGTGTTGCCTGTAGGATTTGTAAACCCTAGGATTGGACAAAAACCCTTAGAAGAATAGGAGTTATATTTCTATCCAAAACTTATTTACAAAAATACTTGTAAACTCTTTCCTCAACCATTTTGGTTTCAACTCTACATCTCTTCTACTTCAACTTGAAGGAAAAACCTACCCATGACCAAGGACTACACCATGTGCAAAGGACTTCTTCAACTTCTCCAACTCTAATGACTTCAACTTCTTCAACTCTAATGACTTCAACATCTTCAGCATATTCCCCAAGGACTTTCAACTTGGATATCACTAAGGACTACTAGTGAAAACCAAGAGACATTAGACTACCTACCAAAGACACTGATATCAAGTTAGAGTATGGATCATATTGTCCTATGAGGTATGATTATACTAAGTTGTTATTTTCAAGAAAACTTGATGTTTCCTTCAACTCATGAGTTAAGCTCATAAGTTGTTAAGTGATTGGTTGCTTATTGAATGTTTGATGGTTTGATTGAACTTGATTGTTTTGAATTGTGTGTTAGGACTTCTTAAAAACCTATCCACCAATACTTATCCCTATCAAACCAACAGATGCCTCCCCGTCGTGCCAACCCCAACCAAAACAACAACAACATCACCCCTGAGATGCAACAGATGATGGAAGCTCAGACACAGTTGATGCAGCAGATGACCACATTCATACAGAATTTGAATAACAACAACAACAACAACAAAAACAACAACGACAACAATCAGAATAATCCTCCAGCACTTGACATGCTCACCAAGTTTCTGAAACTTAGGCCTGCAAGGTTCTCTGGAACAACGGATCCAATGGAAGCTGATGATTGGTTACGTTCAGTAAACAAAGACTTGGTGACTGTTGGTTGCACTGATGAAGAAAAAGTAAGGTTTGCAGCATTTCTGCTTGAAGGACCAGCAGCAACATGGTGGGACAACTTTCAAATCACCACTCCCCTTGAAGATGTAACTTGGGCTATTTTTTAGGATGGTTTCCGTACAACTCACATCTCACCTGGAGTGATGTACCTGCAGAAAAAGGAGTTTCACAATCTGAAACAGCGTCACCTCAGTGTGGCTGAGTATATTGAAGAATTCAACAATCTGGCACGTTATGCACCGGATGAAGTTGATACAGATGCTAAGAGAAAGGAGAAATTTCTTGAAGGACTTAATGATGAGTTGAACCTGCAGCTAGCTGTTGCCTATGTCCCAACTTATCAATCACTCTGTGACAAAGCCACCATATTGGAAAACAAGATGAATCAAGTTGAGAACAGAAATAGGAAGCATAAACTCAAGTATCACTCAGGATCATCAAAAAAGAAGCATTCATTAAAAAGAGCAAGGAAGATTCTGAACCACATCAGTATCACTACAACAACAATGAAAGTGATAATAATGGAAATGATACTGACAATGGACATGACCTTGGTCAGAACCAACATGACACTTTCAGGAAGAAAGACATTAGCCAGTTGCAATGCTATAACTGCAAGGAACTTGGACACTATGCATCAGACTGTCCTGAGAAGAAAAAGAAAAAGGATGCCAGAAGAGCCAATGGAAATGACTCCAATGTGACCCAAAAAGGACATGTGAACCACATTGACCTGAATGGAAACTTTGAAGAGATAGAAGAAGTGGATGTCAGGATTTAGAAAACTCAGAAGAGTCAAATAAGGATTCCTTGTCTGATTATTGAGTTGAACTTTTAGCCAAGAGAGCCATCAATGTAACCCTATGAGACTTTATTTTTAAGGGTGGTAGTACCCTAGTTATTTTAAGCCTACTTGTAACCCCAGCCTTCCCAAATCTCGGGACAAGATTTATTTTAAGGGTGGTAGCCTGTCACATCCCAAGATTTTCCAAATCTTGTAATGTGAAAATTATTGAATAAAATAAAATTTTGTTTGATTTTCAGGGCCAGAAGAAACTTTTTGAATTCAATTGGAACTTCAAACCTATTTGGATTAAATAAAATCCTAAAGGGATTTAAAAACATAAACATTTTAAATAAAGGAAAATAAAATATTTTGGAAATACAATTTTGGATCTTTTAAATAAAAGGATTTGGTTTTCAAAAGAAATAGAAGTTTTATAAATAAGGATTATTTTATAGAGCCAAATTAAACCTTGGCCAAGCTTTTTAAATAAAACATTTTGATTTGAAAAAAATGGTAAAGGTTTATTTAAAATAAATTAATAAGGATTTAATATCCAAGTTTTGTTAATAAAGGTTTTACTATTTCCAAAATATCAAAACTTATTTATTTATTTAAAAATAAGTTATCCAAGTATTTTATATTCCCAAATAAAACCTACTGATTTGGTTTTGAAAATAATTAGATTGCAAAATGGAGTTTTAAAATAAACATCAAATTCTATTTTTGATTTAATAACAAGGGTCTATTTATTTAATTAATAATGGACCTAAAATAAAATTATTATTTGGGTTTTGGAATTTTGGTTTATGTTACTGAACAGAACCAAATTCATAGTTGCAAAGTTTGGTGATTGTTTGATTTGATTTGAGTGTGATTTGTTTGCTTGAAATTCAAAAACAGAAATTAGTTTTGGAAAAAGAAAAGGTTTCAGGAAGAAAAAAAATGGAATCTGGACTCAGCCCAACCGGCCAAGCCCACTAAGCCCAGCAAACAGCCCATCTGTTTACCCCACTCGCGAACCGTTTTCACTTAGAAGCAAACCCGCTAAGTCACTGACTAGCAGGCCCCACACTCTCCTCCTCTCTCTCACAGACATCGCGACCCCACGTCGCCGGTCGTCGTCTTCACCCGCGGTGGCCACTCCCCACCTCGCTGTCGTTTCTGCCCGTTGATAGCACCATCAACCCCGTTAACTGCCGCGTTAATTCGCCCAGCCATCACGCACGATAAGAGCGCCTGCCTCCCCTCTTCGGTTTCCCCCAGACACCGCCTCCCCTCTGCCTCCAGGCTCCCCAATTTCGAGCTCGAGCTCCACTGCTCTGACGAGCTTCACCATCCGATTCCGACGCCGTCCAACCGCCCCCACCTCCCAGAGCACACGAGCCTGCTACCCCTCTTCTTGCGCGTCTCCCAGCACCAACCTCACACCCGCGCGAGCACAGTAGCCTCGGCAACCTCAACATCAGAGCATCGCCGCCTCCTGCCTCGACTCCGGCGAGTTTCCCCGGTGAGTACAGACTGCCCCAGCACCTATCAATGATGCTACTGTGACCCCCAGTACCGTACGCAGCTAACCGCATGGTCTGTTTTCCTCAGCGCGCCCTCAAACCTCACCCCCGACGACAACCAGAAGCACTCGACGCCGCTGCAAGCTCCGGCGAGCAATCCACCCCGTTCCAGTGCGCCCCTCGACGAACTGATCACGTCTTGAGCTTCACTGCACTTCGGCGAGCACGGTGAGCATCCTACCCCTCTCCCGCACGACCTAACTCGCCGGCAAGATCACTGGCCGAGCACGCACCGCCGTCCGCCGCCGCTAGCGCCGCCCAGTTATAGTCTGGCTGTTGTGAACCGTTGGATCTCGATCCGTTGGCTAGGATAGATTCATTAAAACGAAGGGGTACGTTTGATTAGAGCCGTGCATTTTAAATTAGATCCAACGATCCACAAGGGCTGATCCGCACGAAGCGGTACCGTCCAGTTAGATTGCGCCACGTGGCCAGTTTTGGTTTAAACAGAAATTTGAAAACAGAATTGTTTGTGAATTTGAAAACACTATAACTTTAGATCCACACGTCCAAAAATTACAAACTTTATACCGTTGGAATCAGTGGAACAAACCCTAGCCAACCATTCCTTTGGTTTAGCAAATAGTATCTGTTAGATTGGTTGATTATGCAGAAACATTTGATTGCTTGTTTAGATTAGAAAAATGATTCAAAAATGTTTTTGAGTTTGAACCTTGGCAAAATGGTTTGTTGTGAACTTACTGACCCTAGGAACCAACCCATGGAGTTAAAAATGAATTTGGTGAAATTTAGGATAGATTAATTGATTTAGTCCATTTCTAGCCAAACAAAAAGAATGGTTTTGTTATGAAAATGTTTTTGGAGTAAAAACTTTGGGAACATGCTTTGGACCAAACCTACTGACCCTAAACACCAAGTTTTGAGAAACAACAACTTATTTTGTGAACAACTTAAAGTTGTTGCTTTGATAAAAATATTTTCCACCACATAAAATGATGATTGGATTTAAAAATGGTTTTTGGACAAAATCCTTTTGCAAATGACTTTGCCACTTTGGAAAAATGACCACTTTGGACCTTACCAAGTTTAGGAGCCTAGTGGAGACCATCTTTGCAAATAGAACCATCTCTTGCATGCTTACATGCATGACTTAGATCTTGGATCCCATAGTTTTATGTGTGTGAAATGTTTGATTGATTATTTGGAATGCTAGTTGATATAGAGTTTGCTTGATTGATTGTAGTGAAATTAGCAAAGTGTGAGACTAGCAAGATCTAGGAGTGAACCATCATTCCCTAGCAAAAAGGCAAGTGACACTATCATCTAAAGTCCTACTATTTTCATTTTACTTAGTGGATTTTGTAACATGCATGAAAAGAATTTCTATACTTATGCTATGCTAAATCCTAATAGGATTCCCTATACATTTCTTAGTGAAAACAATGTAGTTGATACATGCTTAGCCATGCTATATTTTGAAAAGAGATACATGTTGAGATTTTATGAGATTGAGAAAAGACTTATGTTTTATATAATAAAACAAGGACTCAATGAACCACCTGGGTGGACAAGGATACTTTGAGTTTTGGAGAAGGTGGCAACAAAAGGAACCATGCTATGGCAATCTCTTTGTGTTGTGCTCCAAAGGAAAACCACCCAGGAAACTTACAGATTGAACATGTTTCTCGTACAGTGGCTTCCGTGTACAGCCACATGCTAAATGGGCTCTGGCTTAGTCAACTACATAGTGGAAGTCCCATGCATTGGCATCTTCAGGTTAACTAAGTTTGTGTAAGGGAGCAACCCTACATTTGTGCCTGGTAGACAAGCTAGCATTTTGTATTGGGAGGACTCCTATGGAAAGACTTTGTCACATTCTCAATCTGCCAGTACTCCATCTTGGTGAGTACTTATCCAGCGGCCACTGGTGGCATCAATATGAGATTGTGTCATGTGGGTAAAGTGTACAACTTCTGCAGAAGATAATAAAATCTAAGTACTTAGCCGTGTCCCCGCTTATGGACAATACTGAGCAACTAAGGCCTGAAGCTATGGAAGATCTCGACACTCTAATTTCTAAAAGAAAACTTTTAAAACTTGATGCACTTGGGGTTACCAAGGAGCTCAAGAGATTTTGACAAAACTTGATGCACTTGGGGTTACCAAGGTGCTCAAGAGATTTTGACAAGGACTTGCCAAAGGACCAAAACCATTTTGAAAAGATAGGATAAAATATTGCTTTATGCAAATGAGCCTAAAACTCTACTTAGCCAAATTTGCATGTTATGATAGGATCCACTTATATTATACTTAGTAGTGAAACTTCCCAATACAATTCAAATGTATTGACCCTTGTGGCTGTAACTTGTAATGTTGCAGGTTTGATTGTTTTAGTGAAGATTGATTGAATAGGATTACAAAGACTACAACCATCATTTGCCGGTGGCACTTTGAAGATGAAGGACCCCATGACTATAGTTATTCCGCTGCAATGTAATGTAATAGCCAAATGAGCTATGAATGATGTAATAAAATTATGTTATTCCTGGTTATAAAGTTATATTATGACCTTTGTTACTTGATATTACATCTAAACTGTGGATGCTAGCTATTGATCCAGGGACTAGCATTGTAAACAGAGGGGGCTCTATCTTATTAAAGATTGGAACCTCTACAGATGGTATCAGAGCATTGTGTTGCCTGTAGGATTTGTAAACCCTAGGATTGGACAAAAACCCTTAGAAGAATAGGAGTTATATTTCTATCCAAAACTTATTTACAAAAATACTTGTAAACTCTTTCCTCAACCATTTTGGTTTCAACTCTACATCTCTTCTACTTCAACTTGAAGGAAAAACCTACCCATGACCAAGGACTACACCATGTGCAAAGGACTTCTTCAACTTCTCCAACTCTAATGACTTCAACTTCTTCAACTCTAATGACTTCAACATCTTCAGCATATTCCCCAAGGACTTTCAACTTGGATATCACTAAGGACTACTAGTGAAAACCAAGAGACATTAGACTGCCTACCAAAGACACTGATATCAAGTTAGAGTATGGATCATATTGTCCTATGAGGTATGATTATACTAAGTTGTTATTTTCAAGAAAACTTGATGTTTCCTTCAACTCATGAGTTAAGCTCATAAGTTGTTAAGTGATTGGTTGCTTCTTGAATGTTTGATGGTTTGATTGAACTTGATTGTTTTGAATTGTGTGTTAGGACTTCTTAAAAACCTATCCACCAATACTTATCCCTATAAAACCAACAGATGCCTCCCCGTCGTGCCAACCCCAACCAAAACAACAACAACATCACCCCTGAGATGCAACAGATGATGGCAGCTCAGACACAGTTGATGCAGCAGATGACCACATTCATACAGAATTTGAATAACAACAACAACAACAACAAAAACAACAACGAAAACAATCAGAATAATCCTCCAGCACTTGACATGCTCACCAAGTTTCTGAAACTTAGGCCTGCAAGGTTCTCTGGAACAACGGATCCAATGGAAGCTGATGATTGGTTACGTTCAGTAAACAAAGACTTGGTGACTGTTGGTTGCACTGATGAAGAAAAAGTAAGGTTTGCAGCATTTCTGCTTGAAGGACCAGCAGCAACATGGTGGGACAACTTTCAAATCACCACTCCCCTTGAAGATGTAACTTGGGCTATTTTTGAGGATGGTTTCCGTACAACTCACATCTCACCTGGAGTGATGTACCTGAAGAAAAAGGAGTTTCACAATCTGAAACAGCGTCACCTCAGTGTGGCTGAGTATATTGAAGAATTCAACAATCTGGCACGTTATGCACCGGATGAAGTTGATACAGATGCTAAGAGAAAGGAGAAATTTCTTGAAGGACTTAATGATGAGTTGAACCTGCAGCTATCTGTTGCCTATGTACCAACTTATCAATCACTCTGTGACAAAGCCACCATATTGGAAAACAAGATGAATCAAGTTGAGAACAGAAATAGGAAGCATAAACTCAAGTATCACTCAGGATCATCAAAAAAGAAGCATTCATTAAAAAGAGCAAGGAAGATTCTGAACCACATCAGTATCACTACAACAACAATGAAAGTGATAATAATGGAAATGATACTGACAATGGACATGACCTTGGTCAGAACCAACATGACACTTTCAGGAAGAAAGACATTAGCCAGTTGCAATGCTATAACTGCAAGGAACTTGGACACTATGCATCAGACTGTCCTGAGAAGAAAAAGAAAAAGGATGCCAGAAGAGCCAATGGAAATGACTCCAATGTGACCCAAAAAGGACATGTGAACCACATTGACCTGAATGGAAACTTTGAAGAGATAGAAGAAGTGGATGTCAGGATTTAGAAAACTCAGAAGAGTCAAATAAGGATTCCTTGTCTGATTATTGAGTTGAACTTTTAGCCAAGAGAGCCATCAATGTAACCCTATGAGACTTTATTTTTAAGGGTGGTAGTACCCTAGTTATTTTAAGCCTACTTGTAACCCCAGCCTTCCCAAATCTCGGGACAAGATTTATTTTAAGGGTGGTAGCCTGTCACATCCCAAGATTTTCCAAATCTTGTAATGTGAAAATTATTGAATAAAATAAAATTTTGTTTGATTTTCAGGGCCAGAAGAAACTTTTTGAATTCAATTGGAACTTCAAACCTATTTGGATTAAATAAAATCCTAAAGGGATTTAAAAACATAAACATTTTAAATAAAGGAAAATAAAATATTTTGGAAATACAATTTTGGATCTTTTAAATAAAAGGATTTGGTTTTCAAAAGAAATAGAAGTTTTATAAATAAGGATTATTTTATAGAGCCAAATTAAACCTTGGCCAAGCTTTTTAAATAAAACATTTTGATTTGAAAAAAATGGTAAAGGTTTATTTAAAATAAATTAATAAGGATTTAATATCCAAGTTTTGTTAAGAAAGGTTTTACTATTTCCAAAATATCAAAACTTATTTATTTATTTAAAAATAAGTTATCCAAGTATTTTATATTCCCAAATAAAACCTACTGATTTGGTTTTGAAAATAATTAGATTTCAAAATGGAGTTTTAAAATAAACATCAAATTCTATTTTTGATTTAATAACAAGGGTCTATTTATTTAATTAATAATGGACCTAAAATAAAATTATTATTTGGGTTTTGGAATTTTGGTTTATGTTACTGAACAGAACCAAATTCATAGTTGCAAAGTTTGGTGATTGTTTGATTTGATTTGAGTGTGATTTGTTTGCTTGAAATTCAAAAACAGAAATTACTTTTGGAAAAAGAAAAGGTTTCAGGAAGAAAAAAAATGGAATCTGGACTCAGCCCAACCGGCCAAGCCCACTAAGCCCAGCAAACAGCCCATCTGTTTACCCCACTCGCGAACCGTTTTCACTTAGAAGCAAACCCGCTAAGTCACTGACTAGCAGGCCCCACACTCTCCTCCTCTCTCTCACAGACATCGCGACCCCACGTCGCCGGTCGTCGTCTTCACCCGCGGTGGCCACTCCCCACCTCGCTGTCGTTTCTGCCCGTTGATAGCACCATCAACCCCGTTAACTGCCGCGTTAATTCGCCCAGCCATCACGCACGATAAGAGCGCCTGCCTCCCCTCTTCGGTTTCCCCCAGACACCGCCTCCCCTCTGTCTCCAGGCTCCCCAATTTCGAGCTCGAGCTCCACTGCTCTGACGAGCTTCACCATCCGATTCCGACGCCGTCCAACCGCCCCCACCTCCTAGAGCACACGAGCCTGCTACCCCTCTTCTTGCGCGTCTCCCAGCACCAACCTCACACCCGCGCGAGCACAGTAGCCTCGGCAACCTCAACATCAGAGCATCGCCGCCTCCTGCCTCGACTCCGGCGAGTTTCCCCGGTGAGTACAGACTGCCCCAGCACCTATCAATGATGCTACTGTGACCCCCAGTACCGTACGCAGCTAACCGCATGGTCTGTTTTCCTCAGCGCGCCCTCAAACCTCACCCCCGACGACAACCAGAAGCACTCGACGCCGCTGCAAGCTCCGGCGAGCAATCCACCCCGTTCCAGTGCGCCCCTCGACGAACTGATCACGTCTTGAGCTTCACTGCACTTCGGCGAGCACGGTGAGCATCCTACCCCTCTCCCGCACGACCTAACTCGCCGGCAAGATCACTGGCCGAGCACGCACCGCCGTCCGCCGCCGCTAGCGCCGCCCAGTTATAGTCTGGCTGTTGTGAACCGTTGGATCTCGATCCGTTGGCTAGGATAGATTCATTAAAACGAAGGGGTACGTTTGATTAGAGCCGTGCATTTTAAATTAGATCCAACGATCCACAAGGGCTGATCCGCACGAAGCGGTACCGTCCAGTTAGATTGCGCCACGTGGCCAGTTTTGGTTTAAACAGAAATTTGAAAACAGAATTGTTTGTGAATTTGAAAACACTATAACTTTAGATCCACACGTCCAAAAATTACAAACTTTATACCGTTGGAATCAGTGGAACAAACCCTAGCCAACCATTCCTTTGGTTTAGCAAATAGTATCTGTTAGATTGGTTGATTATGCAGAAACATTTGATTGCTTGTTTAGATTAGAAAAATGATTCAAAAATGTTTTTGAGTTTGAACCTTGGCAAAATGGTTTGTTGTGAACTTACTGACCCTAGGAACCAACCCATGGAGTTAAAAATGAATTTGGTGAAATTTAGGATAGATTAATTGATTTAGTCCATTTCTAGCCAAACAAAAAGAATGGTTTTGTTATGAAAATGTTTTTGGAGTAAAAACTTTGGGAACATGCTTTGGACCAAACCTACTGACCCTAAACACCAAGTTTTGAGAAACAACAACTTATTTTGTGAACAACTTAAAGTTGTTGCTTTGATAAAAATATTTTCCACCACATAAAATGATGATTGGATTTAAAAATGGTTTTTGGACAAAATCTTTTTGCAAATGACTTTGCCACTTTGGAAAAATGACCACTTTGGACCTTACCAAGTTTAGGAGCCTAGTGGAGACCATCTTTGCAAATAGAACCATCTCTTGCATGCTTACATGCATGACTTAGATCTTAGATCCCATAGTTTTATGTGTGTGAAATGTTTGATTGATTATTTGGAATGCTAGTTGATATAGAGTTTGCTTGATTGATTGTAGTGAAATTAGAAAAGTGTGAGACTAGCAAGATCAAGGAACGAACCATCATTCCCTACCAAAAAGGCAAGTGACACTATCATCTAAAGTCCTACTATTTTCATTTTACTTAGTGGATTTTGAAACATGCATGAAAAGAATTTCTATACTTATGCTATGCTAAATCCTAATAGGATTCCCTATACATTTCTTAGTGAAAACAATGTAGTTGATACATGCTTAGCCATGATATATTTCGAAAAGAGATACATGTTGAGATTTTATGAGATTGAGAAAAGACTTATGTTTTATATAATAAAACAAGGACTCAATGAACCACCTGGGTGGACAAGGATACTTTGAGTTTTGGAGAAGGTGGCAACAAAAGGAACCATGCTATGGCAATCTCTTTGTGTTGTGCTCCAAAGGAAAACCACCCAGGAAACTTACAGATTGAACATGTTTCTCGTACAGTGGCTTCCGTGTACAGCCACATGCTAAATGGGCTCTGGCTTAGTCAACTACATAGTGGAAGTCCCATGCATTGGCATCTTCAGGTTAACTAGATTTGTGTAAGGGAGCAACCCTACATTTGTGCCTGGTAGACAAGCTAGCATTTTGTATTGGGAGGACTCCTATGGAAAGACTTTGTCACATTCTCAATCTGCCAGTACTCCATCTTGGTGAGTACTTATCCAGCGGCCACTGGTGGCATCAAGATGAGATTGTGTCATGTGGGTAAAGTGTACAACTTCTGCAGAAGATAATAAAATCTAAGTACTTAGCCGTGTCCCCGCTTATGGACAATACTGAGCAACTAAGGCCTGAAGCTATGGAAGATCTCGACACTCTAATTTCTAAAAGAAAACTTTTAAAACTTGATGCACTTGGGGTTACCAAGGAGCTCAAGAGATTTTGACAAAACTTGATGCACTTGGGGTTACCAAGGTGCTCAAGAGATTTTGACAAGGACTTGCCAAAGGACCAAAACCATTTTGAAAAGATAGGATAAAATATTGCTTTATGCAAATGAGCCTAAAACTCTACTTAGCCAAATTTGCATGTTATGATAGGATCCACTTATATTATACTTAGTAGTGAAACTTCCCAATACAATTCAAATGTATTGAGCCTTGTGGCTGTAACTTGTAATGTTGCAGGTTTGATTGTTTTAGTGAAGATTGATTGAATAGGATTACAAAGCCTACAACCAGCATTTGCCTGTGGCACTTTGAAGATGAAGGACCCCATGACTATAGTTATTCCGCTGCAATGTAATGTAATCGCCAAATGAGCTATGAATGATGTAATAAAATTATGTTATTCCTGGTTATAAAGTTATATTATGACCTTTGTTACTTGATATTACATCTAAACTGTGGATGCTAGCTATTGATCCAGGGACTAGCATTGTAAACACAGGGGGCTCTATCTTATTAAAGATTGGAACCTCTACAGTCAAAGCTTGGGGATGCCCAAGGCATCCCCTTCTTCATCAATAAAAAGCTCACGTCTGTCTAGACACTTCACTTTTATTGTTTCATGCACAGTTGTGTTGTTCTTGGAGCGTCTTAGTTTTCGTTTGCTTTGCTTAGATTTTAGTCTGCTTTAGTAGTTTGGACCCCCGCTCTCGCTGTGTTGTTTTTCAAATAAGATTGCTTGGTGTTTGGAAAGGAGTAGTAAGTTCTTGCTTGAAGTGCAAAAGGAGCTTGCATTGACTATGACTAAGACTTTAGCATGACATGCTAGGTGTTGTTTTAGCATTATGATTAGTGATTTTTGCTGTAGCATGTCTTGTTCCAAACAATTGGGATTGCTTAGTGTGCCTTGAAAAAAATATGCGTTGTTTTAGCATGCAAAAGCATAGTATTATGGTATTCTCCTTTGATGTTTTGCTTGGGTTGACTTGGCACATGATCACACCTTGTTATGACTATGACAAGTCACCATTAGCCTCTATGATCATTTAGTCTTTGACTTGTAGTACCACTCTTTGCTTTGATTAGTTTGCTTTGTTGCATTGCATAATTGTGTCCATTATTGCTCTCTTAGTTGGTTGCTCCCAGTCTTTTGCTAGCCTCCACTTGTATGAGTAAGTTCTACTCATGCTTCCAACTCCTAAGAAACCAAGTTATTCCAAAGTGTCCACTATAAACTCATATACATGATGTGTTACACCATTCCAAGTATATTCTTGTTGTCAACTATCTTCCAATTAAAAACTATTTTGGTATGTGAAAACTTAGTGATTAAAGCCCTCACGAACTTGATGGCACATTTTATTCTTTGCCCCTAATAAACTTGAACCACTATGACAACTTTGTTGTATATGCTTGCACTTATAAGTTGGAATTAGCAGAACCGTGCTGTCACGGGGAACGTTTTCAACATTGCACTTGTACCTTGTTGTACTCAGTTGATATCATGTTCTTTTGTCTATGGATGTCACCGGTGTGAAATAAAGAGGGTACTTGTAAGTCCATGGAGTTTGTATCCTGTGTTAGAGAAACGCCTGGGCCTCTAGCCTAAGCCATGACTAATCATGGTGGAAACTTGCAGCATCACCATAGTGACATCTATGAAGCATTCTTCTTATAAAAAAGAGACACTTTGATAAAAGAGGAAAGAGATAAAAAAATCACCATATTCCCATGGTACATAAGGAGAATTTCTGAGATGCTCATTGTCTACTTGCCTTGTCATTTTGGTTATGGGAAAGCTCCTGTACCATGTGCAAGGGGTAACCCGTTGGCGGTTCTCAATGATATGCAAATACTTACAGTGACAAGAACTTACCTGGACCCAAAGTTGAGTATGCATGAGGTGTGGCCCTCGTATTCAAGGGGCATGAGATTGCCAACTTATACTTCGTCAAGCATATACTCTAGCTATGCCACTTTAACCTTAACCACTTCAAGATGCTTATGATAGGGGCAATGAGGGCTGAAAGCTAACAAGTACCATAATTTCTGGAAGCTCTTTTTGAAACTTGTAATCCCTGCTTCCTTTACAAATAAAAGGCCTTTCTTCCACCATTATTGAGTCTCCACCTTCTACCTTTAGGCACCATTAAGAGAGCATAGTTGTCATTCTATGTGAAGTGTTCCAAAGCTTATTAATTGATGCATATTGTGTTATTACTTGCTCTTGTGCTACTTGTTTCTAGTCACCCTTGTGAAGTTTGCAGGTGTCCTATTCCTTATATTTCTACTCTAGGAGGGACAAGCTGATTACCACTATGCTATGTTTTGTGCATGTGAAACAAACAAACGTTTTTCAATGCATGTTATTCATGATCTTTTTTTTTGAACCTAAAGAATGTGAGGCAAAAGCCCCACAACAATTTTATTGATCAAACTGAACCAAAAAGTTTACAAAGAGAAAATTTACAAAACTGAGAAAAAAGGAAAAACTACCTGTACACCCTCTACCTGAATCCCCACTAAAGATATCCACAGGACTACTGTAAGCTGCCTATCCAGGCCATAAGAGAGGGGTGAAGATTCTTTTTAATCCTATACCCAAGTAAGGACATATCATGTACAAAGTTCCTCTTCCAACCAGCAAATTTTGGTCTCTCATTTTGGAAGATTTTCCCATTTCGTTGCTTCCATATATTCCAACATGCCATAATCACAACCTCCATAAAGAAAGGTTTAGCAAACTCTTTCCTTGCTGCATTCGCAGCAACTTGAACATCTTGACCAGGTGGTCAGTCTATCTACAACTTTTACTAGCATCGCAGAGTTGGAATCTTCACCATGATGAAACTATTAAAATAGTTCAAATTCATCAGAGATGATGAAGATGCTTGCATTGGCAAGAAATTAAGTGGGAGCGCTAAGACATATTTCTAATATATTATGTGGAAGACATATTGTTGATTGCAAATGATGTATCTTTTATTGACGCAGGTTAAGAATTTCATCTCGATGAAAGACTTAGGCAAAACCCGAATATTTGGTATCAATATCTATATATATATATAGATTGAGACACTAATATGGTTGTGCCAAATGTACATAGATGAGATATTGAAAGAGTTCAGTATGGAAATGACAAGAAAGGTTCTTGCCACACAGACAGGATTAAATCAAAATTCAAGTGTATCGACACTTGGTATAAGTGAAACAAAGATTCAAGTAATTTTGATACTTGATCACAAAGAGAGTTTATCAATCAAACTGTGATATGTACACATCCAGATATGTCCTATACTCTAAATGTTATGAGCATATACCAGAATGATTCATAAGATGATTATTGGATGATAGTAAAGATATTCCTATGATCTTTTGGAAGAACTAAGAGTATATTATTTTTGTAGAGATGACAAATAGATGGTTAGTTCATTGTAAAAGTACTACATTGATAATAGTTTTGTCACAAAGTACAAATTAAGTTTATCTCAATCTAAACTAAGGGTGGCACAATATAATGGAAAGTAAGTTCCATAATGGATTTGGATGAGTTCCAAAGTTAATACATTGAGACAGATACTACAACAAAAGGCTAAGTATATGGCTGCTATTATAGTAGCAAAAGAGGGCATTTGTGTCAAGTAGTTTGTTATCAAACTAGGTGTGGTTCACAGCAGGATAGTACTATGAAGATATATTGTATGACAATATTATCAACATGTATTAACCCCAAGGAACTAAAGGTCTCACCAAAGGACCAAATTTATACAAAGCCATCTCATTAAAGAATGAGTGATGCGTAGAGACGCAAAGACATGCAATTACACAAAGACCTAAAAGTATCAGATCCGAATATCAGTTGACCATTAGCAATTGTGTAAATACAACACCGGAAAGCCATAGGTGTTGAATACACAAAGACTTGAAACTAGATTATTGTCTCTAGGGCAAGTGGGAGACTGTTGGAGATATGCCCAAGAGGCAATAATAAAGTGGTCATTATCATATCTTCATGCTTATGATAAATGTTTACATCCCATGCTATAATTGTATTAACCGGAAACATTCATACTTGTGTGATTTGTAAACATGTAAGAGTCCCTATTAAATCCTCTTGTTAAACTAGCTTGTTGGTTAATATATGATCATGGTTTCCTGATCATGAACAATGAGATGTTATTAACAACAAGGTCATATCATTAGGAGAATGATGTGATGGACATACTCCTATAGTTAAGTGTAGCATAAGATCAAGTCATTTAAATAGTTCACTTGCTATAATCTTTCAATACATAGTAACCTAAATCCTTCGACCATGAGATCATGTTAATCACCATCACCGGATGGATGCTTTGATGACATCAAACACCACTTCGTAACTGGGTGGTTATTGTAACATCCCTAAAATCATTTTTTCAAAGTTTTTCACATCATCCATGCATTCATAATCATTTTAGGATCATTTTCAAAGTCATTACAAAAACAGAAGCATTTGAATGCTTATTATTTTATGTAAGCAAAGCATTGATCCAATGCTACTCTCTAGTGAGAGATTATTTGTTTTAAACCAAAGATGCATGTTCATAGGTTTGTTTGATAAGTTCCAAAGCTTGGACAAAGATTTCAAAACAAAGAAACAAATTTAAACCATTCCTTTGTCTTTATTAAGCAATGGGTAAAAACATTGTTTATTTTAAAAATTCCAAAGTGCCAAATTATTTTAAAGTGTATAACATGGTTCTGCCACCAAATGTGTACAATATTCACTTTACAAAAATCCAGAAGTGGTTTGAATTCAAACTTATTTGAAAATCATTTGAAAATGTTTCTTGAAAATCAAAATAGAAATAGAAAATGATAAAAGAATTAGAACTCGGCCAGGCGCCACCCTTTCGGCCCAGTAGCCAAAACAGCCCACCCGGTGTCTCCCTTCTCCCTCTGTTTCTCACCGCAGCGGCGCACACCCACCCGCTGACACCCTGGACCCACCCTGCCCCGTCATCGTCGTCCTCAATCACCGCGCGATGACTGCTCCGCCGTTACCACCGCGCCAGAGATGCCGCGTTTAAAACCTCGTTAAATCCTATTGATTCAGAGCGTAACTCTCGCCCTGCTCCTGGCTACTTAATCTCCTCGCCACCAGGCTACCCATATTTCACCAAACTCTGCCGCGGTACCGACGAACTCCGGCAGTGAATTCCGGTGAGCTCTCTGCGCCCCTTGACTCCTAACTTCGCCAGTACAGTCACTGCAACTTTGCGCATCTCCTGAAGCCATTGGTTTGTATTCTGGTGATCCAGGTCGCCATCCCCGTCCACACCCGCAAGTGTCAGAACCACCGCTCGACTCCGACGAGCAATCTAGGTAAAGCCTGACCGCCCCTTGCCTTCTCTTTGATGCTATCAGTTTCGCCATGGCCTTGCGCACCTCTTGACCCATCTGATTCGTGCTAGGGCGATCCATAGCCTCGGCAACGTCTTTGTCTGCAAGCACCCGACATCGCAGCAACTCCGACAAGGTCCTGCCGCTGTGTCCGTGCGCTCCTTGACAAGCCACTGCCATGTTGAGCTCCAACACGTCTCTGCGAGTCTGGTGAGTCTCCCTATTCTCTTCCTCGCTTCCAGTAGCCGCCTCAACTCCGTAGACCGAGCGCGCCGCCGCTCACCGTCGTCGCGCGCCGCCAGTTGTTGGTCGTTTGATCAACGGTCGTAGGATCTTGATCCAGTGGCTACGATAGAACATAACCTGAAGGGGTATCTTTTGTTATGATCCGTGTGATACCCTTTAGATCCAACGCACCGCATCGGCCGATCCGTGCGAAGCGGTATGGACGAATCATAACGTGACGTATGGCCTGTTATTCGTTTGAAAAATCCAAATTAGATCTATTAGTGATTCAAACTTGCAAAATTCATCACTTTTGATCCACACGTTCAAATTTTACAACTTTTATATCATTGGAATCAGGAGAAAGAATGCTATCCATTTATGCAATGTGTTTAATGCTTTGCTTCTATAAAATTGGTTATTTTTGCAGAGACATTTATAGGCTTATTTTGAGTATATAAATTATTTGAAAAATGATTTAAAGATCAAATAAAGTTTATTTAGTGTGTCTAGGTCTTGTTTATGATTCAGTACTGTACACTTGTCTTGTTTGCTGTAGAAAATCATCACATGGCATTTGCATGCATTCATATAATTTTTCTTGTATATTTTTGATATGTGAATTTGGTGCCATTATTTTATGTGTAGATTTTGGTGCTAATAGTGATTGTGGTTGTGAAGATTGTTGCTACTACCCAAACTACCAAGGCAAGTGGTGCTTCGTGTTTTTATTCCTATATTTTTTTACCTATGCATTAGAAATATTTTGTATAGGACTTGCATGATTATTTTGCTAAGTATATATATGCTATGCTTGGGAAATCCTAGTAGTTGTAGAAATGTTAGAATTTCCTTTAAGTTAGGATACTTGTTATTGCCATGCTTAGCCTAGCTAATAGCAACCAAGGGTGGAATATAATCATGCTATGGAAAATATTGTTAAGTCTTTTGACTTATGGTTTTATTTAATAAAACAACTAAGTGAATGAAACACCTGGGTGGAATGGTAATTGCTTGGTGGATTTTGGTTGCGTGGTTACACAAGGCCCATTTCTGTGGTTTACCTTGTGTATCTCACTTGTGGAAAGCCACCCAGGAACAAAGGGATTTGAGATGCCAAATGTTAAGAAGCTTCTAGTGCAGCCGCATGGAATTATGGGCTCTGCCTGGATCATATAGGTTGCAATAACTTAGCCAAATGGACAGTTGGTGGTAGGGGAATGATAGGTTTTGAGCGCGTCCATTTTGGTCTAAGGGAAGGCTTCTGAAAGGTCCTGTCTTGGTGAAAATCAAGTCTTGTGGGGAAAGTGCACAACCTCTATAGATGGAAGAAATCTAAGTACTTAGCCATGTCCCTGGTATTGGACAATTTGAGCATCAAGACATGGAAGCTATCAAGAATCTCCTCATCCCAATTTCCTAAGTTAAAACTTGTGGTTGAACAAGGGTAAAGGTTCACTAATTTCTATTGGTGGTTCCTTGGTAAAGTTTGTCAAAGAAAAACTTAGGGTTTTCAATTGATAGGTAAAACCTATTTTGAGCAAAGCAAGCCTAAGCTACACTTAGCCAAATTCATGTAGTAACTAGATGTTATTATTCTACTAAGGTATCACTTGCCAATACTATTCCAATGTATTGACCCATTGTGGCTGTAACTTGTGATGTTGCAGGTTACTCTGATGATGATTAGGGGTTATGAGTCTACACTCAACATGCTTTGCTTGTGGCACATGAAGATGAAGACTATTTTTATATTGTTATGATTAAACTATTGTATTAGGCCTATGGCCATGGAGTTGTAAAAGACTATGTTATCTCTTGAATGCGATGTAATAATGACCTTTGTTTCTGTGTACTTCATCTTAAATTGTGGATGATAGCATTTGATCCAGGGACTAGCATTGCAATCACAGGGATCCTTACCTTTATAAGGGTGGGATCTTACAGATGGTATTAGAGCACTGTGTTGCCTGTAGGATTATGACCCTAGGATTGGATTAGAAATCACTAAGGAAAATTTTCAACAATTTCCACACTTGTCTTTTTCTTCTCGTAAACTTTTCTAATCTTCTTTCTCATCTCTATTTGTAGATGAACTCCATCAACGAAGCCGTAATGAAGGGACCACTCATGACCATGACTTTAGAGTGTGAAACTAAATTTCCAAAAGCCCTCAAGAACCTTATGGTTACCATGGGGATACATGGTGCAGCTGTGTACAAAGGTTTCCCAGTGATGGATGAAGGAGAAGAGTATTGGTCGGTGCAACTTCGCTTGTACAAAAACAAGGAAGACAACCACAAGGAATCAGGATTCTGCATGGTCACCAACTCAGTAATGCACACCACATTCTTTGACTCTGCAAGAGATGCATCTTGGAAGGACATCAAAGAGCTTGGTGATAGACTCAAGTGCAGAATGCTTAACACCCAAAATGATCTTAGGGAAGAAAAGAAGCATACCCAAGAGTTGGAAACTACCAACCAACAACTAAGAGGAGACATCATAGACTTGATTTGGGAATCTTGTGAACAAGATAGACAGATGGATACTAAGGATGCTTTGATAGCCATTTTGACTAGTGAGTGAGAGTTGTAATGTATTTCATTAGTTGGACCACCACACTTATTGTTTTATTTTCAATTTTTTTGTCTAAGTTATGTTGAACCTTGGATGCTTGTAATGGATGTATGTATGCCATGACTTGTGTGTTTGATTGCCAAAGATATACATGTGATGCTTTGCCTTGTGAATTATCTCTATTGAAGTTGATTCTAACTTTCTCTATCTTATAAATAGATGCCTATTGTTACTATCAGCACGGCTGAAGAGTTCAAGGGAACTCGTTTTGGCACTTGTCTTATTGAGCTCACTAGTGTGCTCAACCTTCCGCTTCCTAGCATCATGATGCTTCCCCTCACCAAGTTTGAGAGGAAGGACCTTTGGGGCTTCAAAGTTACCCAGCCAGGACGCCAGACTGAGCCAGCCTCGGAGGCTATCACCTTCAAGCTAATGCATGACGACAAAGAGAGAGGCTTAGAAGTAGTCATGCAGGATTTACTTGGGCGTCTATTAGGGAGACACTCCAGGGAGCTTAGGGGTACTCACTTCCACGCCTTCGGAAGACGCGACGAGGAGGGTGAGGCTATTGAGTTCGAGGATGATGCTAGAGAGACGGCAGAGCCGATTCTTCTGTACCTTCAGGACCTAGAGGTTCTCCTTAGGCACCTAGATACTGACAGGACCAACGTCATGCTTAGCAATGACGAGCTCCAGGTGCAGCTTCGTGAGAAGGATAAGCTCTTCTCGGAGCAAGACGAGATAGTCAATGAAATGGAGGCTAAGTTTGAGAACCAGGACAGGAAGTTCAAGAGCCAATAGAAATGTAACATCCCTAAAATCATGCTTCAAAAACTCATGCATATCATCCATGCATCCATGATCATTTAGGGTTCCTTTTCAAAACCAATTCAAAAACAGGAGCATGTGATGCTCATTATTTTATGTGAGCAAACACTAATCAAATGCCACTCTCAAATGGGAGTATAATTGTTTTAAAACCAAGATTTGTTGCTCTTAGATTGTTTTGGTTGAATGTTAGTGCTTGGACCAAAATTTTACAAAACAAATATGGTTTTAAAACCATTTTCAAAACTTATTCAAATCAAGTGCTACGATACTGTTTAGTTTGTTTAATCAAAGGGACCAAGCTAGTACAGAGAGACCACATGGTTTCATGCCCAAAAATATGAGTGTTACACTTTACAAAATCCAGGAAAGATTTGAATTCAAATGGCTTTTGAATTTATTTGATTTTGGTTCCTGAAAAATCAAAATAGAAAAAGATAAAGATAAAAGAATGAGGAAAAGGCCGGCGCCACCAAACAGGCCCAGCAGCAGTAGCAGCCCACGAGCCCACCCGGAGCAACCCCTTCCCCCTCCCTCTTCCACGCGCGCAAACTTACCCCGCAGAGACTGATCAGTGGACCCTCTCCACGTCAGCTCCTTTTTCCCCAAATCCCGCGTGCAGACGACGTCGCCGCCCGTTTCTTCCCCTTCATTGCCGCAATTTTAATCCGCTTAATTGGTGATGAATGCGTGCATGATCCCCGCCCGTACTCCGGCTATAAGATCCCCTCCCCTCGCCGCTCATTTCCCCTCACTCAGCGCAGACACCACGCCACCAGGCTGCGCGCATTCAAGCTCGAACCGTCGCTGCCCGACGAACTCCGGCATGCGATTCCGGTAAGCGTCGACCGCCCCCTTGTCTCTGATTCAAACGGGCGTGATCAGCATATCCTTGCGCATTGTCTCATGCCATCCGTTTGCTCTGTAATGCACCAGGGCGTCACCTCCGTCCACCTCTGCAGACCACAGCACCGCCTCCCAACTCCGACAAGGAATACTAGTAAACTTCGAGCACCCCTTGTCCCCTCTCTGACCCTGTCGTGTTCGCCACAACCGTGCGCACCCCTGATGCATTTCATTTG
This sequence comes from Avena sativa, assembly GCA_916181665.1. NCBI lineage: Eukaryota > Viridiplantae > Streptophyta > Magnoliopsida > Poales > Poaceae > Avena > Avena sativa. The sequence goes on from OV702283.1 coordinate 359,719,390, forward strand.
TGCTAGGACGGTGCAGAGCCTCGGCAACGTTGACACCTGCAACCACCTGACGCCGCGCACAACTCCGACGAGCTCCAGCGACCACCTCTACGCGCCCCTTCGCCAACCAAGCCCACCTTGAGCATCAACAACGTACGGCGAACTTGGTAAGCCACTTCACCCCCTCCCGCGCGACCTAAATCGTCGGCACTGTCTCTGACAGAGCCGCCGCCGCCACTCGCCGCTGCTAGCATCGCCCGTCTATAGTCGTTTGATCAGTGACCGTAGGATCCAGATCTAACGATTAGGAATATATCTTAGCGAAGCGGTACGAACAGATCTGGGCCATGCAGGTTAAGTTAGATCCAACGGTGCGCGAGCGTGATCCGGTACGAAACGGTATCGTCCAATCAGATGCTGCCGCGTGGCCAGTTCTTTGATTTAAAATCAGATTTTATATCTATTAGATGTTTAAACTTGTTTAATTCATAACTTTTGATTCCCACGTCCAAATTTGACAAATTTTATATCAACGGAATCAGGAGAGAAAATCCTTTCCATTTATGCAATGTGTTTAATGATTTGCTTCTGTTAAAATGATTGTTTTCACAGAAACATTTGTAGGCATAATTTGGGTATAGTAATTATTTGAAAAATGTTCTATTGTTCAAATAAAGTTTATTTGGAAAGTTTTGAACTTGTTTAAGATTCAGTACCGTGCACTTGTCTTGTTTGGTGTAGAAAATCATCACATGGCATTATGCATGCATCCATATATTTTTGCTTGTATTTATTTTGTATGTGATTTTGGTGCTATTATTTTATGTGTAGATTTTGGTGCAAATAGTGATTGTGATTGTGAGGATTGTTGCTACTCTCCAAACTACCAAGGCAATTGGTGCTTCATGATTTATTACTATGTTTTTTCAACTATGCATTAGAAATATTTTGCTAGTCTTGCATGGATATTTTTGATCTATATGCTATACTTGGGAAATCCTAGTAGTTGTAGAATTGCTAGAAATATTTCTAAGTCTTATCAATGCCATGCTTAGCCTAGCTAGTAGCAACCAAGGGTGGTTATATATTCATGCTATGATAAAATATTTCTAAGTCTTTGGACTTGTGTTTTGTTTAATAAAACAACTAAGTGAATGAAACACCTGGGTGGAATGGAAGGAATGGTTTTTGTTGAGTGGTTACACAAGGCCCATTTCTATGGTTTACCTTGTGTATCTCACTTGTGGAAAGCCACCCAGGAACAAAGGGATTTGAGATGCCATATGTTAAGAAGCTTCTAGTGCAGCCACTTGGCAATATGGGCTCTTCCTGGATCATATAGGTTGCAATAACTTAGCCATTTGGACAGTTGGTGGTAGTGGGATGATAGGTTGGAGCGCGTCCATTCTGGTCTAAGGGAAGGCTTCTGAAAGATCTTGTCTTGGTGAAACCAAGTCTTGTGGGTAAAGTGCACAACCTCTACAGATGGAAGAATCTAAGTACTTAGCCATGTCCCTGGTATTGGACAACTTGAGCATCAAGACATGGACGCTATCAAGAATCTCCTCATCCCAATTTCTAAGTTAAAACTTGTGGTTGAACAAGGGTGAAGGTTCACCAATGTCTATTGGTGGTTCCTTGGGAAAGTTTTTGTCAAAGAAAAACTTAGTGTTTTCAACTAATAGGTAAAACCTATTTTGAGAAAGCAAGCCTAAGCTACACTTAGACAAAATGCATATAGTATCTAGTTGCCAATATTATTCTAAGGTATCACTTGCCAATACTATTCCAATGTATTGACCCACTGTGGCTGTAACTTGTGATGTTGCGGGTTATTCTGATGGTGATTAGGGGTTATGAGTCTACACTCAACATGCTTGCCTGTGGCACATGAAGATGAAGACTTATTTATCTTATTATATATTTGAACTCTTCTATTAGGCCTGTGGCCATGGAGTTTGTAAAAGACTATGTTTGTCTCTGGAATGATATGTAATAATGACCTTTGTTTCTGTGTACTACATCTTAAATTGTGGATGCTAGCATTGATCCAGGGACTCGCATTGCAATCACAGGGATCCTTGCCTTTATAAAGGGAGGGATCTTACAAGAAAAGTGTCCAAGATAGGAACAAGAGGATTCGAGAGATGAATGCAGAGCTAGAGGCCAAGGACTTCGAGCTCGAGCATCAGCAGGGTGTGATTGAGAGACTTTGTTCATAGAAGAGGGCTCTGAAAGCCAAGATAGAGGCCTTGACTACCAATGTCGAGGAATACAAGACCGCTATGGAGAATGTAGGTCTTACACTTGTCGATGAGGAGGTTGACGCAGAGGAGTAGTGACGACTACTCATTTATCTATCATTTACCATGCTTATGATTATTGAGTCGCAATGACCATCGAACATGTGGATGGCTTGATATTGGTGTGTTTTCTTTTCAAACTTGTTGTTTATGTCGTTGAACTTTATGTTATTTTGATGCATGTTTTGGTGATTGTCTATGTGATGTATTGTGCATGTTAAGAATCTATGGGTATCTCATTCTTATCCTTATGAAAAACACAGATGCCTCCTGAACGTGCCAACCCCAACCCGAACAACAACAATGTCACCCCCGAGATGCAGCAACTGATGACAGCACAGGCACAGCTGATGCAGATGATGACCACTTTCATGCAGAATCAGAATAACAACAACAACAACAATAACAACAACAACAACAACAATCAGAACAACCCACCAGGATTTGACATGCTCACCAGATTCCTAAGACTGAGGCCTACAAAGTTCTCAGGAACCACTGATCCAATGGTGGCCAATGATTGGCTACGTTCAGTGAACAAAGATTTGGTGACTGTCGGCTGTACCGACGAGGAGAAAGTCAGGTTTGCAGCACACCTGTTGGAAGGACCAGCAGCTACTCGGTGGGATAACTTCCAGATCACCACTCTCATTGAGGATGTGACATGGGCTATCTTTGAAGATGGTTTCTGTACATCTCACATCTCATTCGGAGAGATGAATTTGAAGAAGAAGGAGTTTCATAATCTGAAGCAGCGCCACCGTAGCGTGGCTGAATATATTGAAGAGTTTAACAATCTGGCGCGTTACTCACCGGATGAAGTTGATACCGATGCCAAGATGAAAGAGAAGTTCCTCGAAGGACTGAACGATGAACTGAACCTGCAGTTATCAGTGGCCTATGTCCCCAGATACCAATCCTTTTGTGAAAAGGTTACCATCTTAGAGAATAAGATGAAACAGGTTGAAAGTAGAAAGAGGAAGCACAGCTCTGACAAGCACAGCTCGGGATCGTCTCACAAGCGTTCCCATTATGATGATAGTGGGAGTTCCGGATCCCACAAGCATGGAAAATACAACAACCACCACAGCCACAACCGCCATCATGACAACAAGCATCACCGTAGTCATGATAGTGACAAGTACAAGAACCACAAGGGTGGACATAAGGTCACCACAGTGGAGGTGGAAGTGGAAGTGGCGGTCAGCCTGCAAAAAGAGATATCAGTCAGGTCTATTGTTTCAAGTGTAAGAAGCTGGGGCATTAAGCAAATGAGTTCCCAAAGAAGAAAGTTGAAGGAACTACTAAGCCCAACCCTTTCCAGAAAGGATAAGTGAACCACATCAATGTGGAAGAGATTTATGAGGAGTCCGATGCTGTGGCTGGTAAGATCAAACTCAATTCTATTCCAACACTTGTTCTTTTTGATACTGGTGCATCACATTCATTCATATCAAAAGAATTTGTTGATAGAAATGGGTTTCCAACCGAAAATATTGGGTGTCCAATAAAAGTAAGTTATCCCGATGGGGATATGATAGTAAGTCTTGGATGTCGTGATCTAGTGATAGAATTTGAAAAGCATAAGTTTCCAGTCAGTATGATAATCCTAGATTCCCAAGGACTGGATGTAATTTTGGGAATGGACTGGATGACCAAGTATGAAGGAGTACTAGATTGTGCCAATCATACTGTCACACTCACAACCCCGGAAAAGAAACGGATAATATTCAAGTCTAACTTTGAATCAAAAGGGAGTAATCTAAATTTTCTTAAGGTGGTTAGCATAGACAGTGTGCAAATTGTGCGAGAATATCCATATGTGTTTCCGGAAGAATTGCCGGGAATGCCACTAGACAGAGATGTGGAATTTCTGATTGACTTGCTGCCAGGATCAGGACCAATAGCAAAATTGATGAGTTGAAAGAACTCAAGAAACAACATTGAGAACAGTTGCAGAAAGGATTTATTCAACCAAGTTCTTCATCCTGGGGAGCACCAGTCTTGTTTGTGGAAAACAAAGATAGAAGTCAAAGTTTATGCATAGATTATCGTTCACTCAACGAGGTGACTATCGAGAACAAATATCCTTTGCCTAGAATCAATGACTTGTTTGATCAGCTAGAAGGAGCCTGTGTGTTCTCAAAGATTGATCTCCGGTCAGGTTATTTTCAGCTTAAGATAAGAGAACAAGACATACCTAAGACAGTTTTCACCACTAGGTATGGATTGTATGAGTACACCGTGATGCCATTTGGTTTGACCAATGCACCAGCCTACTTCATGAATATGATGAACAAAGTGTTCATGGAGTTCCTTGACAAGTTTGTTGTCGCTTTCATTGATGAAATTTTGATCTACTCCAAAAGAAAAGAAGAGCATGAAGGACATTTGTGTTTGATACTTGAGAAGCTTAGAGAGCACAAGCTGTATGCCAAATTTAGCAAGTGTGAATTCTGGTTGAATGAAGCTGGATTTCTTGGACACGTTGTGTCAGGAGATGGTGTAGCAGTTGATCCCGCAAAAGTGTCAGCTGTAACTGAATGGGAATCTCCTAAGTCAGTGAAGGAAATTCGTAGTTTCCTTGGCTTGGCAGGATACTACAGAAGATTCATTGAAGAATTTCTCCAAGGTAGCTAAGCCAATGACGGAGTTACTAAAGAAAGACAAGAAATTTGCTTGGACTGAAGGATGTGAACTCAGTTTCCAAGAATTGAAGAAGAGACTAGTGACAGCACCAGTTCTATGTCTGCCAGATTTGGAGAAAGATTTCCAAGTGTATTGTGATGCATCTCATCATGGATTAGGTGCAATTCTAATGTAAGAAGGGAAAGTTGTGGCTTATGACTCGAGACAACTCAAAACTCATGAGGTAAATTACCCTACTCATGATTTGGAGTTAGCCTATGTTGTCCATGCACTCAAAACATGGAGACATTATCTTTTGGGAAAACGATGTGAAGTGTTCACAGATCACAAAAGTTTGAAGTATATCTTCGCTCAGAAATAAATCAACATGAGACAAAGAAGATGTCTAGAACTCATCAAGGACTATGACTTGAGTTTGCAATACCACCCTGGTAAAGCAAATGTTGTAGCAGATGCTTTAAGCCGTAAGGTATTTGTGAATGGCCTTACTAAGGGAGAGTTGCCAGATGATCTGTGTGCCCAATTTAGAGACCTTAGATTGGAGATTGTGCCTAAGGGACATCTCATGTCATTGGATGTTCAACCCACATTGTTGGACAAGATCAAGGATGCCCAAAAGTCGGACAAGGAAATAAAAGAGATTAAGGAAAAGATTGGCAAGGGAAAAGCCAAAGGATTCCAAGAAGACGAACAAGGTACTTTATGGTATGGAAAACGTATCTGCGTTCAGCAAGATCCGGAGCTTCGGAAACTGATTTTACAAGAAGCACACAACTCACCATATTCCATTCATCCGGGTAACACCAAAATGTACATGGATATGAAGGAAAGATTTTGGTGGAATAATCTCAAGAAGGACATCGCCGAACATATTGCTTTGTGTGATGTATGTAGTAGAGTGAAAGCGGAACATCAGAAACCAGCAGGATTGCTACAACCACTACCTATTCCTGATTGGAAGTGGGACAAGATTGGCATGGATTTCATCACTGGATTGCCAAGGACCAGGTCAGGAAATGATTCTATTTGGGTAGTAGTGGATCGCCTAACTAAAGTGGCTCATTTCATACCCGTGAAGACAACCTATACAAGTGCTAAGTAAGCCAAGATCTTTATGAATAGGATTGTATGTCTGCATGGAGTACCCAAGAGTATTGTGTCTGATAGGGGAACTCAATTCACTTCTCATTTTTGGAGGCAATTACATTAGTCATTGGGAACGAGATTGGAATTCAGCACTGCTTTTCATCCTCAAACTGATGGACAGGCAGAAAGGACCAACCAGATTCTAGAAGATATGTTAAGGGCATGTGCCCTAGACTATGGAGCCAGTTGGGATGAAAGTCTGCCTTACGTAGAATTCTCTTACAATAACAGCTATCAAGCCAGTATTGAGATGGCACCATTTGAGTTTCTCTATGGGAGAAAGTGTACTACCCCATTGCTATGGAATGGTGTGGGAGAAAGAAATTTGTTTGGACCAGAACTGATCAAAGGGGCTGAAGAGAAAGTCAAGCTAGTAAAGGACACCTATGAGGTGGGTGATAGAGCTTACCTTAGAGTGTCACCACTTCGCGGAGTAAAGAGATTTGGAGTCAAAGGAAAATTGGCCCCAAGATATGTTGGACCATTCAAGATTCTGAGTCATAAAGGAGAAGTAGCTTATGAAATTGAATTGCCAGAATCATTGTCTATAGTTCACAATGTGTTTCATGTGAGTCAGCTAAAGAAATGCCATCCAGAAATGGAAGAGACTTCTTTGAAGGATACTATACCTTTAGAGGAGGTCCAATTGGAGAGTGATCTCACTTATGAGGAAAAAACCATCAAAATTCTTGAGACTGCAGAAAGAGTTACTCGGACTAATACTATCAAATTCTGCAAAGTTCAATGGAACCATCATTCTGAAGAAGAAGCAACATGGGAAAGAGAAGATGATCTTCGGAAGGACCACCCTCACCTATTTGCTAGCCAATCCGAATCTCGAGGGCGAGATTCACCTTAAGGGGGTTAGATTTGTAACATCCCTAAAATCATGTTTTCAAAGTTTTGCACATCATCCATGCATTCATAATCATTTTAGGATCATTTTCAAAGTCTTTACAAAAACAGAAGCATTTGAATGCTTATTATTTTATGTAAGCAAAGCATTGATCCAATTCTACTCTCTAATGAGAGATTATTTGTTTTAAACCAAAGATGTTTGTTCATAGGTTTTTTTGATAAGTTCCAAAGCTTGGACAAAGATTTCAAAACAAAGAAACAAATTTAAACCATTTCTTTGTCTTTATTAAGCAATGGGTAAAAACATTGTTTATTTTAAAAATTCCAAAGTGCCAAATTATTTTAAAGTGTACAACATGGTTTTGCAACCAAATGTGTACAATTTTCACTTCTCCCTCTGTTTCTCACCGCAGCGGCACACACCCACCCGCTGACACCCTGGACCCACCCTGCCCCGTCATCGTCGTCCTCAATCAACGCGTGATGACTGCTCCGCCGTTACCACCACGCTAGAGACGTCGCGTTTAAAACCTCGTTAAATCCCATTGATTCAGAGCGTAACTCTCGCCCCGCTCCTGGCTACTTAATCTCCTCGCCACTAGGCTGCCCATATTTCACCAAACTCTGCCGCGGTACCAACGAACTCCGACAGTTAATTCCGGTGAGCTCTCTGCGCCCCTTGACTCCTAACTTCGCCAGTATAGTCAGTACAACTTTGCGCATCTCCTGAAGCCATTGGTTTGTCTTCTGGTGATCCAGGTCGCCATCCCCGTCCACACCCGCAAGCGTCAGAACCACCGCTCGACTCCGATGAGAAATCTAGGTAAAGCCCGACCGCCCCTTGCCTTCTCTTCGATGCTATCAGTTTCGCCATGTCCTTGCGCACCTCCTGGCCCATCTAATTCGTGCTAGGAAGATCCATAGCGTCGGCAACGTCTTCGTCTGCAAGCACCCGCCGTCGCCAGCAATTCCGACGAGGTCCTGCCGCTGTGTCCGTCCGCCCCTTGACCAGCCACTACCACGTTGAGCTCCAGCACGTCTCTGCGAGTCTGGTGAATCTCCCCATTCTCTTCCTCGCTTCCAGTAGCTACCGCAACGCCGTAGACCGAGCGCGCCGCCGCTCACCTTTGCCACGCGCCGCCAGTTGTTGGTCATTTGATCAACGACCATAGGATCTTGATCCAGTGGCTACGATAGAACATAACCCGATGGGGTATCTTTTGATCTGATCTGTGCGATCCCCTTTAGATCCAACGCAGCGCATCGGAAGATCCGTGCGAAGCGGTATGGACGAATCAGAACGTGACGCATGGCCTGTTATTCGTTTTAAAAATATGAATTAGATCTATTAGTGATTCAAACTTGCAAAATTCATAACTTTTGATCCACACGTTCAAATTTTATATCATTGGAATCAGGAGAAAGAATGCTATCCATTTATGCAATGTGTTTAATGTTTTGCTTCTATAAAATTGTTTATTTTTGCAGAGACATTTATAGGCTTATTTTGATTATAGAAATTATTTGAAAATTTATTTAAAGATCAAATAAAGTTTATTTAGTGTGTCTTGGTATTGTTTATGATTCATTACTGTATACTTGTCTTGTTTGGTGTAGAAAATCATCACATGGCATCTGCATGCATTCATATATTTTTGTGTAGGGGTTCGTAGCATGGAAAACAAAAAAATTCTACCGCATGAACACACAATCAAGATCTAATCTATGATCAAGCCTAGATCTATCTACTAGATTGTAGCAACGAGTCGATATAATACTAACCCTCGAAGATCCAAAGCGGTTAACGAGAGCAGATTCTCGTGGGTGATGTAGTCGTACACTTGCCGATCTCAAGATCGCGTAGACGATCCTTCTGGCGCTGCGTTCCGGCAGTGCTCCCGCAGTCGGTCACACGTTCGGTACTCGATGAAGACCTTCCTCTCCCTTGTTCCAGCAGGCAGCGAAGGTTGTAGCTCTCTCCTCGTGATTCCGGCAGCACGACGGCGTGGTGTCAGAAGTAGAGGGGAGATCTCGCAGGGCTTCGCCTTAAGCCGGAGCGAGTATGGTGGAGCATGAGAGGTGCCTTGGCGATCTAGGGTTTAGAAGAACCAAGGGGAGAGGTGTAGCTAGCGGCTAGGGTTTGGGGAAACCCTAGTCGGCGACTTCGGAGGAGGCCCTAGGCGGCGGCAGCAGCAGGTGGTGGCGCTTGGGGCTAGGGTTTGAGGTGTGAGGGAGAGGGGTAGCCCTACCCCTCCTTATATAGGTGGGAGGGTGCGGCTTGGGAGGAGGGAGTCCTCCTCCAACTCCTCCTCCTTGGCCGGCGAGTGGAGGGAGGGGACTTCCTCCCCAAGTAGGTTTCCTACTCTCCCTCCACCAAGCAAACTTGAGATTTGACTTTTTCAAATTGGCGTTTGACTTTCAAACTTCGATTTGACTTCTCTCTTTATTTTGCCCAGCCAAGTGACCTAGTACATGCTGCAACCATTACACATTGTCATGACACATTCATGTACCCTTCCCCTCCGGAGTGCCTGACCTTCCGGGCCCTTCTAGAACATTCCTGGTGAAAACACCGAAATCATTCCCGAACTCCGAAACAGGACTTTCCTTATATGAATCTTATTCTCCAGACCATTCCGGATCTCCTCGTGATATCCCGGATCCCATCCGAGACTCCGAACAACATTCGGTCTCTTACTCATCATTCCATAACTACACAACAACATCGAATCCTTAAGTGTGTCTCCCTATGGTTCGTGAATTATGCGGACATGACCGAGACACTTCTCCGATCAATAACAAATAGAGGAATCTGGAAATTCATATGGCTCCCGCATATTTCTATGATTACTTTGCGATCGAATGAACCACTTACATATGATACCAATTTCCCTTTGTCTCACGATAGTTTACTTATCCGAGGTTTTGATCGTCGGTATCTCTGCATACCTAGTTCAACCTCGTTACCGATAAGTACTCTTTTCTCGTTCCCGTGATATGTGATCCCTTGTGAGCCATTCACATGCTTGCAAGCTAATTGGATGACATTCCACCGAGAGGGCCCAGAGTATATCTATCTATCATATGGATGGACAAATCCCACTCTTGATCCATGTGCATCAACCCATACTTTCCGAACACTCAATGCCACCTTTATAGCCACCCAATTACGTTGTGGTGTTTTATGTCATCAAAGAATCCTTCCGGTGATGGTGATTAACATGATCTCATGGTCGAAGGAATTAGATTAATATGTATCAGAAAGCTTATAGCAAATGAACTATATTAAATGACTTGATCTTTATGCTACGCTTAACTATAGGAGTATGTCCATCACATCATTCTCCTAATGATATGACCCTATTGTTAATAACATATCTATGTTCATGATCAGGAAACCATGATCATATATTAACCAACAAGCTAGTTTAACAAGAGGCTTTACTAGGGACTCTTTTATGTTTACAAATGACACAAGTATTAATGTTTCCGGTTAATACAATTATAGCATGGTATGTAAACACTTATCATAAGTATGAAGATATGATAATAACCACTTTATTATTGCCTCTTGGGCATATCTCCAACAGTCTCCCACTTGCACTAGAGTCAATAATCTAGTTTCAAACCTTTGTGTATTCAACACCTATGGATTTCTGGTGTCGTATATTCACGATTGCTAGTGGTCAACTGATCTCCGGATCCGACACTTTCAGGTCCGTGTGTAATTGCATATCTTTGCGTCTCTACGCATCACTCATTCTCTAATGAGATGGATTTGTATAAATTTGGTCCTTCGGTGTGACCTTTAGTTCTTTGGGGTTAAAACATGTTGATAATATTGTCATACAATATATCTTCATAGCATTATCCCTGCTGTGAACTACACCTAGTTTGATAACAAACTACTTGACACAAATGCCCTCTTTTGCTGCTATAATAGCAGTTATATACTTAGCCCTTTTGTGGTAGTATCTGTCAGAATGTCTTAACTTTGGAACTCATCCAAATTCATTATGGAACTCACATTCCATCATATTGTGCCACCCTTAGTTTAGATTGAGATAAACTTAATTTTTACTTTGTGACAAAACTAGTATCAATGTAATTCATTTACAATGAACTAACCATCTATTTGTCACTTCTACAAAATAATATATTCTTAGTTCTTTTACAAGATCATAAGAATATCTTTACTATCGTCCAATAATCATCTTATGAATCATTCTGGTATATTCTCATAACATTTAGAGCATAGGACATATCTGGATTTGTACACATCACAGCATGATTGATAAAATACTCTTTGTGATTGTATCTATCAAGTATCAAAAATACTTAAATCTTTATTCAATCCTTCCTGTGCAACAAGAACTTTTCTTGTAGTTTCTATATTGAACTCATTCAATATCTCATCTATGTACTTCTGGCACAACCATATTGGCGTCACCATTTATCCATATAGACATTGATGCCAAATATTCGGGTTCTGCCTAAGTCTTTCATCGAGATGAAATTCTTATCCTGTGTTAATAAAAAGATACATCATTTCCAATCAACAATATGTCTTCCACATAATGTATTAGAAACATGTCTTAGTGCTCCCACTTAATTTCTTGCAAATGCAAGCATCTTCATCGTCTGTAAGATTCCCAACCTTTAATAAGCTAGAGATCCCTGTGTTTACAATGCTAGTCCCTGGATCAATAGCTATCATCCACAGTTAAGATGTAATATCAAGAAACAAAGGTCATAGTACAACTTTATAACCAGGAATAACATAATTTATTACATCTTACATAGCTCATTTGGCTATCTCATTACAATGTAGCAGAATTTAACAATAGCATGGGGTCCTTCATCTTCAAAATGCCACAGGCAGACATGTTGGTTGTAGACTTGTAATCCTAATCAATAAACTTCACTAACATCGAACAAACCTGCAACATAATAAGTTACAGCCACAAGGGTCAATACATTTGAATTGTATTGGCAAGTGATACTATGGTAGTATAGTGGAGTCTATCATCTATATGCATTTGGTTAAGTGGAGCTTAGGCTTGCTTTGCTCAAAATATTTTTTCCTTATCATCTGAAAACACTAAGTTTTTACTTGAAAAAAATCACCCAAGGCATCTCCCAATAGAAATTGGTGATCCTTTGACCCTTGTTCAACCACAAGTTTTTAACTTAGAAATTGGGATGAGGAGATTCTTGATAGCTTCCATGTCTTGATGCTCAAATTGTCCTTTACCAGGGACATGGCTACGTACTTAGATTTTACACTCTACAGAGGTGGTGCACTTTCCCCACAAGACTTGGTTTCACCAAGACAAGATCTTTCAGAAGCCTTCCCTTAGACCAGAATGGACGCGTTCCAACCTATCATCCCCTAACACCAACTGTCCATTTGGCTAAGTTATTGCAACCTATATGACCCAAGCAGAGCCCATAATGCCAAGTGGCTGCACTTGAAGCTTCTCAACATTTGACATCTCAAATCTCTTTGTTCCTGGGTGGCCATCCACAAGTGAGATACACAAGGTAAACCATAGAAATGGGCCTTGTGAACCACTCAACACAAACCATTCCTTCCATTCCACCCAGGTGATTCATTCACTTATTTGTTTTATTAAACAAAACACAAGTCCTTGACTTAGAAATATTCCATAGTATGAATATATATTCCACCCTTGTTTTCTACTAGCTAAGCTAAGCATGATAGTAGTAGGAATCTTAACTTAGGAAATTTCTACTAAGGTTTCATCTACTAGGATTTCCCATGGCATAGTTTATACTTAGCAAAATTCCATGCAAGTCCTACTTATAAATATCATTAATGCATAGTGAAAATAATGGGACAAAAGTATGAAGCATCACTTGCCTTTTTGGTAGAGAATATAAGTTCACTCCTTGATCTTTGCAATATTCACACTCTTCAAATCACTACAATTCAATCAAGCAAGCAACATTCCAATCTACCATTCAAGCAACATCACATAAAATAATAGAAACAAAACATTGCATGCAAGCATGTCAATCTTTGTTTTATTTACAAAAGTGGTTCATAATAGGTTATAAACATTCTAAAACACTTATTGGTCATTTTATAAAGTGGCAAAACTATTTGCAAAAGATTTACCTATAAACCATTTTCAAACCAAATCATTATTTTATGTGGTTGAAAATGCCTTTATCATAGTAGCAATCTTCATAGGGTTTACCAAATACATTTTTAAGTCATAAAACTTGGTGCTTGGGGTCAGAGAGTTTATTCCAAAACATTTCCCAAAGGTTTTCTTCAAAAAGCATTTTTAACAAATAAACAATATTTTTATTTGACTAGAAATGGTTTAAATCAAAGGTTTATTCTTTTGCTTCACCAAATATATTTTTGAAACCACAAATTGATTTCTATGGTCAATAGGTTCAAAACAAACCATTTTACAAAGATTTTATCTCAAAAATCTTTTTAGAACAAATTTTATATTCTAAATATGCCTACACAAGTTTATACAAAAAGAAACAATTTAACATGAACATTTTACTAAACAAAGTGCATGGTCAGAAAGTACTTGTCTTGCTGATTCCATTGATATAAAGTTTGCAAAATTTGGACATGTGGTTTGAAAGTTATGAATATTTCAAATTGGAACATCAAATAGATCATTTCTGGTTTTATTCAAACAGACAGGGCCACGTGGACTAATCTGATTGGCTGAAAACGATTCGTGTGGATTGTGCTCTGTGGAGCGTTGGATGTTAATGAAATCGTGTGGCACAGAAGCAAGCGTACCCTTTCGTTTATGTTCTATCGTGTGCGTTAGATTTTAATCCTACGACTGACGATCGAGCAACCATTGAGTGGCGGCACTGGCGGCGGCTGTGCGGCGGCGGTGCTCTGGCTACAGCGTCGCGGCGACTACTGGAAGCAAGGGAGAAAGAGAAATGGCTCACTAGGTTCGCGTGGTCGTGGTGATGCTCAAGGTGGTCCTTGCTGGCGAAGGGGCGCTCGGGGTCGACGGGAATCGCTCGTCGGAGTTGCTCCTGGCGACGGGTTCGCTCGGCCGTTGTCGGGGACGTTGTTACATAGCGTGCTGGGTCAAACGAATGGTGCAGTTAGATTCGTAGGGAAGTGGTGAGTATGTGAGCATCAAAGAGATGGGAAGGAAAGGTCTGGTCTCACCAGTAGTGCTCGTCGGAGCGGAGGCAGACGGTGGCGATGTGCAGTGGTCGTCATTGCCGACGTTCTGGGACAAGCATGGGCAGGTTGGGGGTACTGGAAGACGTGTACGGTGATGGCGAGCAAGATCGAGTGGTCGATGGGGCAAGGGGCGACGAGGAGCTGCCGGAACTGGAGAAGAGGCTCGTCGGAGTCCGCGGTGGTGCGAGCAAAAATGGGAGCGGCCTGGGGGCAGAGAGTGGGTGGTTCCTGGGGGGAAACGGAGAGGAGGGAGAGGCGGTTAAGAGGGAGCGGTCCCCGACGGGGGTTACTCGGCCAGTAACGCGAATTCACGCCGGCATTCAAACGGCAGTAATGGCCAAAGAGGGGGGGCGCGGTCAGCGGGGGGTGAGGACGACGGTGAGGTGGCAGTAGGGTCGCTTGGCAGCGAGAGAGAGAGTGTGGGGGTGGGGTCCAATGGTCAGGGACTTCGCGGGTTCGTTCGCGAGTGAAAAACGATTTACTGCGGGAGAGAAGGAGTGGGCTGCTGATGGGCTTAGTGGGCTAGGTTAGTTGGGTTGCTTTGTTTCATATTTTTTTCTTCTCCTGTCATTTTTCTTTTTTCCAATTTGATTTTCTGTTTTGATTTTGTTTTGTCTATTCAAACATCTATTTGAATTCAAACTTCTCTCAAATTTTGTGTGGATTCAAACACTGATTACTTATACATTCTGAAGTCAATTTTTGGAATAATTCCTTTATTCTTTTTAGGGCATAATAAATATTTAAAATAGGTCCTTGTAGTAATTCAAATAAGATTTAAATAATGTTTTTCAAACTCTATTTGAAATCTAAATATCTCCAAATCATTTCAGTAGGTTTTATTTATTTAATAGGGTATCAACATATTCACCTTGATTTATTTGGAAAATATGATTTATAAATCATTTGAATTGGGTATTTGTTTTATTTACAATGTAATTAAATATAGTTTTAATTCCCTAAATTTTGTTTGGAAGATTTCTTTAATCTTATTTAAGTTAATTAAACAACTTTTATTCCACCTGGGTAAATTCCAAAATACTATTTGCTCATGAATTAAATAATCATTCTTATTAGAGATTTGTCTTTATTAAAATAGGGATAGAATGGTCAATGACATTTTATTTTTATTTGGAAATTCTTTATCCTTTTATTTTATTTGGATTTGGATTCTATTCCTTCCATTTTCTTAATGGATTAGGCCAAGATTTAATTTAGTCTTTAAATGTTCCTTATTTAATATTTCTATCTTTATCTTACAAAATCCATATCTTATTATTTATAGATCCAAACTTGGTGATTCCAATTTGTAAAATCTTTTTTGATATTTATTTATCCCTTTAAATATCTTTAGGATTATTTGCTCACCATTTGGTCTGGATTTTAGATAAGTGTTTTATTAGCTTTGGAAATTACTTTTCCTTATCTTATTAAATTCATAAGATTTTATCTATGGCTCCAATTTAAGTGAAACCAATTCATATGGTTTTATAATATTTCTAATAGTCATTCTTGATCATTTTGAAATGTTTGTTTGACCAATTTTTATATGGATCAAATCCATAGTCTTAGAGATAACTTGAAAATGATTTTCTTCCATTTGGGTTTTACGGTTTTGGTTTATTTCTCAAGTGTTTAAATTTCCAGATGCATTTATGAAGAATGCATTTCACTTGATTTGAATACTTTGTTGGAATCAAACATTAACCAAAGTTTTTTCAAGATGGGATTTTAAGTTTCCATTTAGAAACAAAAGTTTCTTTTCACCCAAAAATTTCAACAATTATTTATTTTGTTTATTTATTTTTCACATTACAAGATTTGGAAAATCTTGGGATGTGACAGGCTACCACCCTTAAAATAAATCTCGTCCCGAGATTTGGGGAGGCTAGGGGTTACAAGTTGGCTCCAAGCAACTAGGGTACTACCACCCTTAAAAATTTTCCAACTAGATTACATCTTGGCTTTCTTGGGATCTTGTTGAAACCTCTCTGGGAAAACATCTGCATAGTGTCCTTTGATCCCACACTTGAAACATGTGACAAGGCTGAGATCCTTCATAGGCTTTATCTTATGCTTCATCTTTTCTAGACAATTTCTTGCATAATGTCCTTGGTCACCACAATTGTAACATGTGATAAGATTGAGTTCTTCACGTATCTTCTGTGGACAAGTTGACACATAATGCCCTAACTCTTTGCAGTTGTTACACCATACTTGGCTAATCTCCTTATACTTTTTCTTCTTCTCTGGACATTCATTGGCATAGTGTCCCATCTCTTTGAAATGGCAACACTGCACTTGGCTTTTGTCCTTCTTCTTCTTGGGCTTCTCCAAAGCTAGGAGTGCTTCTAGTTCATGCTCTTCATACCTTATCTCAAAGGTGGGAAAGTTTCCTGGTCTCCTTGACCTTTTCCTTGGATAATACATATGTCTCCTCTTTGGTCCTTTAAATTGAGTCATATTTCATGGAGGTGCAAGCTGAGATTTTCCTTTGTCTTCATCCTTCTTGGTATAAGTTGTTTTCTCATAGTAGTCTGCAATCAGTTGTTGCACTCCACCTTGCTTCCTTTGTTGAACTATGGAATAGATGGGGCATTGGATAGGGACATGATTATTTCCTTCACATAGGAAGCAAGTAGCTTGGGTTGTGAGGCATTGATCAGCTGGATGTTTCTCTTCACAATTGGGGCATTTATCTTCATGCTCTTTGGAAGTGTGATCCTTGTCTCCACAAACATTACAAGCTTGGGTTCCTTCTAGAATATCATCCTTGACATCCTTGTTGTCACAAACTCCTTGAGAAGAGTTGTCTCCCATGTTGATCTGTCACCTTATGCAGCAATTTGGTTTGGGTTTCCAAAAACCTTTGCATGGTTGGATCTATCTCACTGGTGTTGGCTAAAAATTGAGCTGTCACTTGGTTCAACTGGGTTTGGGTTACTATGAGTTCTCTCATGTTGTCCTATTGGTTGTTGTTGTTGTTGTTGTTGTCACCATCCTTGATGTTGGAATTTCCTGGAGTAGTCATCTGTTCGGGTTGGGTTGGGATTAGAATAGACAAAATATTTCTAAGGGAATAATTCTAATCACACACATCAGAATTCACACAAGCAAAGTGTAAGCAATCACAAACAAACATTCCACTCAAACAACAAGTCTCAAGCATATTTTTAGGCAACAAAATATTTTGCTACACCACATTAAGTTGGTGTGTTTGATCTATACTTAATATGGTGGTCCATCTATATGGTTCACTTGAGATCATTCTATCCTTCTTGGTAGATTCTTCTTGAATGAGATCATGGTTTCCTTGGGAAAATTCTTGGTCACAAAAACTTCAAAGGTGATGATGATTCCCAAGTTGTGTTTCCTTAGTCTTCAAGTCTTGAGCAACATTTCTTGTCTCACTTGTAATCCTTAGTGATATCCAAGGTTGAAGTCCTTGTTGAGAATAAGTTTGAAATCACTTGAAGATGTTGAAGTCATTAGAGTTGATGAAGTCCTTTGCACATGGTGAAGTCTTTGGCCATGGAGAAGGCTTTATCCATCAAGTTGAAACAGAAGAGATGTAGAGTTAAAACCAAAAAGGTTGAGGAAAGAGTTTACAAGATTGTTTGTAAATAAGTTTTGGAACAAATATAACTCCTATTTTTCTAAGGGGTTTTGTTCAATCCTAGGTTTACAAATCCTACAGGAAACACAGTGCTCTGATACCATCTGTAAGATTCCCAACCTTTAATAAGGTAGAGATCCCTGTGTTTACAATGCTAGTCCCTGGATCAATAGCTAGCATCCACAGTTAAGATGTAATATCAAGAAACAAAGGTCATAGTACAACTTTATAACCAGGAATAACATAATTTATTACATCTTACATATCTCATTTGGCTATCTCATTACAATGCAGCAGAATTTAACAATAGCATGGGGTCCTTCATCTTCAAAATGCCACAGGCAGACATGTTGGTTGTAGACTTGTAATCCTAATCAATAAACTTCACTAACATCAAACAAACCTGCAACATAATAAGTTACAGCCACAAGGGTCAATACATTTGAATTGTATTGGCAAGTGATACTATGGTAGTATAGTGGAGTCTATCATCTATATGCATTTGGTTAAGTGGAGCTTAGGCTTGCTTTGCTCAAAATATTTTTTCCTTATCATCTGAAAACACTAAGTTTTTACTTGAAAAAAATCACCCAAGGCATCTCCCAATAGAAATTGGTGATCCTTTGACCCTTGTTCAACCACAAGTTTTTAACTTAGAAATTGGGATGAGGAGATTCTTGATAGCTTCCATGTCTTGATGCTCAAATTGTCCTTTACCAGGGACATGGCTAAGTACTTAGATTTTACACTCTGCAGAGGTGGTGCACTTTCCCCACAAGACTTGGTTTCACCAAGACAAGATCTTTCAGAAGCCTTCCCTTAGACCAGAATGGACGCGTTCCAAACTATCATCCCCTACCACCAACTGTCCATTTGGCTAAGTTATTGCAACCTATATGATCTAGGCAGAGCCCATAATGCCAAGTGGCTGCACTTAAAGCTTCTCAACATTTGACATCTCAAATCTCTTTGTTCCTGGGTGGCCATCCACAAGTGAGATACACAAGGTAAACCATAGAAATGGGCCTTGTGAACCACTCAACACAAACCATTCCTTCCATTCCACCCAGGTGATTCATTCACTTATTGTTTTATTAAACAAAACACAAGTCCTTAACTTAGAAATATTCCATAGTATGAATATATATTCCACCCTTGTTTTCTACTAGCTAAGCTAAGCATGATAGTAGTAGGAATCTTAACTTAGGAAATTTCTACTAAGGTTGCATCTACTAGGTTTTCCCATGGCATAGTTTATACTTAGGAAAATTCCGTGCAAGTCCTACTTAGAAATATCACTAATGCATAGTGAAAATAATGGGACAAAAGTATGAAGCATCACTTTCCTTTTTTGGTAGAGAATATAAGTTCAATCCTTGATATTTGCAATATTCAC
This sequence comes from Avena sativa, assembly GCA_916181665.1. Lineage (NCBI taxonomy): Eukaryota > Viridiplantae > Streptophyta > Magnoliopsida > Poales > Poaceae > Avena > Avena sativa. The sequence continues at coordinate 359,738,541 of OV702283.1, forward strand.
ACTCTTCAAATCACTACAATTCAATCAAGCAAGCAACATTTCAATCTACCATTCAAGCAACATCACATAAAATAATAAAAACAAAACATTGCATGCAAGCATGTCAATCTTTGTTTTATTTACAAAAGTGGTTCATAATAGGTTATAAACATTCTTAAACACTTATTGGTCATTTTATAAAGTGGAAAAACTATTTGCAAAAGATTTACTTATAAACCATTTTCAAACCAAATCATTATTTTATGTGGTTGAAAATGCCTTTATCAAAGTACCAATCTTCATAGGGTTTACCAAATACATTTTTAAATCATAAAACTTGGTGCTTTGGGTCAGAGAGTTTATTCCAAAACATTTCCCAAAGGTTTTCTTCAAAAGCATTTTTAACAAATAAACAATATTTTTATTTGACTAGAAATGGTTTAAATCAAAGGTTTATTCTTTTGCTTCGGCAAATATATTTTTGAAACCACAAATTTATTTCTATGGTCAGTAGGTTCAAAACAAACCATTTGCCAAAGATTTTATCTCAAAAATCATTTTAGAACAAATTTTATATTCTAAATATGCCTACACAAGTTTCTATAAAAACAAACAATTTAACATGAGCATTTTACTAAACAAAGGCATGGTCAGAAAGTACTTGTCTTGCTGATTCCATTGATATAAAGTTTGCAAAATTTGGACGTGTGGTTTGAAAGTTATGAATTTTTCAAATTGGAACATCAAATAGATCATTTCTTGTTTTATTCAAACAGACAGGGCCACGTGGACTAATCTAATTGGCTAAAAACGATTCGTGTGGATTGAGCTCTGTGGAGCGTTGGATCTTAATGAAATCGTGTGGCACAGAAGCAAGCGTACCCTTTTGTTTATGTTCTATCGTGTGCGTTAGATTTTAATCCTACGGCTGACGTTCGAGCAACCATTGAGTGGCGGCGCTGGCAGCGGCTGTGCGGCGGCGGTGCTCTGGCTACGGCGTCGTGGCGACTACAGGAAGCAAGGGAGGAAGGGAAATGGCTCACCAGGTTCGCGTGGTCGTGGTGATGCTCAAGGCGGTCCTTGCTGGCGAAGGGGCGCTCGGGGTCGACGGGAATCGCTCGTCGGAGTTGGTCCTGGCGACGGGTTCGCTCGGCCGTTGTCGGGGACGTCGTTACAGAGCATGCTGGGTCAAACGAATGGTGCAGTTAGACTCGTAGGGAAGTGGTGAGTTGTGAGCATCAAAGAGAGGGGAAGGGAAGGTCTGGTCTCACCAGTAGTGTTCGTCGGAGCGGAGGTAGACGGTGCCGATGTGTAGTGGTCGTCCTTGCCGACGTTCTTGGACAAGCGCAGGCAGGTTGGGCATACTGGAAGACGCGTACGGTGATGGCGAGCAAGATCGAGTGGTCGAGGGGGAAAGGGGCGACGAGGAGCTGCTGGAATTGGAGAAGAGGCTCGTCGGAGTCCGCGGTGGTGCGAGCAAAAATGGGAGCGGCCTGGGGGCAGAGAGTGGGTGGTTCCTGGGGGGAAACGGAGAGGAGGGAGAGGCGGTTAAGAGGGAGCGGTCACCGACGGGGGTTGCTCGGCCAGTAACGCGAATTCACGCCGACATTCAAACGGCAGTAATGGCCATAGAGGGGGAGGCGCGGTCAGCGGCGGGTGAGGACGACGGTGAGGTGGCAGTAGGGTCGCTTGGCAGCGAGAGAGAGAGTGTGGGGGTGGGGTCCAATGGTCAGGGACTTCGCGGGTTCGTTCGCGAGTGAAAAACGATTTACTGCGGGAGAGAAGGAGTGGGCTGCTGATGGGCTTAGTGGGCTAGGTTAGTTGGGTTGCTTTGTTTCATATTTTTTTCTTCTCCTGTCATTTTTCTTTTTTCCAATTTGATTTTCTGTTTTGATTTTGTTTTGTCTATTCAAACATCTATTTGAATTCAAACTTCTCTCAAATTTTGTGTGGATTCAAATACTGATTACTTATACATTCTGAAGTCAATTTTTGGAATAATTCCTTTATTCTTCTTAGGGCATAACAAATATTAAAAATAGGTCCTTGTAGTAATTCAAATAAGATTTAAATAATGTTTTTCAAACTCTATTTGAAATCTAAATCTCTCCAAATCATTTCAGTAGGTTTTATTTATTTAATAGGGTGTCAAAATAATCACCTTGATTTATTTGTAAAATATGATTTATAAATCATTTGAATTGGGTATTTGTTTTATTTCCAATGTAATTAAATATAGTTTTAATTCCCTAAATTTTGTTTGGAAGATTTCTTTAATCTTATTTAAGTTAATTAAACAACTTTTATTCCACTTGGGTAAATTCCAAAATACTATTTTCTCATGAATTAAATAATCATTCTTATTAGAGATTTGTCTTTATTAAAATAGGGATAGAATGGTTAATGCCATTTTATTTTTATTTGGAAATTCTTTATACTTTTCTTTTATTTGGATTTGGATTCTATTCCTTCCATTTGCATAATGGATTAGGCCAAGATTTAATTTAGTCTTTAAATATTCCTTATTTAATATTTCTATCTTTATCTTATAAAATCCATATCTTCTTATTTATAGATCCAAACTTGGTGATTCCAATTTGTAAAATCTTATTTGATATTTATTTATCCCTTTAAATATCTTTAGGATTATTTTCTCACCATTTGGTCTGGATTTTAGATAAGTGTTTTATTAGCTTTGGAAATTACTTTTCCTTATCTTATTAAATTCATAAGATTTTATCTATGGCTCCAATTTAAGTGAAACCAATTCATATGGTTTTATAATATTTCTAATAGTCATTCTTGATCATTTTGAAATGTTTGCTTGACCAATTTTTATATGGATCAAATCCATAGTATTAGCGATAACTTGAAAATGATTTTCTTCCATCAGGGTTTTAGGGTTTTGGTTTATTTCTCAAGTGTTTAAATTTCCAGATGCATTTATGAAGAATGCATTTCACTTTATTTGAATACTTTTTTGGATTCAAACATTAACCAAAGTTTGTTCAAGATGGGATTTTAAGTTTCCATTTAGAAACAAAAGTTTCTTTTCACCCAAAAATTTCAACAATTATTTATTTTGTTTATTTATTTTTCACATTACAAGATTTGGAAAATCTTGGGATGTGACAGGCTACCACCCTTAAAATAAATCTCGTCCCGAGATTTGGGGAGGCTAGGGGTTACAAGTTTGCTCCAAGCAACTAGGGTACTACCACCCTTAAAAATTTTCCAACTAGATTACATCTTGGCTTTCTTGGGATCTTGTTGAAACCTCTCTGGGCAAACATCTGCATAGTGTCCTTTGTTCCCACACTTGAAACATGTGATAAGGCTGAGATCCTTCATAGGCTTTATCTTATGCTTCATCTTTTCTGGACAATTGCTTGCATAATGTCCTTGGTCACCACAACTGTAACATGTGATAAGATTGAGTTCTTCACGTATATTTTGTGGACAAGTTGACACATAATGGCCTAACTCTTTGCAGTTGTTGCACCATACTTGGCTAATCTCCTTATACTTTTTCTTCTTCTCTGGACATTCATTGGCATAGTGTCACATCTCTTTGAAATGGCAACACTGCACTTGGCTTTTGTCCTTCTTCTTCTTGGGCTTCTCCAAAGCTAGGAGTGCTTCTAGTTCATGCTCTTCATACCTTATCTCAAAGTTGGGAAAGTTTCCTGGTCTCCTTGACCTTTTCATTGGATAATACATATGTCTCCTCTTTGGTCCTTTAAATTGAGTAATATTGCATGGAGGTGCAAGCTGAGATTTTCCTTTGTCTTCATCCTTCTTGGTAGAAGTTGTTTTCTCATAGTAGTCTACAATCAGTTGTTGCACTCCACCTTGCTTCCTTTGTTGAACTATGGAATAGATGGGGCATTGGATAGGGACATGATTATTTCCTTCACATAGGAAGCAAGTAGCTTGGGTTGTGAGGCATTGATCAGCTGGATGTTTCTCTTCACAATTGGGGCATTGATCTTCATGCTCTTTGGAAGTGTGATCCTTGTCTCCACAAACATTACAAGCTTGGGTTCCTTCTAGAATATCATCCTTGACATCCTTGTTGTCACAAACTCCTTGAGAAGAGTTGTCTCCCATGTTAATCATTTGATCTGTCACCTTATGCAGCAATTTGGTTTGGGTTTCCAAAAACCTTTGCATGGTTGGATCTATCTCAATTGTGTTGGCTAAAAATTGAGCTGTCACTTGGTTCAATTGGGTTTGGGTTACTATGAGTTCTCTCATGTTGTCCTCTTGGTAGTTGTTGTTGTCACCATCCTTGATGTTGGAATTTCCTGGAGTAGTCATCTGTTCGGGTTGGGTTGGGATTAGAATAGACAAAATATTTCTAAGGGAATAATTCTAATCACACACATCACAATTCACACAAGCAAAGTGTAAGCAATCACAAACAAACATTCCACTCAAACAACAATTCTCAAGCATATTTTTAGGCAACAAAATATTTTTGCTACACCACATTAAGTTGGTGTGTTTGATCTATAATTAATATGGTGGTCCATCTATATGGTTCACTTGAGATCATTCTATCCTTCTTGGTGGATTCTTCTTGAATGATATCATGGCTTCCTTGGGAAAATTCTTGGTCACAAAAACTTCAAAGGTGATGATGATTCCCAAGTTGTGTTTCCTTAGTCTTCAAGTCTTGAGCAACATTTCTTGTCTCACTTGTAATCCTTAGTGATATCCAAGGTTGAAGTCCTTGTTGAGAATAAGGTTGAAATCACTTGAAGATGTTGAAGTCATTAGAGTTGATGAAGTCCTTTGCACATGGTGAAGTCTTTGGCCATGGAGAAGGCTTTATCCATCAAGTTGAAACAGAAGAGATGTAGATTTAAAACCAAAAAGGTTGAGGAAAGAGTTTACAAGATTTTTTGTAAATAAGTTTTGGAACAAATATAACTCCTATTTTTCTAAGGGGTTTTGTTCGATCCTAGGTTTACAAATCCTACAGGCAACAGAATGCTCTGATACCATCTGTAAGATTCCCAACCTTTAATAAGGTAGAGATCCCTGTGTTTACAATGCTAGTGCCTGGATCAATAGCTAGCATCCACAGTTAAGATGTAATATCAAGAAACAAAGGTCATAGTACAACTTTATAACCAGGAATAACATAATTTATTACATCTTACATATCTCATTTGGCTATCTCATTACAATGCAACATAATTTAACAATAGCATCTGGTCCTTCATCTTCAAAATGCCACAGGCAGACATGTTGGTTGTAGACTTGTAATCCTATTCATTAAACTTCACTAACATCAAACAAACCTGCAACATAATAAGTTACAGCCACAAGGGTCAATACATTCGAATTATATTGGCAAGTGATACTATGGTAGTATAGTGGAGTCTATCATCTATATGCATTTGGTTAAGTGGAGCTTAGGCTTGCTTTGCTCAAAATAGTTTTTCCTTATCATCTGAAAACACTAAGTTTTTACTTGACAAAAATCACCCAAGGCATCTCCCAATAGAAATTGGTGATCCTTTGACCCTTGTTCAACCACAAGTTTTTAACTTAGAAATTGGGATGAGCAGATTCTTGATAGCTTCCATGTCTTGATGCTCAAATTGTCCTTTACCAGGGACATGGCTATGTACTTAGATTTGACACTCTACAGAGGTGGTGCACTTTCCCCACAAGACTTGGTTTCACCAAGACAAGATCTTTCAGAAGCCTTCCCTTAGACCAGAATGGACGCGTTCCAACCTATCATCCCCTACCACCAACTGTCCATTTGGCTAAGTTATTGCAACCTATATGACCCAAGCAGAGCCCATAATGCCAAGTGGCTGCACTTGAAGCTTCTCAACATTTGACATCTCAAATCTGTTTGTTCCTGGGTGGCCATCCACAAGTGAGATACACAAGGTAAACCATAGAAATGGGCCTTGTGAACCACTCAACACAAACCATTCCTTCCATTCCACCCAGGTGATTCATTCACTTAGTTGTTTTATTAAACAAAACACAAGTCCTTGACTTGGAAATATTCCATAGTATGAATATATATTCCACCCTTGTTTTCTACTAGCTAAGCTAAGCATGATAGTAGTAGGAATCTTAACTTAGGAAATTTCTACTAAGGTTTCATCTACTAGGATTTCCCATGGCATAGTTTATACTTAGCAAAATTCCATGCAAGTCCTACTTATAAATATCACTAATGCATAGTGAAAATAATGGGACAAAAGTATGAAGCATCACTTGCCTTTTTGGTAGAGAATATAAGTTCACTCCTTGATCTTTGCAATATTCACACTCTTCAAATCACTACAATTCAATCAAGCAAGCAACATTTCAATCTACCATTCAAGCAACATCACATAAAATAATAGAAACAAAACATTGCATGCAAGCATGTCCATCTTTGTTTTATGTACAAAAGTGGTTCATAATAGGTTATAAACATTCTAAAACACTTATTGGTCATTTTATAAAGTGGCAAAACTATTTGAAAAGATTTACCTATAAACCATTTTCAAACCAAATCATTATTTTATGTGGTTGAAAATGCCTTTATCAAAGTAGCAATATTCATAGGGTTTACCAAATACATTTTTAAATCATAAAACTTGGTGCTTGGGGCCATAGATTTTATTCCAAAACATTTCCCAAAGGTTTTCTTCAAAAAGCATTTTTAACAAATAAACAATATTTTTATTTGACTAGAAATGGTTTAAATCAAAGGTTTATTCTTTTGCTTCACAAAATATATTTTTGAAACCACAAATTGATTTATATGGTCAGTAGGTTCAAAAAAACCATTTGACAAAGATTTTATCTCAAAAATCATTTTAGAACAAATTTTATATTCTAAATATGCCTACACAAGTTTCTACAAAAACAAAAAATTTAACATGAACATTTTACTAAACAAAGTGCATGGTCAGAAAGTACTTGTCTTGCTGATTCCATTGATATGAAGTTTGCAAAATTTGGACGTGTGGTTTGAAAGTTATGAATTTTTCAAATTGGAACATCAAATAGATCATTTCTGGTTTTATTCAAACAGCCAGGGCCACGTGGACTAATCTGATTGGCTGAAAATGATTTGTGTGGATTGAGCTCTGTGGAGCGTTGGATCTTAATGAAATCGTGTGGCACAGAAGCAAGCATACCCTTTCGTTTATGTTCTATCGTGTGCGTTAGATTTTAATCCTACGGCTGACGTTCGAGCAACCATTGAGTGGCGGCGCTGGCGGCGGCTGTGCGGCGGCGGTGCTCTGGCTACGGCGTCACGGCGACTACAGTAAGAAAGGGAGGAAGGGAAATGGCTCACCAGGTTCATGTGGTCGTGGTGATGATCAAGGTGGTCCTTGCTGGCGAAGGGGCGCTCGGGGTCGACGGGAATTGCTCGTCGGAGTTGCTCCTGGCGACGGGTTCGCTCGGCCGTTGTCGAGGACGTTGTTACTGAGCGTGCTGGGTCAAGCGAATGGTGCAGTTAGACTCGTAGGGAAGTGGTGAGTATGTGAGCATCAAAGAGAGGGGAAGGGAAGATCTGGTCTCACCAGTAGTGCTCGTCGGAGCGGACGCTGACGGTGGCGATGTGTAGTGGTCGTCCTTGCCGATGTTCTGGGACAAGCGCGGGCAGGTTGGTGGTACTGGAAGACGCGTACGGTGATGGCGAGCAAGATCGAGTAGTCGAGGGGGCAAGGGGCGACGAGGAGCTGCCGGAATTGGAGAAGAGGCTCGTCGGAGTCCGCGGTGGTGCGAGCAAAAATGGGAGCAACCTGGGGGCAGAGAGTGGGTGGTTCTTGGGGGGAAACGGAGAGGAGGGAGAGGCGGTTAAGAGGGAGCGGTCACCGACGGGGGTTACTTGGCCAGTATCACGAATTCACGCCGCATTCAAACGGCAGTAATGGCCAGAGAGGGGGGCGCGGTCAGCAGCGAGTGAGGACGACGGTTAGGTGGCAGTGGGGTCGCTTGGTAGCGAGAGAGAGAGTGTGGGGGTGGGGTCTAATGGTCAGCGACTTAGCGGGTTCGTTCGCGAGTGAAAAACGATTTACTGCGTGAGAGAAGGAGTGGGCTGCTGATGGGCTTAGTGGGCTAGGTTAGTTGGGTTGCTTTGTTTCATATTTTTTTCTTCTCCTGTTATTTTTCTTTTTTCCAATTTGATTTTCTGTTTTGATTTTGTTTTGTCTATTCAAACATCTATTTGAATTCAAACTTCTCTCAAATTTTGTGTGGATTCAAACACTGATTACTTATACATTCTGAAGTCAATTTTTGGAATAATTCCTTTATTCTTCTTAAGGCATAATAAATATTTAAAATAGGTCCTTGTAGTAATTCAAATAAGATATAAATAATGTTTTTCAAACTATATTTGAAATCTAAATCTCTCCAAATCATTTCAGTATGTTTTATTTATTTAATAGGGTGTCAAAATATTCACCTTGATTTATTTGGAAAATATGATTTGTAAATCATTTGAATTGGGTATTTGTTTTATTTCCAATGTAATTAAATATAGTTTTAATTCCCTAAATTTTGTTTGGAAGATTTATTTAATCTTATTTAAGTTAATTAAACAACTTTTATTCCACTTGGGTAAATTCCAAAATACTATTTTCTCATGAATTAAATAATCATTCTTATTAGAGATTTGTCTTTATTAAAATAGGGATAGAATGGTTAATGCCATTTTATTTTTATTTGGAAATTCTTTATCCTTTTATTTTATTTGGATTTGGATTCTATTCCTTCCATTTTCTTAATGGGTTAGGCCAAGATTTAATTTAGTCTTTAAATATTCCTTATTTAATATTTCTATCTTTATCTTATAAAATCCATATATTCTTATTTATAGATCCAAACTTGGTGATTCCAATTTGTAAAATCTTATTTGATATTTATTTATCCCTTTAAATATCTTTAGGATTATTTTCTCACCATTTGGTCTGGATTTTAGATAAGTGTTTTATTAGCTTTGGAAATTACTTTTCCTTATCTTATTAAATTCATAAGATTTTATCTATGGCTCCAATTTAAGTGAAACCAATTCATATGGTTTTATAATATTTCTAATAGTCATTCTTGATCATTTTGAAATGTTTGCTTGACCAATTTTTATATGGATCAAATCCATAGTATTAGAGATAACTTGAAAATTATTTTCTTCCATTAGGGTTTTAGGGTTTTGGTTTATTTCTCAAGTGTTTAAATTTCCAGATGCATTTATGAAGAATGCATTTCACTTGATTTGAATACTTTGTTGGATTCAAACATTAACCAAAGTTTGTTCAAGATGGCATTTTAAGTTTCCATTTAGAAACAAAAGTTTCTTTTCACCCAAAAATTTCAACAATTATTTATTTTGTTTATTTATTTTTCACATTACAAGATTTGGAAAATCTTGGGATGTGACATCGTCTCTGATGAAATTAAACTATTTTAACAATTTCATCATAGTGAAGATTCTAACTCCGCGATGCTTACTTCAACCATTGAAGTTTGCATATGCTTTTAGCATCCTTTGAATTAACAAAACCCTTTGGACTGTGTCATGCACACGTCCTAGGTAACCATTCTATTAGAAGAACTTGTTTTGTTTATTCAACACATAACAAAATTATATGTCGTGGTTGCTATATTAACCCGTCTAGACTAAATATCGCTTAATGAAAGATCAGATCTTGTCATAGTCAATTCTTTGAACATTGTCGTGAACTCTTTCCCGATATGTCGATAATTTCATAGATGTGAAACATCCATTTCTATTTCTTTATAGATCCAAATATGACTGTAAGGTCTTGTAACTTTCCAGAGGGTGTTTCAAGTTCAAAGCTTGATCTCTCGTATATGGAACTATCACGGATTTTATGGCTTCAAGACATTTGACGGATTCAGGGCCCATCATCGCTTCTTTGCATGTAGTCGGATCATTATTGTCAAATAATGATTTAACTCTAAAATCTTGGTATTTGATTGTTTACCCGACCTACTTGTTTCAATAGGAACTTAGATCTCCGTGACCACAAACTTTGAGGCACGTGAGCCATGAGCATTGTTGCTGCCTCCGGAACACTTTTCGGCGCTGCGCAACTTTGTACATATAGCTAAGGTTCTTTTAACCTTATCAAAGTTCTATTGTCCTCCCACTTAAATTTTCACAAAAAATTTCTTTCTCAAAGAAACTTGACGTTCTAAGAGACAAACATTTTTGTCTTTGGTGTTTATGGAGGAATACTCAACAATTATTCAAAATAACATACAAAGATATGTTCATCCGATTTTGGTTGCAAACATCTTTCTTATGCATAGAATACCAATTTTTAAGAAAGGACAACTTGGGTTTTATCCCAAACCATAACTTTATATGGTGTCAATTCAACGGATTATGATGGAGCTCTATTTAGTGGAAAAACGATAGTCTCTAAAGCTTTTCATCTTTTAAAATATAGTGACAGTTTTATGAATTACACCTTTGATCTTACCATGTCAAACAAGGCTTATTACATATCTCGAACGCTCCATACTCTTATGGTGTTTCGGGAAATGCAAATCCACGGAACGATTCCTTAAATCTTAGGTATTATGCTAAACTTGTAACTCCAATATCTTCCTTTATGATCTTATCATAAACTATTTATATTCTTGTTACAATGATTTTGCACTTCATCTTGAAAGTCTTTGAACTTTTCAAATGTTTCATACTTCATCCTTATTAAGTAAATATTCATATATTCACTCAAATTTTTGGAGAAATCATATGAAGTTTGAAATTCATCGCTCTTAACTACACATAATGGACTTCATGCAACAATATGTATAAGTTCCAAGAAGCTAGTCATTCGTTCCCTTTTGGCCTATGAACGGAGTTTTAATTATCTCTAGGAAAGTTTCACAAGCGTCATTTGATCAAAATAAAAAAGACTCCAAAATTCCATCCATATGGAGTTTCTTCATGTTTTCTTTCTAATATAATTTAAACGGCGATGTCACTTCCTAAGTGATCTTTCAATCAATTGTCTTTCGTCATTTTTAGCACTTATTTTATGGATGTGATTTTTCCAACGATATTTGTGAATCATCCATATTTTATGGATTATGGCAATTATTTGAACAACCCTTTTTGTTCTCATAATACCTGATAAAACAAATCTTGAAGGCAAGCTTTGATGTTTAACGAGCAGCACAATAACCCTTTATTTGTTCTCGATGAACATCATCACATATTATTTTGCTAGTTACTTAGGCCATTGTAGTTCATGAATTCTGTTGTTTCGTATGACGATTCATACCAACAAATTCAGTATCCAATACTTAAGAACCACATTATTTAACAAGCAAAGAATACAACCATAACACGTATATCCTCTATATACCCAAGCTGAACAATTCTAGTCTTTTCTTTTCTACCATATATTTATGAGATTCTCTTTCAGTATTTCCTTTTTTTCTGTTTGAAAGAATCTATCAACATCAATAGTGGAGCCATATACATGACACATAGTCCAAAGCATGTATAGTAAAATACCAATGTCTTTGGACTTGCACTTTGAAGTAGATCACCATCATCAAATGTTTGGTGTTCTTTCAAATTCCTTTCTTTAGTAATCTCTTGGTGTAGTAAACATTTTACCTACATCAAATATTCACCCTTTACATGAAATTATCCATGATCAAGCTACTTTTAGCTTATAACGGTGAATCGCTAGTATAATGATGCTCTCCAAAACCTTTTGGAGGATTAGGACAACTAGTGTCTCCAACCTTTTGCAAATTCTCATGAAATGTGAGAACATGACTTTTGCCATATTATACTCATTCATGTTGCAACCAAAACTTCGTTTCCGATATCACAATATCTTCCACACATCATGGTTTCTGAAACAACTCTTTCAGATCCAAGATAACCTTGATATTAAGACAATCCTTTGAATATCAAGAATCATGGAGACAAACATGATACTCGTACACTAACACTTGGAATTGTCACTCTTGATTTAATACCAATTATTAAACTTCATGGAGTAACTGGAACTTACTGAAAGTTTGCAATAGGAATTTTAAACTTTAGATTAACACTTCAAAACAATACGATACCAGTTCGTAAAGTAACTAACCAGAATTCTATAGTTCTATCATCTCAATTATAACTAAGCGCAAGGTGGTAAACGGATGCCAATGACTACAACAATTATGAAAATTCACTTTGATTTAATTTATGATAAATAGTGTTCAACTTTTAATCATATTGTCGTTTAACTCCCACTCAAAACAATACCCCTCACATTGTTTTAGTGATCACACGAACCAAATCCACCACATCAAAACCGATCATCACGAGAGTTGATGTAGCTTCAATGGCGAACAATCAACATGTTCATCATATCTACTATATGACTCATGCTTTACCTTTCGGTGATCCGTGTTCCGAGACCATGTCTGTACATGCTAGGCTCGTCAAGATCAAACCTTAGCTTCTGCATGAGCAAATCTGGCTTGCTCACGTTGTATACACTCGCTGAATCTAACACACCCAATCATCACATGGTTCTTCGAAACAACGAGCTTTAGCAACGATGATTACTAAGGATGAACACTTTAAAACTTGAAATTGTGTGCTTGAGGGAACATATTATAATGCTACCATCATGAACTAAGCAATACAAGATGCATAAAAGGATTAACATCACATGCAATTCATAATATGTGATATGATATGGCCTTTCTTCTTGTGCTTCTGATCTCCATCTTCAAGAACGAACATGATCTCCATCATCACCGGTGTGGCACCAAGGTCAATGGCGCCGCTTCATGGTTGTCGTCCACTAGCATCAACTATTACAACTTCTTTGAATAGACATGCAGGTCTTAACGGAATTTTAAAAGACAACCATATGGCTCCTGCCGGTTGCCAACTTACAATAAGGGACATTGCATACATCATATATAATCACAATCATGGCCATATCACATCACAGCACACCCCTGCAAAACAAAGTTGGACGCCTCTAATTTTCTTTGCATGTTTTACGTGGTTTGGGGCTTTCAATAAGTGTCGTTCTAACTTACGGACAAGAACCACAACATTGATACTAGTATTGTCAATCACCTGTTGTAAATTGAATCTTAACTATGTTGGGAGAAACAGGCACCCGTAAAGCCACTTATGCAATACTAGTTGCATGTCAAGCGTTGAGCAAGTCTCATGAACGATGTCATGTAAGGTTAGCCCGGGCCTCTTCATCCCACCATCCCGCAAGATGAAAAATACACAAGAAGCAATCGACAACAAAAGCATCAATGCCCACAATGACCATTGTGTTCTACTCGTGCAATAGATCTACATACAGACACGGCTCTGATACCACTGTAGGGGTTCGTAGCATGGAAAACAAAAAATTTCTACCGCATGAACACACAATCAAGATCTAATCTATGATCAAGGCAAGATCTATCTACTAGATTGTAGCAACGAGTCGATAGAATACTAACCCTCGAAGATCCAAAGCGGTTAACGAGAGCAGATTCTCGTGGGTGATGTAGTCGTACACTTGCCGATCTCAAGATCGTGTAGACGATCCTTCCGGCGCTGCGTTCCGGCAGCGCTCCCGCAGTCGGTCACATGTTCGGTACTCGATGAATACCTTCCTCTCCCTTGTTCCAGCAGGCAGCAGAGGTTGTAGCTCTATCCTCGTGACTCCGGCAGCACAACGGCGTGGTGTCGGAAGTAGAGGGGAGATCTCGCAGGGCTTCGCCTTAAGTCGGAGCGAGAATGGTGGAGAAATAGAGGTGACTTGGAAATCTAGGGTTTAGAAGTACCAACGGGAGAGGTGTAGCCGGCGGCTAGGGTTTGGGGAAACCCTAGTCGGCGACTTGGGAGGAGGCCATAGGCGGCGGCAACAGCAGGTGGTGGCGCCTGGGTCTAGGGTTTGAGGTGTGAGGGAGAGGGGCAGCCCTACCCCTCCTTATATAGGTGGGAGGGTGCGGCTTGGGAGGAGGGAGTCCTCCTCCAACTCCTCCTCCTTGGCCGGCGGGTGGAGGGAGGGGACTTCCTCCCCAAGTAGGTTTCCTACTCTCCCTCCACCAAGCAAACTTGAGATTTGACTTTTTCAAATTGGCGTTTAACTTTCAAACTTCGAATTGCTTTCTCTCTTTATTTTTCCCAGACAAGTAACCTAGTACATGATGCAACCATTACACATTTTCATGACACATTCATGTACCCTTCCCCTCTGGAGTGCCGGACCCTTCTAGAACATTCCTGGTGAAAACACCGGAATCATTCCCAAACTCCGAAACAGGACTTTCCTTATATGAATCTTATTCTACGGAAAATTCCGGATCTCCTCGTGATATCCCGGATCCCATTCGAGACTCCGAACAACATTTGGTCTCTTACTCATCATTCCATAACTACACAACAACATCAAATCCTTAAGTGTGTCTCCCTATGGTTCGTGAATTATGCGGACATGACCGAGACACTTCTCCGATCAATAACCAATAGAGGAATCTGGAAATTCATATGGCTCCCACATATTTCTATGATTACTTTGCGATCGAATGAACCACTTATATACGATACCAATTTCCCTTTGTCTCACGATAGTTTACTTATCCGAGGTTTTGATCGTCGGTATCTCTACATACCTAGTTCAACCTCGTTACCGATAAGTACTCTTTTCTCGTTCCCGTGATATGTGATCCCTTGTGAGCCAGTCACATGCTTGCAAGCTAATTGGATGACATTCCACCGAGAGGACCCAGAGTATATCTATCCGTCATATGGATGGACAAATCCCACTCTTGATCCATGTGCCTCAACCCATACTTTCCGAACACTCAATGCCACCTTTATAGCCACCCAGTTACGATGTGGTGTTTGATGTCATCAAAGCATTCTTCCGGTGATGGTGATTAACATGATCTCATGGTCGAAGGAATTAGGTTACTATGTATCAGAAAGCTTATAGCAAATGAACTATATTAAATGACTTTATCTTTATGCTACGCTTAACTATAGGAGTATGTCCATCACATCATTCTCCTAATGATATGACCCTGTTGTTAATAACATCTCTATGTTCATGAGCAGGAAACCATGATCATATATTAACCAACAAGCTAGTTTAACAAGAGGCTTTACTAGGGACTCTTTTATGTTTACAAATCACACAAGTATTAATGTTTCCGGTTAATACAATTATAGCATGGTATGTAAACATTTATCATAAGTATGAAGATATGATAATAACCACTTTATTATTGCCTCTTGCGCATATCTCCAACATTTTGCTTGTATATTTTTGATATGTGAATTTGGTGCCATTATTTTATGTGTAGATTTTGGTGCTAATAGTGATTGTGGTTGTGAAGATTGTTGCTACTCCCCAAACTACCAAGGCAAGTGGTGCTTCATGTTTTTATTCCTATTTTTTTTACCTATGCACTAGAAATATTTTGTATAGGACTTGCATGATTATTTTGCTAAGTATTTATATGCTATGCTTGGGAAATCCTAGTAGTTGTAGAAATGTTAGAATTTCCTTTAAGTTAGGATACTTGTTATTGCCATGCTTAGCCTAGCTAATAGCAACCAAGGGTGGAATATAATCATGCTATGGAAAATATTGTTAATTCTTTTTACTTATGGTTTTGTTTAATAAAACAACTAAGTGAATGAAACACCTGGGTGGAATGGTAATTGCTTGGTGGATTTTGGTTGAGTGGTTACACAAGGCCCATTTCTATGGTTTACCTTGTGTATTTTACTTGTGGAAAGCCACCCAGGAACAAAGGGATTTGAGATGCCAAATGTTAAGAAGCTTCTAGTGCAGCCACATGGCATTACGGGCTCTTCCTGGATCATATAGGTTGCAATAACTTAGCCAAATGGACAGTTGGTGGTAGGGAAATGATAGGTTTGGAGCGCGTCCATTTTGGTCTAAGGGAAGGCTTCTAAAAGGTCCTGTCTTGGTGAAAATCAAGTCTTGTGGGGAAAGTGCACAACCTCTGCAGATGGAAGAAATCTAAGTACTTAGCCATGTCCCTGGTATTGGACAATTTGAGCATCAAGACATGGAAGCTATCAATAATCTCCTCATCCCAATTTCCTAAGTTAAAACTTGTGGTTGAACAAGGGTAAAGGTTCACTAATTTATATTGGTGGTTCCTTGGGAAAATTTGTCAAAGAAAAACTTAGGGTTTTAAACTGATAGGTAAAACCTATTTTGAGCAAAGAAAGCCTAAGCTACACTTAGCCAAATTCATGTAGTAACTAGATGTTATTATTCTACTAAGGTATCACTTGCCAATACTATTCCAATGTATTGACCCACTGTGGCTATAACTTGTGATGTTGCAGGTTACTCTGATGATGATTAGGGGTTATGAGTCTACACTCAACATGCTTGCCTGTGGCATATGAAGATGAAGACTATTTTTATATTGTTATGATTAAACTCTTGTATTAGGCCTATGGCCATGGAGTTGTAAAAGACTATGTTATCTCTGGAATGACGATGTAATAATGACCTTTGTTTCTATGTACTTCATCTTAAACTGTGGATGCTAGCATTTGATCCAGGGACTAGCATTGCAATCATAGGGATCCTTACCTTTATAAGGGTGGGATCTTACGGTTATAAAGGTGGCATTGAGTGTTCGGAAAGTATGCGTTGAGGCACATGGACCAAGACTAGGATTTGTCCATCCATATGACGGATAGATATACTTTGGGCCCTCTCGGTCCTAGGTCATCCAATAATCTTGCAAGCATGTGACTGGATCACAAGGGATCACATATCACACAAACGAGTAAAGAGTACTTATCGGTAACGAGGTTGAACTAGGTATGCAGAGATACCGACGATCAAACCTTGGATAAGTAAAGTATCACGAGACAAAGGAAATTGGTATCGTATGTAAATGGTTCATTCGATCATGAATTAATCATAAAAATATGTGGGAGCCATATGAATTTCCAGATTCCTCTATTGGTTATTGATCGAAGAAGAGTCTTGATCACGTCTGCACAATTCACGAACCGTAGGGAGACACACACTACTAGGAAAACGGCTATAGGTAATCCATACTTCTGTGGCGCACTTGCTAGTAGTGCCCCACGGGTAAAATAGGCGTGGCGCACTGCCCACAGGTGCCCTACGGCTAACTGCCATAAGCGTGGCGCACATGGCGGTGGTGCGCCACGGCTATGTGTGGGCCAGGACGCAGGTGGACGTAACACACATACCCATAGCGCACTAGGTCAAGGTGCGCTACGGATGTGTCACTTAGCCGTAGCGCACCTTGACCTAGTGCGCTACAGGCATGTGTGTTGCAGCAGCTGGGTCAACTTAGCCGCAGGGCACTCTGCCCTAGTGCCCTATGGTTAAGTGGCCTGCACCAACTGGGTCAACTTAGCCGTAGGGCACTCTGCCCTAGTTCCCTACGGATGTATAAACTTAGTAGTAGGGCACCTTGCCCTAGTGCCCTACGCCTAACTATCCTGCACCAACTCCACCCCCCCCTGTGGATCGCCTTTTTAGGCTTTGCAAAAAATAAAAGAAAATGGTAAACACTTCAAAGAATTAAATCATTTCATATTTAGGTAGGTAATGTGGTATAGCTTCTAGTAAAATTAACAAACATGAGTTTCGACTTTATCTGCAAAAAAAATTCATGCCACGGTAAAAAGGCCGTAACTTTTGCATACGATATCGAAAAAAATCGTATAATATACCAAAATGACGAGAACGAGATTTCGCATCGGCTCGCAACGACCCCTAGTCGTTTAGCGATTTTTTAGATTTTCAAAATTCGAAAGGAGTAAAAAGTTATGGTCAAAAGACCGTTTTTTCCTGCAGAAAAAAATAGAGGGCGACTTACCCGTAGCGCACCACCACCTAGTGCGCCACGGATAAGCTTGGGCGGGATTCAAATTTCGAATCCTCACCCCGCCCACCTACCCCTTTTCTTTTCCCTCCCCTTCTCTCCTTTTCCTTTTCCTCCCTTCTCATTTCCTTCTTCTTCTCCTCCTTCTCCTTCTCATTTTCCTTCCCCTCCTTCTCTTTCTCCTCATTTTCCTCCTGCTCCTCCTTCTCTTTCTCTTTCTCCTTCTCCTTCTCCTCCTCTTCCTCCTCCTCTTCCTCCTCCTTGCAGTTCCGACGGTGAGACAGCGGGCTCCTTCTTCTCCTCCTGTTCCTCCTCCTCCTTGTAGTTCCGACGACGACGAGGCCTCCTCTTCTTCTTATCCTCCTCCTCTTCTTCTCCTCCTCTTCCTCCTCTTCTTCTTCTCCTCCTCCTCTTCTTCTCCTCCTTTTCCTCCTATTCTCCTCCTCCTCCTTGCAGTTCCGACGATGACGACGAGGTGACAACGAGGAGGCGGCGACGAGGCGACGATGGCGACCTGCACTGACACGTGACGACACTGACGACTAGTGCGCCATGGTTATCGTTTCATACGCGTGGCGCACCTGGACTACTTTCCATGGCGCACTGGCATGTGCGCCACGCCTATCTCGACACAACCGTGGCGCACCAGGTAGTGCGCCATGGCTAGGAGATAGCCATAGCGCGAGGCCCGTGGCGCACTTAGGTGCGCCACGAACAGGCGTTTTCCTAGTAGTGACACTTAAGGATTCAATGTTGTTTAGTAGATATGGAAAGTGAGTAAAGAGACCAAATGTAGTTCGGAGTCTCGGATGGGATCCGGGATATCACAAGGAGATCTAGAATGGTCCGGAGAATAATATTCATATAAGGAAAGTCCAATTCCGGAGTTCGGGAATGGTTTCGGTGTTTTCACCGGGGAATGTTCTAGAAGGGTCTAGAAGGTCCACCGATCCGGAGTGGGAAGGGTACATTGATGTGTCATGACAAAGTGGAATGGTTGCATCATGTCCTAGGTCACTTGGCTGGACACTTGGAAGAGAGAAATCAAACTCTAGTTTGAGAGTCAAAAAGGCAGTTTCAAAAAGTCAAACTGGGACAATGATTTCCAAGTGGAGGGAGGGAAGGAATCCTACCTAAGGGAGGATTCCTCCCTCTCCCTTGCACCGGCCAGATGAAGTGGATTTTGGGGAGGACTACCCCCTTGGCGCTTCCCCACCAATAAAAGGAGGGGTAGGGCGTCCCCCTTGCCTACACAAAAAACCCTAGGTTGGCCGCCTCCCCCCTCTCTAGGTGTGACCAATCTAGATCTCCTCTAAACTGCTACCGACTAGCTAAACCCTAGTTGCTAGCTACCTCTAAACATCGGCCCTCTAAACCCTAGATCATCGGGGTTTCCTCTACTCCGCCATACGCGCTCAGGTTTAGGCGAAGCCCTGCAGATCTTCCCTCTAGTTCCGACACCACGCCATCGTGCTGTCGGAATCGCGGGGAGAGAGCTATAATCTCACATCCCAAAATTTTCCAAATTTTGAAATGTGAAAAATAATTAAAGAAAATAATTAATTGTTGAAATTTAGGGTGAAAAGAAACTTTTTGCTTCTAAATGGAAACATCAAAACCCTTCTTGAACAAAATTTGAATGAAAAGGGCATCCAACAAAATTTCAATCAAGTGAAATGCATTCATCAATGAATGTATCTGGAAATTTAATTTTTTTGAAAAGTTAAACCAAAACCCCAAATTTTAATGAAAGAAATCACTTCCAAAGGTCAAATGCATTTTATGCATGGAAAGAATCTTGAATATAAACACTTGGGAAAATAAACCAAAACCCTAAAACCCAAATGGAAGAAAATCATTTCCAAGATCTCTCTAAGACTATGGATTTGATCCATATAAAAATCTATCAAAAAACATTTATAAATGATCAAAAATGATAAACAAAAATATTATAAAACCATAGAAATTGGTTTCATTTAATTTGGAGCCATGGATAAAAACTTATGATTTTAATAAGATAAAAGGAATTAATTTCCAAGGCTTATAAAGCTCCTAACTAAAATCCATACCAAATTATGAGAAAAATAATCCTAAAATGATTTAAAAGCATAAAAAAAATATTAAATAAAATTATACAAATTGGAATCACCAGTTTTGGAGCTATAAATAAAAAGATATGGATTTTATAAGGCAAAGAAATAAATAAGTAAATGAGGAACATTTAAAAGACAAATTAAATCTTGGCCAAATCCATAAACAAATGAAATTAAAAAGGAGTAAAAGATTATTTAAATAAATTCATATGGATTGAACCATATTTAATTTTATTTAAATAAAGACAAATTGCCTAAACTAAATAAAACTATAAATCCCAAGAAAAGTATTTAGAAGAGAATTTAAAACTTGAATTCATCCATAAGCAAATGGAATAAAGATAATCCAAATAAAATAAAGGAATAAATATTTTTTGAATAAAAACTTATATGGACTTGAACCATATTTGTTTTGAATAAAGGCAAAATCCCTAATAAAAATGATTAATCAAATCATGAGAAAATAATAATTGAAATTGCCCAAGTGGAATAAAACTTATCTAATTAACTTAAAAAGAATAAAGAATTAATTAAATAGAATTATATGGTTTGGAACCATATTCAAATTATGCAAACAAAGACAAAAGGCCTAATTAAAATAAATAATAAATCATGAGAAAATATTTGAATATTTTCCAAAGTGGGCTAACTAATCAACTCCTAAATGGTTTAAAACCTACTAAAGGGGTTTGGTGAAATTTGAATTCAAATGGAAGCTTGAATCAATGGATTGAATAAAGACACAAACCTCATTTAAATAAATATTAAATCATAAAACAATATTTGAATATTCTAAAATGGAATTTAAACACATTATTAATCTATACAAACTTACTGAAAAGGTTTGGTAAACATTTGAATTTAAAATAGATGTTTAAATCATTTGAATAAAATATAATGGATGAGAAACATATTTAAATCTTATTTAAATAAATACAAGTGTCTATTTTTAAATAAATATTAAACCCTAAGAGAATATAAGAAAATATTCTAAAATGGACTTTAAAATACATTGCTAAACAGTATAAAAACATACAAAAAATTTGGGAAAGATCTGAATTCAATTTGAGTTTGAAATCATTTGAATAAAATCAAAACAGAAAATAGAAATGGAAAAAGAAAAAGAAAACAGAAGAAAAAATAGAAACAGACCCAACCCACTAACCCTACCCAGCTCCCAGTCCAGCAGGCCCATTTCCATCCCACCCGGCAGCTCCTCACTTTCCATCGCGAATCGTTTTCTCACCGCGCAGCGTACCCACTCGCCCACTGACCGAGCGACCCCACGCGTAACCTCTCGCCTCACTAACAACCAGGCCCCACACTGCCTCGTCATCGTTTTCCCAGCAACCAGTTCTTTCCCCAAATTCTCGCTGCCGTTCATGCGTTGATTTCTCGACTTGAATTAGCAATAACGTCGTGCTAATTCTGCCCCACGACCTTGCCCTCTTAAATGCCCCTCTCCCCTCTCTCTTTCTCCTCGCTCGCTCGCACCAGATCGCCTCCAGGCTGCCTCGATTTCACTCTCGCATCCCACTGTCTCTAACGAGCCACTGCAGCAATTCCGGCTAGCCCCGACCCCCCCACTACCCCTGGTTCCTAAGAGAGAACTCCCCATCGCCTCCGGCACCTCCCAGTAGCCTCATCTCGCCCGCGCGTGCCCCACAACCTCGGTAACAACGACGACGGAACTCCACCGTCTCCTGCCACAACTCCGGTGACCCCTGCTGGTAAAATCCGACCGTACCTCTCCCTCTCAGCGATGCTCGTGTACTCGCCTTGGTCCTGCGCGTCTAACAGACCCTTTGCTTCGCTTTCCCATTACTTATAGCCTCTCCAACATCGACGAACAGATGCACCCGATGCCGATGACAACACCGGCGAGCAATCGCCAGCAGCACCGTGCGCCCCTGTGCCTGCGACGACAACGTTGAGCATCAGCGCGACCCAGCTAACCCGGTGAGATTCTTCCCCCTCCCCCTTGCTTCCTGTATTAGCCGGAGCGCCACCGCCTGAACGCGCCGCCGCCGCTCACTGTTGCTAGCGCCGCCAGTTAGTGACCACTGGATCTGAGCCGTTAGATGTAGATCATGAGGACACGATAGAATCATTAAACGAAGCGGTATGACTTGATCTGTGTTGTGCGTTGCTATTTAGATCTAACGGTCCACATAGTGTGATCCTCACGAACCGTTATCAGCCAATAAGACACTGACGCGTGGCACAGACTTTTTTTAAAAAACAGAAACATTTCTATTATTGTATGGATTTTATAAAATTCATAACTTTTGATCTACACGTCCAAATTTTGCAAATTTTATATCAATGGATTCACAAAAATGTGAAATTTTCAACCATGCCCTTAGTTTAGTGTTTTGCTTCTGAAAAAGTAGGTGTTTTTGCAGAAACATTTCTAGGCCTATTTTGAGTATAAACGTTATTCTAAAAATGATTTTTGGGTAAAATATTTTGCAAATGATTTGTTTTGAACCTACTGACCAGAAACACAAACTTTTTGGGTTTATAAATATATTTTTTTAAACACAAGGAATTATTCCTTGAATAAAGGCATTTCTAGTAAAAAAATGTTTGCTATGAGTTAAAAAGTCTTTTTTAGTAAAACCTTTTGCAAATGGTTTGAATTGAACTCTCTGACCCTAAACACTAACTTTTGGATTTAAAAATATATATTTTATTAACCCTAGAAAATTATTTCTTTGAATAAAAGCATTTCTAGTAAAACAAAAATGTTGTTATTATTTAAAAATGGTTTTTTAGTGAAACCTTTTGTAAATGAATTTGTTTTAAACACTAACATTTGTGTTTAAAAATATGTTTGTCAAACACTAGAAATTATTCCTTTGATTAAAATCATTTCTAGCAAAATAAAAATGATTTAAATGGACCATTTTCACTAACTTGATTTTAAATGGTTTTGCCACTTTTATAAATGACCAATAGATGTTTTAAAATGTTTATAGCCTTATTAAAAACCACTCTTCCAAATAAAAAAATCTTTTGCATGCTTGCATGCATTGTTTTGTTTTCTTTACTTTATGTGGTGAATTGTTTGAATGCTAGTTTTGAATTTGTGCCTTGATTGAATTGTAGTGAACTTTGAAGAGTGTGACAATTGCAAGATCAAGGAGTGAACATAGTTTCGCTACTAAAAATGCAAGTGGTGTTTCATACACTTCGTCCTATTATTTTCACTATGCATTAGTGATATTTTGAGTAGGACTTTCATGGAATTTTTACTAAGTATGCTATGCCTTGGGAAATCCTAGTAGACGATGACTTAGTAGAATTTTCCCTAAGTTAAGATTCTTGGTACTAATATGCTTAGCCTAGCTAGTAAAAAACAAGGGTGGATTATATTCATGCTATGAAATATTTCTAAGTCTATGACTTATGTTTCGTTTAATAAAACTACTAAGTGAATGAATCACCTGGGTGGAATGGTATGAATGGGATATGTTGAGTGGTTACATAAGGCCTAGTGACTTGCAACCTTGTGTATCACACTTGTGGAAAGCCACCCAGGAACAAAGAGATTTGAGATGTCAAATGTTGAGAATCTTCTAGTGCAACCACATGGTATATGGGCTCTTCCAGGATCATATAGGTTGCAATAACTTAGCCAGATGGACAAAAGGTTGTAGGGGGTGATAGGATGGAACGCGTCCATTTGGTCTAAGGGAAGGCTTCTGAAAGATCTTGTCTCGATGCATGTCGAGTCTTGTGGGGAAAGTGCACCACCTCTTGAGAGAGTAAAATCTAAGTACTTAGTTGTGTCCTCGACAATGGACAATTTTAGCATTAAGACATGGAAGCTATCAAGGATCTCCTCATCCCAATTTCGAAGTTAAAAGCTTGTGGTTGAACAAGGGCAAAGGACCAGTGGTTACACAAGGCCCTGTGACTAGACTACCTTGGTAACACACTTGTGTTCCTTCGGTAATTTTAACAAACAAAAACTTAGTGTTTTCAACTAATAAGGAAAACCTTATTTTGAGCAAAGCAAGCCTAAGCTCCACTTAGCCAAATGCATATAGATGGTAGATACCACTACTCTACCATAGTATCACTTGCCAATACAATTCAAATGTATTGACCCTTGTGGCTGTAACTTATTATGTTGCAGGTTGTTTGATGTTAGTGAAGTGTGTTGAATAGGATTACTAGTCTACAACCAACATGATTGCCTGTGGCACATTGAAGATGAAGGAATCCATGCTATATAGATATTTCTGCTGCACTTTAATGAAATATCCAAATGAGCTATGTAAGATGTAATATAATATTTTATTCCTAGTTATAATGTTCTATTATGACCTTTGTTTCTTGATATTACATCTTAAACTGTGGATGCTAGCTATTGATCCAGGGACTAGCATTGTAAACATAGGGATCTCTACCTTATCAGGTTGGGACCTCTATAGATGGTATCAGAGCACTGTGTTGCCTGTAGGATTGTAACCCTAGGATTGGACAAAACCCCTTAGAAAAATAGGAGTTGTATTTTTTCAAACTTATTTACAAACAATCTTGTAAACTCTTTCCTCAACCTTTTTGGTTTTGATTCTACATCTCTTCTTTTCAACTTGATGGACAAAAACTTTAACATGAGCAAGGACTTCAATATCACAAAGGAATTCAACTTTAGTTTCACCAAGGACTTCAATTTGGACATCACTAAAGACTACAAGTGAGATAAGAAATGATACTCAAGACTTCAAGACTAAGGAAACACAACCTAGAAGGAACCATCATCACCTTTGAGCTTGTGACCAAGATGGAAGAATTTTCCAAGGAAACCATGAGCTTGTTCAAGAAGAAACAACTAAGAAGAATGAAATGATCTCAAGTGAACCATATAGTTGGACCACCATACTAGTGTTTAGTTTAGATCAACTTATT
Source organism: Avena sativa (assembly GCA_916181665.1). Classification (NCBI taxonomy): domain Eukaryota; kingdom Viridiplantae; phylum Streptophyta; class Magnoliopsida; order Poales; family Poaceae; genus Avena; species Avena sativa. The sequence continues at coordinate 359,763,422 of OV702283.1, forward strand.
GATCACACCAACTTATGTGGTGTAGCAAAAATATTTTGTTGCCTAAAAACATGCTTGAATCTTGTTGTTTGAGTGGAATGTTTGATTGTGATTGCTTGCACATTGTTTGTGTGAATTGTGGTGTCTGAGTAGAATTTGTCCTATAGAAAATCTTTTGCCTACTCTAATCCCAATCCAACCCAAACAGATGACTTCTCCAAGAGACCACAACCCCAACATCAAGAATGATGACAACAATAACAACAACAACAAACAAGAGATGCACATGAGAGAACAACTGCTAGCAACCCAAGCCAAGTTGGATCAAGTGACAACTCAGTTTTTAGCCAACAACAATGCGTTAGACCCAACCATGCAATAGTTTTTAGAAACCCAATCCCAATTGTTGCAAAGGATGACCAATAAAATGATCAACATGAGAAGCAACCTTTCCCAAGGAGATTGTGACAACAATGATATCAAGGATGATATTATAGAAGGAATTCAAGCTTGCAATATTTGTGGATACATGGAACACACTTACAAAGAGCATGTGGACCAATTCCCTAATTGTGAAGAGAAACATCCAACTAAATAATTCCCCACATCTCAAGTTACTTGTTTCCTATGTGAAGGAAATAATCATGTCCCTATCCAATGCCCCATCTATCCTATAGTTCAACAAATCAAACAAGATGTAATGCATCAAATGTTTGGAAACCTCCATAAGGGAACAACTTATACCAAGAAGGATAAAGACAAAATCAGAACCGTGCCACAAAAGACCACACCCAAGGTGACCACAAGGTGTCGTTACTCATGTGGAGAAGAAGGTCACATCTCTAGTGACTGCCCCAAGAAGAGAGAAAGATTTCCCACATTTGTGGTGAAATATGAAGAACATGAACTACAAGAACTCCTAGCTTTGGAGATACCCAAGAAGAAGAAGAAGAGCCAAGAAAACAAACAAGAGACAATGATACCCAAGAATAAGAAGGACATTATCCAAGTGATGTTCCACAAATGCAAAGAGCTAGGCCATTATGCATCAAATTGTCCAGAAAAGAAGGAAGACAACACAAGCAAACCTATGAGAGACATATACCTTGTCATATGTTTCAAGTGTGGAAACAAAGGACACTATGCAGACATCTGTCCAGAGAAGTTTCATCAAGATCCCAAGTAAGCCAAGATGTAATCTAGTTAAAAACCTTTTTAAGGGTGGTGGCACTCTAGTTGTCTTGTAGCCAACTTGTAACCTCTAGCCTTCACAAATGTCGGGACGAGATTTCTTTTAAGGGTGGTAGCCTGTCACATCCCAAAATTTTCCAAATTTTGAAATATGAAAAATAATTAAAGAAAATAATTAATTGTTGAAATTTAGGGTGAAAATAAACTTTTTTCTTCTAAATGGAAACATCAAAACCCTTCTTGAACAAAATTTGAATGAAAAGGTCATCCAACAAAATTTCAATCAAGTGAAATGCATTCATCAATGAATGTATCTTGAAATTTAAACATTTGGGAAAGTTAAACCAAAACCCCAAATATTAATGAAAGAAATCACTTCCAAAGGTCAAATGCATTTTATGCATGGAAATAAATCTTGAATATAAACACTTGGGAAAATAAACCAAAACCCTAAAACTCAAATGTAAGAAAATCATTTCCAAGATCTCTCTAAGAATATGGATTTGATCCATATAAAAATCTATCAACAAACATTTATAAATGATCAAAACTGATAAACAAAAATATTATAAAACCATAGAAATTGCATTGGTTTCATTTAATTTGGATCCATGGATAAAAACTTATGATTTTAATAAGATAAAAGGAATTAATTTCCAAGGCTAATAAAGCTCCTAACTAAAATCCATACCAAATTATGAGAAAAATAATCCTAAAATGATTTAAAAGGATAAACAAATATTAAATAAAATTATACAAATTGGAATCACCAGTTTTGGATCTATAAATAAAAAGATATGGATTTTATAAGGCAAAGAAAGAAATAAGTAAATGAGGAATATTTAAAAGACAAATTAAATCTTGGCCAAATCCATAAACAAATGAAAGTAAAAAGGAGTAAAAGATTATTTAAATAAAATCATATGGATTGAACAATCTTCAATTTTATTTAAATAAAGACAAATTGCCTAAACTAAATAAAACTACAAATCCCAAGAAAAGTATTTAGAAGACAATTTAAAACTTGAATTCATCCATAAGCAAATGGAATAAAGATAATCCAAATAAAATGAAGGAATAAAGATTATTTGAATAAAAACTTATATGGACTTGAACCATATTTGTTTTGAATAAAGGCAAAATTCCTAATAAAAATGATTAATCAAATAATGAGAAAATAATAATTGAAATTGCCCAAGTGGAATAAAAGTTATCTAATTAACTTAAAAAGAATAAAGGATTAATTAAATAGAATTATATTGTTTGGAACTATATTCAAATTATGCAAACAAATACAAAACGCCTAATTAAAATAAATAATAAATCATGAGAAAATATTTGAATATTTTCCAAAGTGGGCCAACTAATCAAATCCTAAATGGTTTAAAACCTACTAAAAGGGTTTGGTGAAATTTGAATTCAAATGGAAGCTTGAATCAATGGATTTAATAAAGACACAAACCTCATTTAAATAAATATTAAATCATAAAAGAATATTTGAATATTATAAAATGGAATTTTAAACACATTATTAATCAGTACAAACTTACTAAAAAGGTTTGGTAAACATTTGAATTTAAAATATATGTTTAAATCATTTGAACAAAATAAAATGGATGAGAAACATATTTAAATCTTATTTAAATAAAGACAAGTGTCTATTTTTAAATAAATATTAAACCCTAAGAGAATATAAGAAAATATTATAAAATGGACTTTAAAATACATTGTTAAACAGTATAAAAACATACTAAAAATTTGGGAAAGATCTGAATTCAATTTGAGTTTGAAATCATTTGAATAAAATAAAAACAGAAAATAGAAATGGAAAAAGAAAAAGAAAACAAAAGAAAAAATAGAAACAGACCCAACCCACTAACCCTACCCGGCTCCTAGCCCAGCAGGACCATTTCCAGCCCACCCGGCAGCTCCTCACTTTCCATCGCGAATCGTTTTCTCACCATGCAGCGTAACCACTCGCCCACTGACCGAGCGACCCCAGGCGTAACCTCTTGCCTCGCTGACAACCAGGCCCCACACTGCCTAGTCATCCTCTTCCCCGTGACCAGTTCTTTCCCCAAATTCTCGCTGTCGTTCATGCATTGATTTCTCAACTTGAATTTGCAATAACGCTGCGCTAATTCTGCCCCGCGACCTTGCCCTCTTAAACGCCCCTCTCCCCTCTCTCTTTCTCCTCGCTCGCTCGCACCAGATCGCCTACAGGCTGCCTCGATTTCACTCTCGCACCCCACTGTCTCTGACGAGCCACCGCGGCAATTCTGGCCAGCCCCGACCCCCCCACTGCCCCTGGTTCCCACGAGAGCACTCCACATCGCCTCCTGCACCTTACAGTAGCCTCATATCACCCACGCGTGACCCACAGCCTCGGAAACAACGACGACTGAGCGCCACCGTCTCCTGCCACAACTCCGGCGAGCCCTACTGGTAAAATCCGACCGCGCCTCTCCCTCTCAGCAATGCTCGTGTACTCGCCTTGGTCCTGCGCGTCCAACATACCCTTTGATTTTATTTCCCTTGACTTGTAGCCTGACCAACATCGACGAACAGACGCACCCGATGCCGGCGACAACACTGGCGAGCAATCGCCAGCAGCACCGTGCACCCCTGTCCCTATGACGACAATGTTGAGCATCAGCGCGACCCAGTGAACCCGGTGAGCTTATTCCCCCTCCCCCTTGCTTCCTGTATTAGCCGGAGGGCCACCTCCTGAACGCGCCGCCGCCGCTCACCATTGCAAGAGACGCCAGTTAGTGACCAGTGGATCTGAGCCGTTAGATGTAGATCGTGAGGACACGATAGAATCATCAAGCACAGTAGAAGTAACATCATGAGCATCAAAAGCAGTTTCAGACTCATCAGTAGTAGCAGTGTGTGTAGCATGTGTATGTGGTGGTGGTATAACAAGCTTACTTATAACCGACGATGAATCAAGAGCAGCAGAGGTATTTAGGACTATACCTCTTCTTGTAGTGGATGGTAAAATAGGGAACTTTCCATCACGAGATTTCCCCATGATGAAAGGAGTAGTAGTGAACAATAATATATCCAAGTGAACTTACAAATAAAGCTATTCTCCCCGACAACAGCACCAGAAAATAGTCCTGATGACCCACAAGTATAGGGGATCACAACAGTCTTCGCGGGTAGTATTAACCAATTTATTGATTCGACACAAGGGGAGCCAAAGAATACTTGCAAGCCTTAACAACTGAATTGTCAGTTCAGCTGCACCTGGAAGTAGTTTTTGCTCACGGAAGTTTATCAGTAGCAACAGTTTGTAGTAGCAACAGCAACAGTAAAATAGGAGCAATAGTAACAGTAACGGTAACAGTATGATTCAAGTGTGTGGTAGGCATAGGGATGGATGGACGGGCGTTGCATGGACGAGTCTAAACATGTAACTTCAAGACCTAGGGCATTGCAGATAAATAATAACAAGCATCCAAGTACTAAAAAATCCTAGGCATGTGCTCCAAATATAGTCATACGTGCTCACAATGAGAACTTGCACAACATCTTCTGTCCAGCCAGCCTGTGGCAGCGGGGCCTCTAGGGAACTACTGTCAATTAAGTTGCTCCTTTTAATAGAGCACCGGAGCAAAGCATTAACACTTCGTGAACACATGTGATCCTCACACCACAACCATCCCCTCTTGTTGTCCCAATTATTGTCACTTTGGGGCCTTTGGATCCGGACAATGATATGTGTACACAACTTGCAGATAAGATCACAAACAATACTATCATAATGATTCTATAATAAGTTCAGATCTGAGATCATGGCACTCGGGCCCTAGTGACAATCATTAAGCACAACAATTTTCAACAAAGTCAAATAGCACTAATAGAGATACTAGGCACTATGCCCTAAAAGATCTTATTCGATTACATGATAGAACTCATCCAATCCCTACCATCCCCAATCCTACAACGGGGGATTACTCACTCATGGATGAGGGAAACATCGGTGGTTGATGGAGATGCGTTGGTGATGACGATGGCGATGATCCTCCCCAAATTCCCTGTCCCGGCAGGGTGCCAGAACGGAGTTTCTGGATCCGAATCTTGGTTTCTGGTGGCGGCGGCGAAGCAGAACTATTTCTGGAAAACTATCGAACCCCCCTCGGTTTTTAGGTCGAAAGGAAAGTTATAGGCGAAGAGGGAAGGCGGAGGGGGTGCCTGGGGTGGCTGCACCCCCTCCAGGCGTGGCCAGTGGTGGGCCCGCGCCTGGGGTGGGTGTGGGCTCCCCAGGCCTCCTCTCCGTCTCGTCTTCTGGCTCCATGGATCTTCTAGTGAAATATAATTTTTGGCATATTTTCCGAGATTTTTCCTGATAGTTCATTTTCTGCACAAAAACAAGACACCAAGGTAATTCTGCTGAAAACAACGTCACTCCGTGTTAGTTATATCCAAATCACACAAGTTTAGAGGAGAAACAATAGCAAAGTGTTCGAGAAAGTAGATACGTTTTGGACGTATCAGAAACTTGTTGTTGTGCTCATCACACCTTGCTCTTGGGGTTTCCAATGAAGCGTCCCACGACAGTGTTGGGCGTCATCAAGCTCTTTTCTGGCGCCATTGCCGGGGAGGCTAAGGACGTCTTCACAAGGGGAGTCCTCCACAACCTTTCTCTTTACTTTGTTTTCGTTTTGCTCAGATTCTTTTGCTTGGTTTTGTTTGCCTGTTTTTATCAAAAACTCAAAAAAAATAGTCTAGTCTAGTTTGGTTTGCTTTCTCTTATCAAAAACACAAAAAAAATAGTTCCTGCTCTAGTTGTTGGTCTGCTATTGCCTTACTTTGTCATGCTTTCTTTCAATGGATGGTTTCTTTGAAACTAGTTTTTATTGGCAAGGTGGGTTCACGGAAAAACAAAAGTCTTATTATAAGGAACATCGTTTGTCACAAAAAGGGACACACTTATGGGAACAAATTGATAAATTGAATACTATTGCTAGAGAGGTTTGCTCTACTTATAATGTTACTTATTTCTTTGATAAATCTTGTTGCTATAGGAGGTATAAACACCTGCCTTTTCAATGTGAGTATAATGATAATGTTACCATATCTTCTTGTGTTAAAGTAAATTATGTCTTTTATTATGCGGAACAAATTGAAGAATTTATTGCTTTCAAGGGTGCATTTGAACTTGCCAGTTTGCTTGAAAATACTGATGATGCACCTTATGAAATGGCTATATTTTTGAATATTTTAATAGGTGCTTTCCATGAATGGAAGAGACTAATGCCTTGCAGGAGCCTATGAGAGAAGAAATTGCTGAACCTGAAAGCCCATTAGATGAAAAAGAGGAGGAGAGTGATGAACAAAAGGAGGAAGAATAGATCTACCCATGCCTACCTTCTAATGAGAGTAACCCTTTACCTCTTACATTAATTTATTGTCCCCCAAGCTTACCAAAGGACGATGAATGATATGTTCCTATGGATTCTTTTGAAATATCTGCAAAGGGTAAAACTTGTGATAATAGTTATGCTCCTGTTATCTATGATAATCCTATATTTGTCCCTAACTTCGAAATGCATGGTACTAAAGAGTTTTTCTTAGAAAATATTTATGATAAAGCTCTAGATGATGGTCCTATATTAAATGATCATTCACCTTGTTATAGAATTGTTAAAAGTGGATTTGAAGGTTTTAATCCCACTATTTTTGAGCTTGATTAAAATTATGTGTTTATAGATCATAAAAATCATCCTTTATGTGATAGTTATATTGTTGATTTTATTCATGATGCTACTGAAAGTTATTATGAGAGAGGGAAACATGGTCTTATGTATCTCAACAATATTAATTTTCCCCTCTTTATGTTGAAAATCTTGAAGTTGCACTTGTTTTTTTTTCCTATGGAAGTGGGTTATACTTAAATGTGTTTTGTATTTTCTTCTTGATGCTCTCTTTTACTTCAATTCATATTTCCTATGTGAGCATCTTCTCAAACTATCATGCCTAACTTAAAGGCGTTAAAGAAAAGTACTTGTTGGGAGATATCCCAAGAGTTTTCTTGAGTCTTGGAAGTTATTACTTTAGTAATGACCTCTTCTTATCCTTTTTTGTTTGCCTTTTGTGCCAAGAATTACCTCTAATGAGAGGGAAGTAAGATTTGGGGAGTTGTTGTCCCGAAACAGAATTCTGTCCTCCACCATAAAAATTAGTGAGGAGTCTCTGTAAGTCGGATTGAGCTGAAAATTTAGGAATTAATCCCCCAGTATGTTATCTAACTTTAGTTAGTTCAAAATTTTTTTATTTGAGCAACATAATATATTCGAAAAAATCGGTTTCTACGTGCTGTTCTGTTTTGACAGATTTCTGCCATTATTTGCATTTGCTTTTTATTGATTCCCTTTTGGGTTATTTTGGGGGAATATAGCTTTTTAAAAGAGTTTCTACAGTAGATTGTGTTTTTAGTGAAAAGTTTTTCTGTTCCAAAGCTAAACCCAATGGTCTATTATCTTTTGAATACACTAATGTTGCTAAGGAAGATTGTGTGAAGTTTTGTATAAAGGAAAATTTTCAGGTGTAGAGAGAGAATGATGTAATGAGATGAAGAATGGACAAAAGCTCAAGCTTGGGGATTCCACCCCGGTGTCACCCCAAGAAATATCCAAGAGGTACAAGAGTCAAAGATTGGGGATTTCCAAGGCATCCCCTTCTTCATCAATAAAAAGCTCAGGTCTGTCTAGACACTTCGTTTTTATTGTTTCATGCACTTTTGTGTTGTTCTTGGAGCGTCTTAGTTTTAGTTTGCTTTTGTTAGTTTGTTTAGTTTTATTGAATAAAGTAGTTTGGACCCCCATTCTCGCTGGGTTGTTTCAAATAAGTTGCTTGGTGTTGGAAAGGAGTAGAAAGTTCTTACTTGATAAGTGCAAGAGGAGCTTGCATTGACTGTGACTTAGACTTTAGCATGACATGCTAGGTGTTGTTTTGAACTTATGCTTAGTGATTATTTCTATAGCATGTATTGTTCCAAACAATTGGGATTGCTTAGTGTGCCTTGAAATAATTATGCGTTGTTTTAGCATGCAAAAACATAGTATTGTGGTATTCTCCTTTGATGCTTTCTTTGGGTTGACTTGGCACATGCTCACACCATGTTATGACTATGAACAAGTCACCATAGCCTCTATGATCATCTATTCCTTGACTTGTATTACCACTCTATGATTTGATTAGTAATGTTTTGTTGCTCTACATGATTGTGGCCATTATTGCTTTCTTAGTTGGGTGCTCCTAGTCTTTTGCTAGCCTCCACTTGTATGAGTAAGCTCTAATCATGCTTCCAACTCCCAACAAACCAAGTTATTCCAAAGTGTCCACTACAAAATCCTATGCATGGTGTGTTACACCATTCCAAGTATATTCTTGTTTTCAGCTATCTTCCAATTAAAAAGTATTTTGTTATGTGAAAACTTAGTGATTAAATCCATCACAAACTTGATGGCATACTTTATATTCTTTTCCCCTAATAAACTTGAACCATTGTGTCATCTCTGTTGTATATGCTTGCACTTATACGTTGGAATTAGCAGAACCGTGTTGTCATGGGGAACGTTTTCAACATTGCACTTGTACTTTATACATATTTGATATCTTGCTGTTTTGTCTATGGACGTCACCGGTGTGAAATAAAGAGGGAGCTTGTAAGTCCATGGAGTTATGTATTTTGTGTTAGAAAAACGCCTGGGCCACTAGCCTAAGCCATGCCTAATCATGGTGGAAACTTGTAGCATCACCATAATGAGCTATCTGTGAAGCATCCTCAATAAAAATCTATTCACATAGTAAATAAAAAGATCGCTGAGATGCTCATTGTCTGCTTGCCTTGTCATTTTGGTTATGTGATAGATCTTGTACCATGTGCAAGGGGTACCCCGTTGGCGGTTCTCTATGATATGCATGTACTTACTATGACAAGAACTTACGGGTGACTGAAGTTGAGTAGCATGAGGTGTGGCCCTCGTATTCAAGGGACTTGAGATTACCAACTTATACTTTGATAAGCATATACTCCATAGTTTGTTCACTTTAACCTTAATCACTTCAAGATGCTTATGATAGGGGCAATGAGGGCTGAAAGCTAACAAGTACCATAAGTTTTGGAAGCTCTTTTTGAAATTTGAAATCCCTGCTTCCCTTTATGAAGCGCCTTTCTTCCACCATTATTTGAGTCTCCACCTTCTACCTTTAGGAACCATTAAGATAGCTTAGTTTCCATTCTGTGTGAAAGTGTCCCAAAACTTATTGATTGATGCATATTGTGATATTACTTGTTCTTGTGCTACTTGTATCTAGTCACTCATGAACTTTGAAGGTGTCATATGCATATATTTGCTACTCTATGAGGGACAAGCTGAATGCCACTATGCCATGTGTAACATCCCAAAAATATGAAACTTGGATCATCAAACTCTAATCATCAAAATTTAGGATTAACAAAAACTTTTCTAAATAAAAATAAGAAGGCATGCATGTGTGTATGCATTTCATTTTGGATTCTTTTGATTTACCTTGCTTGTGTGTTTCTTTGCTTGTAAAAGGATTCTTAGGTGAAATAAACATCATCTAAACAATCCCCACACTTTTCCCAAAGACAAACAAATCAAACAAAATGAGTGAATGGTCACTTTGGCCAAATTAACTACCGTGCCTACTTTGGCTATCTCTAACTTTCAAAACTTAACAGAAACTTGTTTGGATCTTTACACCCCTTGATAGTACTCATAACAAAGTACCAAGGCCCACCTTGTGATCATCCAAAAACATTTGTATGCATAGTTTAAATGACAGTTCAAAATTGAATCTATATCATATGGGAAGATCCCACTTTTTCAAAAACCACTTAAACAAGCTCAACTTTCAAAACCCAAGCATCCACAGACTCACCAGAACATTACTAGCACACCCACCAAAACTATTTTCAAAATTCAAAACTTGAATTCATGCGGCCATTTCATCAAACACCTTGCTGATTCAAATCAAACAAAATCAAAACACTATAGTGTGCAGTGTTTTGGGCCTAACTTGTTCCCTCTCTGGACACCACTAGCCTTAGTAGATCATCTAACAACCTTAACTAATCTCTATCACCACTGTAAGCTAGCCTTTGTCATCAATGGTGAACAACCCGAGTGCACCATTGTCACCCCAGTGTGGACAGCAAGATACAAGCAGCACTAACCTCGCCAACCTTGTCTGGGAGCAAGCTAGCACCCCACCGCCACTCCATGTCCCAGCCGCGAGTGATGCCAGCCCCTGGACCACACGCACAGACCATGCCAAGACGCTCTGCAACCATGCCGAGAGCGCGCCCCGTGCGGCACGCTCGACAGACGCCCACAGACCGCGCGCCGCCCTCGCCGCGTGCATACGCAATCACCACCATCCCAGCAACCCCGCAGACACGCCCGTTAGCCGCCGCGCGGACCACGCGTGATGTGCGCCATTAAATCTTCCGTCGGACCAGCGCAGAGCATCGCAGCATTCCGACCAATCCGCACCGCCCCACGCCTCGCCACCACGCCGTTGAGCTTCGCCAGGGAGCATAGCACCGCCCCCTACCGTCGCCCACGCTGATAGCCTTCTGTGCCGTCGACCACGACGAGCTCAGCTTGCGCCCGCCAGTTCCCTCTCGCCACTATAAAAGGAGGCCTCCCCCGCTCAAACTCTTCACACCATTCCACTCCCCTCTCCTCACTGATCGTTCCACCCCGTTCCCGGAGGAAGGCGAGCAGCGCATCACCGGAATTTCACCGGAGCCCGCCGCTGCTGGAGAAGCAGGGAGCCAGCGATTGGAGCCGCCCCAGGAGAAGTTGCCGGTACCAGGATTACCATCGCCGACCCTCGCCTAAGCCCCGGTGAGCCTCCCACGACCCCCACCTGCAGCGTTAGGGTTCTGTCTCGCCGGCGCTGCCCGACATGGACGATAAACCAGAGCCGTTGGATTAGAACTAGATCTAACGCACCACGTTCCCACGTACCGCTTCGCACCCCCTGTCTCACTAACGCGTGGGGACAATCACTTAACCAGCCCGCGTAAGCGCTGTGCTTAGCAGTCCGGCCCGTTAACCTTTCCCGCGCAGCCCACTCGTTTGAATTTGGATTTTTCCATTTTCATTCAAACACAGTTCTATACCTAGTTTCAAAAATCAACCTAGCTCGATTTATCGAACGACATTGAATGAAACCAATTTTGTTAGAAAGGTCTTGAAATGCTGAATCCAATCCCGTTGGATTCAAATCATTTGGATATGTAGATCATCCTTGGTAAAAATAACAAGGCATAAGCTTTTATGCATTCAAACATTTTTCAAATTTAAACCATAATAGCTTTTGAATTGATTCCAACTCTCAAAAATCACATTTAACCATACCTTTCAGAATATATAAAAAATATATGGGTTTACTTACAGAAATAATGTTTAAGTAATAAAAGAATGCCACATAGGCATTTCTAGTCACTTATTTTATTTAAAATAAAAAGGTTAAACCTTATTAAATTGTGACACCACTTTAAATCACATTCCCATGGACTAAAATATGTGGTGATGACATGTGTCAACATGATCCCATGTTTGGTTTGGATAATATTAAATCTTAAGTAGTTTTTCAATGAGTAGAAATTACTTTTCTAAAAATAAAATCATTAAGTCAAGTGCTTGTAATGTTAGTGATGATGCTAGATCATCTATAGAACCCATTTGTGTGATGATTGAAAGTAGTTCAGTATTGTTTGGTGATTGTGTACCTCGTATTTATTCATAGACGCTAGTACCGACCAAGGATACGAGGAGGAAGGAGGATACTACGAGGAAGAAGCCGAGGAGAACTTCAGCCACTGCTCTGCATAAGGCAAGCTAACACTTGCAAGATACTCTTCGGATGCAAACAAATACTTACTTGTTACCATGCCAACTATATGACTTAAGCATATGTGATCATACCCACTTGAAAACCCAATCCTAGTTTTACTTGCAAGCTTTCTACTTTATTTCTTTATCAAAGATTTTACTTAGAGTTTACTGAAGTAACTTGTAGATTCTAGGAAGATACTTGAAGGTTGCATAAAGAGCATAAAATTTGGCCTAAGCTAGAAACCTTGATATCATCCTAAGGCATGAGGTGGTAATTAGTTGAAACTCCACTTGTTTATCACCCCTCATTAGTACTCACCCCCATTTGTAGATGCTAGTGTTAACCATAAAACTTGATCAACTTTAGATGGGAATACTTGGTGAAAATGGTTATGAAAACCTTAGAATGATGGATCATTCTACTGAGATGTTTTAACATGTGTTTCTGAACACCAGATGATTTTGGTGATGAAAATGTTGAGGCGTGAGCCTTAGCCCAGATGCGATACCATTCCAATTTTACTGTACAACCACAATACCCGAAGATCGGGTAGGGCTTGATTGGAAACTTATATACCTTAGTATTGGTTCCCTCACGGCCAAGGTCTGAGCTGAGGCTACCTTGTGAAGATTGTCCACCTGTGTAGTACCCAAGATGACAGTTGGTCATGATTGGGAGGCCAAACTCAAAGGAGAGGTGCTTATACTAGGGCGTTTAATTGAAAGGTTAGGATTGATTATCCGCATACTGAGTATGGTGAATTCAGGATTTGTTCCTGACGGATCTATCGAATGTTGTGGTGAAAGTGTACAATCTCTGCAGAGTGTCAAACTATTCGAATAGCCGTGTCCGCGGTTATGGACAGTTGGAGTGGCCATATTGTTCCCCCGTTAGATGTTTTCAAAATGACTTGTGAAATGACTTGAGACTTTGACTTGACCACAACAGAGTTGTGGCATGAGATACAAGTTCCCACTTAGGTGTTATAAAATTTGACTAGTTTTCTCTTGCTTCTGAACTTAGTAGAGGTAAATCTGGCTTTTTGCAAAACAACCATAGAGCTTAGTGTCCTACTACAAAAACCCCCATCACTTGTTAGTATTAGTTTGTGAGTACTTAAAGAGTACTCATGGCTTTGTCCCTGGCTATTCCCGTGGCCAGACTATGAAGAGGAGTACCAGGATGATGGACCCCAGGAAGGTTACGACAACTAGGATCATCTCCCATCGTCAGCATTGCCTGTGACCCCGAAGATGGAGCTTCGCCTATGCTACCTTTATTATTACGTATTTCCGCTGCTTGAATTGTATTAAGAACTGGATCACGAGATCCTTATTTGTGTAAGACCTTATGTATGGTTTGTAAGGGATGATGTACTGTGATATCCAATTTTGTTATTTCTCGCAAAAATGGTAATCCTGGGATTGCGATGTATGGCATGACAGGCATCTGGGATTAAAAATCCGGGTGTTGACAAGTTGGTATCAGAGCCATCCTGACCATAGGAGACCCTAGTTAGACTGGACGTTTGAATCAAAAACTTAGTTTCAAAACCAAAGGAAGCAAATATTTACAAAAACTTATTCCCATTCTTATCACCTTGATTCTTTCATAAAAATACATGTTCCTCAAAAAAACTCTTGAAAAATACATAAACTTTGACACACTTGATCACTCTACTAACTTACTCATCCTATATTCTTATAGATGGACGTGAGGTACAGCAAGTTTTATCAGTTGGGGAATGGAGGAGACCTTATCTTTGAGAAGGATTTGGACCAGCTTTCGGAACTTCTGGAGCGTCCGCACCCCGAGTTCTTCGAAGCTCAGCTCAATGATCAAGGAGGAGAAGATCTGCAGTGGCTAATTGTTGCAAGTCTCCGAGGAAAGATTGAACCTCCCACTGCTGAGGGAATTCAGTTTACCTTAAGAAAGAACAACTGGTTTGATGGACTTGCCAGGTCCATGCAGGAAGCTCTTGCCCATCTGTGTGGGCAGAGTATCAACCAGATCAAGGGTACCCTCTTTGAGTTTTGCCCAAGGCGTGATGCCAATGGACAGCCACTGGAAGCCCCATACCACCCCTAGCTGAAGACTCAGTTGGACCACCTTAGCTTCAGGATGTACGATCGTCAGCAGGAACTAGACAATTGCCATGACTACTCCAACCACAAGTTCGCCATCATCAAGACGAAGGATCAGACTATCGCCATGCTAGCGAAGGATCGCAAGTCTCGCCGCCGTTAGCTCGACAAGAAGGAGCGCATCATTGCCCGTCTTCGCCACCGTATCTCGGCTTTGGAGGAGACCATCCACGAGAAAGACATGCAGTTGGAGGAAAGAGAGAATGCCGGAGAGGATCTTCTGTGAGACCCCTACTCCTATCTCAGTGATGATGATGATTTTCTGGAGGATCATGCTATGGACTTCTTCACCGATGAGGATGATTTTGCCTTCATCAATGACGATGATGATGACGACTACACCGACTCCGAGTAGTAGCAGCACTTAAGCACTAGCGTAGTGAGTAGTATTCGGTCCCATTGTATCGTAGTTTCCAGAATGGTTCTTAAAACCATCTGTTTTTCTTGTTTTGTGGTGTGTGTTGTATCGTGTGAATGAATGAATGAAAAGCAAGTTGCTAGAAAATCTGAGTCGACCTTTAAAAACTTTTCAAAATCCCAGAACCTTAGAAATTTCCCTCTTTTCTCATGATCTATCTCAATCTTCATATGCCACGCGGAGGAAGTGGTTCATCCCCGGACCCGATGTTGCAAGTCCTGCAAATGTTGGTTTCTGACCGCGAAGCTGAAAGAGCTGAACGTCAAGCCAACCTAGCCACCCTTCAGCAGATAGCCCAGCTAGCCCACAATAATCAAGGCCAAGGAAATCAGGACAACCATGGATCTAAGCTCAAGAATTTCCAGAACACCAACCCACCTGTTTTCACTAAGTCGGAAGATCTCCTAGATGCCGAGGATTGGCTGCAAACCATGGAAAATAACCTAGAAGTCTCCGGAGTGGAAGCCAACAAGACAGTTCTGTTCGCCACCCACTATCTAGCCGGAGATGCCAGATCATGGTGGAACAGTGTTCATGCAATGACCGGAGGACAGATGATGACCTGGGAAGAATTCAAGGTCAAGTTCAGCAGAACCCATGTGCCACCAGGTTTGATCAAGAGAATGAGAGATGAGTTCAGAGAACTGAAGCAAGGAAGGATGACCGTAGTGGAATACCGTGACAAATTCTTGTCATTAGCTAGGTATGCCCTGGATGAGATCGACACCGAAGCCAAGAAGAAAGAAAGATTCCTGAATGGTCTGCACGATGAGATGCAGACTGTGTTAGTCAATATCCCCTTTGCTGATATTGAAGCCCTTGTCGACTCTGCCATCCAGATGGAAGGAAAGATCAACCAAGCCAATGAGAACCGCAAGCGTCGCATGATGCATCAGCCAGGAACCCATCAGACCCCAAAGTATCGTCCTAACCCATCTCCCAGATTTGCCCCGAGAACCAACAGACCCCCAATGAACCATCCGACCTATCCCAACCGTGGAAACCCTAGGCTCGGAGGAAATCACAACAACCCCGGCAACTCTAGCAATTTCAACCGTGCTACACCCAAGTTCAACAACAATAATGCTACCGCCAACACCAACACTGCCCCGAGGACTGGAAGCAATGTTGTGCCTGTTGCAGCAAAGGTAACTTGTTATGACAGTGGAAATAAGCGTCACTATTCCAACGAGTGCCCCAACAAGAAGAATGCCGCAGCCCCCAATGCAAATGCCCCAGCTCATCAGCAGCGTCGTGTTCAGCCTGGAAGAAGGTTTGCCCCAGGGAATTCGCTCAACCGCAACGGCCGTCTTTTTCTCATGCATGCTAAAGAAGCTCAGGAAGCGCCAGACGTCATGCTGGGTATGTTTTCTGTTAATTCAGTACTTGCTAGAGTGTTGTTTGATTCTGGTGCATCACACTCATTTTTCACCGAAGAATTTGCATGCACTAGTAAAATCCAACCAAACTGAAGCATGTTATGATCGTTCAAATCCCCGGATCAACCACCAAAGCTAGGCAAATTTGCAAAGCCGTCCCTATCCGAATTCATGGCATAGATTTTTATGCTAATCTGATAGTACTCATAACTAAAGGTTTGGAAGTAGTACTAGGAATGGGTTGGATGTCCAAACATAAAGGATTGATTGACGGTGCCAAGAAAGCCATAACCATGACCAGTACATCCGGAATATCAGTCGAGCATATATCTGAAACCTTACCTCGTCAATTTAAGTGCAACAAGAGTATAGCCCAACCTACCATTGACCAAGTCCGGATAGTCTGTGAATACCCCGATGTATTTCTAGATGTTTTTCCCGGTATGCCCCCAGATCAGGATATCGAGTTTATCATCGAACTAATCCCCGAAACTGGACCCATAGCCCAGAGACCGTATAGTATCAACCCGTCTGAACTAGAAGAACTGAAGAAGCAACTAGATGCCATGTTGGAAATTGGATTGATTCAACCAAGTGTGTCACCATGGAGATCACCTGTTTTGTTTGTGGACAAGAAAGATGGAGGTAACCGTTTGTGTACGGATTATCGGAAGTTGAATGATGTCACCATCAAGAACAAGTACCCGTTGCCCAAGATAGAAGATTTGTTTGATCAGTTGACCGGTGCCAAAGTGTGTTCTAAGATTGATCTTAGGACTGGCTATCATCAACTCAAGATTCGTGCAGAGGATATTCCAAAGACTGCCTTTACCACCCGATATGGATTATACGAGTATACTGTCATGTCTTTTGGATTAACCAATGCCCCCGCTTATTTCATGAATCTCATGAATAAGATTTTTATGGACTTCCTGGATAAGTTTGTCGTTGTTTTCATCGATGACATTTTGATTTATTCCAAATCGGAAGAAGAACATGAGCTACACCTAAGGACCATTCTTGGAACCCTTAGAGAGCATCAGTTGTATGCCAAGTTTAGCAAATGTGAATTCTGGTTACAGGAGGTAGGATTCCTCGGCCACATTGTATCAGCCGGAGGAATTGCCGTTGACCCTGCATAGGTGAAAGATGTCGAAGATTGGCAAGCCCCAACCACTCAAACCCAAGTTCGTGCATTTCTCGGATTGGCGGGATACTATCGCAAGTTTAGAAGGATTCTCGAGTATCGCCAGACCCATGACCCAATTGTTGAAGAAGGACAAGAAGTTTGAATGGACAGACAAATGTGAAGCGAGTTTTCAAGAACTCAAAAGGAGATTGATTTCAGCCCCAATCTTAATCATGCCGGATATCACGAAGCCCTTCGACGTGTATTGCGATGCATCCAAGATCGGTCTCGGATGTGTGCTAATGCAAGAAGGCAAAGTTATATCTTATCTATCTTAACAACTGAAACAACATGAGAAAAATTACCAACCCATGACCTCGGACTCGCAGCTGTAGTTCTAGCCCTGTAGACATGGAGGCATTACCTCATGGGAAACCGTTGTGAGATTTATTCGGATCACAAGAGCCTGAAGTATATATTCTCTCAGAAGGAGCTGAATATGAGGCAGAGAAGATGGATTGAGCTAATCAAGGATTACGATCTGGACATTCACTATCACCCTGGTAAAGCTAACGTGGTAGCAGATGCCCTTAGAAGATTGTCGTGCCGCTTGAACTCCATGATTTTGAAGGAGCAACCAAGCTTGCACAAAGAGATGGAAGATTTTCGAATGGAATTAGTAAGTGAAGGATTTTTGGCTAGCATAGAACTTCAGCCCACTTTGATCAGCCAGATCAAAGAGGCGCAGAAAGGAAATGCTAGTATCGACGGAATCAAGCGTCGTATCGGTACAGGCAAAGTACCCGGATTCACAGAAGACGAAGAAGGAGTTTTGTGGTACAAAGGACGCCTTTGTGTACTAGCAGATTCTGAGTTGAAAGGAGTTATTCTGAAGGAAGCTCATGATACTCTTTATTCTATCCACCCCGGAGGAACTAAGATGTATCAAGATTTGAAAGAGCAATTTTGGTGGCACAAGATGAAGAGAGAAATCGGAAGCTATATCGCCAAGTGTGATATATGTCAGCGAGTCAAGGCGGGACATCAAAGACCCGCTGGATTGTTGCAACCCTTGCAGATTCCGGAATGGAAATGGGATTCCGTTGGAATGGACTTTATCACCGGATTGCCTACTTCTAATAGGGGAAATGACTCTATTTGGGTCATAGTGGACAGATTGTCCAAAGTCGCCCATTTCTTACCCGTCAAGACCACATATCAGAGTTCGAATCTAGCGGAGTTATACATCGCTAGAATCATTAGTTTGCATGGAGTCCCCAAGAACATCGTATCGGATCAAGGAACTCAATTTACCTCGAGATTCTGGAAGAAAGTCCAAGAAGGTTTAGGAACCCGACTAGATTTCAGCACATCTTATCACCCTTAGACCGATGGACAAACAGAGCGAGCAAATCAAATACTCGAAGATATGCTGAGAGCATGTGTGTTAGAATATGGATCTAAGTGGGAAGACTGTCTGCCGTTTGCAGAATTTTCATACAACAACAGTTATCAAGCTAGTTTGCAAATGGCCCCATTTGAATTCATGTACGGAAGGAAGTGTCGCACCCCTTTGAACTGGTCGGAAGTAGGAGAGAGTCAGATTTTTGGACCAGACATCCTACGGGAAGCAGAAGAGAAGGTTCACAAGATTCGTGAGCACCTCAAGACAGCCCAGTCTAGACAGAAGAGATACGCCGACAAGAGACGTCGAGACCTCGCCTTCAACATAGGAGATTTTGTATATCTAAAAGTGTCGCCATTAAAAGGAATGCAGCGTTTCCAACTCAAAGGAAAGTTAGCCCCCAGATATATCGGACCCTTCAAGATTTTGAACCGTTGAGGAGAAGTGTCGTATCAATTGGAACTACCCGAAGAGATGTCAGCCGTGCACAATGTGTTCCATATCTCATTACTTCGCAAGTGCCTCGAAGTTCCAGAGAAGACCGAAGTGTTCAAGAATATTGATCACCGGACCATAGAGATCAACGATGACCTGACCTATCCCGAAGTACCCATCCGTTTTTTGGAAGAATCTTTCAGAACTACCAGAACCCGAAGCATCAAGTTTCTCAATATTTAGTGGAGCAACCACATGGAAGAGGAAGCTACCTGGGAGCACAAAGATCACATCAGGACGGAGTTTCCCGATCTCTTCAAATCCTAGGTAATCTTTTTCGTCCTTTTTCAAATCTCGGGATGAGATTTTGTTTAAGGGGGGAAGGTTTGTAACATCCAAAAAATATGAAACTTGGATCATCAAACTCTAATCATCAAAATTTAGGATTAACAAAAACTTTTCTAAATAAAAATATGAAGGCATGCATGTGTGTATGCATTTCATTTTGGATTCTTTTGATTTACCTTGCTTGTGTGTTTCTTTGCTTGTAAAAGGATTCTTAGGTGAAATAAACATCATCTAAACAATCCCCACACTTTTCCCAAAGACAAACAAATCAAAACAAACAAAATGAGTGAATGGTCACTTTGGCCAAATTAACTCCCATGCCTACTTTGGCTATCTCTAACTTTCAAAACTTAACAAAAACTTGTTTGGATCTTTACACCCCTTTATAGTACTCATAACAAAGTACAAAGTCCCACCTTGTGATCATCCAAAAACATTTGAATGCATAGTTTAAATGACAGTTCAAAATTGAATCTATATCATATGGGAAGATCCCACTTTTTCAAAAATCACTCAAACAAGCTCAACTTTCAAAACCCAAGCATCCACATACTCACCAGCACATGCCTAGCACACCCACCAAAAATCTTTTCAAAATTCAAAACTTGAATTCATGCGGCCATTTCATCAAACACCTTGCTGATTCAAATCAAACAAAATCAAAACACTATAGTGTGCAGTGTTTTGGGCCTAACTTGTTCCCTCTCTAGACATCACTAGCCTTAGTAGATCATCTAACAACCTTAACTAATCTCTAGCACCACTGTAAGCTAGCCTTTGTCATCAATGGTGAACAACCCGAGTGCACCATTGTCACCTAGTGTGGACAGCAAGATACAAGAAGCACTAGCCTCGCCAACCTTGTCTGGGAGCAAGCTAGCACCCCACCACCACTCCCTGTCCTAGCTGCGAGCGATGCCAGCCCCTGGACCACACGCACAGAGCATGCCAAGCCACTCTGCAACCATGCCGAGAGCGCGCCCCGTGCGCCACGCTCGACATACGCCCACACACCGCGCGCCGCCCTCGCCGTGTGCATACGCAATCACCACCATCCCAGCAACCCCGCAGACACGCCCGTTCGCCGCCGCGCGGGCCACGCACGTTGTGCGCCATTAAATCTTCCGTCGGACCAGCGCAGAGCACCGCAGCGTTTCGACCAATCCGCACCGCCCCACGCCTCGCCACCATGGCGTTGATCTTCGCCAAGGAGCACAGCACCGCCCCTACCGTCGCCCACGCCGATAGCCTTCTGTGCCGTCGACCACAACGAGCTCAGCTTGCGCCCGTCGGTTCCCTCTCGCCACTATAAAAGGAGGCCTCCTCGCTCAAACTCTTCACACCATTCCACTCCCCTCTCCTCACTGATCGTTCCACCCCGTTCCTGGAGCAAGGCGAGCAGCGCATCGCCGGAATTTCACCGGAGCCTGCCGCTGTTGGAGAAGAAGGGAGCCAGCGATTGGAACCGCCCTAGGAGAAGCTGCCGGTACCAGGAGGTTCGCCGTTGTCGACTTTGTCGTTCGCCCGCATCGCCGACCCTCGCCTGAGCCCCGGTGAGCCTCCCACGACCCCCACCTGCCGCGTTAGGGTTCTGTCTCGCTGGCGCTGCCCGACGTGGACGATGAACCAGAGCCATTGGATTAGAACTAGATCTAACGCACCACGTTGCCATGTACCGCTTCGCACCCCCTGTCACACTAACGCGTGGGGACAGCCACTTAACCAGCCCGCGTAAGCGTTGTGCTTAGCAGGCCGGCCCGTTAACCTTTCCCGCGCAGCCCACTTGTTTGAATTTGGAATTTTCCATTTTCATTCAAACACAGTTATGTACCTAGTTTCAAAAATCAACCCAGATTGATTCAGTGAACCAAATTGAATGAAACCATATTTTGTTAGAAAGGTCTTGAAATGCTGAATCCAAGCCCGTTGGATTCAAGTCATTTGTATCTGTAGATCACCCTTGGTAAAAATAACAAGGCAAAAGCTTTTCTGCATTCAAACATTTTCAAATTTAAACCATAATAGCTTTTGAATTGATTCCAACTCTCAAATATCACATTTAACCATACCTTTCAGAATATAAAAAAATATATGGGTTTACTTACAGAAATAATGTTCAAGTAATAAAAGAATGCCACATAGGCATTTCTAGTCACTTATTTTATTTAAAATAAAAAGGTTAAACCTTATTAAATTGTGATACCACTTTAAATCACATTCCAATGGACTAAAATATGTGGTGATGACATGTGTCAACATGATCCCATGTTTGGTTTGGATAATATTAAATCTTAAGTAGTTTTTCAATGAGTATAAATTACTTTTCTAAAAATAAAATCATTAAGTCAAGTGCTTGTAATGTTAGTGATGATGCTAGATCATCTATAGAACCCCTTTTGTGTGATGATTGAAAGTAGTTAAGTATTGTTTGGTGATTGTGTACCTCGTATTTATTCATAGACGCTAGTACCGACCAACGATAAGAGGAGGAAGGAGGATAGTACGAGGAAGAAGCCGAGGAGAACTTCAACCACTGCTCTACACAGGCAAGCTAACACTTGCAAGATACTCTACTGATGCAAACAAATACTTACTTGTTACCATGCCAACTATATGCCTTAAGCATATGTGATCATACCCACTTGAATACCCAATCCTCGTTTTACTTGCAAGCTTTCTACTTTATTTCTTTATCAAATCTTTTACTTAGAGTTTACTAAAGTAACTTGTAGATTCTAGGAAGATACTTGAAGTTTGCATAAAGAGCATAAAATTTGGCCTAAGCTAGAAAACCTTGATATCATCCTAAGGCATGATGTGGTAATTAGTTGAAACTCCACTTGTTTATCACCCCTCATTAGTACTCACCCCCATTTGTAGATGCTAGTGCTAAGCAGAAGACTTGATCAACTTTTGATGGGAATACTTGGTGAAAGTGGTTATGAAAACCTTAGAATGATGGATCATTCTACTGAGATGTTTTGACATGTGTTTCCGAACACCAGATGATTTTGGTGATGAAAATGTTGAGGCATGAGCCTTAGCCCTTTTTAAAACTGATGGTTGTCTGGATTCGATACCATTCCAATTTTACCGTACAACCACAATACCCAAAGATTGGGTAGGGCTTGACTGGAAACTTATATACCTTAGTATTGGTTCCCTCACGACCAAGGTCTGAGCTGAGGCTACCTTGTGAAGATTTTCCACCTGTGCAGTACCCAAGATGACAGTTGGTCATGGTTGGGAGGCCAAACTCACAGGAGAGGTGCTTATACTAGGGCGTGTAATTGAAAGGTTAGGATTGATTATCCACATACTGAGTATGGTGAATTCAGGAATTGTTCCTGACGGATGTATCGAATGTTGTGGTGAAAGTGTACAATCTCTGCAGAGTGTCAAACTATTCGAATAGCCGCATCCGCGGTTATGGACAGTTGGAGTGGCCATACTGTTCCCCGTCAGATGTTTTCAAAATGACTTGTGAAATGACTTGAGACTTTTACTTGACCACAACAGAGTTATGGCATGAGATACAAGTTCCCACTTAGGTGTTATAAAATTTGACTAGTTTTCTCTTGCTTCTGAACTTAGTAGAGGTAACACTACTAGGAAAATGGTCGTCTGTGGTGCACCTAAAAGGCCCATCCGTGGCGCACTAGTGGTGCGCCACGGGCCTTGCGCTACGGCTATCTCCTAGCCGTGGCGCACTGCCTGGTGCGCCACGGTTATGTGGAGATAGGCGTAGCGCACCTGCTAGTGCGCCACGGATATGTTGGCATGTGCGCTACGCATTGGATCTTCTGTGACGCATCTGTCAGTGCGCCACAAGCCTGCGCAGGTGCGCTTTAGGCACTGTGCGCCACAGAAGTTGTGCCATGTGCGCCACGTGTGTCTTTTTTTTAATTTCAGGGCCAGATGATATACAATACAGATTATATAGGCAGATATACACACAGATATAAGATATACAGTTATATATATAAATACACAATTCGCAAAACAAGATTGAAACAAATACATATAGATAAGTCTCATACATGAATAGGCGATAGCTACAAAGGGTACAACTTCTGTGGCGCACTGACGCGAGATAAACAACCAAAGAAGATAAGCATGATCACCACGACAAAGGTGTAGGTCTTCATCCGGTTCCTCGTCCTAACTCCCGCAAGATAGCGCGTGTATCTAGCTTCCGCCTCTGCCATAGTGTTGTACCCTTTGTAGCTATTGCCGCTGAAATGGTGCACCTGTCTCCAGCAGTCTTCCCAATCATCGTAGACTCCGGGAACCCGTCCCTTGTACACGACATACCACATCATCTACAAGTTGACAATAATAATTGACCGGTGATTGAAAAAAACATGTATAATTAAATTCGCATATTAAGATACACTTATAGAAGGTACTCCTAAATCAAAAAGACCAAACTCAAAAAGCATGCCTCATATATAACTAGGTTGTTTGACACAGGAATATGCTACGATGGAACCGTCCGCCAAGTAGGATGCACAACACCTGGACCTGTGCATAGCACAAGGCGGACAATCACATCACAACACATTCACATATATAGTGTGCCACGACATTTCAATCATCGGCATTATTCTCGAAAAAGACCAAAATAACTCAAAAAGCATGCCTCATATATAACTAGGTCGTTCGACACAGAAATATGCTACGATGGAAGTGTTCGCCAAGTAGGATGCACAACACCTGGACCTGTGCATAGCACAAGGCGAACAATCCCATCGCAGCACATTCACATATATAGTGTGCCATGACATTTCAATCATTGGCATTATTCTCGAATAAGACCAAAGTAACTCAAAAAGAATGCCTCATATATAGTGTGACACGACATTCAAATCATCGACATTCCCATCAGAGCACATTCACATAACACAAGGCTTACAATCCCATCGAAAAGAATGCCTCATATATATACGACGGAACAGTCAGCCAAGTAGGATGCACAATTCCTGGACCATTGCATATCACAAGGCTAACTATCCCGCCGTAGCACATTCACATATATATTGTGCCACGACATTTCAATCATCGGCATTATTCTCAAAAAAGACAAAAATAACTCGAAAAGAATGCCTCATATATATACATAGGTCGTTGGACACAGGAATATGCTACGATGGAACCGTGAGCCAAGTAGGATGCACAAGACCTGGACTTCTGCATATCACAAGGCTCACAATCCCATCGTAGCACATTCACATATATAGTGTGCCACGACATTTCAATCATCGGCATTATTCTTGAAAAAAGAGTAAGGAAAAAAAGGACCAAAGTGAGCAAAGGACCAAAGAGTAAGCAAAAAAACCAAGCATTAATTTATATATAATAATAATAAGCAAAAGAAGTAAGCGATGATTCATAAACCTAATAAGATAAGTATAGTAGCATGTACACTTGTCCACACGCAAAGGTCATCTATAGTTTGTAACTACAACTAGGCCAACATCAAGCCTTCTGGCTCGGCTTATGGAACGGGAGGATGCCTTGTCTCGTCATGAACTTCCTATAGTCACCCTGCATCTCTAGGCGATCTTCTATGTCACAGTTATTCGGGACATTTCCTCCGTAGAAGATACCCCCCCCCCCCCCCCCCCGAAGTCATGACATCACGAAAGATGATTGCCCCAAACTGCTGCTGGATGCGATACATCTCTTGTCTAATATCTGAATCAGTGATCTTGGCCTTTGCTTCGGCCACTGTTTGAGATGATCTGGCAGCGTAGAATTCTGTTGGTCAAGTAGGAACGCCCTCATGTGATGGAGTGCGTAGTAGGCTTCCTTCTTACTGTTTTCCGGCTGCTTCACGCAGGGGAACTCCGTTACGTGGTTGAAGACGTGCCTGCCGAACTTGACCTTCGTACGCACGAAGGTGGTGCCTTCAATCGAGGCAAACCCAGTGAGAGCATCATCCAGAACTTCCTTGATCTTGTCATAGTTTTTCTTGTTTTCTAGACTCCCCGAGTCGAAATACGTGGCGTGGGAATGCTTCGGCGATAAGGAGATGATCGTGCAGTGTTCATCTCTGCGCAAAAAATTCAAATGGAATGTGTTGGAAAAAGAATGATGAAAATCTAATAAAGCCAATCGACGGTGGCGAGTGAATAACGACTTACTCGGGAAAGTAAGGCACGAGAATGTATTCCTTTGTCTTGTTCGCCACAAGGATTCTTTTTAGGTACGAGGCCATGATACGTCGTTCAGTGGGGGAACCCAAGAAGCCGTCACGCATGTAGTAGTGGTCCACTATAGCGATGCCCGGTGTGTTCTCTCTAATGATCTGCATGGCCATGCTGAGAGAAAACAGACGGACCATGGTATAGTGCAGCGGGTATAGGTGGAACATATTGAAGATGTCGTCGAACCTCAGGAAGAACAGATCCGCAGGGGCATTGTCGACGAAGCCCAAGCCCGGTGGCACCTTAACCACGAATATCGGATGTGAGGGATCTTTCTCCGATAGAAGGCGTCTCTCTATCGTCAGCACGCCGTCATGCACACTCTGTAGTTCCTAACTGGCGAGCCTCCGCAAATTCTTAGGTAGCATGGGCTCACCCGCCACATGAATCCTCCACATAATACCCTCGGGTCTTGGTGGCCCGTCCCGAAACCTGATCGGATTCGCAGTTGTTGACGCCACCGGCTGGCTCGAGCTGCTAGATTTTTTTTGCTGCCCTTTTTTCCTTTTGGAGAGCGGGCAGGCACCACAATCAGAGCACCGGCCGCCCTATGTAGTGTGTTAGGGATTAGAATAAAGGGTCGGTTGGTTGTATCAGCTGGCTCTGTAAAGGCGCAAGCTGGAGGCGTCTCCTGAGAACCAAATAGACGCTTGGTGATAGTGGCTTTCTCTGTGGGGCCACCAGCTAGGTCTTTGTTGCTAAACTGAGTGTTGAAGAAGTGATCATTCCAGTCTTCGTCGTCCTCGGCCGGATCCTGCGCCATGTGCATATCATCAACATGATCATCCGACCCACCGCGTGGAGGTGACGGCGAGGGCGGTAAGGGGGCCTTGCCACCGCTTGTCGCTGGCACGACAGGCGGTGTTGTTGTTTGTGGCGTGATGGCCCCCACTGTCCCCAAACGGATCATGCTCTTTGGACATTGCAAGAATAAGCCAAAGCAACTTCTGAGGACAGCCGGCTCTTCTTCGTCCGCTCCTGGGGGTTGAATGGGAGGTTCCAGGTCGTCGCAGCCCCTTAGCACCCGACTAATTTTAACCCTGTGCACGCTATCGGGCATCGGCCTTGAGTGGAACGTGCGCTGCAAGGGTTGAATGATGGTACCCTTGGCAACATCCCTCAGCTCGTTGTTCACGTAGAATAAGAGAGTGCAAGGGACATCCGTCTGTGGAAAACATGTACGGCGTCATCAGAGATGCCATAAGAGGAATAGATGACGTGAAAGGCGGTAAAGCAATTTGTTTACCGTGATGGCGTCGAGATCGGCTAATGTCGAGGCACCGCATACGACAACGGGCGTGCAAGAGATGGAAGGGCTGCTTGATGGCGCGGTGCTGGCCGCCGATGTATTCTCCCTACCGTTGGGTGCTTGGAGCTCCGGTGCTGCCGCGACGATGGCAGGGGGGCACCAACATGTACTTCGGCACCGCGGTGATGGCAGCGGGAGTCACCAACAATTGCGGCACCGCGGTGCTAGCGGGCGGAGTCACGAACACGTAGTTCGCCCGATTCGTCGATGCCGCGTTGTTCGAGTGGCTGCTGACCATGCTTGCAATCGGGCACGGCCCTACTCGACCACTCGCACTCCAGTTCGCTATTGACTCCACCAAGGTAGGCAGGAAGAACGTGGGGGTGATTGCCAGGTTGTCTTGGACGATCTGCGGGATCCGCGCCACTTGTTCCTTAAGTTCTTGAACCTCGCGGTTTTCCTCCTCGCTCCTTACCGACGGCACCACATGTGTCCTCGGCGGTGGACCAAAATGATCCACCCAATTCTTACCCCTGAGGCCGGCCAGACGGCCAGCCGACGATGGCTTCTTCGTAACCGGCTCTATTTTCTTGGCCCGGTTCATCGCCCTGTTAAAAGGGTTATCCCACCGGGTGGCCGCCGTCGACCCCTGGGATGAGGAACCCTGGGATCAATGACTGTAGGGATTCGTAGCATGGAAAACAAAAATTTTCTATCGCATACAAACAAACAAGCCAAGATCTATCTACTAGATTGTAGCAACGAGTCGATGGAATAAGTCACCCTCGAAGATTCCAAAGTGTTTAACGAGAGCGGATTCTCGTGGGTGATGTAGTCGTACTCTTCCCGATCTCAAGATCGCGTAGACGATCCTTCCGGCGCTGCGTTCCGGCAGTGCTCCCGCAGTCGGTCACACGTTCGGTACTCGACGAAGACCTTCCTCTCCCTTGTTCCAGCAGGCAGCGGAGGTTGTAGCACTCTCCTCGCGATTCCAGCAGCACAACGGCGTGGTACCGGAAGTAGAGGGGAGATCTCGCAGGGTTTCGCCTTAAGCCGGAGCGAGTATGGTGGAGTATGAGAGAGTACCTCGACGATCTAGGGTTTAGACACGCCAAGGAGGAAGCTTGGCCGGCGGCTAGGGTTGCTAGGCGGCGGCGGCTTGACCTAGGGCGGCGGCGGCGGCAATAGGTGGCGGCGCCGGCGGCTTAAGGTTTGGAGGCGGGGATCTTGTGTGTCTAGGAGGGGAGCCCTGCCCCTCCTTATATAGGTGGAGGGGCCGGCCGGCCAAGGGGAGGGGAGTCCCTCCCCAACTCGGCTTGGAGGTGGGCCGGCGGTGGAGGAGGGACTCCTCCCCAACTCGGTTTCCTCCTCTTTCTCCACTTCCCAAAAATAGCCGTTTGACTTTCAAACTTGGCGTTTGACTTTTCAAACTAGGTTTTGAATAAACCCTCTATTTTGTTCAGCGATGACACCGAGTACATGATGCAATCATACCAACTTGATATAACAAATTCATGTACCCTTCCCCTCCGGAGTGCCGGACATTCCGGAACCTTCTAGAACATTCCCGATGAAAACACCGGAACCATTCTCCAACTCCGAAACGGGACTTTCCTTATATGAATCTTATTCTCCGGACCATTCCGGATCTCCTCGTGATATCCCGAATCCCATTCGAGACTCCGAACAACATTCGGACTCTTTCTCATCATTCCATAACTACTCAAACAACGTCGAATCCTTAAGTGTGTCTCCCTACGGTTCGTGAATTATGCGGACATGATCGAGACACTCCTCCGAACAATAACCAATAGAGGAATCTGGAAATTCATATGGCTCCCACATATTTCTACGATTACTTTGCGATCGAATGAACCACTTACATACGATACCAATTTCCCTTTGTCTCACGATAGTTTACTTATCCGAGGTTATGATCGTCGGTATCTCTGCATACCTAGTTCAACCTCGTTACCGATAAGTACTCTTTTCTCGTTCCCGTGATATGTGATCCCTTGTGAGCCAGTCACATGCTTGCAAGCTAATTGGATGACATTCCACCGAGAGGGCCCAGAGTATATCTATCCGTCATATGGATGGAAAAATCCCACTCTTGATCCATGTGTTTCAACCAATACTTTCCGAACACTCAATGCCACCTTTATAGCCACCCAGTTACGGTGTGGTGTTTGATGTCATCAAAGCATCCATCCGGTAAAGGTGATATGCATGATCTCATGGTCGAAGGAATTAGGTTACTATGTATCAGAAAGCATATAGCAATTGAACTATTAAAATGACTTGATCTTTATGCTACGCTTATCTATAGGAGTATGTCCACCATATCATTCTCCTAACGATATGATCTTGTTGTTAATAACATCTCAATGTTCATGACAGGGAAACCACAATCATTCATTAACCAACAAGCTAGTGATGTATAGAGGCTTTACTAGGGACTTTAAATTAAGTTTACAAATCACACAAGTATTAATGTTTCCTTGTTAATACTATTATAGCATGAATGTAAACATTTATCATAAACACAAAGATATAATAATAACTACATTTATTATTGCCTCTAGGGAATATCTCCAACAATGACTAGCAACAGTTTCCTCCTCCTGCAGAAGAGGTAATAGTAAATCGTTTAGATCATCGATTAGAATGCAATCGAGTTGATCCGTGGTAATTAGATTACTTACCACAATTTTCTCGAATTCCTTCACTACAGGATCCTCGGTGAGTTGTTTGGTTTTTGGGTCCACATGGCAACGGGCCCTGAGAAGTTTCGAACCTGCCCGGGTTCGAATTTCGCAAAGGGGTTTTCTATCCCCTTGGATCTATACTCTTCGTCCTCCTTATTCCATTTGGCCTCCGCGGTTCTGTATCCACCAGATCCGAGATGGTGATGACCTATACTCATCGCCTGCAGCACCTTTCCCCGATTACTATTGCCCAGGGCTCTTTTGGATTCACACCTCTCCTTGAACTCCTGGAACTGATCTTCGGTGATCTGCGGGTCAATCTTCTGGATCTCCTCGAGACTTTTGCCTTCTTTATAGAACTTCTTATTTATCCGGGTTCTCCAGCTGGCCAGGGCGGTGCTCATCTTTGTGAGGGCGGATTTGTTTACTTCGTTCCCATGATAATTTGTGTTCTTATACTTAGCGGGGAACTTGTATCTTGCGTGAAGCTTCTCGAAGAGGAGTGTGTGCAAGTGGCCATTATATTTATGCCGGAGATTCTCGGTGTTGATCGAGATGGTTGTCCGGGTGATCGCCGCCACTTGCCCACCGTACCCTTTGACGACAAGGGCGGGCTCCAAAGGAACCCCTGATGGGCTCACTTCGGTAATTTCCTCCCTGACGGTGCCGACCATGTTCGGACGCCATTCCTTCGGCTTCTTCTTCTTAGGAGGATTGCTACCACTCCCTGTGCCCTGGCCGCCATCAGTGGTTTCATCACCCACCGTTCCTTCGGCTTCTTCCTCCGCGTCTTCCATCTCATCATCCTCGCTCTCCGAAGGATGGTATTCTTCATCGTCTTCTAGCCGCTGGGCCGCCTCCCAGAATGTCAATTGTTTATTCGGAGATCTGAGTTCTCCTTCAGCGCTGATGCGCTTAGAACATCCAGCCTCGTCGTTGTCCCACATCTTTGCACTAATAAAAAACAAATAATTGGTTAAATGCACAGAAAAATCCGGCATGACCTTTTCTAATTTTCTTAAACTAGGAGTGCCCGATTTCTGCCGAAACGGAAGTTAATCAACATTCCGGCAAAAATCAGGACTCATTTCATACAAGAACCTACATACACGACATAATAAAGTGCTTCATATACAAGAACAAGCACAATTTCAAGGTGTTGTTGTCCCAGCACAGATAGTAGCAAAACCAACACTACTCTATTTTTCCTTCCAAACCATTTCACAACCACATCCATCCAGTCCCAGCACAGTGCCACAACCATATATACTTTTGTTATCAATTTGACCTCAAACTATTGCATCATTGGAAAGAATTAAACCAAATATTGGTCAAGCAAACATGCATCTAGATCATCTACTAAATCCACAAGTCTTGCATATAGGACATAACCAACATATCAAAGCATCAACTTTATAAAACCTTAAATAAGCTAAATCATTTTCCTAGCGATGGTCACCAGGAATAATTTCAAATAAATCCATTGTTCAATTACCAACCAGCACAAATTCACACCCATCCGAAAGGAGTAGCAAATCCTGCTGTTTGAACCCACTACTATAGGAAAGGACATGGACCAAAACCTTTTCAAGTAAAAGTATAGCAGATCATGCAAATGATCTATGCTGCTGTGCTCACTCTCAGGAGGTTCCACAATAGCATAGCCATATGACAGAAGCTATCTCTTTAAGAAACAATGACAACCCAATTAAAATAAATCATTTTCCTAGCAAGTGTTCTAGGAATCATACAAAAATACAAGAAGACATATTCTTTCTTAAGACCTCAAACAATGACTCATTCATATATGTTCTTGCAAAGCTAAAGCTTCAACTAAGATATCATGGGAAGGGACTGGTATAGTTTTATTTCCATGTCTCATCAATTATAATAATGATCTCATTAAACCTACATAAATCAATTACAACAGATCATGATTAAATGACTCTGCTGATGTGCACACTCCTAAAGGAGGCACCACAGTAGCAGTAGCACTCAACAGAAGCCAATAGTGGTAACAAGATAGAATACTCAATCTATAAGACCATCGAGTTCCCTGTAAACAAGTGGAAGATGCACCTAAATCATTTTCCTAATAAAAAGTATAGGAATCATATAAATTTTTGATGTCATATTGACAGGTTATACATAACAACCACTTCTAATCCCAAGAGCTACCAAATGAACTTAAATAATCTTCTTTAACCATTACGAATATGAATAAAGCAACTATCAGTGTCAACTAGCTCTAGTAACACAAAGGAATCAACTGCACACCTTGGTATATTGACCAATTACAGCAACAGAGCCTTGCCAATAATATACTGAACCAAATGTTCAGAATTTCAGAAATCTAAACGACAGGGAGAGAGAGGGAGAGAGGGAGAGAGAGGGAGAGAGAGGGACAAAGAGGGAGAGAGGGAGAGAGGGGAGGTGGGCAGGGGACTCACCAAGAGGGAGCGCGGAGCTAGGCAGGCGGGCGATGAGGACGACGATGGCGAGCGTGCAGGCGGAAGACGATGGCGGGCGGGCGAGCGGACGATGATGACTCCTCCTCCTCCACGTCCTCCTCCTCGGACGCGCACGGGCCTCCTCCTCCACGACCTCCTCCTCGAGCGGCGGCAGCTGGCAGGGCTCGGGCTCCTCCTCCTAGAGAGGCGGCGGATGGAGAGCACGGCGGCGGGGAACGGTTGAGATCGGCGGTGTCTGAGATGGGGAGGAGAGGCGCGCGGTCGTGGCACGGTTGACTAGTAGTACCGAGCTACACCTAACTCGGTACTACTAGTCACATAAGAAGGCGCGGGCACCCCTATTGTCAACTAACACTGCCCTATCCCACTGGTTCCACCCACTGCTCTAATCTAAACATGTGAGCACCCAGGTTCGAATCCTGGTGCCCACCTTTTTTATTTTTATTTTAAAAATATTTTTAAATGTTCCAAAAAATGCCCAAAAGTGGTGATATATTCCATAAAAGTTTTTTTTGTTTTTAAAATACTTTTAAATATTCCAAAAATGCCCGAAAGTGATAATATATGTCATAAAAGTGGTACAATTAAATATGATTCAAATATGTCATAATAATTTGTCCATGATACAAATTGAAGGGATTCGCGGCATAGTAAATCAAAATTTTCTACGGATGCGAACAGAGGGAAAGCCAAGATCTATTCTAGGAGATGCAAACAATGAGAGAGATTGTATTAGATCTTCATACCCTTGAAGATTCGCACAGCGGAACGTTCGTCAGAACGTGGGTGATGTAGTCGTACTCGCTTTCCCTCCTCGCGATCCGATCCGATCTAGCACCACAAGTGGCGGTGCCTCCGTGAGATGCACACGTGCAGCACCTCGACGTCTCCTCCTACCTTGGTCCAGCAAGTATGGTGGAGAGATGGGTTGGATCTACAACGCGACGGCGCGGTGCAATTGGTGGAGAATTTCTGCAGCAGGGCTTCGCCTACAAGCAGTCGGGAGGGAGAGAGGAGGGCAGCAGGGCGGCTAGGGTTGGAGGGGAAGGCGTGGGGGTTGGTGCGCCCCCAGCCCTCTATATATAGAGGGGTGGGCGCAGCCCTAGCCCCTCCCCCAAGCCAAGGCCGGCGGCCCAAGGAGGAAGAGTGGGGGGCAAGGAAACCCCCCTTCTAGAAGCTCTATCTAGAGTTAAACCTCTCTTGGCCGGCTGGGCCCTATGGGGCCTTGTGCCCCTGGCCCAATGTGGCCAGGGCACTCCCTCATAGGCCCATGCCCCCTCCCGGAAGGTGGGGCCACGTTGGTCCCCTTCCGGAAGGTTCTAGAAGCTTCCGGTACAATACCGATTAACCCGGAACAATTCCGAACTCCAAAAACTGCACTGCCTTATATGAATATTATTCTCCGGACCATTCTGGAACCTCTCGTGATGTCCCGGATCCCATCTGAGACTCCGAACAAAAACATATAAACCAGTTATCCAATCTATCCTAGCGTTGAGACACGTTAAGTGTGTGACCCTGCGGGTTCGAGAATATGCAGACATGATCTTCTATCAATAATCAACAGCGGGGTCGAGAAACCCATATTGACTCCCACACATTCATCGATGATCATATCGGATGAACCACGATGCCAGGATATAATCAATCCCATATATATATTCCCTTCGTCTCGCGATATTTTACTTGCCCAAGATTCGATCGTCGGTACCGTCATACCTAGTTCAATCTCGTTCACAGCAAGTACTTTACTCGTTCCGTAATCCGATATCACTTTGTGATTAACTCCTTAACCACATGCTTGCAAGCGGTGTTGATATCGATTACGAGTGGGCCCGAAGTATATCTCTCCGACTTGGGAGGGACAAATCCCATCTCGATATATACAACCCAACAGATACTTTCCGATCACCTGAGAGACACCTTTATGATCACCCTCTCATAGAATGACGTTTGATGACCTCAAAGCTTTCTTCCGATACCAGGGAGTTGTATTATCTCATGGTCTAAGGAATACAATATTTGACATAAGAAAAGCTTCGCAAAGACGAACACGATGACACGATCTAATTGCTTCGCTTAGTTTGGGTCTGTCCATCATATCATTCTCCCAATGATATGATCTCATTATCAATTGACAACTCATGTCTATGGTTAGGAAACCTTAACCATCATTGATCAATGATCTAGTCCATAGAGGCGTACTAGGGACACGGTGTTGTTCACAAACCACACAAGTATTAAAGTTTCCGCTTAATACAATTCTAGCATGGAATATAAACTTTATCATGAACAAGAATTATAATAATAACATCTTTATTATTGCCTCTAGGGCATAATTCCAATAGTGTCCCACTTGCACTAGAGTCAATAATCTAGTTTACATCTAGCAACAATCTCACACCCATGGCACTGAGGTGCTGATCATGTTTTACACGTGGAAGAGGTTTAGTCAATGGACCTGCGACATTCAGATCTGTATGTACTTTGCTAATTTTCAGATCTCCATCTGCTATATAATCTCGGATTATATGAAACTTGCGGTTGATATGCTTGGTCTTTGGATGATATCTTGGTTCCTTAGCGAGTGTTATGGCGCCAGTGTTGTCACACAATATCTCTAGTGGGTCCAATGCACTTGGAACCACGCCAAGCTCAGTGATGAAGTTCCTGATCCAAACTCCACTTGACGCTTCTGCAGCAGCCATGTATTCCGCTTCTACTATAGATCCCGCGATCACGCTTTGCTTGCAGCTTCTCCAGCTCACAGCTCCTCCATTCAAAATATATACGTATCCTGTCAGAGATTTAGAATCATCCTTGTCGGTGTCAAAACTAGCGTCGACGTAACCTTTTACGACAAGCTGTTCATCACCGCCATAGACTAAGAACATTTCTTTAGTCCTATTTAGGTACTTTAGGATGTTCTTCACGGCTATCCAGTGTTCCACTCCTGGATCACTTTGATATCTGCTCGTCAAACTAAGAGCATTGGACACATCCGGTCTAGTACACAGCATGGCATACATGATAGAACCTATGGCCGAGGCATAAGGCACTTTGCTCATAGCTTCCCTATCATTTACCGTAGCTGGACACTGAGCCTTGCTCAATATCTTACCTGACAACATAGGCACTGAACCTTTCTTTGCCTTATCCATTCTGAACCTTTTCAGAACTTTGTCTAGGTATGTACTCTGGCTTAAAGCTATCCGGCGTCTTTGTCTATCTCTATAGATCTTGATGCCCAATATATAAGAAGCTTCACCTACGTCTTTCATTGAAAAACACTTGTTCAAATAACTCTTCACATCGTTAAGCATGTTGATGTCATTTCCAATAATCAATATGTCATCCACATATAGTACCAGAAATGTCACCGAGCTCCCACTCACTTTCTTGTAGATACAAGCTTCGTAGCAATTTGGAACAAATCCAAAGCTCTTGATCACTTGATCAAAACAAAGGTTCCAACTCCGAGATGCTTGCTTCAGTCCATAAATAGAACGCTGAAGTTTGCATACTTTATCAGCATCCTTAGGATCGACAAAACCTTCGGGTTGCATCATATACAACTCTTCATCAATGTTTCCATTGAGGAACGCAGTCTTGACATCCATCTGCCATATTTCATAATCATGAAACGCAGCAATTGCTAATAAAATCCGAATGGACTTAAACATCGCTACGGGAGAGAAAGTCTCATCGTAGTCAACACCTTGAACTTGTCGAAAACCTTTCGCGACAAGTCATGCTTTATAGACGGTAACATTACCATCCGCGTCCGTTTTCTTCTTGAAGATCCATTTGCACTCAACGGCCTTTCGATCGCTAGGAGGGTCCACCAAAGTCCATACTTGGTTTTCGCTCATGGATCCCAATTCGGATTTCATGGCTTCTAGCCATTTCTCAGAGTCTGGGCTCATCATCGCTTCCTCATAGTTCGTAGGTTCACTGTCTTCTACTAACAAGACAGTCAAGACAGGGTTTTCGTACCACTCAGGAGGGGCACGCGACCTTGTCCACCTGCGATGTTCAGTAGCAGCATCGTCCGAAGCTTCATGATCCTTGTCATTAGCTTCCTCTGTTGTTGGTGCAGGCGGCACTGGAACAATTTCAGGTGCTGCGCTACTCTCCAATTCAAGAGAAGGTTCAATAAACTCGTCTAGCTCTACTTTCTTCCCACTCACTTCTTTCGAGAGAAACTCCTTCTCAAGAAAGGAACCGTTCTTTGCGACAAACACTTTGCCTTCGGTTCTGTGATAGAAGGTATACCCAATAGTTTCCTTAGGGTATCCTATGAAGACGCATTTCTCCGCTTTGGGTTCGAGCTTGTCCGGCATCAACTTCTTGACGTAAGCTTCGCATCCCCAAACTTTAAGAAACGACAACTTAGGTTTAGCACCAAACCACAGTTCATATGGTGTCGTCTCAACGGATTTAGATGGTGCCCTATTTAAAGTGAATGTAGTGGTTTCTAATGCATAACCCCAAAATGATAACGGCAAATCAGTAAGAGACATCATTGATCGGACCATATCTAATAAGCTTCGATTCCGGCGTTCAGACACACCATTGCGCTGTGGTGTTCCGGGTGGCGTGAGTTGTGAAACGATTCCACTTGCTTTAAGATGCGTGAGAAAATCATAACTCAAATATTCACCTCCACGATCGGATCGTAGAAACTTAATCTTTCTGTTACGATGGTTCTCCACTTCATTCTGAAATTCTTTGAACTTTTCAAACGTTTCAGATTTATGTTTCATTAAATAGATATACCCATATCTACTTAAGTCATCGGTAAAAGTGAGAAAATAGCGATATCAACCGCGCGTCGAAACACTCATCGGTCCGCACACATCGGTATGTATGATTTCCAACAAGTCCGTTGCTCGCTCCATCATACCGGAGAACGGGGTTTTGATCATCTTGCCCATGAGTCATGGTTCACATGTGTCAAATGATTCAGAATCAAGAGACTCCAAAAGTCCATCAGAATGGAGTTTCTTCATGCGTTTTACACCAATATGACCTAGACAACAGTGCCACAAATAAGTAGTATTATCACTATCTACTTTGCATCTCTTAGCCTCAATGTTATGGATGTGTGTTTCATCCCTTTCGAGATTTAGAAGAAATAAACCATTGACAATAGGTGCATGACCATAAAAGATGTTACTCATATAAATAGAACAACCATTATTCTCCGATTTAAATGAATAACCGTCTTGCAATAAACAAGATCCAGAAATAATGTTCATGCTCAACGCAGGCACATAATAAAATTTATTAAGGTTTAAAACTAATCCCGAAGGTAAAACTAAGGAGAGCGTGCCGACGGCCATCACATCAACTCTTGATCTGTTGCCAACGTGCATCGTCACCTCATCCCTCGCAAGCCGCCGTCTATTTCGTAGCTCCTGTTTCGAGTTACAAATATTAGCAACTGAACCGGTATCAAATACCCAGGCACTACAACGAGGGCTAGTAAGGAAAACATCAATAACATGTATATCAAATATACCTTTGATGGTGCCAGCCTTCTTGTCCGCTGAGTACTTCGGACAGTTGCGCTTCCAGTGACCCTTGTCCTTGCAATAGAAGCACTCAGTGTCCGGCGTAGGACCAGACCTGAGCCTCTTCTTAGCAGGGGCAACGCGCTTGCCGCCGCCTTTCTTGAAGGGCTTCTTTGCACCCTTACCTTTCTTG
Source organism: Avena sativa (assembly GCA_916181665.1). Classification (NCBI taxonomy): domain Eukaryota; kingdom Viridiplantae; phylum Streptophyta; class Magnoliopsida; order Poales; family Poaceae; genus Avena; species Avena sativa. The sequence goes on from OV702283.1 coordinate 359,801,083, forward strand.
AAGGTGGGCTTGTTGACCATCAACACATGATTATCCTTTTTGATGTCCACCTCCGCAGCCTTCAGCTTTGCGAAGAGATCGGTGATCGTATCAGTGGAACCAATCTGATTGTGAGTCACTACAAAACTTTTGTAGCTGGGAGGGAGTGATTGCAGAACCCTGTCAATCTTGAGCTCCTCTGGAATCGTGCATTCCAGTTGCTCAAGGCGTTGAGTGTAGCCCTTCATCTTAACGGCGTGCTCACTAACGGAACTCCCTTCCTCCATCTTGCAGTTAAAGAACTTCTCAGAGATCTCATATCTCTCAGAACGGGCCTGAGTCTGAAACATGGTTTTCAGCTCTTCGAGAATCTCAAAGGGCCCGGGATAGTCTTCAAAACGATTTTGAAGTTCCGGTTCCATAGCAAACAACATGGTGCTCTTAATCACACCATAATCATCCTTGCCCGACTGATAGACAGCTTTCTCATCAGCCGGTGCAGTTGCAGCAGGGGGGTCACCTAACGCTTTTCCAAGGACATAGTCCTTTTGACTGCCAGAGAGAATGATTCTTAGATTGCAAAACCAATTGGTGAAGCTAGACCCATTTTTTCTAAGGTTTTCCTTCTCAGCAAAAACGTTGAAGTTGAAGTTGGACTTGGCCATGTGATCTACAGTATTGGCAAGTACAATTTAGACTATGTTCATGATAAATAGTTCAACTTAATCAAATTACTAGATGAACTCCCACTAAATTCAACATCCCTCAAGTTGTTTAGTGAACATGATCCAAATTCACCACACCTAATCCGATCATCACGAGAAGATATGTGGCTTCAATGGTGGAAAACGAAGTGTCGATCATATCATTCATATGACTCATTCTTAACCTTTCGGTTCTTGTGTTCCGAGGCCATGTCTGTACATGCTAGGCTCGTCAAGTTAGACCCAAGTATTTCCGCGTGTGCAAAACTGGCTTGCACCCGTTGTATGTGAGCGTAGAGTCTATAGCACCCGATCATCACGTGATGCTTGGACACGATGAACTTTCGCAACGGTGCATACTTGGGGAGAACACAGTTTTTATCTTGATCTTTAAGTGAGGAATCATCTTATAATGCTACCGTCGCTATCTAAGCATAATAAGATACATAAAAGGATAAACATCACATGCGTATAACTTTATGTGACATGGTATAGCCAATCTTCGCGCAATGATCTCCATCTTGTGCGTGCCGTCATGATCTCCATCACTCCACCATGATTGCCTCCACCACGAATAGCAACTACAACTATTGCTAACTACTTAGCGATAAAGTGAAACTATTACATGGCGTATAAGAAGTTGACACACAGGTCATACACAATTATAAAGACAACCATATGGCTCCTGCCGGTTGTGTACTCATCGACATGCAAGTCGTGAAACATTACAAAACATGATCATCGCATACATTATACACATCACATCTTGGGCCATACCATATCACAGAAAACACTCCCTGCAAAAACAAGTTAGACGCCTCTACTTTGTTGTTGCATGTTTTACGTGGCTTATGGGAGTAGATGCTAAGAACGATTCTTACCTACGGAAAGCCACAACGGTGATATTATGGTTGCCAAACTCCGGTGTTAATCCCATTACAACTATAGTGAGACAAACTGACATCCACCAGCCGCATGTGTGGAACAAGCCACACGTCAAGTGCGGAGCCGGTCTCGCGAACGACGTCGCGTAAGTTTGGCCTGGACCGCTTCAATCTCACTATCCCGCGTCATAAGAAGAACACAAAAAAGAGGCTTGCAACAGAAAACATCAACGCCCGCAACAACCATGTTGCGTTCTACTCGTGAAACACATCTACGCATAGATCTAGCTCTGATACCACTGAAGGGATTCGCGGCATAGTAAATCAAAATTTTCTACGGATGCGAATAGAGGGAAAGCCAAGATCTAATCTAGGAGATGCAAACAACGAGAGAGATTGGATTAGATCTTAATGCCCTTGAAGATTCGCACAGCGGAACGTTCGTCGGAACGTGGGTGATGTAGTCGTACTCGCTTCTCCTCCTCGCGATCCGATCCGATCTAGCACCACAAGTGGCGGTGCCTCCGTGAGATGCACACGTGAATCACCTCGACGCCTCCTCCTACCTTGGTCCAGCAAGTATGGTGGAGAGATGGGTTGGATCTACAACGCGACGGCGCAGTGCAATTGGTGGAGAATTTCTGCAGCAGGGCTTCGCCTACAAGCAGTCGGGAGGGAGAGAGGAGGGCAGCAGGGCAGCTAGGGTTGGACGGGAAGGCGTGGGGGGTTGGTGCGCCCCCAGCCCTCTATATATAGAGGGGTGGGCGCAGCCGTAGCCCCTCCCCCAAGCCAAGGCCGGCGGCCCCAAGGAGGAAGAGTGGGGGGCAAGGAACCCCCCCCCCCTTCTAGAAGCTCTATCTGGAGTTTAAACCTCTCTTGGCCGGCTGGGCCCTATGGGGCCTTGTTCCCCTGGCCCAATGCGGCGAGGGCACTCCCTCATAGGCCCATGCCCCCTCCCGGAAGGTGGGGCCACGTTGGTCCCCTACCGGAAGGTTCTAGAAGCTTCCGGTACAATACCGATTAACCCGGAACAATTCCGAACTTCAAAAACTGCACTGCCTTATATGAATCTTATTCTCCGGACCATTCCGAAACCTCTCGTGATGTCCCGGATCCCATCCTAGACTCCGAACAAAAACTCATAAACCAATTATCCAATCTATCCTAGCGTCGAGACACGTTAAGTGTGTGACCCTGCGGGTTCGAGAATATGCAGACATGATCTTCTATCAATAATCAACAGCGGGGTCTGGAAACCCATATTGACTCCCACACATTCATCGATGATCATATCGGATGAACCACGATGCCAGGATTCAATCAATCCCATATATATATTCCCTTCGTCTCGCGATATTTTACTTGCCCAAGATTCGATCGTCGGTACTGTCATACCTAGTTCAATCTCGTTCACAGCAAGTACTTTACTCGTTCCGTAATCCAATATCACTTTGTGATTAACTCCTTAACCACATGCTTGAAAGCGGTGTTGATATCGATTACCGAGTGGGCCTGAAGTATATCTCTCCGACTTGGGAGGGACAAATCCCATCTCGATATATACAACCCAACAGATACTTTCCGATCACCTGAGAGACACCTTTATGATCACCCTCTCATAGAATGACGTTTGATGACCTCAAAGCTTTCTTCCGATACCAGGGAGTTGTATTATCTCATGGTCTAAGGAATACAATATTTGACATAAGAAAAGCTTCGCAAAGATGAACACGATGACACGATCTAATTGCTTAGCTTAGTTTGGGTCTGTCCATCATATCATTCTCCCAATGATATGATCTCATTATCAATTGACAACTCATGTCTATGGTTAGGAAACCTTAACCATCATTGATCAATGAGCTAGTCCATAGAGGCGTACTAGGGACACGGTGTTGTTCACAAACCACACAAGTATTAAAGTTTCCGCTTAATAAAATTCTAGCATGGAATATAAACTTTATCATGAACAAGAATTATAATAATAACATCTTTATTATTGCCTCTAGGGCATAATTGCAACACAAATATGTCATAATAATTTGTCCATGAATATTACAATCTTTTTCGACCACGCGTTTTACAATATTTTTTGAGCTAGCGTTTTACAATCTTTTTTCCCTTCTTTGTCGCGGTTGAATAATTTAGCCCTGGCACTTTAATGTTTCTTCTTTCGAACGGGCTACCTTTTTTGGGTAGGGTTGTCCTTTTTCTTCTTGTGATGTATGTTGCTGCATCGTAGTCGTTGTCATCTTAAATCTTTGGATCGCCGTACTGGTCGAAGTCTTGCTCGTTGGCGACTCCATCCATTCCGATGATGTTTCTTTTTCCTCTCCTCACGACAACACGGCTAGGCTTTGTCGTGTCGGTAATGAAAAAACATTGGTCCACTTTGGTAGCCAGTACCCACGGTTCATTTTTCGCGGCCACGTTCGCACCGGCGGCCTTGGATTTGGCTGCTTCGGGTATAAACATGGTTGTGAAATACCGGTCTTCTCTTTCGACGCTCTTTTCCCATATGACACGGAACATCGGCACCTTTTCTCCACAGTAGTCGAGCTCCCAGATCTCCTCGATTCTTCCATAGAATCTTTCCTTCACGTTGTCATCGGTGTAGAATTCCGACGTTACGCCTGAGTTCTGATAATCACACTTGTTTTCCTTTTCCTCCGTGTAGAATGTGTAGCCGTTGATATCATACGCCTGATAGGTCACCAGGTTTTGCATCGGTCCCTGCGACAAGGTGAATATGATCTTTTCCGTGTCAGAAGAATGCGATTGCGGGGGATTATCAAGGAGCGTCTTCCTAAACCAATGCGTGAAATCTGAGTTGTGCTCTTTGATTATTTCTCCCTACATCCTCTGTATGCCCTGGTCACTGTACTTCTTCTCGATTAACCTTTTGTGCTTCTATACCCAAGGATCGACCAGTTCTAAATGCTGTAGCGCGACGAGGTTTGCTCGATCAAAGTCTGCGCGTCGAAAATCGAAGTATGCATGCAGTATGCGACGACCCTCTCGGTGACCAGATCCGTCGAGCTTGCCAAGGTGCCTGTTGACGGGAAGACCGACAGGGTTCTCGATGTCTAGATAATTCGTGCAGAAAGAGATGCACTCTTCGGCCAGAAAGCCCTTGGCTATGCTTCCATCTGGACGGGACCTGTTGCGAACGTATCCTTTGATGTGTCCGTTCATCCTTTCGAACGCCATCATGCTGCGGAGGAACATCAGCCCGAGTTGGACGATGTCCTCCACGACATGGACTAGCAGATGCACCATAATGTCGAAGAATGCGGGTGGGAAGTAGACCTCAAGCTCGCATAGTATCACCACGATCTCCTCATGTAGCCTCCCGAGCTGATTCACGCCAATCGACTTCCTACAGATGACGTCGAAATACTTGCAGAGGCCAAATAACGTTTCACGGATGTGCTCGTCCATTATCCCTCTTAGTGCGACCGGAAGTACCTGCGTCATTTGCACGGCACAGTCATGAGACTTCATGCCACTGAACCTCTGCTTCGCCTCGTCTAGGTATCTTCTTATCTTGCCCGCGTAGCCGTAAGGAAATTTGACTCCTAGAAGGCACTTGAAAAACTGTTTGATCTCATCCTGGCTTAGAGTGAAGCAAGAAGGAGGGCAGTAATATTCGTTCTTCTTGAACTTTTTACCCTTCCGAAGACCTTGTGTCATCTCCGACTCATGATCATCGTCATCTTCCTGATCATCAGGAGTAGTGCGTCCTCCGTGAAGCTCCTTCGGATACCCAAGCATATCAGGTCGTTCCTTGCTTTCGGACCATCTTTCGTCCTATCTGGCATGTTGATTATGGTGGCGACCAGACTCTCGCACACGTTTTTCGTGATATGCATGATGTCGAGGCTATGAGGCGTGCGGAGAAACTTCCAGTATGGCAACTCCCATAAAATAGACCTTGTTTTCCATACCTTCATCAGCAGATTGTCTTGTTGCTGCCTCTTTTGCTTCTTTCCAAGCTTAGGACAATCTTTCCAGTTTTTCAGCAACTCTTCCACTTCTTCGTTGCTCCTATGCCTCTGGGATTCCTCGGGTCTCGGATTTTCCATCGAACAGGTCTCCACGTTTTCTCCATGGATCATTCTTGCCAAGCCAGCTCCGGTGCGCCATGAACACGGTTTTCGATGACCCTGGATCTTTCTCTAGTTGGAGATAGCTTGTGTTATCCATGCACCTAACACATGCGCAGAATCCTTGGATAACCTGCCCCGAGATATACCCGCAACCTGGATAGTCTTGCACCATAGTGACCAACACGGCTCTCATAGTGAAATAATCTTGTGCGACGGCAACATAAGTATTGGCGCCAGATTCCCATAATGTGGCTAGCTCCTCTTTCAACAGCCCGAGATACAGATTGATGTTGGTACCAGGTTGTTTTGGCCCTTGAATTAGCATACTCAATTTGTATGTACTTCTTCTTCATGCACAACCATGGAGGGAGGTTGTAGATCAATACAAACACGGGCCAAGTGCTGTGCGTGCTGCTCTGGCTACCGAACGGATTGAGTCCATCGGTGCTCGCACCAAGCCTGATGTTCCTCGAATCTCCACAGAATTCTGGGAATTCGAGGTCCAATGCTTTCCACTGGCTAGCATCTGAAGGGTGCGTCAGCAGCTCATCCTTTTTAGGGTCATCATTGTCATCTCCTGGCTTCTTCCTTTCCGCATGCCATCGCATGAGCTTCACTTCCTTAGGGTCCGTGAAATAGCGCTGCAGACGAGGAGTGATAGGAAAGTACCATACCACTTTTCGAGGTGCTTTCGTCCCTTTCTTGTATCGAATCACGCCGCACACAGGACATGTGGTTTTCTCCGCGTCATCGCCCCGATAAATGATGCAATCGTTGATGCATACGTGATATCTAACGTGCGGTAGATCGAGAGGACAGACGATTTTCTTGGCGTCCTCGATACTAGTTGGACATGTGTTCCCCTCCGGGAGACGATCATGCCAGAATGCCATCATATCGTCAAAGCTTGCGTCGCTCAATTTGTGTTTTGCTTTCATCTCCTTAGCCTTGAGCGTTACATTCAACCAGGTATCATCGGGCCTGCATCCTTCATACAATGGAGTAACCGCGTCTTTCTCAACTTGCGCAAGCTTGGCTTTCTCTCTAGCGGCAGCCCTGGCGTTACTCGTCTGCTTGAGAAGCAGCTCTTGCACATAAGGGTCCCGCACCTAGCCTGACGTTGTTCCATCGTTGTCTACTCCTCCGGCATCTAGATCATCATCATCCCGGTCTGCTTCCGCACCTTCACCATCTCCAGGAGACTCTTAATCATCTCGCGCGTTCTTGCCGTGATGATGATCATCGTCATGTTTCCCACCTTCACCGTCTCCATCGTCTTTGTCGTCGCTTATCCAACGAGTATATCCATCCATGAAACCATGGCGGAGCAGGTGCGCCTGCAGATTCCCGGAATCTGGGTCGATCACCCAGTTGAGTTTGCATCTTCTGCACGGACATCTTATATCTGTCTTGTTATTTCGTATCATGTAGGTCATCGCACATTTCAAAAATCTAGCCACAATGCCTTCGCTCATTATGCGGACCATTTTTGCATGCACGGTGTACACGGTACAATTATAAGTCTATTAGAACCACATAATGAATGCATGCATGCAATGGTCGATAGAAAATTTCGCCATGACCTATCCTAAAATTAGGACCTTTGCGAAATGCCAAAGTCTTGCCAAAATGGAAATGAATCAACATTTTGGCAAAACAAATGGCAACTTGTTCACATACAAACACAAGAGAGAGAGACCGATCCATACACACATGAACATATCATTATCCTCTCGATACACACATGCATGAGCATCATCGATACTCTCCATATACACACACATATGACCATCGATCCTCTCCATACACACATCATGAGCATCGATCATCTACATACATATGAGGATATCATCCATATACACATGAACACATCCTTACATGGACAACTTACCAAGATGAGAGACCAATCGCGAGAAGATGGAAGGAGAGGTGCGTGCGAGACCGGAGAAGGAGATGAGAGACCGGAGATCTTCCTCTATTACTTATGTAACATCCAAGGCAAGTTCTACATGCTAAAAATGGTGAATGAGTGGAGAAATTAAGGTGGGAAGGAGAAGGATCCCGACAAGATCTAAGGAGGAAGAAGGGGAAAGTGAAGTGTGGGGTGGTGGATGATCATACATGTGCACAAAGTGGAGCTGCCAAAAAAATTGCCACATCAGTGGCGCACTCGGCCCAAGTGCGCCACAGGGATTAGCAACATCCGTGGCGCACATGCCATAGTGCGCACGGATGTGTCTGACTGTTTTACAGAGCAGAGGGGCATGCGCTCAGGCGTAGCGCACCCCCCAACGTGCGCCACGGATAACACCAACAAGCGTAGCGCACCTACCCTATGTGCGCTACGGATATCTGGCGTGCGGCCAACAGGGCCCTGGCCCACACATATCTGTGGAGCACTATGGTCATGTGCGTCATGGTTGTTCTAGTTACTAGTAGGGCACTGCCCATAGGTGAGCCACGCCTGTTTTAGCCATGGGGCACTTCAACCATGTGAGCCACGGATGTGCTGATTATCTATAGCCCTTTTCCTAGTAGTGTAAATCTGGCTTTTTGAAAACAACCATAGAGCTTAGTGTCCTACTACAAAAACTCCCATCACTTGTTAGTATTAGTTTGCGAGTACTTAAAGAGTACTCATGGCTTTGTCCCTGGCTATTCCCGTGGCCAGACTATGAAGAGGAGTACCAGGATGATGGACCCCAGGAAGGTTATTACGACAACTAGGATCATCTCCCATCGTCAGCATTGCCTGTGACCCCGAAGATGGAGCTTCTCCTACGCTACCTTTATTATTACGTATTTCCGCTGCTTGAATTGTATTAAGAACTGGATCACGAGATCCTTATTTGTGTAAGACCTTATGTATGGTTTGTAAGGGATGATGTACTATGGTATCCAATTCTGTTATATCTCGCAAAAATGGTAATCCTGGGATAGCGATGTATGGCATGACAGTCATCTGGGATTAAAAATCCGGGTGTTGACACCATGTTTTCTGTATGTGAAACAAACAAACGTTTTTCAATGCATGTTATTCATGATCTTTGTTTGTAGCCTTTCATGTTGCATGCATAGTTACTTTGTCCTATTGTTAGAACTCCATCTTTCATGCACATGTTTAGAGTTCTTTGATCCCAGCTTTCAATGCTTGCAAATGGTTTGATCTTGGTTTTGATGGTGCATGTCACCTCAAAAATTATTCTTTTATCACTTACCTACTCGAGGATGAGCAGGAGTTAAGCTTGGGGATGCTTGATACGTCAGAAACGTATCTATAATTTTTTATGCTCCATGCTTGTTTAGTATCTACTTTTCTTTGCTTTGTCTACACTTTGAGGTGTTTTTATATCTTTTCATGAACTAACCTATTAACAAGTTGCCATAGTGCCAGTTGCCTGGTTTCTTCTGCTTTTGGTTCCAGAAAGGTAGAAATCAATATTCTCGGAATTGGATAGGACAAAAGCCAAAGTCAATATTTTACCGTGGGCGACACGAAGCCAGAAGACGAGACGGAGAGGAACCACAGGGCGGCCAAACCCCCTAGGCATGGGTGGCCTACCCCGTGCCTGGGTAGGGTGTGGCCCCCTGGTGGCCCTCCTGGCTCGCCCCTTCGCCTATAAGAAGCCCCCGATGCAGAAACCCTAGGCACCCCGATCAAAACTCCATGAAACCTTCTGTAGCCGCCGTCACCATCATCCCTAGATCGGGGGGATCTGAAGTTCTTCCCGGCACCCTACCAGAAGGGAGATCATCCCGGAGGCCTTCTTCTCTGGTATGAAGAGTTAGTAGTTCCACGTTGGACTACGGGTCCATGTAGTAGCTAGATGGTTCTATCTCCTCCTTGTGCTTTCATGTATAGATCTTGTGAGCTCCGTTCATGATCAAGATCTAATCTATTTGTAATCATGCATGTTGTGTTTGCGAGGATCCGATGGATATTGAGATTACTATGTCAGATTGATTAATGGTTTGGTCTATTTGATTCTATACTTTGACAAGTTTTGTTTAAAAGCGCGAAAATTATTCGGATTTTCTATGCATGAATGCAATGCATACTTCTGGGTTCAGCTTATTTCTAGGCTCTAATGCTGGGATGTTATAGTTTCTTACTGAGGGAAACTTGCTGCTATGTTGCTTCATACCTTGCTCTTGGGGTTTCCAACGAAGCGTTCCACGACAAGTATTGGGCGCCATCACAGGTTTCCATGTTTCTTGTGACACCTTTGAGACGTTTCCTTCCTCCTACTGGTTCGATAATCTCGGTTTCTTAATGAGGGAAACTTGCTGTTGTGCTCATCACACCTTGCTCTTGGGGTTTCTAACAAAGCGTCCCACGACAGTGTTGGGCATCATCACTCACTCGTATATAGTAGTGACCTATCATAGAGTGGTGCCTCACTAGTATTTAAATAGTATTGGCATATCATTTATATGATGCGCCACTTATATGTGTTATACGGTTTCTCCAGGACCGGATTATAAGTGAAGAACCATGGAAAGGATGCGCCACAAGTATTTCTCGTACTGGTGGCCCATTCAGTTATAGTGTGCCACTTATAAGGGGCACACACACACAGAAAACACAAGCGAGACCACCAACCCTGGCCCAACCCTATCCACACAGACAGAGAACGCACGTACGTGATGCCACCACCAACCCCTCGTTGCCTCCTCCCTCCTCCCGCTCGGCGCCGCCACCGACCCTCTAGTGAGGCCCACGTGCCGGCCACCCCCCACACACCTGTCGCGCTCGCCCTCGCCCAAGACGCTCTGTTTTGGCTGCAGCCGCCACCTGCAATAGAGACGACCCCGTCCTTCTCCACAGCGGCGCCTCCCTCTGCTAGGCTGCTTGTATGATGTGCCGCCTCCTACCCTCCTCCGTCATGGAGCGCTGCAGCTGACGGAGGTTGTGCGTCGCCTCAAGCTCCCGCGAGGGAAGGTCAGCGAGGTGGAGGGCGCCAGGGTCGGTGGGGCTAGGGATGGTTTGGCGTTCGAGGATGCTCATGGTGGACGCTGACTGGAGCTCACGTCGCTCGGATTTAGTGAAGTCATCCGCGTCGCCTTCCTCCTGGACCAGGCCATGGAGGCGGTCCTTGACCGGTACAACGGCTGCTTCCCGACAGGCGGGAAGGCCGCGCTGAACCGTCTCTGCTCGCAAAGGTCTTTGTGCCATCGCAACAACCTGGCATGCTCTTTGTTTCTGAACATGCGTTTCAACCTTGGTATTATAGGAGCATACCACATAACCTTAGCAGGAACCCTCTTCCGGAGGGGCTCTCCCTCAACATCACCAGGGTCATCTCATCTGATCTTATACCGCAATGCATTGCATACCGGGCGTTTATCTAAATTCTCATACTCCTTACCGCGGTAGAGGATGCATTTATTAATGCATGCATGTATCTTCTACACATATAATCCTAGAGGGCAGAGAGTCTTCTTTGCTTCGTACGTACTCTCGGGAAGTTCATTATGTTTTGGAAACTTCGGCTTCATTATTTCAGCATCTTTTCAAATGCGGAGTCAATTAGACCATACTCTGCCTTCCATCGCAGCAATTCCAGTTTGTCGTAGCCACATTGATAAATTTATCCATGCCTTTAATGTATCCGGGTTCATGCCGGTCACCGTACATCCATTCCCGACCGTTCATCTGCATCATATAATTAAATTTATCAAAAACGGAACATCATAAATAGTGAAATGACCAATTCACATCGACACATGCATTGTATCAATGACAGAGAAAAGATAAGATTGCTAAACTCGATCAAGGCAAATAAAGAGGAGAAATATCAAGTGCGTCTTGGGCACCTCCTATATTTTTGTTCCATGAGAAATTGAACGGGATCATTCACTCAAACATTTCATCAAACACCTTGCATGCATGCATAGAAAAAAAATAAACTAGCACACCTCTCACATCTTCCACCAAGAAAAAACAGAGGGGAGGCAGAGGGCTGGGCCATCGTATTTATAGAGAGCGGGCTCATACGTTACAAACCGGGACTAAAGGTGTGTGGCAGGCCACGTGTCTGGCGCCCACACTTTAGTCCCGGTCATGCACCCCTACCAACTGGGACGCATGCCTCCGGCCACCGTGCCCGCTCGAACCGGGACGCATGCCAGCATTTGTCCTGGTTCGTGGCGCAACCGGGACTAATGCTGTTTGGGGGCGCGAATGGATAGCCTGTTTTTTACTAGTGTGTACGGGCTTCAACTCAGTTTGGTTTATATAGTTGCTGATGACTCTGTATTGTTTTCACATCCTGCACACAACATTTGGCTTTACTTAAGTTATTTTCTCGCGTCAACAAGTAGGGGTTGATACACAACTATTATTTGTACTGAATATGGTTGATGAGATTACCAACTGAATATAGCAGTTTTATTCATTCCCATAGGTATAGTGAGCCACATGATATATTTGCTGCAGGGAGCTGCCGTTTACATCACCAGCATTTATTCATTCCATTTCTTAATCTTGCTCGTTAAACTTCTTTGTGTTGGATTTGAATGTCCGATGATACCTTGCCAAATCCTCTTAGCCCGTGATGTCTTGGGGTGCCCTGAGGTACAATTAGGTGCACGTGATCACGTCCAGTTTGTGCCATATTTTCCAATTTTTCTTTTGGAGCGAACTGGTGTTATTCTAATGTTTGTCTTGGAAGGATATTTTGGGTACTGCTTCATATGTCTATTATGTTTGTTTCTAGGTGTTTATAAAACAATTGGTTATGCTTTGAGTAATGAAGTTATGAATTTTACTGTTCCAACTCCTGAAAAGGATGTGTTACTTGCTCTTTCTGGTGGAAGGTTTCTTCTGTCCAGTTCACTTCGATCAATAAGAAAACTCTCTTGTACATTTCTAGATCATATAAGAAATCTGTTTATAATAGAGATCAATTTATATTTGTACATAATTTTGGATCTATGAAAATAATCTGTTGTGGCATGAGATGGTTAAACACAGAAGAAAAGAATGTAAATTTTGTGTACAAATTTCTAGACTAATTGTCTATTCCTAGATACCAAGGTATTTTACTAGACTTAGTTAGCAGGATGTCCTGATGACCGTGGCCGGCAGGGATTGGTGCAGGAGCTCACCACCGGTGCATGGCTGGCGGCCTGAACGCACGGAGGGAGAGCAGCCAGCTCCTGCATGGACTTCATGCTGCAGGCATCCTCCCCGGAGCAAGGTCATCCTCTTCTCTGACGACCTCTCCACGTTAGTGCTGCCAGCCATGTCCACTTCCTGCTGCTGCCAGCCACTACTCCAACATGCCACTGTTGGTCGGGTCCCTCTTCTCCTTGTTCTTCCTAATTTTTTTCTTGCTGAATAGCATGTCTAGCTAGCATGGATAGAAGTTTGTGTTGAATTCAATTGTATGGATAGAAATCCATGTTGAATTGAATTATTATCTGCATTTATACAGAGGCATTGTAGGTAGACAAATCATGCTTGTGTAATGAAATTGATAAGAGCAGATGCTAAATGGTCAAAACATTCCTTTTTTTGTTTTTTTGTTAATCTACTACTATTTATAAAAGCAAAAACTTGTTGGGATACATTTAATCACAGCCGTTGATCGTCGATGATCAACGTTCGAGGTTGATCAAACTTGTTGGCTAGCGGCTGCTGGCAGTTATTAGAGGACTAAAACGAACCAAAAAGCTACACCACTCTCCACACAGGATTTAGGGTCGAATGTTTCGGCCGCAGCCATAGCCGTACTAAAGGGCAGCAGGGCATCTAGTCCGCCGTCACTCCTGGCAATGCGTCCTTGCTTGCCATGGTACAACTCGCTTAGCTTATTAGTTGTTGTTCACTGTAGGCACCCTAGAGGCTCAACCAAATGCCCGAGTGGCCGAGTATGTATATGTTGTCTTTGGCACGTACGTTCATTTAGTATATGAAATTTAGGTCGCGTTCTATAATTTCTGCACATACGTGTAAACGCTAACTACAGTAGATTTTGTTTTGGCTCTTTTAATAAGGTTCAACCGATCATGTGCATTGCCATGCTTAAATATCCCTATATGATTTTATTGTTGATTCCTACGGTTGGTAATATTTAATGTTTCTTTTGGTGACAACTGATAACTAAGAGGTTTATACACATTTAGCCCCACATCTTGCATCGTCGGAGTGTTTTAGTCCCACATCTTGCAAAGTGGCCAACACTAATCCCACAATCTGCATCTTGGAAACATTTCAGTTCGATTTAATCAAATTTAATCAATGTTAACCAAATTCAATTTTTTCAAAATGACCCATGTATATTGTAACATCCCAAAAATACCAAACTTAGATCATCAAGATTAGGGTTAACAAAAACTTTTCTAAATAAACTAATGAATGCATGTATATGTGTATGCATGGATTTTAAATTTCTTTAAAAACCACCTTGTTTGTGTGATCCATTGCTTGTAAAATGTTTCTTAGGTGAAATGAACATCATCTAAAACATTTCCCACACTTTCCTTAAAGACAAGTAAATCAAAACAAATATATTAAGTGAATGGTCATTTTGACCAATTTAACTCCCATGCCTACTTTAGCTGTCTCAAAATTTCAGAACCTAACAGAAACTTTTCTGGATATTTGCACCCCTTGAATGTACTCATGACAGAGTATCAAGGCCCACTTTGTGATCATCCAGAAACTTTCAAATGCATAGTTTAAATGACAATTCAAAATTGAATCTTCTTCATATGGGAAGATCCCACTTTTTCAAAACCCACTCAAACAAGCTCAACTTTCAAAACCCAAGCATCTGCAGACTCACCAACACCAATCTAGCAAACCCACCAAAAATCATTTCAAAATTCAAAACTTGATTTCATGCGGCCATTTCATCAAACAGGTTGCAGACACAAATCAAACAAAACATCAAACACTATAGTGTGCAGTGATTCTTGCCTAACTTGTTCCCTAGTTAGCTCACACACAGCGCAGTAGATCATCTAGAAAGATTAGCCCAACACTAGCACCCTTGTGAGCTTGCCATTGCCATTAATGGTGAACAGCCGAGCACCCCAATGTCACCCCATTGTGGACAGCAAGCTAGAGGAAGAACTAGCCGTGCCAACCTTGTCTAGGAGGCAGCCCACCGTCCACCGCCACTCATTGTCCTAGCCGCAAGCATTGCCAAGCCCTGTACCACGCGCACAAGCCGCGCCCAGACCATGTCGAGCGTGCGCCAGAGCGCCACCCTCGACCAGCATCCACAGACCGCGCGCCGCCCTCGCCGCGTGCATACACGATCGCCATCAACCCAGGAGACCGCCAGACATCCCCATTTGACGCCCCGTGCCGCACAGCCACCGTCCGCCGTCGAAGACGCCGCCTCTGCCGCGCAGAGCACCGGCCGTTCCAGACCAAACCACACCGCCCCATGCCTCGCGACCATGTCATTGAGCATCGCCAGGAGACACAGCACCGTCCCCTACCCTTGCCCATGCCAATAGCCGCCTGTAACGTCGCCCCCGACGAGCTCACCGTGCGTCCCGACGGTCCCCTCGCTCGACTATAAATAGAGGCCACCCCCGCTCGATTTCTTCACACCATCTCACTCCCATCTCCTCACTGATCGTGCCACACCATTCTCAGAGCAAGACGAGCACCACCTCGCCGGAATTTCACTGGAGCCTGCCGCTGCCGGACAAGAAAGGAGCCAGCGATTGGAGCCTCCCTAGGAGCTGCCGCGTCCACCCCTGAGTTCGCCATCGTCGACTTCGTCGTTCGCCAGCCTCGCCGACCCTCGCCAGTACCCCGGTGAGCCCCCAGCGACCCTCACTGGCCGCGCTAGGTTTCGTTCTCGCCGGAGTTGTCTCGCGTCAACGATGACTCCCAGCCATTAGATTAGAACTAGATCGAACGATCCAAGTTGCCCCATACCGCTTCGCCCAGCCCCGTGTCACTGATGATTGGGGACACCCACTTAAGCAGCCCGTGGGAGCACTGCGCTTAGCAGGCCGGCCCGTTAGAATTTCCCGCGCAGCCCAGTTATTCAAATTAAATCTTTTTCTTTTTCAATTCAAACACACTTCTATACTCAACTTCAAAAATCAACCCAGATCGATTCAGTACACCAATTTGAATGAAACCAATTTTGTTGGAAAGATTTGTGAATGCTGAATCCAAGCCCGTTGGATTCAAGTCCTTTGGATCTATAGATCACCCCTGGTAAAAATAACAAGGCAGAAGCTTTTATGCATTCAAACATTTTTCAAATTTAAACCATAATAGCTTTTGAGTTGTTTCCAACTCTCAAAAATCACATTTAACCATACCTTTCAGAATATATAAAAATATATAGGTTTACTTGCAGAAATATTGTTCAAGTAATAAAAGAATGCTTCATAAGCATTTCTAGCCACTTTAATTAATTAAAATAAAAGGGTAAAACCTTATTAAATTGTGACACCAATTTAAATCACATTCCCATGGACTACAATATGTGGTGATGACATGTGTCAACATGATCCCATGTTTAGTTTGGAGAATATTAAATCTTAAGTAATTATTCAATGAGTAGAAATTACTTTTCTAAAAATAAAAAGATTTAAACCAAGCTTTAACCTTGTAATGTTAGAGATGATGCTAGATCATCTATAGGACCCTTGTGTGTGATGATTAAAAGTAGATAAGTATTGTTTGGTGATTGTGTACCTCGTATTTATTCATAGACGCTAGTACCGACCAAGGATACGAGGAGGAAGGAGGATACTACGAAGAGGAAGCCGAGGAGAACTTCAACCACTGCTCTGCACAAGGCAAGCTTATATTGACACTGATGCAAGCTAGTAACTATGCATGCTTATACTGATATTGATGTAAGCTAACCCTTGCAAGATACCCTACTGATGCCACAAACCCATACTTGTGATATGACTACTTTATGCCTTAAGCATATGTGATCATACCCACTTGATAAACCAAATCCTAGTTTTATGTGCAAGCTTCTTACTTTATTTCTTTATCAAAGCTTACTTAGAGTCTACCTAAGAGTTTGGTAGATACTAGACATTTGTGCTGAAGGTTGCATAAAGAGCATAAAATTTGGCCTAAGCTAGATAACCTTGATGTCATCCTAAGGCATGAGTTTGAACCTAGTTAAAACCCCACTAGTTTACCACCCCTCATCAGTGCTTACCCCCACCTGTAGATGCTAGTGCTAAGCATAAAACTTGATCAACTTTAGATGGGAATACTTGGTTGAAAAATGGTTATGAAAACCTTGGAATGATGGATCATTCTATTGAAATGTTTTGGACATGTGTTTCCAAACACTTGATGATTTTGGTGATGAAAATGTTGAGGCATGAGCCTTAGCCCTTTATAAAACTGATGGTTGTCTGGATGCGATACCATTCCAATTTTATCGTACAACCACAATACCTGAAGATTGGGTAGGGCTTGACTGGAAACTTATATTCCTTAGTATTAGTTCCCTCACGGCCAAGGTCTGAGCTGAGGCTACCTTGTGAAGATTGTCCACCTGTGCAGTACCCAAGATGACAGTGGTCATGGTTGGGAGGCCAAACTCACAGGAGAGGTGCTTATACTAGGGCGTGTAATCGAAAGGTTAGGATTGATTATCCGCATACTGATTATGGTGCGTTCAGGATTTGTTCCTGATGGATGTATCGAATGTTGTGGTGAAAGTGTACAATCTCTGCAGAGTGTCAAACTATTCGAATAGCCGCGTTCGCGGTTATGGACAGTTGGAGTGGCCATACTGTTCCCCCGTCAGACTTTTCAAAATGACTTGTGAAATGAATTGAGACTTTGACTTGACCACAACAAAGTTGTGACCGGAATTATAAGATCCCACTTAGGAGTTATAAAATTGTGACTAGTTTTGGAACTGACTAGAGATAAACCTGGCTTTTTTCAAAACAACCCTAGAGCCTAGTGTCCTATTATCCAAAAACCCCTTACCTGTTAGTATTAGTTTGCGAGTACTTAAAGAGTACTCATGGCTTTGTCCCTGGCTATTCCCATGGCCAGACTATGAAGAGGAGTACCTGGAAGATGGACCCCAGGAAGGTTACGACAACTAGGATCATCTCCCATCGTCAGCATTGCCTGTGACCCTAAAGATGGAGCTTCGCCTATGCTACCGTTATTATTACGTATTCCGCTGCTTGAAGTTGTATTAAGAACTGGATCATGAGATCCCTATTTGTGTAAGAACTTATGTATCGTTGTAACGAATGATGTACTATGGTATCCAATTCTGTTATGTCTCACAAAAATGGTAATCCTGGGATTGCGATGTATGGCATAACAGGCATCTAGGATTGAAAAATCCGGGTGTTGACATATATTTTAATTTAACACTTTGTGTCCTTAGTAGGGACCCACCTGTCACTAAACATACAAATAGATAAAATAAGACGTACACTAGTAGAAAAGGGGCCTTTGGTCCAGAGCATTAGTCCCAGTTCTGGTACAAACCGGGACTAATGCCCTGGTCCCAACGGCTAGAAACGACCATAGGGACCAGAAGACATTAGTCCCGGTTCGTATGGGAACTTTAGCCCCGGTTCGTTTAACAAACCGGGGCTAAAGGGTCTGGCGTTGAAAAAGAGCAGATGCGTGGACCTTTAGCCCCAGTTTGTTTCTCAAACCGGGACTAAAGTCCCCGACTATATCTTCTTCCCCTTCCCAGCCCGAGCCATTCAAGTCACACAATCATCCCTCTCAAATTTCTCCCCTCAAGCTCGAGTTCTTCCCCATTTTTCTCAAGATTTGTGAAGATTTTTTGGCTCCACATCTATCAAGGGTCCTAAGAGGTTAGCAACTTCATCATTTCATCTCTCATTGCTTGTTTTAGCTCATTTCATGCTCTAGAAATGGATAGATTTTGTGTGGATTCTATCTCTATATTTTTGGTTAATTTGGCACATATAGTTCTCGAAATTCATTTGATTCATCGAAGCACATAGATACATGAGTTCATTCTATCTACATATCTTGGTTTGACACGTTGTCTTGAAATCCGGACGGTTCACAGTGCATATCATGTCATCGTCGAGCATCAAAATATTCTTCTTTCTTCTACCTGTCGTCACAAAATCCATTGAAAGAAAAATAAGTACCAAAACTATGAAGGCACACATACATATAGTGGCGCCCTAGCATTTTAGTTAGTCATCGGTCAGTTAAGCAAGAAAGAACAAAAACATGAACACGCCAAGGAGCTACCAAATTAAATTAGGTAGTGCCTCTATGGCGAGCTCCTCGAAGATGTCTGAGGACGAGGAATCCCAAGACATCTTCGAGAAGCTCTACCATAGTGATGTCCCTGCTCTCGCACACCATCTTTCAGTTCATATCTTTTCTAGCTAAAACAGTATGTTGGTGGAGCTAACTAATTTCACATATTAGGGAGTGCCTCTACGGCGAGCTCCTCGAAGATGTTTGAGTACGAGGGCCTAAGACATCTTCGAGAAGCTCCGCCGTAGTGGTGTCCCTGGTCTCGCACACGATATTCCTTGCAATTGATAGTTCACAAGGAAGCCTATTTATAGATTAAGCAGCACAACATAGTGTCGACACTCACGACATAATGTTGACACTCACCCCTGTCATAGTGTCGCCACCCACTGAAACAGTGTCGCCACTCACTGGCATAGTGTCCACTCACGACATATAGTGTCGTCACCCACTTTTAGTCCCGATTGGAGTGTCCTTTAGTCCTGGTTGGAGACACCATTCGGGACTAAACGGGCTCATGTCGGCCCCAGCCTGCCGCAACCCCTTTAGTCCCGGTTGGTGTGTCCAACCGGGACTAAAGATGTAGTAGAAAGTTTTTAAATTAGTGCTTGTTTGATGTATACGATGTGTTCTTTTATTTTTAGACTAGTACTACTCTTAGCATCATGATTTTGTTTGATGAACTTATAAAATGCATATGAGACGGCAATGGATGTACGCTGACCGAATCTCTGACGAGTTCATTAAAGGCGTGCGTTATTTTCTCGTTGTGGAAGAGGCAAACAAGCGGAATGGTTTTATGTGTTGTCCATGTGGTGAGTGTCGGAATCAGAAGGAATATATTTCCTCAAGAGTCCTTCATGGCCATTTGTTTCGGTCCAGTTTTATGTCTGGCTATAATTGTTGGACCAAGCACGGAGAAAGAGGGGTTATGATGGAAGACAGCAAAGATGAAGAGAATGCTGACAGCTATCCTATGTCCCCTAATACGGTGGTACTATAATGGAAGACAATGATGAAGAAGAAGCAGAAGAACGTGCATCATCTGAGCCAGATGATGATCTTGATCGGGCCATTGCTGATGCAAAGGGAGAATGTGATAGCGAAAGGGAGAGGTTGAACTTTGAGCAGATGTTAGATGATCACAACAAATTTTTGTACACGAATTGCGAAGATGGCCACAAAAAGCTAGGCAGCACACTGGAATTGATGCAATGGAAGGCAGAGGTCGGTGTGCCTGACAAGGGATTTGAAAAGTTGTTGAAGATAATGAAGAAGCTGCTTCCAAAGGATAATGAACTGCCCGCCAGTACTTACGAAGCAAAGAAGGTTGTCTGCCCTCTAGGATTAGAGGTACAGAATATACATGCATGCATTAATGACTGCATCCTCTATCGCGGTGAGCAGTACGAGAATTTGGATGCATGCCCGGTATGCATTCCATTGCGGTATAAGATCCGACGAGATGACCCCGGTGATGTTGATGTAGGGGTTCGTAGCATGGAAAACAAAATTTTTCTATCGCATACAAACAAACAAGCCAAGATCTATCTACTAGATTGTAGCAACGAGTCGATGGAATAACTTACCCTCGAAGATTCCAAAGCGGTTAACGAGAGCAGATTCTCGTGGGTGATGTAGTCGTACTCTTTCCAATCTCAAGATCGCGTAGACGATCCTTCCGGCGCCACGTTCCGGCAGCGCTCCCGCAGTCGGTCACACGTTCGGTACTCGACGAAGACCTTCCTCTCCCTTGTTCCAGCAGGCAGCGGAGGTTGTAGCACTCTCCTCGCAATTCCGGCAGCACAACGGCGTGGTACCGGAAGTAGAGGGGAGATCCCGCAGGGCTTCGCCTTAAGCCGGAGCGAGTATGGTGGAGTATGAGAGAGAACTAGGATTAGACACACCAATTAGAAGTCTCTAAACCGAAGGCTAGGGCAATTAGAAGCTCTAAACCAAAACGGCTCTAAACCGGAGATTAGAGGATAGGAACTTGTGTGTCTAGAGGAGGAGGCCCTGCCCCTCCTCTTATAGGTGGGAGGTGCGGCCAAGGGGAGGGGAGTCCCTCCCCAAGTCGGCCTTGGGTGGCGCGCCGGCTTGGAGAGGAGACTCCTCCCCCAAGTCGGTTTCAACCACCTCTTGCTTGTTTCCCACAGTTTCCTGTTTTAGCCGTTTGACTTTCAAACTGGCCATTTGACTTTTCTGTTTTAGGATTCAATTTAATCCTTTATTTGGAACAGCAAGAACACTTAGTACATGATGCAATCATTCCAATATGTAATGACACATTCATGTACCCCTCCCCTTTCCCGGAGTGCCGGACATTCCGGAACCTTCTAGAACATTACCGATGAAAACACCGGAATCATTTCCGAACTCCGAAACGGGACTTTCCTTATATGAATCTTACTCTCCGGACCATTACGGATCACCTCGTGATATCCCGGATCCCATCCGAGACTCCGAACAACATTCGGTCTCTTTCTCATAATACCATAACTACTCAAACAACGTCGAATCCTTAAGTGTGTCTCCCTACGGTTCGTGAATTATGCGGACATGATCGAGACACTTCTCCGAACAATAACCAATAGAGGAATCTGGAAATTCATATGGCTCCCACATATTTCTACGATTACTTTGCGATCGAATGAACCACTTACATACGATACCAATTTCCCTTTGTCTCACGATAGTTTACTTATCCGAGGTCATGATCGTCGGTATCTCTGCATACCTAGTTCAACCTCGTTACCGATAAGTACTCTTTTCTCGTTCCCATGATATGTGATCCCTTGTGATCCAGTCACATGCTTGCAAGCTAATTGGATGACATTTCACCGAGAGGGCCCAGAGTATATCTATCCGTCATATGGATGGACAAATCCCACTCTTGATCCATGTGTTTCAACCAATACTTTCTGAACACTCAATGCCACCTTTATAGCCACCCTGTTACGGTGTGGTGTTTGATGACATCAAAGCATCCATCCGGAAAAGGTGATATGCATGATCTCATGGTCGAAGGAATTAGGTTACTATGTATCAGAAAGCATATAGCAATTGAACTATTGAAATGACTTGATCTTTATGCTACGCTTATCTATAGGAGTATGTCCATCACATCATTCTCCTAATGATATGATCCTGTTGTTAATAACATCTCTATGTTCATGATCAGGAAACCATGATCATATATTAACCAACAAGCTAGTTTAACAAGAGGCTTTACTAGGGACTCTTATTTTAGTTTACAAATCACACAAGTATTAATGTTTCCGGTTAATACAATTATAGCATGGTATGTAAACATTTATCATAAGTGTGAAGATATGATAATAACCACTTTATTATTGCCTCTTGGGCATATCTCCAACAGTCTCCCACTTGCACTAGAGTCAATAATCTAGTTTCAAACCTTTGTGTATTCAACACCTATGGCTTTCCGATGTTGTATGTACACAATTGCTAGTGGTAAACTGATCTCCGGATCTGACACTTCCAGGTCCGTGTGTAATTGCATGTCTTTGCGTCTCTACGCATCACTCATTCTCTAATGAGATGGCTTTGTATAAATTTGGTCTTTCGGTGTGACCTTTAGCTCTTTGGGGTTAAAACATGTTGATAATATTGTCGCACAATATATCTTCATAGTATTATCCCACTGTGAACTACACCTAGTTTGATAACAAACTACTTGACACAAATGCCCTCTTTTGCTGCTAAAATAGCAGTCATATACTTAGCCTTTTGTTGTAGTATCTGTCACAATGTCTTAACTTTGGAACTCATCCAAATCCATTATGGAACTCACTTTCCATTATATTGTGCCACCCTTAGTTTAGATTGAGATAAACTTAATTTGTACTTCGTGACAAAACTAGTATCAATGTAGTACTTTTACAATGAACTAACCATCTATTTGTCACTTCTACAAATATTATACTCTTAGTTCTTCCAAAAGATCATAAGAATATCCTTACTATTGTCCAATGATCATCTTACGAATCATTCTGGTATATGCTCACAACATTTAGAGCATAGGACATATCTGGATTTGTACATATCACAGTATGATTGATATAAATACTCTTTGTGATTTCATACATCAGGTATCAATCTATACTTGATTATTTGTTTCACTTTACCAAATGTCAATACACTTGAATATATCATCAACATTGAACTCATTCAATCCTTTCTATGCGACAAGAACCTCTCTTGTAGTTTCTATATTGAACTCATTCAATATCTTGTCTATGTACTTCTGGCACAACCATATTAGCGTCTATTGATGCCAAATATTTGGGTTTTGCCTAAGTCTTTCATCGGGATGAAATTCTTAATATGTGTTAATAAAAGATACATTATTTCCAATCAACAATATGTCTTCCACATAATGTATTAGAAACATGTCTTAGCGCTCCCACTTAATTTCTTGCAAATGCAAGCATCTTCATCGTCTCTAATGAACTTTTAAACTCCTTTAACAGTTTCATCACAGTGAAGATTCCAACTCCGCGATGCTCACTTTAACCATTGAAGTTTGCATATGCTTTTAGCATCCTTTGAATTAACAAAACCCTATGGACCGTGTTATGCACATGTCCTAGGTAACGATTCTATTAGAAGAACTTGTTTTGTTTATTCAACTACCATATAACATATTATATGTAGTGGTTGCTACATTAATCCGTCTAGACTAAATATCACTATGAAAGATCAAATCTTGTCATAGTCAACCTTTGAACATTTTGTGAACTCTTTCCCAACATGTCGACTATTTCATAGATGTAAAACATCCATGTCTATTTCTTTATAGATCTAGACACAACTGTAAGGTCTTACACCTTTCTCGAGGGTCCTTCAAGTTTAAAACTTGATTTCTCGTGTATGGAACTATCACGGATTTTATGGCTTCAAGCCATTTGACGGAGTCAGGGCTCATCATTGCTTCTTTGCACGTAGTCGGATCATTATTGTCAAATAATGATTTAACTCTCAAATCTTGGTATTTGATTGTTCATCCGACCTACTTGTTTCAATAGGAACTTAGATATCCGTGACCACAACCTTTGAAGTACGCGAGCCATGAGCATTGTTTGCAAACTCCGGAACACTTTTCGGCGCTGCGCAACTTTCCACATATAGCTAAGGTTCTTTTAACCTTATCAAAGTTCTATTGTCCTCCCACTTAACTTTTCACGAAAAATTCCTTCTCAAAGAAACTTGACGTTCTAAGCAACAAACACTTTTGTCTCCGGTGTTTATGGAGGAATACTTAACAGTTATACAAAGACAGGTTCATCCGACTTTGGTTGCACACATCTTTCTTATGCATAGCATACCAATGTTTTTAAGAAAGGACTACTTGGGTTTTATCCCAAACCATAACTTTATATGGTGTCATTTCAACGGATTATGATGAAGCTCTTTTCAGTGGAAAATCGGTAATCTCTAAAGCTTTTAATCTTTAAAATACAATGGCAGTTTTATGAATTATACCTTTGATCTTACCATGTCAAACAAGGTTTAATTACATATCTCGAACGTTCCATACTCTTATGGTGTTTCGGAAATGCAAATCCACGGAACGATTCCTTAAATCTTAGGTATTATGCTAAACTTGTAACTTAAATATCTTCCTTTATGATCTTATCATAAACTATTCATATTCTTGTTACAATGATTTTGCACTTCATCTTGAAAGTCCTTGAACTTTTCAAGTGTTTCATACTTTATCCTTATTAAGTAAATATTCATATATTCACTCAAATTTTCGGAGAAAGCATATGAAGTTGAAATCCATCGCTTTTGACTACACATAATGGATTTTGTACAACAATATGTACAAGTTCCAATAAGCTAGTCATTCGTTCCCTTTTGGCCTATGAACGAAGTTTTAATTATCTCTAGGAAAGTTTCACAAGCGTCATTTGATCAAAAATCAAAAGACTCCAAAATTCCATCCACATGGAGTTTCTTCATGTTTCTTTTCCAATATAATTTAAACGGCGATAATCACTTCCTAAGTGATATTTCAATCAATTTGTCTTTCGACATTTTTAGCACT